>CM031236.1:165322947-166660311 GCA_018340775.1 Taxus wallichiana var. yunnanensis
CGAGAACCTTATTGGATGACTACCCTTGAGCTCTGTGAGCTCAAGTTGTAGCTTGAGGGCCTTCTGGAGAAAGACCTAATCCATCCTAGTGTATCCTCTTGGGGTGCACTATTGATTTTTGTAAAGAAGAAGGACGTCTCTCTACGTTTGTGTATTGATTACCACCATTTGAACAAAGTAACTATCAAGAATCATTACCCCTTCCACACATTGATGATTTATTTGATCAAATGAATGGGGCCATAGTATTTTCCAAGATAGATCTTAAGTTGGGATATCATTAGTTGAGGATCGTAGATGCAAATATTCCTAAACAAACCTTCCATATGAGAAATGGCCACTACGAGTTGACAAAGAGTGCCTTTTGGTCTGACAAATGCCCCCGCAGTGTTCATCATCATGATGAATGGGGTATTCCAGACATTTTTAGATTGCTTCGTGCTCATTTTACTTAATGACATTATGATATACTCATGTACACGTGAGGAGCACGAGGAGCACCTTCACTAGGTTCTTCAGTGTCTTTGTGAGCAACATCTTTATGGGAACTTGGAGAAGTGTGTGTTCTTTCAGACAGAGGTGCAATATTTGGGTCACATCATTTCTGGGGAGGGTATCACCATCAATCCTTCCAAGATTCGAGCTATTATGGATTGTTCAGCACCCACTAGTGTGACTGAGGTGCACAGCTTCATGGGTTTGGTAGGATACTATAGGAGATTTGTACAAGACTTTTCTCGGGTTACGCACCCCATCACTTCCCTTCAATGGAAAGTGAAGAAGTTTATATGTTTAGATAGATGTGAGCAGGCCTTCAAAGACACTGAAGGAATGCCTCATGACAGCACCTATTCTTGTGGTACCAGTCCCTCAGGGTGAGTTCTTTGTTTGCAGATGCTTCTTTGGCAAGACTTGGAGGTGTGTTGATGTAGGAGGGCAGAGTAGTTACTTTTGAGTCTTACAAACTAAAGGATTATGAGCTCAATTATTTGACTCATGACCTTGAGCTTTTCAAAGAGATTGTACATGCCTTAGTGCGATGGAGATGCTTCCTTCTTGGCCAGAGATTAACACTCAGGACTGATTACTTGAGTCTTCACCACCTCTTCATGCAACAAAATCTCAACGCTCACAATGGCATTGGATGGAGTTTCTTTGTGAGTACGACATAGATATAGAGCATGTGAAGGGAAATGAGAACGCATTCTGAGATGCCCCGAGTAGATGAAATCATGTGGCTATGGCTATTTCAGTGGGTACAAATTTGTGGACTAGGATTTTGTAGTAGCTTCCTCATGATAACTTCTACCTTGTAGCCAAAGCAGATATTCAGTCTTAGAGGCCCCTTGAGGGGAGATTTGATGTATTTTCATTAGAGACAGATGGCCTTCTTAGGCACATAGGTTGGATATATGTTCCTAGAGACAGAGGCTTGAGACAAGACATTTTGATAGAGGCTCATCATGCACCTTATTCAACCCATCCTAGGGTGAAGAAGATACACGCCACCTTGAGATAGTTATACCATTAGAGGGGACTACAGAGAGATGTGGCTTAGTTCGTGTCATGTTGTTTAGAGTTTCAGAAGGTGAAGGCCAAGCATCAACATCCAGTTGGCCTTCTCTTCCCTCACGCTATACTTGAATTAGAAATGGGACACCATTTCCATGGACTTCATAGTTAGGTTACCGACATTGAGATACCACCACGACGCCATCATGGTCATGGTGGATAAATTGACGAAAGTGGCTCATTTTTCTCGGTGAAGACCACCTACACAGCTAGTGTAGTGGCACGGGTATACCTTGATGATATTGTTAGATTGTATGGGATCACGTGGAAGATCATTTGCGGACCGTGATCCCTTGTACACTTCTCACTTCTGGACTACGATGAAGTATGCTCTTGGGACAAAGATCAATTTCAACACTTCCTATCACCCTGAGACAGATGGACAGACTAAGTGGGTGAATTAGATCCTGGAGGACATGCTTAGGATTTATGTCATGGATCATCAGTCAAGGTGGGAGGATTATTTGTATTTGGTGTAGTTTACCTACGATAATAGTTTTCGAGTTTAATAGAATGGCTCCTTTTCGAGCACTTTGTATGGTAAAGAGTGTAGGACACCTCTTAGTTGGGATAGGTTAGAGGATAGGGTTTCTCTTGGGCCAGCTTTACTACAAGATATGGAGTAGCAGGTTGTTATGATCGAGCATGACTACAGGAGGCTCAACACAGGCATAAGAAGTCTGTGGATCATCATAGACATGATCGTAGTTTTGAGGTGGGCACAAAGTTGTTTCTTCGTGTAGGCTACATAAGAGCCCTATCCCGAACGGAAAAGGCTTTAATATTTCTCCTAGATTTGTGGATCCCTTTGAGATCTTGGAGTGTATCGGTCCTTTGGCCTATCATCTAGCATTTCCACCTAGCTTGTCTCGCATCCATGATGTGTTTCATATTTATGTACTTAGGAGATACATTGTTGATCCTTCTCATGTATTAGATTGGACCTCATTGCAGGTGCAGGATTAGGGGTAGGTGATGGTGGAGCCCATCCATATTTTAGAGCACAGGACCCTAGGCCTTCAAGGTAGAGAGATTGATTAGGTTTGGGTCCAGTGGGACAGGTATGATGAGACTGCTACTACATGGGAGGATGCTACATTACTACGAGTCCAGTTTCCACACCTATTTCAGTGAATTCTAGGAGGAAGTCGAGTCTAAGGGAAGGGGAACTAGTGCCCACTTCCCTTTGACATTAATTATATTTTGATCTCTATTATTGTTGGTTATATATATGGATATTATTGTATCATTTTGCCTTAGCATGATGATTGGACAATAGAGATACTTTGATTATTGATGAATTTTGATTCAAAGTATGAATTGTGTGGATTTCTTAGAGAGACATTTTATATTAATGATGATGTGTTGTTGACATATTTATATATTTCTGACATTCGACATTTTCGTCATATTGAGTAGGATTTAGCAGTGAACTAATCTTGTGATCTTATTGGTATTGATGAAATATATAATTGAGATGTTGTTGGAATTTTAAAATAGTAACATTATTTTCCTAGATGATGATTTAATTTATATATGGATGATTGTTTACTTATATGCATATATTTTATCTTAGATGTTTTGATGCGGCCACGAGGCCGAAGGAGGTATTGTGTGTTTTGCAGTCGATTATATCACAACAATCAAAGGGGATTTCGACCAACCACATCAGAATGTTGGATGGATTCGACAATGGTCACCATGGAAACTTGTGTTATGTTGTGTGTGTTTTATTTGTTGTTAGGGGGTCCCCATGGGGGATGACCTCCAATTGTGACCAAGGGGTTTGTGTGTTGTTCTTTTCTTTTCCTTTATTTAATTTTAGAGTATGTGATTTTATGGTGATGTAATTCCCTTTATCATTAATTAATTTATGTGTCTAGATTAGTAAATTAATCATGTTACTAAACTAATTATGGATGGGACAAAAATAATTCATTTATTAGATTATATGGTTCTTTGGTTTATGTGTTTTAAGTTGAGTGTATGTGATCTTGAGTGTTGTACACTCTACCTCTCCTTAGAAATTCAGATTTGGTCTTAAGGGTTTGGAGGCTTGTGGGACACATTAAACTTGTCCCACACCTCTTAATTTCTTATAGCAACCCTACCTATGGGTTGGGGGTCAAAAATAAACTCCATTATGTGTTTTGGAAGGCAAAAGGTGAGTTTTAATTACACTTTCTTACATGTGTTTAATTTTTGTCCTAAAAGGGTATGGGTTGGAGTGGTATGTGTAAGAGGTTTTTCATACCTCTCAACCACCCATTTATTATTCCTTGGAGTATGGGTTTGACTTGAGTGATGTGGGGTGGAGAATAAATGATGTGGCATCCTACATGGAGCCACATCATCTCCCTCTTCCCTTTTCTATTTATTGAAATTTTTGGGAAGTAAATGGGGTTACTTTCTTAGCTTTGGATCTTGGATTTTGGGAATTCTTGCTTGTTAGAGTTGAAGGGAGCTTGGAGTTGCTTGAGTTTGAAATATTTTGGGAATTTCTTGAAAAGTGGAGCTTTACCATGGCAAGGTAGGATCTTGCACTCTTGTTTTCTTCTTGTTTTCTTGTATGTTATGTGTTGTATGGATGTGTGTTCTTGTTTGAAGTGTTGGGTAGTAAATTTACCTTAGGTTGTGTTGAGATGGTGAAATGGGGATGAAATATGTTGGGAGGTATAAGAGTTTCTTTATGTGTTTAGGAGGGAGTGGGTTTTGGATGCCCCACCTTGTTTTATTTTTTATTGTGTATTGTGTGAGCCATAAGAGAGAGGGAGGTATAAGAGTGAGGGAGACATAAGAGACATATATTTGTTGTTGTGGGGAGGCATAAAAGATTTTGGGGTTGATTGTGTTTTGGAGGATTTTAGAGGTGGGCATCCAAACCCTTGGGAGGCACAAGGGTATCCCCATATTCCTATCTCTACTTGGCTTATTTTAGAGCCATTGTTTTTGGAAGTTGTTGTGCTTAAAAATGAGTGTTTTTGTGTGGTTATTTTTCTTGTGTGTTTGTTGTTTGAAAGTAAGTGTGGAATAATTTTATAGTTTCCATGTGTTTGATCCATCCCTTATTGCCTTGTGGTTGGGGCTGAGGGCCAATGAGAAGAATTGCTTCTTCTTCTCATTGGATTTTTGGTTGGGTGGAGAGTGTTTTTATTATTGGTAAATAGTTTTGAAGGGACTATACCCTGTTACAATAAGGGCTCAACATCCAAATAGAGCTATAGAGGGACAAAAAAAGAGGATCAAAATCCAAATAAAGCATTATTTCCAGTGCTAACAAAAATATAGTTACTTGTAGAAAGTTAAATAGAAACGTAAACCTGCAACAAGACAACAAAACAACAACATAAAAACAGTGAAAAGACCGAAATATAGCAGCGTCTAGAACAAAGCCCTCCAGCCCGAGGGATATTATTTCTTGGAAGCTTTTCGATCCTGGATTTGATTGTTTGTAGTGAAGTGAACAACACCAAAGTGGTGATGTGCATGGGGTAACTTACTTTCAACTTCAATATGGTCTGACTTCTCTCCTTGTTAGTCCCCCACATAATTTTAGGGACCCCGCTAAGCATGGAAATTTTGTGAACATGTTGTTCTAAGAAGTCACTAATGGCATTGAAGATAGCCATGTTATGATCGTGCCTGTCTTTGGCTCTCCCCAATCTGTTGTCCAAAGAGTTCAATTTCTTGTAGATGTCTAGCAATCTGATCATTCCCATTATCAATATCATCATCAACCTTTCTTTTTCCCTTCTATTTGGCCATGTGTTGCAGGTCCTTCTTTAACTTCATCATCTCATTTTCTAGAGAATCCAACCTATGAGGAATATTATTCCCCTCCTGTTGTAGGGCCATATCCTGGCCAACATTACTAATATGCAACAAATTATGTGCAACTTCTAGCTCTTTGGTGCTTCTAAGAACTTAGGCAGAGTGAGGGATGTCAATTTTGGGAAGTTTTGGGTTCTTAGTCTTGGGTTTGGAAGAGGTGTTCAGGATGGAAGTGGGAGCAGTGAAGGTAGGGATGTGCGGATCGTTGGGAGAGGGTAGGAAGCCAGGGAACTTAGAGACACAAAGCTTATGAAGCAGAAAGATAAGGCCTTGGTGAAGAGGAATGGCACGAGAGTGCTTATGGAATTCTAAAATGGAGTGTTGAAGGGAATTTAGCAAGTAATGCGGGAAGCAAACCACAAATTGTCTTCTAAAGAGGTTAAGAAAGACCAGGTGCTTGACAGGACTATTTTGTAGTGCCCTTCTAGAAAAATGTACCTAACCATCATTTTTGTAACCTCGCCAAAAGGCTTGGGGATATAACTTACCCTAACACATGCAGAAACAAATTTGAGCTCCTCACCGTCGTCCGAGAATTTCTTTGCCTCGGTGGTCCCATCAATCCTTTTATTGAAAAAACGATATCCTTGAACTCGAGGCATGTTGCCTCAGCTATAAATTCTTCATTTATAATTACTTGGTGACCACCATACTCCGCCTTCATGTCCTTCCATTCCATTGTGAAACAAACCAAAATATTTTGGTCATACCCCTAATCAAGTGAGGAAAGACAGAACCATTTTGGATATTTGATACTTGGAGCACTTGTAGAAGACTAAACATTCCTCTATTGTAGTTACCTTCTTGTAAAATTCCCACTTCAAGTGGAATATTTATTGTATTGCTTTTGAAAGAAAAGTTGTATTGATTATTGGTTATTAAGGTTGTAATGTATGTGGGAATGAAAGGCATTTTTAGTGAAACAAGTTTGATAAAATGGAAATGAAGTTTAAAGAGAAACAATTTTAGTGAGTTAAAATTTTGTATAATGGAATTTAGATTGAAAGGAAAACTACTTAGTCCTCATTTTAGTTGGTTTGTTGTCTCAAATGGGTGTATATTTCTTATTGAAAAATTAGTAGTTCTTATTTTAAAACTATGAGAAATCTTGTTATAATTGCTTGTGAGAATGGTTGCAATTTGTAGTTTGTAAAAGCAAAGAAATAGTTACTTCCATTGTATTACATGAAATGTATAGGGTAGTGAAGTAAATTACATTTGTTCATTCTTTGTATTGATTGAAGGAAGCCCAAAATTCATATGTGTTTATGGAAAAGTTTTTAAAAAGAGAAAAAAATCTTTGATTAGTTGCTTTGTCAACAAATGCATCATATTTACTTTTTAATCTATTGGAGTAAAGAAATATTTTATTTACAACTTAGACCTTAACCTCACTAGAGTATGGAAATTTATTATTAAGTCATTATGACTT
Organism: Taxus wallichiana var. yunnanensis; assembly: GCA_018340775.1. Taxonomy (NCBI): domain Eukaryota; kingdom Viridiplantae; phylum Streptophyta; class Pinopsida; order Cupressales; family Taxaceae; genus Taxus; species Taxus wallichiana. The sequence continues at coordinate 165,329,783 of CM031236.1, forward strand.
TACTTATAAATCCAAAATAAATCAATGTAACAACAAGTGAAATTTGAACTTAATTATAAACCTTCAATCAAAATTTTACTAAAAAGTATGAGAGTTAGCTTGATTAAAATCTAAATATCATCATCTTTTTAAAATAGCCTAGATTTTAAAATATCATTATTTTTTTATATTAATATCAATATTGATATCGTTAATTTAATATATATATATATATATATATATATATATATATATATATATATATATATATATATATATATATATATATATATATAAACTAAAAGTTCTAAGTACCAAACCGTGTAAGGAAAATAAAGTAGAAGTCGTTGTTTTAGCGCAGAGGTTGTGGCTCGTATTATATATATATATATAAACTAAAAGTTCTAAGTACCAAACCGTGTAAGGAAAATAAAGTAGAAGTCGTTGTTTTTAGCGCAGAGGTTGTGGCCTGTATTATTACATTGTTGGGGAATTGCAAACCATAACCCAATAAACCCCCTTCCCCGCGGTTAAATTAATCTCTGTGTAATTTCATTTTCATGGATCGTGTAAAACATAACGCGGCCGAGGCTTGGGTATTTTTATTCGTTTATGTGTGTGTGTGTACATGGATATATAACCACTATAATATATGTGATTTTGGGTTTTATTCAGTTAAAAATTTCTAAAATTTATTTACACACACACACACACACACACTCTCTCTCTCTTACCGAAATGAAAACATATACCAAATTTAACCATATCACTGAAATGGGGCAAAACCCATAAGCCCATTTGGGAAAATCTTGAAATAATGAGATGAACAAAACAAATGAATACATTGAAACCCTAGGTAAGGGTATAAATAAAACAAGAAAAGAAGTGAAGCATGTATATCCTTCCAAAAGCTTGAGGTGGCCTTTCATGGATTCCTCATCCTCCTCCACCAATGTGCAAAACAAAACAAAGAGAAATAATAAGTCAAATAAAAGAGAAAGAAGTCTTTCATAAGAAAACATAGGGTTAGTTGAATTCCTTGATCTTGTGGCCCCAAATGAATCCATTTAATGGATGGGATTCATCCCTACAAAAATTAGGTGGGGAGTGGTTGAGTAAAATTCAAAATTTAAATTTTAAATGCATGGGTTGACTTTTTAGGGGGCCACTTGTGTTGTGTAGGGGTGGGATTATTTTTCTAACCCTTGTGCTAAATTAAGGACCTTGTTATTTGTTTTTTTAAACCTTGTCACCTTGTGGGATTAAAATAACTTTAGTATTTAATTAAATAGACCCTTTTACCCATGGGATTGATTTGTTCTAGTTGACTATAGTGGAAATTAAATGTTTATCAAAATAACATTTAGGGGAAACCTAAACCATACCTTAGGCTAACTAAGGTTATGGAATGACATTGAGAGTTTTATAAATTTTATTATAATGGGGGTTAAAAAGGGAAAAATTATTTTATTAATTTAAAGTAACTTTGAAACAAGAATGTGACAACTGTTGATTCGGAACCTTTTGGAGAGCACGCTTCAAAAAAAAATATTCCATAATTTTTGTAGCTTGTCCTAGGTTGTTCTTGGGTTTTGTGAAAACAAATTTAATGCGTTACACACCTCTTGTAATGATATTTTATTTTGCATTATATATATTTTGGATCATGGTATAATCCCTCTCTTGTAACTTTACTCTCTTTATGCGTTTGTATTTATACTGCCTAATCTTGACCCACATTTTCATATGTTATCGAGGATATTCTCGTAATCAAACATGATATTTTTGTGTTTATTCTTTTAGAATATTTAGATTTTTAATTTTGTTAGAGTAAATTCTTTGATCTCTCGATATGATCTTATCTTGCATCTTTGGATAACTGGAGAATCATAAAAGAATGAAGAAAATAGTTGGTTTTGAAAGACAATATTGATTCCACACATTCTCCTGGAGAAACACATTATGCCGGTGAATATGGATCATTCCAAAACTATAGTATTGATAGTAAAATCAAGTATTCTTTGAAGGAAATCACATATAGTATTGTTCAATTTTTTTATCCTCATCTCGAGGATGTTTAGTGAAATTATACACCATGCCAAATTCAATTTTAGTGGTTTTTAAAAAAAAACTAGTAGGTTTTTTTAATTTGCAAGATTTGGTGGAGGAATTCATTTTTAGGCTAGTTATTGAATCTCTCAAGAGTTTATTTTCTTTTCCTATCTATAAATGCATATCAACCTTATTTTTTCTAGTGTACTTACTATATGAAGGTATTCTCTTAGTTGAGGAAGTGATTGAACTTACGTGGATATGCCTTTGGAATGTTTCTAAGGGATTTATGCTCATCAAGGTATTCATAAGGGAGAGGACCCTATAATCGAGCGGGTACCAAAACATGTACATCTCTTTTCACCATAGGTTGTTGACAAAAGCACCAATAGTTGTTCACTTTTTGGTTAATTACACTTTTTAAGAGTTAATGAGAATGTGACACATAGGGTGCTTGGTCATTGGTCCCTCTTTCAAATGCTTTATATTGATTTTCTTCATATTAAATCAATTCAAAAACTACTCTTCCCTCCAAATTAACACGCGAAATGAAAATGTCAATATGGCACGATCATACGCTACATGATGATATAATTTTTGTACACTACCGACATACCTACATATATTTGCGTGCCCTTAAAGTTAGGTGCACGGTTATAGGGTCCTCTCCCTAATATGTCATACAAATATTATGTTTGGATGACCCGTAGTTTGAGGTGGTAAAATTATGTTGGGTGGTGAATCATTATTCTATTGGGGTAACGTAACGCTAATTTTATTTATTTTGATAAGTAGACATGGTAAGCTCTAATGAGGAAGTGTGTATCTCCCCCCTCTCGAAGGTGACATCTTATTTGTACAAGTTTAACTATTGGAACAGACGTTATGTGTACAAGATTAAAGAAGGTACCCTCACTAATTTTCTTTAACTAAGACCCTTGTCATAACTAGCCGAAGGGGCTTAAGTCATAAAAAGTAAACTTTTGCAAGGCGACCATGTAATTGTTTATTTTAGTAGGCACATGTATAAGTGGTAAATATTTGAAAGTAAAAGGAACTTGTAAGAACCGTAACTTTCTATTGAAAATTTTGTTTGAGGAGACATTTTTCGAAACTACCTCTTTTTCATGGTCTTTGCATGGTTACTATTTTCACCTTCTTTTTCAACTTATATGAAAAATGTTTTAGTGTTGGAAAAATAGATTCACACTACATATAAAGTACGATATGTTGGGGTAATGTAATAATAATTTAAGGTAAAGTTTCATTTTACATGTTCATTATGGTTTTTGGTATTAACTTCCATTTTTCTATTGTATGACTAAATTTATAGAACAATTTATCATGGAAACAAGGGATAAAAATAATTTCATATTCCATGATGTAATTCGATATCTTTTTCAAAAAAATTCATAGCGTAATGAATATAAGAAAGGATAAAGTGGTTTGACAAAATGACATGGTGTAGAGACTAATATCTTTCAATGTTTGTGACGATATTCAGTATAAGCTTGCATACGGTGAGTCCCCTTTCAATGTTTGGAAATTCATTCATTATGTTTATGCACACCATGATTATCCATATAAAGTCATGATTCCTCAAAAAATCATTCATGTGTGGATAATACTTGAGACTTCTACCAATCATCATCTTATGATGACACCCATCTACGATTGCAGAAATTTTTGTTGCAACTTCAAATTTCATAGTTGCTTCTTTGAGAGATTCCAGTGATTAGCTAAGGGTAAATTTTAAGAGTCCCCCAAAAAACCATATATATTACTTGGTGATTTCTAAAAATAAATTTCTAAATATTGATGAATGCCACAAAATGAAATTTGTCAGTGGTAGCGTAATGCTACTAACCCATATAAAATTTCTCTTTTGTGCACACACAATAAAGGCAATTTGAATCTTAATTTTTTTCTAGAGCAACCTAACACCTCAAAATCAACCAAATGAAATTTTCCAAAACCCAAATATTTGTGATTTAATGAAGAATAATCGCTAAAATTTAAATCTGAATTCATTGTAGAAGGATCATCACATTTCTATATACCTATTACAAATTCAGATTAAAGATTCACTTCCTTAAGAGATTATAGTTATTCTATGAAGCAAGATCATGCCATTTCTTTTCTTTCTATTTTAGAGTCTAGAGTTACTTCTTTGACAACTTCTAACAAAATAATAATGCCATTCACCTTGTACTTATTTTAAATTTAGAGTTAATATTCTCTTATTCGATATCTTTTAGTGATTATTTATGGTAGGTTCATATATGTTTGAACTTGATTCACCTTATTAGGAAACATACCTACTAGAGATTGCTTCTTTATTTGTAGAGTTCCACATTTTAGATATATATGAAATAATTGAGGAAACTTCTCTCCACTTTCGGAAATTCCTCCATCACCTATTGTTTCATTAGATATCAGGTTTCCTTCCTTGATGGCTTCTAGTGATTCTCTATAATAGGAAATTTCTAAATCACTTACTTTATTATATTTCAAAGTTACTTTCTTGAGTACTTCTAGTGAAACTCTATAGCATTACATTCCTCCATCACTTGTTGTTTCATCAAAGTCCCGACTTCCTTCCTTTAAGGATTCCAATGATTCTATAAATTAATATTCTCCATGTCTATATGATCCAATTCATTGGGAGGCATTCTTATCTGATGAAGGAGCATCATGAAAAAATTAAGAAACTACATGTTTTTTGAAATCTTGATTGTGTTAGATTACACACAAGGTCTATAGAGGATATACAAGAGAAGAAAGAATGGAAAAAATGTATGGGTAGTTACATGAGCATTCATAGGGTTTTTCTAGAAGGTGGAAAACTAAGATTTTATAACAAGTGATAGAGTGTGTGGATATTTTGAGGATCATTGTATAGAACCATGTGGAGCATATATCACAAGGAAAGTTGGGATAACTAGAGGAAAAGTAAAAATTACAAAGTGGGTAGATGGAGTTATAAGGAAGCGTGCATGAAAAGAAAGAGGTAAGAAATAACTAGAAAATTAGTTGACAAAGAAGATTCAAAATATTTTCTCAACTACGAGATCGAGTGCTTCAAATCCATTATTATAAATATTATTTAAAGAATTGGGAATATTTTTGGGGGATATTTTTCCATGCCTATTTAAGGACATGTCCTCATAATAATTTTGAATGTTGAAGACTACCATAGATAACATGTGGTAGAGAAGAATAATACTATAAGAATAAGGGAAAAGGAATACAATATAAGAGCTTGAGATGAAATACAAATTATATCATAGTTGGTGTGAACATAGGATTCATATATTTTAATAACCCCTTATAGAATGTAGAAGATGCTAAAGTACTAAAATATCCCCATCATGGAAAAAAATTTGTGGATGTTGTAAACATTTTTCCAATTGTAATCGAATATTTTTGTTGTGTAATCAGCTATGTGACTTTTTAGTAGGAATATTAATTTCCTCTATGCCAATTAGTATCAAAATGTGGATGAAAACCTTATAGTGGAAGGTTGTAAGGATTCGTAGAACAATTACTGTAGATAACTAGTCGAGAAGGATGGTGCCACCAAGAAGGGTTGTATATGGAGGTGTAGAAAATAAAACCATAATGGGTGCATTAGAAAAAGTTATGATGGAACTAAGGATTATAATGACTAGGATAAAAGTTTTTGAGGAATACTAATGAAGAGGGTTCATCATGTAAGACACTTATAGTGATGATAAATCTATAGCATGAGGTGTATTAAACTTGAGAGCTGATGGAGATAAAGTAACGAAGAGTAGGAAGAAGAAGCCATAGATGTTTGAAAAGCATGACTCTTGAGATATATCTCAAGAATGGGTCAAGGACACATATCGATATTCCTTCATTCTTTGGGATGTTAGAGACAAAATAGTTTTTTTCTTGGCTGCCAAATATGGAAGAATACTTTGTGTTTCAAGAGATATAAGACTCATGAAACATGTCAAGGTTACACAAACTAAGTTAAAATATCATGCAACACTATGGTGAAAATAAATTCAAATTGAGTTTTGAAGAAGAGGAAAAGAAAAGATAGTGTGTTGAGACTAGATCATTGGAATGTTAAAGAGTAAGTTTCTACCTTTTGATTACAAATGTAATTTTGTCACATTTTCTAAATCACTTAATATTCCGGTGTGTCGGTCTATCACCCAACCTAACTAGGTGCTCCCGAGTGCGGGTAGGCATTATGCCCCTCCTTTATATGAGCTTTGCAAGAATTTTTATCAACATTAGAGGGACAATGCACAGATATAACTACATACATTCTAAGACAAAAAGGAAACTAGATCTAAGCACAAATGCACCATAATATAGATGATAACATCACAATAATAGAGGGGAATCAGATTTGAACCATGAGAATCATCAAGAACATAAGGGTTTGGATCCATAAACATAAAATAAAACATACAGATCAAGATCCATGACTCGGGTGTTTAGAACATTCCCATTATTTTAATTCCTCAATATTACAGTAGTCAGATACATTAAAGAATCCATGAATGGAACTAAAAAAAAATAGCCCACATATTCTCTACAATAGCTTCATTATAGAGATAAAACCCATGTTTCCATTAGCTCTAACTCTCCATACACACATACATTCTTTTCCCTTCCTACGACACACACCCCTCCTCCGATTGCCATGTAAAATAATACATAATAAGGAACCGAAGGAATCTCCTCTAACTATTTCATCATTACCCAAGATCATGCCAAATTCCATCATGTCTTGCCCTAATTGAGTATCCTCGGTATGCAAGTGTTAGTAAATCCATAAGCGATTCTATTTTAGAGCTCCTAATCATGTCATGATAACCGTATTTATGCCTTGGAATATCCTTTTGTTAAGCTGCAAGTATTTAATATTTTACCTTTATCCATAACTGAATCTGGTGTCCTTTCCATGTGTTCCCTTAACGCAACTTTATCCATAGTCCAAAAAGTGACTAAGTCCTCAACCCGTTCCTTTGAGCGTGATCCTTTGTGCCTTCCCAAAAGTTACCTCCGCGCGAGACTTCGTGCCTTGCTTCCGCATGCCACAACCCTTCGTACCTCAGTCTTGGGCTATTTCGGGGGCTCAACATCACCCCACACTAATGTGATTTCCACCCATAGAAATCCTTCACACTCCCGACAAAAAAATTTATGACCAAAAATTGTCTAAGGTAAAAAGGAATATCACACGCCACTACCTATAAGACCAACTAGAGTAAGTCGGGAATTTTACTTCTATTTTCCCATTCAACTGTTCCATGCCTCCCAACTCTGTTAATGCTTTCCCTTGCACTTCTCTTGATATACCTGGGAACTTGATCCAGTGATATTTATTCCACCTTCTCCTTTAACTCCTAAATTACCACCACCAGCTCTGTGCCAATACCCTTGGATTCATCCATATATTTTGTGATGGAGTCCCGGAGTTCACCAATATGGACCTCTAACTTCTCGAGTTTGGTCTTTATTTTATCCTTTTATGCTTTGTGGGGTAAACAATCAGTTGTGTGCACTCAAATTTTTTTGTTAGGACCTTCTCCTAGAAGGCCTTGAGGGTGTCCTCCTCATCTATTAGTCATGCATCAATGAAGGGCTTACACTTGCAGCAATTGTTGAAACCCCTATCTGCTAATATCCTTGCTTCCTTAATTTGGGTGATTGAATCCTCCTACTTAGTGATCTGGGCTTCCACAACGATCTTCTTGTTTTATTTCTCCTTGGTGAACTCTTCAGTGGTAGGCCCCACACCATCCTTGATGTTGGATAATAAAATCCCAAAAAGGTCCTCCAGATACTCCATTTCATCACCATAGTCTTTCCTAGCCTGGCTTACTAGCACTAGACATTGCCCCAAAATACTCTTAACCAAGGCACCCACTCGATCATATACCTCCTTGGTTCACACCTTCTCCCCCTTTAACCCTTGGCACAATCTCTCTATTTCCTTCTCCTTAAATTTCTTTTCCACAACCAAGGTTTGAATGGTTTCCCCTGCGTCCAAGCTATGTCATACTACTCTCGAAGACATCTTTTGCAATGCCTTTCACACCTTCTCATCGGTGAGGTGGTCCGGGTCCACCACCTTGTATGTCTCTCCTTCCTTCTTCTTTAGATAAATGGTCTTAATCGTATGATTGTTGACCTTGAACTCAAGCTCCTTTGCATCGTAATGTAGGTTCCATCTTATCATATTCCTAGTTCTTGTCATGCCTCCACTTTGATCCATAAGATCCCACACATGTAGCTTCTCTAAGGGTAGTTTTCCTTAAAATATTGCATATAGCACCTTCAAAGGATCATCCAAAAAGTCAATATGTGGGGACATAGGCATCCACTTCTTCCTTATAGCTTTGAACTTTTTTCATTGCTTGCTCGACTAGTGGAGCAGATCATTTATCCTCCTTTATGAAAAGGATCCCCCTTATTTTCTTCCTCCAATTTGGTGGGATGCGTATGAGAAGACCCTCACTCTAGAATCTCCTCGGTTTCCTCCCTAGTATGATCCTTCTCCTTGATGCATGCACCAACCGATGCCTTGGTGTTTACCTCCACCCTTATCTTCTCTTCTTCCTTGAGCTCAACCTCGAGTTCCTCCCTAAAGGTTGTGGTATCTTCTTCGATCATGTTTCTATTTCAAACCGACAATCTCAAGTACCTTTTTTTTCTTTTGTTCTAGCTCATCTCCTTGGGTAACTCACCTTCCCCACACTTTTCTTAAGTCCTCGGTGTTTCTCACCGTTGTCATGTGTTTGCACCCCTTTACGCTGCTACCTCGACGCGTATAGTATTTTCTCTTCCAAGAAGTATCTAACTTCTCTTCACCCTCTTCTTCTTATACTACTACTTCATCTTTCTAGACCACTTTTATTAGTGGGATTGACACTTCACATGGCCTTGGGAAGGTGGCATATCTAATATCAACCTCAACTCCCCTACCTCTTGAGGCACATTTGTAGAAATACCCACGTATGTAGCCCTTGATGGTAACATTGACTTGTGGGTGAAGATCCAGAAAGTTAGGCTCAAGGTCTCCACATATCTTTGGCCTCGAGTTAAATTTGTAGGTCACATAATGGGTGTGCACATCAGCGTCCACCTTATGCATGTCGAAGGTTAACTATTAAATTTCCTTCAACCGATTGATGGCACACTTCATGTATTTATTGGTGAATGTAAATAAAATTTTGAATCATGCCTCTAATTCTCCTTTTTCCATCATGAACCATGCCAAACGAAGTGTTGCATAACAACGAACTGCACTGGTCCCCAAAAATCTATGGTAGCTCATGCGGGATGCGCCATTCATTTTCAAAATCTTTGTGCAGCCTCTCATACCATTTGTTCATCCATGCCTTGTATGTGTTCGAGATGGACCCATCACAAGTGAATTGCTTAAACTGTACAGTAGGAGATGGGTGCATAGGTGGGTAAACCAACATGTTACCTTCGAGTCCATCTAGAACACCGATTTCCCATGGTAAAATTAATAATACTATGGACCCAAAATTTATCTTCACTCCTAAGTCATTACACTCGCACTCGCACCTCCTTAATGATACTATCCATGATAAATTGTGCAAAATTGTAGTGTGCCCACTTAGAAACTCTGTAGGAAACATACAATAACATTTTGTTAATGTCCGTACATCTCTTCGATGCTCCAAATTCATAACTAATGATTCAAGAGGTGAATATCAACGTCAGGTCTGGAAGATCTGCAATAACTTGAGCCCTTCCCCCTTCTCATAGTTTAATTATTTTGATAATTCTTCCACTTTCGTAGTGGCATCCAAATTGAGGGCCATATCCTCACCGGCATTTTACAAGCCCATTACCCTATGTATTAAATTTCTTGCGATTCTCATCCTGTTCCCTGTAAAGTAGAATTATTCATGCACTCACGACATCAACCATCTGAAAATTTGTGTGGGTTTAGAAAAAAATGACAGTTCCCAAAGCTGCAAAACCGCAATCTTCTGCAACTCCTTCATCACTGAATCATCTACCTTAGGGTTTACTTATTCATCTAACCCCAGGATCTTCTTTACGAGATCCTTTCGCATCAATTTGTCATGGTTGTTTTTTTTTGGTTGAAATGGCTTATTTTCATCATCCGTATAACTTTGAGATCTACTTATCTACCTTAATAACCCTTAGGGGATAATGAATTTCCAAATAAACTTCCACGGGTTCTTCCTTTTCCACCATTGGTTTCTTAATTGTACCCTTCTTTGGTGTCATCTCTATTTTTCATCCCATGCTCTAGGTTCTTTGACTTTTCCTTGTCCTCCCAAAATTTACGATTCCAATCATTTATCTTTCACATAACCCCTTGTTTCTCTCTTGTCTTCTTCCCCTCTTGCTACACTAAAAGATCACGCTACATCTCACACAACTCCATTGGTTTGTGACAAGTACCTCACTTTCTTCTCAAAACCCTCATTGCACTTCAAGCACACAAAAATTTTCTAAGGAAAAGTAGTCAAAATGACTACCTTTACCCTCTATTTATAATTTTTCATAACCTCGATGTCCTTGACCCACGCATTTTTAAAGTCACTTTTTAATAAAGTACTTTTATCACTTAAGTCAACTTCCGTGACTTCCATTGCATGCTTCATTCGTAACCTTCTAGTGCACCGACAAGATTATTTCTTGTCATAGACTTCCTTCACGTGCCTCACCATGTTGAAGTACATTAACTCTGCATTATCCACCAAGTAGTTCTTTATACCATTTCCTACCTCATGTTACACTACATGATCATTTCTTCTCTTTTGCATGGTCTATACTCAACTCATCTTTTTCTCCAAGAAACCTTTATTACGACACAAATTCAAACACATTTTTCACTACACAGAACTCAATTTGAACACCTCCTCCACACAAATCGGTCTTCTTCCTTTTTCGTTAGTCATCTAGAATGATTCTTCCAACAGTCCATCTTCCTTAGAAACATGCCAATGTTTTTTCAAATTTAGATGTTAATCCACCCCACACTAAAAGTATGTGCGGTCCTCTGCACATGAAATCACTTCAAATGTATTTAGCTACCGGTGTGCCAACACACACAAAACATAAAACAAAAAGGACAAAGAAAAGTGACGACGAAAGGAAACACATAAAAAGGAAAATGCATTAAAGGAAATCCTACACTAACTGGCAATACTACCTTATTTACAAACACCAAGAAGACTTATTTATAGTAGGGCTTCAACCTACTTTCATAAAAGAAATCAGGTAACCTTGTGCCATCTATCACATATAACTAGAAAGTGCCTGAATCAAGTATATAAGTGATAGTGTATGGTCCCAACCAATGTACATTATATTTCCTAGGATGGCCTAGAAACTTTGACTCATACAAGAGAACGATCTTCCCAACTTCCAAATTCTTATTATTGATGTGCCTATCATGCCACACCTTTTTCCTATCCTTTTCCATTCTCAGACTCTATTGCGTTATGGTACGTCTCGGTCCAAACTACATAACCTTGTCAATCTATTCCTCAATTATTGATTTGTCATTCAAACATCTTGTGTGCACAATCACGGGGGAGGGTAACATGAACTCAATAGGTACTACAACCTCTATGCCAAACCCCAGTTGAAAGGGTGTTTATTTGTTTAACCTCTTGTAGGTTGTCTGATATGACCATAACACAATAAATACTTTGTCATCCCAATCCTTTCTCCCAACATCACAAATATTGGTCAATGTGTGACTTAAAATTTTGTTAAAGGCTTCTGTCATCACATTAGCTTGTGGGTGGTAAGGGAAGTTTTGTGATGGGCCACCATAACATCTCGCCAATAGGATTATAACTATCTCATTAAGTAAATGAGTACCCCTATCACTTGTTAAACTCGGCGGGCATCCGTACTCTACCGATTATATTCTCCCACAAGAAACTAACTTCTACTACCACTTTGTAACCTTCATAAGTGTCACTTCATCCATGAAGTGTAAGATAGTACATGCATGTAATGATATAGCATGAAACCTTACTTCACGTGGTTAGGGAAATAGGGCCCACAAATTCAATTGACCATTTCTCGAATGGTTTTGCATTGACGATGGGCCTTAATGGCATTTTATATCTCTTCCGTAGTTTACACAAGGCACTGAAATGGTCACGGGACTTGCAATACTCTATACAATCCTTATAAATCATTTCCTACCAAAGGCCTACCAACAGGATATGCATGTAGTGCCTCTCCCAAAGATAGTGTCCACTGCAATACCACCATGAACGCCCTCTATAATAGCTTCGTTCTTATGTTCAAGTACACACCGGTACAAAATTCATCTCGCACGGTTTATACAAGTCCTTACTAATCAACATGTAGGGTAGTACGACATGAATGGAAAGTTTTTTTGCTCTATGTCCTTCATTCCTTATGATGCCACACTCGTTTGCAAGAAAAGACCAATATCCTCCAAGTCGGAGGGTGCGCTGCTCGGCTTTGAATAAGCTGAGCATCTTGCATTGTGTTTTAATGCTCTGTGCATCCTCACCTGAATTAACCCTCAACAAATGATCAGGTCCTAAGTTGCTTTTCCCTAGTTTCACCATAACCGTAAATTCAAACTCTTGAAACAATGATACCCAACAAAATATGTGCCCTTCCAAGATGGGCTTGTTCACCAAATATTTCAAGGCCATATGGTCTGTGTAGAAAATAGAAGTTGTTGCCAAAAAATACTAGTTAAATTTGTGCAACACATAGATCATTAACAATGTTTCGCACTCCGTGGTAGTATAATTATGTTTTTCTAGAGTTAACTTCCTACTAGTAAAACAAAGGGATGGTAAACAATACCTTCTCCAGGTTGTGCTAACACCACTTAATCACCATCCCTAATACATCTACATGCACATGAAAGGTCCTATCCCAAGAGGAAAGCACAAGATGGGTGTAGTAGTGAGTTTGTCCTTCAAGATATCAAATGTCTCCTACTGTGCCTCACCCCAATGGAATCTTCCTTTATGTTTTAACAGCTCCTCCAATGGCGTGGCACAATTTAGGAAGAGAACTTGATGAAATTTCTATAGTATACCATATGCACTAGAAATCTACGCATTGCGCTCTGATTGGTGAGTTCCTCCAACCTTAAAATCATAACAATATTCACAGGATCCACCAATAGAATCTATTTGCAAATGATATGACCAAGTAGTGTTCCAAAAGGAGTGGTGAAGATACATTTATTAATATTCAGAGAGATGATTAACTGCCTACACCTCTCAAACATCAGCCTCAGATTTTCACAATGATCCTTTACTAATCCATAAACCATCCAATCATCCAGGTAGAATTGGAGAAATTTATGAATGAAGTCCTGAAACACCTAAACCACAATGCATGAAAACACAAAAGGCACGTTATTATGTCCAAAAGACATGACTGTATAAGACAAACTTCCTCATTCAGTTGTGAAATTTTTCTTTTCCTAGTCTTCCTTGGAAATTCAAACCTGGTGATATTCTAAGAAACCCCTCTGTAAACAAATAGATCTCACTCCGGCTACTCCTTCTAGGATCTCCTCAGTGAACGGGGTTGGGAAAGGATCAATGACACACATGGAATTTAAGTCTCTATAGTCAACACAAATATGTATTTTCCCATAATTTTTGATATTGATGACCATCAGACTCACCCATTAAAATTCTTCAACGACTTATATGATCCCGGATGTTATCATCTTATCAATCTCCTCCTTAACTTTTATGCATAGATTTAGATTCATCCTGTAAGGTCTCTTACGAATCATTTGTGTGCCCTCATTTAACTTGATTCTCATTTCTCCTAGCGAGGGGTGAAATCCTTTAAGCTTTGGTACCCCTGAGAATCAAATCTTGAAAACCACGCAATAGCTCAATAATCTTTGACACTTCCTAATACATCCAAAGAGTAATCTCCAATAATTGGTTCTTTCGGTTCCTCCTTCATACTAATGTTTAGCTTCTTAATTTTCAATGGCTCATGGTAGACATGCACTTTCTCATCTATATGATCCATAACTTGATGGATACCCTTAGTATGGTTAGCATCCAAATTCTCGACCTCTTCATCATCTATCAAGTAGACTAACTTCCCCTTTTCTTTCTCCATGCGGGAAAGCTAAAACTTCACTTCATCCAGTTACTCTTCTTCAAGGCATGCCCCATATCGAGTTCTCCCAACAAATCTAACACAATTTCCAATGCCTTGTCACTATCTCCCAAGTAAGGTGCTTGATCACTGCAAGGCCTCATCCACCGATGGTTTAGAAGATAAGTACTGAAATTTCTAGATAATACTCACTATTAACTCTTCCCAATTTCTTATTTGTCTCCATAACTCCAAATAAACATACCATGCACGCGCACAACCATGCAAGGTATAATAGAACTTGTACATCGACAAGGAAGGGGAAAGGCTTCCAGGCCTTCCCTCCAGTTCCTTTTACACTCATGAATATGCCACAAGGCGGACCCCTTCCCATCATAGTCATATATCTTGGTAGGTGCATTACTTCTTAGAAATATAATGGAGAACGCGACCCTTACCTCACGCCATTCCATAAGATTATCACAATGTGTCATCCACCAATGCGCAACTATCCCACACAAGGTATAAACAAGCATATTCCTCTACTCTATCTCATAGGTCCAATGTACCTCCATCGCACAAAAAAGGTATTAGGGTTACCTTTCCTAGTATAGCTTAGTAACTACCTTTCTCCCAGGAAACTTACTGAATGCACCTTAACAACTCGAGTCACATTACCCTTCATCTCTCTCCCAATAAACTCATATGTTCCACACACCCAATTGTTACAAGAAATGTTGGTTGTATCACTCATGGACTGTGCATCATCCCACTAAATGGCCCCTTCTGTCAATGGTTGAAAGAACTCTTAGTCACTGATGGTGCGCACAAATATCTTCTTTAAGTCTTCTTCACCTAATGGTTCCACATAAGTCGCAAATCTTCCATCATTCATTGGAATGATCACGTGTTCCTCCTTGTCCTGAAAAATCATGTAGCCTTTATTGAAAAGTAGGTCAGTATTGTTTGCATAGCACCAAGGGCACCCAAGTAACACTTGGAAGCTATCTCCTTGGCAAAGCGCTAAGACTTCAAAATCCACAATTAACTTCACTACCTAGATAGTTATGGAAGTATTCTTCAAAACTCTAAAGGGAGTGGCCTTATTCCTATTTTCCATGTATATCACATTTGAATATGGATACATTAGTGGTCTCCCCATCTGATTGGATGCATCTAGAGTTTGGACATTAAATTCTACACCTGTATCAATTAGAATATTATTCAAGAGACATCTATCCACTACCGCATTCAATGTGATATATTTGTCATAGTCGAGACATTGAGGGGGTAAGTTAGTGTGCAGGATTTTCCTCTCGTGCCCACCTCCAGTGCACAGTAATTTTTCTCTCAACCATTCTCCTAACATGGGAATGATGTTCTCCTAGCGCAACATCTTACACACCTCCTTGATATCATCTACATCCCTCTAAGGAGTTTTAGCGTTCTTTGCTTGCTCCAACTTCCACAACTTCTCCTTCAAACACTAAATCTCTCCTTGCAAACTCCTAATCACCTCCATAGTCTCTTGATACACCTCTTTCTGGTAGGTAGGATCAGTGGTACTTCCCATGCAGTACCTCCTCTCTTGTAATAACATGATTTTTCTTTGGCATTTCCTTTGCGCGTGCGGCCTCATCGTGAGTAGTTACCAAAATAGGCTCCAAATTTGTATCTAGACATCAC
Source organism: Taxus wallichiana var. yunnanensis (assembly GCA_018340775.1). Lineage (NCBI taxonomy): Eukaryota > Viridiplantae > Streptophyta > Pinopsida > Cupressales > Taxaceae > Taxus > Taxus wallichiana. The sequence goes on from CM031236.1 coordinate 165,345,632, forward strand.
CTTAGGGATGTACAATGGCTCAATGTGCTTTACACTCACCATCCCCGCACCCTTATCCTACTTCTTCTGATTCGAACCACATGACTATATAAACTGGGCAATCTTTGTACTTATGCTTCTTCCATACCATGAGCATTGCAACAAGTCTAGGCATTCATGCTTATAATGTTATGTAGATCCACAATTGAAACAAGTTCCATGGGGGAAGTCTCCTCTTCCTCCACCATGACCATTACTGGCCTCTAAACCCTTTGCGAAAGACTCTTCCTCTACCATTTGTGCGTCCTTCATAGTTATGACCCTCATCCTTGGAACCACTCGCAATGTTGGTTCTGTCGCACACCAGTATCAATGGAATCATGGATTTGGTCTATTAATCTACAATCCTTGGTATCATGGGTGGTAGATGTACATATCTTACAATAATAGGACATGTTATTATGGAGTGCATGCTACAACAACGAGCATCTACTTGGATCATTCTCCCCATGATAGATCTCACAGTCCAACACCATGGTGCACACCGACTTCCGAGGGAAACTATCTTTTGTATGTCCTTCTACTTCATAGTCCATACACCAAAGTCCACTATGAGTCTCATGCATTGAATTTGTAGATAAATTCTCAAGTTGCTTCGCCATGGAAGCAATCGAGCCTCCAAAAAGGGACTCACTCCATCGTCAACACTCCTAATGGCCTCAACATGCAAAGCGTCATCTAAGGCCTTACGTGGATTTGTGAAATTCTTATGTGAGAGCACTTTTCTGACTAGCATTATCAGGCCCCCAAAAAAGCTGCTAAGTAGTTTGTGACAGATGGATGTCATAAGACAACTTAGATAAGAGAGTTTTGAAACATGCATCATAATCCATACACTATCTAACATGCCTTGTTGGATCTCGTTCAACGTGTTTATGCTCTTGCTCAAACTCGGGAATGTGAAACTCTACAAGGAAGGCATCAAACAACGCAGTATAATCCACTTCCATCTGATGTGGGTCATACTTCCAAGACTAGTTATATGTGCACCCCGCATGATGTCGTTTAAAACTATGACCTTCCACTCGAGGTAGTGATCCCCTTCACATGCCATATTAATTTAGACTTATGAAAATGCTCCACAACATCCTCAACACCCTTTTAATCTAATAAGTGGGAAAAAAACTATAGAACACATGCTATTGGGGTTATGACCATTTTCCACTAGGTCTAGAACCCCGATTCCCTCCTTGGTGTTTCCCCCACCAGATCCACTAGATCCACTCACTCCTGAACTCCTAGATCCTCCACTAGATACTCCTCCTATAGTAGGTACATGACCTGAAGCGAGTGTTACCTTACGTTCCCACCATTGATATAAAATGAGCTCCAATAATTTGTGAAATGGAACTACTCCCAGATGTAATTCCCATGTTATGCACACCCACACCTTACTAAAACAACACATCGATAGGATACCACCAAATATAGGAAACATCTACGTGGCCATAAAACTCAAAGAAAAATGATACCCACTCGATGTTTCTTCCCTACCAACTTCAATGCCAACTGGACTAACGATACCTTTCTCAAATCTTAGAAAACTAAGTGTAAGGGTCTAGTTTCAGGTAGGTCCAAATGCGTGCCTACAAACCTTCTCCTTCCTTCATCCACCGAGATCTCATCAGAATCCGAGGGGGTCCTTCGCATGTGTTTTCCAAGATGGGGTAGCACACCGCACATGTTTCACGTCCTCTGTGTGAACCTTAAATCCTTCCTGCAATGTTTGCCTCCACAGATCCACCACTCCTGCAATCTCGCGCTATCTAACCAACTCCCTTTCCTAAGCTTCATTATACTTGAGCTGTCTATCCTCTCTCTCCATTTCTGCCATAGGATCCACCATCTCCTTCCACACTCGCTTCCACGTCCCGAAACTAGTGGGAGTGTAGATAACCATAGGAAATGCTTCTAAACTCAGAGTCGCGATCAAGATCTTGATGGCCAAAGGTAAAAAATGCAAGAAAGATCCTTTGGGTTCTCACAATAACTCAGACTCAGCAAGCTCCAAGCAAGAATAAGTGGAGATTACAAACTCCAACTTGTAACTAGTCAACACACCTCTCCACCAATGATCAACAACACGATTCCAAACCAGATTAGCATCATGTAGCCTCTGATAATATTCTTGAATCCACAGATGAGGTTGATAGAACCAACTTCTCCTCAGTGCATACACTGATAACCAATCATATATCTCATGATATGGATGCTCATCTACCCATTTACATGCATCAAACTCAAGTCCAGTGTTGAATATATGATAAAATTCATCCTTCATGTTTAAAGCCAAGTTCCACATTGTCCAAGGTCGGGTGTTACGCCATCCCTCACCATTCTTACAACAACTTTAAAAGACGTCCCGAATAACGGAACAAAAATGTAGTCACCTTTTCTAAATCACTTAATATCCTAGGTGCGCCGACCTATCACCCATCCTAAGTAGGTGCTCACTCTAGGTGCGCATACGCACCGATCCCCTCCTTTATATGAGATTTTAAAGAATGTTGATCAATATTAGAGGGACAATGCACAAATAGAATTGCATGCATTCTAAGACAAAAACAAGGAAACTAGATCCAGCACAAATGCACTATAACATAGATTAAAACATCACAATAAAAAGGGTCATCGATTGAACCATGGGAATCATTAAAAACATAAGGTTTTGGATCCATAAACATACAAGAAAACATACGAGATCAAGATCGTGACTCAAACATTTAGAACATTCCCATTGTATTATTTCCTCAATATTAAAGTAGCCAAATACATTAAAGAATCCACGAATGGAGCTAATACAACAACAAAGTCCCAATATATTCTATCAATAGCTTCATTACTGAGAGACTACACCCATGCTTCCCTTATCTCTCATGCTCCATACACACATACATTATTTTCCCTTCCGTGATATACACCCCTCCTCCGATTTGCATACAAAACAATACATAAGAAGGAACTAGAAGGAATCTCCTCTAATCATTTCATCATTACCCAAGATCATGCCAAATGTCCTCATGTCATCCCTGAATCGAGTATCCTCAGCATGCAAGTGCCAGCTAATCCATAACTAATTATACTTTACAACTCCTAATCCTGTTATGATAAGCGCAATTATGCCTGGAATATCCTTTACTTGAGTTGTAAGTATTTCATAGTTTACCTTTATCCAAAACTAAATTTGGTCGCCTTTCCATGTGTTCCCTTAACGCAACTTTATCCATAGTCCGAAAAATGACTTAGTCATGAACTGTTTCGCCTAGGCATGAACCTTTTCACCTTCTCAAAAGTTACCTATGCATAAGACTTTTTGCCTTGTTTTCGGGTGCCACAACCCTCTGCGCCTCGGGTATATGGTTATTTCAAGGGCTCAACATGTACTTATTCAAGAAGTTGACAAATTTGAAGAAAAATGAGGTGTGGTTCAAAGAATATACTAAGGAATTTCATCGAGATAAATATTGTATTTGGAAATACTAAATTCAATCAGGATAAATTTGCAAGTTATATCAATGATTTAATATTTTGGATCCATGAGGAGCTAGGTTTTATGTACATATAAAATATGGAGGAAGCTTACTATATATCCTTAAAAGTGGATGAAAATATGATGTCCAAGGTTCAAATTCCTTCCTAAATAGGAATTCATGATGTGTGTGGTAGAGGTAAATTTACTCATGAATACAACAAACCATGAGAAGATGAGCACAATAGTGCACAAATGCATACAAAAAGTAGTGTGCGGGATGATAGGATGTATCACTCATCAAGGGTTCATAGAATATTTTAGCGGGGAAGAGGAAGATAATTCTATATGATGTATTTAAATTGTTGAACCATTGGGAATCACACATTCAAATTTTCAAACGTGTAAAAGGAAGTCACAAGTAGGTGCATAGAAGTTGACACACATGTAGCACATAGAGACACAAAGTCAACAAGATACATTGAGAATCCTAAAGTTCTAGAGCATGGAGAAGCTCGATGATGAGAAATGTTTTCTAAATACTACAAAAAGCACGAGAATGATCTTTTGTAGAAGAATATTTTGTTCAAGGCCATATGTAAAATGAAAGGAAAATGTTGCAAGGTGATTGTTGACACTTGTAACATAGAAAAATTTGTTTTCAAAAAGATGGTGGAAAATATACGGTTGATGAGGATTGTAAATCACAATCCCTTTAAGGTTTCATCATTATAGAAGGGGAACAAATTCTTGGTAAATAAGAAAATCATTGTTAAGTTCCATATTGGGAAATATTGTGATAAAGTGTTAGGCAATCAAGTGCGAGATGGACGTTTTCACCTAATATTGGGAAGGATGTGATAATAATACTTAAAGGATTTCCATGATGGGAGCATCAATATTATTTGCACACAAAAATAGTGAAATAAGTTTATACTATCACCATTGAAATACAAATAGGAAGGAAAAGTGTATAGTGAAACTTATGAGAGAGTTCCAGTTATATCTAGAAAGGAATTCTTATGGGAGGTAGTAGAGGAAAAATAATGTTATGCTCTAGTGTAAAAAGAAGCACATCGAAAATGTATGAAGGATAAAGAGATCCCAAGTGAAGTGTGTAGAATGATTAATTTTTTTGTGGATATAGTAACAAAAAAACTTACCATAAAGTTTATCTCTAGTGTGCAACATTAGTCATCAAATCAACTTGATACTAGGATCATATGTTTTATACTGAGAAAATCATATAAGATGACTTTAGAGGATTATTAAAAAGTGTGTATACAAGTACAATATGTACTAGATAGAGGTATAATGTGTGAAATATTTATCCTATGTGTGGTACCAATAGAGCTAGCACTAAAAATGAGGATAATCATGCATGTTTATTGACTCCCAAGATAACAACAAGACGAAAAACAAGTACTGTTTCCATTACCTAGGATGGATTATCTAATGAATTATCTTAGTGGCACATGGTTGCTCAGTTAACATGGGTAAAATTTGTTAGGAATTATTATTAGTGCTCACATTATTATAAAAGTTAGATTATAATTATGTTGAGTTGATATTACAATTGTTATAATATATTGTTTTAACAATATATTATTATAGAGTTTTGTTGTACCCGTAAAGTTATAAACGGGTAAGTTGTTTGTTGACTTCCTATTTTCTAGGAAGTAGTTCTTCTATTATATTGGCTATATATTAGCCAAATATGTTGTGCAGAAACATATAGAAAATTAATAATATATTCGTGTTAAATCTTGTAGTAATTGTACCAAATTTAAGATTTGGTATCAGAGCGAAATGATTCTATGTTTTTAGCTTGATATTAGTTTATCAATTACATAGTGTTCAAAATCCCATCGGGAGCACATTAGCAAAATTTAAGGTATTAAGGGCAGCGTTGGGAGGATACATATGAGAGGGATATTCATGGCCATGTGCATTTAAAATATCTGCAGACCATTCAATGCCATGGACGTCCCGTGCAATAAAGCGACCTGCCATACATGATGCCGTGGAGACAAGGTATAAAAATGTCTGATATATTCAAATATTGATCTGTTCCAGGCTACGAAGGAGTGCGATTGGATCCTTAGACGTCACCAAATAGAGGCATTAATGCCTACGGACTCCAAGCTTCTCTGATTTGCTTTGTTTGTATCATACGGCCCTGGCAAATGCATGTGGAAGCGCTGACCTGCATGGATGCAAGACGTCCACAACTGCGGCAACTCGACTGCGCGCACGTGGACGTGCATGATCACCACGGACGTGAACTCGATGCCTGCAGTCCACGTGAGGATCGGATGTGCCTGCGACCTGCAACGAATTCTGAACTGTCATGCACGAACGGCCTGCAAAATATTCATTGCCGTGGATAGTATAATCACTGTTTATTGTTTATGTTTTGGAATTTTTAAGATTTTTATTGTTATTTGTTCTTCACATATTACTCATGTTAGAATAATTATTTGATTTATAATATAGATGTATCTATGTAAATTTAAAAAGTAATTTGTTGTGATTACTTTTTAAATCTATATTGTAAAGGGTGCATTCTCGATTGTATTCGACACCCTATTTATATTTGAAGAGTGCATTTTCGGTTGTATCTGACACCTATCTCACAATGGTCAAGAAAAGAAGAAAACAATGTATTCTCATGGAACCAATTACCATGGAGAGAGACATAAAAAATATACAAGATCAAGAAAATTCAGCTATGCTAAATTTAGAAGAAGGATATGAAGGTGACAGTGAATTTGAACCACCTAGATCTCTAAAAAGAAAAAGGTTGACAGCTAAAGAATACAAAGACCATCTTTTACGAAAAATGAGAAGTTCGGAAAAGAAGTCTGAGCACATTTCTCTGACCTAAGCGGTATGTACAACTGGAGGTAGGAGGCATCGAAGGTTGGAGGTCATTCAACGACCTCTCGTCAGTCACCAACGACGGGGCCACACAGATGATTTGGTGGCATTTGTTTTCAGTTGTGTGTTTGCTTCAATTTGCAGTGATCCTGTTTTTCAATAAGTGGAAATTTCACATTGAGGGGGGGAACATCATTCCAATGTTCCATTTCCAGTATGTCAGCTTTTTCTATGTATGTATGAGCAACAGATGTCAGCAGAATTTCCTATGTTATTCCCTACAGTGAAATGTGATGAGGGCCGATGATAGTACTTGGCACATCATGATGTGGTTGTAGGTAAACCACTTGAAAACCTTCATTTGTGGTTTGTGGTAAACCAATAGCAAAACCACCATTCTTGGTTGTTGGTAATCCATTTGCAAAACCATCACTTTGTGGTTTGTGGTAAACCAATTGCAAAACCACCATTCTCGGTTTGTGGTCAACCATTTGCAAAACCATCCCTGAGGTTTGTGATCATCCTGTGAAAATCACCAGATCATGAGCAGGTGCAAGTACAAAGGCAGGTTTTCCCCATGTTCGCACTAAGGGGGGGAATGTTAGGAATTATTATTAGTGCTCACATTATTATAAAAGTTAGATTATAATTATGTTGAGTTGATATTACAATTGTTATAATATATTGTTTTAACAATATATTATTATAGAGTTTTGTTGTACAGTAAAGTTATAAACGAGTAAGTTGTTTGTTGACTTCCTATTTTCTAGGAAGTAGTTCTTATTATATTGGCTATATATTAGCCAAATATGTTGAGAGAAACATATAGAAAATTAATAATATATTCGTGTTAAATCTTGTGTAATTACGTACCAAATTTAAGAAAATTTTGTACTACCCACGGACCCCTATAAGCACTGTAGTATTTTTTTACTCCATAGATGTTATCAACTTCAAATAAGAATGCAATGTAAAGTGAAACACATGCACACTACAAAGAAGATTGATAATGAGAGTTTGACAATGCCTACGTCTCTGGTTCATATGAACCGATTCATTACACTTCTAAATGCAAACTAGTACAATGAAGTAATGAATCTAAATGTGGATACCAATGAACATGTCTATCTGATACCCAAATGATAGTGGTATAGGAATTTTTCCCTTTATGATCACATATCTAGTGATTGCACATGAATTTGAACCAGATAAATAAAAGTGATCATGATCCAGTAGAATATTGGAAATATGAAGACTAGATACTCCAATCCTGCTAAGAGTAGAAGCTTTGTTGATGATGACCGTCATAGAAATATGTCTTCAACAATCTTCTTTGGAAGAGAGGCATGCTCGATGACGACTCCGGATTGACACCAAACGATGATATGACTTTCGTTGATTAAAATGGTGTCAAAACACCTCCATAATGGGAAGATGAATATATCACTAGGAGCGTAGGGAAATTTGGAGCATTTTCCCTTTTTACATCAAAGGCTAATTTTGAGCCTAACTCCCTCTATAAAGTGATATATAAAGTTGCCCTTCTATGGCCTATGGCCTTACACACACTTAGAGCAACTAGTGAAGCACTCCTTATGGCCTATGGCCTTATAAGAGGATACTTAAGCTCTAAGGAGACCTATCTTGATCAACCTTCCTTGAGGAGGCTTCAACTTCCACTTATTTATAAATGACCCTAGGCTCATATTTATACATGGCGAACCATGGTGAGGGGCTATTTTTAGCCATATACATTAAAATGTGAAATAATAGCACTATGCTATGGTGGTTATGTTTTTTTAATTCCACCGTTAACAATATAAAAATATCCTATAGCTATTTAAAAATTTCCACGTCACATTTTACATATTAAAAATAACAATAGCTATTAAGGCATTTTGGTCATTTTGTATTGACCGGTCCACGTGGGCTTGGAGTTTGAATATGCCATTGCTTTTCACATAACCGTTGCCTTTAACATTTACTATGTGGCCTACTCTTTGACCGATTCACCATGTTTGGCTCCACGTGAGTTCAGAGATGGTGTACTTCACAGCGCGGTGGTTGAAAGTTGAATGGTCCAACTATGTCCTCCTCTTCCACGTGTGTTGGCCATAATAAAAGTCCACATTGAACTTGTCCGTGCTAATGAGCTCACCGAGGTAATACGAGCTCTCCAAACCGTAACCATTTGCTAGTGGAATAAAACACGGGCCGCGAGGAACAAACGGTGGATTTGGAATATGTGCCGCGTATAATCCGAACCATGAAATGTCATACGAGTTATGATTAACTCGCTCAATATAGAGAGTAGCTTATTGAGCTCGCCCACCAATAATAAACTCGCTAAATGTAATAACGAGCTCAATGAGTAGAATAGATAATTCCCCAACGGTTTTGGTTCGGTATATCTGTCTCATCATCGTGGTGGCCTGAGGACCCACCACGTGGCAAAATATTGATACGGCGGCAAAGGCACCCCTCCGTGAAAAAAGTGTGCCAAACCTAGCTGAGGGCCTCTAGCCGAGTAAAAAGGTGGTCCACTGCCCGGATACAGTATCGAAGACCGGTGTAGAAAAACCATATTTTTTCTCCTCCATGCTTACACTCCACTTCGCTATGTGTCATTTTCATATTGGTCAATTGACCTGTAAGGCCCGAGATGTTGACCAAACTTTGATGGGCTCTAACTTGAGCATACGGAGTCTGTTTTACGCATTATAGGTACCCAGAAATATGATGGAATTCTCTACCACGTTGTCATGGTTTAAGGAGATATAGGGAGATCCCAACATCCCAAAATTTAATTTGGATCAATGGTACTTTTCAGCCGATTGACTTGAAGATTGGATATCACCAATTCTAGATTAGTAGGAGATGATTGTAAGAAAAATATAGTCGAAAAAACACTTATATGAGTGAATGTTTTTTTCATTTGGATTGAAAAATTCCATGATCAAATTCATGAGGTTGATGAATGAAGTGTTGAAGTTTTCCTTGGGACATTTATTATTTTCTATCTAAATTATATATTCTTATTTAGAAATACAAAGACAATATCACTTAAAGAGTTTGCACTAGGTGATGAAGTGCCTATAAGAGGAATGATTTCTAAAGATCATAAAGAAATGTAGTTTTATGTATGACGAAATAATTTATTTAGGTTTATGATCTATCCTAAAATGCATTATGAATGAGATCGAGAGAAGGCATGTGCAATATTGTAGTGGTATTCAATAGGAAATATAATCAAGGAAAGAATTTTTCATGGATTGGTGAGATTCTATAGGTAGTTAATTAAAAATTTAGTGGAGTGACAACAATCACCAAGACTATGAAGGGAAATGATAAGGAGTTTTTGTGGATGGATAAATCATAGTGTAGCTTCCAAGAGTTAAAGATAAAGATCATATTGTAACCATTGCTAGTGTTTCTAGTTTTGGAAAGATATTTAAAGTTGATTGTGATGTAAGTGTATCATCCATAGGTGCGGTGTTGAGTCAAGAAGGGAATCCCATATCCTACTTTAGTTAGAAATTGAATGATGCCCAGAGGAGATACATAGTCTAAGATAAAAAAATTAAATGATCATACAATCGGTGAAGAAATAAATGCATTATTTATTGCCAGTGAGTTTATCTTGTACACTAATCATCAAGTTATGAAATTTATCAACAATCAAGAAAAGATGAACCAAAGACACATGAAGTGGGTAGAGTTCCTAAAAATCCACACATTTTTGCTAAAGCAAAAAAAGTGGGAATTCCAAGAAATTGGTGGACACCTCAAGTATGAGGGTGTTATTGTTAAAATATATGCACTGATGAAGTCTCGGGATTTGACACCATTAGGGAATTATATTTACAAGATGAAGACTTGAAGGAAGCATGGAAGGTCTTCACACAACCCGCATGTGCTCTAAAGAACACCATGGCAGATTACTTCATCTAAAGAGCTATGATATTTAGAGAAGTGTAGTTATGTATACCTAAAGGTTCCATATATGAGAATTAATTAGGGAGAAGAATAGTGGACGTCTTAGGAGGTCGCTCTACAGGTGTAAAAAAATTAGCGCAACTAGAAGAATGTTCTTATTGGCCAAGGATGAGTGAAGATGTGCATAGATATGGTCATAGATGTTGATTTTTCCAACTAGCTAAGGGGGGCGCAAACAAAATACTGGGGTTGTATCAACCATTTCCTTTAATCGAGAATTTGTGGTAGAATATAAACATGGATTTCATGTTGGGTTTTCCAAGAACATTGAGGGGAAAAAATCCATATTTTTGGTAGTCAATAGATTTTCTAATATGACACACTTTATTGTGTGCAAAAAGACTAGTGATCCATTAATCATCACACAGTTATTATTGAAGGAGGTAGTATGACTACATGGGTTACCATTAAGAACAATTTTAGATAGATATATCAAGTTCTTATGTAATTTTTGAGGACCTTAGGGAAGAATATGGACACTGAGGTTGAGTAATATTTCAATGCATCATCCATAAAATGATGGTAAAATAGAGGTAATGAGTAGATGTTTACACAATTTATTGTGCAAATTGGTAAGATATTGATTAAAAATAAATCCTAAATGACCCAAAGGGGTATTTAGGCTATTAATGCTAACCAACCTAGGAGGACTAAATCAATGTAACAAATGAACTAAAAAGTAAGGAATAACTATAAATAAGTAAAATAAAATAACATAGAATGAAAGTAAATACCTATTCTTAGTAAAATGAAACTCTAATATGCAAATAAAGGAGGATAAACAACTTAGTTGATTCACGAGAGCTGTTATAGGTTGTCACAGTGCGAATAGAGAATTTGGAAGTGTAGATGATCACTCGCGAACCCTGCGAAGACAAAATATGGAGGATCTGAAATGACTTGGGTTCCTAGGAGTGTAGTGGGGCACGCCTGGGTGCCTGGTTTGCTCTCGGGTGCCTTGGTTTCGCAAATGCTCATAAAATGGTTTTGTAATGGTTGTAAGTGAGATTGAAACCATGCCTGTATGTCACACTCGATTCTTTGGATGGAATGTACAATGACCTATAAGACAAGAAGTATCAAACCCTGGCAAAATAAAAGATCCATATGATTGGGTCAGACCGACCTCAACCTCTAAACTTATGGTATTATCACCGAGTGATGCACTGCATTTCATACCCGGATGTAGTTTTGGTAGGTGTGTGCATGTCGTGCCCTAGGTGCTCTCGTGTCGGTCACACTTTGTGAAGTAACGATAAATAGTATCTATAACAAATATAAGTAGAATGTGTGCATGGAATAGAATAAAATCCCCCTTATGAAGTGTGTGTGATGTAGATCTCCTAGCCTTGATGCATGTAACTATGTGGATGTAAGTGATGGAATGGATGCAACCCTAATAGAGTGACAATAGAAGTGACACTAGGATCCTCATTATGGTCTTATAGCTTTATATTTATGGGGATCTCAAGATTAATTTCATAATTAATCTCGATAAAGATGTCTCGAGAAAAATATAAAGATGACCAATAGCTAAAAAGGGCCCAAAAATAAGTGGGAAAGGATGTCGATAGATCGGGGCACCCAAGGTGGGGCTAGGGCACCTCGGGGTGCCCTGATTTTGGGCTAAAATGATGGGGAAGTTGTGAAATAGATGGGTAAGTGCTTGAATATACACGTGAATGATGAAATAAAATATAAATAAAGATGGAAAAAATGTGGGATTAATTACTACTTTAACCACTTGAGAACCTTCAAAATAGTATTATAAGACCAAAGCTAAATATTGTCTAAAGTGCATATTTTTGTGTCTACATTTGCTCCCCACTTTATGTTGGTGAGTGGAAATCTCGGTGACATAATGTAGATAGAGATGTGTACCTAATGTCCATGTAAAGTGTAGAAGAATACTTGTCGATGGACTAGACTCGGTGTGGAATGATAAAATAAAAAGGTGGAGGAGAATGGATTCTAAAGAAGAAAAATGTGCATAAAAATTGACGAGTGTGAACCTAGGGTAGAATGCATGTGTAGCTACTATTGTGTGTAGTGTAACTGCATGGTTTGTAAAGGAAAACATGTTTATAGCGGTGTATTATCGTTGTTGTTTTTGTCATTGTTTTTCTTCCCAATTTGACTACGTGTTTCTCATACGGTTGGACCTACAAGGAGAAAATGGTCAAGTAGTCAAATATGTATGTATGTAAAAATGTTGTGTAAACTACACATGTATATAGAAATGCGTAAAGCACGCATATGTAAAATACCCTAGAAATAAAATGTGAATGGAACATGTGCACCTGATCTATGTCAAGAAGAAGGGTGTAGAGGGATATCTTGTACAATCGTGAGTTTTTTGGGAGATCTCATGCCACCCTAGATGAAGAAGTGTAGGGAGGAAATACTTTGTGTCATCCACCTCTAACCACTTCGCTGAAATTTGTTGAAGAGATCTTTTACTTGTCCTAGTTTTTCAAGCGATCGATGCCACTAGATGGAGAAGTGTAGAGAGGCACACTCACTGTAATCCCCAAGCCTATAAGTGCTCTAGAAAATTGTCGAAGGACACCATGTTCTATTAAGGCCGTTGTGTATGGAGTTCATAGACTAGTCTGAACTCGCTCACCGTGTGTGAACCGGTGTAAATAATTTGTGTTAGTAGAAAAACCTCAATGATTCCCCCCCTCTTCAGGGGTGAATGCGAGGACCTAAAAAGGAGAATTCAGCTCCAAAAGAGGACCAACCGCACTTTTTCCTATAACAAACTCATCCCTATAGGGGAAAGGGAAAATTTTTGGTAGATATGGCTAGCCAAAAATGTGTTAGTCCACAAGCACATACATGTAACAAGTGTAAAAACGTAAAGAGTTTAAGAAAACTACAAGCACAATAGTGTAAACACACAAGAAACAACAAGAAGACAAAACAAAGAAGGTTACAAACATGGGACCTCACTCACGATGTCAAAAACACGCAAGGTCATCATGGCCACAAACAATAGACAAGTGTGCACATAATAAAAAGGTAAAGACCGCATACAATAACAAACAAGAGCAGACAAGTAAAGGAAAACACACAAGTAGTCATAGAAACATAGGATCCATTAAAACAAGTTTTACACATGGAACACCTGTTAGCATGTTAGAGTGATAACCGATATGTCAAAATCATGTATAAAAAGTAGTATAAGATGCTAAGTACAAAATTAAACATTAGCACCTATATAAGCCAAATGTGGATTCCCCAATGATCGGTATAGGAAGGGTAGAAGGTGAGCATCCATGTCACTTGTAAGGTCCTATATCTGTGATCACACTAGACAAATGCATGAGCATGCATGTGTGTATGATAATGAAAAACAAGAAATCAATCTAACACACAAAACACAATTAAAGTAAAAGTAAATGCCCCAAGACAATGCACTATGTTGTGGAGGGATGAAATGGAATGCAAGATGAAATGATAGGAGCATCATGCCCCCGAGTGTATGCGGTGAGGCTCATTTTATTTTCCCCCTCAATAGTCAAGAATGAACCATAAACAAGATTACATCATTGGGAAATGGTCAAGTAGTGTTGGTTGTGTGTGTCTAAGCGCTATGCAATGAATATGTATGTTTAGTCGTGATGAGATGTGATATGTAGAATAGGAAAAAGATGTGCATGGACCCTACAACCTAGGTGTATACCATGACTTTGAATAGACAGTGATGATTCATCCCTAAGTGTATATCACTACATGATGAGCGGTAGGAAGTGATGATGAAGTATGGGATGATATAGAGGATGTGTGTGAAACTTATATCCAAAGCGTATATCATGACTTTTTGAATGGGATGAGTGATAATTTAACCCTAAGTGTATATCATTACATTATGACAAAAGGAGGTGATGATTTATCCTATAAAGCATATGTCACTAGGAGATGAGAGATGGTTGAGCACGAAGTGTATATGAGTATGAGATGAATGATGGAAGGTGGTTATTTATCACTAAACGTATACCACTACATGAGTAATAATAAGGGGTGATGATTTAACACGAAGTGTATACCACTACGTGATGAATAAGAAAGGGGTGGTGATTTAGCACTAAGCGTATACCACTACGTGATGATAGAATGTATGATAATGTGATGGCCAAACGAATAATGACTGGACATGGTGAAGGGATTTGTGATTTCACCTAAGGTGTATACCACTACATGATGATAGAAGGAATGATAATGTAATAGAATAACTTGGTATTGAGAAAAAGACAATGTAAGAGGATAATATAATTCATGATGATAGGATGTGAGAGGATAATGTAACATTGACGAAGGGAGTGGTGATGCATCCTAAAGCATATACTACTACGAGATGATAGGATGAATTAGAATGTGAGGCCAAGTGGATGATAGAATAATTGGGAAGGATGAGGGATGTGGTAATTTAACCTAAGGTGTATACTACTATGATATGTTAGGAGGAATGTGGGTGATGATATATCCTAGAGTGTATGCCACTATTATGATGTACGTTGTATGATGACATGTCACATGTATGTAAGGTCCATTTGATTGGTAAACCCTCGACATTCGATTATATATTGAGGAACTAAAATGCGTCAAACGGTAGTGAATGCAACACATAGAGTAATGTAGTATAGGTTACCATTTAGTGAATAGGGAGTGTAAATGCATGGTACGTAGAATGCAATGTGTAATATGTAAGATGTGGGGATATGTGTATATGGACATAGAATATGTGGTGATAAAACAAAAAGCTAGACCAAAATAGGAATGGAATCTAATGTAATAAATATAATATAGGTAATGAATGAATGCGTGGGGTGTGATGAGATAGAATGTGTGAATGTATAATGTATAATAAGTGTAGGATGAAAAATGTTTAACGGGAAATGTGTAATGTCTAAGTGTGGTGTGTGGGGTTCACTTTAATGGTAATCCCTCGACAGTCTAGTGTGAACCGAAGCACAAGAGTGCGTAGTCGAGTGAAGAGGGTTCTACATCACATGAGATGGTATGCTTATAGGAATTATGATGTACTATGTAATGTAAGGATATATAAATATGCTAGAAGAGGGGAGGGGTGATATAATGTTCTATGCCCCCAATCGTGCCATGAATGAGGAGTCAACATATAAGGTTTAGGGATGAAGTTTTGGCGATTGGTGGTTGGGATGATGAAACCGTAGGATGGTGCACGAGAAAGGGTGGTATATGAGACAAATGTTTCTCGGGAAAATGAATCCAATAAGCATGCGATGGGTGCACATAAGACCAATATCGAGGTGTAGTAAAGTGCATGTGTGATGGAGATTGAGGAGGGATCGTGAGTATAGTAGAAGACAAGCCATGTGGAATAAAATTAGGTGGTGATCATTGGCGGGAGGCTGTTGTAGTCCTAGGGATAGGGTTATGCCGATGTGTAGGACTAATGGAATGGTTTGGGCACGTAGGGGCCGATTGAGGTGGTGAAGTAGCAATAAGATGTGTTGTAGGAAGCATCGAGGAACCGAGTGAGGGAGAGAAGGAGATCCATGAGCAACGAAACTAGAAGGAGATGATACTAAAGGTTAAGGAGGAATTTCATCAATGGAGATAAGTTAAGACGTAATTGGTTAATAGAAACAATAATTAGGATTTACATATCCAATTTAGGCCAAGAAGCGATTCACAAGTGGTTGATTTGTTTGAGTAACAATGCAAGGAATGAGAAGAGTGAGAGGCCCAACTATGATAGGTAACTTAACGACACCATAGGATATTTTGAATGAAAAATCAATTTGTGATGGAGGGTACCCAATAGAGCGTAAAAGGATAGAAAACATACACAAATAATGGAAGAGGGATCAACCTTAGTGTTGTTGATATATTTAGAACTCGATAGATACTGAATGTATAAATGATCGAATACAAATGTAGGGTGATAGTCATCATTGGAAAAGGATATAATTAGTACCGACTATATGCACGAGGTAGTTAGCTATGTAATTAGAATTGAAAATAACACCTAGTAGCTTCAATGCAATGTTAAACTAAACCTATGCATCATCATGCTAAGATCTTAAGAAAAGCTAACCTATCAACATCTCTACATTAGAACATGAAATGAACATTTCAAGTTAATAGACTAAACAGATTAAATTCTATCTCTTATTGAATGCTAAATGAGATGAGATTGAACCTATGTAGATCTCTAGCAATCAAAGAGTTGATTATATGCTTGAAATCCCAAGGTTTCTAAGAATGGAGTCTTGTCAAATCATGGCTACAAGACCACTTGACATATCTCCATATGAATTCAAAACTTGGGTGGATGAATGTAAGAAATGGAGAAGGCTAGCTCTTCTAATGGAAGAATGCTCAAAGATGATAAAATGGCTATAGTGTATGCTCTATGCTCATTTAGGTGTGTAGGTGTAAATAGAAAGGTAGGAGGAGGGCTCCTTATATAGCCCAATGGATAGAATAATCTCTACATCCCTCTTCATGTGGGATAAATAGAGAGGTTGGGTTAGTTGTGGATAAGGAAGGTTTAGAAAGGGTTGAGTCAACCTTAGGAGAGTTTAGTTTGTCCTTTAGTGACCCATGGGGTTTGAGGGGATTTATTAATTAACCAAAGTGATTAATTAATAGGTGTGCAAGATTATAGAAGCTTTTAGAGGAATAATTAGCATGATTTAGACTATGAGAGGGATTTAATCAAATAAATGATGATTTATTGATTTAATGGAAGATGAAGCTAATTAATTAATAATAATTAATTAGTCTAGATAGAAAGGGGTATTAATTAACAGAAGGTCATTAATTAGTGTATTTGTTGGATAGAAGGGTTAATTAACTAGTGTAATGTAGCTAATTAATGGTGATAGAAGAGGAAGTGTGCTATATTGACGATATGTTGTCAATTTGCGGGAAAGAGGATAATTAACGTAATTTAAGTATTTAAATTACTCGGGTTAAATTATAGGTGTCTACATTTTCCCCTCTTTGGGGTGGTGTAAGTGACACCACTTCAAAGATAGTAGACATATAAATTTTGAAGGCGTAGAAGAAAAATTAGTATAAGTGAGAGATGCCCCCTCAAGTGTCAATGGGGTGATGAAAGAAGGTGATTGGTGATCGAAAAGGTGAGAGAAAGGAAATAGAAGAATGGGTAGGAGCAGGATGCCCCAGGTGAATAAGAAGAATAGTGTTGATAGGAGAATGATGTAGAAGAGGAATGAAGACAGAAAGAAAAGAGAAAGATTTCATCTAATGTATTGAAACAACTTTATTGTCATCATATTGCCAAAGATCTATGTCATCAGTCCTTATTAAAAATATAAGCATACGAAAAAAGTAGGATGACATGAAAATCCATACTACAAACAGTTGTCCATTTCTAAAAACACCCACTCAATGCAACATACAAAAACAATGCAATATGAGAAGGAAACAAGCTCATTTAACAAGGAAAACAAGTACAAACACACATATTCCAACCAACAATGGTCAAGATAGTTGTACAAATGTTTTGTTATCAAGCTGAAGATCCCCAAATGTTCGTGATTGATGAAAAGGGTTAAAAATGATGCCCCGAGCAAGGATACATGCAAGGGAAGATGATGAAGGACACCAGGTCCAATGAGAAAGCGTAGTGCACTACAAAACAGCAGACAACTATATGTGCCCCAGAGTACTGATGAAGCAAGTAGGCTAGCTTTGTAAATGGTTGTAAATATGATGATCTACGAGTCATTTGATCTACGAAGATGTGAAATTTCCAGCAAGATATGGAAAGAATACCATGCACAAGACACAAGTTTCAACCGCTATGAGCTAGTTTACCTAGTTTTGTGAGTTTTACAATTTTTAGGATTTTTTTGGAGAATTTTTGAAAAAATTTGTTTGGATTTTGAATTTTTGTTTTTTTAATTTTTTTTTACGGTTTAGATGTGTAGAATAAAGTAGAAGAATCAGTAAGAATCTCCCAAATGCAAAATAAATTCCCTAGGGAGAAGAAAGAAGCAACATGTGGCAAATAATGCCCCAACACAATGGAAAAATTAACAAAATAATTATTTAATAAAAATAATTATTCGATGGAGTGTGTAGAAGAAGGGATATCGCCTAGGAGCAATAAAATTGTCCTAGTGAGAAGAAATGAGTACCAGATGGCAAAGAATTCCCCAACACAACGAAAAATGAAAGAAAAATAATTATTTAAATAAAATAATTATTCACGGCGAGTAGAAGAAGAGTAGAGAAACAATGGCGGTCAAAACAGTCTTCCAAGCATCACAACCCGACACGAATGGTTTAATATACCCCACCCATGGGGGTAAATCATTGCGAACAATTATTTTGCTACCGACATCTCTGCATCAAAAATTTCGTGAGACCCTCGATAGCGATGAGGACAATGGTGAGAGGACGAGCCCACAAGAGACACGCCGACCGAGTTTGGGAGTATGCCCGACATGCAGACGATGGCTTCTTTGTGAGTATCTTTTCACAACTTATCAATGATGCATTTAATATTGTAATTAATGCTTTAATTAGTAGGGTAGGCATAGGGTATAGCACATGCGTGCATGCGTAGGGGCATAAGCACCCCTATGGTTACGTAGGTACCCAGACGCGTATACACGCACACCTAGGTACATAAAAACATGTGCGCACATGTGCATACACCATAAAAATGTATGTTTTCCCCGCACATGCATATAGCACTTGCGCATACGCACAAGTGCCAAAACCCCGCGCACACACACCATACAAACCCGCATGCGCATGCATGTGAAGTAACATAAACACGACACAAGCACCTTGAGGAAGATGTGCGCATATGCGTGGGCCAAAAGGAGGGTGTATATGCAAAAATGTGTGCAAATGCCCAAAAGGGGGCGCAAGAACTAAAAAAGAGACGAATAGGAGGAAAAATGTCAAAAAAATTATACTTAGAAGAAAAATAATAGAAGAATTGTTAGTGTCTAATACATGCAAAGGTGTTTTGTAGAGACGGTTGCCAAGCTATGACAGACGCGAGAGCAACATAGTTGCATAGCTAAGATGGAGTACAACATTCATCGATGAGACCATCATGATATGGCAATACTACTGGAGGTGGTCGGTTTAGGCCATGTAGCACGGATGCCATCAATTACCCTAGATCATGGCCTATTGACCGCTTTGATTGAGTGGTGGCATAGTGAGAGCCAGTGCTTCAGGATCCCCATATGAGAGATGACTATCACACTGGAGGACGTGTGGCGGATTCGCACGTTCCCATTGTAGTCTCAATGATTGAGTACACGAGTGATTTTTTTTGGATCACTGCGGCAGTTAGCGACATATTTGGCCGCAATGAGATACCCCACGAGGGTATGACAGTGTCTTTACATGATTGTATATCTAATCGACCCTTCACTGGGACCACTTTACTTGATGGCTCTTATTAGTGGGTTCTTACTCACTGATAAGATAGGGACATCATTTTCGATATCACATTAGTTCACAGATTGTTTAGTGGTAAGCAATATTCACGGGGCCGATGATCTACACATGATTACTTACCACCATCAGAAGATGGTGGGGCCAATGTCTTTCGTTATAGATTTGGTCCTAAGACCATATAGTGATCGGGCACCCCAAAGGTGCGTTCCATACCCGACCTCGGAGGAGCCAACATATATAGCCAAGGGTCTCTATGGGAAATGATGTACGAGGACACCTAGGCAACATCTACTATTACCGATGAGAGTTCAACAATATGCTAGAGAGAGATATCATCTGGAGGCCTTATAGGCACATACAGTGGCCTGAGGATGGAGTAGAGCTTAGTGTCTATGTGGTAGAGCACTTTCTTCTAGGCATTTGTAGCTATATTATAGAGATATACAGGTAGGCGGGTGTTAGCGACAACCTGGGTAGGGTTCGGGCGTCCCTTAGCCTGATATGTGGTATGCTTGTTGCGATGTAGAGAGGTGGGCATGGTGTCACGTATACAGTGGCTGAGTCGGTGGTAGTTTCTTACGGTGTGGTACCATAGGTTTGGGCCTCTTCTGAGACGGGTTAGAGATTCAGGAACCACATCGGATTATTTGGCCCGGTATGTTATTGTCTTTCCGCGATGATTGACTATACCCAATGGGGCATATGTAGCAAGCATTCGGGCCCCACTAGAGATCCCGTCACGGTAGCGATGAGGGTGATGACACAGGTGCAAGTTGTGCTAATGATCCTTTTGATGGTTAGATACATGATGGTGGAGATGCTCGACAGGGGAAATGCTATGAGCCATAGGCACGGAGTATAGGAGCAAGGACAGAACAAGCCCGAGGGGACAAGTTTAGGCCATAAGACCCGAGTACATGAGTAGGGAAAGGTTCCTACAAGTACCTCGAGTTTACCCAAGCTTAGGGGGATGACATAAGACAACTAACTACCTTATGACAAAAGCGTAGTAGGTGGTAGCGGAGAGAGACCGGGCCCAAGATCATATTCATGTTGTGATAGCCATACGGGACTAGGCCGGACCCTAGGTAGGCCGGGGAGGAGATGAATCGGACATTTTCAGCAAATATGATAGATGGCTACCCGGATGGCTTAGGTGATGAGCCTATTACACAGAGACCCAAAATTAGATAAAGCCGTAAGAATAGGCCGAGAGAGATAGGCTTCATACAAAGTGGGCAAGTGGGTCAGCCGAGGTTGTGTAGTTATAAGCAGAGGTAGTGTCCTTCGGCCGACGCACAGATGGGATAGCGGTGAGAGCTCGCACTCACCAAGACTTTGCTACAATGGAGGAAAGAGCCTCTTATTATTGGTTGTTATATTATTAGGTAGTTCTAGCTGGTCAACGGGAACCCACCTATAGCCAGTAGTTGAGTGGGTCAATGATATCGAGAGAGGCCTCGGGAATAAGTGGAGTAACCATAAGGGTAGCCTATAGGATCGTGCAAAGTACACGAGGTCATGGTTGAGAGCGGATAGTGGGTCAGGTTGAGGTTGTATGATTATCAGCAGAGGTAGTGTCCTTCTGACGCACAGATGGGACAATGGTGAGAGCTCACACTCACCAAGACTTTGCTACAGTGGAGGGCATAGCCTATTATTATTAGTCGTTATATTATTAGGTAGTTCCATCTAGTCAACTGAACCCAATTGTAGCTAGTAGTTGAGTGGATCGATGAGATCAGAGAGGCATCATGAATAAGTGGAGTAACCATGAGGGTAGCCTATAGGGGTGTGCGGTCCTCTATCTCATAAAGTGGGTAGTGGGTCAGCCGAGGTTGTGCGGTTATCGCAAAGGTAGTGTCCTTCTAATGCACAAATGGGATAGTGGTGAGAGATCACACTCACCAAGACTTTACTACAGTGGAGGGCAAAGCCTCTTATTATTGGTTGTTATATTATTAGGTAGTTCCGGTTGGTCAATGAGAACCCACCTATAGCGGTAGTCGAGTGGATCAATGAGATCAGAGAGGCCTCAGGAATCAGTGGAGAAACCACGAGGGTAGCCTATAGGACCGTGCAGTACACATGTCATGGGTTCTCCTCTATCTCATAGCCCAACCAATCCATCTGAGGGTTATAGTTAGCCATGATCCTCATTGTATCGATTGATTGTACTTATACTATACACATGCCTCTTATGAAGGTGTTATCATTCTTGATAGATGTATACAATGTACCATTTTTTGATGTATGCCTCTGATGAAGGCTTTAATATTTTTGTTGATCGATGTATAACATTTTTATGTACACTCTGATGAAGGAATTTATGAGTTGTGCCCTTTGATGGCCCATTTTGTATCGATGATGTATATCCTCTTTGAGACAAACATTTTATACCTGTATATATGGACATTTTGATGTGGCACAATTTTTTATGGGATGATGGAATTTATTGTTTTGATGATTGATTACATGGATTATGGATGTGTCATGATGTTATATGGTTTGATTTCACACTTTTGTATGTATCATGATGATAGTTGAGATGTTTGTACCACATGTGTTTGATTTTGATATGATAGATCCATAGATGATATCAATTGTATTGTACATGTGATGCTTTAGATTAGTGGACGAGGATGACATGATGATATTGGTGCGGGGGGATAGATTTTGATATTTGCGATCCCTCTTGCCCCATTTGATGATACGATATGTGATGATTAGCTTAGCATTCATGTATGATGTATACTTAGCTTTTTATTTATATGATGTATAGATGATGTTATATGTGATGATATTGATGGAGATATGATAACAAAACTATGTACATGCAACAAGAAAATGTTAACAAACCTAACCAAATATACAATGCTAACCAACATGAATTAACATAACTATGTACAATTATTTACAAGCATGCAAAAACACACTTCATATGTACAAGTAAGAATGAATCTAATCTAAGCAAGAAAAGATGAATCTTATCAAAGTATGTCTAAGCAACAAACTATACAAATGTACAAACAAGCAACAACTATACAAGCAAACAATGTACACAAACAAAGAAAGAAACAAGATAAAGTAAGTAAACTAAAGTTATGTTTTTGTAAGATTGTTTTGTGAAACACTTTTCTATTGTTTTTATGGTTTTGTGAAACAATTTTCTATTGTTTTTGCTTTTTTGAAATAATTTTCTATTGTTTTTGTGGTTTTGTGAAACAATTTTCTATTGTTTTGTGCTTTTGTGAAACAATTTTCTATTGTTTTGTGCTTTTGTGAAACAATTTTCTATTGTTTTTGTTTTTCGAACATTTTGGAATGTTTGGTGATTTTCTAACATTTTTGAATGTTTTTGTGATTTTCTAAGGTTTTCTAAAGCTATGCACAGGTAACCAAGAAATGTGGACGCACCTAGTGTTAGATGAATAATATACAAGGGAAGGCACCACATATTTACAAACAGGAAGGTGAAGTACTAGAAGTTCCCACAAGCGTTAGATGCATAATATAAAAAAAGACCATCCTTTCACTGATTTATAGGAAGAGAAAAGGTTGGATAAAGGCTTGACAGGACAATTTCACAAGGAATCTCGGATACAGGTGCGGAATTAGCCATAGGCTAAGTAGAAGTACCCTCAAGATACAAGATGCTTGTGAAGAATGAATCTTCCCAAGGCGCTGAAACTAGTTTTCACCAAGGGACATATCCAAAGTGCCAAAATTGCATGGTTTTCACATATGGATGACCGCTTTCTCTTTTTATTTTCTCTTATTTTAATTTTTTTGTATTTTGATCATTTTTACTCTTTTTTGTTTTCTTTTCTGATTTTTGCGCCATGTTTAAGCATAAAACCGCTTAAGGTGCATGGAATTCATAGGTTCATGGAGCTCATCACCATTGGGATGGGCAAGTTTGTATGCTCTCGTACCATATTTGGCCACAATGATGTAAGGTCCTAACCAATGCGGTTCGAACTTGCCTTTCTTCTCTCTTTCCGCCCTTGTGTTGAACTAATTTTCTTTCATGACCAAATCTCCAACCTCAAACTGATGAGGTATGATCCTTTGTTGTAATTTCGAAGATTCTATTCTAATACACTTTGAGATGGTTAAGGGTGCGGATGCAATTTTCATCCAGGAGTTCTAATTCTGCCATCCTGGCCACTCTGTAATCCTCATCCTTGTCCAGATAATCCCTAAGATATATTCTCAGGGAAGGAAGCTTGATTTCCAATGGGATGATGGATTCGGTTCCAAATACTAGGGAATAGGGTGTCACACCAATAGGAGTGTGAATGGAGGTCCTATAATCCCATAGGGTTGGGTGAATTTGCAAATGTCAATTGCGACCTATCTTACTCACCATCTTTTCCATGATTTGAACCAATGTTTTTAGTGGCTTCATCCTTCCCATTACCTTGTGGATAATATGGCATAGACCACTTCAATTTTATTTGAAATCAATGACAAAGGTCCTTCATTGTCTTGTTCTTGAATGATTTTCCATTGTCAGTAACTATGGCCGTAGGAATGCCATACTAGTAGATAAGGTGATTCATGATAAACTTTGAAATTTGAGCTCCTGTAACATAAGTCAAAGGAACAACCTCCACCCACTTAGTGAAATATTCCGTAGTTGTGATGATGTGAGTATGACCATCAAATGAGGTAGGGGTGAGCTTTCCTATTAAATCCAGTCCCCATTTGGAGAATGGCCATGGGGTTGTGATCAACTACAACAGCAGTTGTGATGGCACATGGATGAAATTTCCATACTTTTGACATAGTATGCATTTCCTTACATAGTTACAACAATCTGTTTCCATAGTAGGCCAATAATAGCCTACTCTCAACAATTTCTTAGCTAGAACCATTTCGTTTGTATGGGTGCCGCATACCCCTTCATGTACCTCTTTGATTGCTTGGACTGACTTTGCTACATCTAGACAACACAACAGATTCCCATCGTAGCCACGATGATAGAGCGTATCTCCTAAGAGGGTGTAACGGGCTATCTGGTAGATAAGGCTTTGTTTTTTGAGAACGAGAGATGTTAGGAGGGAAGGTGTTGTGTTTAAGATAGGCGTAGATGTGCGCATACCATGGGGAATAGGGACCAATAACTTCACAAGCCAAACATGATTCTGGCATGTCATATACAGGCTGGTGTATATTCTCAACAAAGAACGGCATATCATTGCTCTCTAGTGGAATTCATAGCATAGAACCTATGGTTTCCATAGCATTTGTGGATCTATTTTGTGCTCTTGGAATCTGTTTGAATGTAATACACACAAAATACTCTTTCAAAGTTTCCACCAGTTTCTTGTAGGGGATGAGTTTCTCATCCTTGAATTTATATTCATCGTTAACTTTCTTGATGATCAATTGTGAATCACCAATGATCTTAACATGATGGATATCCCATTTGATTTCCAGCTTCATCCCAGTGATGAGCGCCTCATATTCCACAATATTATTTGTACAAGGAAAACCAAGGCAAAAATCTTGAGGTATAGGGTCTCCTAAAGGAGTAATTAATACCACACCTGCCCCCGAACCATGAAAAGTAAAAGATCCATCAAAGTGCACTTTCCACATGACAAATTCCTCAATATACATTGGTGAAGTGTTTGGCAGATCCAGAATCACATGCGCTTTCTCTGGTAATGGTGCTTCTACTAATTGATCGGTGAGTACTTTTCCTTTTACCAACTTTTGATGTACATACTCAATGTCAAATTCACTTAGTAGAATGATCCAATTATCCATTCTACCTGTAAGGGTGGGTTTTGACAACATGTACTTAAGTGGGTCAACTTTGGATATAAGCTTGGTTTTAGTATTTAATAGGTAATGGCGAAGTTTTTGGAAGGTAAAAACTACAGCCAAACAATCTTTTTAGATCGAGGGTAGTTGAGCTCATAAGAAATGAGAGTACGACTGAGATAGTACATGGCTTTTCTTTATGGACGAGGTCATATTGGGCAAGTAACACACCAATAGAAAATTGAGTAGAAGAAATATAGAACAAGAGTGGCTCACCGAGAGTTGGCGGAATGAGGACAGGCGGATTGGATAAGTATTGCTTAAGTAAGGTGAAGAAATGTTGTTGTTGTTACGGTCTGTCATCACCAATCCGGCACTATGATAATTCTTCACTTGGGAACTCCTCGTCTTTATGATTATTTACTAATGCACAACGTTTAGTTTGGTGGATGTAATCTAGAAACACAACAACAAACATAACACAAGAATACCATCGACTATGATAAGATGGAATGATGACAAATCTGAAATATCAAAGTAAATGATAATATTAACATGAAATTGTTACAATCTCACCCATGAGGTACTTCAAGTGTTATTGACTTCACTTGACTTTCACGAAGACTATGGGAGAAACTTTACAATTACACCTCTTAATGGCTTCTTCAACACACCTTTAAACTGATGGCTTCCTTTGCACACTTCCTACAATATTTCTCACTACTTCCTTCTATGCTAAATGAGGGGGGTGGCCTCTTTATTTATAGACTTCTAGGCTTATCCATCTTATCTCTAAGATAGGATAAGAAATCCACTCTGACGAATCATATTCCATACCTTAACTCTTATCTGTACATGTAAGCTTATCTTTTAAGATAAGATAAACCTTATCATTTCACATGGGTTCCACATTTTTAGACTTTTTACAAATAAAATACACAAAATATTTATGACCTCACTCCTTGTCCTTATTACAAATATAATATTTCTAATTCTTAATCATGTAGACCCTACTTCTCTACTTATCCCAACTTTGACATTTTAACATTACGGACTACTACTTACGACAAATATTTACTTTTTACAACATTCCTATTGTACTTTGATTGTTACCGTACTCTACATTATTGGTGGCACTGTATAGTGGCGCCGTTATCTTCTATCAGACGCTACTACTAATTACACTTAACAACATCCTATTCCTAATACATACATTAATGAAATAGAAATTACGGAGGAAAATTTTAGTGTCGACATCTTCCCCCTTCCTAGCTTCTACTCCGTCCTCGGAGTAGACTATTCTGGTGCTTGGAAAATCTTCAAATTTTCGTGGTTGACCCATTTCGTAATGGGAGTGCCATCCAATTCCTCCAGTCGGTACATACCATTTTCATGCACAGCTGCTATTTTGTAGGGCCCCATCCATTTTGGAAGAAATTTTCTCTGTCTTCTTTTTTGTATTTGAAATCATATACTAGAACCAAGTCATTCACATGAAATGGAGACCACTGGATCTTTTGATCAAAGTATTCCTTCTGCTTCATTTTCTTCTTATAGCTTGTATCCTTAGCTATTTCCCTCATTTCCTCTAGCAAATGAAGATGTACCAACCTTTCTTTTACTGAATCACTTTCATCCATTCTTTCATTTTTCATTACTTTGACCGTGGGAATATCAAACTCAATAGGAAGAACTGGATCAATGCCATAAGCCAACTGAAATGGGGAGTATCCTGTTGCTGACTTTGATGTTGCCCTATATGCCCACAATGCTGCATGAATCCTTTTATCCCACTTATGTACCTGCAAGGCTGCATCTTTTGCTAGAATTTGACACAACACAAAATTTGTTCGTTCCACCTGTCCATTTGTGCTTGGCTTGTATGTTGTTGCCTTCCTGTGCTTAATAGAAAACTTATTGACTAGGGCTTCTACTACCTCATTAATGAAGTGGCTTCCTTGATTTGTTACAATTTCTAATGGACAACCAAATCTGGTGACAATGCGTTCATATATGAACCTTGCCACTTCATATATGGAAGCTATTTTCAATGACCTAGCTTCAACCCACTTGGTTAAATACTCGTGGCAACTACAATATACTTATTTTGGAGTGAGGTAGTTGGAAGTGGACCTACAATGTCTATTCTCCACTTTTAAAGGGACCAAGTGGAAGAATAGGGCATAATGGAGCTGATGAAGTCTTACGGTTACCATGTGTTTGAAAAATATCACATGTCTTACAATAATTATAACAATCTTTAAAAGAGTGGGCGGTGATAACTCGCATCCAAGATCCTTCTTGTTGTAAGTTGTCAGAGAAGTGCCCTCCACATGTACCATTTTGGAATTCTTCTAGAAGTTCCTTCCCTTGATCACATCCAACCGCCCTCTTGTACTATCCATCAGGTCCTATTCGAAATAATAATCCATGCAGAATAGAATATGGACGATTGGCTTGAGTAATCTTTCTCTTAGTCTTTGCATTGGCACCATCAGGAAACTTGAATTCATTCAGATAATTCCAAATATCTATGTATTCACTAGGGATTGTGTCAAGGGATAACAATGTTGTATCGGGGAAATCATCATCATCACAAGATGATCCTAAACCATCATAGGCTCGAGAGAGTGCATCTGCATTGACATGCTTCTTTCCTGGCCTATCTATAATATCAAATTTAAATTCTTATCCATCTTGCTATCCTCCCACGATGGGTTAGACTTATTTACAATATATTTTAGAGCACGATGATGCATTACAACTAGAAATTTCTGCCCTAGCAAGTAATTTCTAAACTTCTTTACAACAAAAATGATAGCTAGAGCCTCTTTTTTAGTTATAGTATAATTTACCTCAGCACTGCTCATTTGTCTGCTCCCAAAGTAAATTGGATGTTCATTCCCATTTTCATCCTTTTGGCTCAAAGCACTTCCTAGTGCTACATCCGAGGCATCAGTGTACACAATGAATGGCTTGCTCCAATCTAGATTCTTTAAAGCAGTGAAGACACCGGGGCTTCCTTGATTGTCCAAAAGCTTCATGTGCCTTATTTCTGGTTCATAAGTAACATCCTTCTTTCAAGCTGGGTTAGTGGTGTGCAATCTTTGAGAAATTCTTGATGAACCTTCTATAGTAACCCACATGGCCTAAAAATGATATCAACTTACTTCTATTCATAGGAAATGGTAAATCTTTTATTTTGAAACTTTATCGGGATCGAGTACCAATACCATCTTTGGATACAACATGCCCTAACAAAACACCTTTAGAACATCCAAAGACACACTTTGTAGGGTTTAGTGAGGCTTGTGCTTCATCTAACCTTTGAAATCTGTCTCCATCTCAGTGCGGGTGGTCCAACTTTCTCCCATAGATGTAAAAATCATCCGAGAAATACTCGATGAAGGTCCCGATGTAGGGTTCGAACACCCTATTCATCAAATCTTTGGAATGTTCTTTGGAGCATTACACAACCCAAAAGGCATAACTCTATAAGTAAATGTTCCCCAAGGAGTGGTGAACGTGGTCTTGGTGATCTTTCTCTGCTATACGAACTTGGTTGTAGCCATTATATCCATCAAAGAAAACTATAGCACTCTGGCCGCCTACTTCGCCCAAGATCGATATGAAAATGGAAGAGGGTAATGATCCTTCTTTGTTTCCTTATTGAGCTTTCGTAATCAACACAAATGTGTAGCTTTCCATTCTTTTTTATTGAGATCACAATGGGAGAAACCCATTCGAATTCTCCCAAAGAAATATGAATCATGCATCAAGCAACTTATCTATTTCTTCTTTTACGGTCTTGGAAAAATTAGGATTCATTCTATATGGCATTTGCTTTATGGGCTTAACACCATCTACCGAGTCAATAGAATGTTCTACCCAACTTACTTGACGGAGTTCCTTGTAATCAAAAGTGAATATGTGTATGTACCTTGAAAGAGTTGGAGGTAGGATTCATTCTCACTCTCCATTACAACATCACCAATCTTTATTTGTTGGAGACGATTATCAACTTCTTCTTGAGATAATTTTATGGGGTCATGATTCGGTGTGACTGGAAGGATATCCATGACCTGAAACATCAACCTCACTTTCTTCATCTTCGGTGTCCACTTCACTTTGGTACTAGAGTAATAAGAGGATGTCCAATCATCGGTTTCATCACTTGAATCCACTGTGTTACGCCTTATGATGTCGATGGATCACATTTATCTTTACCCTCTCTCTACCACATCCAAGTGTCATGAAACCTTCATTCTAGTAGTTTCTTGCATGAACTCTCCTTAGCCATGGTCTTCCCGGTAGCATTGGGTATGCTATGCAACAAGTACCATTTTTCATCACCCGAAAGTCTACCACACATACAACACCCATAATGAGATATTGCCACATTTGTTTCCTTATTGAGCTTTCGTAATCAACACAAATGTGTAGCTTTCCATTCTTTTTTATTGAGATCACAATGGGAGAAACCCATTCTGAATTCTCCACAGCAAATATGAATCATGCATCAAGCAACTTATCTATTTCTTCTTTTACAATCTTGGAAAAATTAGGATTCATTCTATATGGCATTTGCTTTATGGGCTTAACACCATCTACTAGCTCAATAGAATGTTCTACCCAACTTACTTGACGGAGTTCCTTGTAATCAAAAGTGAATATGTGTATGTACCTTCGAAAGAGTTGGAGGTAGGATTCATTCTCACTCTCCATTACAGCATCACCAATCTTTATTTGTTGGAGACGATTATCAACTTCTTCTTCAGATAATTTTATGGGGTCATGATTCGGTGTGACTGGAAGGATATCCATGACTGAAACATCAACCTCACTTTCTTCATCTTCAATGTCCACTTCACTGGTACTAGAGTAATAAGAGGATGTCCAATCATCAGTTTCATCACTTGAATCCACAGGTTCTGCCTTATGATGTCGATGGATCACATTTATCTTCACCCTCTCTCTACCACATCCAAGTGTCATGAAACCTTCATTCTAGTAGTTTCTTGCATGAACTCTCCTTAGCCATGGTCTTCCCAAAGTAGCATTGGGTATGCAACAATACCATTTTTCATCACGAAAGTCTACCACACATACAACACCCATATAACGAGATATTGCCACATTTGAAACTACACCTTCTGGTTTAGTTTTTCCTTTATTTAATGACCTTAACATAAGTGTTGAAGGGCGATCAATTTTTAAACCCAACATATTCATTACAGACTCGGTCATTACATTAACTGTAGCACCTCCATCAACTAAGACATCATGAATTGAAATACCATTACATAATACCTCAGCTTGTGGAGCATAGGGATCCGCCTCTGCCTCCAAAACAGGGACCTCAACCTCCTTCCTTCGTCGAGCATTGAGTCCACTTCGCAACTCCTGCCTCTTCTCAGAAGACATAGCCAAGAGTTGACCATATGTAATATTTGCAGGCCTTTTGGACAGATATTCCAAGATGGAGTATGGTCCTTGCCCCTGTGAAATCAGAAAATCCTGCACACCCAACTTTCTTCTCCTATGTTTCTTACTAGTTTCTCCTTTCATCTTCTTAGGGTCATTTCCATCTTGATTATCTTTTTCTTTCTTTCTTTTTGTTACAAACACATCTACTTCATTATTTCTGCTCTTATCTACTCCAACAAAAGAAGTCACGAGTGCTTTTCCTTTATCATTATCTCCTTTACCGGATGTAGAAGCTCTATCTGGACAATTATACTTATAATGACCCTTTTATAACAACCATAACATACAACTTGAGAAATATTTCTTTTTGGACCTCTATCTCCTCCCCCGAGAACTAAATTCTTTTCCTTGAAGAAGATTAATAGTTAAGCTCGACCCATCTTTTTGAGCAGATCTTCATACTCGGTAGATGTACTAGGAGAAATATTTGTGCTCACCGGGAGTGGTTGTGGATTCGGACCAAAGGTCTTTGGTGTAGGCTCTACTTTAGCAACAATTTCTTTGGGCTCCTCTTCCATGCTTTCTTCTTGCCTTCTTGCAATCTCCTTTGCTTGTTCAATGGTATTTGGTGGTCATACTTCACTCGTTGTCGATCTCGGCTTCATCCCAAGAATGAAGTGCTTACACATAGGAGATTATCCACGCCGTTCATCAACCCATTCGCTAATCCTTCCTTAGGATCGGGCATCGAGCTTCCTCCTTAGCTCTCAGAACACGAGCATGATAATCCCTTATCTTCTCCTTCTCTCCTTGGGATAGCTTTGTGATCTCGATCATGAGATCTGCATATTTCGTTGCTCACCAAATTCTTCAAGAAAAATTTGAGTTAATAAATCCCATGAATTTTCACATTTTCACCTAGTGTTTCAAACCACCTAAGTGCTAAACCATCCAAAAAGGTAGGAAAAATTTAGTCCATTGTTCCCTTCTTATAAGGCCATTACAAATACAAGATTGTTTAAACTCTTGAATGAAAGAGGAAGCATCTTCATTAGATTGAGCTGAAAAAATAGGAATCTTCTCCATTTTCAAAAGTAACCACCGTAAAATACCAACCCATAAGTACAATCAACAAGACTTATGTGCACCAATAATTAAAATCACTATAATAGAAAATAGAAATGACCACGGTAAACTATGGTAAAACTTGACTTACTGTGGTAAAAACTGACTTTACTGTGGTAAACACTATTCACAATAAAAAGTGAAGTTACTGCGGTAAATACTATTCACGGTAAAAAGTGAATTTACTGTGGTAAATACTATTCATAGCAAAAATGACTTTACCATGGTAACTACTATGCACAGTAAAAACAAGGTTACCCTCCAATTGATTTTTGACTAAGTGGGAATATCTCTCTCAGACAATCCACCAACGAGGAATGGTCCCAGCAACGGAACCAAAATGTCATCACCAATCCGGCACTATGATAATTCTTCACCGGGAACTCCTCGTGCTATGATTATTTACTAATGCACAACCTTTAGTTTGGTGGATGTAATCTGGAAACACAACAATAAACATAACACAAGAATACCATCGACTATGATAAGACAGAATGATGACAAATCTGAAATATCAAAGTAAATGATAATATTAACATGAAATTGTTACAATCTCACCCATGAAGTACTTCAAGTGTTATTGACTTCACTTGCCTTTCACCAAGACTATGGGAGAAAATTTACAATTACACCTCTTAATGGCTTCTTCAACACACCTTTAAACTGATGGCTTCCTTTGCACACTTCCTACAATATTTCTCACTACTTCCTTCTATGCTAAATGAGGGGGGTGGCCTCTTTATTTATAGACTTCTAGGCTTATCCATCTTATCTCTAAGACGGGATAAGAAATCCACTCAAGAATCATATTCCATACCTTAACTCTTATCTGTACATGTAAGCTTATCTTTTAAGATAAGATAAACCTTATCATTTCACATGGGTTCCACATTTTTAGACTTTTTACAAATAAAATACACAAAATATTTATGACCTCACTCCTTGTCCTTATTACCAATATAATATTTCTAATTCCTAATCATGTAGACCCTACTTCTCTACTTATCCCAACTTTGACATTTTAACATTACCGGACCACTTACGACAAATATTTACTTTTTACAACATTCCTATTGTACTTTGACTGTTACCGTACTCTACATTATTGGCGGCACCGTACTGACGGCATCGTTATCTTCTATCAGACGCTACTACTAATTACACTTAACAACATCCTATTCCTAATACATACATTAATGAAATAGAAATTACGGAGGAAAATTTTAGTGTCGCAGTCCCCAAATAAAGGCAACATCCTTTTTAAGTAGATGGGTGAACGAATGACATTTGTCAGCAAGTTGGGAAATGAAGCGGCAGATGGCTTGTATCTTTCCTTGTAAGTCTGCATAATTGTTTGATGTTTTTGGGAGGAGGCATTTCAATAATGACGGTAACTTTAGCTAGGTATACCTCAATCCCTCTTCGTGATATAATGAATCCAAAAACTTTCTGACAGTATGCCAAACACACATTTCTTAGGATTCAATTTGACTTTGTATTCCCAGAATTCGAAGATACACCACAAAATATCAGGGTGATCTGCTCTTGTCTTGGATTTCCGAGGATATCATCCACATAGTCTTCCATGATGTCATGAATCATATCATGGAAAATCACGGTCATTTCCTTTGATAGGTTGCACCTACGTTTTTAAGGCCAAAGGGCATTACCTGATAATAGAAAGTCCCCCAGGGGGTTGTGAAGGTCGTCTTGTGTTGATCTTCATATGCTATTTTGATTTTATTGTAACCTAAAAAGCCATCCATAAGAGATAACATTTCATATCTTGTAGTTGAATCAACAATCATATCAATATTGGGCAATGGGAAATCATCTTTTGGACATGCCTTATTAATGTCTCTAAAATCCGTACAGATTCTGATCCTGACAAGTTTCTTTTGTATAGGGACTATGTTTGATATCCATTCGAGTAATCAATAGGTCTAATGAAGCCCACTCGCTAGCAATCTTTCTAGCTCTTCTTTAACTAGAAGAGCCACCCATGGATGCATTTTTATGAGCTTTTGTTTGATGGGCTTGGCGTCTGCGTGCACTACTAGGTTATGCACTACTAAAGTTGGATCTAAGCCCGACATATCCTTATAGGACCATGTGAATACATCTATAAATTCCCACATAAGCATGGTGAATGTTTTTTGTTCCTGTGTTGAGAGTGAAGCTCCCAATTTGACTATTTTTGGGTCATCTTTTGTTCCAATATTCACATCAATGGTTTCTTCCACTAGCATTTTGACAAATCCTCCATATGTGTAGGATCGGGAGGAAGGTTGATATCTTCTTCCAAGGGTGTCTCTATGATATTTTCACCCTTGGCATGGTCACTTTTCTTGTCCATTGATTTTTTCACTTGTTTTTCAGCCAACACCTCAAAGAGGTTTTCACTATGTGACTTGGAATTTTCTTTTTGTCGAGGATTTTTATGAAACTTTTTCCCTCAATTTTCTTAATTTTTGTTGACCACGAAGCTCAACTTCCTTGCCAAAGTACACGCATGTATCTAAGTCAATGTAGAAACCCTTCTTATGGTCTCAATCGGAATTGTATCTTGAATGCCCATGAATTCTGCAATGGCTTTGTCATTTTCAAAGAGATCCAAAGTGGTACGTGACGTTGTTGGTCCCATTCGACAAGGCAAGGGTAAATAAGGTCAATTTTAGGTTCATTAGGGGTTATGGTAAGGAAAATGGTATCCATGAATAGGTTATGGAGGAAATATCCTCGTATTGGGTACAATGGGAATTTGTGTCCTTTGTTTAAGTAATCGAGCCATATTTGCGCTTAGAACATGTGGCACCTTTATCATTAGGGTGCGATCCATAGGTCAAATGGCGCTATCGTATCTTTCTTTTCTCGGAAATGTGGGAGAGGAACTAGTTCTCTCGGTCCTTGCTCATTCTTTCCACATCCTAGACCCTTGTAGCCCATGGAATACATCATTCGGCTAGACTTCTCATACTCAAGGATTTGGTAACAAGTTGGTTGAGTATCTTCCGAGACCCAAGTCGTAGGTGGGTCCAACAATTTCTCTTCAGTGAGTAACCCCTAGGTAAAAATGACCCAATAGTTCACTCATCTCTAGGCCGTCTGAAATGATAGTTAGGTCGGCCTCTAGTTTTAGGTGACAACGATAGGTCTAAAACCAAAATATCTTTTTGCACATTATACTCTCCACAACCATATTCTAGAACCTTCATCTCCCATGAATCAAAAGGAGAAGTTGATGTAGAAGCTTCATGGGCACAAGAACTTAGGGAATCTGAATCTACCCATGACTCCATGGCTTCGGATTGAAGAGGAACAACTATATCAGTAGAGGGACACGTATAGGCACCCTTACGTGTAAAACTATTGAGAGATTTGCAGTGAGCGAAGGGCTTTGGATCTCCTTGTATTGTGACAGTGTGTCCCTTGTGTTTCAATTTGATGCATTGATGGAACATTGATGGTATGGCCTGCATGGCATGAATCCATGGTCGGCCAAGAAGCATATTATATGGAAGTTCCAAGTCCAAGACATGAAAATTTGTCTGATGACAAGTGGGTCCTACTTCCATTGGCAACATGATTGTCCCAGCTGATTCTCGCTCTGCGTTGTCGTAAGTGGTTATGGTAATAATATGGGACTCTAGATCTTCTTATGTATGTTCCATTTGCTAATTAATTTTAAAGTGCATATATTCAAACCTGATCCGTTGTCCACAAACACTTGTTTTATCTTTCAGTGAGTAACAAATACCTCAATATATAGGGGAGATTATGTGTAGGATCTTCAATAGGGATCTCCCTATGATTAAAAGAGATGTACTTAGTTGGTACAATGTTGGCCACCGTAGCTTGAAGATGCAAAGGGTCTACTTCTAGTTGCACTCGATGCCTGAACAATTTTGTACAAGATGCCCTTATGTACATTCGATATTTTTAGAAGATCCAATATTGAAATATTTTCAGATGTTGTCGACACTAAAATTTTCCTCCGTAATTTCTATTTCATTAATGTATGTATTAGGAATAGGATGTTGTTAAGTGTAATTAGTAGTAGCATCCGATAGAAGATAACGACGCCATCAGTATGGTGCTGCCAATAATGTAGAGTATGGTAACAGTCAAAGTACAATAAGAATGTTGTAAAAAGTAAATATTTGTCGTAAGTGGTCCGGTAATGTTAAAATGTCAAAGATGGGATA
Source organism: Taxus wallichiana var. yunnanensis (assembly GCA_018340775.1). Taxonomy (NCBI): domain Eukaryota; kingdom Viridiplantae; phylum Streptophyta; class Pinopsida; order Cupressales; family Taxaceae; genus Taxus; species Taxus wallichiana. The sequence continues at coordinate 165,381,992 of CM031236.1, forward strand.
AGTAGAGAAGTAGGGTCTACATGGTTAGGAATTAGAAATATTATATTTTTAATTAGAAATATTATGATAAGAGTGATGTCATAAATATTGTGTATTTTATTTGTGGAAAAGTCTAAAAAGGTGGAACCCATGTGAGATGATAAGGTTTATCTTATCTTAGAAGATAAGCCTACATGTAAAGGCAAGAGTTTAGGCATGAAATATGATTGGCCGGAAGAGATTTCCTATCCTATCTTAGAGATAAGATGGATAAGCCTAAATTCCTATAAATAAAGAGGCCACCCCCCTCATTTAGCATAGAAGGAAGTAGTGAGAAATATTGTAAGTGTGTAAAGGAAGCCATCATTTTGAAGGTGTGTTAAAGAAGCCATTAAGAAGTGTAATTGTGAAGTTTCTCCCATAGTTATTGTTGGAAGGCAAGTGAAGTCAGTAACACTTGAAGTACCTCATGGGTGAGATTGTAACAATTTCATGTTGATATTATAATTTACACTTATATTTCAGATTTATCGTCATTCCTTCTTATCATAGTCTATGGTATTCTTGTGTTATGTTTGTTGTTGTGTTTCCAGATTCCATCCACCAAACTAAAAGTTGTGCATTAGTAAATAATCATAGCACGAGGAGTTCCCGGTGAAGAATTATCATAGTGCCGGATTGGTGATGACAATGTCTTCTCAAGTTGTTCTAAGAGGTTGTACCTACCATCTTGCGGGGTTGATGGAGAGGGTTCAGAAATCATGAGGTGGGCACACCTTTTAACCATGATGCAATCCTTTCCCTTGATCCGGATGGTGTTCACATGGTCATTAAGAGAGTGGATACATCCAATGAGCAAATCATAATAATTATTTTCCTTCTTGGTATATAGATAATTCAGCTTGCTTTGTAACTCGAGATGACTCTCCTTGATCCGGATTTTTCTCATCTGACTTACCATGTTTAGGGAATGGTTCTTTGAATATTCCCATCTTTTCGTTTGGCATTTGAGTTTTCTCTAGGGTGTCCACTTCTATCTCCCCATTGTCAATGAGATCTTGGATGTAGTGATGAATTCGTAGACATTTGTCTATTTTGTGTCCCTTAACACGATGTAATTCACAATAGTCATGTTCTTTGTACCATGATGGTTTTGGAGCATTTTCATCAAAGGGTTGTGTCGTGGGATAAGTCACCATGTGAGTTGCATCCAATTGCTTCAATATCACTAAAAAGGCTCATTGAGAGGAGTGAACATTATATGTTTAGGTGGTGGTTGAATAGGCCCTTTGGTTAGTTTAAAAGGTTGACCAGTTTGAACCGTTTGTATACATTTGGAATCTGTGATTCCGTCTCCCACCACGTTCTTGTTTTTGTTAAATATTTTTGGCTTTTCTCGTGGGTTTTGCGTTTTGGTTATCCTTAGAGTGTGATTTAATGGTTCCTTTGGCAATAAGGGCTTTCTCTATTTGAATTCCCTTTTCAATAACCTCTTTACAAGGTGCGAACATAATGCATTTGTAGATGAAAAGTGATGTCTAGGTTGAGATTGGGCACAAAGATACTCACTAGCTATTTTTCAGGGAAGCAACTGGCTATCCCTCTCCATCTTTGTAGGAAGCTAGCAAATGTCTCATTGGGACGTTGTTTAGTGCCACACAAGTCCACCATGGTTATGTCACTTTCTATGTTGTATGAGAAGTGTCGTACAAACCTTTCTGCCAGTTCAGGCCATGTGAAAATAGACCCATGAGGTAAGCGAGTGAACCATTCCAAGGCTTGCCCCCTAGACTCTTTGGAAAGAGTCGTATGAGGTAATTGTCCATTGTAGGCCACTTCTTGGCATGCCATGTAAAAATATTTTACATGGTCTCACAGTCACCTTTCCCTCTATATTTTCAAATTTTGGCATGTCAAACTTTTTAGGGAAGGGTTGAAGTGTCATAGTTTTATCAAATGGATGGGGACATAGCTCTTCGTATTGATATTTTCTACTATTCCCCATAGTACTCTCTTGGAGGCTTGTAAGTGTCACTTTCATAGATTGCATTTATTGCGTGAGTAATTGTTCTTTGGTAGGAGAAGTAGGGATATATATATAATTGTATTCTGTATTGTCTCCTCCTTGATTGTCCATTTGAAGTTCACTAATTTTGACCTTAGGTTTTGTCTTTTGTACATTCTTGTTTGTTTATTTTTGTACATGAGATGTTAACAAAGCTAATTTTCAACTAAGGTTACAAATTTGTTGTTGAATAGTGACTTATTCTTCGAGAGGTTCCTCTTCTTCTTCATGATGCGAGAGGTTGTTCAACATTTTTCATGTTTTATTATAACTTAATGTGGTACTTTAAGGGATGAAATTCTATATCCCATTACATTATCATTTCCCACGTTAGATGTAGAAGCATGTCCATGTGTTAAGATATCCTCCATGTTAATAAGAGGTCACTCCTCATCATTAATATCGTTTGTAGGTGGGATTATCTCTTGTTCGATAGGCATTCTAGCTCTGACTCAAAAAATCGTGCTAGTACCCGATCCTTGTTTCTAAAAAGGAATTCATCTAACAAGGTGGGGTTGAAATCAAATTCCGCATGTGGTGATTCTAACTCATCACCACTATGATATATCATTTCTTCTACTTATTTCTCCACGGAGAATAAAGGCCCAAGATCATGGCCAATAAAGGGATTTGACCCTTGTTTTTTTAGGCTTCCCAAGTTTGCGTTTGTCTTGCTTCCAAAGCCTACTTTTTGAGCCCTAATCTTGTTTTAGGGGCCATGACATGTAATAGTTTCACTAAGGTATCTGTGAATGTGTTCAAAGATTTTTATCAAACCTAAGTGAAAAAAAGAATGTCAAGAAATCAAGGTATATTATGAATGTCAAAGAACCAATGTGACATAGTGATTGCTCTTAAATGAATGAGCTAAGAAAGAATCAATCACACAATGTTGAGTTTCAAACCAAATAATCAAATGAAGTACTTCCTAAATTTTTTTCTTTGAAAAGGTGTTTGGTGTCGTATGATGATTAACAATATGTCCCTATGTATTTCTTGTTCAAAGAAATGAACAAGGCGTAAGTAATAACAATAATTTAAAATGACCTCCAAACAAAGTATACTAGAACAAAGCCCAAATTTAATCAAGACCTATATTCCAAAAGGTGTTAGTTATGATTGTGAGTGACACAACAATTTCACCAAGATATGCTAACCAAAATTTACGAGTAAGTAAGGTATTGATAACAATATAATATTGATATAACACACACAAGTGCTAACACTTAACATTCTTAATCGAGCTAATAGTTGAAATCAAAATAAAGTGATAGTATAACTAGGAATTGTTAAAGTGTATATAGTGTAACCTTACAATATAGGTATTTAGGTAAAGTTTACAAGAAACAAGACGTAAATACCAAAATTGTAGTGACACGATATAAACAAGATAACTGTTTAAAGGAGAATCAAAGTGATGAACCAAGCCCAACTACAATGACAAACTTGACATGGGTATCAAGACCAAAAAGGCTACTAATGATATAAAAACATCTCCACACACTTTAGATGTTTAAAAACCAACCAAAAATATGGATGGGTGTAAATAGACACAAAAGTGGAAAAAACAATCAATTGATAACGCAAAGGTAGTCACTCTTCTTTTGATCAAAAAAGTGTCAAAAGAAAGTGAAGGAAGTAGATCAATTGGGGTTGAAAAATGTTGGCCTCACTTTGGCAGAGTTTTGCCTCACCTTAGGGAAAGTGAAAAACTAAGCAAAAGTAATGCTTCACACGTTTCGTGATGAACAATAGCTCTCAACTCAAATTGGCTTTGATGTGGTCCAAGTTGGCTCTTGGTCAAAGATAGATTCCTAGGTGGTTCACTCAACTAGGTGTCACAAGTCATCTAAGAGCAAGCTCGATTTACCAAGAAAAGTCACATTGAATAATTCTTGGAGTATCTCACTTTACTTTACCCCCTTCAAGCACAAAGTGGAAAATAAATGCGTCCATTGTGTACTCTCACTGGGGTTGCGATACGACGACTTGTGACGCTAAATCTCACAAATGGTAATACTAGTCAAGTAGGTTGTGTGGAGCACTTCTGTTTCATCCACAAGGTTCCCTCTTGCATGGAATACTTTGGGGTTCCTAGGACCACCCCCATTGTTATAGCTTAAGGCTTATGCCAAAGGAGTTATGTCCTAGTTTTAAGTGGATGGGATGTACCCTTATCCAAACCTGCAAATATAGTGTGATGATTGTGGTGTGTTTTTTTATCTTTTTTAATTGGATGTGGTTTTCTTGAACACCTTTTGGCAACCTACACGGAAATTATATTAGTAGTTGTTAGTGAAAAATCACACCACCCCGAATGGCCCAATTGTGAGGTGGGGCATCCGGTGTGATCTGCACAAGATGGGACCATCTCTCAAGCTATGGGACTTGCAAAACTTGAGATGGACCTTCGGAGAAAGCTGGTTATTTCTTCCTAAGCTACCTGCCACAAGCTACTCCAAATCAGGAAAAACCTATTCTATCCTAATCTAACCATTCCAAGGGGATAGGGAGAAAGAGAGAGGGTGAAAGAGCCTACACTAAGTGGTGATACACTAGAAAAGGAAGTGGTTGAATCACATATCTCGACTGCCTAAAGTGGAGAGAGGTGAGAAGAGGAGAGGGTGGATAGAACGCACCACAGACCAGAGATATATTTCACATAGAACACCACTTCAAAACCCATTAAGCACAACTCCCAGAACATGCAACAAACATCAGAATATGCACAAGTATACCCTGCAATGATGAGAGGTAAGAAGAGACAATAAAATGAGCCAAGGATGGACAGATGCATCATGAAACATATTCTATTGCTCCAAAATGTTACACGGTACATCATCAGTGGGAAAGAGGAAATAAAATGCCATTACAGAGCCATGGGAGGAGGCTTAGACTCTACATTCTACCCTAAGGAAGAAAGAGAGAGGGGGAAGAGGAGAAACAACGACCAACAACCTTTGAATATGCCACTTCATTACAATATATAGAAGAATGAGAGAGAAAGAGAGGGAAGAATTCAAATCCTACTTCAACATGCTTGAGATATTCATTGAATCTCGCTTTGAAATCTCAACCACTATCAATAAATGTCCCTCTCAAATCTGCCTACAATCTGGCTGATTCCGGTTCCCCGGAGGATCAAATTAAATCTAGTCTGGTAGTTGGAGAAATTGGATTCTGTATTAATGGCTTGGAAAACATTTTCCCATTTTCACCCACTAAATCCTATTAAGAATGATATTTTATGTTTCCATGGTGTAGAGGGTGTCGAGACGTTTCCAAAAAGTCTTCTCCCGCCCAAATCTGAGTTTCTAGTCAAAAGATATGGCCATTTGAATATTTGGGTCGCGGCGTGCAATATTTTAAAGAGTCTATCCATATCGGGTCCATGTGGTAGCCTTGCACATCTTGGAGATTTTCCCCTTCCTTCCACTCTTGAAATCACACTGGAATGACACATGGTGGCTTCCGCGGGCTCCTTGGGCTCCTTTGTATTTTTCCGAAGTCTCTTTTCTTGGCAAGGCCAAAAGTCTAACCCTGGACATGTGGAGGTTTGGCGCTTATTTGGAAACCCGCTCCAAATTTTACTTTTGAAATAGCATCATGTTGACACTTGGCTCCTTCCATTGGCCTGCCTCTGCTTTGACTATTCAAACCCCGACTCTGTCCCTTTTTGGACCTAGGACATGTGGCAAGCCCGCGCTCATTTGGAAACCCACTTAGGATTTTACCTTTGAAGGAGCATCGTTAAGACACGTGGCACCTTCCACCTGCACTCTTATACTTAACCAATTTAGGCCTGCTTTTGAATTTGACCTATGTTGACCATTAGCCATGTGGAGGGCTGGCGCAAGTTTGAGTCTCTACCTTGGGCTCCCATCTTGAAATTGTGCCATTGAGATGCTTGGCACCCTCCGCTGACTCTTAGAATTTTCAATGGCCGATGAAACTTTTGGGGCTCTGGACATGTGGAGGCTTGGCACTTGTTTGAGTCTCCACTCTTTAGATTTATCTTTATAGTAGTGCCCTTTGGACACTTGGAATCTTCATTGTCTCCTCCATACTTAGCCAATTTTGGGGCTCGTTCTGAATCATTTACAGAGCCCAAAGACTTTGAACCTTCTCCGTTTCTTTTCCTTTGAGCCTTTGGCTTCTTTTACACTGTTCTCTTCCTTGCAGACCCTGCTTCTCCATTTTAGAGTCCCGCCTACAACCTTTTTGTTGGATTTGAAGCATGGGCTCGTTCGATGGAACCATTTCTTGAATTTCTTCCTACATGGGGTCATGTTTGATCAATTTTGTCGGGGAAAAAATTGGGATAATGATAGTTTAATATTTTTTCAACTCGCCTTTCTTTCGACAAGAGTTTTTGGTTTTGCACAATGATTAGTAATTTTCCATGAAAAGAATAAACATCATTTATGATTCTCAAGATCACCCTAAGATGCAAGAGAAGAGCATACGCGATACAAAATCCAAGAAATCAACAAAACACTTATTTCAAACATGAAATATATCTTTTCTCAATTAGACATTTCAAACATTATCAAAGAAATAAAAGATATAAGAATCATTTATGATTCCCAAGATCACCCCAAAAGATGCAAGGAAGAGCATACGTGACCTTACTCTTATAATTAAGCATGCAAGGTTTATCCAATGTCTAGTCTAGCATACCCATGCAAAAATAAAACCTGTAATGATGTTAGCACTTTAGGACACAAACCTTTGGAAACCTGGAATTAATATGCCAACTCGAATGAAGCACCTGCGCGTGGGTTAGGGAATGTGCGTGTGGGTTAGGGTGGTTGCGCCCCTCTATGTAAATCTAGATCCACAGTGTGCGTGTGTCACCGGAGAGATGCCTACGCTAGGATATGGGTGAGTGTTCTAGGGTATAAGTGTGTGCGCCAAGGTTAGAAAAAAGACAGTACAAAAAATAAAACCGGGCATGTGTGCTGGCCGAGAGATGCTTCTGACTAGGATATGGGTTCTGCACTACGATACAAACACAAAACGTGTACACTTTGGTAGAATGGTGAGTGCATCAAGGTTAGGGTGTCTATTCCATCCGATAGGTTTATGACAATAGTAAAGATACAATATGGGAGCATAGTATGTGCATACTGGGATGTGTGCATGCACTGGTTTAGTGTGCCTACACCTAGGTTTGTGTACCTACACCTATCCTGCAATCAAAATATAGCCAAATGACACAAACAAGTTCAAAATGCTCCAAATTTTAGTATGTTAGCTCAAAATTGACAATAACCCATTAGAATTAAAGCTCTAAATGAGATTCTACACATGTAATATTAGCAAAATCATAAGAAATTTAACATTATTTCACACATGTGCATATCAAGGGTTAGCCAAATACTTGAAATAACAAAAAAATTGAATTAGAATGTTAAGGGACTACGGACCCGTCCCATCGAGCATGCCAAATGTATGCAAGAGTTAGTTAGCTATGTAAGTAGAATTGAAACTAACACCTAGTAGCTTCAATACAATGCTAAACTAAACCTATGCATCATCATGCTAAGAGCTTAAGCAAAGCTAACCTATCAACATCTCTACATTAGAACATGAAATGAACATTTCAAGCTAATATGCTAAACAAATTAACTTCTATCTCTTATTGAATGCTAAATGAGATGAGATTGAACCTATGTAGATCTCTAGCAATCAAAGAGTTGATTATATGCTTGAAATCCCAAGGTTTCTAAGAATGGATTCTTGTCAAATCATGGCTACAAGACCACTTGACATATCTCCATATGACTTCAAAAACTTGGGTGGATGAATGCAAGAAATGGAGAAGGATAGCTCTTCTAATGGAAGAATGCTCAAAGATGATAAAATGGCTATAGTGTATGCTCTATGCTCATTTAGGTGTGTAGGTGTAAATAGAAAGGTAGGAGGAGGGCTCCTTATATAGCCTAATGGATAGAATAATCTCTACATCCCTCTTCATGTGGGATAAATAGAGAGGTTGGGTTAGTTATGGATAAGGAAGGTTTAGAAAGGGTTGAGTCAACCTTAGGAGAGTTTAGTTTGTCCTTTAGTGACCCATGGGGTTTGAGGGAATTTATTAATTAACTAAAGTAATTAATTAATAGGTGTGCAAGCTTATAGAAGCTTTATAGAGGAATAATTAACATGATTTAGACTATGAGAGGGATTTAATCAAAGAAATTATGATTTATTGATTTAATGGAAGATGAAACTAATAAATTAATAATGATTAATTAGTCTAGATAGAAAGGGGAATTAATTAATGGAAGGTTGTTAATTGGTGTATTTGTTAGATAGAAGGGTTAATTAACTAGCGTAATGTAGCTAATTAACGGTGATAGAAGAGGAAGTGTGCTATATTGACGATATGTCGTCAATTTGTGGGAAAGATGATAATTAGTGTAATTTAAGTATTTAAATTGCTTGAGTTAAATTATAGGTGTCTACATTTGCCCCTCTTTGGGGTGGCGTAAGTGACACCACTTCAAAGATAGTAGACAGATAAATTTTGAAGGCGTAGAAGAAAAATTAGTAGAAGTGAGAGATGCCCCCTCGAGTGTTGATGGGGTGATGAAAGAAGGTGATCGATGATCGAAAAAGGTGAGAGAAAGGAAATAGAAGAATGGGTAGGAGCAGGATGCCCTAGGTGAATAAGAAGAATAGTGTTGATAGGAGAATGATGTAGAAGATGAAAAGAAAAGAGCAAACTTTCATCCAGTGTATTGAAACAACTTTATTGTCATCATATTGCCAAAGATCTACGTCATCAGTCCTTATTAAAAATATAAGCATACGAAAAATGTAGGATGACATGAAAAACCAAACTATGAACAAGTTGTCCATTGTTGAGATCACCTACTCAATGCAACATACAAAAAGCAATGCAATATGAGAAGGAAACAAGCTCATTTAACAGGGAAAACAAGTACAAACACACATATTCCAACCAACAATGGTCAAGATGGTTGTAAAAATATTTTGTTATCAAGCTGAAGATCCCCAAATGTTCATGATTGATGAAAAGGGTTAAAAATGATGCCCGAGAAAGGATACATGCAAGGGAAGATGATGAAGGACACCAGGTCCAATGAGAAAGCGTAGTGCACTACGAAACAAGAACCAGACAACTATATGTGCCCCAGAGTACTGATGAAGCAAGCAAGCTAGCTTTGTAAATGGTTGTAAATATGATGATCCGTGAGTCATTTGATCAGCAAAATGTGAAATTTCCAACAAGATATGGAAAGAATACCATGTGCAAGACATGAGTTTTAGCCGCTATGAGCTGGTTTACCTAGTTTTGTGAGTTTTACAATTTTTAGGATTTTTGGAGAATTTTTGAAAAAATTTTGTTTGGATTTTGAATTTATTTTTAATTTTTTGTTTGTTTTTAATTTTTGACGGTTTGGATGCGTAGAAGAAAGTAGAAGAATCAGTAAGAATCTCCTAAACGTAAAAGAAATGCCCCGAGAGAAGAAAGAAGCAGCATGCAACAAATAATGCCCCAACACAATGGAAAAATTAACAAAATAATTATTTAATAAAAATAATTATTCGATGGAGTGTGTAGAAGAAGGGATATCGCCTAGGAGCAATAAAATTGTCCTAGTGAGAAGAAATGAGTACGGATGGCAAAGAATGCCCCAACATGACAAAAAATGAAAGAAAAATAATTATTTAAATAAAATAATTATTCACAAAGTGAGTAGAAGAAGAGTTAGAGCAACAACGACGGTCAAAATAGTCTTCCAGGCATCATGACCAATGAGAATGGTTTAATATACCCCACTCGGGGGGGGGGTAAATCATCGCGACCAATTCATTTGTTACCGATCGCTGCCAAAATTTTACTGTGAGACCCCCGATAGTGACGAGGATAATGGTGAGAGGATGAGCCCATAGGAGACACGTCGAGCGAGTTTGGGAGTATGCCTAGTATGAAGATGATGGCTTCTTTGTGAGTAGCTTAACCTAGCTTGTCAATTACACATTTAATATTGTAATTAATGCTTTAATTAATAGGCGTAGGTAGGGTATAGCATAGGTGCGCATGCGCAGAGGCCCCTATGGTGGCACAGGTACCCTTGAAGTGTATGCACACACACATAGGTACATAAAAACATGTGCACGCACATGTATATGACATGAAAAGTGTATGCATGCCCGCACACATTCATATAGCACCTGCACATATGCACAAGCACAAAAACCCTGACACACACACACACCACACACACCTGTGTGCAACGTAAACATGGCACAAACGCCCGAGGAGGATGCATGAACATGCGCGTGCCAAAAGGAGGGCACGTACGCCAAAAGGTGTGTACATTCCCAAAAGGGAGTGTAGGCACCAAAAAAGAGACGAATAGGAGGAAAAATGCCAAAAAATGACACTTAGAAGAAAAATAATAGAAGAACTTAGAAGAATTGTTAGTGTCTAATACATGTAGTGTTTTGCAGAGATGGTTTCAGTCTTTGCAGACGTGAGAGTGACATAGTCACATAGCCGAGATGGAGTCAACATTCATTGATGAGACCATCATGATATGGTGGTACTACCGTGAGAGTTGGTTGGTTTAAGCCATGTAGCACGGATGACATCAATTACCCTAGATCATGGCCTATTGACCACTTTGATTAAGCGGTGGCATAGTGAGAGACAAAGTGCTTCCTAAAACCCATAGGAGAGATCACCGTCACACTCGAGGAGGTGTGGCGGATTCTACATGTTCCCATTGTAGGCTTGATGATTGAGTACACGAGTGATTTTGGTCGAGATCACTACACCGTTAGCGACATATTTGGCCATTATGAGATACCCGAAAAGGGTATGACAGTGTCTTTACATGATTGGATATGATCTTGACCTTCACTAGGTACCACTTTACTTGATGGATCTTATCAGTGGGTTCTTACTCACTAATAAGACAGGACATCATTTCCGATGGGATTGATCACATTAGTTCACAAATTGTTTAGTGGTGAGTGATATTGCTGGGGCCAATGCATACTGGCACATTTATACTAGGATCTACACTTGATTACTTACCACCGTCAGAAGATGGTGGGGCCGGTGTCTTTGCTACAGATCTGGTCTTGGGACCATATAGCGATCGAGTGCCCCATAGGTGTGTTGCACACCCGAGCTCCAGAGGAGCCGAAATATATGGCATGGGTCTCTGTGGGAGATGATGTATGAGGGCACCTAGGCAACATCTACTATTATTGATGAGATTTCGACGAGATGCTGGAGAGAGATATCATTTGGAGGCCCTATAGGCACATACAATGGCCCAAGGATGGAGTAGAGCTTAGTGTATATGTGGTAGAGCACTTTCTTGACTGATCAAATGCAGCTATATTACACACACACACACACACACACACACACACACACACACACATATATATATATAGGGTAGACTAGCGTCGTGATAGCTGGGAAGGGTTGAGCATCCCTCGGCTGATATGTGGTATGCTCATCACGATGCAAAGAGGCGGGCCATGGGGCTGCATATACAAGTGGCCCGAGCCATTGTTAATTTCTTACAGTGGTACCACAAGTTTGGGCCCCTGCTCGATAGGTTAGAGATCTAGGCACCACACTGGATTATCTATCTTGGTATGCTATTGTCTTTCCACAATGATTGACTATACTTGATGGGGTATATGTAGCAGTGTCTGGGCCCTACTAGAGTTTCCATACATAAGCGATGAGGGTGATGACGTAGGTGTAAGTCGTGATGATGATCCTTTTGATGGTCAGAGACATGATGGTGGAGATGCTCAACAAGGATAGGCTCAAGGCCATAGGCCCAGAGTATAGGAGCAAGGAGAGGGATAGGCCAGGGGACGAGTTCGGGGCCATACGCCTAGAGTACAAGAGTAGGGATAGGTTCTTGCAAAGTACCTCGAGGTTACCCCAAGCTCAAGGGGATGACAATATAAAACTAAATACCTTATGGAAGCAATCAAGTAGGCGGTAGTGGAGAGAGACTAGGGCCGATATCACATTTAGGTTGTGTGGTGAGCGAGATCGAGCCTGAGCCGAGGCAGGCATGGGAGGAGATGGATCTGTACATTTTTAGTAGATATGCCGGATGGCCGCCCGGATGGCTCGGTGACGAGCCTATTAAAATAGACCCAGACTCGAGATATAGCCGGTGATAGCCGAGAGAGATCGGCTTTGTGTAGAGTGGGAAGTGGGTCGGGCCGAGGTCAGCACGATTATCAACAAAGGTTGTGCGGTATAGACGCATGTGGAGATTGTGGAAGTTTAAGATGGACACTATTAAGTAGGTCTTGAATGAGATGTCAGAGCTTGAAATAGTGATCAGTGGAATGCCCAACACATTGATGATATTCATAGTGAAAATAATCATCAAAGTTACGCCCTTTGGGGAGAGATGGGTCAAGTTATAAATGTTATGGCAGAGTAAGGAGGCCACTATCAATGAGTTGTTATAATAAGAAACTTATTTAGTACTAATTTTAGTAAAATAATGTCGAGTTATGTTGAGGGCATAATTTTATATTGAAGGATATGTCATTAATAACAGTTTGAGGATCGCTCGATCTATGTGTAGGTTCATTTAAGAGTGTCTTGTTTGACATGCATGCTAAGGAAGAAGGTACATCCTGATATTTGAGCTTTCCTATGGAGATAAGGTTATTCTCACGTAGTTTGAGAGCATAGAGAAGTTGGTCACTTGAAGATAAATTTTCAAAGAGGACACTATCTTGTAGAGGTGGAAAGAGACTATGGACAAATAAATCCGAAGTTCCAAATGTGATGACATTGGCAATTTTGGATAGACTATTTTTATAGTAGAAGACATAATCAGGGAAGCGTTGAGTGGATCCTTGTATAAGATGCATGAGTTGAGCATAAGAGAGGTTGAAACCAATATTGATAGAAAATTGTGTGAGGAAAGTTTCAACTAGAGACGTAAACAAAGTCATCGAGTGTAGAGGTAAATTATAGAACTAACATAGTGCATAGTACTATAAACTACGTGGAAATAACTTGGAGAGAATGATATGATCATTAGCATAGTCGAGAAAAATGACATAGAAAGCATGAACATGCTCTTGGGGATCACTGGCCTTTAAAAATGGGCAGTTTGGGAGAGATGAAGTTAGGTGGGAATGGGTAAGCAGATATGGATGGCACAAAGGGAGAATGCAACAAGGAGGTGGAATTGAGTTGTAGGGGTCCTTTAGAAGTGGTGACTTATAACTGGTGGATTTGGTTTTGGAGATCTTGGTATAATGATGCATAATCGGGATAATTAGAGGAGGAACCAAGCGGGATATTAGAAGCACCTTGATGGGTTGGAGGGGTAGTAGTTCTGATAGGATTGGTAGAATAAAAAATGTGTTGTGTAGAGACCATAGGAGTAGAAGAAATGGGTAGGGATGCCTCATGAGCTCGCTTAGCCATGAGTAGAGCATGTAAAACATGAGGGAGATGAGTGGGATTCTCACGTAAAGATTAGCGGAAATATGTGATAGTATCAAGTTGTTGTTGGTCAACATTAGTATGCTCATGATATGATTTATCACTATCCATGACTTCTATTTCATGAAGGGGACTTGGTTAGAGGTGTTTAAGGGGTTTTAACCATAGAGGTAGGTATGTCAACCATGGATCTAGAGGGACGACGAAGAGAAGAAGGAAGCTCACAATAATGGAGAGGGCCAAAATGATTACTACGAGTAATGGGCATAAATGAAAAGAGACGTCGGGTTCATGAAAATGATTAACAAAAAAAAGCCTAAATGAATAAAAGGGGTATTTAGGGTATTAATGCTAACCTAACTAGGAGGACTAAAATGTTTTCATAAATGAACTAAATAGTAAGGAATAATAGTAAATAAGTAAACTAAAATAGTATGGAATGAAAGTAAATACCTATTTTTAGTAAAATGAAACCCTAATATGTAAGTAAAGGAGGATAAACGACTTAGCTGATTCGTAGATACTTGTTGTAGGTTATCACGGTGTCCGAAAAGAGAATCTAGAAGTGCGAGATGATCACCAGAACCCTACAAAGACCAAATATGGAGGATTTGAAATGAGTGAGGCACCTGGGAGTATATCTTTGGGAACCTTGGTTTACTTTCTAGGTGCCCTGATTCTTGCAAATGATTAGAAACTGGTTCTAGAATGGTCATAAGGGAGATCGAAATCTTGCTTGTTTGTCATACTGGATTCACTAGACGGTCTATAAAATGACTTGTAAGACAAAAATAAATATCAAACCCTAGAAAAAATATGCATATGATTGGGTCGGACTGACCTCAACCGTCAATCTTTTGGTCTTATCATTGAGCGTTGCACTGTATTTTGGACCCAGATGTAGTTACGGTATGTGTGTGCATGTCGTACCCTAGGTGCTCTCATGTCATTCATACTTTGTGAAGTAGTGAGAAATAATAGCTATAACAAAGGTAATTAGAATGTGTGCATAGAATAGAATAGAATCCCTCCCCTATGAAGTGTGTGTGTTGCAAATCTCATATTCTTAATGCATGAAACTATGTGGATACAAGTGATGCAATCAATGTAACCCTAAAAATTAATAGTATAAGTGACATTAAGACCCTCATTATGGTCTTATAAATTTATTTATAGGGCTCTCAAGCTTAATTTTGTAATTAATCACGACAAGGCCCATCGAGAAAAAGATAAATATGACCAACATCTAGAAAGGCCCCAAAAAGAAGTGGGAAAGAATATGTATAGATCGGTGCACTTAGGGTGGGGCGGGGCACCCCATGACACCCTAGTATATCTTTGAGGTGCCCTGATTTTGGGATAAAATGATGGGGTAGTTGTGAAATGGGTGGGTAAGTGCTTTGGAAAATACAAAGTGGAATGACGAAATAGAATATAAAATAAAGATGGACAAAAGGTGGAATTAATTAGTACTTTAACCACTTTAGAACATTCTAAATAGTAGTATAAGATAGGGTTAATATTGTCTAAAGTGCGAATTTTTGTGTCTATAGAGATAAAACCGAGTAGTGGGATATGGTACTCATGCAATATAAATTTTCTTACAATGACTCGGTGAATATAAATATTGGGAAGAACCCATTGCAAATTTTATATGGAATGAGTCAAAGATGAGTCACATAAATTACATAAATCATTAGACAATATAAGCACCAAATTAGAATACTATACAAATTATATGAATGCGATTCATGAATAGATTCACAAGAAACTTGAAGGGATAAAATAAGTTTATAGCGAGCATGTGAATGAAAGGTATAGAAAAAGAATTTGATGTCGAAGACAAGGTGGGGCACATTTTATCAATGATATATTTCTTAACGGGACATAAAATAAGTTGAATATGGAAAATATTTGACCATGTAAGGTATTGTGTACACAATGGGACAAAATGTGTATAAGATATAGTTTCCTAAAGGATTAGATATCTCCTTGATATTAAATATTGCAGACCTATAACAAGAGTAGGGGGATGAGTGCGTAAAGGAAGAAAATGGAAATATGCAAGAATGAAAGAATACCTTAGAGTGGATAATTCAATTACCATATATGAAAGAATAATGAAATAAAGCCATACTAGACTTGTGTCGAGTAAGAAGATTCATGGAAAGGAGAACAAGGAATACTTGGTGAAATGGAGAAATCATGTGGAAGATTATGTGACATGGATAAGTGGGAAGAATATTGGCTAGCGAGGTCATACTCTAGAATAATTTAACCTATAATATGGTGTTCATTTTTGGTTAACCCAGGGTGTTTGATGTAGGATCATAACGGGAGAATTTAGAAACTACGTGTCTTTTAAATTTTTTAATATGTTGGATTTCCTGTGAGGTTTACAAGAAGGACACGTGGTAAAAATTTATGCATAGCTATAGAATCATACATGTGGTTTTGAAAGAAGGTGGAATGATAATATTTTAGAGAATGTGATAAATTATGTGGATATATTAAAGAGCGGTGCGTGGAATCATGTGAAGGATAGATTATAAAAAATCTAGTAGTAATAGAGGACAAATCGAACATGGAAAAGATGGTAGATGGAGTTGGAAGGAAGTATGCATGATAATAAATAGGTTATAAATCATTGTATAGTCAATCTGGTAGAGAAGATTCATAATATTTTCTCAACTACAATATTAGAGTATTTTGATGCTATTAATGCACAATATGAGAAGAATAGGTCAGACGGTGTTTGGAGGAAATCGGCCATGCATCTAAAGCAGACAGGAGCATGTCATAATTTAGGTGCTAATAATGATTACATAAGGTATAACAGAGAGTTGATAGAAGTAGAAGGGAAGAGAAATACAAGTTTAGATCTTGAAAAAATATATTCTCAAATTAGACTAGAGTTTGTGTGAACCTAGTAGCCTTAAAATGTAATATCCCCTCTTGACATATAAAACCTTATAAATTATTGTAATATCCTTTTTAGGGAACAAATTGTTTAGATTTCGTAAAATTATTTTCCAAGTATAATGTAAATTTAGAGCTATGTTATCCATCGTGTGCCTTTGTATGAGTATTACCGTAGAGACATAAACTCACGAGACATACTACTACTTTACTATACTACCAAGTATGTTTTTTTATATGTGGGTCTTGCGTAAGAACAATATTCAATGGTGACACATGCCTAGTCCATCTATTTTTAGTTTGTTTCTATTGTTTTATCTCTCACATATGTCACTTCTACACCCAGTTTTGGTAAGGTCACAAGGATCTCTGTCTATTAGTACTCTCACATTTTCTTCATTTGTCTTAGGACACTAACCCCTAGGATTGGACACTAGTGCGTACGCGAGGCTGTCCAACTTGGGCGCTCTGTCATATTTATTCTTGTCTACATTTTTTGACATTTTTGTTGGCCTTTTCAGTTTTCTTACTCCTATCCGAGGTCCTATTCAAGTATGTCATGTCACTAGTGTCTAAATTCAAGCAAGAGATACCTATATAAACACAACATAAATAACATTATAAGGGAAAATAATTTTATCAAGGGCTATCTATCTACATACTATCAAAGGGACTGCATTTTCCGATTATTACTCTACATACACTGCATAGAAGGGGAATTTTCTGAATTTAATCTCACACATTTGCATTCTATCTAGATACGGCCTGCTATCTTGGCATCATCAGTGTGAAGGAAACCTAGGAGCACTATTGCACACATAAGAACATATAACTACTTGGAGCATGAGATGTAGTGCAATGCTCAGTTATAAATTCACTCTATCAAGTAACCACTAGAGTCATCTGACTCCCCATTTGCAATTTTATTTTTTAGGATTTGATGTAGTTTGGGGGTTTTGTAGGATATTCTTTGTTTTGTAGATTATAAGTGAACTTGGTGATATTCAAGTGACCTACAAGTGATCAATAGTGAAGGAGAGAGGATCCTCTGACACACCGAAAATCATGTTCTGACCCTATGTGTAGTCACAAGCACCTACATAAGGTCTCGGGTACCCAAACACCCTTGTCCTACCCAACTGCCCGATTCTGGGTTATTTTACAAGTTCTAGAATTCATATTGAGCATTTCCAGTACTCTGCCTAGCCTTTTCATCAGTTGTTCAAATTTTGGTATACTTTGAGAGAAGCAAACATCAGATAAGTTAGGGCTATCTCTTTCATTTCTTACATAATTACATATTTAAAAGGCTTACCATTTGTAGCTTATTGTATATCATTGTAGTCATTCTGAAATTATAATTTAACATAATATTTTAATATTTGTTAAATCATTGTGTGAACACATTTCTTATAACTCATTACCCTAGGATCAACTAAAACATAATCACTATAAGTAGATATTCCTCTCTAGACAAGAAATGCATCATGTGAGTGTTAATCCTATCCTTGATGATGTTATTAAGGCTGAATTGCTTGATCTTTATCATTATGCTTAATTTGATGATAATGTTCAAATATTTCTTGATGCTAATGAACACAAAGTTCCTACTAGTTTTGAACACTCTACTCTCATCATTGTTTCTATCGATCGAACCTTTTTTGGATGTAGTCCTTTTTATTCTATAGGAACCTAGACTTGTCCACCTTCTTCTATTTCTACTGAAACTCTTGATGATGCTATTATCAATTATATTCTTGGCCTTGAATGTAATATTAAAAAAAACATCATGATGAAAATTGACATATGCATGATGTTATTTCTCATACTATTCAAGATGAAATTAAAGTTTTATCTCATAAATCTTCTATATCGACAATTTCTCTAATGATTGTAAAGATACATCTCATGATAGTTCTTCTCCTACTTCACTATATGTTGATGATGCGCTTGATGAATTACTTGCATGTGAAACTTTGTCTAATATTGATTATATTTATGAGCATGCACATGTTAGTGAAGATTATACTTATCTTAAGACTGCTAAATGTGAATTTTCCACTCCACTTTCATCTACTTTTGAGGTTGTTTCTGATAGCATTCATGATGATTCTTCCATTCCTACTAGCTCACCTCTTATGGTTTCTTCTTATTCTACTGCTAGTATTTCCGCTAATATTCCATGTTCTTCTCCACCTCTTTCCTCTTCTTCTTCTCTCGATGATGTTCATGTTACTTCTTCTATTTATCCTAGTATACCACCTCTCATTTATTCTACATCTACATCTAGTGTGCCCATAACATCTTCATATTCTACTTCTTCTCACATTCCTATGATCACTCATAATGGAAAGCTTCAACCTCTCAATGTGCCACTTACATCTTCTATGATTCCTCCACGTGATATTTTTGTCACTGATGCATGTTGTTGTTTAGTTACAATATCATGTTCAATATCTCACTCTTGAAAGAAAATCCTATTATGATCTATCAATAATAACTCTCTTTATGACAATCCTATTCTAAAGAAAATTCACAATTTAGAATTTCCTAAGGATTTCATCATGCCTACATTTTCATGTTTCGATGACACTGGAAATCCATATCTACATCTTAAACATTATCATTTAGCTATGGATTCTTATTCGAATGATCAATTATTGCTAAAATCCTTTCGTCATAGTCTAGTTGATGAAGCTCTTCAATGGTACACTCATCTGCCTTTTGGATCTATTAGCACATATTGTGAAATGGAAGATGTTTTTATTAGACGATTTATGATTAACAATGGTCCTAGAGTCACATATGATCACTTACCTATCTTGCATTAGGGTAAGAAAGAACTTATTTGAGATTATATCTTACACTTATAATCTTGCATGCATCAATTATTATTTCAGCCCATGGATTTAGAAAATTAAATTATTTTTTATCATGGCTTGATTCCTGAATTAAAAGAGAGATTACATTATGATACATGTGAAATCATTTACACTTTTATGCTATAAGGTTATTGATCTAGAACATGGTTTAATTGTTACACATGTTATAGATCATCCCTCTAATTCTTCTACTACTTGTGTCATCTTCTACTTCTTCACCTCTTTCATCCGTTAAGCGTCCTTCATCTCCATCTCCTCCACCTTGCAAGCATGTTTCATCCCATCCATCACATAAGAATTCTCCATCTATACAACCGCATCACTCTCCACCTAAGTCTTCTCCAATTCCTACTTAGGAGCCATTACATTTCTTGCATGTTGATAAGCCTTTTGATGTCTTACATTAGTTTCTTGATAAGCACTTAATTCTATTACCTTTTAATAAACATCATCCTCCACATCATTCGCATCACCAATGCGACCATCCTTATTGAATTTTTCATCACGTAAATGACCATCACGACAAGGATTGTTCCACCCTTCATGAAAATTTTCAACAATTAGAAGACAAGGGTGTCATTGCCTTTGGCTCTCACTCTCATGAGCGAGTCTCTTTCTCCAATTCCACATAAGCGTGCTTCCACTTTAGTTCACTTGTCTCCTCCACCCACTTCTAAGGTCATCATTCATCCATCTCCTAAGATCATCATTCATTTTCTTCTTCCACCTCGCACACCCATCACAACATTATCTCATCCACTCATAGTTCTCCTAATTCACATTGGCTTTTTAAGTCGTCGGATATGTTCTTCCTCTTTGCTACATCTCCCATCATTAGCACCATTTCATCCGACATTCAGTTTGGCTCTTAAACTCATGCTTCTACTACCTCACATGCTTCCACTTCTCCTCGCATGCCTTTGCATCTTTTCTATTTGAATTTTTTCACCTCATCACCCGATAATGCACTCATGTTCTCATGGTTATTACATGACCTTTGGGGGATCTATTTCAATAAAAACCTTGCTTCATCTTTGTGTTATACACTTAATTGATCTACCTATCTAGCGCACACTATCAAACCATTTCCTTATGGTGTACTCTTGTTCTATGGTTAATTTTTATTACCGATGGATCTTACATAAATTAACCTTATCTTTTTACACATACACTAGGGGCATTGCTATTATTCCCGTCTTCATCATACTCACACACAATTTCATACATCATGTATAATAAATTTTTATCTACTTACATCTATCACTATCGCATATTATCTATCCTCTTTCATACATACAAACCAATTTTTAAATATTCATTATCTACTTCATATCTATCTCAGAAAATTATCATAATCATTTATGCAATACCCACTATACATTATTATTCAAATAATTTGAATTAATCATCAAACAACCAACACAAATGAACAACAATCATCACATCATATATAAAAAAATCAACACAACACAATAACGCCAATCATCCATCTATATTTATATCATAAAAATAATCATTAAAAAAATACAATTGTTGGGGCAAGCCCCTACATCATATATAATAATGACTATCACTATATACAACTATGGGAGCTCTACAACTAGATGTTTCAAAGATCGGTCTACACCGTTGTTAGTGTAGGTTATAATTTATCCTTTTATTTATTTATTAGGATAATTCTTAAACTTTTGTTAGCCCTACACTTATTGGGTTAGCTTGCTTAATTGTACTAGTTGTGTGTAGTTACCTTACTAGTTGTGTTTAGTTATCTTTTTAGTTATGTGGAGTTAGCTTATTAGTCTTGTGGAGTTAACTTAACTACCAATATCAATTAGTGGGATTTATTCACTACATATTTAGGTAGTAGTTGTAATTCTCTTCCCCTATATGTAGATCTTTCTTATTGAGTAATTAAAGGCATTGTATTGTAATGTATTAAAAATTATGGATTATGATGGATTTCCATATATGATATTTTATCTCTTTTGTTTTGCAAATCTAATGTGGTGTGTTATTATCATCTCGAGATCGCAGCTTGAAACAATATATTTTTGTTCCTTTCATGGTATCAAAGCGGTAGATGATGTAGACATCCATTTGTAAGTTTTTTGCAAGCAAGTGTTTTTATTTTCATATATTTTGGAATTTGTTAGCACTTTGTTGCAACGTCCATTTTTACGCAAAACGGAGGGCTCTGTTGGATTTGGAAGGCAGAAAAACCCCAGAAACAAGTGTAAACTTGGTCATTAAAGGAGACATTTTGTTTTTTTAGTTCTTTGGGTTTTGAAGAGGAAAAAATTGATACGTACAGATCCGCTTGGAAATCCGTGCGGGGAAAATATCTTTGATGGGGAGTAGAAAATCCATAAAAATTATTTTTGGGTTTTTCTAGGTTTTTTGCGTTCGATAATAAGTTTTTCTTACGCTTGCAGAATTCCTATTTGACGATAATCGAACATCTTCCAAATTCATGCTAGAGAAATTCTTATCAGGGAAGTAGAAAATCTAGAAAATTGTTTGGATTTTTCTGGGTATTTTGCATTTGGTAATGGGGTTTTTCTTCTCGCTTCTCAAAATTTTTGTTTAATGGGGAAGAGGAAATATTCGATATCCATGACATGGGGAAATCTATGTTGGGAGGCAGAAAATCCAGAGAAACACTTTGTGGGTTTTTCTAGTTTTTCTGCATTTGGTAATGGGTTTTTTTCTTACACTTTGTAGAGTTCCCTGTGTGTGGAGGATTTGAATATCTTGTAGGTCTATACTACCCTTGGGGATTTTAGAAATTCGTCTTTGTGAAGCAGAAAATATGGAAAAACCATTTTTGGGTTTTTCACATTCGATATTGGGTTTTTTCCTATTCTTCCATTTTGCATATATATTCGGAAAGTTTTTCTAGCAAATAAATCGAAGACTGCAAGGCATTTTATTTATTTTTAAATAAATATTAAAGCAAAAACTTGAAAATTTTGTATCTTTTGATCGGTAACTCAGATTTGAGTGTCGATTTTTTCAAAAGTGCTTATTTTTTTGCTTGTTCCATGTGAAGCAGAAAATTTGGAAAAACCATTTCTGGGTTTTTCATGTTCGATACTAGGTTTTTTTCTTTTCTTCCATTTTTCATATATATGTGGAAAGTTTATCCAGAAAATAAATTGAATCTTCGCACGGCATTTTATGTATTTTTAAATAAATATTAAAGCACAAACTTGAAAATTTTGTATCTTTTGATCAATAACTTAGATTTGAGTGTCATTTTTTTCAAAAGTTCTTGTTTTTTTGTGCTTGTTCCATTAGAACTATTTATTTTGAGAAATAAACTAAAAATTTAAAATGTCATGTTTGTAACATGCACTCAATTATAAAGTGCCAACATTTATCTCTCTTGTTTGTTGAGATATTTTATATTTGTATCTTTGACACTTTTTTGGCATGTTGATAGTCTCTCTTGTGGGGATTTATTCGGTAAAACCCGGTTTTAGTTTGTCGGTGTTTGCATAGTTGTTTTGATAACTCATACAGATTTGTTGCATCACTTTACCCATTTAGTAGTATGAGAGGGTGTGGTGTTGCTATTGCTTCTTTGGGTTTCGTTTCCTTGCCTTGTTATGTGTTGATATTGCTTCTTCAAGTTTCGTGTCCTTGCCTTATTACCTTGGATTTTCTTGGATCATGACACTCCTATTTATTTAGATCTCATGTCCTTACATTTTTTCCTTGGTTATTGTTGTTGGATTATGACACGCCTATTTTTAGCATTTGATCTTTACTTCTTTAGGTTTTGTGTCCTTGCCTTGTTATCTTAGCTTTTCTTGGATCGTGGCACTGCAATTTCTTTAGATCTCGTGTCCTTTCCTTATTGCCTTGGTTATTATTCTTAAATCGTTGCACACCTATTCGTAGCAGATTAATTGATTATGTTTGTTTGTTTTCACTTTCGACATCACTCCATTGTGACGGTCTCTGGCATAAAGCTATTCTAGTGAAACTCAATGTCACTTGTTTTTGAGTTCTATGATAGAGCGGTGGATTCGAGACCATACCGCACACCAAAATTATTTAGAATTATACGAGTTTTTGGAGTTGAACTTTTGGATTCCTTGAAGTGGGATTTCTCTCTCTTTATTTTGTTATTACTAGTTTTGGGTAACTTTCTGTGTTAATTTTTCCTAGTTATTATATGTGGGTACCTCATCAGGCCTTATTGTCGGGACCCACCTTATTTTCCGCCCACCTAAGCTATGCTTATGGGGGTGTTAGTGTAGGTTATTATTTATCCTTTTATTTATTTATTAGGATAATTCTTACACTTGTGTTATCCCTACACTTGTTGGGTTAGCTTGCTTAGGTGTACTAGTTGTGTGGAGTTAGCTTACTAGTCTTGTGGAGTTAACTTAACTACCAAAGTATCAATTAGTGGGAGTTCTTCACCATTGATTTAGGTAGTAGTTTCACTTCTCTCCTCCTATATGTACATCATTCTTATTAAGTAATTAAAGTCATTGAATTATAATGTATTGAGCATTATGGATTATGATGGATTTCCATATATGATATTTTAGCTCTTCTGCTTTGCAAATCTAATGTGGTGTGTTATTATCATCTAAGATCATAGCTTGGAATAATTTGTTTATCATTCCTTTTAGCTGCTAGATGTGCCCCCTATATTTATCTACTCGCCTCTATAGTAATGCCGCCTTAACCGACTACTTCGCGAATTGGCCCTACTGACTCTACATACCTCGTGAACACATATTGTGCTAGGGATCCTTCCCTACATCCTCCCTAGATTACTAAGTATTTACCAATGTCTTGTCACGCTCACTTAATAAAATGGTATATGTAGTCATTTTTATCATCACTAGCTTGAATAGGTGGGCATGATTGCCCAAAATAGCATCTACTCGCTCCAACATCCAACCTCCCATGAGCACATCTAGAGGTACATTCTACATCAATGTGTAGATCGATGAGTCGATGATAAATAACCAATATGCATCATTTGTAACTATCCAAGTATCATATTATTTACTACACATGATAGCCAAAATAAAACAACTAAGTGACAATATACAAATATCAACAATCAAATAATCACTCTCCACTATCACTAATGCTATACCATCACCATTTGGGGTAGTTTCTGCCCCTCTACTCCTCCAACTTTTGATGCTCCCATCGCATCCACAACAACGTAAAACAATAATGCCCATCATTACACTATCCACTATGTACTATAGGCCTCGATACATTTGACATCATCCACCTGTATCGACTCTATGGCCGCATCCATCTCATCAACACATGGGGGCACTAGATGTGCTCCTATAGGTCCTTGTCTTTCTCCCAACCTCCTCGGTGATCTCATGAGTTATGCCTATACATATGGCTCTAAGGGAACATCTTGAGCCATACCAAACTTTCGTGACACACACTATACTTGGAATATCTCATCTACCCTGGAATCCATTCCTCTAGTAAAATAGTATGCCAAATACATCACAGCTCTACTCCATCCTCTAGCCACCATCCATAGGTTCAATATGGTCTCCATATAATGCCCCTTGGCCCTATACAATCAATAATATCTATATAGGTAGTAATATATAGTCTTCTACTACGTGTTCCTATCCACATAGTTGTAAATATCTCGGGCCTCACCCAATCAACTTGTGACCCACTAAGTGGCCTCAATATCGTAGTTTTCTCATATACCCATATATGTAATAATGTGGTGGTTCCAAGTCTACCCCCATGGTCATCCTACTTGAACCTATATAGATCTCGTATAATTGTGTTAGTACACATCGAGACCATGTAAATCTATTCCCGTTCTCCTTTATACACTTTGAAAAATATCATGAATATAATAAAAATGCCAACACCTCCTCCCTCCATTTCCACTAATGAAGAAACAACTACCGCAATGAATTTCCCTGACCACACAACACACCGATCTCAAGAAGGTATCCGAGTTAATGTTGGTCTCTATCTCGTATCCATGTCCTTATAAAGTACCACCTAGCCTGCACTCATCTTCCTCCTCGAAAATCCTCTATGGAAATTATATGTACTCTCTCACCCATAACTGGTAGCTGTAATATGTAATATACATCCTCATTTCCCATATGCACAATGTACTTAATCACAACCCAAAGTTAACAATGTACTTAATCACAACCCTCTGCGGAACTCCCTCAAATGAATATCCCTATGCACAACACAAAACATCAACAAAATCGTGACATTAACACCTCATATACATGTAAATACAACAAATCATACTACCAAAAGGCATCAAATTTCACATATATTACATTCTAAGGTCAAAATAGCCTCCTAGGACACCAGCGCCTAAGAGTAGGACGTGGGCACCTAGGTGCAAGTCACTAACGTATAGAAGCGGGTGTTGGCATCCCGAAGGACATTAGAACCCTAACCACTCTCACCCAAGTTAGAAATACCCAATAATTCAAAAACTCAAATTTTACAGAATCCATTAAAAAATGAGATTATTTTTTTCGAAAATAACCACACTAACCAACTCATCTATCATCCGTATTGCCACAACCGCCACCACCATCTCGAATCTAGTTAATCTTATTGCTCTAATCCGCGGCATCCTCGCAAGCTCGAGAGATCAAATTTTTAATCAACTAAGGCTCAAATCAATTCACTATTCACTTTTTAATATTACTATATATAATACTTTTCTCAAAATACCAATTTACTATAGTTACTATTCATTCTCATTTTATAACTACTACATGCTATGTGGTTTTCTCATATCTTGAGCTTTGCTAAATCCTTTTTCTTCCCTATCTACACCATGTGGTTCAGAATTCCTTCTACCATCATATTGTACACATTCCGTCATTGTATATTCCAATCTGTCACCTTTTCAACTCAATATACACACAATTTTGTGACATCTACTATACTTCATTTTTCTCACTATTACATCATTTCACATCTACTTTTGGCTCAATGTTCATTCTTTCTACCACTCTCCCTTTTGTCGAAAGGGGGCATACAATCAAGATCACCCTATGATCCCTCTCAAGCTACTATACGATCACTACACATTCCTAATACATCATTATCAAAAATTTACTCATGTAATATTCGACATTTTCTACTACTTTTTATCTCTTCCCCTAATAGCCTAATTTGGGGAAAAAATAAAAATTATCTCCGTGAGTATTCTATTGTATACATTCAATCTCAAAATGAGCATTCAATATTCAAATCTATTGAATCAATTAGTACAATCATCACTTTTTTATTCCTCCTAGATGAACTAACTTGGTAGTTGTATCACAACTTTCCTAGATGACCTAACATGGGAATCGTTTTTACATCACTTCTAGATGACCCAACATGGAATCCATCGGTATTTTACAAATCAAGGCACCCATGGAGTGGGGAATTGAGACCTCATTGCCTTTCTTATACTTCTCCTATGTGGGTTATTTAAGCATGGATTGAAATGGAAAAAAATGGTCTCTAGCCATCTCAATGTGATTGAACCGTTTTAGGATGTAGTCATAGTTGGAGAGTAAAGCCGGACATCTTTGCCTAACACTCTTCCTCTTGTGATAGGATGCCTAAATCCTTGAGTTTTTCAAACATAAAAATCAAGTTGGGAATTGATCAATCTCCCCCTTCAAATATCCATTAGTGATAATTCAAAATCTCTAAATTCTCCAAAATAAAATCATCAATTTCTCTAACTACTCCTTTACAATGGTTCACTATTCTATTTATGCCATATGGATTGATACACCGATCCATGGCTCACCTCGCTATACGTTCTTATTCTGCGTGTACTTCTACAACAATGGAGGTTTCTCTTGAATTGTCACAAGTATGTTCCTTACTTCCGTTACACTATTTGAATTTCATTCAAATAAAATAAAGTGGGAAAATGTAGACAAAAAATCACGCACATACTACTAATTTAATATACTTCCAAGTATGTTTATTTATATATAGGTCTTGCATAAGAAAATTATTCACTTGACGACACATTGTCTAGTCCGTTTTCTTTTTTTTTTGTTTTATCTCTCACATTTTTCACTTCTAAACCTAGTTTTGGTCAAGTGACGAGAGATCCATGTCTATTAGTCTTCTCACATTTGTATTCAATTGTATTAAGAAACTAGTCCCTCGGTTCTCCTCTCTAACTGGGCACTCCTGTCCTCTTTATTCTTGTTCACATTTTTTACATTTGTGGTCAGCCATTTTGGTTTTCTTACTCCTATCCCAAGGTCATATTCGACATGTCATGTCGCTAGTTTAAAAATTCAAGCAAGATATCCCTATATAAACACAACATATATACCATTATAAGGGTGGACAATTTTATCAAGGGATACCTATCTACATACTATCAAAGGGACTATATTTTACTGATTATTAATCTGCATACACTACATAAAAGGGGAATTTTATGAATTTCATCCCATACATTTGCATCTTATCTAGTTACAACTCGATATCTTGGTGTCATCGGCGTGAGAGAAACCTAGGATCACTATTGCACACACAAGTACATAGAACTAAATGGAGTATGAGATATAGTACAACCCCGGTTGTAAGTTCACTCTGTCAGGTGACCACCGGGGTCAGTTTGAATCCCCATCTGCATCTTTATTTTTTAGGATTTGATGTATTTTTGGGATTTTACAAGATATTATTTATTTTTATTGTTATCGTAAACTCGGTGATCTTTCAATGACCTACATGTGATCAACAATGAAGGATATTGGAATCCTAGTGACACCAAAAATCAAGTGCTACCTTTTTACACAATCACAATCTCCTAGATAAGGTCTTAGGCACCCATGCACCCTCGTACATACCCACACACCCCTATTTGTGTTATTTTGCAAATTCAGAATTCATATCGAACATTTACGAGTACTCTGCCCAACCTTTTTATCAAGTGTTCCAGTTTGGGTATACTTTAGGACAAGTGAAAATCAAATAAGTGCCATATCTCTTTCATTTACTTACATAGTTACATATTTAAAATGATTAGAATTTGTATATTATTGTATACCATTGTATTCATTTTGAAATTAGAATTTAACATAATATTTTAATATTTTTTAAATTAATAATTCACCTTAACAAAATTTCAAAATGTTTCACATTTATTTGTGGACTCTCACCTTTTAGATCTTGATGAAACTATTAAGGATAGTTTTCCTCTCTTTGATGTCAAGTTTGAGAGATTGTCTTCTACTACCTCTTTAAATGTAGTTTTTCCAATATTGCATGCTTATATGATTACACCACCTACACTTCTTGAATCATATGATTGACCTCTATTATCATTTATGTTGATACATTTTGTAGGACTACTTGGTTATTAGTTCATTTTAGATATCCATGTCGGGAACCATTCCAAATCATATTTGGTACATGATTTGATTCATCAATACTCGTAAAAGTAAAGTATTGGAGTTTTTGAGAAACATCTAGAGACATTATTTGTTTCCTTTACCTTTAAACCATATTATTTAAGTGCATCATTGAGCATTCTTCATTGGGATGAATTATTCATGATTTCTTTACTAATAGCAAGCTTAATCATTTGTGGGATCTATTGGAATTTCGTGAGGATTCATCTTTTAAGGCCTGGTTATTCCTCTCTTCATCTCTTCTTCCCTTCTCTATTATTGAAGAGGCTTTTTCATGTTATTTCGAGAGTCTTATTTACTAAGATATATTTCTTATGCACTTTTCTTGTCTCTCTTTTGGGAGGATGCTTTCCTACAATTTTTCTCCTTTTTCTAGAAACTTTATGAGATATTTATTTTTAATTCGGTACCTCATCATGTCATATTTTTGAGACCCATTTATTTTTACACCTAATCTAAGATAATGGGGCGTATTCGTATACATTTTTTTATTTTACTACATGGTTTTCCTACATATGTATATATATTTCTTATTTTATCAAGTCTGATAGATGAGAATTACACATCTCCACCTTTTTATGTGGTGTATAAACTTCCCCACTTCCTACTTACATACCTATTGTAACATTATTTTTATCCATTTACTATACAAGCTATATTTTGGCTCATGTTAGGTTCCTCTATCTCACAACTGTACTCGCTTTGTGTGTTCACATTTTATCCATTCTCGATCTTGGACCACATTCTCACAAAACTAATAAAGTAATTATAAGTGCAATTATGTTTTGAGATATTATTTAGTTCAAATTATCTTTTGACTATATTGTTGATAGATTTGGAAAGTGTCTAGATCATAGGATAGATCCAATAACTCACTTCTTTCCTTAATGTAAACAAATGAGTATTTATAAGTATGTATGGGGCGTACATTTATGCCCTAGATATGTTCTAAAATATTTTGCACCTATAATTTGTGCAATTAAAATTTTTCTAAGTCAATTCACAATCACGTATGTTGTGTCTTGATATCTTTAGATTTTCTATAACCCTCACATTTAACCTATAATTTTGAAAAACACTAGCCTTGTGTACATAAATTCAACACTTTATATTAGAAAAATTAAATTTTAAGTACTTGCATGATACTAACCTCAATGGTAACCCCATTTGTGATACACCTCACATTGCACTATATGTCGAAACCAATTTATTTCTCTTGGTACATTATGTGATGCCTATGCAACTAAACAATATAAATAGATTTTTCATAGTATGTATGCCCTAATAATAGGCTATTTACTTGTTCTATCAAAACCCTTAAATGCATATGTAGATATCGATATTTCTCTCCTTATGCTATGTTATGTAATAAGTTGTATCAATTCATTTATTTTCCTAGATCATATATGGTATATAGATAAGTAAATTATAGATGATAAATTATTAGTGGTAACTCTCTCTCTCTCTCTCTGTGGTCATTTAATCGAACTTTGCATCCTAGTGAGGTGTGAGGATGACATACAAATAAGGTGCAAAAGTGACAATAATAACAAATGGTCTCAATAGGTAGAAAATACCAAAAATAAAAAAGAGGATGGGACCATATGGTTTGGGAAAAGACTGTATAATGATATATGACAAGTTATACAATCATTTACTAAAGTCAACAAAATTTAAAAATCTAATTGCAAAATGTAGATATCTATGTGACATGACATAAAATCATATGAAATATTCAAAATATCAAAATCCATGAGACAATCAATAAATATGAGAGTAAGACACTAATAGATCAAGTCACCAAGTTTTTAGTTTCGTCATTCATCACAAGACCATAAAATACTAGCACAATTTGCTTCCTCTTAAAGACATTCAAGAGCAAAAAAATTACAAAATAGAGCACATATTGTGGAGTAAGAACACAACACCACGGAATATTGGTACACTTTCTTTCTAATTCAAGGCCTTCTAGAGACATAATGGTAATTAACAAGTTTTAGTTCTTTCTTGGAATTTCCCATCATAAACACCAATATCCATATGCGAAGGAAAATACGATGTTTGCTATATTTCTTGGTTCATCCAATAAAAAAAAAAACATCCTTCAAATAGCATTTAGAAAATAATCACAAGGTAGTGTATATTTGGTATTTTCTCTTGGAATGAGTCAAATTTTTTAACATTTTCCCCAAATCAAATTTATAGATGGCCTTTGCCCCAAGTTCCAAAACAAATATGGAATCCAAATACTAGTAACCTTTCTCCATCACTAGATTGCCTAAGTGTACGGAATATGATACCTTAATTAAATGTTGTGTGATGCCAATGATTCCCCACCTATAATTGTAATTTTATTTTTTGTGGAAAAGAAAGAAAATAAATAGAATGATACGAAAATAAAGTTAAAAGTTCCCCAAATATCAAAGGTGTCATCATATTTATTATATAGTTGAAAAATGATTGTATTTATGGAAAACCTTACACTGTTCCACCTTATTCTAGGATATTTGAATAAGATCTAATATTATTTAGCCTCACTATATTATGATCACCAGTAGGTATAATTGTGATGGAACTATTTTTCATGACCACACCATGATCTTTATTTACGAAATTGTTATGTTTTTTCATAGTTTCGTTAGCTACATGTAGTCCAATGCTATTTTGCCTCACCCCAACACATTCTTAATTGCATGCACAAATTCTCTTTTCCCTCTTGATAAAAAACCTTCATTAGATGTAGGTTTAGTGCTATTCGACGTCACATTAGAACCATTATCTTTATTACTTTTAGAGTTTGGATGTTGATGAACTAGATTCACAAGTTGACCACGTACTCCACAAAAATATTTCCTTATAATCTAGATTCATTAATATTAAGAGGTCTTTCTTACCTAAAGCAAGCTAGGGAAATTAAATAGTAGTAGAAGAAGCTTCCTTGAGATTATTTAATTTTTTGGTTCCCTTAACGTATTTTGATATTTTTAATATGTTATGAAAAACTTGGAAGATAATTCCATAAATGAGAGTCACTTACCAAAAATAAGGAAGACTCAACCATATAAGACACAAAACATGGGAGAATTCATGGAAAGTATATAGGATCATAACTTTTCTATAGAAATAAATAAATCATGGTTCTACTTTGTTGAATGTAATTGTACAATTAATGAAATGGTGAGTAATTATAGTATCGATTTCTCATGCCCCTTCATGGAAAATATATCTTATTTTCGCATTGTTTTTATGTGACCTTTATTTTTATCTAAAATAGATAATAACATCAGATTGACAATAATATTATTGTGACAGTTGGGTCTATTAAGTGGAAATACTTTCTTGCTCTGATATTAATGTGGGATCTTAATAAACTAGCAAATTTTTGATTTTATTTATTTAGATTATTTTGTGAGAATTAAATAAAATAAAATATATCATTCACATAATATGTCTAAAAGTGATACATTAGGAACTAGCACATGATTAGATTAAAAAGTAATATTTCACACATACAAACAAGTTACAATATGAATTTTACAGGAGAATATTTGTTCACAACCACAATGTTGATCCCAAAAATTAAATATAACTCATCCATATTTATAGACATAAATGCATATCTATAGAAGATGTTATGTGTAAAAATATTTTAATATTAAATAATACTTGGTTGAATCAAAATTTTGAGTCCAACAATTCTGATTTATGAACATTCATTGGACGTTCTTTTGCACCTTTTCCTTATTTAAAACAAACACGTCTACAACATTTAAAAATAAAGAAAATTCAGCATTTATTCATGACATGTTGAATTAATGCTTTAAATTAATGCAAAAGTTTAAATATCCCTAAACTTTTAATAATCCCTCAAACTTCCAAAATAAGAAATGAATTGGGATTGAAAATTATAAACTGGATGCATAAGGACATGTGATAATTTTATTTACAAATTGATATAAATCAAATTAGCACGAGTTAGATTTGAATATCCATGAAGACCACATATTCTAGAGGTAAGTGTTAATTACCTTTATACTATGTATAGAATGTCTAAATATGTAAACTAGCATAGACATCTTAAATACATCTATCTAAAAGACACGAGAGATATCAATCTCGAGTGTCTTTTAGATAGATGTATTTAAGATATCTATGTTAGTTAAAAATATTCACTCTATGTTTGTTTTAATATGTGGGTTGTACAATTTATTTTTATGTAACTTATTTGAATATTTTACCCTCACACATATATTTTATTTAAGTAAAAACTAATTAAATATTTTACCCCATACATATTTTATCTCACTTTTATTTTAATTATATATCTAAAAAATTGGACCCCAACTAACTTATTTACGGATTTAACCATTATTTTATTTTAATTTTATATTTTTTTATAGAAGTATAAAATAACTTATTTACGGATTCAACTTGATTCACACTTTCTTGAATTTACTTCTACAGTAATATCTCCCCACATTTATTTACCTTCACACTTTAAAAATAACCCACATTTCCATCTATAAATACATAATCATATATTTATTTTATGCCATAAACATTGAATATATATTGAATATCTAAATTTACATTGAATATTAATTAACATAACAACTAAATAATATTTAAATATACATGGATTGTGACTTAGGAAGTTAGTATCTCAATATACATGGTTAAATTTATATTAATTGGCTCATTATAACATAGAATTATTAAACATATATTGAATATATGGTTGTAATGTATATTCAATATTTAAATTTAGTATGCTTTTGTGTAGAATTAAACATTGAATACCATATGCTCAAATATATTGAGACTTGTAATTTAAGATGGTGGACCAACAATGAAACCTCCCTCATTTAAAAAAGCATGGTTGATGTGGTGCAAAAATTGTTCGGATTATGTATGTAAACCTAAATGCATTCAAGAATTATTCATTTCATTATTATCACTCTTCTTAAGCATTACGTAAAATTTAGTTGGACACAAATAATGTTACTATATTCAATGTTTCCATTAAAATGATTCATCGGCCAAAACCCTCCATAATATGGAGTTAGTGCCTCATAGGAACATATCACGGTCATTGTGCCTATAAAATGAATATTTGAAAGATCAAATCACATATAAAGCATTGTATCGCATATTTATATCCTATTTTCCCTACAAGAATTATGTAGATGGCATTTTATAATATTTTAACTCGCGTTAATTTGACCCAAAAATACATGTATTCATGGTATTTAAGACCTAAGAGGAAGAAGAATACATAGATGGAACCTAAAAACTAGGTGTGTGAAACTTGATTGTAGACATCATTCCAAGGAAGATATTTCTTAATAAACTAAAACACAACAATTTCATACCAATCCATGTCAAGAACCTAAGGAAAACCCATCGGTAGAAATTGAGATAAATGTTAATGTAAATGGAAAGTGTACTACATTAAATAAAAATTCTTTAGAAGTGAGTGGATAATTGATGACATGTCACGATTAATATTATATGTTGATGAAAATGAATTTCCGTCATTTTAAGTACGGATGAGTAGGGGCATCTCAACGAGTTCATTACAAAACTAGCTGAATGGTATCATAATAACAAAAAGCAAATGAGATCAAAGCGGAGTTAGAGCTTGAGTGAGTGGATGTTCACCAATTGGTGAGATCATTTTAATTCTTCTTGAACAATAGTCTTTGATATTACTTTCATTTCTCCATTCGGTGGGTTTTTTTCCCTTGTGGGTTTCCCACATTAAATATGGTATCTTCATGTGTTCATGTGTGTTTTTCTCTCTTTTTGTCTCCTCATTGAATTTGTATGCTCATCATGGTAAAATGAATAAATGTAACTTTCTTCAAAAAATTTAAAGAGCATTGATTCACTGCTTCTCGGCGTCTAGAATTTTTAACAATTGGTATCACAACATGGTCATATTGAATCAAGTTTAAAATATTAGAGGTGATCTTGACGCACAAGAATGTTCATTAGTAGAATTAGTGCTTAAGAAGAAGTATGAGATTTCTCAAGCCTTGATTAATGAGTTAAAGGCTAAAATCAAGCTTAATGATGCAAATCATATTGAATAAATCAAAGAGGTGGCGACAATTTTTAGTAAGTTGTCGAAGGATCTAAGTGTCAAAGAATAACCCTATATCAAACTCGAAGAAGAATTTAAACCTCGAATAATGATCTAGAATAACCTAAGGATAAACTGATAATAATTATGGAAAGATCAAGCAATGACAGATCAAGTCTGGTTCTTAAAAATGAAGAAAATCAGTGTGAATTGTAGCATGAATATAGTCATGATCCATATCGGGAAAATTTGTCAAATCTAAGGTTGAAGAATAGGACATGTTAAGTGCTAAGTTAAATACTTTAAGGGAAAAATCAGAACTAACAAGTAAAGAGACAAGCTCAAGTAGAGCATTAGGAGGTGATGATGAATCAATGAAGGAGGAAGGAAATTCTAGTGCAAGTGATGAATAATGTCTACATCAAGAGGTACTAGAGAAGATATATGAAATACAACGGGAATTTTGGTGAAAGTGATTCAAAAAGTTAAAGCTTAAGTGAAAAGATTGTTACATCAAGGATTACACCCAAGAAGAATGGTAAAATCTTAAGGGAATAAATGGAGTCGTCATATTACTTTGATAACTATTTCTTGTTTTGAAGTAACCTCACATGGTGGAGTTCTTTCTCTAGGATTTTAGAACTTATATTTCAGTTGAAAAAATAAAGGTATTTCAAGTTCAAGATGATTTTTATATCCTCCTATTGAAGTTTAGTTCTCATTGATGTCTCTAAATGATCTTATTGTGTATTCATGGAAAATAATGCGATCAAAAGGTCTCTTGGTTTGAGTTGCCTTCTCCATGTTATCGTAATCGAGGTATGTTTTTGTCATCATTCCTATTTTTGTATAAAGGAAGTATAAGCCCTCAAGATTTTGTAAACATTTCAAGGATATTATGTTCATTATGTCCACCATCAAATCCTTATGCATATGTCGTCTCAATTAGGGATTGAAAGTCTTGAATTTTTAAGTGTGTAAGTTGAGTCGTACCAAGCAAACAAAAAGTCCAAGAATGGTGTCTCAATGCTCCATTATACTCATCATGCCCTTAGATACAAAGCTATGAGAGAAGAAAGAGCATTATAAAATGTGTTATGTTATACGGTGAAGTTTGTTTGATTCAAAAGTGTAAATCCTTTCCTTAACAAGTTTGTATACCTATCAATGACAAAGTTTCAATACAAGCCTTCAATTAATTGACCTGTTAAGTGTGTCCATGTACATAATTATGTTATTTTATGGTTCTTAAGTTTTGAATCATGGAAGAATCAAAATTAGGTCTGTCAAGGTCTAAAATGATGTCAAGATGTGCACTCAAAAATCTTTGTTCAAGTGTTAATAATTGATCATATATCTTGCAAATTATTTAAAGAACCATTCAAGATGTCAAGATCTCCTTCTTGGTAGTCAATCATTGAAAAAAATTGAGGTCTTTGGTAACTTTGTTACTTAGTTAGAAGCATGAGATCAATATGGTGACAAAAAGGTAAAGACCTTGTCTTGTTACATCAAGTGGCATTGACATTGGATATAAAGAGTTGTAGAAGGATACAAATGAAGGTTAAAGATTAAATCTAAGGAGGAATATCTTGTCAATTTTTAATGACACAAGTATGACTTGACAAGGTATACTTCAGGTGGCTTAATTCTAAGTTTTGATCTTGAAGCTAATACATTTTAGTAGGAGAGAAAAATCAATCATCTAGACATATGGAATGTATATGAACAAGTGCTATTAATTTAAGAGGTGGTTACTAGAATGATTGTAGGAT
The DNA here is from genome assembly GCA_018340775.1 of Taxus wallichiana var. yunnanensis. Lineage (NCBI taxonomy): Eukaryota > Viridiplantae > Streptophyta > Pinopsida > Cupressales > Taxaceae > Taxus > Taxus wallichiana. The sequence goes on from CM031236.1 coordinate 165,418,610, forward strand.
CAGATCATGAAAATTACAGTCTTGAAGGAGCTTAATAACAGAAATAAAGACTAAATTTACTCTTTGTATTGATAGAAAATATGGACAAGGAGGTATAATGTTTATAATCCTGAGAAGTAGACCTAAAGGTGGTTGTGGAGCTTATAAGGATGAATAAATTTTCAATACAAAGTAAGATAGAAGTACCTATATTTCTGAAACAAAGACATATTGAGATGATTTCATGAAGGAGAAAGACCATCGATTCATTATTGATAAAGTATTCAATGTAATCAAGAAGAAGGACATGATGAATGAGGTGTGTAGATAGCCTAATCAAGGAAGCTAGGATAACAATCAAGAAAATCATTATCTCATACAAAGGAGGTTACAAACATTGAGAAGATAACACAAGGAAGATGAAATATTGCAAATCTACCTACATGTTTCAAGGACAATGTATTTGGTCTAATTCATGCATAACTAGGTAGATAGAGATGGTACAAGTTCATGGGGATAAGAAAGAGAGTGTTTTGTGCATTATTTAAGTTTCCTCAAATGGCCAAACTTGGGCCAAATTGAACAAAATGTATTGCTCGGGGTTTTAAGACCTAAGTTAGTCAAGCATTCGATTGTGATGAAATGAAGGCTATATTTAAGAACCTAGTTACTAGTCCAAGGAACAAGGTGTGAAGATCAAAAAAATCTATGGGAAAATAAGTGAATAGTATTAGGTTGATCAGTGAGTAATTCTATGTAAACTTTCAAGCCATTTCGACAAGATAGCGAGTGCCTAATCCAATGAGGAGATTTTTCAGGTAAGAGTATGCTTTATCAATGATTATTTTCATATTGATCATGTTGTTGGATGTCTGAACCTTTTACACATATATAAAATGGGGAAAGAATACCATTATAAACCATATTTGATGCTCTAAAGATGTTAGTGTGATTGTTTTTCATCAAATTTTATGAGTGTGTTGCCATCAATGATAAAGTTGGAGATTATTGAACCTTGTTCATTAGAGTTGTCATTAATGTCAAGTTGTGTTGATGGTAAAGGAGTGAGTGGTGAAGTTTGGATTAATGAGGGACATGAAGTTTTATTGGTAGTTCCTTCTCAATGATGGTTGGATCTCACAAAGAGGATTCATATTGATTCTAGGATGGCTTCGGGATGCTACAAGCTTAGTTAGTGAGCTAAATTTCCACTGGAGGTGTGGAGAATCTTGGTGTGCTTGGACCAGGTGTCCCAAAATTCAAAAAATATGTGTATATGATATTCAAAAGCTCATAAGGTGATCATCAGGTCATGAGGTGTAGATCACAATTGAATCTATCTTATTTAAGCCTAGTTCTAGATCCTAATGAGTTGTATGGGCACAAAGAAGTTCATGCAAAGTAAATGTAAGAATGGGAAGAGCATAAGAAAAATTCCTAGGGAATTTAGGATCAATTACACGACTCACTTTATATTTTGGAGGCAAGATTTAAGTTTTCACCAAAACTACCTTTGAGAACTAGTAGTAAAAGATGAGGTAAATGAGATTGTTTTAGGCTTTACAAGAATATTTATAGGAAAATATTCAATGGATAATATATAGGTACATGTTTTGGTGTTGTATGTCAAATTTCATTAAATTTTGAAATGGGATTTTTAAGTTATTCAATTTTTACTAAAACTAGTTTCTTGAGGAATGCAACCGAGAACCCTGTCTTCTTAGAATCCAAGAAAAAAATTCAATTATTATTCAGATAAATCATAGAATAAAATTTTGAATAAAATTTTGAATAAAATTTGAAACCTTAAAGTATTCAATTTTTTTGATGGAAATTGGATAAGAAACAAATAAGTTATATGCATTTTACTAGTAGTGTTTTTCTCTCTTGGGGATCTCTCTTGAATCGAAAGGCATGAAATTAGTTTTCTTTCCATCAAATAACTTGGGTAAGGTGTTTCAACTGCTCGGGGTTGAATAATTTTCCCTCTGGGTCAAGATGATACTTTTGGTGCTATTTAAGCATGTTTCTTTAGTACATGTTCAACTTAGTTCTTGCATGTTGTGAACTTTTAGTCATGGTGCTTTAAAGGTACACTCATGATGGTGATGTAAAATGATAACAATGAGATATTAAAAAGAGTATATTATCTTTATACAGGTAAATTTTTATGTAATGAATCTCTTGGTATGTTTCTATGATGATATTCGAAATCAAATTATTTCTCGGTGTCTTCAAACTACCCCTGTACACTTCTTTTCAAGAAAATTATGTTTTTGTGTTATGATTGCAAAACCTTACCTTTAAAAATTCACACCCAAGATTGGTGGAGATAGTGCATAAGCTACATTTGGAGAGTTCCTTCTAGAAAAGGATCATGTGAAGTAAGAGGTTGATAAAAAGAAAGTGCAAACCGCATTTCCCTGTCTGAGTTTTTGTTTAAAGAAGATTGAATTTGTGTTACACTTATGGACACCATCTCATAGCTCATGCTTTCCAATAGTTGGAGATAGAATAGGAAATCAGTAAATATATTGGTGGTGTTGGTTGGTCATTTGTATGAAACTTTTTTGCAAGAAGACTTCATAATGGAATTGTCTTGAGATAAATTGAGAGGTTATGTACAAAGTCTTGGAAATGGCTAGGTTTAGTGACCAGAAACACTAAATTTACGTTGTACTAAGTATCGTGAGTGGTAAAAATATTAAGTCTTCTCAAAAATGAATCTCATATTCTTTGAGACAAAGGATGACTCAAGTAATATCATTCACATTTCAATGAACTAGTTCATCTCAATGTGACCAAAATAGTAAGCTTTTATAGCATAAATTATAGTGTTCCCTTAGTACTAGTGTAAAAAAAAAGGCCCAAAGTCTGTAGAAAATACATCTATTGAGGTATACATCAAATCATGCTTTGACAAAAAATTGAAAACTATAGTGGTATAAGTCTCTAAATAGTAACATAGGGTTTGTATTTCAAAACCCTCACTGAGAAATGCTTTGGAAAATCAAGCTTAGTTAAGATTGTTGGCATGATACCATATAAAATATGAATATGAGAATATGCAAATATTATACCCTTCTTGGATGAAGCTCTTAAATTCTTACTTGAGTGAGTTTGACTCAAATTTTGGTGGTTCGGTACTGCACATGCAAATAAGTGTCATGTTTAGCATAAAACATACTCCATGAGCAAGTATAAGCATACCCTGCCTCCCTTGATAGTTGCAAAGTAAATAAAAAACCTCATATACCATTTTAAATCTCACATAGGCCCTTGAAAGATCATGTTTGTGTTTAATTAGGATCTTTCATTACTGTTGTATAAATTTTTGAGTTTGTGGAATTGAAGGTTTTATGAAAATGTGAAAAAAGTTCTCCTTATTTTGATATTTGAAGATATCCAAGAGGTTGATGTTGGTAAATAAACTCTACCTGTTCTAGGACCATGAGAGAATGCAAAGAATCAGTTTAATAAGTATTTCTTCTTCTTAATTATGTGAATATACTCACTAAGTGCTCCCATGTGATTAACAAAAATGATTTCTGATTAACCTAGATGAGGTATTAGGGTATTAATGCTAATCTAATTAGGACTAAAACAATGTATAAATGTAGTAAATAAGTATGCATAAGTAATGTAAAGCATATGAATGATAAAATCAAATGAAAATAAATTGTAAGTATGAAAGAGGAGGAAGAGAAATGTCTTAGCTGATTCGGAGAGAGCTGTTGCGAGTTGTTTTGGTCGAGAACACATAATTGGGAAGTGGAGACAAACACTTAGGGGCCATGCGAAAGACAAATCGGGAGGTATTCTAAGCGATGCGAGGTGTGCTGGAATGGCATTGACACACCTTGGGGTGCCCTTGTCTAAAATCTGGGCACTCGAACATTGTAAAATCTAAAAAATAACTTTGGCAATGTCACAACATGGTCTAAAACCCTACCTATTTGTCACATTGGATTTGTCGGATGTATTGATATCTAAATTCATTCTCCTTTTCAAGCCGAGTAGCAACTCGATTCAACAAGGATCTTAGAGGTAGATAAATCATACTGTGTGTTGTTTTGTAGTCAGGGATGAGATCTAAGCGGCCCTTTGTTACTCAGATTTGTGGAGAGATGGGTAGCACCTTTAAGAGGATTTGACCTATCCTCTCTACTTTATGTCTTTGTGCCTCTTCGACCAGTGTGAGAGGACCCTTAGTGTAACCTCTGTTCGTGAAGGATATGGAGATATCCTTCTTTTTTGCACAAATTCTATGAAGAGAAACTTGAGAAAATACAACCAATACTCCATGATTTAACTCCTAAGAGTTGTCACTTCTAAACGATGGAGATATTTTCAACACAAGGCTAAGGTTACTAAAGACATTAAGAAATCTTGATTGTTCTACATATTTTTGCAAGTAGATTTTGTTCCTTTGTTGATACACAGGGAAAATAGGGGTAGTTCAGGGTGGATCAATGGTTTTTAAATGATTTTAGTGGGAGATGAAGAAGGATAAATTTTATTATACCGGATCTTCGGAGGGACTTCAACAACAATGAAAGCTTGAGAATAGTTAAGCGTTCCTTCAACCGAGAAAGTGTGCTTTAATGGAGGCCTAGATCAGCATGTTTTCACATAATCTTTGAGACTCCAGCATGAAGTATTGAATTGAAAGACTAAATAAACACTAAAGTTTCTGATTAATCACACCTAAGGTACACCTGAAGACTTACAGACAATATTTATCAACAAATGACAATGAATTGATTTTAAATTTTTTTATCTCATCCAAGATGAAGGCTCTTCTTGAAATGAAATTGCAAATACCATTAGATTGTCATAGGGATGAGATCATGTGTGATTTCACAAAAATTTCAATGTAAGATTGCAATAGGAACGAAAGAAACTATTTGCAGACATTCTGAAACAAAGTAAACACAAATTGCTAGAGATTGGACACAAATTAATCTCAAAATTACTTAGATTCATCAGCAGGGGAAAGCTTCCAAAGCAATCTTAGTTCTCGTCAATGGCTATACATATGCAACCAACTTGACATGATAGAAAATATAACACAAAATAAAATAACAGGTTATCTCGACTTTGGTCTCTCACGAAGACGGATTTCTCAAATTTTCTCTTAGGAATTCAAACTCGACCATTTACAAGAGTATTCTCATTGCATTTGTGCATTTTATCACTCAATGTTTCCCCCAAAAGAGAAGAATATTCGAGGTACCTTTTCTTACTACCAATTTGTTTCATACAGTGACATTTAACAAATTCATATTGGAAACCTACCATGTGGACCAATTATGGTGATCACGTTTCTTGGGCTCTTGACTAATGACTAGGATGCCATGCCACAAATTTTCAGAAGTCCTTTTAATCATTTTGATTTTGTCATGTCAGAAATCCCCCTTTTAATCATTTTTCAGATCCTCTGTATAGCTGGACTTGACAGGTCATCCCTTTTTGCTCTCGAGACAACTCCTTTTTCACCTTTTGCTCCCTGTACTTTCATCATTTTACCTCTTTTCCCTCTTTCATCTGCAATTCTTCCCCTATATCCATCTCCTCTAGTAATTCCCCTTTCGTAAGTGCTTGAGCAACTCCATCTTCAAAATATCGACCTTAACAATCCTTAGACTCACGGTTTAAGTTTCAAATCCATTCAAAGGCACCTTACAAATAGAGGCGACAAAGAATTTTATCAAAGAACGATGAAAAAACAGTGTGTATTCACGTCTCGGGAGTCTTGGAGATAAAATGGCGAAATAACAGTGAAATGCACAATGATCATTGATTCTAGCCCTTTTCCACTTTATATCACAGTCATCCACGTGTTTCTTTGGCACAATTGCAAATGAGAAGCACAGAGGCAAGTCCCAAAAAAACGTGAGCCTTCCACGTACCCTGGGCCCAAGAAAAATGCCTTTTGGCCTTTAAAAGTCTTGGTTAAAAAGAGCCAGTGGAAGCCTCCACGTGTCTTAATGGCACATTTTGAGATGGTCCCCAAAAGCAGAGACCCTAAACAATCGCGGGCTCAAAACGTGTCTCAGTCTGGCAGATTCTATTAAAAAAGTTGAAAGTTCAGTGGAAAGTGCCATGTGTCTAAGGTCGAGACATTTTTCTTTAGCCATTGAAAAGTCCAAGAAAAAGGGCAGAGTGAGCGGAAGCCTCCAAGTTTCCTCCTAGTGATTCTTTAAAATAAAACTTAGGGGCCAGTCCCCAAATAGGTGTGGTCCCTCCACGTGTCCCAAGCCTTTAGAAAGTTACTTGAAAAGTCTAAGTATGGGAAGACCCAACGGAAGCCTCCATGTGTCTTCATGGCACAACTTCAAGATGGTTCCAAGAGCGGAGACCCTAAACAAGCGCGGGCTCACCATGTGTCCCAAGCCTTATAAAATTGCTTTGGAAATTTTAAGTACAAAGCGGTGCCAATGGAAGCCTCTACATGTCTCCCTGTCGCAATTGTTAAGGTGAGACCACGAGGTAGATCATTAAATGAGTGCCAGCCCACCACGTGTCCATGATCTACCAAAAATATACCAACCGCATGAAAAAATTGTCTAATTCCCGAGTAAAGCAAAGAGAAACCTCCACATGTCTCCCGACGCAAGTTCAAGGCCAAACCAAAAAGTGATTTTCAAATGAGCGTCGTTTCTCCACGTGGACAAGTTTTGGGTTGAAGCGAGCCTTAGAGTTTTTAAAGTGCCCCGTTGAGCCACATCCAACCAAAAAGGGCCACGTTTCCACTGATGTTGAGATGTAAATTTGACCGGGAAAATACACCCGTCAAACCGTAAAATGTAGGAAATCACCATTTGAGCCGGAAATGAATCTTTCTTCGAGGAAAAAGATTTTGGAAATTTTATAAGGCTCAAATATGATCCTCCAATCTACATCTAATCACGTTTCCATAGGTATTTGGGACAAAAATGGTAGGGACAACAAAACATGACTGTGGAAAATGGCAGGAAAGGAAAAACCCAAGTTTTACGCCCAAGTTATAGACTCTTTCACACAGATAGAGGAACGAAAAACAAATTCTAGGTTTTTAAGTGATCCTCAACCAAGGAAGGGACTGATCATGGAAACTTAATGGAGGATAGAGTCTTCAAGCACCAATATGGGTAGACAAAAAACATAACGAGAAGGTGGCTCGAGGAATTTCAATGACAAACTGGGCGAGACTAATTTGAGCACCAACATTGGCTTCGAATCAGGGGTAGGAACTCCCTGTGAGTGCCATAAGAAAAAAATAGCAGACCAAGTGCCAAAAACAAACCATTGGGCAATGAAGTCAAAGAAAAAGCTTGCAGATCAGAACAACCATAACCATCCTCCAAAAAATGAACCGAGAAACCAGTAAAACCAGGTCACCAAGGACCAAAACGAACAAAAACAAAAAAGCAAACGAGAATAAAGAACTATACACTGTACAAATGGAGTATACCTTGATTCTGAGAAATCAATCAAGGAAATGCTTCAAATGCCTACCATTAACAGGCAATTCAAGTAGTTCCCCATCTAAGTCTTTTAGGAAGAAAGTATTTTCACCAATTCAAATATCAATTAAATAAGGGCCCATCCACAATGCATCAAATTTACCATTCTTTCCCTTATCTTCATCTTGCTTTATCCCATAAAAGCACAAGATCCCCAATGTTGAAAGCTCTGGGAGTCACCTTTTTGTCAAATAACTTCTTCAAATTTTCTCTGAACTTCACATGCCACTGATGGGATGCCCTTCTTTCTTCATCCAACTCAATAATTTGATTGATTCAAGCATCATATGGACTAACTTCTTGGTCTTCAATCTATTGAACAAACTGAAATGAAGACAATTGCAAATGGAGGGGCAACAAAGCTTGAGTTCCATATACCAATTCAAATGGGATTTTACCAGTAGCTCTTTTGACAGTGATTCTATCAGCCCAAACAACAAACTTCAATTGCTCACCCCACTTCCTTTTGTTTAGCTCCAAGGTTCTTCTAATGATCTTCAAATTTTTTTATAATAGACTCATCTTGTTCATTTCCTTGGGGATTGTAGTTAGAAGCATATGTCAAATTGATCCCATACTCTTTGCACATTGCCACCAAAGGTTTGGATCTGAAACTCATGGCATTATTAGCAACAATTTTAGTTGGCACTCCAAATCTGCATATGATTTTATTCAGCATGAAGTCCATGATAACTTGGTGTGTTGCCTTCTTGGTGGGGATTTCTTCCACCCACTTAGTGAAATAATCAGTGGCTACAAGAATCCATTTATGACCAAAGATTGGAAGGATCAGAAATTTCCCCAATGAAATCCATTCCCCATTGTCGAATGGGGCTTCAATTGACATAGGTTGCAAAGGAAGGGATCCTGAAGCTTTCATTCTTCCTAGAAAAATGCTAGCAACTTTCACATTTCCTAACCAATAGAGTTGTATCCTTGAAGAGAGTTGGCCACCAATAACCAACCCTCAAGATTTTATGTGTTGTAACTCTTCCAGCAAAATGTCCCCCACAGACTCCTCCATGGAGATCAACAATTATTTTGGGGGCCTCATCTTCAGTAATGCATCTCAAGAGCACTCCCTGGGGTCCTTCCAAGCTAAACCAAAATCAGTAATGACATAATTTTGAGAGGCTAACTTAGGAGCTCTTTTCTAATTTTTACCCAAGTATTCAGGACATCATAGATGTCTGAGATAAAATATTATATCTTTGTACCATTCAAAAATTACCAAATTTTCAAGGACATCCACCCTTTCTCCTTCTACTTCATTCACCTCAATAGTTTGCAGGTTGCTCTTAGCCATAAGCTTAGCTAGGCCCAAACCTCTTACCAATTTCATGGTTTGGATATCCATGTCATACTCCTACAACTTGTTCACCCATCTGCATCTTTTTCTTGAGACCTCCATCTTTGATAAGATGTCTTTCACCATGGCATGGGAATATAAGCAACAAATTTAGAACTTAAGATGTAGGGTCTAAAAACCTTTGTTTCTTTCACCAAGGAAAATTCTTGCTTCTCCATGATGGTGTATTTCAACTCAGCTCCTTGCAATGCCTTACTGAAAAAGGAAATTGGTCTCTCATCCCCTTCATCATCCTTCTGTAACAAAATAGATGCAATGGTGTTTTCTGAAGAAAAATAAAACACTTGAAAAGGCTTCTTGTAATTTGGGGCTGCCAAAACAGGGGCATGATTTAGTGCTTATTTGATCCCATTGAAAGCTTGAATGGAAACTTCTTCCCATTTGATAACTTGGTCCTTCTTCAACATGCTAGTAATGGGGATGGTCAACTCAACAAATTTAGACAAAAATCTTCTGATAAAGTTTATTTTCCCAAAGAAGGATTGAATTCCCTTCTTAGTTCTTGGAATTGGAACCTTGCTGATGGCTTCCACTCTCTCTAGATCTATCATGACCCCTTATTTTGATACAATGTGACCAAGAAACTTTGCCTTTTGCACTCTAAAGTGGCACTTCTTGGGATTCAATGATATGCCATACTCTCTACACCTTATCAACATTCTCTCCAAGTGTTGCAAGTGATCATTTCTATTTCTGGAAAACACAGTTACATCATCCTGATAAACAACAATGAAATCATTGATATAACCAAAAATGCTACATCCATTGCTCTTTGGAAAGTTGCTCCAGCATTCATTAAGCCAAAAGGAATCCTGACATAGACATAAGTTCCCTAAGGAGTAGTAAAGGCAGTCTTTATTCTTTCTGACTCCTTCACAACAACTTGATTATAGCCAGAGAAACCATCCAGAGTAGATAACAATTCAGAACTTGTTACCAATTGTAGCATATTCTCCATGTTTGGAAAAGGGTAGTTATCTTTCAATGATGCTCTATTTAGGTTTCAAGTCTACTCATAGCCTTATGTCACAATTCTTTTTCTAATAGGCACTAGGTTTGTAACCCAAGAAGAGTACCTTGTGGGCTAAATGATCCCTCCATCCTTCAAGTTCTTCAGTTCTTCTTGCATTTTCAAATAAAGAAGCGGATTGATGGGCCTCTATTTTTGCCTAAAAGGCTTGGCATTAGACTCAAGAGGAATCTCATGTTGGAACAAATCTTCCGTGTATGCCTTCAACTTAGAGTAAGACCAAGCTAGGAAGTCTTGATATTTTTGGCAATTGAACATAGGACTACTTCTCTTCGTTCTTTGAGATTGCTTCCTAACCAGATTTTACGTGGCTTTTCCTTTATACCCAGGTTGTGCTCTTCCACATCTCTTGAAATAGACATATTTATTTTAATAATGCAATCAACATTATCAAATTTTGACTCAATAGCCACCAAACCTCTGGGAATTGTGTTTGTCTTCAAATGGATGCTGTCTTTGTCAATAATGTTTCCTTTCCTTCAGCAACACACACCATTGGTTCCCAATCTATATTCTGGTTAAAAACTCACCTTGGTTCTGCAAAAACCATTTCACTTGGGCATCATCATCAAACACTTGCCAATTTTTAACGTTATCAGGGACATATGGCCTTGTTAGTATTTCAACATCATACTCACAAAATGGAGACATTATACAATTCCCAAATCTGGATCCTAGCACTGCTAACTTGTCTGTAATAACATTAAAATTTCTATCATGGTGCACAATATTAAAAGAGTCAAACATTTCAATCAGATCCCAAACTACATGCTTGTATTGTTTCATTCTCTAATTTTTAGTAGCATACATTTTCCTAATTTGCTTGACAATCAATTCTGAATCCCCTTTGACAATGACATCATTTATACCATATTTCCATGCAATTCTTAGGCCTAATAACAGTGCTTCATATTTAGAAATGTTGTTAGTGCATTCAAAGTTAAGTTTGAAAGAAAATACAAACTCTTCTTGGCGAGGAAATCGAACAATGCCAACACCATTTCGAAACTTGGAACAGGCTCCATCAAATAACAAGGTCTAAAGTAAACCCACTTGTTCAAGAAATTTTCACTGATCAATCTTGTGCTCCTTTCCATCAGCAAACCCCACAAATTTATTTGCATCTACATCAGCATATAACACTTCATAAGAAGCATTATTTGGATCTTCAATGAGGTGCAACATTTTCTTCTCTCCATATAGCTTTCTGGTGGCTTTAATTGGAATGATGGAAAAAGACATATCCATCGAACACTTCCACCAACGATTTGCAGCCCACTTTCTTGATAACAACATGCCCCATTTTACATGGCAATCAAAAATGACAACATCAAGTTTCGGGTTCTTACGGATAAGTGCAAGTTATACCACCAAACCCTTCACACACCCTACTGTTTGGGACCTCTCTAGAATCCATTGTAGTACACTCGCCATAAGTTGATGTCACTTTAATGTTCTTATCATTCATGACTTTCGAGAGGCATAACATTGCATGATGCTTCGGAGTCAAAAATACAATTGTGCGAGTCTGTCTTTAATAATCAGTGTTGTAAAAAATGGATCAACATTTGACTGAGACTCAACTAAAGATGTTCCCAAGTAAACTTCAGGTGGTTCACCTATCTCCTCTAATGCTGGTGGTTTTTCTAGGTCTATGATTGTTGAAGGGGAGTGTTTACATTATTTATATTTCTTCCTTGGGCACTCCTATCTTCCCCCAATCCCAAATACTCAAAATCCCTCTTCTTATGCTTAGGAATCCTAAGAAGTTCCACAATTGGGACAAAAATCTTGATCTGACTCAAGACTTGGGAAATGTCATAGGGAATGTATTTGGGCAAAGCAAAATTTGGAGAAAGGTTGACAAAATCATCAGATGGCACAAGGTTTTTAGCATTTTGGGCATGGGTGGGCACACAGTTCTTCTTGAGACAATAGGTCTTTTTCCAGTGCATCTTTCTTAGGATTCTCTTTTGGGAAATTGGTGAGAACTGGGGTCTTTGTTTTGGCTTAAGGCCCTTCCCCTTTGACAACTTTACTTCTTGTGTTATACTCCTTTTCTTGGGCCATAACAACATTCATTAGCAGTTGTCTATCCACTTCTTATGGGATTCCTCCATCATACTTCTTAATCATTAGAGCTTGTAGGTACTCAAAATCATTATTAGGAAGTTCAAATGCTTGTACCATATCTATTTCTAAAGCATGAGAGAGAGAGGAAGAAGAGGTACCCGATGAATGTAGTCCCAAAAACTTGCAATAGTTCTTGCACTTATTACTTCAGTTGAATTTTCTCCTTGTTGTGAGCTTGTAGAGAAGTCCATCATGCATGCATCATCATCAATGTTGTCATCGTCATCAACTTCTTCAACTTTATCATCTACTTCACATGGCAGGTGGGGTGAGAAGCATTTGTCAAACCAATCCATTTGATTTGTCTCTTCAACAACATCAAATTTGGCATTTAGATGATCAGGCACTACTCTATTCTCCCTAGCTTGGTGTTTTCTAGCTCCCATGTTTCCTTTACCTCTATCATCAGACCTCTAATCATTTCTAGGATGATTTGCAAGTATGTCTTGTCCTTGTTGCCTATCTTGACCACGAGAACCTTGTCCAATTCTTTTTTACGCTGGCTAGCTTGTAAGAGATTTCTTTAACACCCTAGCCAAAGTCCTTACAACTTCCTCGGGATCCACAACCTTACTTGGTTAAGGCTTCTCAAGGTTGATTAGTTTAACACCCTCCCTCTTATGAGGTTTTCCAACTGCTTTAATATTGTTCTCAATTTATAGAGCCATGGTAAAGGCCTGAATCAAAGTCCCAGGGTTCTTATCCCTCAAATAGTAAGCATCTTTCTTATTAAATGCATCGAATACTTTATCAGACATGATTTATCACATGGCCTTAAATTAACATGTAGTCTTATCAATGTTTTGTTAAATCTAGTGTTGAAATCATGCACTAATTCGTTAGGATTCTTTTTATATTTTCAAAGCGTAATAAAAAAACCTAGGGTTTGTTTTATCACCGTATTGCATTCTAAATTCATTCTTCATCTCTGTCAAGAGTCAATCGAATTATCGCGAGAAATTTATACTAGTCCTTGCATCCTCTTCTAGAGTATGAATAAATAATTTAAGGTATACATCTTCAAAATCTATTTTGAAATCCTCTATCATATTGACAAAGCATTTCAAGTGATGATAACCATTTATTGCATTATTTCCTTGAAACTTAGGCAATCTATTTCTTACATCCTGTGTACAATATTTGGATAGCCAACCATACCTCTAAAATTGATGGGACCAAAAGTATTAATGAAAAATGGAGGTCTAGGTGGAGGTGAGTTATATAATTCGGAGGAGGTGACCTTACGGGAGTAATAGAATGATGAGGAGTGAGGGGTGCGTATGGTAGAAGGATAGAATTTTTAGAATGACCGCCTGTAAAGGCTCTGTCTCTTGGAAAACTCTATTAGAATTTGAAAATATAGGGCAGATTAAGAATCAAATGTTTCAAATATAGATGATGGACCCTCTCTAGATGGAGAATTTAATTCAATAAAGAGGCTACCGATTGAAGCACTTGAGGAATGCTGCAATCTTCAATTATAGGTGATCGGTTTCACCAATGGAGATCTCTTTTCTTGATGCTTGATCTCCATGACCTTCCAAATTATTTTTTTCCTTACGAATTAGTCTTTCTAAGCTATTGAAACAACCTTCTACTAGGGTCCTTGGCGAAGAAATATCTTCTTCCTTCCACTTTACATATGTCGGTGACAAAACTTACTTGATATATGTTTAAGACACAGGTATTTATAAAGAATTTAAATAGCACGGAGTCGCCACTAAGGATTTTCACCTTAGTTTGTGCAAATGCACTATGAAAGACCTATCAAATGTCTATCAATACCAGATTCATGCAAAGCTTACAAGATCTGCTCTTCTTTTACCCAAATTTATCAATGATGATACAAATCCTAGTGCAATAACTATATAAGCTAGAAATATTGCACTCAAAACTCACAACTTTGAACAATTCTTACAGATCTAAGCAAATAATGATGTTTCAGCAATGTATTTGTACTTTAAAATATGTAAAAATGCATTACTAAGGTCTATACGCATACACCTTTGTTCAAATACTTCAAAGAGTCCCCAGAAATGGTGCCACGAGTGTTTTTGATGGGCCAAATGGATATGAATTGGCAACAAATTAGTCTCGGAAATGAAAATCAGTTCCGTGGCAACGTAAATCAATTCCCCTACAACAATGCCATGAGTGTTGGTATCCAAATTTGTTCTCCTTTTCAAGTGAGCAAAGAATACCATTTGACAGTTGTGGGGAGGTTAGAGGTAGATAGATCATAATGTGTGTCGTTTTGTACTGGGGATGAGATCTAACCGGCCCTTTGTTACTTGGATTTGTGGAGATATGGATAACACATGTAAGAGGATTTTACCTGTCCTCACTACTTTAGGCCATGCCTCTTCGACCAGGGTGAGAGGACCCTTAGTGTAACCTCTGTTTGGTGAAGGAGATGGAGATATCCTTCTTTTGCACAAATTCTATGAAGAGAACATTGGGAAAATATGGTCAATACTCCATGATTTAACTCTTAAGAGATGTCACTTCTAAATGATGGAGATACTTTCAACACAAGGCTAAGGTTGCTGAAGACATTAAGAAATCTGATTGTTTTGCATATTTTGCAAGTAGATTTTGTTCCTTCAACGATACATAGGAAAACATGGGTACTTCAGGTGGATTGATGGTTTTAAATGATTTTGGTGGGAGATGAAGCATGATAAAGTTGATTATACCAGATCTTCGGAGGGATTTCACAACAATGAATAACTTCAACAACAGAAAGCATCAGAATAGTTAAGACGTTTTTTTAACTAGAAGGTGTGCTTTAATGGAGGCCCAGATCAGCACGTTTTCACATAATCTTTGAGACTCCAACATGAAGGCTCGAATTGAAAGACTCAATTAAACACTAAAGTTTCTGATCAATCATGCATAAGGTACACCCAAAGACTTACAAACAATCTCTATCAACAAATGACAATGAATTGATTTTAAATTTTTTTGTCTCATCAAGATGAAGGCTCTTCTTGAAATGAAATTGCAAATACCATTAGATTGTCACACAAACGAGATCCTGTGTGATTTCACAAAAAATTCAATGTAATATTGCAATAGGAACGAAAGAAACTATTTATAGACATTATGAAACAAAGCAGACACAAATTGCTAGAGATTGGACAAAAATTAATCTCAAAATTGCTTAGATTCATCAGTAGGGAAAGCTTCTAGAGAAATCTCAGTGCTCGTCAATGGCTATACATATGCAACCAACTTGACACGATAGAAAATCTAACACAGAAGAAAATAACAGGTTATCTCGGCTTTGGTCTCTCATGAAGATGGATTTCTCAAATTTTATCTTAGGACTTGAAACTCTGACCATTTGTAAGAGTATTATCATTGCATTTATACATTTTTCTCACTCAATTTTCCCCCCAAAAGAGAAGAATATTCGTGGGAACTTTGCTTGCTACCAGTTTGTTTCAGACAACAACGTTTAAAAAATTTAGATTCGAAATCTGCCAAGTGGATCAATTGTGAACTGATCATGTTTCTTGGGCTCTTGACTAATGAATAGGATGCCATGCCACAACTTTTCAGAGTCCTTTTAATAATTTTGATTCTATCATGTGAGAAATCCCCTTTTTAATAATTTTTCGGAGCCTCTACATAGCTGGACTTGACAGGTCATCCCTTTTTGCTCTCAAGGCAACACCTTTTTCACCTTTTATGCCTACACTTTCATCATTTTACCCCTTTTCCCTCTCTTTCATTTGCAATTCTACCCCACATCCATCTCCTTTGGTAATTCACCTTTTTACAAGTGCCTGAGCAACTCCAACTTCAAAATATCAACCTTAACAATCCTTGGACTCACAATTTAAGTTTCAAATCCATTCAAAGGAACCTTACAGATAGAGACGACAAATAATTTTATCAAATAACGATGAAAAACAGTGCGTATTCGCATCTCCAGGAGTCTTGGAGCAAAAATGGTAGAAAAATATGTGAAATACACAACAACTATTGATTCTGCCCCTTTTCCACTTTATATCATAGTCATCCATGTGTTTCCTTAGCACAACTACAAAGCAAAAGCACAAAGGCAAGTCTGAACAAGCGCGAGCCTTCCACATACCCTAGGCCCAAGAAAAATGCCTTTTGGCCTTTAAAATGTCTCGGTGAAAAAAGGAGCTAGCAGAAGCCTCCATGTGTCTTAATGGCACATTTTGAGATGGTCCCCAAAAGTAGAGACCCCAAAAAGTGTGGGCTCAACACGTGTCTCAATCTAGCAGAGTCTATTAAAAATTTGAAGGTTCAAAGAGAAGGTGCCATGTGTCTAGGGTCGAGACATTTTCTTTGGCCGTTGAAAAGTCCAAGAAAAAGGGTAGAGTGAGCGGAAGCCTCCAAGTTTCCTCCTGGCACTTCTTCAAAATAAAACTTAGGGGCTGGTCCCCAAACAGGCATGGTCCCTCCACGTGTCCCAGGCCTTTAGAAAGTTGCTTGAAAAGTCTAAGTATGGGAAGACCCGGCGGAAGCCTCCACATGTCTTCATGGCGCAACTTTGAGATGGTGCCCAAGAGCAGAGACCTTGAACAAGCACGGGCTCACCACATGTCCCAGGCCTTAGAAAATTGCTTTGAAAAGTTTAAGTACAAAGCGGAGCCGTAGAAGCCTCCACATGTCTCCTTGTCGCAATTGTTAAGGTGGGACCCTGAGGCAGATCCTCAAATGAGATCCATCCCATCACGTTTCCACGGTCTACCAAAACTATACTGGCTGCATGAAATTATTTTCTAAGTCTAGGAAAAGCAGCGGAAACCTCCACATGTCCCCCCAACGCAAGTGCAAGGCCAAACCAAAAAAGTGATTTTCAAATGAGTGTCATTTCTCCACTTGGAAACGCGTTTTGGGTTGAGGTGAGCCTTAGATTTTTTAGAGTGCCCCGCCAATCCGCATCCAATCAAAAAGGGCCACGTTTCCACTTTTGCTAAGATGTAAATTTGTCGGGAAAATACACCCATCAAACCGTAAAATGTAGGAAATCTCCATTTGAGCCCGGAAATGAATCTTTCTTCAAGGATAGAGATTTTGGAAAATTTGTAAGGCTCACGTATGATCCTTCAAGCTACATCCAATCACTTTTCCACATGTATTTGGGAAAAAAATGGCGGGGGACAACAAAACGTGACTGTGGAAATCAGTAGGAAAGGAAAAACCTTAGTTTTATGCCCAAGTTACATAATCTTTCACACGAATAGAGGAATGAAAAACAAATTCAGGTTTTAAGTGATCCTTGACCAAGGAAGGGATTGATCATGGAAACTAAGTGGAGGACGAGTCTTGCAAGCACCAATATGGGAAGACAAAAACATAACAGAGGCCGCAAACCGAGGAATTTCAATGACAAACAGGAGAGACTAATTTGATCACCAATAGGATGAACTGGATAATTACCTACAATGCATAGAGAAGTATTAAACCCTAATGAAAAATAAAAGATGCATATGAATGGGTTGGACCAACTTCAACCGTCAAACTAGCGGTCTTATCAATGAGCGATGTACTACATTTTGGATCCGGATGTAGTTACAGTACGCGTGTGTGTGTTGTGTCCTAGGTTCTCTCATGTCAGTCATACTTTGTGAAGTAACGAGCAATAGTAACTATAGAAAATGTAAATAGATATGTGTGCATGAAATAGAATAGAATCCCCCTATGAAGTATGTGTGATGCATATCTTCCAATCACGATGCATGGTACTATGTGGATGTAATGGATTTAATGGATGCAACCTAATGGAGTGATAGATAGATGTGTGTGAGACCCTTATTATGGTATTATAAGATTTATATTTATAGGGCTCTCAATATTAATTTCATAATTAATCGATAAGGTCGATTGAGGAAACAATAAAGGAAACAAATGGCTAGAAAATCCCCAAAAGAAAGTAGGAAAAGGATGTACATAGATCGGGGTGCCCTGAAGTGGGATTGAGGCATGCAGGGGCACCCCACTATAGGCTGGGGTGACTTGAATTTGGGATAGAATGATGGGGAAATTGTGAAATTTACGGGTATGTCATGGAAAATACACGGCAAGCGTGAAATAAAATATAAAATAAAGATGGCCAAAAAGGTGGGATTATTTATTACTTTAACCACTTGAGAACCTTCTAAATAGTAGTATAATATTGGGATAAATTATGTGTAAAGTGCATAATTTTGTCTCTACATTTTCCCCACTTTATGTTGGTGAGCGAAAGCTTGGTAAGATAAAGTAGATAGAGATGCATACACGATATCCATGTAGAGTGTAGAATAAAATGTGCTTTGATGGACTATATTCAAGCGTGGAATGAAAAAAATAAAACTATGGAGGATCGTGGATTCTAAAGATGAAAAATGTGCATAAAAAGTGATGAGAGTGAACCTAGGGAAAAATGTGTGTGTAGATTTTGTTGTGTGTAGTTTACCTACATGGTTAGTAAAGGAAAATTCCTATAGCAGTGAATGTTCATTATCATTGTTGTTGTTATTCTTGCCCCCAATTTGATTGCTTATTTCTCATTTGGCAGACCTGTAAGGAGAAAATGATCAAGTAGTCAAATATGTATATATGTAAAAACAATGTGTAAAATACACAAATGTAAATTATGCAGATGTAAAGTATGCTATAAAAAGTGTAAATGGAACATGTGCACCTGATCCATGTCAAGAGAAAGGGTGTAGAAGGATATCCTATCTGTCATGAGTTTTAGGTGATCTCAAAGGCCACCTGACCGAAGAAGTGTAGGGAGGAAATGCTTTGTATCCTCCAACTCTAACTTCTTCTGCTAAAATTTGTTGAAGATATATCTTGTACTATGCTAGTTTTTGGGCGATCCTATGCCACTAGATGGAGAAGTGTAGAGAGGCCATCCACTGTAACCCTTGATCACGTAATTGCTCTACAACATTGCCGAAGGACACAATGTCCTATTATGGCCCCTTTGTGTATGGAGTTCGTAGCATGGTTTAAACTCACTCACTATGTCCGAACAAAGTGTAAATATGTTGTGTTAGTAGAAAACCCACAATGATGCTCCCCCTCTTTGGGGGTGCATGCGATGACCCTAGAAGGAGAATGCGGCCCCAAAAGAGGACCAGCCACACTCTAACTTCAGTAACTAACTTAGACCTACGGAGGGGAAATGAAAAGCACTTGGTAGATACCAAGGTGCACACAAAAGGGGATGGATATCCAAAACAAGCGTTAGTTTGTAAGCACATGCATGTAATAAGTGAAAAAACACAAACAATTTCTAAAAAAATACGAGCATAATAGTGTAAACACGTAAGAAACAACAAGAAGACCATTCAAAGTGGGCTATAAAAGGGACATCACTCACGATGTCACAAGACAGGCAAGGTCATCATAGACACAAACAACAAAGAAGTGTACACACAAGAAAAGGAAAATTCCACATAGAATAGAAAACAATGGCATACAAGTATAAATAAAAAAGTAGTCCTAGAAACATGGAACCCTGTAAAACAAGTGTCGCACATGGAATACCTGTTAGCATGTTAGAGTTAAAACCATTATGTAAAAGCATGTATAAGCCAATAATGTAAGATGTCAAGTACAAAATGAAACAATAACACATGTATGAGTCAAATATGGATACCCTTAGTGACCCGTATGGTAAGGTTAGAAAGCAAGCATCTATGTTGCGTGTAAATGTCATGTATCTATGATCACACTCAACAAAGAGGTGAATACACATGTGTGTATGATAATGACATATAAGAAAGTAAGCTAGCACGTATAGTGAAGTGATCATGCAAAACACTAATAAGAAAAAGTAAATTCCCAGAGACAATACAATATGCTATGGATGGATGAAATGGAATGTAAAATGAATGATAGGAGCAATGTGGCCCCCAAGTGTATAGAAGTATATGTAGTGAGTTTCATTTTGTTTTCCCCCTCAGTAGTCAAGAATGAACTGTAAATGAGAGTGCATCATCGGGAAATGGTCAAGTAGTATTGGTTGTGTCAAGCACATTGCGATGGGTGTGTATATGTAATGGTGAAAAAATGTGACATGGGAAGATGTGCATGGACCCTATAGTGTAAGCATATACCTCCACTTTTTGAATAGATCGGTGATGATGTAGCCCTATGCGTATATCACTATAGGATGAGCAAAGTAGGAAGTGATGAAGTACATGATTTTATAGTGGATGCATGTGACGTGATGAATAGAGGAGTGATGATTTATCCCTAAGCGTATATCACTACATGATGGTAGAATAAGGTGACGATTTAGCCTATAGTGTATGTCACTACGAGATGGGTGATGAGGGTGTAGGAAGCATATATGAGTATGCGGTGAATAATGGAAGGTGGTGGTTTAGCACGAAGCATATACCACTACGTGATGAATAAGTCGAGGTAGGTGATTTAGCCTAAAGCATATACCACTAAGTGATGAGTAGGAGAAATGATGATGCTATAAAAGCGACTTAGAATAGGATAATGGAATAGGTGATGATTGGATGTAAGAGGATAATGGGACATTGATGATGGGATTAGTTATTTAACCTAAGGTGTATACCACTACAAAATGATTGAAGGTGTGATAATGCAATGGAATGATTTGAAATTGAGAAAAGTATAGGATGATACGATAAGAGATGAGAGAATGCAATAGGTCGATGTACAAGTTATAAAAAGAGTTGTGATTTAACCTAAGGTATATGCCACTACCTAGTTATGGGTGTGGGTGACAATATAGCCTAAAGTGTGGGTCAATAGTATGATGAATGTGGTATGATGATATGTCGCATATATGTAAGCTCCATGTGATTGGTAAACCCTTGATAGTCGAGTATGGACCGAGGAACTAGAGTGCATCATAGGGTGGTGAGTGTAGCACATAGAGTGATATTGTGTATGTAGAATGCAATATAGAAAATGTAAAATGCGGTGATGTGTGAAGATAGAAATAGAATAGATGGTGATATGATGTGAAGCTAGACCCTGTCACGATATCTATGATGTAAATAATGGATAATGTATGATATGCGATGGTGAATACCTAGTGTGGTGTGTGGGGTTCAGTGTAAAGGTAATCCCTCAACGGTCTAGTGTGGCTGAAGCACAAGAGTGTGTCATCAAGGTTACGGGGTGCTAGAGTGTGTAAAAATTATACGTATATACAAAGGGGACCTGTGAAGAGTAGAGATGTAGTGATGCTAATATGAGGAAAGGGGAAGTGAAATGTTATTCCACCCAAATATGTATGGATGAGGAATCAAATAATGAGGGTGAAGGAAAGATGTCCCTCGGGCGGTGGTGGAAAGGATGAAAGTGTAGCATCATGTTCTAAGAGCATTGGTATATAAGATAAATGCTTTGTTGGTAAATGAAGTCTATATGCATGTGAGGGATGAGTATAGGATGAATATCATGGTGTAGTGAAATATGTGAGCGAAGGATATCTTGATGATTTCATGGGTGAAGGTGATGAATATCTATGTGGAATAAAGTGAGGCGGGGAACGACGCTACGTTGTAGTGATTGTTCTAGGAAGAGGTCGATGCTAGCGTGTAGGACAACCAAAGTGAAACGTTCGCATAAAAAAAATTGAGTAGGGGGAGTAGGTGTATATTTTGTGTTGGCCCCCATCATAGGATATATATGAGTGGGCGTAGAGGATGTACTTGTAACTATGTTCAGAATTTGTGGCAATCGAGGTGAAGGAGGGATGTTGTTAATGGTGATAACCTAAATTTTGTAAGCAAATTTAAGTTCCAAATGATTCATGGAGATGACAGATTGGGATCAACAAATCTAATTGAGGTTGAGAAGTAAATCACATCCTTTAACATTTTGACTTACAAGGTAAGGGATGAGAAGAGTGAGAGGACCAACGGTGACATGTAACTTAACAACACCATAGGGCCTCTTGAATGGGTAGTCAATTTGGAATGGAGGGTACCCGATAGAGCATAAGAAGGACAAGTAACATGTTCTACTAGGGGAAGATGGATCAACCTTAGTGATGTTGATAGGGGTTGAGGCAATACAAGCTGTATGTACAAATGGTCAAATGTAAATGTAGCACAGTAGTCGGCATTAGAGAAAGAAATAATAGGTGGGGTTGTATCTATCTTTGGAAACTAAGAAGTTGAGTGCTCCCACATCGGAGGTGGTGTGGTGTGGTACATATGATTAGCTTAAGAGTTTGTGGCCTTTTTGTCACATTGGTTGGAATATCGGTTGAAAAGCCTAAATTTTCCCTTGTCATTAGTTGTAGGAGGGCTAGTAGGTTCTGCAAATTCTAGTTGGTCCTTGTCAATTAGATCTTAGATAATGGCATGGAGTTTCATACATTGGCTAGTAGATTGACCTAAACAATGATGATAATCAAAATGGAATCTTTCATTTTAGTTACCTTCTTTGGGATATAATGGGTCTAACTCGAGTGGCGGTGGAAGGGTGATGAGGTTACTATTGAGAAGTTATTGTAATATAATATGTGGTTCTAAAGGGAAGTTAGTGAATGTACGCTTAGGATGTTGGGATGAAAATTTCTTAGAAGAGGTAATGACATTGACACTTAGTTTAGTGTGAATGGGTTTAGATGTGGAGGGTTTAAATGGAGTCTTAGCTTGGAAACAAGTAGAGGATGAGGTTTGGTTGTGATGATTGATTTTGCCAATATACATGAGCTTGGAATCACGAAGCTTAAGGGTATGACAAAATTTATCAAAAGAAGAAAAGGTCTTAAAGAGAACACATTCGAGAGAGTGGTGATAGAATACTTTCTATGAATATGTCTTGTATTTCAGCATTAGAGAGGACATTAGTAATTTTTTCTAGATTTTTCTTATATCTTAAGACATAGTTGGCAAGTTTCTCATTGGACCCTTGCTTAAGTTATGCTAGTTGAGCATAAGATACATTAGAGTAGATGTTGATGGAGAAGTGCATGAGGAAAGCATCAGCTAAATGGGTGAAGGAAGTGATTGAATGAATGGGTAGATCATAAAACCAACACATGGCGTAGTCATGGAGGCTACTGAAAATGTTTAGTGAGGAGGAGATGATCATATGAAAAATCAAGACATGACACATGAAAGGCTCAAAGATGATCTTGGGGTCACCATGTCCATTGAAAATGGGAAATTTAGGAGTGAAAAAATTAGGAGGTAGAGGATATGTGGAGAGGATAGGAGTGAATGGAGTGTGTAACAACAAGGTAGAATCTAAATATGGAGATGTAGTGGCTTGTTACAATTTTCATATTTGGGCCTCGATATCATGATATCTGAGGTTAGATATTGATTGGAAACCAAGAAGGATTGTCATTGATGTGAAACCACGGGGGAGTTAAGTTATTTGTAGGAGTGGTATGGAAACTAGAAGAATAGAGATGGGAGGAAGTGTAGAATTAGGGGGTTGAGTGGTTATAGAAGTGGGTGGAGCAATAGAAGCAATGATCATATTATTGAACACCCATAGGATTTAAATTTAATTTTGCGAGAGGCGTGCAAAATTAAATTTAAATCTATGGGTGTTCAATAATATGATCATTGATAGACTTAAGGTGGGCTTCAATAAATTCCTCGGGAAGAGAAGCCATAGGAAATGGATGCAAGAATATTATAACGTGTTATAAGAAAAATTGGTTTCACCAAAATGATTAACAAAAATGATTACCTAAATAACTTAGATGATGTATTAGGGTATTAATGATAGTATAATTAGGACTAAAACATTGTATAAATGTAGTAAATAAGTATGCTAAAGTAATGTAAAGAAGATGAATGATTAAATCTATTTAAAATAAACCCTAAGTATGCAAGAGGGGAAGAGAAATCGTTTAGCTGATTTAGAGAAGCTGTCACGAGGTTTTCGCAAGTATAAACACGTAATGCTGGAAGTGTAGATGAACACTCAGAGCCCTTGAAAGGGAAAATCTAGGTATTATGAGTAGTACGAGGCATCCGGGAAAATCTTGGGGTGCCCCCAGCCACGCTGGTCTATAATCTAGGTGCTCTAAACACTTTGTAAAAACTCAAAACTTGAGTTTGGAAGTGTGTCACAACTTGGTTTGAAACACTATCTGCTTGTCTCGATTGATCTGTCATATGAACTAGAGAATGACTTACAATGCAAAGAGAAGTATCAAACCTGTTGAGAATAAATCTTACAAGTCTTCAACCTATGTTTACAAGCAAGCTGATATGACCTTCTAAACCTCAATATGGTGGAGTTTCTATGATACCCGTGGATGTGGATAAATGATGTTCAATGTTGTGCTCTAAGGAAGAATGGGTAAAGATCCTCTCCTGCGAATGAATATGTAATCATAGAGACTACACAAGATAGAGTTAGTAAAATATATGGCGGATTGTGCGGAAAAGGAAAGTCCCCATAAATCAATGGACTTCCTTGTAAGGGATGTCAATCCGCGTTCAAGAAATTAATCTGGTGATTATAGAATAAATGATAAATAGATGAATACAAAGAAATGATTCAAGCTATTAAATGATGAGTGATTAAGACAATGATGTGAAGGAAAGGAACTTATCGATTTCAACTAACTAATAAGACTAAAAATGTGATATTATCGATTTGAGAAGGCCTTGGAATGATGATTTTGTTGATGGTGGAGCTCTAGATCTAATAAAAACCACCCTCTAATGTTTTGATCATAAATTTTTAACAGTAGCTCGTTTCATTAACCGAAAGAAGTGTCGAGAAAGATGATTTCAAGCTCATTTTAGTGGTTTAGAGAATTATGATGATTATATGTGAATCACTAGAGATTTCTATGAAAATGTACAGTCCATAAAAATGGACAAAAATGGGACTTGAAAGAAGTGTTAGAAATGTTGATTAAGCTTGGCATCGATGAAAAATAATGTACTAAAATTAGGAAACTGCTTACCTTGCATAATTTGAGAAAATTAGAATAGAAGATGAGATTACTCGAAAGAGAAATATTGTTGAAGCAAGAAGATTTTCGGCATGATTTTGGTCGTATGAATGACATTTGAAGAAGCTTTCTTGGATGATATATGGCTCTGTGAGAGGTCTAAAATGAAAAAAATAATGAAGTTACATAGTCATATCCACCCGCTATTCAATTCCAAATGGAGCTCTAAAGCTCTTATTTATAATGAAAAAGGGAGATAATTGTCGGTGATTGGGGCAATCGTGAGTGATTGTGGTTAGTTCAAGTTTGTTTGAGATATGAAAGATTTTCTTGTTATTTTGGTGTTGATTTTGGAGGATTTCAAAGGAGGTTTGGATGAGAAGTGAGAGAGACTCGAACTAAACTAAATTAGTTAGGATGAGAATGGGGGATTTTTGGAAGGTTTTATTATAAGAGGTTAGGTGGTTAACAAGGTGTCTCAGTATGTAGTGAGGTGTGAGGGTGAGGCACGAGGGTTCATTAGCTAGGAAATATCCTAGCACGCGGGTTCATATTGAGGTAGTTAAAATTAATAAAATTAAATTCAATATCTTGATAGACATGAGGGGGTGAAAGGGTTTAATTTATTAATATTTTGGATCATGTATTGGGGGTAGGTTAGAGAGGTGGGCGAAGGAAAGGAGGTTTAATTTTAATATAAAAATTAAACATTTGAACCCTAGTTTTGAAAGTAAATTCCTTAAAATTACAAAAGGAGTGTGTTCATAAAGCTAGATTATAATCTCGTTTGTAATAAATAAATATCAATTAAGAGATTCTTAACCAAGAAATAATAAGATGGTAGAAAACTAGGATTGAGTATGCTTTTTAACACAGGTGATATTATTTCAAAATCTTAATTATTTGAATAACTATTGATAAATGATTAAAGCTTAACATTTATAAGGTGATTTGTAATAGGTCTTTAATGGCTTCAAACTATCTTTTGAGAGGAAATGCATATTAAAAAAATGAGCGAGAAATATGATATATTTTCTGTTTAATATATTAGGGTAGAAATAAAAAGGGGTAAATAAAATTATAATTTAAAAATGGGTAAGTAAGGTACATGGAAAAAATAGGGGGTATTTTCATTCTAATAATATAACAGGAGGGGGTATTATCAATTGAATATTTAGAGGTAAAAACTAGAATTAAGGGTATTCTTTAATACCCTTCGAACGCACGTGTTATACCATACTTTTACTAAGCGAAGCCCCTATGGGGTGAGGTGTGAGGGTATACTTAATTATTTAATTAAATTAATTAAATTAGACTTTAGGGATGTGAGGAGTATGAGGGTGTGGGTTCATTAATTAAAAATGATCGAAAGGGTGACTTTAATGTCACAAAGTATTGTTTAATGGTGGATGTTGACACTAGAAGTAGTGTTTCTAATTTTAGTTCTATGCATTTTCCCCTTTTTTGAATGGTTTTGAATCAAGCTACGAGATAAAAATGAGATGTGATAGATAAATGTTGTAGAATTACATGATGAGGTGCTCTGCAATAAATTAGGGATCGATGGAAATTGGAAACGATCATGACCTTGATAGATGGAAATATGTCGGGATAAAGTGATGCCCTAGGATGAGGTAAAAGACAAGATGGGTGTCGTCATAAAATCAAGTGATAGGGGAACCAAATGGTTCGTGTCCTATAGACATATGATTTTTAACAATGGATGGGATGTTTTGATGAGGTCAAAGGACCAAGAATTGATGTTGCCACAAAGGTGGGATTACAAGGCCAAGAATTCAAGTGATAAGGGAACCAAAGGGTTCATTTCCTATAGACATATGCCTTAATGACGAAGAAAATGATTTGATGAAGCCAAAGTAATAGAAATTGATGTTGCCATAAAGGTGGGCTTATAATTAATAGGGGAACCAAAGGGTTTGTGTCCTATGACTTGACAAGAGATGATGGAATAATGATTTGATGGGGGCAAGGGACCAAAATTTGATGATGCTACTGGTAGGCTTTTGAGGACTAGTTAGGGTCTGACGAGAAATTAGTTGGATAATCTTTGGAGGATACATATGATTGACAAGTTTTGTCTTTAATGAGTAAATGTGATGTTTTAGAAACGACAATAAAATTTTGAGATATGCTCAAGATTGTGTTGATGTATGATGTTGATGTGATTAATAGATTTCAGTAGATGTTTTGATAGATGTTGATGTGGAAGGGTTGACAATTGTTTTAGGTATGAGGTATATTTGGTATCAATTTTTAAGTGATTTAATGTTTTGTTAAAATCATAGTTAGGAATGAAACATGGATTGACTAGTTTGTATTGGATTTGATACATATAGTATGGGAAACAACAACGTGAAGGCACTTACACTTTTAGCCTTTATAATGAATGTTAACAGATGACTAACAATGGGTAGTCACACTTAAGATCTTGGACATAGAGATGAAGTGAAAAGATGTACCTTCCTAGGACATGGGAAGGGCTGATATATGAATATTATGTGGGAAAAGAGGGTTCTCCTTTCAATGGTTTCATAGGGAAATGCCCCAACTTTAAATTTTTTTCTAATGCAAATTGATCGACGTGGGAAATTTTCTATAATGAGAAAGTTGATCAATGCAGGAAGATTTCCTAGGATGATTTGACATTTAGATTTTGAAGGTTGATCAATGCGGGAAGCCTTTTACATGGGTAGCCATCCTTCAAGGGTATGAT
This sequence comes from Taxus wallichiana var. yunnanensis, assembly GCA_018340775.1. NCBI lineage: Eukaryota > Viridiplantae > Streptophyta > Pinopsida > Cupressales > Taxaceae > Taxus > Taxus wallichiana. The sequence continues at coordinate 165,446,261 of CM031236.1, forward strand.
CTACATATTTTTTATTTTTATTCTTTTGATGAGATGGTTGTCCTTCAAGGATCAATCCATAATTTTTACTAGTGGTTTTCCTTCCACAGATCGGATCTATTTTTATTTTTAGAATATGACATTTGAAGATTTGTTTCGAGAGATCAGTCTATTTTTTTACTTTGATAGGAAGAATCCATAGATATTTTTGACTTTATTTTGAGCTAAGGGAAAGACCCTAATAATCCGTTTCAAGGAGAGGAGAAGAAATGTGTACACACACTACACATGTGTGCCCCAAGACATGTCTTTGGTTGGTGGATGGATGTAATGATTGCAATGCTCCTGCTAAATAGGAACATGTACATGTGAAATATGTGATGAACAAAGTCATGGTGCTCATATTCAAGGTGTATTAAGGATAGTGACAGATAATCACATGCTTTTAAATTATTACAATGATAAAATGGATGGCTAATGATGGAATAAGACCGTTGATGTGAAAATTGTCATGACATTCGATGTGTTAACTGGTAGAGAGGCGACGAGTACAAAACATTCAAAGGTTGCCTCATGCCATATGGACTAATCTAGCTAAGGGAAAACATTCCAAGTTTACTCCAAAGTAATGACATTTTGATTATATTGAGAGGTTGGTTATGACATGTAAAAGGGAAGGCATGTAAAGTAAGGCTTTCATAGTCTCAGTAGATAGGATCCTTCCCTACATAATATTGTGGATATAAATGACATGTGTTAAAAAGAATGATGTTATGCAGATGATAGAAGTTTTGATCTTAGCTAATTGAGTGTATGGTAAATAAAGGAGCCCTTAACAAAGGAGCTGTGGGAAATTTGGATGGGGTATGCAAGGACAATTGATAAAGAGGGGCATATGACAAAGCTTTGGTTTTTCATTTTCTTTTTGTATGTGTATTTTGGGTTCATATAGGTGGGTGAATTATACTGGCTTGAGATAAGGTACCTTCACTAGAAGGTGATGGAAAAACATATGAGGATGGTTTGTCAAGATTTTGTTGAGGATTACCCCTTGGTTCTACAAATTTTTACGAATACATTATCGGTGGCTTGGTCAAAGATGTTGATAAGGTTAATATACCTTCAAGGAAGATGTATAAATTGATGAGGTCAAAAGAATTGCAATAGAAGGTGCTTATGAGATTGAGGGACCTTCAAAGGAATGTGCTAACGAAGTTGATGGACCTTTAAAGGAATGTGCTAATGAAGTTGATGGACCTTCAAGGAAGGTGCTAATGAAGTTGATGGACCTTCAAAGGAAGGTGCTAATGAAGTTGATGGACCTTCAAGGGAAGGTGCTAATGAAGGTGATGGAACTTCAAGTAAGGTGTTAACGAAGTTGATGGACCTTTAAGGGAAAGCGATAATGAGAATAATGGCCCTTCAAAGGAAGGTTCTAATGAACTTGATGGATCTTCAAGGGAAGGCACTAAAAATCAAATGGACCTTCAAGAGAAGGTAATAATTAGGTTGATGGACCTTGAAGGGAAGGTGCTAACAAAGTTGATGGACCTTCAAGGGAAGGTGATAACGAAGTTGATGGACCTTTGGGAAGGTGCTAAAAACTTTGATGGAACTTCAAGGAAGGTCTTGTAGATTGATTGAACTTCAAAGGAAGATGCTAACGAGATTGATGGACCTTCAAAGGAAGGTGTTAACGAGGATAATGGCCCTTCAAAGGAAGGTGCGATGAGATATCTAACTAAGGCCATTGACGATAGAATAAGGATGTCTTTTTGTCCTATAGATGTCGGTATGGACATTGACGAGGGTGATGATATCGATGATGGCTTAGGATGGTCCTCTTTTGGGGGAAGATCATTGATGAGGAAGAGTCATTGGATTATGGCTTTAAGTGCTTTACAACTCTCTATGTTATGCCCTGAGTATCTATGGTATGCACAAGTTTTGTCTTGATCGTACCGCATATGTTTTCGAATATGGGGATGGGGTTTTTTTATTCATGGTAATGTGACAAGAGAGGCCTACATGAGTTTATTAAGGATATCAACGTAAGTTATTGTTGGGGATTTGGATGAATGGATTTTGATTTTGATTTACTAGAGAGCTTAGGAAGACATGTCCAATTTTTGGACAGGGGTGGATTCATGGATGTTGTATGGTGTTAGAACATCATAGGGATGTTGAGAGGCTGATCAGAAGGAGAATATGACCCAAGAAATGGATAACATATGTGAATGATAAGATTAGATGATGGATGAGGTCCCAAAATAGAGGAGGATGGATGGTTTATGGATGAGATAGGATCTTATTATGTGTCATGATATTGAGCTAGAGGACGAGGTTCCAAAATTGATGGTAAGGGTGGACCCATAGGTTTAATAGAATTAGATTTTGATAAAGTATGAGGTCCCAAAATGGAGGGTAATGTTGAGGCCTTATATGAGGCGTGCTTAGATTTTGTAGTATTAATTTTAGGTAAAGGAGGGTGTTTTATGACTAGATGATGAAGGTGAGGTGGAAAATGTGATTGATTTCGATTTTGTAATGTTTTTGCTAGATAGAGAGGAGGGACTCATTTTAAATGACAAGGGTGATGTTGTGAGTGTGATAGTATTTGATTGTGTAGTGTTTGATTCAGGGAAATGTTCTAGGCTAGAAGTTAAGTGATTATCCGGGAATATGATTGGTTCGATTGGGATGAAGGAGATGTTGTTTTGAAATGGTATTCGGAGGAGTTATATTTATGTGGGTTATTTAATTCTTTGATTAGTTTACAAAGTGGAGTAATGCAGAGATATTTGATGATGAATGAATTATTAGTAACAATCTCCAAGGTGGAGTCTAAGGGCTGTGCAGAGGTAATGGATGATTAGATAGTGGACATGGGTGATATCAATGTGTGAGAATCATCGAAAAGAGGATCCAGTGATTCTAAGTTTTCAAGAGGAAGCATCGGTGATGAACAAGTCTTCTTATAGGGAAGATCACATGTAATATTGTTAATAACGTAGCTTGAGGGATACACATTATCTATATGGAATGATTCTATCGAGGGTGTTGAGTCAGGAAGATAAGTAATGTCATCATATGTGGTAATTTCATCTGAATCATGGGAAGACCTAGGGAATTAAATGAGATGTGTGGAGATTGAAAATTAAGATGGAGTTCTTCGAGGGCTTGGATTTCTAACTTCCTATCAATGGAGAAAGCTTTGTTGAAGGTGCGGAATGTATATATTTGAAGGGTGGATGATATGTGATGGGAACAAGATCGAGTAAAAACTTGATTAATTTTGACAACAGAAGTGGAAAAGATAATTGATTGATAGTGCTCTACCATCTAGTGACAAAGTATCTAAGGGATGTTTTTGGATTGTTTGATGGTAGCAAGTTTATAAAGGGTGATTTTGTGATTGACATTTATAGCGAAGTGATTGAGAAACAATAGGGCTAACTATGTGAAATAGAGGAAGGAGTGCGAGGAGTGAATTATACCAATCCAAATCAAATCCTGTTAGTGATTTAGAAAATGTTATAAGGAGAAGATCTTGATCATGGATAATGAGATAATGAGAATGTCTAAAGGATAGTATCGCTTATAAGGATCCTCGGCCATGGAACAAGGTGAACTCAAGAAATTCCCAATGCGGAGGATAGGGTTCATATGGTATTGACAGATGGATGTGTTTATTACAAACTTGATCATAACTAAGGACATGTTTGGACCATGTGGTAGTGGTTTATAAATTATCTAATTTTTATAATAGATCTTGCATGGAGTCATTTGTAAGATTAAATTTGAGGAAATTGATGAGAGAACGTGATTGATTTGGTGATGAAAATGTGAAGTAGTATAGTTCTGTTGTAAATGAGATTGATGTGGGTATTGATGAGGGGTAGCTTGAGAGGATATTGTTTTGGAGTGGTTTTTGATAAAGGGATGTGGGGAGATGTGGAAAAATGTTGAGTATGTTGTTGTTGTTGTTGGATGAGAGGAGTTGATTGGGCCTAAGTAGGGATATGTGTATGGATTTTGGATGTCCGAGTCTTGAAAACGAGATTGAATCGAAGATGGATTTATTAGATGAAGGCTAAGGGATATTAATACTTTGATGATATTTTGATGAAGAAGGGGGTGTCAGAAAGACAACTTGTTGAGATACATTGGACATAGGCGAGAAGTCATAGTTTGGAAATAGTTTGGTTATGAAGAATAGTTATAGGTTTGTTGGATGGGATTATTGTAGGATTGTTGAATTGGATAAGAGGTAGAAGTTCCAAAGGGAACATAATATGGCCTAGATGACACTAGAAACATGTCGGAGTTAGATAAAGTTAGCTGAGATATGATAGGTTGATAAAATGGGTTATAATGTTGTACTGGTGTAGATAATGACACATACATATTTTCTAAGGTTCAATCACGAAATTACTAGCAAACAAACACACAATTTCCTAATCAATAAAAAGCAACTAAATGGATGGATTTACAAATGAAAGATAAGAAAGAAGAATAGATTTTACATTTTCTTGATTTAATTAAGAAAAGTGAAATGTGAAAAATGGATGATTGGGTCCTAGGAAATTATAGGTTATGGTTAGTTTTAGGTATGTTTATGGGTAGTTTCCTTGATATACTGAATGGTATGTGAGGCAAAAATTTATACTGTTATTGGTACATGTGTGTATATTGGGGCCTACATCCTCACTTCATAGTCCCGTTGTGACAAGGAGTTGCGTGTTGTGCCAATATATCGACAAACAGGTGATTATACTCCGCTAGAACACTCGAGTCGGTTTCCCTATTAGATGATGAAATCCCAATCAATTTCACCTATGTGAGAGTTGTTTGAATGCATTTTTTTATAGTGATTTATTTGTGTGTGGATGAAGATAAGTCAATGCAATGAATTAACCTCCCTAATGAATACTACATATTTAATAAGATTGTGTTTATTCATTTTAAGCCCAAAATGAAAGATTACTTTTGATGAGTACAAATAAACAAAAATTTAGTACATAAAACAAATAGAAGGATTAGGACTCACCTCTAATAATGCTCCCTTTTTATTTTAGAAAATTTGCAAAGCAAGCAATCCTAAAAATTAAGTAGGTGAGCTTTTAGAAATAGTACCTTGTAAACAAGGTAGGAAAAACAGAAAATAGAAAACAATAAAAAATAAGAAAAAAGTAGATTGCTATGTTTTGAAAAGAACACATGAAAGTTGTAGGTGATTTAGCCCAATCACCGTAGATTTTTCCAATCGCTGGTGATTTTCCCAATCGCTAGTGATTTTCCAAATTACAAATGATTTCTACACAGAGAAATAAAAAAATGCTATCTTAATGATGAGATGAAGCAAATAAATAAGGTACATGGTGTCCCACCAGGCATGCCACAATGTTTGGGATAAATCTTAACAATCTTCAACCTGTGTTTGCAAGAAAGTTGATATGACCTTCCAAACCTCAATATGGTGGGGTTTTTGTGATACTGTAGATGTGGATGACCAATGTTCAATGTTGCGCTTCGTGAAAGAATGGGTCAAGCTCCTTTCCTGCGAATGAATATGCAATCACAGACACTACACAAGATAGAATTAGTAAAATATATGGTGGATTTCCTGTAAAAGGCCAATCCCCAGAAATCAATGGAATTCCTTACAAGGGATGTCAATCCGCATTCAAGAAATTAATTTGGTGATTATAGAATAAATGATAAACAAATGAATACAAAGAAATGATTCAATCTATTAAATGATGAGTGATTAAGAAAATGATGTGAAGGAAAGGAACTTACTTGATTTCAACTAATTGATAATACTAAAAATGTGATACTACCTAATTTGAGAAGGCCTTGGAATGATGATTTTGTTGATGGTGGAGCTCTGGATCTGATAAAAACCACCCTTTGATGTTTTGATCATAACTTTTTAACCGTAGCTCCATTTTGTGAACCGGAAGAAATTCCAAAAATCTGATTTCAATTTCTTTTAGTTGGTTTAGAGAATCACTATCGATTTCATGTGAATTGATAGTGATTTGGCTAATCTCAGCAATGTTGGGAATCACCAACGATTGCTATGAAAAAGTACAATCCGCAAAAATGGATGAAAATGAAACTTGAAAGAAGTGTTAGAAAGGTTGATTAAGCTTGGAAATGATGAAAAATAATGTACTAAGATCAAGGAAACTACTTATCTTGTAAATTTGAGAAAATTAGAACAGGAGATAAGATTACCCAAGAGAGAAATATTGTGAAGCAAGAAGATTTTTGGTGTGATTACGGACGTATGAATGACATTTGAAGAAGCTTTCTGGAAAATATCTAGCTCTATGAGAGGTCTACGATGAAAGAAGAATAAAATAACAAAGTCGTATCCACCCACCACTAAATTCCAAATGGAGGCCTGAAGCTCTTATTTATAGTGAAAAAGGGAGAGAATCACCAGCAAATTAGGAAATCACCGACGATTGTGGTTAGTTTGAGTTTTTTTGAGATATAGAGGGTTTCCTTGTTATTTTGGTGTTGATTTTGGAGGATTTTAAAGTGGTTAGGATGAGAAGTGAGAGAGACTCGAACTAAAATAAATTAGTTATGATTAGGATGGGGGATTTTTGGAAGGTTGTTTTAGAGGATATTAGATGGTTAGCGAGGTGTCCCGAAAGCATAATCTGGTGTGAAGGGTATACTCAATTATTTTATTTAATTGATTAAATTAAACTTTAGGTATGTGAGGAGTATGATGGGTGTGGGTTCATTAATTAATTAATTAAAAATGATCAAAAGGGTGACTTTAATGTCATGAAGTGTTGTTTAATTAATAAATGGAGGGTTGAGATACATTAATGATGGATGTGGACTTATGCAAGTATGGCCATGATGTTAATATTTAATAAATGTGATAATAAGGGAGCTTGGTGGATGCCAACACTAGAATTAGATGTGCTATATTTAGGTGTCTACACAAACCCTAATGAAAATAAAGGAGGCACATGAATGGGTTGGCTGGCCTCTCCCGCCAAACTAGTGGTCTTATCATTAAATGTTGCACTAAATTTCGTACCCATTTGTAGTTTTGGTGTCTATGTGTGTAGTGTTCCCTAGGTGCTCTCGTGTTAGTTGTACTTTGAGAAGTAACGAGCAATAGTAACTATAAAATATGTAAATAGAATGTGTGCATGGAATAGAATAGAATCCCTCCCCCTATGAAGTGTGTGTGATGAATATCTTCCTAGCCTTGATGCATGGAACTATGTGGATGCAACCTAATGGAGTGAAAAAATAGATGTGACGTTAGGACCCTCATTATGGTCTTATTAGCTTTATATTTATAGGGATCTCAAGATTAATTTCATAATTAATACCAACAAGGCCGAGGCCGAGGAAAATATAAAGGAAAAAAACAGCTAGAAAATCCCCAAAATAAAGTGGTTAAAGGATGTGGATAGACAGGGGCACCCATAAGTGGGATCGGGGCACCTCGGGCGCCCAAAGACAAGTTGAGGCGCCATAAATTTAGACTAGAATGATGGGGTAGTTGTGAAATGGGCAGGTATGCATACTGGAAAATACAGGGAAGTGTTAAATAAAATATAAAATAAAGTGGCTAAAAGGTGGGATTAATTAGTACTTTAACCACTTGAGAACCTTCTAAATAGTAGTATAAAACTAGGTTAAATTATGTGTAAAGTGCATAATTTTGTGTCTACACCATGCTCTTGTAGACTCTCATGAAAGTGGAAGACTAAAATGGAGAAGGTTAAAATATTGCAAGGAGTTATAAGGTTGTTTTATAAGAGTTTGTAACATTCCACCTAATCGAGGAGTTACTTTTTTTTTGTACAAGACAAAATCTACTTGTTAAAGGAACAAGACAAAGGCTAAGAATATGTTACAAATTACGGTATAGGGATAATTTTTGGATTCTTTTCAAGAGAAGTTAAAAACATATTTTGGAAGCTTCTTCCTATTATTCTTCGTATCCTTAAGGGATCTTGAATGAACTTCAAGCTCATAAAAGTAAAACTGAAACAAAAGAGAGGAAATTTTGACATATTGAGGAGTTACATTTGAAACTAGTTCATCTCTTTGGTTTGAATTGTTAAGCAAAAAAATTGACAAGTTATTTAATTAAGAAGTTGAAAGGCATTATGTAAGAGATATTATTGTTAGAAAAATATGAAAAAGGTGTAATAATTTTTAAGGAAGTGTGTGACATCATAAAAGAGTATTTAGAATGCATATGATCATATTACTTAAATAGATTTCCTATGATGAAGGTATTGTGTAATTTCTTATTGGATGGAAATGATGTGATGTTAGTTAAACCTCTTTGTATAAATTGTCAAGACAAGTCATATGAAGAGTCCTTGTATTTGAGGTCAAAAATTCAGGAGAAGATTTCTATATTGTATATAAAATCCAATTTTGTGTTTATATTTGTTTTTTAAGCTTGGAGTATCTTGTAAAAGCATGTAGAAGAGAGATGAGAACATTGGAGGGCTAGATGTTGTTAGAATGAAGATTGTGAGATGAAACTAGAAGAGAAGATTCATATGAATGTGAGAGGATCATCTTCATGAAGTGAGGAGCTTGATTCATTATGAAATTCATCCTTAAAGATCTGATATTGGTTTTATGATCTAAGGAATAGATTGATATGTTTAGAGAGGAGTGTAAATTAAGTAGTAAACTGAAAAGGATATCACATTAGGTTGATGTAAGCAACCAAGTGAAGAACGCGATCAAAAAATTTATATTCAAAGTCTAAGTTATATCTCAACAACTAAGGAGTGAGATTCCTAGGAAGTAGTATCTTTCATAACATTAGTCAAGTGGGTTTTGTTATGGAAAGATAACAACACCCCTGAGTGTTTTTAAGTGAATAGTTGAGGCACTCAGTATGATTCGTCAAACATGGAGTTATCCCAAAGTGTGGGACTTTGCAATCGAGATAACCCTCTAGAGAAGGCCAGCTTCCTATCTTGCCCTAGTGCCAACTACTCCAAAGTGTAAAGAGTTGCAGATCTAACCCTAAACTAAAGTTTTCCCAAGGAGACAAAGTTAGAGAAAATACATTAAAATTAAAACCTACTCTAAGTGAAGGTGATAAACTAGAAAGGATGTTGAAAAGCATGTACACTAAACACGACACAACTAGAATCTTGCAATGAAAACAAAAATTACACACTAATTTGCATATGATGAAAGACCTAGAAGAGTTGCAACAAAATACAAAAGGGTGTTTGGAACACCCACAAGTATGTTGATATTGCTTTTGAAATTGATATAATACACCAAACTTAAGCTAAAGGCACAAATTTGCATTACAATGTCATGTAGAAAGGTTTGGAATCTCCACAAAATATCTTACGAAGAAGAAGAAGAAGGGAGGGGCATATACAAGGTGTCCAATTTTTTAAAATGAGCCCCTCCTTACAATATATAGGAAGAATGAGAGAAATGGAGAGAGAATAATTTAAATTTTTTTCAACCACCCAAAAATGCATCAAAATTGCATGCAACAATGATGGGTGTCACTTTGTAAAACCCATGCCTCCATATACGTTTCCTTTTATTGCAAAAGAAAGGAAGCCCATACCTTCATCATTTTGGTAGGTGAGAAATTTGGAAACATCCCTCTAAAATGGAAGATGTATTTCTTCATTTTTAAATACTTAGTCTCAATAAAATGGTGGATGTAGTTGTGTAGATGACAACGTGACAGCTTTCCAAATAGTCCTATCTTGTGCAAATTTGAGCTCCTAGTCAAAATTTATGTCCATCTAAAGATGAGGGTGCCATACTGTGATAAATGCGAGTGGTTAGCTCTATTTTTCAGATTCCAAACTTACATTCCACCCTTTAAATTCAAAATTTTTAGACTTTTGGGATTTAGAACTTTAGGCCTTTTGATTTCAGAGTTTCAGTTATTGTTCATCCACATGAGTTTGCGAAACCTCCGAAATGTCGAAAGCCCAAAGTCTAAAATTCAAACTTTAGGTTTCGGACGTCAAGTGCGTATTTGTGTCCCCTGGGGCTTCAATGTTCCAAAATTCGGGCTTCAGGTTTCAAACCTCTAGGTTTTTGGGTTTCGGGTTTTGAAGATTCAGGATTTTGGTTTTAGGATTTGGGAGTTTGGGATTTCAAAACTTTAGGTTTGAGGATTTGGGACTTCAGGTTTCTGGGATTATGCATTATTCATCCATCTGGGTGCATAAAACATCTAAAATCTTGAAAGGCCGAAGTCTAAATTTTGGACTTCGGGTTTTAGAACTTTTTTTTCTGGCCCACATGGAACTATTCACCACGAGCTTGTGAAACCTTCAAAACTACGAAACCCCGAGTTTTGAATTTTGGGGTTTGGGTTTTGGAATTATTGATCCCTTTTTTGCACTTCTTTCTGTTGAGTCCCCAAATTTTTCTTCTGCCTACCTCCAAACAACCCTACCTCTGAAGTCTAAAATATAGACTTCAAAGCTTCTTCATTTCCTAAACTCCTCTGAAATGTGTGTAATGTGCTTGGCCTGATTCAACCTCTTCAACCAATCTTGAAACATGATCTCCCTTGGCGAGATCGATCCTCCTACTTTATCTCTGCAAGGTCATGTTTGTCGATTTTCCCTGATGGGCACAATTGGATAATAGGTGCTTGACATAGAATTTAAGTGGGTTCTTCAAAGCTGAGTCGAGCTTGATTGAGTGGATGCTCATCATTTGGTGAAATCATTGTAATTCTTGTTTTCCAACAGTCCTTGATATTACTTTTATTTCTCCTTTCAATGGGATTTTTCCCTTATGGGTTTCCCACATTAAATTTGGTCTCCTTATGTGTTCATGTGTGCTTGTCTCTCTTTCTCTCTCTTGGTTGAATGTGTATGCTCATCATGGTAAACTAATAACTATAACTTGCTTCAAAAAAGTTAAAGAGCATTAATTCACCCCCCTCTCGGTGCCTATAATTTCTAGTAGAAACGTCCCCCACAAGGTCTTTTAAATTGTTCAACTTCTATGAATAGAAATTCTAGGCACGTTCCACAAGTTCAGACACGTGCTTCGATGCTCTTTAATATACTCCCTTCTTTATCATATGCTTTATCCACAAGTATATTATACTCCCTTATCTCCTCCTTTATTTGTTGAATATCACGCTCCTTGTCCTTCATATCATCAAACATCACCTTGAGCGTAGCCCAATTTTTGAAATTCCTCTGTGCCACTTCAATTTTCATATTATTTAGTGCATTACAATCTTTCTCACTAGTCAACATAGTGGGGTCGATGGCATTGTATAATTTCCCTATTTCCTTTATGAATTTCAACTTTGAGTAAGAACTATCATTGAACTCAAAGTATTTCTCCTCTTCATGCATATGCATGTTCCATGACAACATATATCTTATAAGTGACAATCCTCCATCCTTATTCAATATGTCTCATCCAAAAAATTATTCTTTGGGGACCGAGCTCTAGAATCTATCCCTTAATACCTTTGTATAGTTTTTTATAAATGAGATAAAGGGTTATTGTGGAGTTGTCACCTTCTTTCCGTTTCCTTTATGCATGCGTTCCTCATTTTTCATTTTAAACATCAAATAGCTCCCCACTTTCTTACCCTCCAATTCCCTTATCCTCCTTAATAACATACTCATCACCACCTTTTTATTCATCTTCATTAGGCTTATCTTATTTTTCATTGCGCATCTTCTCTTCATGCATCGGTACTTTATATACGCAGCTCCCACTATACACAGCCTTCTTCTCTTACCTTGTTTCTCTCGTGGATTTACTCCACTTGTATTTTCTTCTCCAAATCTTCCTCCTCTTTGTGTACTGAGACTCCTCGCACACTTCCTATTTTGATTAATTTTTATCCAAGTCATCCTCATCTTCGAGAAATGATACGAGGCATCTTGTGGTCCTTATTTTTCTAGAATGGAATTACTTTATCCATCGTTCTTTGATGGAGACATTTTTCTAGCTAAAAAGAGCTTGTACCCTTAATTTTTATCTTCTCTTATTTTACATTTCCTTTCTCCCACTATGATCCAATTCAACATATTATTATTATTATTATTATTATTATTATTCTTTAGGTGGATTCTCTTCACGCCTTTTCTTTAGAATATTCACTATGTGTTTATTTGGCATTGTTGTGGCATATGGGAGTCACATACTTCAACCTCCTTTCCATCCTTCATTTTAAGCCATAAATTAAAAAAATATCTAAACACCATGTTTCCCACCACCAATGTCATAATAGGATTAAGATCCAAGTTATTAGACTCCATTTTTTCTAGGTACGTAGACTTGGAATCATACTTATACATTTGGTGCAAGGTATGCACATCCAAATCAAATTTCTCAAAATCAAACTTCGAAGGCTTCATATCCTTGATTCTATTGACTGTGCACTTGAATTATTGAGTGGTGAATATAAATGGTAATTTGTACCATGTCCCCATGTCATCATTCTTCATTGCAAATCTTAGAAGGCTAAAGTGTTGCATGAATACAAAATTTTCCTCCCGGCCTCCACTCTAGGTAACTCCATGGGCACATGTCAATAATTATCAAATTCCCCACACATCCATCTATACCATTTCCTAGGAGATCCTTGTAAGGATATTATATTGTGCCTTCACATGTAAGTTGGGAAAAATGGGTAGCGAGGAATTTCCTTTAACTTGAGGTATCCACATACTATCCTCTGGTCCATCTAGGACACCAATCTCCTAGAAGAAAATCAGTAACACAATGGATCTCTAAGTTATTTTTCCCCTCTTTCTATTTGATCCTTCGCTTCTTACACAATACCCTCAGTTATATATTGTGTGATATTTTATCTCCATCTTGTCTTCAATATAAAGGAATTTTTGGTTTACCTCACTCCATTTTTAGAGGATCATAGCTTTTAGCTAACGAAGTGCACCCCTACTCTTTTTACACTAATAAATATTATCGATACTAATTTCTTTGTGTCCCCTATCATACTGCATTTTTGTATTTATTTCTTCAACTTTTGTTTCATTGCATAGATCCAGTCTAGGTCTTCACCCATGTCTTATAACATTATCACTCTCCCAATAAACCTAGTTGTCAACCACATTCTCCTTCTAGAGAAGTCAAAATAATCCTCATGTATGTGTGACATTAACCACTCAAAGAGGTGTGTATAAGTCCCAAAGAAAGAAAACTCAAACAATTGGAGAAACCATACATTCTCAAGGTCCTTTCATATTTTATTTTCCATAACAACCTTTCCTTTTGTAGTCGTGGTTGAAAATTCCCATAGCTTATCCTTATTTAAGGTGGTATCATGTCATGGTTCTTGGTGATTGTACTCACTTATTTTACATTTCCTCAATTGCGAGATCCATTCCAATCCCACTAGCACCTCGAGTTGGTACTTGCATTTCGGAGAACCAATTCTCACGATGATTCTTTCATGGTTTTCTTGTTCTCTGGTGCCCTTCGCAACTCCATTATTATTGTTAAGTTTAAAAATTTAAAACCCTTTGAGACCTGTGCCTAGTGTACTGAAATTTACCTTCTTCTTTACTCCTCAATTCTTTTACATCTAATCGTCATGTTCAATCCTTACACTCTCCAACCTTTTTTCTCTCACTTCCTGAATTCATGCCCGAAGTACTCAATTAATTATTTCCTTAAACCATATATATGTAATCTCGAATTCCAGGAACACAAACCTTTCACATGCCCACATGCCTTTTCCCTAAGTTACCAATTCCTCTTCCTCAAAGGATCTCTCAAAACAATGGTCTTTTGCACTATTCTCTACTCTTGTTCATCTTTTCTTCACTCCTTACAATGTACTCTTCGCACTTGATTGATCAAATAGTCAATTCTACAAATCTATTCGAATGGAAATTGATTAAAAACTCATTTTTCTCTTATTTATAGCTTTTCTGATTACTCCACCTATCACCACATTTTACTTTAAAAAAAAATTATTTTCCCGTAATTTTTGTCTTAAAGTACTATTTTTGTTTTAAAGGAACTTTTTCTTTCCTCCATGATTTTCTCTTTTGTGCTTTTTAGTCATAACCTTTTGGTATGTAACTACTTCCCAGGATACGATTATCCTTGTGCCCCTCTCTCTGGACCACAAACCATCTTCCTTTGTACCACTTTCCAATTATTTTAGATTTTTACTTCCTCCCTCATAGTACACTATCGACCATCTCTGTAGCAACACTTTCGAATATGTTGACAATTTTATACGCTTGATTCACTCTATAATCCATCCAATTAATTGTAATCATGTATAGTGCAAGTATTGTTTATAGTATTGTGCGAGATACAATTTCCACTCCCCTATATTATTTTTGTACCATTATTTCCAACACAAACTAATTTCGTGGTAATGGAAAAATCATCCATACTTGTTATATCCTTTAAAATTGACACCACCAATTTGTAAAGGTTTTCGTAATTGCAATTTTCACCCATTTTATGAATAGCTAAGAGATGGGGTTTTCTTACTTCATTTACAAAAGTATAGACATGAATACAAACCCATGAATTGTTTTCCACCATTGTGACCTCATCAATTGAAAGAGAAATAAACTTTACATTTTTAATAGCTTCTTTCAAATCCTCCTTTTCCACCATAGCAAGCCATTTGACAATTTCTATCACATTTGTCGACAAGTGTGATTGTGGAATGTTCTGTAATCCAATAACCTAATAAAAAATTTAATTATCTAAGAAATATGAAATAGGTCTTCCCTTTTTCAATATATGGAATATTGTAGAAAATTGAATACTTTTGGAAAGAATTTCAATCTGTATAGCTTTTCCTAATTTTTTTGCAATTGTGCCACCTTTTTCATTTAGATTTTTCAAATGTTTTTGTTCTTTTTCATACTCTTGTACATAATTTACATGCAAGCAATATTTTTCATTTTTCCATTTATGATTCCTTAATATGTGCCCATCCTTTTGATTTTGTGAAATATATATTTTCCCATAGTGTTTCTCAATATTATCTAATTTGAGTTCCATTGTATGATCTTTCACTTGTTTCCAACTACATATTTTACATCAACATTGAGTTGGAATATTTTTACCATTTTTTGGCTCCACAGGTTCGATAAAATGATATTTGGCTACCCGTCAAACTTGAAATTCCTTCCTATTGTCCAGTTAGTCCTCTTTCTTCTCATAGATTTTTATTACTTTCTTCAACTTGTGCCTCTAGGTATTTTGTAAGTCTATTCTCATTAGAAATATCTTGATCGTCATATCTCATTTTTGGAAATATATATTAGAGTAGAAGCTTCATCCAAGGTCGATGTTGGATGAGAATTTGATGTGTCTTCTCCTAATTTGATGTCATCAAAGGAACAAATTTTTCATTAGTAGGATCATCTAGAAATACATTAGTTTTTGAATGTGTTTGAGAAATGTCTGCATAAATAAGTGTTACAGAAATATAGTATTAATTATTTATATGATTAATACAACTAAATAAACAAGAGTAAAAAGAGTAAAGATTCAATTTAATAAATAAGAGTACAATTTATTCAATAAGAGTACAAGAAAAAATAGTACGGAAAATATATGATTAAAATTCTTTAAACTAGTAGATAATACATACCTATTGTTGACAATTTTTGCACTTGTGCAATATGGGCAACTCGAAAATTAAATCGTTATGATGAAAGTCATGGGTCAAGTATACCTAAGCTAAAGAAGTTTTGATGTTATTAGTTACTGCTGAATTAATTAATGATTAAGTGAAATCTGTAGCTATGTGTGTTGTTACAAAATGTAACAGATCACATAGTCTACAATTTCATGATACCTTCAACAAAAGAACACAAAGGCCCCGAAGGATAGCTGTGTTGTCTTGATGAAGACACCGAATTACAAATTAGGTGAAGTGTTGAGTTTTGGGACAAAAAACATAAGTGCAGATTATAGAAATAAGAGTTCATTACTGAATGTTACATGTTCTCATTAATTTCTTTCCTTCATGTTTAAGACATTCAATTATATGACTGAGTTGTTTAGTTCATCATACACTCCATTCAGAAGCTTGAAATGCAGAAGGAAATACACAACTCAATTTCAGAATTCAATGTTTTATTCATAAGGAATATCAAATGTTTCCCACACAAGCCATGGGATGTGACTAAAAAGTAAAGTACATCTACTGAAGTAAGAGGTACACATGCATGAAAGAGAAAGTAAAGGAGTATGAGTGAACCCATCATTACCTTGGGATATTCTTCGTTGTGTAGAGCATCTCCTTTCTAGCATGTTTCATCTTTGTCTCCACAATTCAAAGCATGGTACCTGAAAAGTGAAAAGATAGGAACCATCAATAAAGAGCTCAGGGTTAATCCATATTCCTATACTATCCTAATTTGTGCATATGGATCTCTAAGCAATAGGAGATTTAGAGTACCTGAAGATCAAACTGCATATCTCACTCAGAAAGAAGAGATAGAAAAGAAAAGAAGAAACATGGACACAAGAGAGGCCAAAAGCCTAAGTATTTTCTAACTATTTTCTTAAAGTGTGCAGGTACAGGTTGCAGCCAAGAAGAAATAAATCATGTATATGATGGAAAGAAGGATTGATGTAACTCAAATTCAAATATCTTCTACAAAATGGAAGAAGTTACAATACAGAATAGAGAAGATACTTACAGGAAAAATACATGTTTCAGATTGTAGCTAAGGAAGAAAGAATTCTAGTAAAATTTTGACAGGGCTTCACCATGTAAAATGGATATTTACACCATTCCATCATGTTGTTTTTAACTAATACATGCTTCTACAAGTTGTATGTAAATCAAATAAGTGATACAAAAATAGAAGAGCCGACTATGATCAAATAATAGTTACCATTTTTAGTTTCCAACAACAAATCAGTTTCAAAAGGGAAAGTTATACATTCTGTGATTTCAAATTTTAGAAAACACATCTATTACGGCTATCAGGCACAAGTATAAAGTAATAGAGCTTCAATCTAGATAATCATATGGAACTCTGATTGCAAACTAGGCAGTAAACTTCTACAAGTTATGAGGTTACAGTGGTTGAAAAGATACATGGCTCAAAATTTCAAAGAAGTTAGTTGTTAAAGGCTCGAGATCGAATATCAAAATGTATACATTATCAACAAATGATAAAACCAAGACTATTACATCTAACTAGAGGATAATCGGTTTCAAACAATCATACTTCTAGGGGTAGAATTAATCAAAGAAGAAATTTCACTACATATATCGGATATGATGATGATATTACCAAAGTCATAAGGTATGGTCGAAAACCCTTGAATCAAATTATATGCACATTTAGGCTAAGGATTGTTTCAAAGTCTTCTTTCATAAGTTTACATTCCCATTGAAAATTAGTTTCAAGTGGTGAATCCAAGAGAAAATTACAGTTTCAGGCTCTAGTTGGAGAACCCATTAAGGGGTATCAAAATCAGAGTAAGAAATAGGGTCATCTAGTTTAGAAAACAAACTCAGAAACAAGTTTCAACTTGAAATGGCTAAGGTCAAACCAAGGGGTCACATGAAATGCAAGAAAGAAATGAATATCAAATACTCCAAAATAGAGATAAGAATGAAAATCGATTACCATGCTTAAAGATCAAGAACTTACCAGACTTCGACAACATTTACACATTCAACTCAAAAACAAAAGTGGCTTCAATCAGAAGGATGGCACATAAAATTTTTTGAGAGTTCAAAGAACTTGAACAATGGTGGCTGAGGAAAAGGTAAAAATCTTGAAACCCAGAAGCTCACATAGCTCTGAAGAAGGTAGGGAGCTATAAACCCAAGCTCAAACCTTTCTCAAAAATGAATCGAACTTAGACAGAGTAACAAACCATAGAAGTACATGCATGAGGATTTGTAAAGCTGAAATAACATAGCTCAGAAAAGCTTCAACAAAGGCATCGAGCAAAAATTTTGCTAGGGCTTCGCCTGCAAGATTGAAAATCTAAATGGAATGACCATTAGGGTTGAATTGACCTTTACCATGCAGACTCGGGTGGTGAGTTAGTGAAACCTAACCATGAGTTAAAGATCAATGGCTTGAGATCCCTCGATACCGAGATCAACGATTGAAAACCGATCAACAGAATTCAATGTAAATCACCATGGTCAATACATCGAAAATCAGAATTCAACAAGTATAAAGATCAAAGGTTGAGGATCGATCTCCACAAACAATGCAAACCATTCCGAGCTTCCAAAAAATGCATTCAATGCAAGTCAGAAACCCTAAATCATGCTTTGAAGATCAATGATAAAAAATCAACAAGTACAGAGATCAACGCTCACAAATGGATCATCAGAATCAATGCAAAGTAGTCCAAGCAAAATGGCGGTTGTTGACCAACTTATTCAATTTTCAAATTTGTGAATTGTCAAAATTTCACCCACAGGCCCGCAGAGTACATGTCACCATTATAGAAAAAGCGAAAGAGTGGAGGTCGGGAGTTATTTACGTTTTCAAACTTTAAATTGTAAAAGGTTAAAATCTCAAAATAGCCCCGCCCGAAAGTCCCAAAGGAGAAAAGTCAAAACAAGGCCGAAAGTCAAAGCATTAGAAGAATTGGTCCTCATTGAGTTTTGAGATTTTTCGCAAAAGGGGTTAAATTTTCAAATAGACCCCCCATGAAAGTCCGCCAAAGGATTGAAAAGTATAAAAATTTCAAGGCAAAGAGAAAATAAGAAGAAAAGTTATTAATTCATCCCAGCCCATAAAAAAAATGGAGTAAAGTTACAAATTTCCCAATGGCCCCGCCAAGACCAAACAATATATCATTAAAAAAGGTTAAATCGAAGGAGTGGAGTCTTTGGGGCATGTAAAATTTTTAAACCCTTTTACAAAAAGAGCTAAGCTTGTCAAAAAAAGCCGAATTTTTCAAAATACACATGTTTTATCAAGACCAAACAATATATCATTAAACAAGGATCGAAAAGCGGGCCATGGCTATTTTTTTTTACAAAGATTTTGAGCTAATATTTTTAATGGGAGTTTTCAAAAAAGGAAGCAAAAGTTATATTTTTGAGCCACGTATTATAATTTCTTTTACCACCGCAATAAAATTTTAACACATGCAAGGCTCATCAAGAGAAAATGACATTATTGAATATTGGATATATGAGTACTAAAGCAAATTTTTCCATTTTTTCCCTCCGAGTGTGAAGTATTTTCTACCTTTCCAAGTTATTTTTGGGAAAATCTTATGTATCTTTCATTAGTCTTGTGAATGTAAATTCCCGATTAATCATCTTACCTTGTTAAAAAATTTAGTAGTTTTTGCATGACATTAATATGAAATTTTAGCTTAGTGTAGTATTGTTGTGATAATCTCCTCAAATACCTCTAAGTGTTTTCCCTTAATTTTAATGTGCATGATAAAGATGTTGTTTGATATTTTTTCCCTCGGTAAAACCAAGTGTTTGCACCAAAAAAATTCCTTCACATATCATATCAATGTGCATATACTCAGTCAAATCCCTCATACAAATTTGGTGTATCACCTTAGTTTTAATCATTTTACAGTCATCTTTTACCCCTAAACCCAGAATCAATTTAGGATACATCAACAAGGAACCGACCTTAATACCGAGAGACTCACCTCAAAATAGGTATACCCATAGACTTGAGGTGTTTCCATTATATCTACGAAAGAGAGAGATCAACATTTTGCAAGCTTAGAAAACCTACAACCATCTCTCTATAGGGTGCACTTTCGAGAGATAACAATTTTTGCACGCTTGGTGGGACCACGAATCAGATCTGTATGCAAGTTACATATTCTACAATATATCTATAAAAAATTTATAGCAGTTACAAAGTCATTTTCAAGAGCAAGCTGTAGCAATTTATTCTAAAGATTTTAAAATATTTTGGCGACTCCATTAAGTTGATATCAGACCAGTATTACAACATGTTCCATGCCTAAAGTGACTACAAGATCATCGGTAAGAGGAATTCCTCCTGAGTTTGTTTCTTTACCCTTGAATTTTGCTAGAAGGAGAAGAGTTGGTAATACTTTACCTTATAATAGACCTGGTTTTGATAACCCTCCTCCTGATATTCCTTCACCATGTATCAATTTCTCTATTAACATCCCAATTTTTCAAATGGCTATTCAACCACCAAGGAATTTTGTGACCTTTACTAATGGTAGTCCATTAGTAATCCTAGTCTACCATGACATTCCTAATGCTGCCATGAAAAGTTTGCCATCATTCACGGGTGAAAATCAGGTTACACCTGCTGAACATATCAAAGATGTTGCAGCCCTATGTGCAGTCCATAATATCACTCATGAAGACGTAGCTTTAAGAATTTTAGCTGCATCTTTTAAAGGGTAGGCCTTGCAATGGTATAGAAACCTAGAAATTGGAAGCATAAGAACTTGGGATAACTTAGGTGAAAAATTGCTGAAACAGTTCTAGGATAATTCAGATCATTTGTCTCTCATTGAATAGTTGTCTACTATTAAAAGAGCTCCTAATGAATTTATGTCTAGTTTAATATCCATTTTTCCTAGAACTTGGGAAAGAATTCCAGCAAGTGTCAAGCCTCAAGCTGATCATGCTTTTCTTTATTATCTTAGGGCATTAAATAGTGATATCTCAACTATGATTTAGTCAATGGGGAGAGACACTCCCAACAGCCTATGATATCGCTATCCAAGCTGAAAATAGTCTTATTCAAGCTGGAAAATTAGCACCAAGGCCTTTAATGCCCTTTTCAACAGATTTAGCACCTATTCCTCAGCCTATTACAATCATAGAACCTATTGTTGTAGCTCCATCAGATGATGTATTTAAATCTTTGCAAACTATGGGAAATAAATTGACTTTGATTGAGAATAGAATTGCATTACCTAGCAGACCCTATTAGGCTCCTTATCAGCAAAATCAATAGAATCAACAAAATAGGTAGCCCTATCAATAGAATCAAAATTATAGGCAGCCTTACCAACAAAGGTAGTTTGACCCAAAGGCTCCTAGTTCATCTAACGCTTTAGTCCTAGTTAATATGGCTATAGAAGAGTGGTGTCAACCTTGCAATCAACCTCTCATTCAAGTAACTTACCCAAATGCTTTTCTAAATCTAAATCTTGTTGCACAACCTCAATCTGAAACATTGTTCATGCCTCAAATGGAGGGTGGGAAGCAAGAAACTTATTTAGAAAGCACCTGAATAGAATTTAGTCAGTTTTAATGAGGAGGATTTCATTGTAGTCACTACTAGGGCTCAAGGGAAAGCTATTGAAAGTCAAAAACAACAAAATAGGCCTATCTTACCTACTGTCACTGATAAGACAACATCTATCCAAAGTCAACCAACAACCTATTGTTCCTAAAAAACAACAAGTGTTCCAGTTGATAAAGGCCATCAAAAATAGCTACAACCTGATCCAAGAAGACTATTTATACCTCAGATATCCAAGGTAGCTGAAGCAGAATCAGTTTTTCGCTAAGGCCTACTCTAAGATAGTTGAATCCGTCTCTAAAATAGTTGCTTCTTTTAACATTGTTGATGTAATGAAAAAGCATAATGTTAACATCTCAATGTGGGATGCTCTAAGTATTCCTAGACAACAAGATTTACTCTCTCATGAACTAGCTAAGCTATAGATTTCTTCAAATACAACAGAAAAGGAAGTTCATAAGGCAGACATGGTCCTTGGAATGTTTGAACAAGACCACATTAAAGAAGTTAAGTGGATGGTTTGAAAGTTTTGAATGCTCATGACATCAAGAAACCACCACCATTTTATTTATCACTAATTATTGGAGAACATCTAGTTCATAATTGCATGGTGGACAGTGGTGCAAGTAGCACAGTTATGCCAAAAGTGATTGCAGAAAAATTGGGTTTGTAGTATGAGCCTATAGAAAGGAGTGTCTTACAACTTGATGGAACTACAACTAATACAATTGGTATAATAAAAAATTTAGAAGTGACGTTACATGCTTGCCCAAATGTTTCTATTCTGCAAGATGTTACTATTGTGGATTTACCTCCATACTTTGCCTTATGCTTATCTAGAGACTTCACAACAAAAATAGGAGGTTATCTCTCTTCAGATTGGTCCTTATTTTTCACTACTCGTTATGGTACCAAAGTTACTATCAATTCAGAGCCATTGGCTAGATTTCACATTGAGCCTCACTCTTCAAATGCGGTGGCTAATTATTCAGCCCTAGATCAGTCTGATTTTGATGAGGTAGCTCATGTTTCAGCATTAGATGGTGTTTCTAACATGTTTATGGATGAAAAGATAGTGGAAGAACATGCTCATGATCCTTTTAAGGAAGTTGAAGAACACCTGTTTGGTGTGTATTGTATGCATGAAGAAAATACACCACTTCCCTTGTTGTCCAAAATAGAAGATTCAACAGAAGGGATTTGGAAGCTTCATTTTGATGGAGCTAAGAACAAGAAGGGACATGGAGCAAGTCGATGCTCACTTCCCCAATGAATGAAAGGTATTTCTCAGCTTTGAGTCTCAATTTTCATGTACTTGTAATGTAGCTGAATATGAAGCATTAATTCATGGCTTACTTTGGGCCAGAAAGAGAGGTATCAACATGCTACAGATTTTTGGTGACTCTGAGTTGGTTATCAATCAAGTAAGAAATTTCAATGTTTGTAAGAATCCATTAATGAAGTCTTACAAACATAGAGTTTTCAAACTTAATGGAAGATTTGATGTTATTAACATTTAGTCTATTCCTAGAGCTGAAAACAAGCATGCATAGAGACTTGCAGTAGTTGGGGCTAGTTTTGAAGTGTTGGAACAGATTGAAAATAGAAAAATCTAGCCTCATATAAAGTTAATTTTCAAGGCCCTCAATACCTGATAATGATTCAAATTGGAAAGTTTTGAAAGTGATGATCAAATTTGCAGGTTTTTGCAGCAAGAAGCTAAGTTTTTGTAGTTAATCAAGATAAATTACAACACTTATATGGTGACCAGATTGTTCAATTGAAGACAAATAAACTACCTCGAGGTCTGGTCACATTGGAAGACATCTTTAGCATTGATGATTAGTTAAGAAAGGTCAAGACTAAAATGTCAACTCACGCTGATAATTACGAAGAGATCTCGGTTGATGAAGGGAAAAAGCTATTTCTTGGAAAGGTATGTTCCTCAACGAAAAAGAATCATTTATTAATCTTTGCAAAGAATTTAAGGATGTTTTTGCTTGGAAATATCAAGACCGAAAGGATTTGATCCCAGTTTAGCACAACATACGATTGAGTTGTAGCCAAATTCTAAACTGTTAGATAGAAATAGAGGCCTATGAATCCCAAAATAGAACCTCTGATGAGGAAAGAATTATCTAAGTTGATTGAATCGGGTATTATCTTTCTAGTTAAGCATTCAAGTTGGGTAGCCAATCTTGTTCCTGTTAGGAAGAAGAATGGTGAAATCAGACTATGTGTAGATTTCAGAGATCTTAATAAGGCTTCATTAAAAGATCATTACCCACTCCCAAATATGGATCAAATTTTGAGAATAGTCTCAAGTTCAGATAGACTATCTCTTCTAGATGGTTACAATGGATATAATCAGATTTTAGTCCTGGGAAGAAGATAGATATAAAACAACCTTTACCACTAAGTGGGGTACTTATGCTTACAAAAGGATGCCTTTTGGTCTTTCAAATGTCGGTGCAATGTTTCAACGTGCAATGGACATGGATTTTCACTTATTAAATAAATGCACTTATTAAATAAATGCATCCTTGTTTATTTAGATGATGTTACTATATTTTCAAAAGATTCTAGAAGAACATCTAATGCATTTAAGGATAGACTTTCAGATTGTGCAGGAAATTTGGAATATCTTTGAATCCACTAAAGTCTATCTTTTTAGTACATCAAGGTAAACTACTTGGCCATATTGTTTCTAAGCAAGGTTTAGCAATTGATCCTTTCAAGATCAAAGCCATATCACACTATCATTGCCCCATCATAAGAAGGCATTACAGAGTTTTCTTGGAAAAATCAACTTTGTTAGAAGATTTGTTCTAGATTTTGTAGCATTGGTTAAACCACTCACAACTATGCTAAAGAAAGAGAAAAATTTCTCTTGGACCAGTGAAGGGAGAGAAGGATTTGAATCAATCAAACAACCATATCTCTCAAGCTCCTACTCTTGCAAATCCAAATTTTGATAAAGATTTTACAATGTATGCACTTGTAGGAGCTGAAACAATCTCAACCTATATTAACTCAAGTCAATGATGAAAATATTGAACAACCTATTGCTTTCTTTGGACATATCTTGCATGATTATGAAACAAGGTACACATTCCTTCAAAAAATAGGTACTTTTAGTAGTAGAGGACTAAATAATTTCAAGTATATGCTTTCGAACAATAAAATCCATGTTCTTGTTTCTCATCCAAGTGTGAAAGCATTCTTACTAAATAAGGAGTTGAATGAGAAAAGAGAAAACTGGATAATGAAGGTCATGGAGTATGATGTTGATATTCGGGTTGCTAAGATGGTTCGAGGGAAAGGTTTATGTGAACATCTAATTGCTGATATGGAAAAACAACAAGTTATAGAACCAGTGATTAAAACAAGCATGCTAAAATTATGTATCAACAATCAGAAATTATGGTTCAACTAGAAAATCAACAACCTAAGCTCATTCAAGAGATTCAGGAATCAAGATGGATGGCTGATTTGATTAACTACCTATGCAGCATGGGACCTATCGGAAGGTATGGACAAAAATAAATGAAGATATTTTAGGTTACAAGTTGTACATTATATCTTTATTGATGGTGTGTTGTTCAAAAGAGATATAAATGGAATTTTGCTACGATGTGTTGACTATGATAAAATTCAGAAAATATTATCAGAATTCCATGAAGGACCTATAGGAGGTCATTTCTCAGCATGTACCACAACCTTAAAAATTATGAAAGCTAGTTACTATTGTCCTAGCATATTCAAAGACTGTTTTGAATGGATAAGAAAGTGTAAAAATGTGCTTTCTTTGTTGGAAAAGAATGTTTAGCTTCGTTGCCCTTGCACCTATCTCAGTTGATCAACCTTTTATGCAGTGGGGTCTTGATTTTATTGGCATGATAAACCCACCTTCATCACAAGGACATAAGTGGATCTTAACTGCTATAGATTATTTTACATGATGGACTGAAGTAATAGCCTTGAAAGATGCTAATGAAACTTCGATACTATCCTTTTATGAAGGAATAGTTTCTGATTGGTGTTCCAACAACTATCATATTAGATAATGCTCTAGCATTTCTTGGTGTAAAGATAATAGATTGGGTTGTCAACCATGGAATATATTTAAGTTCTTCATCTAATTATTACCCACAAGGTAATGGCTTAGCTAAAAGTACTAATAAGAATCTGTTAAGGATCATCAAAAGAACACTCAAAGATAATCAAAGAGCTTGGCATCTGATGTTGAATTCAACACTTTGGGCTGACAGAGTGACTCCTAAAAGATCAGTTGGCAATTCACCATACAAACTTGTGTATACGGAAAAGAAGCAAGAATGCCTATTTCAGTTGAGTTACCTACATTGGATTTTCTGCATCAAATGGAGCTACTTGAGAATGAACCATTATAGGTTCGTTATGCAGAGTTAATGGAATTACAAGAGCTAAGAGATCAAGCTCATTTGAATATGGAAAAGAATAAAAAACAAATGAAGAAGACTTTTGATAAGAAAGCCAAATTTAGAGTCTTCAATGAAGGAGATATTGTGTTAAAGTGGGATGTTGATCGTGCAAAGCTAGGAAGACACATGAAGTTTGATACAATTTGGAGTGGTCCTTACATGATTTCAGCTTAGTAAAGAACACAATGCTTTTCAGCTTTTGAAGCTGAATGGAGAGGAACTTCCCATTCTTGTGAATGGTATGTTTCTCAAACACTATTATTGAATATCTTACAGTGATTGTTAGAGTAGGATTTCCCTTCAATAAGTGTAGTTTCTACACATTGCATCATTTTTCAATTCAATAAGTGCATTCATGCATGTGATCTAGTTTACAGATCCTTTCCCAATTTTAGTTTGTTTTGGAAGGGTTGGACCTTTCGAGAAAAGGTAGATTTTGGTTATATGCTTTGACTCCATGCCCAATGGACAAGAGCAAGGCACTAGTCTTTAAGCTAGCAAGTAGCTTTCCCCACAGGATCGCAGAAATGTTGACAATTTTTGCACTTGTGTAAAAATGGGCAACTCAAAACTTCATCATTACGATGAAAGTCATGGGTGAAGTATACCTAAGCTAAAGAAGTTATGATGTTATTAGTTATTGCTGAATTAATTAATGATTAAGTGAAATATGTAGTTATGTGTGTTGTTACAAAATGTAACAGATCACATAGTCTGCAATTTCATGATACCTTCAAAAAAAGAACACAAAGGCCCCGAAGGATAGTTGTGTTGTCTTGATGAAGACACCGAATTACAAGAGTAGGTGAAGTGTTGAGTTTTGGGACAACAAACATAAGTGTAGATTACAAAAATTAGAGTTCATTACTGAATGTTATAGGTTCTCATTAATGTTCTTTCCTTCATGTTTAAGACATTCAATTATATGACTGAGTTGTTTAGTTCATCATACACTCCATTCAGAATCTTGAAATGCAGAAGGAAATACACAACTCAATTTAAAATTCAATGTTTTATTCACAAGGAAGGTCAAATGTTTCCCACACAAGCTGTGGGATGTGACTAAAAAGTAAAGTACATCTACTAAAGTAAGAGGTACACATGCATGAAAAAGAAAGTAAAGGAGTATGAGTGAACCCATCATTTCCTTTGGGATATTCTTCGTTGTGTAGAGCATCTCCTTTCAGCATGTTTCATCTTTGTCTCCACAATTCAAAGCATGGTACCTAAAAAGTGAAAAGAAAGAACCATCAATAAAGAGCTCAAGGTTAATCCATATTCCTATACTATCCTAATTCATGCATATGGATCTCTAAGCAACATGAGATATAGATTACTTGAAGATCAAACTACATAGCTCACTCAGAAAGAAGAGATAGAAAAGAAAAGAAGAAACATGGACACAAGAGAGGCCAAAAGCCTAAGTATTTTCTAACTATTTTCTTAAAGTGTGTGTAGAGTACAAAGTTACAAGCCAAGAAGAAAGAATTATATCATGTATATGAAAAAGAAGGACCAATGTAACTCAAACTCAAATATCTTCTACAAAATGGAAGAAGATTACAATACGATAAAAAAGAAGATACTTGCAGAAAAATACATGTTTCAGATTGTAGCTAAGGAAGAAAGAATTTTGGTAAAATTTTGACAGGCTTCACCATGTAAAATGGATATTTACACCATTCCATCATGTTGTTTTTAACTAATACATGCTTCTAACAACTGTATGTAAATCAAATAAGTGATACAGAAAATAGAAGAGCCGACTATGATCAAATAATAATTACCATTTTAGTTTTAACAACAAATCAGTTTCAAAAGGGAAAGTTATACATTCTATGATTTCAAATTTCAGAAAACACATCTATTATGGCTATCAGGCACAAGTATAATGTAATAGAGCTTCAATCAGATAATCATATGGAACTCTGACTGCAAACTAGGAAGTAAACTTCTACAAGTTATGAGGTTATAGTGGTTGAAAAGATACATGGCTTAGAATTTCAGTAAGTTGTTAAAGGCTCAAGATCTGAATATCAAAATGTATACAGTACCAACAAATGATAAAACCAAGCCTATTACATCTAACTGGAGGATACTCAGTTTCCAAAAAATCATACTTCTAGGGGTAGAATCAATCAAAGAAGAAATTTCACTACATATATTAGATATGATGATGATATTACCAAAGTCATAAGGTATGGTCAGAAAACCCTTGAATCAAATTATATGCACATTTAGGCTAAGGATTGTTTCAAAGTCTTCTTCATTCAGAAGTTTACATTCCCATTGAAAATCAGTTTCAAGTGGTGAATCCAAGAGAAAATTATAGTTTCAGGCTCCAGTCGGAGAACCCATTAAGGGGTATCAAAATCAGAGTAAGAAATAGGGTCATCTAGTTTACTAAAAACAAACTCGAAACAAGTTTCAACTTGAAAATGGCTCAAGGTCAAACCAAGGGGTCACATGAAATGCAAGAAAGAAATGAATATCAAATACTCCAAAATAGAGATAAGAATGAAAATCAATTACCATGCTCAAATATCAAGAACTTACCAGACTTGACACCATTTACACAATCAACTCAAAAACAAAAGTGGCTTCAATCAAAAGGATGGCACATAAAATTTTTGAGAGTTCAAAGAACTTGAACAATGGCGGCCGAGGAAAAGGTAAAAATCTTAAAAACCCAGAAGCTCACATAGCTCTGAAGAAGGTAGGGAGCTATAAAACAAGCTCAAACCTTTCTCAAAAATGAATCAAACTCAGAAAGAGTAACAAACCACAGAAGTACATGCATGAGGATTTGTAAAGCCGAAATAACATAGCTCAGAAAAGCTTCAACAAAGGCATCGAGAAAAAATTTTGCTAGGGCTTCACCTGTAAGACTGAAAATCTAAATGGAATGACCATTAGGGTCGAATTGACCTTTACCATGCAGACTCGGGTGGTGAGTTAGTGAAACCTAACCATGAGTTAAATATCAATGGCCTGAGATCCCTCGATACCGAGATCAATGATTGAAAATTGATCAACAGAATTCAATGCAAATCACCATGGTCAATACATCGATGATCAGAATTCAACAGGTACAAAGATCAAAGGTTGAGGATCGATCTCCACAAACAATGCAAACCATGGTTCAAGCTTCCAAAAATGCATTTAATGCAAGTCAGAAACCCTAAATCATGCTTTGAAGATCAACGATAAAAAATTGACAAGTACAGAGATCAACGCTCACAAATGGATCATCAGAATCAATGCAAAGTAGTCCAAGTGAAATGGTGGTTGTTGACCAACTTATTCAATTTTCAAATTTGTGAATTGTCAAAATTTCACCCATAGGCCCGCAGAGTACACGTGTCACCATTATAGCAGAAGCGAAAGAGTGGAGGTCGGGATTTATTTACGTTTTCAAAATTTAAATTGCAAAAGGTTAAAATCTCAAAATAGCCCCACCCCCAAGGCAAAAGTCAAAACAATCCAAAGTCAAAGCATTGGCGGAGTAGCAGGTCCTCGTTGAGTTTTGAGATTTTTCGCAAAAGGGGTTAAAGTTTCAAATAGACCCCGGCCCGAAAGTCCGCCAAAGGAGTCAAAGTATCAAACTTTCACGCAGGCCCGCAAAGGGAAAATTAGAAGAAAAGTTATTAAGTCATCTCGTGGGCCCGTAAAAATAAAATGGAGTAAAGTTACAAAATTCCCAATGGCCCACCCATGTTGTTAAAAGGTAAAATCGAAGGAGTGGACTGGGGCATGTAAATTTTTTAAACCCTTTTATGAAAAGAGCTAAGTGTCAAAAATCTCCCGTAGCCCCGCCAAGACCAAACAATATATCATTAAACAAGGATCGGGAAAGCGGGCAACCAGGGCCTTTTTCAGTTTTGAGCCTTTTATAGAAAGGAAGCAAAAGTTATATTTTTGAGCTGCGATTCCACTGCAATAAAATTTGAACACGTGTAGGGCTCAGATCAAGAGCAAATGGCAGGCTGAATTTTTCAAAATACACATGTTTTATCAGAAAAATGATGAAGATGTATTACAGAGGTATTTTGGATCAAATTTTTGAGCATGGCTATCTTTTGGGGAAGTAAAATATAGAGATTTCCAGCTAATATTTTTAATGGGAGTTTTCAGAATGACAACTGGGAAATTAATTACCAGAAATAGCTCAATTTTTGTGAAATATTGCAAGTATTATAATTTCTTTTACCCACGAACAGAGAGTTAATTTTTGCATGCTTCACAAGAGGACAAAACACACAAGATGAAAAATTTACATGCACAGGACAGAAACTTACTAAGAAAGCAAAGCTTATTTTTAGCAAATCATCCACTCCCTTTTCTTAAAAATAGATATGCTCCTCTTTCAAATAGTTGACCAATTGATTATGACCAATTGTAATCAAGGCTATTAAATGCCTATTTGTAATTGCATGTTCTATTTTATTGCTTTATCTATTATTAAGTAAAAGGATAAAAATAGAATGCATGGGCGAGTACACGCCTTAGGCTATTTTTAGGAAAGGGGGAAAATTATTTTATTATATATTGTGTGCCTTTGCAAAGCACAAGAAAACCTCCGGAGGACTTTTGGATATAGGAGTACTGAAGCAAATTTTTCCAGATTTTTTCCTCTGAGTGTGAAGTATTTTCTACCTTTCCACTTTATTTTGCAGTCTTTTGTATCTTTTATTAGTCTTGTGAATGTAAATTCCATGATTAATCATCTTAGCTTGTTACAAAATTCAGTAGTTTTTGCATGAAATTAATGTGCATGTTTAGCTTAGCAGTATTGTTGTGATAATCTCCTTAGTAGCTCCAATTTTTTTCCCTTAATTTTCAGAAAAAACTGTTGATTCATACATCAAAAAAATCCTTCACATATCAATTGTGCATATACTTAGTCAAATCCCTCATACAAATTTGGTGTATCACCTTAGTTTTAATCATTTTACAGTCATCTTTTACTCCTAAACCCCCAGAATCAATTTAGGATACATCAACAAGGAACCGAACTTGATACTGGAGACTCACCTCAAAATAGGTATACCCACAGACTTAAGGTGTTTCCATTGTATCTACAAGAGAGAGAGATCAAAATTTTGCAAGCTTAGAAAACTTGCAACCATCTCTCTACAGGGTGCACTTTCGAGAGATAACACCTATATTTTCTGAATCATCGACAACAATTTCATTTTTGGCGATTTGGAAAAAATAACCAAAAAATTTGGTGTTACTCTTTTTGAAATGGAGGTATCCTTCTTACTTTGTTATTTAGAATCCATGGATTTTACGTAGATATTATTTGTTTATATATGGCTACGAGGGTTCGACATTATCGAGCTTCACAATAGAGGGTTGGTCATCGGTTCATGGTAAGGGATAGGATAGGAAAAGTGCTAGATAGAAAGGGTTGGATGGTGGTGAAAGTGGTTGGATAGATGAGGGGTTGGAAAATAGTGGTTGAATGACAATGGTTAGATGGTAGATGTAGGGAAACATCCGATTTAACAAAAATATAACTTTTTTAAACCCTAGATAGGATCTTTCGAGTCACAACTATAAATAAAGAAATAAAGTACATGAAGTGACAAGAGAAATAAACAAGATGAAAAAACCTTAAGTGTAATGAATAGTTGGAATACTTATTTGGTTTTGTAATTAATCCTGGATTGTGTGAAGATGGAGAACTTGTAAAACTGGTACACAAGATTTTGAATCGAACCCAAAAAAACATAGAAGTGAAGAGGAAGGATAGACCAAGGAACCTAGGGTAATACTAGGGTTCTTGAGTGCTAGGATCCCTATCTAGGCACTAGAGTTTGTGCAGATTCTCAGAAAATGATCTTAGCAGGTTTGATGTGTTATTTCAATCCTTCATTGTCTATCGCTATAATGTCATGCTATGATCATCGATGTCTTTGATAACTGCGATAAAGATATCACCTGAAAAACCACAAACACATCAAATACTAAAAATAAAATAATGTAAAATGGGGTCATATTATCCTCGGTTATAAAAATGTGATCTTACGGCTAAGTAATGCACACCATCTCAAACCCAATGTAGTTCTATGTGTGTATGCGGAATTTTTCCCTACATGGATCTTGTGCGTGTCACACTTGATAACGAGCAAGTAGCTAGATATAGAAAATGTATATAGTTGTGTTTGTGAAAGAATGAACTTACCCTCTTATGAAGTGTATGCGAAGAAACTGTCCCTTCTCCCTTGTGTGTAGATAGAATAGATTCTGAATGCTCTTGATAATTATCTTGAAGCAACCTAAGGTGGTGATAGCTAATGCATAGTGCTTGGACCTTTATTATTGTCTCATGAATTTATATTTATATGATTCTGTTGCTTTAATTTTGTAATTAACCCCAAAAAGTATGAATAACAAGAAGATAAGATGCCTAAACGGATAGAAAGGACCCAAAAGATGTGAGAAAAGTACAAAGAGGTCGGGGGCACCCAGAGGGGACGAGGGTGCCTGACGCTAGCATCCTGACCGGGCACTAATGTCTAGAGTAAGAAATGTCGAAGTGTGAAAAGACAAAGGTTGGGTCAACAAGTGTAAGAATAAAAGATGAAATAGAAAGAAAGAAAAGGTGGCTAAAGACATGGGTCAATTAGTAATTTTCTCACTTAGGAATCATATGAATATTAGTATGTGATTAGGACTAGATAGATACCTAGAGTGCACAATTTAGTATCTACATTTTCCCCACTTTATGTTGTTGAGAGAAATCTCAAGTAAAATAAAGTAGATAGAGATGTGTACCTGATAACCATGTATATTGATGACGAAGAGTGTGCTAAGTGACAAGAGAAAGTGTGAAGGGATAAAATGTGAAGCATGAAAGCTAGAGAAAAGGAAGTGAAAAATGATAATGAGGAACCTGGGGTGAGAGTGTATTTTTAAATATCAAATTGTACCTATTGTTAATTTCAATAAATGTGTGATGTTGCGTTATTGATTTGACTACCGCTTCCCATTAGGACAGACCTAAAAGAGAAGAATGAAAAAATATTCAAATATGTATATATAGAATTTTTTATCCAAATGTATCAAATGCATGTAAAAACTATGAAAAATGATGAAAAATAGA
The DNA here is from genome assembly GCA_018340775.1 of Taxus wallichiana var. yunnanensis. Classification (NCBI taxonomy): domain Eukaryota; kingdom Viridiplantae; phylum Streptophyta; class Pinopsida; order Cupressales; family Taxaceae; genus Taxus; species Taxus wallichiana. The sequence continues at coordinate 165,479,050 of CM031236.1, forward strand.
AAAAGGAACATGTGCACTTGATCTCTGATGAGTGAAAGAGATACAAAGGATCTTGAAGATGTTGTAGAAGAATGATTTTTTTGGGTGATCTCACGCCAAATGTGAATTTTTAGGCGATCTCATGCCACGGAAAAATTATTCAATAAAGAAATGTCTAGTGTTATTCTCCATCTTTTGATTGCTTCCTAAAATTTTAAAACCACTGAGATGGTGAGATCTTGATCCAAAAAAGGAAGATAAATAGTGTGCGATTGACATGGAGGATTATGCTTGTACTATGCCAAATTCTCTATGAATTACCGACAACTACGTTGATATGAAAAAAGCAGTGTATCTACCCCTAGTCATGGGGGTGAGGAAGGGATGGAAGTGCCTAAGCACCTAAGTCCGTATCTAGGTGCTAGTGTCTTTGTTGGAGTAAGGAATCAAGTTTGATTTTGAGCCCTTCCTAAGAATGTACACTTTGTTATCTTTGTGTTGAACTATAACTTTAGACTAGCGAATGGGGTGATTGAGTCACCCAATGATGTCACCCTTATTTGGGGTACATGTGACATCACTACCTAGGAGGATGTGGCCCAAAATAGGACCCCTTGATATATAGGAAGGAAATGTTCTTGGTATAAACCAAGGCACATCTAAATAATGGTTAGGAATTAAATGTTAGTGCAAACTCTATAAGCACACCTATAACAAATAGAGTGTAAGCTAACAAAAAGAATAAAATTAAGAATGTGAAAAGTAGGATACAAACATGGGAAGTCACACACAATGTCGCAAGACAATCAAGGCCAAAGTGACCTAAAGCGTACAATTAGTGATTAAGATAAGACATTGGGAAAAACCCACAAACAATGTGATTAACAAAAATGGGACCTATTGGATCCTAGATGGGGGTATTAGGACTATTAATGTTAATCTAAGTAGGAGGAGTAAAACACTTATGTAAATGAACCGAGAAAAACAAATAAATGAACTAAATAATATGTAATTAATGGACTATAATACTATGAAATGAAAGTAAATATTATTATAAGTGAAAATGGGATCTAACTATGTAAGATACGGAAGAGGATTTACTTAGCTGATTGAAGAAGTTTTTACATGTTATCATAGATATAAATAGATAATATGGAATTGTAGATAGTGACAAACAGATCATATGAAGATCATACCTAACAAATCTAAAGTTCCTAGGGTGATTGGGAGTGTACGGGGGTGCCTCGGGGTGCCATGGTCTTCTTTTTGGGCACCGTGGTTCATGAAAATGCTTAGAAATCAGTTCTGGAATGAACAAAAGGTGCCTCAAAAACCTATCTATCCGCCACATCTGGATCCACTTTGAATGAACTATATTGTGACTGTAAGACAAGAAGAAGTATCAAAACCGTAATGGAAAAATGAAAGATGCATATGATTGGGTCAAAACTGACCTCACCCACCAAACCAGAGACTTATCAATGAACACTACACTACATTTTGGACCTGGATGCGATTCGGTGAATGTGTGCATGTGGTGCCCTAGGTTCTCTCATTCTAGTTGCACTTTGTGAAATAACAAGAAATAATATCTATAACAAATGTAAGTAGAATGTGTGCATGGAATAAAATTGAATCCCTCCCCTTATGAAGTGTGTGTAACACAGATCTTCCTAGCCTTGGTACATAACACTATGTGGATGCAACCTAATGGAGTGATAGATAAAATTGAAGCTAGGACACTCATTATGGTCTTATAAGATTTATATTTATAGGGCTCTCAAGCTAAATTTCATGATTAATCCCAACAAGGATGAATGAGAAAAATATAAAAGAGACCAACAACTAAAAGTGACCTAGAAACTAGTGAAAGGATTTGCATAAATCGAGGCACCCTAGTGGGGCAGGCACCCCAAGTATAGGTGAGGCACCCGATTTTGTGCTATCTTGACAGAAAATTAAGAAATGGGTGGCTATGTGTTGGAAATTACACAGAATGGTGAAATAAAATATAAAATAAATATGGCCAAAAGGTGGGATTAATCAATACTTTAACCACTTGAGAACCTTCTAAATAGTATTATAAGGCCAGACTAAATAATGACTAATGTACATATTTTTGTGTCTACATTTTCCCCACATTATGTTTGTGAGTAGAAATTTTGGTAACATAAAGTAGATAGACATGCATATCCGATATTCGTGTATAATGTAGAAGAAGATGTGCCGGCGGACTAGATTCAAGTGTGGAATGAAAAAAGAAAAATATCAAGGATTGTGGATTCTAAAGATGAAAAATGTGAATAGAAGTGATGAGAGTAAACCTAGGCGAGAACACATGTGTAGTTACTATTGTGTGTAGGGTACCTGCATGGTTAGTATGGAAATTACCATCGTGATAAGTTGTTGTTGTTACGCTTTTTTTTCATTATTTTTGTTGATGCCACTAATTTTACTACTTGTTTCTCATATGACCAAACTTACAAGGTGAAAATGATCAAGTAGTAAAATATGCATGTATGTAAAGACACATGTGTAAAATACACATGTATATAGAAATGTAAATAGAAATGTAAATGGGACATGTGCACATGATCCATGTCGAGAAGAAGGGTGTAGGAGGATATCATGTACTATCGTGAGTTTTTGGGTGATCTCATGCCACCCTAGTCAAGAAGTGTAGGGAGGAAATTTGTGTCCTCCAAATTTAACCACGTATGCCAAAATTTGTTGAAGATATCTTTGTATTGCCTTTGGTTTTTGGGCTATTTGATGCCACTTTGGATGAAGAAGTGAAGAGAGGCACACCCATTGTAGCCCCCAAGCTTGTAATCGCTTGCAGAATTGCCGAAGGATGCCATGTCTTATTAAGGCCACTGTGTATGGAGTTCGTAGTATGGTCTGAAGTCACTTGTTGTGTGTGAACCGGTGTAAATACGTTGTGTTAGTAGAAAACCCTCAATGATTCCCCCTCTTTGGGTGTGTGATGACTGAAAGGGAGAATGCGGCCCCAAAAGAGGACCAACCACACTTTGACTGTATCAACTCAGCCCTACTACAGAGGGCAAGGGAAAGCACTTAGTAGATACCAAGGTGCACACCAAATGGAATGGATAGCCAAAAAAGTTTTATTCGATACGCACATGCATGTAATAAGTGTAAAAACACAAACAATGTAGAAAAATACCGAGCATAGTAGTGTAAACAAGCATAAAATAGCAAGAAGACTACATAAAGTGTGTTAAAAATAAGGGACATAACTTGTGATTTTACAAGACAAACAAGGCTATCATGGCCGCATATAGTAGAAAAGTGTGCACAAAATCAAAGGTAAAACCCTGCATACAATAACAAACAAGAGAAGACAAGTAAAGGAAAAACACACAAGTAGTCATGGAAACATAGAATCCTACAATACAAGTGCTACACATGGAACACTCATTAGCATGTTATAATGATAAATTATATTTAAAAATAGGTATAAGAAATTATTATAACATGCTAAGTAAAGAATGAAACAATAGCACTGTAGAAGTCAAATGTGGATTCCCAACGACCGAGATCGTAAGGGTAGAAGACGAGCATCCATGCTATGTGTAGAGTGTGGTATTGGGATCACAATAGAAAAGGAGTGAATGCACATGTGTGGATGATAATGACATATAAGAAATCAAGCTAACATGTGTAGTAAAGTGATCATACAAAACACTAGTAAAGCAAAAGTAAATTTCCCAAGACAATGCAAGTATGTAGTGGATGGATGCGTGGAATGGAATGCAAAATGAAATGATAGGAACAATGTTCCCCCAATTGAATGGAATTGTATGCAGCAAGGTTCATTTTTATTACCCCTCAACTTTACATAATGATTTGTAAATGAGTGTGTGTCAATAGGAAAATGTTTAGTAGTTATTGGTTATTGTGTGTCTAGCGTATTCGGTGAGTATGTAGGTGTAGTAATGATGACATGTGACATGGGTAGAAGATGTGTGTGGACCATATAACGTAAGCATATACCATGAATTTATTGAATAGATGAGTGATGATTTATCCCTAAGCATATATCACTACAGGATGAGTGGCGAAAGTGGGGATGAAGTATGGGATTGTAAGGTAGATGTGCGTGAACCTTATAGCTGAAGCGTAAATCACGACTTGATGAATGGATGAGTGATGATTTAGCACTAAGTGTATATCACTACATGATGAAAAAAATGAGATGACGATTTAGCCTATGGCTTATGTCACTACAAGATGGAATATGGGTGAGTGTGAAGCGTATATAATTTTGAGGTTGAGAATGGAAGGTGGTGATTTAGCACTAAGAGTATACAACTACGTGGTGAATAATAAGGGGTGGTGATTTAGACTAAATCATATACCACTAAGTGATGATAGAATGGATGATAATGTGATTCTAATCGGATAATAACTGGTCATGATGAAGAGAGTGGTGATTTAACCTAAGATGTATACCACTACATGGTGATAGAAGGCATGATAATGTGATGGAATAACTTAGAAATAATGATAGAATATGTGATGATAAAATGTAAATAGAATGATGTAGAATTGATGAAAGTATTGGTGAGTTATCCTAAAGTGTATACCACTATGAAATGATAAGATGGAGTAGAGTATGAGGTGAGTGAATGATATAATAAATGAGAATGATGAGGGGAGTGTTGATTTAACATAAGGTATATACCACGATGGTATGTGATGATGAATGTAAGTGACGGTATAGCCTAGAGTGTTTTTCACTAGTTCGATTAATGTTGTATGATGAAATTTCGCATGTATGTAAGTTCCATTTGTAAACCATCGACATTTGAGTATGGACCAAGGAACTAAAGTGCGTCATAGGATGGTGAGCGCAGTGCGTAGAATAACACAAAGTGTATGTAGTGTGGATGAGTAAATGGTGAATAGGATATGTGCATATGTGGTATGGATAATGTAATGCGGAATATGTAAAATGTGGTGATACGTGTAGATAGAATAGGTGGTAATATGATATAAATCTATACCTCTATAGAATGCAACCTAACGTGATATGTAGAATGTACGTAAAAGATGAATGTTGGGGTGTGTTGATGTTAAATGTATGTATAAGATAAGTGTAGGATGGATAATGTATGATGCACTATGTGTAATGTCTAAGTGTAGTATGTGGGGTTCAGTGTAATGGTAATCCTCTGCTGAGTCAAGTGTGAACTTATGCACAAGAGTGCATCATCGAGTAACAAGGGTACTGCAATGCACAAGATAAGAATGGTGATGACATGGAGGAAATGTGTAATGTAAAACTTATAAAAGGATGGTAGAATGAAAAATTAGGTTGGGATGTAATGTGATATGCCCAGAAGGTAGTGTGTGTGTGGAGCTTGGTGATTTCATCAAGAAGATCGTTGGCCTCTAGATCAAACTCAAATGGATCGGGGTGGGAAACTTGATAAGCTATATTGTGGGGTTGATCATGTAAGTAGAAAATGAGACGTAGATTATACATACCGATAGCGTATTATCCATCAATGAAGGGAAGATTTGGACATCCATATGTGTAACATCGAGTAAGGTGAGGTGAGTATCATCAAACGTGATGTCAAATGGAACATGTTCCAAAGAGGAGTTGTGGATAAAAATCATGTAAGTGAATAGTGATTGCGAGACGGGAAGAGGTGCACAAATGTCTATAGATGGGGCTGGTTGCTAAGAAGGAACTATACCAATAGAAGTAACACATGGTGTGGATGGAACAACATTGATATTAAAAATGGTACCATCAATGGGTGATAGATGGGTTTGGTCATCCATAAGTTATAGGTCATTAGTTATGTTAATGCGGGGGAGTGGGAAGACTATTGGTGGGAGCTTAGTCACAATCATGAAATGGGTCATGATCAAGAAAAGTAGTATATTCCATTCCCTAATGTATGAATTTGACACAACTATGAACATTAGAGGCAACAACGCGCAAAGCATGCAACCATGGATGACCAAGGAGATAATTGTACATAACCAAAAACTCCATGAAAAAAAAGACCGTATGGATATTTTGGGACCTACAAAGTGAGGTGTAAGGTGATGTGACCAAGTAGAAACATCATAAGCTCATAATGAAATATAAGAGGGGATAATATCCCAATCTGTGAGGCCTAAAGCTTTAAGAAAAGGCATGGTGTAGAGATTAAGTTTAGAGCCATTTTCAATTAGGGTTCGCTTAATGGAAACATTGTAAATGTGAGAAATAATATGTAGGGGTGGATCATTGTCAAAAATAGTTCAAGCCTGGTGAAGAATAGATGGAAAACTAATGTTCTTAGAGAAAGAATCAGTAAAAGTATTATAAACTATATCGGGATGAGTGTTGTTAGCAATACGAGTAATGACTAGAAGACTGATTATCTTGGTGTGTAACTCAAGGTGAAGGAACAAAAAATTATGAATATAAATGACCGTGATGAAGAAAAATGAAGGTAGAAAGGGGTGTGGAAGAAAGGTCAGGTTCACCAAAATGATTAACAAAAATGGGACCTAATGGATCATAGATGGGGGTATTAGGACTATTAATGTTAATCTAACGTAGGAGGACTAAAACACTTATGTAAATGAACCGAACAACAAATAAATAAACTAAATAATATGTAATTAATGGAATATAATACAATGAAATGAAAGTAAATATTATTCTAAGTGAAAATGGGATCTAACTATGTAAGAGAGGGAAGAGGATTTGCTTAGCTGATTGAAGAATTCTATTATAGGTTGTCGCAGATCGAACATACAATATGAAAGTGCAAATAGTGATACAAAGATCCTCCAAAGATCAAACCTGATGCATCTTAAGTGACCAGGGCACTGGAGGTGTCTTGGGCACCCCCAGTGCCATGGTTCCTGCAAATGCTCCGAAACCAATTTTGGAAAGGCCAAAAGATTCCTTCAAACCCTATTTTTCTGTCACACTAGATCCATAGAATGAAATGTATTATGACCTGAAAAACAAGAAGTATCAAAACCCTAATGAAAAAATGAAAGATGCATATTATTGGGTGGGACTTACCTTAGCCACCAAAAATAGTGGACTTATCACTAAGTGTGGCACTACATTGCGGACCCAGATGTAGTTCGTGTGTGTGTGTGTGTGTGTGTGTGTGTGTGTGTGTGTGTGTGTGTGTGTGTGTGTTGTGCCCTAGGTGCTCTCGTTCTAGCCGCACTTTTTGAAATAGCGAGTAATAGAAGTTATAACATATGTAAGTAGAATGTGTGAATGGAATAAAATTGAATCCCTCCCCTATGAAGTGTGTGTGATGAAGACGTTCCTAGCCTTATTGCATGGCACTATGTGGATGTAATGGATGCAACTTAATTGAGTGATAGATAGAAGTGATGATAGGACCCTCATTATGGTCTTATAAGCTTTATATTTATAAGGATCTCAAGCTTAATTTTATGATTAATCCCGACAAGGCGAACGAGAATATACCAACTATAAGTGACCCAAAAATGAGAAAAAAGGGATTTGCATATATCGGGCACCCCAATATAGGTGAGGACACCCGATTTGAGAATAGAATGATGAGATAATTGCAAAATGGGCGGGTATGTGTTGGAAAATACACGGGAATGGTGAAACAAAATATAAAATAAAGATGGACAAAAGGTGGGATTAATCAATACTTTAACCACTCAAGAACCTTCTAAATAGTACTATAAGACTAGGCTAAATAATCACTAATGTGTATAATTTTGTGTCTACTCAATGGCATACAATAGCAAAAAAAGACTAGGAATAGTAATAAAATCATCGACAACCATGGTGGTAGATAGTTCCTACAAGAATAATGTTGCACATGAAGCACCCGTGAGCATGTTAGAAAGATATAAAGTATTTGAAATCATGTGCAATACGATATAGTAGTGTGCTCGTAAATATGATGTAGTATAGAATGAAACAATAACCCTGTAATGCATATATGAAATTGGATCCCCCGGGAGCCATTGTGGGACTAGTATGAGGTAATTCTCCAAGCATACATGTTGTGTGTATCGATATTCGTAGAGCATGTGATCACAACTAGAAGGAAAGTGAACGTGCATGTGTATATATAAAGATAATGACATACAAGATATTTGTCTAGCATGTGTAATAAAGTGAACATGTAAGCATAAGAAAGAAAGATTAAATGATACCAAGATATACGGTATGTCGTGGATGAGATGAAATAGAATGTAGTGTGATTTTAATAGGAGCAGTGTGCCCCCAAGTGGATGTGTATGCATGAGATGAGGTTCATTGATAAAAGACCCCTCAACATGAAAGACTGGACTGTAGAACAAGAGTGCATCATTGGTGAATGGTTTGAACTAAGTGTGTGATAGAAATATTCAATAAATATAGTGCGAGTTTTTATTATAGAATGGTGTAATGCATTATGCAATTTATAAATATTAAACGATACATTAGAATAATTGATTGTAGAAAGGTCTTAATGAGATGCTAGAAATATTTATCCTTGAAATATAAAATTATGTGTAGAATTCACTAGAAATATTGATGATGAATAACATGTGCAAGATTTAGAACATTGTGATTAAGGTGAGGTTAAATTCAGATCTAGACAAAGTGTGTAATAGAATTTTCGATACAAAGATGTCAAGGGTGCATGAAGTATGCATTGTGTATTGTGTAGTGTTTAATGTGTAAGGTTCATGTATATAGTATGCCCACAATAGTCATGTGTGAACCAAATCACGAGAGTGTGTCATCAGGTAATGATGATAGAAGTAGTGTAACAAGGTGTGCAAACATGATTATGTAGAGATGAATTAGGAAGATTGAAGTGTTCCAATAGAAGTGATATACGCCTAATGATGTATAGTGGGGAGGGGGATAAGCATGATGTCCCCCAAGTGTATGAGGAAGAGTAAGATCATGTAACATCGTCTAGGATATCATCATTGTCATGGTCAAAGTCAAATGGAGAAGCATTAGAGAATTGGTAAATAATAGTGTCAGGATGATTGAGTAAAGATCCATTGAGGCGTAAATTATGAATGCCCGTATCAGCACAGTTCATCAATGAAAGGCTTCAATGGAAAACCATGTGCATACCATCGAGTAAGATTTTTGAATAGCTAAGAAATGAATCATTGCAAATGAAAACATAACCAAAGGGCATAGAAAATGAAATATTCATATGATTAGGGTCTAAAGTGTTCCCCAATGTAGTCAAGAAAATATTTCCCAAGTGTAAGTGGAGAAGTGTGAGGAGCACGTGCAATAAATACTATGAGGTGAAAGACATGAAGACCATAAGCAACAATAATGCAGATAAAACCATGATAAAGATGGGGATTGTGAGGTAGAGGATAGAGGTCATCGAATGCAAAGCCTATCCGATTCAAACCATCATGTGTACATATAGTATCAGATAAAGTAGGATCAAATGGGATATGTTCCCAATAATAATCATTCATGAAAAGTGTGCATGTAAAAGGAGAATGTGCCAATGGTAGTTGCACATGAGAAAGTGAAGTAGGAAGAATGACATCCGATGTTTGGACATACCACAATAAAGTAACATAGCATTTGTAGAAGCGGGAGGGGAAATGATGTGGATAGGAGAATGCCTAACATTCAAAAGCACCTTCAAGTGGTGGCAAGTGAACCTAAGCATCCACGGGTTGTGAGTCATTAACATGAATGAGATGTTGGAGTAGGAAGGGTAGTGGTTGAATCATGGGTGCAATATTTGAATAGTTTGCAATTACAAGTAACTATATACTCTACACCCTCATGTAACAATTTAACACATCAATACATTGTAGAGAGTATTTCATTCATGGCATGAAGCCATAGTCCACAAAACTAAGAAATTGTATTAAACTAGAAAGTCATGGACAAAGAAAACCATATGATGGGTTTTTGGCTTGATAGTTATGGGTAAATTGATATGGCTGATGGATGAATCAAACCATCATAAGTGCAAAGAGAAATGGATGAAGGACTAACATAAGCAATAGAAAGGACGATAGCCTCAATGAATTATAAAGAACATAGATTAAGATCATATCCATTATCAAATATAGTTCATTTAACACCAACATTATTAATGTGAATCATTATGTATAAAGGTGGATCATTTTCAAAGGAAATATGATCAACAAAAGGATTAGATGGAAAAATGATGTGTTGAGAAAAGGCATCTACAAATGTGTTATATACTATATCTAGATGAATATCAGAAGGAACACAAGTAGTAACTAAGAGAGTAATGATTTTAGCTCTTAATTCAAGGTTGATGAGAAAGAAATCATGAATAAAAATATCCATGATGAGAGGATCTTAGAAAAATTCAAGCAACAATGAAAGAAAGACCCTAAAGGTGTTTGAAGAGGACGGGTTCACCAAATGATTTAACAAAAATGTAACTTTTGTTTAACACCATAGAAAAGTTATTTCACAGTCATAATGATAAATAAATAAATAAAGTACATGAAGTGGCACAAGAAATAAGCAATATGAATAAAACCCTAAGCGTAATGAAGATTTTGAATACTTAGTTGGTTTCATAATTAATACTGAGCTATGTGAAGATGGAGAAATCGTAAAATTGGTACACGGGAGGTCATAACCGAACTTGGAAAAATTTAGAAGTGTAAAGGAAGGCTAGACTAAGGTGCCTATAGTAGTACTGTGGCACCTAGGCGCTAGAATTCCTATCTGGGTGTCAGATTCTACGCATATGATCAAAACATTATCTTTGTAGCGTCATTGAGATGTCACAATCTTTCACTTTATGTCATTATAATGTCTCACGGTGATTGCGATGTCGATGATAACCTGCAATAAAGGTAGGACTTGCAAAACCAAAAAAAAATCAAATCCTAAAAAGAAAATAATGCAAAATGGGGTCAAACTATCCTCGGTTGTCAATAAAGTGATCTTAATACTTAGCATTTTACTACATATCATACCTAATGTAGTTCGATTTGTGTGTGTGGAACTGTGCCCTAGGTGGCTATGATGTATGTCACACTTGATAGTGAGCAAGTAGCTAGATAGACAATGTAAATAGATGCGTACATGAAAGAATGAACTTCCCCTCCTATGAAATGTATGTAGAAGAAGAAGTGCCTTGTCCCTTATGTGGAGCTAGAATGGATGCTTGAATGCTCTTGTAATGCAACCTTAGGTGGTGATGGATAATGTCTAGTGCTTGTTCCTTTATTATGGTCACATAAATTTATATTTATATGATTCCTTTTCTTGATTTTGTAATTAACCACGAAAAGGCCGATTACCAACAAGATAAGATACCCAAATGGCTAGAAAGGAGCCAAAATATGTGAGAAAAGTATAAATAGGTCAGGGGCTGATTTGAAGAACAATGAAAAGAACAAATGTTCCCTAATCTCCTAGGATTGGAATAGTACGAGAAGAATACTCGAGAGATTTCCTTCGACTATTTGTAAATCAAAAATGGAGTCCGCATGTGAAAATGGTGGCTAGTCAAATTTCCAATCAACCCTCGGCGGGACTAGGTCAAGCTGGAAAATTACAACCGAGTGGTGAAAAGCAAAAATGAAGGTTGTTTATTTGTTTTGCGACCTCCGGTCTTCGTCAGAGTAAAATTTGGCTCAACGAGAATAAGAGGCTTAAATTTTGTTACGGAAGGGAGACCGACCGCCATGAGGACTATTTTATTGCCGACGTGGTGGGTCCTCAAGCCACCACAAGTTTAAATTTTCCGATATGCCTATCAAGGAGCAATTTGAGCTCGGTGAGCATTTGTATTCACTTGGTGGGGTGATCAACTCCCCACCGAATTGATCACATTATATTCCACAATGTTTGGACCGAATTCCATATTACTTGGGCGGTCAAATTATTGTTCACTAAATTGCATATTAGCTCGGTGGATGTGGCGGGCCTCATACATTGACTTATGAATTGATGGATTCATATGATTAGAAAGCCTAATGCCCTATTGTTTGGGATTATATCTATATTGGTCAAGATTATCCCGTACATATAAACATTACCACTGCTATATCTACATGGCTAACAAACCAATGCCACAACAAACGAATCAAGACAATAGTGCATAGGGTCTAATGACTTAGTGCCATGACAAAGAACCCAACGCACGGCTCGGTGGAAATAGTGGGTCGCCGAGAAAAAGAGGCGAAGTGTGGCATTTTCCACCTCTAATCTAGCTATAGTTATCTTATATAAAGGCGTAATGGACCTCTTTCTTGACATGTGTTGATTATATATCCCATATTCCATGCAAGAGGTCCAATGAAAAGCATGCCGCGTGTGACTTGAACAGAGACCTCTCCGCTCTAAAACTCATCGCCAAACGAATTGCTATGTGGATTGACAAAGATAAAAATGAGCTCGATGTTATATAAATAGCTATGTGCTCTACATTTTAGAAAAAGGGAAAGGTAATGAAGGCATTAGGTTATTTAAAAAGGAGCCCGATAACATTAAAAGATCTTCAAAGATATTTTGAAAGGCTTATTATTTTAATAGGATATTATTTTTTAATAAAGTCCTACTATTAATTATAGGCAATTTTTGGAGAGTAATTCTATTTAATATTTTATTGGCAATATTGTGGAAGCTAAGTCCTATTATTTTAATAGGCAAATTGTAAAATTGGGAATTATTGGAAAATACCCAATTGGCCCATAACGCCACACTTGTGAATCTGGAGTGTCGGCGGAGTGCCGCGGGACGTATTAATAGTGTCAAGAAGGCCAATCAAGTTCCAAAGTAGATTGTGCTTGAGCAAGGTGGAGAATAATTCATCTTGTTCATCGGAGTTCTTGAAAGGACTGGAGTACTATTAGGCAAGTGAAGTTCCATTAGGTTTTATTGTAAGAAATAACATTATAATTACAAATTTTGACTAGTGGAATGGTTCGATAAGAACTCAAAGACGTAGGCTATTTCCAAACTCCGTAATCAATCCGTGTGCAATGTCATTTATATTCTTGCATACTTAAAATGAAGTAAATTTTAACAAAGTAATTTTTAATAAGCCTATAGGGGATCGAAGGTCGTAAAAAAATAAATTAAAATTTTTGACTTGGATTTTCGGATCAAGTTGGTATCGAGAGAAAGTTGTTGGCTTGCAAAATTTATACTCTTTGAGAAAGTTTGGTATCGAGTCGAGTTGATTTGAATGTGTGATTACTTGATTTGGCAATAGTTAAGTGTGATTGAACAGTACAGTGCACCATGGGCAAGATGTCTAAATAGGTGAAGCTCAATGAGATTGAAGCATATAATCACCAAATCTAGGAAGATAACTCTCTCCGCCATCAATGTATTACTCCTTAGAAGAGGAGAATGCTCGTTTGAAAACAGAACTGCAAACCAAGGATGAGCTCTTGGCAAGGCTACAATGTGGTGATCAAAATAAGGAAATTCCTTCAACTTCAGATGTAGAGACCATGAGAGATGAGTTCACTATAAGTTATTCACCACTTGAATCTTCTTCCTCCCATTTAGTTTTTGATTCAAGTAATGATTTCTTTGGTTCGTTTAAAATGAATACTAGAGGCATTAAATCCTAATTATTAGATAAAATGGGATTCGATGGAAGAGGCCTTGGTAAAAATGGCCAAGACATTGCTAACCCAATATAGTTTGAGGATCATCCTCATTTTGTATATTTGAGTTATCCTAGTGTGGGAATGGATATTGGATATTTCTCCAATAATGCTGATGGGAGACAAGATTCTGAAAGAAAAGTGAATACTCCACTAGTCCTAAAAGAATATTATGAGAAAGAAAGTTGTGATTCGTCATCACAAGCAAGATGTGGTAAGAAAAATCAACGAAGAGGTAATGAGATTCCACCTCTAGTTTATTACTATAATCATAAGCACGGTGAAACTTTGATCCACTTTTTAGCTTAAGAAATAGTGTTATAATTTTCAGAAAATGTGGATTGACATTCCATGTAATATTTATGGATTGCAAAATCATTATGTGGCCAGATGCTAGAAGAGAAGGACACTAATGAAGAATTTGATGTCATTCATCAAGAATGTGACAAATTAGAAAGACCAATCTCATCATGCAAAGTCAATAAATGGCGAAAGAGTTCCTTGTCCCAAAAGAAGGAGATTAAGAGGAATTTTTGTGTTCATTTCCAAAGCAATGGGCATCAGGTGGAAAATTTATGAAAACTTCATCCATCTCATCATCGATTTATGGCAAGCTAAAGATAGAATGGAGGCCTATTGTAAAGACAAAGGAGGTTTTTAGTCCACCACCAGTTGACAATTCAACCTAGGACCAGGTAATATCTAAAAGTGAAAGTCCTTTAAAATGGGTAAGTCAACAATTTTTCAATTATATATTACATAATTCAGATTGATGAATAGTATGCAGTATTTGTTTGGAGATCAAATTTTATGAGAAAATGTTGAGAGAAAGGTTTACCATACTCAGTGGATTTTCTTACTTAGAAAATTTGATTAATACTCTAAACATATATCCTAATCAACTTATGAGTTCCTATTACAACTTGGATACAAGATTTAACTCATATTAAGCTTGGAGATCTATCAACCATATGTGCAGATAATTGAGCTCATAGGTGTCATCTTGGAACTTCATTCTGTGTAGAGGCATTGTGACCGTGCAACAAAATGGTAGTTGAACACCATTGGCATCTAACATTAAGTTGGAACTTCATTATGTGAAAAGGCCCATTATGGTCATGCAATAGAGTGGTACCTAATATTCATCATCAATAGGAGGCTTTGTACCGTGTAGAGGAAACAACCGTGTAGCGGGGTTAAAGTCACCATTATTGATCTCGTGAGAAATTAGCCATGATCATTGTTCTGTGTAGAGGCATTGTGACCGTGCAACATAATGGTAGTTGATCATCATGGACATGGCATCTTCCAAAGTGTAAGGCCCCTAGAGAGAATATGTGGTGATCTTTCACTATTACTAAAGTGTAACACCTCCAGAAGGCAGATGTAGCAATATGTATTTTTGGAATTTATCGAAGTGTAAGACCCCTAGAGGGAAAATGAGGCAATATTAATTCCAAGAAGACTATATGTTGTGGAAGTGTAAGACCCCTAGAGGGGAAATGTAGGAATATATTTCTTACGTATTTGCCGAAAAGTAAGACAATAATAGGAAAATTTGGCAAGTATAAGCATAAAGGATTGTCAAAGTGTAAGATCCCTAGAGGGGAGATGAGGCAATCAAGACAAAGGAAGAAGTATGGTGGGACCATACCCCACAGCACCGAATCGAGACCAAGAGTATTTAGATTCATGACGAGGTGAAAAATTTTTCCAATAAGCTTTTGGTGGAACAAAAGCCTTTCCCATTGGGGAGGTGTGATCCGGAGGAAAATGTGGAGAAAAATGTTCCCTAAATCTCCCAAGATTGATAAGACGAAAGTTCACTCGAGATCTTTCCATATCCTATTTGAATGTCAAAAATAGAATCCATATGTGTAAATGGTGGCTGGTCAAATTTGCGGTCAACCCTAGGCAAGACCAGTCAAATGGCAAATTACAAACGAGTGGCAAAAAAAAAAAATGGAGGATGTTGATTTGTTTTGTGACCTCTAGTCTTTGTTAAGTGTAAAAATTGGCTCATCGAGAATAAAAGGCTCAACTTTGGTTATGGAAGGGAGCTCGGCTGCCGTGAGGACTATTTTATCACCGACGTGGTGGGTTCGAAGCCACCACAAGTTCAAATTTTCCCGATATGCCTATCGAGAAGAAATTTGAGCTCGGTGAGCTATTTTATTAGCTCGGTGGGGTGATCAAATCCCCACCGAGTTGATAACATTATATGCCATAATTTTTGGACCGAATTCCATATTACTTTGGTGGTTCAAATTATTATTCACCGAATTCTATATTACCTCGATGGATGTGGCAAGCCTCATACATTCACCTATGAATCGACAGATTCATATGATTAGCGAGACCAACGCCCTATTGTTTGGGATTATAGATATATTGGTTAAGCTTATCCGAACGAATCAACATTGTCACTTCTCTATCTACATGACTAACAAACCAATGCCATAGCAAATGACTCAAGCCAAGATACATGGGGTCTAATGACACCGCTTGCTCTATCTACATGACTAACAAACCAATGCCACATCAAACAACTCAAGCCAATAGTGCATAGGGTCTAATGACACTTGCTCTATCTACATGACTAACAAACCAATTCCATCGAAAATGAATCAAGCCAACAAAGTGCATGGGGTCTAATGAATCAATTCCATGACGGAGAAACTCAAAGTGGAAACAATGATTCACTTTGGTAAAAGAGGTGAAACGTGGCATTTTCCTCATCTACTCTATCCACGGATAGCCTATATAAAAGGCTAACTAACCCCTTTATCGACACGTGTGGGATATATATCTCATATACTATGCAAGTGGTCCGACGCAAAACATACCACCGTGACCTGAACCAGATACCTCTCGGCTCTAAAACTCATTCGCTAACTAACTTGCCAAGTGGCTTGACGGAGATAACAATGAGCTCGGTGTTATATAAATATCTCGTGCTCTATATTTTAGAAAAGGGAAAGGAAATAGAGGCATTAAGGTATTTAAAAAGGAGCCCGAGGACATTAAAGGATCTTCTAAGCTATTTTCGAAAGGCTTATTATTTTAATAGGCTATTATTTTTTTAATAACGCCCTATTATTAATTGTAGGCAATTTTTGAAGAGTAAGTCCTATTTAATATTTTATAGGAAATATTGTGGAATCTGTGTCCTATTATTTTAATATGCAAATTGTAAAATTGGGAATTATTGTAAATTACCCAATTGGCCCATAGTGCCACACTTGTGAAGCTTAGAGTGTCGATCGAAGTGTCGCAGGATGTATTGATAGCGTCGGGAAGGCTAATCAAATTCTAAAGGAGATTGTGCACCAAAAAGGTGGAGGACGATTCTTACTGGTCATCAAATTTCTTCGAAGGACTGGAGTACTATTAGGAAAGTGAAGTTCCATTAGGTTTTATTATAAGAAATAACATTTTACTTACAAAATTTGACTAGTGGAGTGGTTCGATAAGAACCTAGAGATGTACACTATTGTCAAACTTTGTAATCAATCTTTGTGTAGTGTCATTTATATTATTGCATACTTAAAACAAAGTAAATTTTAACGGTAATTTTAAATATGCCTATAGGATTCCAAAGGTCGTAAAAAATAAAATAAATTTTTGACCTAGATTTTCATATCAATGTCACCCAGAGGGGACGAGGGCACCTAACACCTTGGCATCCTAGTTGGGCGTTTATGTCTAGAGTGAGAAATGTCGAAGTGTGAAAAGATAAACTAGGTCAACATGAGTGTAAGACCTAAAGAGGAAATAAAAATCAAGCAAAGGTGGCCAAAAACATGGGTCGATTAGTACTATTCTCACTTAGGTATCATATGAATAGTAGTATGTGATGAGAACTAGATAGATACCCAAAGTGAGTTATTTAGTGTCTATAGAAAGATGGCATATTACAGATTAGATGAAAGTACTTTTTATCCCAAATTCACCCCCCATGGTGATTTGGATAACTTGTACAAATTCTTCATTCCCTGAGCCAGTAAAATTGATTCAAGGCCAAAAATCATGTTTTGGGGTCCCTTTGGTGTCTCCCTAACCTCCCCATCCAAGGAAAAAATCCAACAAGTTGGCAAAAATGAAAAAATCCAAAAATGAAGTCGTAGGCTTGTTTTAATGCATTGCGGGTCTGGAGGCTGCGGATCATACCAGTGCAGATCATACCAAGGTTTGTTGTACCAGGTTTGGAGCCGAAATACAAAGGAATCAGCTAAATTGGCTTTCTGTGTCCTAGACCGCACAAGTTCAATAAGGACATGTGGGGTGCGCATTGCCGAAAATGCTGAAGTCAAAGGGAAATCGGTGAAGTCGGAACTTTTTTCCTAGGCGGTTCGTGGGATAGTAGGGACATAAGTACGCACGGGATGCAAAAAGCTAATTTTTCCGCAAGTCAGTGCATTGTGGGTGGCATGGAGAAATGTGTTCGGGATGGTCGGGACAAAAGTACATGCGGGATGCGCAAAGGCGAAAAAGCCGCAAAAGGAACCATACGTTGCGGCGAATGTGGAAGTCAACGACCCTCACGATCCGATCAATGGCGAGACGCACGAGGACAAGGAAGCTTGAATCGGGTGATGTAAATATTTTTGTCCTGGACAGCTAGGACACGCAGACCCAATTTTGCCAAAATAGCTACAATGAAGAGAAAAGTCAATGTTTGACCTCCGAACTTCAAACGGCCATAACTTTTGACTCCGAGCTCCGATTTTCATAAAATTGGACTTTCTGGAACGAGCACGACGTCCTCTACATCACAAATACTATATTTCTTAATTTTTATGAGGGTAGATATATTTAAATAAAAGAAACATATTTATCTCCAGTCAATTAATGCTCATTCCCGTTAAATGATAGAAAATGCCTGGTAGACCCAAAATAGTTGTTTGCACTCAGAAGGCCATAACTTTTGCATTTCTCAACGAAATCGCATGAAATTGGTACCGTTGGAATCATGTTTCTAATCCCAATGCACATCAATCAAGAAATTCTATATTTAATGAAATATAGATATATATTTTGTAGAAAACGTGGCGGGTTCATGACAATGTTTTATTTGGTAGTTGGGAGTGCAATTAAGAGGCATGGTCATCATTATTTCTCTGCTGCAACACCTGGGATAGTATGGGGATCCTTTTGCAAGTAACATACAATCATTTCACTCCATTTAATTCCTCTTACAAGTGGTTGAAGGAAATATTTTGGGATTTCCATTTTCCTTCTCTCTCTCTTCTCATTCTTCTATAAATTGGAGTGTTAGGCTCATTGTAAAGGGAGGTAGTTTTTAGTAGCAAAGCTCTATCAAAATTGCTTTGTGAAGCCAATGTGCTATAGGCCCTTGTAGTGGACTCCTTGCATGGTGATCCAGGCCCTTATCTTGTAATAGATTGAATTGTGCATATCATGAAGCAATAAAATACAAGTTTGTGGATGCATCTTCCCCTGTTGTGTTTGTTTGCACTCTTCTTGCCCTTTCAACCTTCATTACAAGAATATTGTGTCTATTTTTATGCTCTTTCAAGGATTCATTATTATTGTGCATGTATGAAATATTTTTGTGAATGCATTTTCTAGATTGTGGAGAACTGTTATCACCCCTTCTATTATGCATTTTACTTCTACTTTTCACACATTGGAAGACTACTCTCACACCCCTCCTTTTTTGGTGTATCACCACTGTAGTGTAGGATTTAATTCTTATTCATTCTCTCTCCTTGGTCCCTTGGAAATTTAGATTAGGACAGTTAGTTTTTCCTGCATTAGAGTAGAATGTGGCAGGTATTTTAGGAGCAAGAACCAGCTTTCTCTGGAGGCCTATCTCAAGCAACAAGTCCTAGAACTTGGAGATAGTACCCATGTTATCCAATCACACCGTGAGCTCAGGTATATGCACTTGTGTAAACATAAGGGTTCTGTGATTCTCGATAACGGTACTTGGAGGTAGAGGTCTAGAATGACGGTGTTAGATGTGAGTCAATGTCACAAAAAGGAGACACACGTCTTTTTATTGATATCTTAGACGATCGATGTATATTTATTATTCCTTGGTAAATATGAACTTAGTTTGATTCAAAATGTTAGCGAAATACATGCATAAGTTTTTTTAGTGTAAATAGTAGGTGAACAGTCCCATATAAATGATTTGTCATATGAAATTTTAGGCAAAGTGGGCGGCAATCAATTTCTTAAAATTCACGATTACCAATTCCAAAACACCTAATATTTGTGAGTTTACCAAAATTTCCACTAAAATTTGCCCTATACTTGGCATAGGTTATCAACCAGTGGTCACCAAAACCCTCTCACAATTGATTCTTACAATGGTCATGAAACTATTCCACTAGACATGCCTTTGCACATTGAAGCTACAAATAAACACTTGTAAAAATAAGCATTGTTGTAATGCAAGAAGATCATTTAGACTTCTTTCCCCATATATAAATCAATTAACAAAATAAAACAAATACTTTTCAAATTGAACAATCCACAATGGAAATATTTTGGATAAGGATTCATTTAATCATTATTTATATCTCAAGAGTCATCAATCAATCTTAATATTCTTTCTTATGTTCTTGTTTATTGTTAAAAATGAAATAAACAAATAAACAAAAACTGTCATTCTTAATGACAATTATAGGTTTAAAAATTTTCTACAATATTAATAATATAAATTGGATTAAGAATTTTTTGATTTAATATGGGTTCTGAGCCAAATAAGTTGGTTTAATATGTGTTGGAAATTTTTATGATATGATTACATGTTATATACAAAACTCGCTTCATCGACAAATATTTTGGGAAAACATAGACTTGTCATAGTTTATCAACCAGATTCATCACCTAGACCACCATAGGTACTTATAATGGCCAACCAAGTATTCCACCAAACACACCTCCGCATATTAAAGCTAGGAACAAAAAGTTGAATAAAATAAACATGGCTTGATGTAATAAAATCATTTGAACAAAGCTTTCTCCATAAATCAATAAATTAAATAAAAAGACTTTTCTTAATTAAAATCCACATTAGCAATATTGATCGATAAGGCCTCATTTTTGCTATAACGTTGTCAAGATTTCAGTCAATAAACCTTATTGCACATGTATTCTTCTGTTAATTTTAATTATCCACAACCTCACACTTATATTTATTGCATTTTCTTGTAGTTATTTTTATGATTTCCATTCCTCATTATGCATAGATATGTGTCTCTATTGCACCTTCAGGGTGAAATCACTCAATTTATTACCTAACTAGAATAATAAACTCTTATGGATTTCTTATTAGATCATGTGAAGACAACTTGATTATGTATTTTAATCGAATGTTAGTTTAAAAATCACAAAATCAAATGGTTTTAAGGAAGGGGTTTCATTACAACTTAGGGATGCAAAGTTTTGAGGAACATGATTGAAGTGATGATTCCAATCCAGAATATTGAAAATGAAAATCCAAACATGGAAAAGGATTGGAAGGTTGTGAATCGAGAAAAAGAAAGGGACTATTTCTCCCCTTAAGATGCACTTAAGATCTAATGGGAAGGGGTCACAAAGATGAGATAGTTTTCATTTGGGATTTGTATTAGTATTATTGTTAGTTTGTTCTTTTGGTTTGTTTTGATATGTTGTACTCCGGTAGAGGAATATTTTTTTCTCCTAAATTTCATATCTTTGTCTCCACTTTTGTATGAGGTAGGGTCCCCTTAACCCTCTTTTACCCATAATCAAAAGAAGGAAGGGGTTTCATGGAGATATTACAACTCCTTTTTTAAAACCATGGAATCAAATTTTCAATTATTCAAAGTAGTCCACAAAAATTGGCACCTTGCTAAATCTAAATGAATGATCAAGCACTCGTATAAGCTAAGGGTAAGCTAGGATGAGCTATTGTTATATATAACTTAAGTTGAGACGAACACTAGACTTGGGAAAGCGATGTTGTTTTCCTTATCCACTTAGCTTGATCCCTTCCAAAGCTAAACAAATTTAATGGTAAATACTTTCATTTTATTGGCGTTATGTACTCTAGTAAATAAATGGAGGCCTTCTCCTCTAAAAGTGTCACATGGGGGTGATATTGGGTATGTAATGTCATAGATGTCTCTCACTTATTTTATATGGAGAATTATGACCCCTATGTCAAGGTGTTGCCTCAATAACAATACTTGTTACTAAATAACAAGATGACCTTTTAAGTGTAATTTTAAACCTTTTTTTATAGTTATGCATAGGTCTTGATTGGAACTAGGATCAGTTGGCACTTTTTGCATAGTAATTAAACTTTGCTTCAAATTTATGGAAATAAAACATAACATCCTTTTCTACTTTATTATATGTTTGACCGAATATTTATACGTCTTTATGAATTGTGTATATTTCTAAAGACATAATATTTAATAAATTTCATGTCTCTATTAGGGTAGGTAGAATTTTGATTCTCATTGGAGTAAATAATTCTATTTGCTAATAATAATAGACTGAAAACATCATGTAAATATTTAACAATTAGCTTATAATAATGGGCACATTATTAGATATAAACAAATTTTTAATTGCAAAAACATTAATGCATTAAAATTTAAACACCGATGCCAAAAGGAAGAGATGTTATCACAAGCCCTTTTTGATACACGGTAATAAATAGGACACCTTTGTTGGATACATTCAACAAGGAACATGAATGAAATTAAACCCTCAAATGTTCTTGTTGATCATCTATCTCAACTTAGCAAATGGCCTTGATGAAACCTAAAACCACAATATAAATAATCCCACATACAACCATGAAACCTATAAGAAAAATATACATAAGCCCATATAGCACAACAACAATAAAGTAGGGCACATATTATGGAGTGAGAACACAAGACCATAGAGGATCTGGTGAAATTTATCGCCTCTTGAAGGCCTCCAACAACCAACATGTTATTAGGAGGTTTTTGCTTCTTTCTCAAAATTTCCCATCACAATCCCCAACATTTTTGAGATATTTCTTGAGCCATCCAATAAGACAAACATCCTTCTAATACCAGTCAAAGAAAAATTGCAAGGTAGTGTCTATTTGGAATTTTTTCAGGGAGCAAGTCAAATAATGACCTTTCTCCTAAATCAAATCTATGGATGGTCTCTTCCTCGAGTTCCACCATGAGTATGGAATCCAAAATCCAGTAATATTTCTATGTCATTAGATGGGCCAAGTTTCCTCCCAGCACAACTGCTCCCATTGCGTCTTAGCTTATATATTTTCTCGTATAGCTTACACTTGCATTTTACATGCATGTTTGCTTGCACTAACAATTGTTTCCTAGCCACTTCTTTATATG
Source organism: Taxus wallichiana var. yunnanensis (assembly GCA_018340775.1). NCBI lineage: Eukaryota > Viridiplantae > Streptophyta > Pinopsida > Cupressales > Taxaceae > Taxus > Taxus wallichiana. Next base: position 165,502,002 of record CM031236.1, read on the forward strand.
GTCCTTGGTTTCTACCAACCACATTCCCTTCCCCTGTAGGGAACAGTTTCATCATAGTGTTCTATCCTCGTTTGGGCCACATACTCCTTCTATGATGTTGCATGTACCCCAAATGAGGGGGCATCATTTGGGTGAACTAGTCACCCTATACAACGTCATACAAAAATGATATCAATACAACATACACAGATTTTCTATTTTGGATAGGGATCGAGAATAAGAATTAGGTCCTTAATATAATTTCCTTTTCTAGATGCCTAAAACTAGGTAGAAATTACACAACAATTAGTATTTCAACACAATCTAAAGAACTCCACATAGTGTCTTTTACATGACATACAGTCCTTAGCACATAGATTTATACACACCATTCATAGTGGTGTTATACATTGTGGAAAGTAGTTAAAGGTTAGACGATGACAAAAGAATATTCTCCCTACACTTCTTCCATTTCATTGGCGTAAGATCACCGAAAAACTCACGCATCAAAATCATCTACAGGATCCTTTTATACGCTCTTTCCTCATCACAGATCAAGTGCACATGTTCCTTTTTCATGCTTTCAACATTTTTACATACTTTCCTTACAAACTTTTTACATATTTAGATCATATTATACATTTTCTTTGACTACTTGTTTTTCTTCTCTTTTCAGTTTTTCCATATGGGAAGCGGTAGTCAAGTCAACATAAAAAACAACAACATTGACATAAAAACAAGAAGATTATGACATCTACACATGTATTTCCACCCTAGGTTCAATTTCATCACTTTTTTACTTTCCCCTCCTTAGCATCCATGCTTCACATTTTTAGCATTTCATGCTTTTTCTATTCCTCGACACAATTTCTTCATCGATCTACATTGTCATCAAGTATGAATTTCTATCTACTTTATGTTACCAAGTGTTTCACTCACCAACATAAATTGGGGGAAAATTTAGACACAAAATCATGCACTTTGGGTAATTATCTAGTCCACGATTACATATTACTATTCATATGATTCCAAAGTAATAAAAGTACTAATTAACCTTTAGCCACCATTCTCTTCTTTTTTATTCTACTTTCAGTCTTTCACCCTTACTTGTTAAGTTTTTATTTTTACTCTTCGGCATTTATCATCTTGAACACCAACACCTAGTCGGGATGTTAGTGCCTGTGCACCCTCGTCCTTTTTGTGTGCCCTTGTCATCTTTGAACTTTATTCACTTTTTGGGTCCTTTTTAGTTGTTTGAGAATATTATATTTTTGGTATTCAACCTTTTCGAGGTTAATTATGAAATTCAAGTGAAGGAATCATATAAATAGAAAGTTATGTGATCATAATAAAGGACCAAACACTAAGCATTAACTATCACCACTTAAAGTTGCATCCATCAAGGTATTTAGGAGCTCCATTGCATCCATCTAACACTATCATAAGGGACACAAGGGCTTATCATCTATACATACATTTCTTTAGAGGGAAGTTCATTTTATTCCATACACATATTTATTACATTTTACATCTATATATTTACTCGTTATCCAAGTGAAAAACACACAATAGAAACCTAGGGCACAATTCCACACACACAAACACAAAAATACATTGGGTCTAAGATGTAGTGCAACACTCAGTCATAAGTTCACCATTGTGATAGCTATGGAAAGTCTGACCCTCATTTTGCATCTTCCTTTTTAGGATTTAATGTTTATTTAAGGGTTTTGTAGGTTCATTTTTCATTGCAGGTTTACAATGACCTTGATGATCTTGGTGCGACCTCAAAGCGATCAAAGATGACTAAAGGTGAACTCCGTGTTCCCCAGTCCACCTTCTTCCTCCATATATATATTTTATAGGGATTGTATATGACGCTTCTTCCTCTCTATTCATTAATCATAGCTTTAATCTAGTCTAGAATTTATTATGAATTAGCTAAGGATTCTCACCCTCTCTTTGCACTTAGGGTTTTCACTTTATTACTTAGTTTACTTGGGTGTAATTTTTGTACTTAATTTTTATTTATTTACTGTTATTATAGCATTCATATTAGGCTCTTATTTACATTTTAGCTTAATCATTCAAATCACTAATGACAGGGATGCATTCACAATTAATGATATTTTTATACCTGTATTTTTACTTCAATGCTTGGTGTGATGTGTTATTATAAGAACAAAGGTGCATTCCTATTCAAATTTGTAATAAGTGAGCATTATTTATTTGTATTCAATGCTAATGTAAAAAAATAATTAGAGCTAAAAAGTATTCTAACATCATGATATTTAAGTTAGTTAACCTAGAAAAACATCCTTTGTTGTGGTTGGTTAACCACTTAGGAAACTATCTTATTATAGTTTTTGGTTATCCATTTGAAAAATCATCACCGAGGTTGTTAGCTATCCCGAAAACAAAACCATCCAAATCATGAGAGAGTATCGAGGTGACACATTGCAATACAAGATATAGTTTTCCCAATGTTCACACTAAGGGATAATTGTTAGGAAATATATAGTATTTCTCTAATTTAAGTAGAATAATTATTTTTATAATTATATAAATTATAAATAAGTTAGATATTGAGTAGAAAATGATTGACGATCCGATAGGAGTGATGACTTACAGATCGGAAACAAAGGAGGAGTTGAGAAACCCTAGCGGTGACAGGATGGGCACCGCAAATGGGCAAGGAATCAGTTCAAAATGTAGTGAAGATAAACAATGTGAGGGGGGTGATGATCAGGGTTTCATTATTGTATCAGAAATGTGACGCACAAGCCTCAATGGTAGCAGGAAATATTTGACCTTCATTCATAATTTCTTGTCTTTGAATCAGAAAGATAAATTAAAATATCTCATGCACATGAAATAGGAAGGAATGATGGATCGGGGTCCAGAGAAACGACACCCCTATCTTGGTCACCCTCCTAATCTGCGATCATCTTATTTCCTCCATGGCTATGTCGATAAACAAAGCTTGACTTCAAATGAAGGATTTGGTGCTACTTCCAACTTACCTAGTGGGTACACAGTTTCCAAATCTGCAACCTCCTTTAAGGATACAGTGAAGCCTAAATCCCCCTCCCCTCTCATCATGTTGGCTTATATTGTTGACTTAGTAGAAGAAATTCCATTGCGAGTTTAGAGAAACTGGAAGTCTTGGCCCATCTTCATTCATTGTCCCAGCTCACAGTTATTGGGAGATTCAATGGCATGTGGCCATCCTCCTCTGATCTCTCACTTTGGATCACTAAAAATGGTTCGCTAATTGTGAAATATCATTTTTCTCCAAGGGTTTCTTTGTGGTGAAGTTCAAAAGGATTGAATATTATCAAAAATGCTTCTCGGAAGGAGCATGGTTATGGGGCAACGCAAGGATTTTTCTTACGCCTTGGTTTCTAGAATTCAATCGAATACCTATTATGTATCAAAAATGTCTGTGTGTGGGTTCACCTTCCAAATCTATCGTTGCATTTTGGTACGCTCTCGAAGACATCAGTCAAGCTTTGGGTAAATTTTTAAAAGCTGATCTAGCTAGGGAGGCTACCGGGCTTCGTACATATGCCAAAATCTACGTAGAAATTGACTTAAGAAAGGGTTTTACTTGATCAGGTTATCTTGAAATTGGGTGAATTCTAGCACATCCAAACCCTTGATTATGAGAATATAGCCTTCAGATGTTGTATTTTCCATACTCGGGACATTTGCAACCAGATGCCCACAAGGAAGGAAGAATCAACGAAGAAATTCCTCGATAAGCAAAGGAGGATGGAACAACCCCTCTCTAAATTTGGCACATAAATTAAAACATAAGGAGGTTCCCAGTGGGCCTATGCATCCTAATTTTGGGAATGGACCAAAGATGCTAGTCAATATGATTCCAGAGAGCTGAGTTGAAGATTTCAGGACAAGAGTAGGTGGTGTCAAGAGAGGGAATGAGTTCGAAAAATTGAACTCAGATTAGGATCAAAATCTTAATCCTTCGAATGACCTCATGCTGGTGGTGGCTTCAAATCAAAACAAATGGCATGAGGTCAGAAAGTAAAAAGGAAAAAAGGGTGTCCTGCTAACCTTCTGGGCTACTATTCTTCGTATGAAGAGCGGTAGTTTACTAATGCCTATCGGTTTCTTTATTTGTATTATGTTTTTGATTGTTTGGTTTAGCTTTCTATATTTCTCATGTGGTATGTAATTTGGTTCATAGCTCGGTCAAAAGCATTTATCTCATCAAAAACAAATTCAGATATTGAGTGATTTGTAGTTATAAGTCACATGATATCTCTTAGATTTGAGGAATAAGAACAAAATTTGCAGGAGAAAATAATTGTTTTTATTGAGATAAGAATTGACTCCTTATTCAAAGGAGTACAATTGTTGTATGTACTTTCCTGCTATCAAATACAATGAGTGAGTTTATTTTACATTGTTTTATGTTCATCACAATTTTTTTGTCAAGAAAATATGGCCTTGGATTTGATATAATCTTCCAAGTATTCATGTGTGAAATATTTAAATAAATATGAATGGAAACACAATAAAATGTGATGAATTTAAAAATGAGGACAATGGATCGTGTATTATTTCCAATTGGAACTATAATCTCAATGAGAAGCACCATATTTTCCTCTTCCCTCAAACCAAACTACCATAATTTCCATAGGTCTAGAGTAATTACAAATATAATAGGTTATAGAGAGATCTCGTAGAGTTTGAACTCCCAAATCTTATGTTAAACCACTAATGGGCTCTATGGAGCATAGCCTGAAGACATAGATTTACGCAATCGATGGAATCAGTAGCCTTATGAACACAAAATAATAAAAAAATCTTGATTTTGGTACACCTATTATTGAACTAAAGCGATAATCGTAAGTTTTCATCTTGACAATTCATTGACGTGTGATGACTTTAGGAAAAGGGTCCCACCAATATCTTCATCCGTAAACATTATAAACTAGTGCAACTTAAATATTAATTAATTCCACTATAAAAATATTAAATCTTATCTATTTGACACATGATGTTATGATATGCCAATAATTTTTTTTAATATATTTCCATAGCTAGAAATCATGGCTGGAAATACCCATTAGCGATCATCGTACATGAAATGTACAATGGAAACGCCGAAGGGGATATATTGGGAAGTCAAACTGGAGGGAGAGAAACAATGGGAGAGGAAGAGGGATTAAGAGGAGGGGTTTGATGGTGGAGAAGTGCAAGGGAAAGGAAAGTGGGTTTGGGGACAAATGTGAAAGTAGACCCTAAATAGCCACATGACAATAATGGCTAGCGAATGAAGGAGAAAATTCTTGTTCTCTAAGAAGTCAGGGGAATTGTTTCTGAGATATATCATAATGTAAGGAGAGGTCTAAAATTAGTGTCAAAGTGAAAAATAGTTTACAATTATAGCTTCTTGTAGAACTTGGCAGGCCCCCTTTTAAGTTTTAATTTGAAGCAATTGCAAGGAAGTAGGGAATGCAAAAAGAATCATCAACAATTGAATGTACCGAACAAATGGTCACAAGAGAGAAATTATGTATGGAACGTACTTTGTATTTTTTAATTTATTGTATTATGGCTTTGAGGTCGTCAATTGGATGATGTTTAATTTGGTAGATAAGAAAAAGACATGAATGGAAAGTTGGAAATGAAATGATGGAAATTAAATACTTGCAAGCCCCATACCTATTGCACACGACAGATAATTCTAACCTGATGAATTTCTACTATATGTACTTCGCTTTATAGTTTTGAATGCACTTAAAATATTGACACTATGCAATCTATGCTTAAATGGTCCAAAACAAATAAAGGGAGAATCCAAAAGTTTCCAATGTTGCGATATGGCCGCAATGCCTCATTCTAGTATAATATTGTAGCACTTGTTTCTAGCTATAAGCTTGAGTAAGTGTAGGAAACAATTGATGCAGGGATATGTATCGACAATAGAGCCCTTCTAATGATTAGTCATATGAGTGAAATATAGATTACATATTTTGATTGGACAATGTTAAGTTTTTTAGAAAAGGCGAAGACATGAATGGAAATCAAAAAGTAAATATGTTGGAACTAAATACTTGCAAGTCCCACATCACCTGATCTTTTTTCTTTTTATTTTTGTCATTTGGGTCATCCTTTGATCCTCTAGCTCACGAAAGGTTATAAAAATGGAGCGCTTCAACTTGATGAATTTAATTTAGTTGATTGTTTTGAAGATTATAATCTATCAATAAGACAACAAATTTCAATAATTGGAATGTATTGAATGCATGGATATTGGTCAAGGATAGAATTCAGATCGAGTTTGTATAAAATCATGTCATGCAATGAAAACCAGTGAACATCGGTCCCCTCTATAATGACATGCACAAGCAACACAAAATTAACCAAAATAATGTAAATCACAACCCTATGGCTTAATTTTTATGAATATTTGTGATCAACTCCCTTAATAGTTCTGCAGGTGGCTCATTTTGGTGGATTCAAGCGGAAAATTATGTGATAATTGTCGCTGCCTTGCTAGAGCTGAGTTGGGATCCTTGCAGCCTAGAGGAATAGGGCCAAAGTGTTGTTCGCCGAATTAGAGAAAAATAAATCAGATCGCCACAAATGGATCCCAAGTTAAATGGTGTGGCCAAGTCACAAACCAGAGATCGATATATGAGCTGTGACCTATGGGAGAAACTAAGAAACTGAGCTGAGTGCAGTAGATTGGTTCAATGGTGAACCAAGGCCAAGGTTAAATGTGGTAGTGTCATCGAGCAAAGAGAGAAAATTTTGTCACACCACCACGAGAATGTCTTCTAATCACCACCGACACTACTACAAGGAGGGGTGTTTTGAGACAATAATAGAGACAATAATTGACCAAATTGTCTCAAATAGAGACAATAAAAAAGTTGTGTATTGTCTCTATTATTGTCTCAAAGCGGGTGTCTCTAATATTGTCTCTAATTATTGTCTCTTTAGAGACAATATACATTGATACATATTTTGTCTCTCTAGAGACAATATCATTATTGTCTCCCTAGAGACAATAATGAATACTAATTTTGTGTCTCTCTAGAGACAATACTAATTTCAATTTTTATTGTCTCTCTAGAGACGATACGAATTTAAAGAATGAAAAATATGAATTTCAAGAATAAATAATAACCAAATATTATATAGTGCAGTCAATGGCTACATATCGTCTATGATGTCAGAGTGGACTAGTAATTAATATTATAAATTAAGAACAATTTGATTTGAATCTTGTGCCCAACAAATGGGTCAAACATTTTATTAATATCAAATAAAATAAAATACAAAAGGGTGTCTAAATGTTGTTAACCCTTGAAATACAATGATAAAATACAAAAGGGTGCCTATATGTTGTTAACCCTTGACATACAATATTCACACCACCTCTCCACCACCAGCTTCAAGCGATCCGTTTGCTTCCCTAGTGTTACTTCGACATTCTTTTTCTTAACTTTTATTTTGAGGAACTGCCTCTCCGTCGACAGTTGTCATCTTCATGTTCTTTCCATATTCTTCAAAATACCTACAGGGACATTATACAAATTTAAATAAAGCACATTTTTGAGATAATTATAGGAAGCAAGTGAATTCATAAATGTTGCAACACCGCAAAATAATTTGAGAAAACTAGTTCATAGTTAAGGAACAAAACTGACTTTTGAAACATCTCCTCAGTAACAGAGGGTGGAATTCTTGCAACAAATATTCGTGTAATCTTCTTGGAAGAAGGTTTCCTTTCCCCCTACAAAAATCATGTTTAATATAAAAGAGCATATCGTATTCTGATATAAATTAAAGATAACAATTGTACAAATTGTAAAAAGGGTGATCCATTTTTTGGCACACTAAGTTCCTCCCATGGGCATTAAAATAGATGCTCATACAATTCAAGTCATACAAGAGTGACCAATTCCAAGAGTACTACCATCAACTTGCATATACTCTAGCATAAAATGCCAAAGCAGTTAAACTTACATCAAAAGTTCTTCCAAAGGCAACATCAATATCTATTCTTAGCAAATGAAAGTACAAATTTGCATAAAATTAAAGGCCACAAGACAACATTAATGCCTCAAAAAGAATAATAACATCTAGTCTGTTTTTGACACACCAGATTTGAAATCAACTACTCGTGATTGACATAGATAAATAGCAAATGGTGAAATAAACAAATTTAGAATTGGGAATTCAAAGAGTAGTGAATACCATCAAATTTTGCCAGTAGATGAGCATGACATTTCTTTCAGCATTAAGTCAACAGGTAGCTTGAAGCATAACACCATAATACCAATTATCAATCCTTTGAATACACTGAACTAGTTATTTGCATAGCACTGTGATAGTTGACCACAGAAGCTGGCTTATAAAGTCAATGAAACCTTGTTCTAAAGCCCACAAAGATGATTTCGTCAACATTTACTTGCTTAATGATAGTACTTGTTCCTCGAAGACAATTCTGGTGTAATCATAGTTGTTGTCATAACATGATTTGGTATAATAGATATTTTTATTTGAAACAACAAAAAAATTTTGATTTCAACTTTCACCCCTTGTGCATTGCAAGTTGGCTCTCAGCCTTGGGGAAACATATCCAACCACTAGTCATGACCTCTAAAAATTATGCACTAATTTGTGCTAATGCAACCCAGAATAGACTTTTGCTTAACTATGAAGTCATCAGTTACATCTTACAAGCGATGAGAAACAATCTCAAGCCAAAAATCCAAGAGGGCATTCAACCGAGGAGACATAAGAAGATATCACGATGAGATCATTTAAACATTTTTGACAACATCGTTGTATCCATTTAACAACATTTTATGTCGATGACACCATCAGGTCAAAGTCAAAGTGGATCCAAACCCTGATTTTCTCACTCCTATCCAACCTAATTAAGATGCATGTTTTACCTAGCTTAAGTTGACTGACCTAGCTGCTTAAGTTTCCAATTACTAAATTAGCCTAGGACAGACTCAGCGAAAAACCTACATGACATTATAGTGCTTGACTTACATAAATTTATAAGAAAATGAATGACCTATTCAATTTAAATCCCATATTCCCAGCACAAACATTGAAGTAAAATCTACTCTGACCAGCAAGTTGACATTTTTACAGCATTGACAAGTTATGACATCAACATTAGCTCTACAACAATTTGACTATTTTGACCTGAAATTGCAGTGTTGATCAGTATAGCAACACTGACTTTTCTGGCAGCAATTGGACTGAAGGACGGAATTAGATTTTCATCTTTGACTAATATATTTGACTGATCAATTGACTACTATAAAAATCATAAGAACTGTGTCATTAGTTTTAACTAAATGTTTACTTTAATACAAACTGTTGAATATTGTACTAGCACAGTTGACATTGACTGAATGGTGCGGTTAAATACTTGTTCCTAGAAGGGACGAAACTATTTCCAATGAAAAGTGGGACATCTATGCTATTTGGATACAATAGCCCAAAATAGCAGATCAATTATTTGGATACAATAGCCCAAAGTTGATAAGTGGGGTGTGTTCTTGTATACAAAACTGTGTTTTCTGTGCATGCCATTCTTTGGATAACTGAACTAAGGATTTTGTGAAGTAGCAACTCTTGTCAAGAGGTAAGCTTGGTATAAAGGTTTAATTGATTTGTAATAACATTCTTGGAGTTCTTAGAACGTCTTAAAGTTAATAAAGTTGACAAACTCAGGAGATTGTCCTTTGGCGGACTGTACCCTATCCTAGAGGATCTATGAATGAAATTCTTGCTTAAGTTGCACAAAGAACTCTTAAAACTAGTCATTGGAAGGAGTATGATGGTAACTGGTGTACTCAGAGAAAATGAAAGCTTTTAATTTCTTGTGGTAGAAATCCTATAGTGCAAATTTGAAGAAACCCTCATAAACTGTGAAAATACCCTGTTTAGAGATATTTGAGAGAGTTGAAGGTAAATAAGTAAAAGAAAGACCATTATTGTGTGGCAAATAAATGTCTAGGAGGTTTCCAATGAGAATCTTGGTTTTTGCTACATGATCAAGAAGTATAAGAGTGTTAGCCATCAAAACTCAGGGCTAGTAAAAGTAAGGAAACACATTCCTGACTGTGAATGTTCAAATTTTTGCTTGGAACCATATGACAATGGACTATTTGAGTGGTATCTCAATCTTGAAGGATAATTCCACGTGATAGGAGTGAATCAAGGATCATTTCATAAATTATAAGTACCATCCTTTGTGATATTCTATTGTCAATGGATAAACTAGTTCAAATCTGATCTGTGGATCGTGCCTTAGGTTGTGGGATCAAACTTTGATTTACTTTTGTGATGAGTATAAGCACGAATGAAATCTGTAGGAAGGATTAGATGAAGTGTATCTAAGCCATGGTTGAGACCTATACAATGAAAGAAGTCTCTGTTATTTGAATTGAGAGTAAGGGTTTGAATTACCCTATTTTTATGAGCATGTATAGACCCTCCATAATGGAAATCAAAAGCATTTGTATTGCTAAACCTTACTGGTAGCTCAAGATCCTAGAGAAGGTTAAGACAACCCTGCATGTCAAGTAAGAAGCTTTGGAAACAAGGATCATGCATTTTATAAGCATTTTGAGGCTCACGGGCCAGGTAAGTGCACAGTTAGGGTTTGTAGAGTAGAGTGTGAAATCTCCCTATTTGGACATCTCCCTATTAATCCTTTTATGGAAGATCAGTTCATGATGAAAGTCAAGATGGGGGCGTGGTTAGATAATTGATGTTTCCTAACTCCTTGAACATGTATGAAGGTATTTTACAATAATTGAATGCATATTCAAATGCAAATGTTCAATCTGTCATTATCCTTCTCCTAGTTGATTGTATTGTGCAACATTTTCACTATGTATAAGAAATAGAAGAAGCTTTCCATGCATATATGATTGTTTTAAAAGATATATATATATATATATATATATATATATATATATATATATATATATATATATATATATATAATACATAGGTTATTGAGCTTATCTCGAGACATTAGACATCAAATTCAAGAAATTGGAATGAAATCATCCCTCTCAGCTCCATGGAAACCCTTGGTCAAGGTTTGTAGAGAAATGTTTATATCTTATGAAATATGATGAACTTAATCACCAAATCTGGAACTAATCATATTTGTACTCCCTCAAGCATTTAGAAAGGGAATCAAGTCCTTAGGGCTTCACACGAGTGAACTGGGCATGACAGTTCTAGGAGGAGTATGAAAAATACAGTATTTAGGCATAAAAGGAGAAGAACTCAAGAGAGCTGGTAGTGATTGGTGAAGAGGCATTGCATGAAACTTCCTATGCATTTAAATCTCAATAATGGGTATCTAAAAATGTTTTGAAGTAACTGAGAAATTTCAAATTTTGCATTTTATAAGCAAAACTCAGTTTGAACTGTGGAAATTGTGCAAACCCAATTTTAGGACAATGTGCATAACTTTTTATGGCAGTATCATAACAAGATAAAATTCAGAAAGTAAGAGAACCTTGGAAATACAAATCCAACGTGTCTATTATGAGGTCGATTGGGTATGTATAGAGAAAGTTATGACCAAATTATCGACCCGCACTTCTAAGACAACTCAAAAGAAAAATGTATTTCAGAAGTAAAATCATCATAAAGTGAAAAATAATCCACCAAATTGTCTAAAAATTTGAGATAATTTGTCTGATAGAAAAGAACAAGTTTGCAAAAACTTGGGTCTCGATTTCATGTGGGGAGAAAGATATCAGAGACAAATTTACACAAAGGTTGTGTAAAATGTGATGAGTAAGAAATGGTGTTTTTATTTTCTATTTAAATTTGATCTAAACAAGCCAACATTCAAACTGATATCTTTGCAATAAATAATATGAATACATAAGCATGGAATTTAAAAGATATTTCTACACTAGAGAAACAAACAGCAAGACATACCTGAAAGATTGGGTTTCAAATCCACTATCACTGCAATACATCCAAAGAATTGTCTTGACCTCTTGTACAAAAAAATACTCTTGAATCTCCAACATTACCAATTAGGAGTAAGGATCTTAGAGATGGAATCTCGGTCCAAAACCTAAGCATTTTCAGATTTAACAAGTGTTAATTTTGATAAGTGCCTTGCAAATAAACTGCCATCAAAATCATCTGATCTTTATCCCAAAACCTAAAAGTTAAGTAATATTGCAGTTCTTACTATTTGAGTTCCAGAAAAACAACTTCCCACCAAATAAGGCATTGTTATTAATGACCTATTTTTATTTGAATACCAGTATAAAACGTTAAATTAATTTCTATTATCCATATTAACTATTGTTGTGTTATCCACTATTCCCCGATTTCCATGGCTATAGCTGAGCTGAATTTAAACATTTCCAAATACACCATGAATTTTGTTCCTCTATCCATCATTGCCTACTTTTTATTTGTATACTGGTAAAAATGTTGAATTCAACGGTTTTAGCTAATAATAAACTGGATATAAACATTTCCAATTATCTACTTTTTATTATAATATCAGTCATGAATTTTTGTACCTGTCCACTAATACCTATTTTTAATTTGTTTACCAATAAGAATGATGAGTTATAAAAAGTCGTTTGCATCCCCACCCCTGCTATTAGCCATGAATTCCTATACATGTATTCACTACTATTATATTATCCACTATTTCCCAATTGCTATGGTTACAGCTGGAAATAAATTGAATATAATCATTTCTAATTATCTACTTATTTTTTAACATCCATGAATGTTTGTGCCTCTGCCCACTATACCTGAAGACTACATCTCAACTCTTCAGACAATGGCATCAATCGAGTTAGGATAGAGGCATACAATTCCCTTATGCTAATTGAAAAGTAGTTTCTAACTTGGTTTTACATGGTAGGAAGGTTGGATATAATGGAGAAATGCCAAAAAAATGACACAGATTTCCCTAGTCAATGAAGGTTTTGACAAGCCGCAAGTTGCTTTCGTCACGAGATTAACAACTTAAAATCTAGTGTTGTCAATACTAATGGAGAAAGTAGTGAGTACGAGATCATTAACATATTGGGTGGAAGAAGTTAAAGGAGAGTTGGGATTTGGGAAAAAGATAAAGGGTTGCTTCAATCTGGTGGCAAACAAGGAAATACACATACATCCTTCTTTATCGTTAGTTACACAAAAGAGTATATCTAAGAAAAAGAAGCTTCAGTCATGCAGGTGCTACAATGCAGATTTCAAGAAGTAGAATACAAGATTCTTTTCAGGAGTCATAAAGAAAGAAAGAAACGAATGTGCACTAGGAAGCATTCAAAGACAAGGAAGTGAAGACAAAGTACCAGATGCAACAAAGATCTTCAAGACTAAATGCATGAAAGTAAAACAAGGTCCCAACATCATTATATTCTCAGCTTTGAATGTACATGAACTATATGAAGTACAAATATGTTAAATCAACTCAGTGGAAAGAGCTCAAAAGGAATGAAGATTTGTAAAATTCATCAGATTCTAAAGCACAGTAATGTCAGGTATAGATTTCTACATCCAAGAGAGGCTGCCATATAGTTCTCTAGAGAGATTAATTTTGCAAAATATTTAAACATTTCAAGCAGAGGGTAAACTTCCAAAAATGCAGTTCTGAAGTGCAAGAATAAAGATAGCATCCATCTTTCAATAATCCAGATTTGCAAGAGTTGTCATCAAGAGAATAAAATTTTAGCTCTAGAAATGGCAATCATTTCACTAAAAGTACAGGTTCAGCCAAGGAAAGTTCAAAAAATTTAAATATCTCAGAACTTCTTACAAAGGTTGCAGATTTTCAAGCTTTAAGGCAATTTCTAAAATGTGAGAATTGCACAGAATGTTTAAAAAATAGTTACAAAAGTTGCAGATATTAACTTTAGCTCTTAGTCATACTTTTGTAAAAGATCCAGGTTTGAAATAGGGGCAAATACCACAAGGTTTAATGCAAAGAGTTGTTCAGCCAAGTCAAGTTCAAATATACAAGAAACAACTCAAAATACAGAGCTAGTCATTATACATGGCTGAGTAATACAAGAGAACTGAGGGACAAACAACACATGCAATGATGCAAGGAAACACTTACTGATGAAGTATGCTCAGAATTAGACAATGATTTGAAAACTAACAGTTGGCTTCAAGTCATAATTAAAAGCTCTGAAATAGAAAAATACACACAAGGCTTAGTATCAGATAATACATAGTGCCTAGTTTACAATCAAAGATATTACTGAAATTGCAACAGGAGAATGGATTAAGATGAAGGAGCCTAATTTCAAATAACTAAATGAGTATATTAACTGGGAGGTGAAGTTCTTGAGTCACTCAGTATTGGTACAGATGCACTTCTGGACATTTGTTTATTCTTTAGCTATTGCTAGTGTGATGAAATGGCTTGCATAGTTAGAAATTATGCATTGGAAAAGCTAGAGAAGTTAGAACTAGTGAAAAGAAAATCAAATAAAGTATATGTTCCTAGTGTCATGAAATTTGGTCGGCCTCATGCACAAGGCAACAAGGTAACTAATGCGCTGATTTGTATGCTTCCCTATCTGTGAAGAAGGAAATTCCTTCGAAATGAGAGCGATCTGGTTGCTACAAAATAAACTTTGATTCCAAATACCTTCACACGACAAGCTCCAAGCAGAAAACACATCCAAGTGGCTCATGAAGCAAAATAGCAAATTCTAAAATAGATTTAGGGATGGAAAACAATTTAGAGTACGGGCACACCTTAAACAAAACACGACCTCATATATATATATATATATATATATATATATATATATATATATATATATATATATATATATATATATATATATATATATATAAATCATCATTGAGAAACACATTGTATAGAGTTATATTACAAAGCAATATCTAGAGCTAGACATTGAGCAAACCATGCAAATTAATTGTATTAACCTAGGGATGTGTTAGTTATCAACTGGGCATGACTGCCCCAACAATACAGATAAGGAAAGAGTCATGACCATTCTAAACACTCCATATGTGCCCCACCCCTATGGTTAAAGGAAATAACATTCCTTGCAACTTCATAGCCAATAATGGCTTGCGAGTAGCTCTGAATATTCTATCATAACCCTATGAACACGTGATGGTTCTCCTTATTGCCTCCAAGACCAAATTACATTGACAATAAGGAAAAGTAATAGTTGTAACAAGCTAGGAAGAAGGGTCTGATGTCATACAAGGCATTGGCTAGTGCTCACACATTTAGCTAGGATTTTATCACCCATTTAATTCTCCTTATACCTTCCATATAAACAAAATATTTGCACCAGCCATGCATAAGCAATTTGTAGCCATCTGACTCATAAAAGAATAGAATGAAACAAACTTTTCACAGTATATGTAGAAGAAAAGAGCTATATACAAGAATTTACATAATTATCATATTCCTTAATTAACATAACAGAACATGAAAGCAGGAAAGTCTTAGTTGAAATTTGTAGTAATCCATATGGTCCCCAGTAGTATGTAGACCTGACTCGCATAAGATAAGCAATAGACTTGTTGATGGAGAACTCCATGGATCACTAGATCGAGTTCTCAGAATGTATCAACCAAACTACATTTAGAGAAAAACCTAACAATTACAATGATTTGCAATGGTGATGTTGCTCCCTGAATTAGCATATGAATCAGAATGCAAGTTTTCACTTCACGACATCTATGAAGATTTGTGATCTTCCCACTACATTTAGAGAAAAACCTAACAGTTACAATGGTTTGCAACGGTGATGTTGCCCCCTGAATTAGCATATGAATGCAAGTTTTCATTTCACGGAATCTATGAATATTCATGATCTTCCCACTTTAGGTAATTAAACCTGAGAGGATTTACTCTCTTAGCTTGGTATTTAATGAACTTGTAAAAGAATTTTATTTTGAATTGTTAATCGGACCAATTGGATTGTGGTTGAATATGTTGTGTGAGCAAAAATATCATATCCTTTATTGTTGGTCACCGAAGTCCTATTAAACCTCTTTTTTATAATTTGTGTGTATAGGATGGAAACAAAAATGAATCACAATTAGGTAGAGAGCATGCAAATTGAAATGGGTCAAATATTTTTTAATTTTCAAGTGTATTTATTATTGATGGCATGTAGATGGTTGGTTGATATTAATAAGGAAAAAAGTTATATATTGAAATAAATGTCATCTAGTATTCTACCAAGTATATGCATGTTATAAGTTGCTGCAAACATGAAAATGGCATTAATCACAGGCTATGCACAAAATGGATATGCTGAAAAGGATTTAGAAACTTTCAATCAAATGCAATAGTCAGATTTCAAGCCAAATTCCACAACCGTTGCCAGCATCCTTCCTACTTGTGCCAAAATGGTGGCTTTGGAAGATGGTAGGGACATCCATAAAAGCATAAATGATAGAGGAAATTTTTTAGATGTGATTGCAACTTCCGTGGTAGACATGTATACAAAATGTTGAAGCATATACAACGCAAGTGAACTGTTTGACAGAATGCTGAGAAGAGATGTGTTTGACATTGATCACAGGCTATGCACAAAATGGACATGTTGAAAAGGCCTTAGAAACTTTCAAGCAAATGTAATTGGCAGAATTTCTGACAAGGAATGTAATAATACATGTAGCTGGGATAATAAATGGTAATCCCTGATTTCAAAGAATAGTAAACTCTAAGAGACAGAGCATGCATACAACGATGAAATCATGAATTCCAACAGTTAATAATAAATTCAGAAAGGGGCATTCTCTAGAACATCTTAAAGGATTCGAATTACAATTAAATAAAATCATTCTTTAAATTACATGTAAACATAGAGTTATACATTGGAAGCCATTATGATTTGTTTGAGAAGAACAATTACAAATTCGCAAATGCAGGAATTCTGAAATGATGCTAAAAGATGGGATAAATAAAAAACTAATATCAAATTTCAAAAAATAAAGTATTCTAAGCACTGCAATATTTTTAATTCAAAAGAAGCTGAATCAAAAGCCCTTACCTAGATCAAACTACGGATGAGGAAGTTTTGGCCATGATAACATGCATTAAAACAAGAAGGCATCTACTGAGATGGAAGCAAGGAAATTCAATAGAATACTAGAAGAAAAATCGATCCATGATGATGCAACTGAAAATTTTAACAGACTAGAAAGAGATCATTTAATCTGAAAAATAATATTAAATTATTGTAATGCAGAAAGTATACTCACAAAGTGTCTCTTACATTTGTCTTCACTGGTCCAGGTTAAACTCGTCCCAAATATCCTGTGCATGCGTCCTCCCTAAAGTGGTGAAGGGGACAATAAAAGCACCTAGATTTCGACAGTTCAACAAAGCTATCATGACTGTTAAGGAACTCCAAGACAATGCAACCTGTGGCACCCCAAGCCCTAACATGAACGACACCCTCTGCATGTGGCACTCGATGGAGAGCGTCAACCTGGCCACCAAGCCCTCCTCCCACTTCCTCGTTGGACCTACTCACGATGGGAAACACCCCGTCTATTGCCACACCTCTTGCGGGAAGCCCATCCCAGCACACCGGTAGCACACAGGGATCACAAAATCCCCCTCTTCAACACCCTTTACACTTTCCACTCTTCTGCATCGTATACAATAAAAAATGAGCAACAAAACAATGTAATTGACAGAGCAGGGGAATAAAAAAGAGAAGAAACATACCCAACTGATTCATGTCCATAAATGCGAGGGTATTGTGTGTTATTCTCGGTGTGGCATATGATTTTGATCTGAACTTCCAGACTCTTCGATTACCAGAGGTTCCCCAGGTGCCCAACACACAGCAGCTTCATCAGAAGCACACACAACAGCCATTCATCAGATTTCTCCCTTAATTTCTCAAGGATGGGATGCCTAAAAAGATGGAGTGAATGAAAATGCCAAGAGGATGGGATGAAGTGATAGGTGATGATGGCAAGAAATAATGGAACATACTGTGTATTGATCACCAAGAAGGATTCATAAAGAAATATGTAACACGAAACTTTTCAAAAGTAGACATGAAGTTTGAACTTCTTTGATAGGTACAAATTCAGTACATGACAACTAGTGGCTGTAAATTCAATTTTCCATATTATTGCTTTCAAAAATGTATGTGTTCTTCAAAAAAATTGCTTGTAATTTGCAAACTGGCGTGAAACAAGCTCTTGGCCTACTCAAGCTTGTCCTCATAGCCAACTTTCAATTCCAATTGTTTGTGCATAACAATTTCAGAAATCAACTCATCAATCACATGATCATCATTGTTGTTGGAAACCCACTTGTTTCCTCTCAAACTCCTCCTTAGTTGGGAATGCCATGTCTTTGTTGAAGGTGGTCGCCACCGCCACCTACAAATTCTGTAGTGTTCCAACTAAGCTCTGAATTCTGCCCTGAATTCTGCGCAGTTAACGTAATAAACCTTCTTATGAGCAAGGAAACTACAAGCAAAACTATGACATATGGTATTGTCTGCGAATCCGGGTTTTTGTTAAATCTATAAACAATTGACTATTGATCCTCAATTATTTTAGCTAAACTATTACTAAACTTGTAATTATTTTAGTTGTTTTGCTAATTCCAAACAGCCCAATGCATAATGACATAGAGCCCCCATCTTGTTGGCAAACAAATAATTAATTGGATAGAGATTAAGGCAACTAAAAATTCCATGAGGAAGTTGAGCACTAAAACCGAAACAAATGCAGTTTTCTACAAAAGCAAATTCATGTTTATAAACAGCTTATGTCAAGAACCATGCTACCTCCGTCATTACATGGATCAATTTTTTTAATCCACAGAAAGGCCAATAGCTAGCTAATGCTTCCTCTAAAAAACACAAAGTGTTCCTATGGAAAAAGAGTACCTGACAGAGAAGAATAGTCATTGTGCATACAATCATGCTTGACTTTGTCATCCCGACCAAAGAGCTGTTGTAAATATCATCGTAAGAATGTATGTCAAACTGAAGCAGTTATATTGTCAATTCATAGTCATATCCACTGTAACAATGACATACTATGAAAACGGTATTCTTAACAACAGAGAATCTAACTTAATAATAACCACAATGCAAAATGCAAATAACTACATTCCAAAATGTATTTATTAAGAAAAACAAGCCAAGTAATTCCACACCTTTTTATGCAGTGGTCTCTTAAATTCTGGCCATGCTGTAAAAGAAACAAGGCTAGGAGAGCTGTGGAAACTATTCAGCATTTTATAATCAATATATTAATTGATTCTACTTTACTTGCTTTTTTTTAATGTGTTCTTCTATTTCAGCGTCATTTTCTGTTCTCTTCCGCATTTTGTTTTTCAGTGCATGAAAATTCTTAAACTGTATCTCTACGTCATTCACAATTCTACTTATTTTTTTCAACGACTTTAGCTATTTAAATTTCAGTACATACAATATCGGATGTACTATTTTCTAAAGCTCAAATGTATATGTATTTTACGAAACTACAACAAATTGAAAAGGTAATGTGAATGCTAATACATACCTTGACAAAAAAAATGTAGTTAAAAGTAATGTCACTTTCTTATTGCTTTGTGTAATCAATGAACTCACTGCCAGCAACCAAATCCAAAATATTCGAATCCAAACTGCTGAAAAACTTATGGTGAAGCATAGACAAGGCACGGGACATTTGGGGAAAAAGGGGAAAAGCGACAGCCGGAAGAAAATACCAGCAAATCTTCAAACAAAAGAAAACAGATCCATTTAAAAAACAATAACTATTTCATTGAAAGCTGAACCCTATGAAATGTGATACTCAGAAAAATACCTAAACTAAACCAATAATTAAGACCATTCCAATGCTCCTTTTCTCCATGCATAAACTAAACCAATAATTAAGATAAGCACGAAAATAAAAGCTTCTATAAATGTATATATACCCAAAATATCAAAACTCATAGCCCACGGATAGAGAAATACTGTTTCCACATCAAAAACAACGAAAACTAGAGTTGTTTCAGAAGTCTATAAAAATATCATCAACTCAGCTACAATCTGAGTTAAATCATTTTATGCATATCCTGCAATCATGGCATTCCATGAGACCACATTTCTTTGAGGCATTCTATCAAACAGTTCATGGGCTTTTTCAAGAAATCCATTTTGTGCATATCCTGCAATCATGGCACTCCTTGAGATCACATCTCTTCGAGGCATTCTATCAAACAGTTCACGTGCATTTTCAACAAATTCATATTGTGCATATCCTGGAATCATGGGATTCCATAAGCCCACATTTCTTTGAGGTAATTTATCAAACAGTTCACGTGCCTTGTCTATGCTTCCACATTTTGCATACATGTCTACCAGCAATTCAGAACTACATCATCAAAATTCCTCTATCCATTATGCTTTGATGGATGTCCATACCCTGTTCCAAAGCTCCCATTTTGGCACAGCAGGGAGGATGCTGACAAAGGTTGTGGAATTTCTACCTGATTAAATGGCATTTGCTACACAAAGCTTTTCATAAAAACACATATTTAAATGTATGTCAATTATTGCAAAGCATACGTAAGACATCGTTATCCTCACAAGGTAGTCACATTGTTTCACCATATACAACAAACAGGTCTTCAACCCAATGAGTTTACATTTGCCAATATACTCCCAACTGTGGAAAAATGGGAGCTTTGGAATAGGGCATTTACAGCCATTAAAGCATAAAGGATATGAGGAATTTTTGAAAGAATCGAAAATGATGTGGTCAGTGGAACTAATGGTTTGTTAGATGTACTAGTGCTCTAGTAGACATACAAAATGTGGAAGCATACCTAATGCACATGAACCTGTTTTTCAAAAAAGAATGCCTGAAAATGATGTGGTATCAAGGATGCTCTCACTCTTTGCCTAATGGTTTGTTAGATGTGCCTTGTCATGCTTCCACATTTTGCATACATGTCTCTAGTAGACATCTATACAAAAAAATGTGGAAGCATACCTATTAAGCTCCCACATGAGGATCTTGAAACAATGTTGAAAAAGATGGCGTGAATGTTTCTAAGTAATTATAACACATTTTTAACAAATCCATTTTGGGCATATCTTGCAATCATGACTGTCCACGATACTACATTTTTTTGAGGCATTGTGTCGAACAGTTCACGTGCCTTGTCTACGGTTCCACATTTTGCATACATGTCTACCAGGACATTTGCAACCACATCTGACAAAATTCCTCTATCCTTTATGCTTTGATGGATATCCATACCCTGTTCCAAAGCTCCCATTTTGGCACAGGGAGTATATTGGAAAATGTAAACTGATTGGGTTGAAGGCCTGTTTGTTGCAAATGGTGAAACAGTATGACTGCCTCATGAGGATAACCATGTCTTCTGTATGCTGGAATAATTGTATCACCTATGAGCAATGAAAGAGTGGACTGTCTTTCCTTGTGAAACCATGCTCATGAAAATACAGGTCTGCAATAATTGAAGATATGTAATATTCAGAGGGGTTGTGTCTAGAAAAGAATCAGATTGCTTACTTAGTTGAGAATTTAAAATACAAACAGAGATATTTGCAAATGGTCTCATATGAACCGACTTATCTTCTGTAGAAACAAAAATTGAGAAATGCATGTATCCAAGTGTTGATAGCAAAGACAAACATGAGTCTGTCAAAACAAATAAACTAACAATAAAATATACGGCGGGCAATGAAGGGAAAAGGAAGGACCAATGAAAAGCAAAGGAAATCAAAAATGTGGGCAACATACATTATAGGTTGCGGGAACATGCAATCTGACTTTGGAGAAATAATGACATGCCAATTTAATCCGCCAGTAACAGTTCACCGCCCCACCGCTTTGCAACTAATACGAATAGCCGAAAACAATAGTACACTGCCAGAGGCAGGTGCACACAACGTCTCTAAAGATTACATATTTTAAATTATTGCAGACTTGTATTTTCATGAGCATGGTTTTCATAAAGAACATATTTAAATGTATGTCCAGTGCAGAGTTTTGATAGATGTACGTAAAGAGTTTGACCAAGTGAAACGACGAGATAGTTTGTCATGGAATACAATTATTGCAAACATAGAAAACATGGTTATTGTCACAAGGCACTCACATTGTTTCACCATATGCAAGAAATAGGTCTTCAACCCAATCAGTTTACATTTGCAAACATACTCCCAGCCTGTGGCAAAATAGGAGCTTCGGAATAGGATATGGACATCCATCAAAGCGTAAAGGATAGAGGAATTTTGTCAGATGTGGTTGCAAATGTCCTGGTAGACATGTATGCAAAATGTGGAACCGTAGACAAGGCACGTAAACTGTTCGACAGAATGCCTTTTATAATTACTTAGAAACATTCATGGCCAAAATGGTGGTGTCATGAACAGTAATGATTGCTGGATATGCGAAAAATGGATTTTTTGAAAATGCGTTATAATTACTTACAAACATTCATGCACTTGCAATTGGCAGCTATGAAGCCAAATTCCACAATCTTTGTCAGCAGTGTCGACTCATAATATAATGATTGTTGAACAGTGCTAGTATTGATATTTTCGGCATTTAAGCGGATGAGGTATGCGGAAGGCATTGACGTGGCTGAACGTCGCAATTGCAAATGCAAAGTTTCGGCCCGGGTTCCCAAATGAGCACCAGGTTGCCACGTGTGTCTGTTGCGATACAGTTTACGCGAGCGGGTTTGATACCTACTTTGCCACTCTGCTAAACCAGATCTATTGTTATCTACTACTCTGTAGTGACAGACATATTAGCTAGCTTACTGGAAATTGTCCCCAGAATAGGCAGAAACAAACATCGTCCTAATTAAAAAATCAGAAAAACATAATTGAACTAATACAAGGATGGATGTAGCTTTAGCCGATAAGGATCTTACAGTTTTTGGGACTGAAATTTTTGGTAAGACTGCTTCATTCTCACAATCTGCATGCATAACAACATAAAAAATTACTTTGTCTAAGGGAAATTTGTAATGGAATGTACTTTTCACTGCGACAGTATGGCATGAGACCAGTCAGCCGGTGCACTGAAAGTCTAATATGTTCACATATTTTGAAATTTTAAACAAAACTAGTGTGAAGGAAATGGTAATCCAGGCTTTTACTTACAATAACTGGCCGAGCCTCCTCATCTCTACCCGCAACAAAGGCTATTCCCTCTGCAAGTTCTGCAGAGAACTCGTCTGCTATCAAATGCTCTGCATTTTATCAAAAATGAGGTTGAAATTTTAGCACGTCTAATGTTTGATCAAGCTTCCAGAAATTAGCTATATAACTTGAGACGAGACAAATAAAAATGTTACTAAAAGCTGTAATGGAACCCCAAATTCTGTCCAGAACTTTAATTTGTACACGGATCAGAGTATGCATCATCCCTTTTCTGGTTTAGGCGAAGTCAGGGAAATAATCAGTCAAATCTTTGGATGTAAAATGACTAAAAACACTCCATTTTTGTACTGTGGAATTTCAATTTTCAACGAACGCACTAGGATTGAACATTATTTGTAATTTAGCTGTCAGCATTTGGATGAGACAAAAACAATGCCATAGAAAGCTCAAGCTATCAATGTCTACAGGGTAGCATTCTTATTTTGCACTGAGGATTTTATAAAGCGATTGGAAAAAGTGGAAATGTGAATCGCATCTTTCAATTTAAGATTAAAAATATGGACAAAAATAAAATACCAATGGGAATGTTGTCTCGCCATGTGAGGCACGCCCTCAGCTGGTTTGCTGCTTTTTTCGCACTATTTCCACGGGCTTTCAGGAACTCTTTGAGACTACATCTCTTCGAGGCATTCTATCAAACAGTTCACGTGCATTTTCAACAAATTCATATTGTGCATATCCCGCAATCATGGTATTCCATGAGCCCACATTTCTTTGAGGCATTTTATCAAACAGTTCATGTGCCTTGTCTATGCTTCAACATTGTGCATACATGTCTACCAGGCAGTTGCAACTACATCAGTCAAAATTCCTCTATCCATTATGCTTTGATGGATGTCCATACCCTGTTCCAAAGCTCCCATTTTGGCACAGCAGGGAGGATGCTGACAAAGGTTGTGGAATTTGGCTTTACATCTGCTAATTGCATTTGCATGAATGTTTCTAAGTAATTATAACACATTTTCAACAAATCCATTTTGTTGAAAATGGAGGCTAAACGATTTGAAGATATGAAGGCTCTGCCTACTAAAGACAGACTGATATCATCACAAGCAGAGGAAGCTTTGCAGAAGACGGAGTATTTGAACCATGCTCAGAGAAGAAAATTTCCAGATGCAAAAATTGGTTGAAAGCAAAAGCATGAGAGCTTTTTCAGAGGTTTTCACCGCCGACAAGGTATTTTCAAGCATTTTTCACTATAATTTTACAGATTTTCATCCCATTGCTTTGAATAACATGTCGCATACCAATAAGATCGGTGAAGAATACAGAAATTAAAAAACAGGGGAAATATAAACGACCAGATATCTGATGGAAATTCAAACTTAGCGGACAAAATTTATTGGATGCCTTACCTCTGCCGCTTCCTTCGCACTGGTGAATGACAACAGATAAACATATCCGCATTTTCTGGCCCCCATTAAAACCCTAGCCCTCAAGGATTTCCAACGACACAGATCTCAAGAAATAAGCAACGTCGCTGCAGCACCCAAACACGCAACCATTTTGCCCTAAACGATAGGTACCACACCTCTTTATCCAATACGACCTAATCCGACAGGCGTAGAAGTACAGGGGGAGATGGTGGCCTGTATGGATAGTGTACAGGAGGACAAGCACCACAATCTAGAACACAGGGCAAGCATGAATGAAAAGACCGCAACGAATGACAGTCACCGATGTCTGGACAGACGCTCTCCCTATTTCTACGACATCCCTGGTGTATGGCTCACGATTGTCCGTACATCGTCGACCAAACGATCTCGGCCCTTGCTATTGTCGTCGTCCGTGTCAGAGCCCCTTGGGCTTTCTAACATAGAACACGCCTTCGGCGTAATGAAATACATGACATATTTACAATGAACAGCGGTTGCAAAGATGTAAGTTGCCATTGTAGCAACTGTATACAAATTGATTTATCTGGATCTGTATCTGCATCTGAAGTGGGTTCAATTGTCTATGGCAGGAAACTGATAGTAGTCCTGCCACTTATTTTCCAGGAATGTTTTCTTACTTTTGTTTTAACATACACCTTGCAGTTTGAAGGGAATTAATATGGTTTTGCTCCTTTTGAAAGGAATCAACGGCTCCCCTTGAGTCGTGTGTCAACGCTTCTATACACATCATGCACCCTCTGATTTTCAACGGATGCATACAAACATGATGCGATGTGTTGATCCCCTGCAATTGTCAATTTCAGTAAGCCTCACCTCAAATATATATATGCCTTAACATTAGACTCCTGATTGTTACACTTTTAAGTTTTTTTCAAGGTGCCACAGCTTCAGTATTTTTTTAAAGGCAAAATAAAATATATTTTACTAGTAAACCAGTTCCATAAGTTAACACTGCCCTTAGGCCCTATCGGTCGAAATGGGAGATTAGGACGTTTATCTACTCGAGAAAGCAAACAAAATTTCATTTTTGATCCCACAAAAGGAATTAAATGCTGAAACTATCCGAATGATTCGATAAAATTACAGGAAATCGAGGTGTCGCAGTTACAAAATCTCTTCTTCCTCATCCATTTGTTACATCATACAAGGTATAATCCATCAGACACTGGAATCCTCCTACCTGTGTGGTAATTGTTGTAAGGGCGATTTTCCATTCGATGTTGCTTTTCATACTATTCTCCAATCTGAAATTTTGACGGTTAATCAAAAAAATGTTCATGATGTTTGACGGTTAACAAAGCATTAAAAAAATTATTCAGTACGACTTGCGATGACCAAGCGAAGAAAGTCGTTGAAAAAGAATTACGCAGGGCAAATCGATACGGCACGACTCACTCAACACCCTTCGATTTTCAACGCATACATAGTGCGTTGATAATATATATATGCATTCTCGTAATAAAATTGGATGAATGCGAGGGCGGGCATATTAAAGCTTCTCGTATTTCGTGCCTAATTTTTCTTCACCGACTCACTTTTCTATCACCTCTGCACGGTCACGAATTCTCTTCGAAAGTGGCGTTTGTACTGTAAAGGTGCAACTTGAAACCATTTATTTGTGGGTTTGATTGATCAATGAATGCAATTATGGAATCACACATCCCCGAGCGAAAACTTTCCAGAAACAATTTTGTTCCTTTCTTCATCACCGAGCGGGAAAGAAATGTAAATTTCAAGACTTTAGTTGGAAGTATCCGCAGAAGTTTGTTGTGGTGAATATTGATGGATTTGAGGGTTTCTATATAATGTTGTGATTCACATTGAGAAGTTATACTGTTAGTCTTACCAGTGAGAGCATGGTTGATCCGGGATTCATTTCCGGTTTGATAGGTGTGGGGATCAACATAGCCGCGAAGGAGATTAGCGAGCATATAAAGCTTGCTCTTTATTGCAGAAGGGAGCTTAATTCTCTGAATGTCTATTTGAACAGAATTGGTCCCATCAACACGGCCATTCAGAAGTATCGAATGGGTTTGAAATTGGGGCAGATTACTAAACACGACACAGACATGGTTGCGCCTCCAGCCGTTAACGACTCGTTGAAAACTCTGAATACGCTTGTCATGGAGGCCAATGAAATTGTTAGTTTGTTAGCTTGGACAGCTGTTTGTCCATTTGCTAAGATTAGATAATAGTTATCTTATTGTTGAGAATGAATTAATTATTTTCTAATTATTGATTTCCTTTAGTGACACCTTGCAACCAAATTTGTTATGGTTGTTAAGTTGTTATGTATCTCAGCCGTCGATTGAGAGTAGTATAAAAGGAGGTTATTGGGCATTTGGAGTACACAAGTTTGGAGAAGCATTTGCAGTGCTAGCAAATGAGTTTATAAGTTTGCAGTGATAGCAAACAGTCTTGCAGTGTTAGCAAGGGTGTAGTGATAGCGTTGGGGATAGCAGTGGGGGAATATCAGCGAGAGAAGTTGGGAGATTGTCGAAGTTCTGCCAGTAAGAGGCAAGGAATCTTTGTATCTCTTAATTTGCTGAAGTTAATATAATTCCTCATTTGTAGAACTGGTTTTCCCTTAGGGGTTTTTCCAAGGAAAATTTGTCCGAAAATATTGTGTTCTTTGTGTTACGCATTTCTTTCCGTATTTTTATTAGTGAAGTTGCAGTTGTGTTATTTTTCGATATTAGCTGTGAATTAGTTTTCAACAGTTAAATAATCTTTTAAGATAGGAGATTAATAATCAGTGACTGCAATAGAATTTTCACATGGTATCAGAGTTGTGTTAAGGGTAGAAAAGGTTTGCCCTAGGAAAGAAATTGAGGGTTTCTATAACCTAGTTTGATCTCTTTAAATTCTTTTTACTTTTATCCTTTGAGATGGCTTCAAAGTTGGTTTGAGAGATCAGGACAGATTAGATGGTGCCTCAAATTTTGGTGTCTGGAAGGCCAGACTTTCTTTATTGTTGGAAGAGAATGGTATAAAGGATTATGTTACCATTGTTGTAACTGTACCTACAGACACAACACAACTTGCAGCATACAAGAAAGAGGATGCCAAGGTGAGGAGGATTGTCCTTGATGGTGTCAAGGATCATATTATTCCACACATCTCCGAGTTAGATACGGTGAAGAAGATGTGGGATGCCATTCTGAATCTGTACTAGAATGCTACCACTAACCGGAAGCTGATTCTCAGAGAAAAGTTGAAGAATACCTGGATGAACAAGGGAGAAGACGTTACAAGTTACCTCACCAGGCTTAGACTCGTCAAGGATGAGTTAGCAACTATTGGAGATAAGCCAGATGATGATGAGCTAGTAAGAATAGCCCTAAATGGGTTTACTAAATAGTGGGATGTCTTTGTTCAAGTTGTTAGTGGACGAGACACCTTACCGAGTTGGGATCAACTATGGACTAATTTCACTCAAGAGGATTTTAGACTAAGTCTTGTCAATGGGGCCAACAAGAGTCAGAAAAGTGAGGGAGAACAAGAAAACGTTGCCCTAGTGGGAAAAGGGAAAGCAAAGAAGGGATTTAGCAAAGGATCAAATTCTCAAAGTGAGAAGAAGAAGGACATGTCTAAGGTCAAGTGCTATGGCTGTCACGAGTTTGGCCACTATGTTAGTAACTGCCCGCAAAGGAAGAAGAATGATAAGAAGGGCAAGAACCAGGTGGCGGCTTTAGCAAGTACAGAAGAGCTCTCTAGGAGATTGGAGGATGAGTTTGCACTCATAGCTTGTATGGTCAGCCCAACCTCACAGTGTGTTTGGTATATAGATAGTGGGGCATCATTTCATATGACAAGAGTTAGAGAGTACTTCTCCAGTTACTAGGAGGAGGACACCAATATCCAGATTTCTATGGGGAACTTGTCCAAGCTCAACCCAGTTGGGAAAGGGACTGTTCAGTTTCAGAGGGAGAATGGAAAGATAGTTCCACTTCATGATGTCTTGCATGTGCCAAGCTTAGGTATGAATCTGATTTCTGTATCTGTTCTTCAGGATAAAGGGTATAATGTACTTTTAGAGGGACACATGTGTTGATTAAGCACAAGGATTGGAAATCACCCATAACTATTGGAGTTAGGAGTGGTCGCCTTTATAGGTTACTGATTTGATACTTGTAAGACACTTATGAGTAAAGCAGTAATCCTGGAGATCTTGGAGAGCTATGACATAGGAGGATGGGCCATATTCATCATGGAGCACTTAAATTGCTTCGTGAGACAAAGTGATGTGTGTTCCAAAGGTGAGCACAGAGCATGATGATGTATGTAAGGGATGTGTGTTGGGGAAGTTTGCGAAAGCATCTTTTCCAAGGAGTGACACCAGATCTGAGGGTGTTCTTGATCTAGTACACTCAGATATATGTGGGCCAATGTCGATGAAGTCTCTCCGAGGTTACAAGTACTATGCTATTTTCATTGATGATTTCTCGAGGAAGACCTAGATATACTTCTTGAAGACCAAGGATGAGGTTTTCAGTCGTTTCCAAGAGTTCAAGGCTCTTGTGGAGAACTTGACAAGAAGGAAGATAAAGGTTCTTCAGTCAGACAATGGAGGTGAGTACATAGGGAATAAATTCCAGGATTTCTGTACCAGAGAAGGAATCAAAAGAGAGTGGACTGTTCCTTACAATCCACAAGCAGAATGGAGTTACTGAGAGGAAGAACCTGCTTCATATCGGGAGCAGCAAGGGTATGCTACATGATCAGTACATGCCCCGCTACCTATGGGCAAGAGGCGTGTAGTACATCAGTTTACATTCAGAACAGGGTTCCACACAAGGTACTAGGGAAGATGACACCAGAGGAAGCTTTCACAGGGAAGAAGCCAGATGTAAGTCACTTCAGGATATTTGGGAGTTTGGCATATTGTCATATTCCAAAAGATACACGTACCAAGTTAGATCAGACTATAGAGAATGGGTACCTTATTGGGTACAGTGAAACCGTTAGGTTGTGGAGCCTGTTTTCATGTGTGAAAGTGTTGAAGACTGTACACTAAGAGTACTGTACACTTTTCATGTAAATTTTTTTAGGCGTAAAATTTTTGGCCTCGAAAAATGCACCCGACATATCGGGAAATGTGCTTTTCTCATATGGGTGAGTTTTTTGACCCATAGGTTTATGGGACAGATTTTGCCCATGGTTTTGATACCCACGGTTTTGTAAAACTGCTTAAGCAGTTGTCTATTTATATGGTCTTATGCATATGATAGATGTACAAGCAAATGTATTGCAGATGTGTTTTGAATTCGGCTGTGAATTCTGTAGAGTTTGTTGAGCATAGCTCCAAACGGATCTGGGTATTGTATTGAGAGAGCGGTGGCTTGTAATAAAATATGAGCAAGTGATTCTTGGTGGACGTAGCCCAAATTGGGTGAACCATGTTAAATATTGTCTCTTTGTGTTGTGTTATTTTATTCTGCAATTTTATTTGAGATCTGTAATAATTTCTGCATATTAGTTTCTACTATTGCGATTCTGTGAGGGATTATTCCGCATATTTTATCCCTTATTTCCTAACAATTGGTATCAGAGCCTGGTTTGGTTTCCTAAAGTGTTGAATCGCAGGGAAAGTTTTTAGCTTGAGTGGGAGCTATGGTAGATGAAGGAAGATCTAGGGTTGATAAATTCAACGGGAGAATTTCAGTCTTTGGAAGATGCAGATGGAAGATTACCTTTATCAGAAGGATCTTTATACTCCGTTGTCTGAGAAGGTGAACAAACCCTCGGAGTATGACAGATGCGGAATGGGATTTGTTGGATCGGAAGGCACTTGGAACGATCCGACTGAGTCTTGCATCTTTAGTATTATTTAATGTTTCAAAGGAAAAGACTACAAAAGATCTAATGGATGCATTAGGGAAGTTGTATGAAAAACCCTCTGCCTCTAATAAGATATTTTTAATGAAAAAGTTGTTTAATATGAAGATGTCTGAGAATAGTTCAGTAGCAGATCATTTAAATGATTTCAATACGGTAGTGAATATGCTAGCTTCGGTTACAATAGAATTTGATGAAGAAGTTAGGGCTTTATTAATTTTGTGCTCTTTACCTGAGAGTTGGAATAGCCTAGTAATGGCGGTAAGTAACTTGGTTCCAGCTAACTCGAAGTTGAAGTTTGAGGATGTTGTAGGGGTGATTCTAAGTGAGGAAATGCGAAGAAAAAGCTCTGGGGAATCTTCTACTTCAGGGAATGCTTTGACAGTGGAAACTAGAGGGAGACAGAAGAATAGAGGAAACCGTGGAAAATCAAAAGATCGGGCAAGGTCAAAATCCAAGAACAAGATTGTATGCTGGAATTGTGGAAAGCCTGGGCATGCAAAGAAGGACTGTTGGGAGCTTCAGGATAAGAAGAAACAACAAGAAGAAAACAAGGAGGCAAATGTGGCAACGGGTAATGTATGTCAGGATGCTTTGATTCTTTCTTTGCACAATATTACTGAATCTTGGGTTTTAGATTCAGGGGCTTCTTTCCATGCTTCTCCACATAGGCATTATTTTGTTGATTATGTTCAAGGAGATTTTGGGCATGTTTTTCTTGGTGATGATGAGCCTTGCAAACATAGTTGGAAAATGTTCTGCTGTGTTAAGATGCAGAATGGGAATACATGGCTATTGAAGGATGTCAAACATGTGCCTACATTAAGGAGAAACTTGATATCAGCAGGGAAATTGGGAAGTGATGGTTATACTGTGATATTTACAGCTAACTCTTGGAAGGTTACCAAGGGTGCTCTTGTGGTGGCAAGAGGTAAGAAGGTTGGAACCTTGTATTTAACCACTGATAGTACTAATGATTGTAATCTTGTGGCTTCAGATGCAGATACAACATTATGGCACTATAGGCTCGGTCATATGAGCCATAAGGGCATGAACATCATAAAGAAGAATTTGCTTGGATATATAGAAACAAGTTTGGATTTCTGTGAGAAATGCATATATGGGAAACAGAAGTGAGTAAGGTTTCTCAAGGTTGGACCTACAAAAAAAGAGTAATTTAGAGTTGGTACATTTTGATGTGTGGGGACCGGCTCAGGTATCATCTCTTGGGGGTTCAAGTTATTATGTTACTTTTATTGATGATGCAACAAGGAAAGTTTGGGTTTATTGTATTAGAAACAAATCTGATGTATTTGACACTTTTGTTAAATGGAAAGCCTTGGTAGAGAATGAAACAGGTCTTAAGCTAAAATGTCTCAAAGTCGATAATGGAGGGGAGTATTGCAAGCTATGAATTTGATGATTCTGTTTCTAAGAATGGAATCGCAGCAAAAGATGGTTCCAGAACTCGCAAATGAATGGGGTATCGTAAAGGATGAACAAAACAATAATGGAACGTGCTTAGAGCACGAGGTTACATGCAGGATCGCCTCTTTCTTTTTGGGCATAAGCGGTGAGCACAACTGTGTACTTGATAAACAGAGGACCCTCAAGTGCCTTGGATGGAGGCATACCTGAGGAGGCTTGGTATGGTAAGAAAGTTGATTATTCATTTCTTAGAGTCTTTGGATGTGAGGTGTTTGTTCACATAGACAAGGATGATAGGACTAAGCTAGAGGCTAAATCAAAAAAATGTACTTTCATTGGTTATGGTGGTGATGACTTTGGATATAAATGTTGGAGTATTAAGGACAAGAAAATCATTCGATCTAGGGATGTGGTCTTTAATGAGAAAGTCATGTATAAGCAGCAGTTGCAGGAAAACAGGGAAGAATCCAAGAAAGAATATGCAGCGGTAGAGGATCTTCCAGATGGGAAAGTGACACATGAATTAGTTCAGGAACCCCCTCAATAGGAACCCCAAACTCCTATATTGAGGAGGTCTTCTAGGGTAAGAAGAGAACCTGAACGTTTTTCTCCTTCTCTTTATTATTTATTACTCACTGATAGTGGAGAACCAGAGAGCTTTGATGAAGCAATGCAGGTAGATGCCAAGAAGAAGTGGGAGCAAGCCATGGATGAGGAGCATCAGGCTCTCATGGAGAACCAGACATGGGATTTGGTAAAGCTACCCGAAGGAAAAAGAGCATTACAGAATAAGTGGGTGTTTAGAGTCAAAGAGGAAGAAGGAGGCAAGAAAAGATACAAGGCCCGGTTGGTGGTCAAGGGGTTTGCACAGAAAAAAGGTATAGATTTTGATGAGATTTTTTCTCTTGTAGTAAAAATGACTTCTATCAGAACTGTTCTTGGAATAGTGGCAGCAGAAAACTTGCACTTAGAACAGTTAGATGTAAAGACTGCATTTCTCCATGGCAATTTGGAGGAGGAGCTATATATGTAGCAGCCAGAAGGATATGAAGTCAAAGGTAAAGAGGAGATGGTGTGCAAACTGAAGAAGAGCTTGTATGGCCTGAAACAAGCTCCATGTCAATGGTATAAGAAATTTGATAGCTTCATGATGGAGCAAGGTTATATCAGATGTCATTCTGACCATTGTGTGTATACAAAGAAATTTGAGGATGGAAGTTATATTATCCTGTGTTTGTATGTTGATGACATGCTGGTTGCAGGTAAAAACATGCAGGAAATAAAAGTACTCAAGAAGTAGCTAAGTGAATCATTTGCTATGAAGGATTTGGGTGCAACCAAACAAATCCTTGGTATGAGGATATCTCGGGATAGGAAGGAACGGAAGCTGACTTTATCTCAGGAAGAGTACATTAAGAAGGTCTTGGAGAGGTTTAATATGCAGGATGCTAAACCGGTTGGGACTCCTTTGGCAGGCCATTTCAAGTTATCAAAGGAGCAGTGTCCCAAGACAGAGCAGGAAAGAAACCAGATGTCCAAGGTACCTTACTCATCAGCAGTTGGTAGTTTGATGTATGCTATGGTGTGCACTAGGCTTGATATTGCCCATGCAGTGGGAGCTATGAGTAGATTTATGAGTGATCCAGGTAAAGAGCATTGGCAAGCAATAAAGTGGATCCTTCGGTATTTGAGAGGGACCATGGGGACAATTTTGTGCTACAGTGGATCAAACACCACTTTACGTGGTTATGTAGATTCAGATATGGCTGGAGATGTAGACAGCAGGAGGAGCACGACAGGTTATATTTACACTGTAGGTGGGACAGCAGTGAGTTGGATTTCACGACTACAAAAGCTGGTGGCTTTGTCAACCACAGAGGTTGAGTATGTTGCTGCCACAGAGGCAAGCAAAGAGATGATTTGGTTACAACAATTGCTTGAGGATTTGGGGCATAAGCAGGAGGAATGTAAGCTGCATAGTGATAGTCAGAGTGCTATACACCTAGCTAAGAACTCTTCTTTCCACTCTAGGATAAAGCATATACAGTTAAGGTACCATTTCATCAGGACAACTTTGGAGGAAGAGAAGTTGAAGTTGGAGAAGATTCATACCAGTCAAAATCCTGCAGACATGATGACCAAGGTGGTCACAAGGGAAAAACTAAAGTTGTGTTCAGCTTTGGTTGGTCTTCACAGAAACTAGTGAAGGGTTGAGAAGCTTGCTCAGAGGAAAACTAGTCTCCAAGTGGGAGATTGTTAGGTTGTGGAGCTGTTTTCATGTGTGAAAGTGTTGAAGACTGTACACTAAGAGTATTGTACACTTTTCATGTAAAATTTTTAGGCGTAAAATTTTTTGGCCTCGAAAAATGCACCCGACATATCGAGAAACGTGCTTTTCTCATATGGGCGAGTTTTTTTGACCCATAGGTTTATGGGACGGATTTTTCCCATGGTTTTGATACCCATGGTTTTGTAAAACTGCTTAAGCAGTTGTCTATTTATATGGTCTTATGCATATGATAGAAGTACAAGCAAATGTATTGCAGATGTGTTTTGAATTCGGCTGTGAATTCTGTAGAGTTTGTTGAGCATAGCTCCAAACGGATCTGGGTATTGTATTGAGAGAGCAGTGGCTTGTAATAAAATCTGAGCAAGTGATTCTTGGTGGACATAGCCCAAATTGGGTGAACCACGTTAAATATTGTCTCTTTGTGTTGTGTTATTTTATTCTGCAATTTTATTTGAGATCTGTAATAATTTATGCATATTAGTTTCTACTGTTGTGATTCTGTGAGGGATTATTCCGCATATTTTATCCCTTATTTCCTAACAGAAACTTCAAAGGCATATAGGATTTTTATTACAGGGACTAGAAGAATTATTGTCAGACGTGATGTTAAGTTCATGGAGGACAAAGCGTTTAGAAGGTCCAGAGATTTGCCAATAGATGATCAAAGTGAGCAGCCAACAAAAGCTCAAAGTCCAAGTTAAGGACAACAAAGCTCAAGCACAGTTACTAGTACAAGCATAGACTCAGGTAGTGAAGATTCACAAGTATGGAGCAACTAGTGCAACAGGATATGCATCTAGAAGATATAGAGGTTGATATTTCATCCTCTACCATTGGCAGCAGGAACCGTGAGGTTCAAGACACACAAAGGGATACTCAGGAGTTTGTGGGAGCTCCTAGGAAGAGTACGAGACAGAGGAGAGAACTAGCCAAGTTCAATGACTATGTGGCATTAGTCAGCCAGTTGGTAGATAGTGAACCTTCCAGCTATCAAGAGGCTACACAACATCAGGTATGGCAAGATGCTATGGTTGAGGAATATACTTCAATAATGCATAATGATGTGTGGGAGGTAGTGCCTAGACCAACAGATAGGGCAGTAGTTGGATCACGTTAGATCTTCAAGATAAAGCACGGTGCAGATGGTAGCATCGAGAAATACAAGGCAAGGTTTGTGGCAAAGGGGTTCTCTCAGAAGGAGGGAATAGACTATGAGGAGACATTTGCTCTAGTGGCTAGGTATACTTCTATACGAGTTGTAATCTCATTTGCAACACAGATGGGATGGCAGATCCATCAAATGGATGTCAAGACAACATTCCTTAATGGTGAATTGAAGGAGGAGGTATACATAGAACAACTAGAAGGCTTTGTAGCACACAACAAAGAGACCCACGTGTGCAGATTGAAGAAAGCCTTGTACGGACTCAAATAGGCTCCTAGAGTGTGGTATGAGCGCATTGATACATACTTGTAGGAAATGGGCTTTGTGAAGAGTGAGGCAGATGGTAACCTCTTGGTGGTTAGGGGTGTTGCTCTCATTCTTGTTTTATATGTAGATGACTTGTTTCTTACAGGTACACTAGGGCTCATAGAGGATTACAAGAGGGACCTTGCAGAAGAGTTTGAGATGAAGGATTTGGGACTCATGCACTATTTTCTAGGCATGGAGGTGTGGCAGACAGATGGAGAGATTTTCCTTGGTCAAGGGAAATATTGCATTGAAATCTTGAAGAGATTCGAGATGGAGGATTGCAAAGCCATGTCTACACCTATGATCACTAATTAGAGGAAGATAGATACATCAGAGGAAAAATATGTAGACCCCACCTTATACAGGTAGTTAATTGGTTCGCTCATGTATTTGATCAACACCGGACCGGATATAGCATTTGCAGTAAGCTCTCTTAGTCAGTTCGTGGTTGAGCCAAAGAGAGTGCATTGGAAAATGGCTAAGAATCTGTTGCGTTATTTGCATAGTTCAGTTGAGTATGGGATCATATATGTTCGAGGTGAAGGAATCAAGTTGATAGGCTATACTGACGCAGATTGGGCAAGCAGTACAACAAACAAAAGGAGCACTTTAGGGTGTTGTTTCAATTTAGGATCAGGAGTTGTTTCTTGGTTCAGCAGGAAGCAGAAGTCTGTGGCTCTAAGTTCATCAGAAGTAGAATACATTGCAGCTAGCATGGCGACATGTGAAGCTATATGGCTTCGGAAGTTGCTAGTGGCCTTGTTTGGTCAGAAGGTTGAGGCTACTGTGATACACTATGATAATCGAGTTACATTAAGTTGTCGAGAAACCAAAGTGTTTCATGATAGGTCTAAACATATAGATATCAGGTATCACTTCATCAAGGATTGTGTACAATGAGGTATTGTTCAGCTACAATACATACCTACAGAGGAGCAGGTAGCAGACATTCTGACTAAGGCATTGGGGAAGGAAAAATTTATCTTCTTCAGAGATAAGATGGGTGTCGTGCATAACAACTTCCTCGCTAAGAGGGAGTGTTAGTTTGTTAGCTTGGACAACTATTTGTCCATTTGCTAAGATTAGATAATAGTTATCTTATTGTTGAGAATGAATTAATTATTTTCTAATTATTGATTTCCTTTAGTGACACCTTGCAACCAAATTTGTTATGGTTGTTAAGTTGTTATGTATCTCAGCCATCGATTGAGAATTGATTCGGCCGTTGGTTTTCCAATGAGAGTAGTATAAAAGGAGGTCATTGGGCATTTGGAATACACAAGTTTGGAGAAGCATTTACAGTGCTAGCAAATGAGTTTGTAAGTTTGCAATGATAGCAAACAGTCGTGTAGTGTTAGCAAGGGTGCGGTGATAGCGTTGGGGATAGAAAGGTGGGGAATATCAACAGGAGAAGTTGGAAGATTGTCGGAGTTACGCCAAGAAGAGGCAAGGAATCTTCAGATCTCTTAATTTGCTGAAGTTAATATAATTCCTCATTTGTAGAACCGGTTTTCCCTTAGGGGTTTTTCCAGGACAATTTGTTCGAAAATATTGTGTTCTTTGTGTTACGCATTTCTTTTTGTATTTTTATTAGTGAAGTTCGGTTGTGTTATTTTTCGATATTAGTTGTGAATTAGTTTTCAGTAGTTAAAGAATCTTTTAAGATAAGAGATTAATAATCGTGATCAGTAATATAATTTTCACGAAATTACGGAGCAGTACTGTGTATGGTTACTTGCATACAATTATGCAAAGCAAATCGATATGGCATGACCCACTCAAAGACCTCCTCTCGATTTTCAACGCATGCATAGAATCATGCTCCGATGTGTTGATCTCCTAACGATGTCGATTTCAAGAAGGCTCGCTTCAAATATATATACGCCTTCGATGTAATAAAATGAGATCAATAAAAGATCCTTATTATCATGCATATTTGTAATATGCAAATATTATAACCAAAGATTACAAAAAAATGAACGTGTCTATAGGTCGCATAATTTACCATTGCACTATAACATTTGTAATTTTTTTAAAAGTTAACTTTACACTCAAAAACTAACTATAAAAACATATCTGGTTTTCTATGCACAACTTGGATAGATAGCATAGCCCACTTCAATAATAACATGAAGGAATGATCAAATTGTTATTATTTGCATAAGGGTACTACATCAAAATAAATTTAGA
The DNA here is from genome assembly GCA_018340775.1 of Taxus wallichiana var. yunnanensis. Classification (NCBI taxonomy): domain Eukaryota; kingdom Viridiplantae; phylum Streptophyta; class Pinopsida; order Cupressales; family Taxaceae; genus Taxus; species Taxus wallichiana. The sequence goes on from CM031236.1 coordinate 165,539,841, forward strand.
TATCACGAAATCCCCAATTCTAAAATTAACACTGAGAGTTACGTGTCCCATCCTCTAAGAGAATGTGATTACTTCTGTAAATTTGAATCCATTTAGATCTATGATGGGTAGAATACCTTCCTCTTCAACAACGTTTCTGTGTCAAAGAGGGAGATTTTTCGACTTACAATATATGGTAACTCGGATAGACAGTAGTAAGGATGATTACAACATTGAATAAATGATGAATATTTACAAGTATATGGATCCTTATGTGCCACATTCTCCTGGGGATTTATACGTGAAGTATCTAGACCTTGATTTCAAAAGTGCTATCAATGGGCATGATTTTATTGAAGAGGCTAGAGTTTTGGGTGTAAACTTACATGGCATTATTCCTCTCAATAAATATATCTCATGTTATATGTATCTTATAGGTAACTTCAAATATCATATTACTTGTTTTTATATTGCTTCAGTTAATGGCCTTTAAATCACCAGAGACACATCACCATTTATTCCATTTTCCCTTCTACCTTATTTAGAATGGTTATAAAATCAAACAATACACGAGGTGTGGGGATGAAAGGCAATACGACATCTTGTTATAAAGTGAAAATTTTATGTAAATTCTAATATCGAAAAGGATGTTATAGTATTCATGTGTGATTTTTTTGAACATGAAGGATTTGATCTTTTGGCATAAACTACACTCGTGTCTAAGCCCGAAAATAATGACACCTCCATTAGTGTTTATTTGAACGTGGTATTGGTGTCCAATGCCGATAGTGAAAGGATATTGATGAAAATTCTCTTTGCCCATCATCGGCCACAAAACAACACACTCCCTACTCGAGAGAGGATGACACATGGATCACCAAAAAAAGCCACAAGATTATATATTAAAGAGACTAATGTAAAGGTAAACCCCATAGTGGTTTTTCCTAAGCATGGTGTTGTTTTTAGCCATGACATGTCTACTAATGTTGAAGGGTGTGACATGAAAGGTAAAATCTTCTCAAAGAAACATTTCTAACATTTTTGTTGCAACTAGTATTACTCAAATCCAAATTTTCAGTCTTGGCAGTGGGGAAAGAGGTGGAAAAGAAAAATTATGTAGAATACAACTACCACCATAGATGACGAAATGCCATGATAACTCAATACCAGAATGGATATCTATTTATTGTTAATTTTATTTTTTTCATTTATAGGTCGATTATCGAAGAAGGCGATCCTCTTCAATGTTGTTATAGTTACTTGTACTAATCATTTATGCCAAAGGTTATTCATGATATCATTTGCAAATGTTATACTTGCAGATGGCCAAATATTCTAGTTTGAAGCTTGGTGTGTGCCAGTAACTAAAACATGGATATTTTTTGCAAATTTAAATACGTTCAAACTCCAAGTTTATTTTTTTCATTCCTTGGAAAGACAATTCTTTTTAAATAATGTCTCCATTTTTATAAAAATGATTTTCTTTGTTTGGTATGATTTGAAATTTAAGTAAAAAGGAAATAGATCTAAAAATGGAGGCAGTGGGTCTGGTAAAGGAATTCCTCGCGGGTAGAAGGAGGATCCACATAGGAAGAAGGAAAATATAAACCTGAATTTGTTTAATAGAAACAACATTGGGGCTAAGAATCGAGACAAAACGTTGTATACAGGAGGCTCCAAACGGAAAAGCGATGGATCCATTCTTGGCAATGTCGATCCTATTGGCTCCTATGGAGGCAACAACCATTTTCAGGGCAGTGGAGGCTCTGCTAGAGTGGATTCAGAGCTCTGGGAGATCACACAGATCGAGAAAAACATGGGAGAATACAAGGGTATTATCATGGATTGACCAAGCCTTCACCAGGAATCTTGGAAAATCTGAAAATGGAGGCGGCATTCCAACCAGTGAACCTAAAGTTGACCCTATTTTTTTGGCCAAGGATCTAGAAATGGAGGGGATAATAGAGGTGGAAATTCCATGTCCTTTGGACAACTTACTGCTGCTGAAATCCTTCATCCTGAAATCACAGTTGCTCGTGGTTTTTAGGGGGAAAATCCAGTGGATCTGATGGTGGCTCTTTCAAAGAGGCACTGAATGGAAAGAAATCTGTCATATCCCCTGCTGAAACTCCTCCTAGTATTACTTTTGGCGAGGAGGTCATTGAATCTGAATATTTCTACCAGAAACATGCTTTGATATGTAGATTTGGAGGTTTTTGGCCTACCCTACCAGTACTGCATGCTTGGATCTCCAAACATTAGAGCCCGCTTCTTGATGGAAGGTTAGACCTTTACCCCTATGTGAAAGGTATTTTTATTGTGGTTTTCTCTTCAATACATGATAAGGAAATCATAGAGTCCAAACTATGGGTTTTTCAATCATGCTACCTCATTATAAAACCATGGTTTCCCTCTTTTAATCTGCTCATTGAATCCTTTTCTTGTAAACCTATTTGGATTAGATTGCCCCATCTACCCCTATAATTTTGGTCTAGTGAATGTCTGATCTCCATTGGAAATGTCTTGGGACATATTATTTACATTGATTCTCAAACCACCGGCTATACCCATACTACCTATGCTAGGATCTTAGTTGAATTGGATACCTCTAAAAACCTCCCTGCAAGCATAGATCTTAAAGTTCAAAAGAACTTGGTCACAACCATTAGATTACAAAGGTATACCTTTTAGATGTAGAAAGTGCTTCAGCTTAGGTCACACTGCTACTAATTGTGGGATAGCAAAGCACACTGAAAGAAAAAATTGGTGGAAAGATGCCTGCCGAACATATGGTTATTGATGCCAAGGAGGATCTAGATTCAAACATTGATTCAATCGGTTCCGAAAACTCCTGTCTTAGAAATTCTAGTTGTTGACAACAAGAAATCAGTTGTTCCAACTGATAGCATGGAAGAAAAGGAAAATACCCCTCCTACCTCTTTTATGGGAAAAAATGCATATCTGCCAATTAATTCTATTGAAGTGGTTCTTCCTATTGAGGAGGTCTCGGAAGGTTGGAAAATGGTGCACAAAAAGAAGAAACTGCTAGCAAGAATACTGGTTCTCCACCTAGATGATTGTTGTTTTGTTGTTGTGGTGCAGTTATTGTTTTGTTGCAGATTCATTGTTATTTTCTCTCGCTTTGATGTTGGTATGTCACTGTAGTTTGTTTGTTGTGCATCAACTATTTTTAAGCTGATTTGTTGTTGGTTTGGTTTTATTCTATGCAGGCTTTTTCCTGCTTCTGGGCATTCATGTTCTATCTTGATTTTGATCATTTTATTATGCTTTCATTGTTAAATTTTGGCTATTTGAGCCTTCTTGTACAAGGGTATAGTCCCTTTCAAAAAAATTACCCATGATAACAAAATTCAAGCAAGAAAAAAGTGGAAGTTGAATGTGATTTACTATGGAAAACGTTTCTTAGGGAATATTGAACCAATTGTTAGGATCACATTTATATATTGACAAGATGCACAACAACAATTATAGTGTTAGAGAAAATTATCTTGTTATTTGAAGCATCCATGTATTTTGGATGAGTTATGAGATTCAATATGAGAGTCAATAGTCATTTAAATTTTTAATGTGGGTAAAATGTGAAAATATACAAACCCGTTATTTCTAGGCTTGTAATTTTACGTCCAAGTTTCCTATCAAATATAATTTCTACGATTAATAAATATTTTTAACATATTATATTTTACACATAAAGAGAATTATTTACTTTTAATTTATTTAATGTGTGTAATTTGTTTTGCAAACTTGTTCTCAGTAAAATAATAAGAATCATTTATTAATACTAGATCTTTTAATCTTGGACAAAAAATTAAAATATGTAAGGAAGATTGAAACTTTGAAAGCTCTAGTAGTGTGTGTGTGTGTGTGTGTGTGTATATATATATATATATATATGCATATATTTCACACAATATGTTTTTAGGTCTTAACAATTATCTTTAGTTGTAATATGATGGAAGAGGCACCATCATTAATAAAGTATTTAGAAGCTAGGTTTAGTTTGTAATTGATGTTTACATGGCTATTATTTTGTAAATATCTTATAAAATGAACAAACAATATCTTATATATCAACCATGTATAAGAAATGTTTTTAATGAATGAGATTCTATATTAAATTAACAAGTGTAGTGCCCACTTCCCTTTGACACCTTTTGATAATGATCATGATACTGCTAATTATATTATGGACATGATTTTGGACTTTATTATAGTATGATGTTAAATGATTAGATCATGGATTATTGTTGACTTGATTCAGTTATGATGCATGATGATTATTAGAGACATTTTAGATATTGATGTTGATATACTGTGTAACATGGTTATATTATGGATGTTGTTCAGACATGTGATATTTGGCTATTGTGAGTAGACCTAGAAAGGGAATTTTTTTCATGATGATATAGTTATTGAGTAAAATTACGAGTGATCTTGTTGGTTGCTTGGATGTTGTTTTGATCCATATATCTAGATGATTTTAGAATTATATTTATATATATATTTTGGATAAACTGATATGGCCACAAGGTCGAAGGAGGTATTTGTATTTTACAGTTTAAAATATCACAACAAACTTGAGGGATTGGAGACCAACCACATTGGAATTTATATGAATTCAACAAGGTCGCCATGGCAACTTGTATTTCTTTGTGTTAGGGATTCCCATGGGGGATCACCTTTAAATGTAACCAAGGGTTATGTGTATTTATTTATTTGGACCCTACGATATGTTTGCATGTGTTTATTTTGTGGTGCGTTCGACGCTTTCATTATTCATTAAATGATGTGTAATATTATGAGAAATCATGTTGCTAAGTTAATTAATTAAAATATGTCATAAGAAAGTAATTAATAGAGTTGTTGGCCTTGCATTAAAGTGTTGTAAGAGATGTGTAAGTGATGTGTAAGTTAACTTTTGAGTGTGAAACACTCCACCGTCTTGGAACTTCTAAATTTTCCTTGGAGTCTTGTGGGACAACTTAAACTTGTCTCATACCACTTAAATTTAATTACCAACCATACCTACGGTTGGAGAGTTGAGATTAGACTTTTATAATGTTTTTGAGAAGGAAAATTGTAGGTTTTAATTGCACTTTTCTTACATGATTTAATTTCAGTCCTTTGGGGTGTGGGTTGGATTTGAGTGTGTAAGTAAATTGTCATATTATTCACCCACCTATTTATTATGCATTAGAGAATGAAGTTGAATTTTGGGTTGGGGTTGAGGATGTGTGATGTGGCATCCTACATGGATCCACCTCATCCTCTTCCCTTCCCTCTTCTATAAAATTTGAATTGCTTTCCTTGTTTTGGGTTGCTTCACTTTTGGGAAACTCTTTTGGGGTGAATTCTTTTGTTGTTTTGGAGCTCTGGCTTTGAAGAAGTTTTTGGAAGATTGTTGCATGCTTGTGCTTGGCTGATTTGGATTGCTTGCATTGGGATAAAGCTTGTTGTTTTGGAACTTGGAACAACTCCATCATGGAGAGGTAGGAGCTTGGCTCTTGAAATGATTCTTTTTGTTTATGAAAATGTTAATTTGTGAATGTTTTGGCATGTTTGTGGTTGTTGGGTAGATGGCCTACGAATGGTGTAGGAGAATACTATGGGGTTTATTTTGTGGGAGGCACAAGTGTGTTTTAGGGAGGTATAAGTGTGGAGGGAGTTGGGATTTGGGTTCTACCTTAAAAAGAAATAGATTACATTTATTTACTCATTATGGGGTGCCAAAAGAGGTTGGGGAGGCATAAGGAAATGTGAGGAATAAGGGGTACTTGGGGAGGCATAAGGAATGTCAGGGTTTTAATATATGTTATATTTTAGTGGTTTGTAATTCAGGTGGTGATACCCATTTCCCGTTTTAGGATGCATAAGAAGCATCCCCCATAGTTTCTTGCGCCTTTGGCTTGCTTGATGAAGCCTCAATAATGTTTTTCATGCTTTAATGTAGTTGTAAACTACATTATGTTTTTGGACTGTGTTTTATTGTGAAAATGTTGTTTGTGTGTTTGTGGAAGCCTGTTGTTGCCATGAGTTGGATAACATTTTTTATTGCATTGTTGTTGGGGCTCGGGGGCCAATGAAGAAGGGTGGATTCTCCCCTTCATTGGATGTCTTGGTTGGGTGGAGAGCGTTACCTTTCCCCTACTCTTGTTGTGATCAATTTAGAGAATGAGAAATATGCATGTCGTTATCCGGAAAGTGAGATAAAGACAGTTTGGTAGTCCCTTGTGAAATGAAATATTATTGTAACCTTTCCCACTTGAAGTGGATGAACTTGTAAATTTTTACTAATGGAAAGATTTTGTGTTGAATATGAAAGTCAGTAAAGTGAAATGTAAAAGAAATAAACTCTGTTTTTGGTTTGAAAGAATGTGAAAGAAATTGCATTCAAAGAATAAAAGAAGGATGTTACAAAGTTGTCTTTTGGAATCAATAAATGATGTATTACCTTTCTCGAATTACATTGTGGTATTGAATCTGATTATTTAAATATAGTTGAAAATCTCGATTGAAAGAAAGAAATGTGTATGAAGGAAATGTATTGCTTTGTTTCGTGAAGTGCATGATTTGAAAAGAATAAAAGTTACATTCTTTTCTTTATCATTGGATTGAAGGAATGAAATTTTTTGAAAGTAGCATGAAATGAATTCATTTGTAAGGCAAGTAAAATAAGAACCATTGAGTTAATTTTGTTGTTTCCATTTTTGCTTCATGTTAAACTCTGAACTTTTATCATAAATGAACAGACCAAACCTGTAATCAAGAAATAATAATGAAACATTAAAATTGAACATGCCAGGATATAAATGAGTTCAATTAGACAAAAACACTTAAAGGAAATCTTTCAAAACCTGGCAAAACCGAGTTCAAAGCTTTCATAGTTGTTTTGCTGTCAAAGTTGTAAAATTTCAAATTGGAACTCAATCAATAGATCTACCTCACAAACTTATCCTAAATCCACCTAAGAAAAATTCTCCTATTTGACATGTTGAGAGAGGAAGAAGATCAAATTGAACAAATTTTATTAAGTTAAATTTTACCAGTTCGCACTGTAAGAGCTTGAAGAACATTTTCATGAAATTGACCCCTTAAACTCTATCAAAATCAAAATTTAATGATTCCTGTGTAAAGAGGATGTCCGAGATAATTCTAGAAAGTCCTCGTTTTCTAACAATTGAGCTCTCTATCAAAATTTATGGCCTTCTAAAGTTTTTCTTCACTTGGCGTAAAAAAACATTTGGGAAAAAATTTCTTGGCAGCAGCCCCGAATTTTTCTCTTAGCACTTCGAATTTTTTTGGGAAATTTTTTCAAAATTTTCCCCGCCACCCCCCCAATCAATCGAGGCTACCACATGGCACCACAAGGTGTTGGCGGAGGGGCTGATCCGTTTTAAGTTAGTGCTTCAAAAAAATTTGGAAAAATTTTCCCGCCGACCTGTAGCCAATCAGGTGCTGCCACATGGCGTCGCAAGGCATCGGCGGAGGAGCGGGTTGCTTTATGCCTTTGGCGTTTTCAAAAAAATTTTGGGAAAATTTTTAATGTTTCCCCGCCACCCCACAGCCAATCAAGAGCTGCCACATGGCATCACGAGGTGTCGGCAGAGGCACGGGTGAATTTCACACTTTTCGCCCTTCAGGCATTAAAAATATTTTATCCCTGCCACCCCGTTTTCCCCGCGTGGTTTAGGAGGTGCCATGTGTCCCTTGTAGACTCGAGGGTGCAAAGGTGGCTTTCCGCCCCTTGGGAAATTTTTCTCCCCATGGCCCGTAAACCTACCTATGGGGAAATTTTTTTCCCTACGTCCCACAGACCCACACATGGGAAATTATTTCTCCCCGCGGCCTGCCGGCCCATAACTTGAGAAATATGAGGAGTTATGAGGACTTATTTATATCACTGGAAAGGTGAGGAAATTTCCTATCCAATGGGAATGATTTAGGAAATTTTGAATGTGTTAATTTTGGGTAAAATCAATTTGAATATTTAAATCCTGTTAGAGAGTGGGTATGGTGAGGAATTACCCTCTTAACCTAATTGAATCTTCTAACCCTAGATTTTGGACCTTGTAACCTCTAATAATTGTTAACAAAAGAAAAGTATATTCTAGTAGATTAGAATTGATCTAGAACCTTGTTTGTGACAACTAATTTTGTCTTGTAACTTGGTTGAAGACTCTTTTAAACAAAAAAAAATTATTCCATAATTTTCCTATCTAATCCTAGGTTGTTTCGTGGGTCTCAAGTGGGTTGTTTTAGCTGACACCACACTTGGTATTAGAGCAGTGGTTCAAAATATTGGGCCATTGGGCACACTATAAAACTTGAGACATGAACCTTAAACTAGCACACTTTTAAATCTAGAAAACAACTTAGTTTAGAAATTGCACATTTTAGTAAACATGGAAGCTAAGTAAGACCTAGAATAAGGAACTAACTCTCATCTTGCTCTGTATAGGAGGTGCAAACAAGATGAGGATCCTTTTCACATAGACCTAGGCATACCACCACCAGATCATGTCTGTAACAGCCATCCTACCACAGATTTTGCAGACTCTTCAGGATGTTAATGTCGCTCTATGCGGAGGATCAGTAGGAGGACATGCAACCAGACATGATAGAGTCACTTCCATTGAGGGTCATGTATCACCTCGACCCAGTGAGGAGCATGGAGGAGAGAACTTCCATGCAGAGTCAGCTAGAGAAAAGTCACCATAGAGGGGATAGGGTGACCGAGTTTTAGGACATAGAGAGAGGTCTCGGAGCCCTAGGCTTAGGGATGAGCATACAAAGAGACCTAGAGGCTGTCAAACCACAACTGTAGATCACATCAGGGAGATCTTGAAGCTTCGACCATCACATTATTCTAGTGACACGACAGATGGATTTTAGGCAGAGGCCTGGTTGGTGAGCTTGAGCGGGTGCTTCAAGCTCTGTCCTTATTCTAGCAACATGAAAGCTCGTGTTGTGATCCATCTACTAAGGGATGGAGATGGTGTCTTATGGTGGATAGAGGAGCAAAAGCTCCATGTTGATTATGAGAAATTTACTTGGGAGCTCTTCGAGGAATGTTTTCAGAGTAGATATTTGTCACGAGAGGTTCATAAAATAGTGGATAGATGAGTTTCATGACCTCCAACAGCATCTCTTACAGTGGTTGAGTATGAGAGTAGATTTTTGGATCTACTCCAGTATGTTGATTACATGTAGGATGAGCGGGTGCATATCCATAGGTTCATTCGGGGCCTGAATCTAGACATTGAAGGTGTAGTGTGTATCCATTGTCCAGACATTAACTGAGGCCGTCGAGAAGGCCTATATAGTAGAGGAGACTCGGGGAAAGACCTAGCAGGCTAGAGACCGATTCAGAGCCGCATACAATAGATGCAAGACAGTAGATTGAGGGGGTTAGTACCTCTTCCTCGTGGTGGACAGGGTTCAACACAGTCATCTTTTTAGACCACAACAGTAAGCAGCAGCCTCCGCCCACCTTATAGACCTCCACAGAGGTTTGATGCACAGAGAGGTTAGAGTATGGGGCCTCCTCCTAGGGGTCCCATCAGGACATAGGGTTCCCAGAGAGCTCACTCAGCAGGAGCTCGCCAACAGAGACCTCAAGCAAACCACAACGGATCATTAGGATCCACACCACAGACCTCTAGGGCACCGACTGGAGCTGCTACATAGGGGAGAGGATCAGGTGGTTGTTTTGGTTGTGGTGTTACTAGACATTTTTGGAGAGACTTCCCATAAAACCCTAATAACAAGGGTAAGACACAAATCTTATAGCCTACTATTGGTGATATGGGGCATAGTCATAGGATGTACGTAGCGGTCAAGAACCACTAGGAAAAGTATTAGAGTATAGTTATTGAGACTGCAGGTAACATTAGTGGTATTTCTACCTCCATTTTGTTTGATTCTAGTTCTTCTAATTATTTTATTGCACCATCTTTAGTAGAGTGATGCAGGTTGGTGGCAGTTAGGTAGGGTCATAGTTAGGATGTTGAGATGGCTTTTGGAGCCAAGATCTTTGTAGACTCCTTAGTTAAGGAGTGTGTGGTGGATTTGGGACCTTTCACCACTACCTCGGATCTTCGTATCCTTCCGTTGGGCTCTTATGGAGTCATCTTGGGCATGGACTGGTTATCTACACACAGAGCCAAATTGGATTGTTACCACAAGATCATATCTTGCATAGATGATCTAGGAGTGGAGGCAGTGATAGTGGGGGTCAGGAGACCCGCTTTTATTTGCACCATCTTCGTTATCCGGCTTAAGCTTAAGTGGTGTATGCAATGGGATTGTCAAATGTATGCTATTACAATCGGTGACATATCAGATTATGGGTATAGTGGACCATTGCTAGATGATCATCCCATTTTGAGAGATTTTGCATATGTCTTTCCAGGGAGCTACCGGGGTTACCAACCCCACGTGAGATTGATTTTCATATCAATTTGGTTAGGGAGCAGAACCTAACTCATGAGCACCTTACTAGATGACTCACCCTGCAGCTCGTGAGCTCAAGTTGTAATTGGAGGGCTCCTGGAGGAAGGCCTTATCCATCCTAGTGTATCCCCTTGGGGTACACTGGTGATCTTTGTAAAAAGAAGGATGGATCCTTGCGGTTGTGTATTGATTACCTCCAATGAACAAGGTAACGATCAAGAATCGTTATCCCCTTCCATGCATTGATGATTTATTTGATTAGATGAAGGGAGCCATAGTTTTCTCTAAGATAGACCTTAAGTTAGGCTACCATCAGCTAAGGATTTCGGAGGTGGAAATTCATAAGACCGCCTTCCGTATGAGATATGGCCACTATGAGTTCACAGTGGTACCTTTTGGTTTAACTAATGCCCCCGTAATATTTATGAGTTTGATGAATGGGGTATTCAGGACTTTCTTAGATCGCTTCATGCTCATCTTCCTTGATGAAATTTTGATTTACTCATATATGTGTGAGGAGCATGAGGGGCACCTTCACTAGGTTCTTTAGTGTCTTCGAGAGCAACAACTTTACGGGAACTTGGAGAAGTGTGCATTCTTTCAGACAAAGGTGCAGTATTTGGGTCATATCATTTCTGGGGAAGGTATCGTCATCGATCCTTCCAAGATTAGAGCTATTATGGATTGGCCACACCCACTACTATGACTAAGGTGCACAACTTCATGGGATTAGTAGGTTACTACAGGAGATTTATTCAAGACTTCTCTTGGATTATGCACCCCATCACTTCCCTTCAGCGGAAAGGGAAGAAGTTTGTTTGGTCAACACAGTGCGAGCAAGCCTTCAAGACACTGAAGGAATGCCTCACTACAACACCTATTCTTGTAGTGCCAAATGCATAGGGTGAGTTTTTCATTTGCATGATGCTTCTTTAGTAGGACTTGGAGGTGTGTTTATGCAGGAGGGAAGAGTGGTGGATTTTGAGTCTCGTAAAATCAAGGATTATGAGATTAATTATTTGACTCATGATCTTGAGCTGCAGGCGATTTGTGCACACTTTGGTTCGATGGAGGTACTTTATTCTTGGTCAGAGATTTACACTCAGGAAAGATCACTTGAGTCTTCGCCACCTCTTCACATAACCCAATCTCAATGATTTTAGTGGCATTGGATGGAGTTGCTTTGTGAGTATGGTATGGAGATAGAGAATGTGAAGGGGAAGGAGAATGTGGTGGCAGACGCTCTCAGTAAATGGAGACATGTGGCTATGGCCACCTCAGTGAGCACAGATTTGCAGAGTAAGATTTGTCAACAGCTTCCTCTTGACAACTTCTACATCACAGTTCGAGCAGAGATCGAGTCTCAGGGACCCCTCAAGGGGAAGTTTGATGGTTTTTCCTTAGAGGTAGATGGTCTTCTTAGGCACAAAGGTCATATTTATGTTCCCAGAGACAAAGGCTTGAGGCAGGACATTTTGACAGAGGCACATCGTGCACCCTATTCAGCCCATCCGGGGTGATGAAGATGCATGGGACCCTTGAGACAGTTATATCATTGGAGAGGACTTCGTAGAGACGTGACCCAATTCATGTCACGATGTTTAGAGTGCTAGAAAGTGAAGGCCGAGCATCAGCATCCAGCTGGCCTTATCTTTCCTCAAGCTATACCGGAGTGGAAATGGGATACCATTTCCATGGACTTCATTGTTGGGCTACCGATGTCAAGATATCACCACGACGTCATCATGGTCACGGTTGATAAATTGACAAAAGTGGCTCACTTTTCTCTAGTGAAGACCACTTATACAACCAGTGCAGTGGCACGGGTATATCTTGATGAGATTGTTAGGTTACATGGGATTCGCAAAAGATCATTAGTGACCGTGATCCTTTGTATACTTCCCATTTTTGGACTACCATGCAGCACACACTCGGGACGAGAACCAACTTCAACACAACATATCACCCCAAGACAGATGGACAAACTGAGTGGGTGAATTAGATTTTAAAGGATATGCTTAGGATGTATGTGATGGATCAAGTAGTCTAGATGGGAGGAGTACTTGTACTTGGTGGAGTTTTCCTATAATAATAGTTTTCAGAGTTCTATAGGAATGGCTCCTTTTAGGCCTTTTATGGTAGAGAGTGCAGGACACCTCTTAGTTGGGATAGGTTAGAGGACATGGTTTCTCTTGGACCATCTTTGTTGCAAGACATGGAGCAGCAGGTGGTTTTGATCAGACAGAGATTGCAGGAGGCACATGACAGGTAGAAGAAGTATATAGATCAACATAGGATGGACTGTAGTTTTGATGTGGGCATGAAGGTTTTCCTTCATGTCAGTCACATAAGAGCCCTATCCATTATGGAAAAGGCTCTAAGTTATCTCTTAGATTCATGGGTCCTTTTGAGATCTTAGAGCGTATCGGCCTTTGGCCCTACTGTCTAGCATTGCCACCTAGCTTGTCTCGCGTACATGATGTGTTTCATGTTTCATTTCTTAGGAGATATGTTGCAGATCCTTCTCATGTGCTAGATTGGACATCATTGCAAGTGCAGGATTAGGGGCATGTGATGGTGGAGCCCATTCGTATCCTAGATCATAGGACCCTGGGCCTTCAAGGTAGAGAGGTTGATCAGGTCCTGGGTGTAGTGGGATAGATATGATGAGATTGTAGCTACATGGGAGGATGCTACTTTACTATGAGTTCAGTTTCCACATTTGTTCTAGTGACTTCCAAGAGGAAGTCGAGTCTAAGGGAGGGGATGTAGTGCCCACTTCCCTTTGACACCTTTTGATATTGATCATGATACTACTAATTATATTATGGACATGATTATGGACTTTATTATAGTATGATGTTAAATGTTAGATCATGGATTATTGTTGACTTGATTCAGTTATGATGCATGATGATTATTAGAGACATTTTGGATATTGATGTGATGATATACTATGTAACATGGTTATATTATGAATGTTGTTCAAACATGTGATATTTGGATATTGTGAGTGGACCTAGAAATGGAAATTATTTGATGATGATATATTTGTTGAGTAAAATTGTGAATGATCTTGTTGGTTACTTGGATGTTGTTGTGATCCATATATCTAGATGATTTTGGAATTATATTTATATTATTTTTGATGTTTTGATATGGCCACAAAGCCGAAGGAGGTATTTGTATTTTGCAGGTTTAAAATATCACAACAAACATCAAGGATGGAGACCAATCACATTGGAATTCTAGATGAATTCAACAAGGTCACCATGGAAAATTGTATTTGTTTGTGCATGTTTGTTTGTGTTAGGGATTCCCATGGGGATCACCTTTAAATGTGACCAAGGGGTTATGTGTATTTATTTATTTGGACCCTTTGTTATGTTTGCATGTGTTTATTTTGTGGTGCATTGACCCTTTCATTATTCATTAAATGATGTGTAATATTATGAGTAATCATGTTGTTAAGTTAATTAATTAAAATATGTCATAAGAAAGTAATTAATAGAGTTGTTGGCCTTGAATTAAAGTGTTGTAAGAGATGTGTAAGTGATGTGTAAGTTAAATTTTGAGTGTGAAACACTCCACCTTCTTGGAAATTTGAAATTTTCCTTGGAGGCTGATTTTGGAGGCTTGTGGGACAAGTTAAACTTGTCCCATACCTCTTAAATTTAATTACCAACCATACCTACGGTTGGAGAGTTGAGATTAGACTTTTATAATGCTTTTTGAGAAGGAAAATTGTAGGTTTTAATTGCACTTTTCTTACATGATTTAATTTCAATCCTTTGGGGTGTGGGTTGGATTTGAGTGTGTAAGTAAACTATCATATTATTCACCCACCTATTTATTATGCATTGGAGAATGAATTTGAATTTTGGGTTGGAATTGAGGATGTGTGATGTGACATCCTACATGGATCCACCTCATCCTCTTCCCTTCCCTCTTCTATAAAATTCAAATTGCTTGCCTTGTTTTGGGTTGCTTCATTTTTGGGAAACTCTTTTGGGGTGAATTCTTTTGTTGTTTTGGAGAGCTCTTGGCTTTGAAGAAGTTTTGGAAGATTGTTGCATGCTTGTCTTTGGGCTGATTTGGATTGCTTGCATTGGGATAAAGCTTGTTGTTTTGGAACTTGGAACAACTCCATCATGGAGAGGTAAGAGCTTGGCTCTTGAAATGATTCCTTTTTTAATATGAAAATGTTAATGTGTGAATGTTTTGGCATGTTTGTGGGTTTTTGGGTAGATGGCCTAGGAATGGTGTATGAGAAGACTATGGGGTTTATTTTTTGGGAGGCAAAAGTGTGTTTTAGGGAGGTATAAGGGTGGAGGGAGTTGGGATTTGGGTTCCACCTTACAAAGAAATAGCTTGCATTTCTTTACTCATTATGGGGTGCCATAAGAGGTTGGGGAGGCATAAGGAAATGTGAGGAATAAGGGGTACTTGGGGAGGCATAAGGAATGTCATGGTTTTGATATATGCTATATTTTGGTAGTTTGTAATTCAGGTGGTGATACCCATTTCCCCTTTTGGGAGGCATAAGAAGCATCCCCATAGTTTCTTTCTCCTTTGGCTTACTTGATGAAGCCTCAGTAATGTTTTTCATGATTTAATGTAGTTGTAAACTACATTCTATTTTTAGACTATGTTTTATTGTGAAAATGTTGCTTGTGTGTTTTTGGAAGCTGTTGTTGCCATGAGTTGGATCACATCTTTTATTGCATTATGGTTGGGGCTCGGGGGTCAATGAAGAAGGATGACTTCTCCTCTTCATTGGATATCTTTGTTGGGTGGAGAGTGTTGCCTTTCCCCTACTGTTGTTGTGATCAATTTGGAAGAATGATAAATATGCATGTCGTTATCCTGGGAGCCGAGATAAAGACAATTTGGCGTCCCTTGTGAAAGGAAATATTATTGTAACCTTTCCCACTATAAGTGGATGAGCTTGTAAATGTTTTGTAATGGAAAGATGTTGTGTTGAATATGAAAGTTGTAAAGTGAAATGTAAAAGAAATAAACTTTGTTTTTGTTTTGAAAGAATGTGAAAGAAATTGCATTCAAAGAATAAAAAAGGATGTTACAAAGTTGTCTTTTGGAATCAATAAATGATGTATTACCTTTCTTGAATTACATTGTGGTATTGAATATGATCGTTTAAATGTAATTGAAATCTCTTATTAAAAGAAAGAAATGTGTATGAATGAAATGTAGTACTTTGTTTTGTGAAGTGCATGATTTGAAAAGAATAAAAGTTACATTCTTGTCTTTATCATTGGATTTAAGGAATGAAACCTTTTGAAACTAGCATGAAATGAATTCATTTGTAAGGCAAGTAAAATAAGAACCATTGAGCTAATTTTGTTGTTTCCATTTTTGCTTCATGTTAAACTCTATAAATTTTACCATAAATGAACAAACCGAACCTGTAATCAAGAAATAATAATGAAACATTAAAATTTAACATGCCAGGATATAAATGAGTTCAATTAGACAAAAAACACTTAAAAGGAAATCTTTCAAAACTTGGCAAAACCGAGTTCAAAGCTTTCACAGTCGTTTTGCTATCAAAGTTGTAAAATTTCAAATTGGAACTCAATCAATAGATCTACCTCACAAACTTATCCTAAATCCACCTAAGAACAATTCTCCATGTCTATTTGACATGTTGAGAGAGGAAGAAGATCAAATTGAACAAATTTTATTAAGTTAAAATTTACGATTCACACCGTAAGAACCTGCAGAACGTTTTCACAAAATTGACCCCTTAAACTTTATCAAAATAAAAATTTAGTGATTACTAGGTAAGGTGGACATCGAGATCTTTCCGAAATTCCTCGTTTTCCCAAAACCAAGCTCACTTTCAAAAGCTATGGCCTTTTGAATTTTTTCTTCACTTGGCATCAAAAAAAAATTTGGAAAAAAATTTCCTTGGCGGGCCCGAATTCGAATTTTCCTTAACACTTCAGAATTTTTTGGGAAAAGTTTTTAAAAATTTCCCCACCGTCCCGCCATCCCGTAGCCAATCAGACCGCCACGTGGCACCATGAGGTGTTGGCGGAGGGGCAGATCCCTTTTAACTTAGCACTTCAAAAAAATTTTGGGAAAAATTTCCAAATTTTCCCCGCCGCCCCACAACATATCAATAGCGGCACATGGCATCACGAGGCATCGGTGGAGGATTGGGTTCCTTTTTTCCTTTGGCATTTTCAGAAAATTTTGGGAAAATTTTCTAAAGTTTCCCGCCGCCCCACAGCCAATCAAGAGCTACCATGTGGCATCATGAAGCATCGACAGAGGCACGGGTGAATATCACCCTTTTATCTCTTTGGGTGTTAAAACTCTTTTATCCCTACTACCCCATTTTCCCTGTGTGGCTTAGGAGGTGCCACGTGTCCCTCGCGGACTCACGGGAGCGCGGGTGCAAAGGTGGCTTTCCGCCCTTGGGAAATTTTTCTCCCATGAGACCCACATGTGGGAAAATTTGTCTCCCCACGGCCCGCAAACCTGCGCATTGGGAAATTTTTCTCCATGCGGCCCGCCGACCCGCCCCTAGGGAAACATTTCTCCCTTAGGCCCGCAGCCCACTCTTGGGGAAAATTTTCACCCCAAGGCCCGTTGGCCCATAACTTGAGAAATATGAGGAGTTAGGAGGACTTCTTTATATCACTGGAAAGGTGAGGAAATTTCCTATCCAATGGAAATGATTTATGAAAATTTTGAATGTGTTAATTTTGGGTTAAATCAAGTTGAGTCTTTAAATCTGTTAGAGAGTGGGTATGGTGAGGAATTACCCTCTTAACCTAATTGAATATTTTAACCCTAGATTTTGGACATTGTAACCTCTAATAATTGTTAACAAAATAAAAGTATATTCTAGTAGATTAGAATTGATCTAGAACCTTTTTGTGACAATTGTTATCTTATAACCTAGTGGAAGACTTTTTAAATAGAAAAAAATTATTCCATAATTTTCTTATCTAATCCTAGGTTGTTCCATGGGTTTCAAATGGATTGTTTTAGTGGGCACCACAAAAAGAAAAATGATGCAAGATAATTCATAAAAAAATTAGGCATTATGCAAGCACACCCCAAAGCCAAGAAGTAAACTAGGCAAAAATGTATAGGAATGAGGTAGAGAAAAAACATCAATACATCAAAAATGAAAAAGATTAAGTCTCCCCTATAAATTGTTGACTGTAGGGGTGGGGCATGATCATGCTAACTAGATCCATGTAAGTCTTTTCTAATTCCACCATATCCCTTCCCAATCCATGATGGAATTCTTCTTCAATATCTTCAACAGGGGCCCGAGAGGGTGAGATGGCAAGTGCTACCCTTGGAAATATGTCCGGTGGTTAAGGAAGGCTCTACTTTCCTTGAGTGCAAGGCTTGGGTGTAGGTAGCAAGCCCCAACCTTGTTGATTAGGAGGAAGTGGGTTATTCCAACCTCGATGGTGATCTTTACACGAAGGAGATAAGTTCCTCTTATGAGGTTAGAAATGAAGGGAGTGGTGAGCACAAATAAATGAGCAGTTGATGGAAGTAGATCCATTAGGCACCACCTCATTATCGGTCATTGGCATTACCACGTGATGGGGAGTGAAGAGAGGAGGCCGATGATACATGTGCAACATTGTAGGGGGCATCACCCGGTGGGGCTAGAGCATCGAATAAACATCACCTCCAACACCACATTGTTATCTTGAATTTTAACTTTCACCAAGACATTAGTGACATCCATAGAATTTTTATAAATAGCAAAGTGATGATCAACATTAGCACTATAAAATAAAAATAATTCCTTTCTTTACATAAGTAGAAAAAAATTTCCACTCTGTAAACATGCTAAATATGGGTAAACTTATATGGAATTTGGGAATTGTATCCTAGTAAAACATGATGCCAAGTGAAGAACTGGGGAAAAACATTTGAAAGAAGAAATGGATCTAACCCCAAGCACCACGGGCTTTGCAACATTACTAAAAGAGGTGTGGGAGAGTTTCTAGATTCCCACAAAAGGAAAATTTTGGTGCAACCACTCCAAGTTGAAAAAGATGTTGTCAAAATGAGAGACATTGATGAAGTACACACCACATAGAGTATACAAGTTTAGGTTCCCCACAGGAAGAAAAATCTCTAATAAATCTCCTTCATCGATAGATCACGAGGACCAAATTCATCATTAAGTATTAAGATTATTCACCATGGGAATATGTAGTGAAAACCACACCTAGCCTTGGCTAGTTGAGTAATTCTAGAATGGGGTGTCCACATACACTTATAGTATGTCCACTATGGACAAGTGAGTACAATAATCTTATGAATCATGTGATTTCACAAAAATGAAATGGTATCTTTAATGAGGGTTCTATTTGTTAGGGCCAATTTGAGATTTTCCTTGAGTGCTTGCTAGAGAAATTAGGATTGAGTGTGCTTGTAGAAATGATCTTGGATAGTTAAAATTTCATGTTTGAAAAAGAAGAGACTAGAAATCCAGGGAACCTCTATCAAACAAGGATATTGGTATTGGAACAAGTGGGACCACCAAAAAGAGTGGAAATTAAAAGAAAGGGTATCATTGAAGCCATTTCCATCCCACATAAGTCAAGTTTTGATTTGCTCTCAATATTTATAGATGCTTTTAATAACAAATTTTTCCACCACTTTGACTAGGATAGGAGCAATGAGAAGGTTTGTGAATCCAATACCTTTCTAGACATGGTGGTCATAGTTGGTTCCTTTTACTATACCATGTCACAAGAGCCCATTCCAAGCTTCCTTGTCGTCAATGGCCTAAATGATTCATTTAGTACAAATATCTTGCCCTTACCACAATATATTGATAAGGCCTAAGCCACCAAATTCATTGGGTAGACAACAAGAATCCCATTAAACTTTGTTAAACCCTTTATCAGAGGTGGGATTGGCCCAAAGGAAGTCTTTAAGAATATTTACAAGCTTATGGACTAACTTCTTAGAGGTGATCCAAAAGGATGAGTAATACACATGCATGGATTTCAGAACTTTAGAGAAATTTTAGAAGTTACCTACCAAAAAGTGGCTTAGTGATCAAGCAATCTAATTTTATCGCCACATGTTCAATAACATAGTGTAATAATTCAAAGGGAGAGGATTGGAAGGTGAAATAAATTCCTATAAATTTGAATGTTTCTTGGTGATTAAACCACTTCTAATCATAATATGCCAACCATGTAAGCATGGGAAGAAACAATTTTCTATAGTATTTTGTTTTGTGTCATTGAATGAAAAATCCAAAGGCCAAACATAAAACTTTCAGGCTTTGCATGGTATGAGTAATGATGCATTCCACTTTAATGAGAGTGAGAAAGGAGTCATCATTGAAATGGCCATTGAGTGGTTGAGCACCATCACCAAAGGGTAAATCAATACCCTTGACAAGTCCCCAAAATTTTTCTTGGGTAAGTAACTAATTAAATCCTTCATCGCCAAGACATAAATGGAAGGTGCAAGGGAAAACATTTCGAATAGGTAGATAAAGAGACTTAAGGGCTCGAGATTTGTTGAATGACGGTGATATGAGAAGAGGCATTTGAAAATATCGTATTAAAATCCGAACAAATCTCGAACCGAAACCTAAATATTTAAGCATGGATAAGATAAACAACCATTCAATTCATTCATGTCCTTTCCCAAATTTAATTTTTCTCAAGAGGGATTGTAGATTAGACCTTTAAGCTTACTCCATTCCTTCTCATTTATCAATAATTTTTCAATTATATAATGCCCTTAGATCAATCCATTTTTATTGGGCATAATTATGGCACGAAAGAGATGTTTAAGTCGAATGGAAAGTGCTTTAGCTATGATCTTGTATAAAAATTTTAGTAGAGTGATGGGATGTTAGTTACTAACTAAGTTAGGATCACTTGGTTTAGGGATAAAATTCATATTCACTTTGTTGATATGGGGACCAAGTTGTAGGACCTAGCTAGAAATGTTCCATGTAAACATGATTAAAGTATTGCCCAATAATATCCCAAAGAGCCTTCTATAATTCATAAGGAAATTCATCGTATCAGGATGCCTTTTCATTGGCCATTTCCTACGAATCCTAAATGGAGAGCAGAAAATCACATAAAATTATTTGTGTTGGAGATACTATGTATGGCATAATAGCCAAGCATCATTTCATGGTAGTGCTACACTTAAGGGAGATGGTTTAGGCTTATAAGAGTTATGTGTAATCCTTAACAAATGCTTAAAGCATAAGATGGGGATCGGTGAGTCATGTTCCACCATCATTGATGGCCCTAATTTCCTTAGAGAAGTGCTTGGATTTAGACATTTGAAAATTTTACTTTGAAACTCGATCCCCAACTTTAAGCATATGGATTTGGGCATGGCTTTGTGCATCCCGGCCATTGTAATTATCCATGATTTGAAATATTTCTCTAATCTCAACAACCTAAAACCGCAAGGGCTCATAAATGTGGGTTTCCTAAAATTCCACCACTACCCAAATGAGGGTGGATGAGGTGGCGAGAATAGGAGTGGTGCTTGATAGTGGCCAATTGTCACCCATAAATTCTAAGGAACCTAGCTATCCTATTGATCGCATCGTCGAACACTACTAGGTCGAGATGGAAAACAGAGGATGATGATGAATGTGCATATTACGTGGTTTGGGTGCCTAGTTCCAAACATACTTGATATGATTGATCATGGTACCTTTCTTCGTCAAGGATGTGTTGAGGAAGAATTGTGACTTATGACAAAAAATCACACAGGTTCTAGGTGATGGGAAATTTGTAAGATAAGAAAAAATCTAGAATCAATTCTATAGGTAGAGAATAAATTCTATCAAAATGAAAAAATTCTTGACTGGACAAAATAGCCCTTTCAATCCATTTTAAAACCTGATCGATTCACATGGAATATTGGACCAAGTGAACCGGGCCTCAAAGCTAGGTTGATGTGAAGCATTTGGGTCATAAAATCTGAATTTATTACGTATAAAGAACAAAATGTCTATTTTTTCATTTTTCCATGATATGAAAGTTCCTGCATTTATCCATTAAGGAAACTCAACCATATTGAAGTCACCACAGATGGCCCAATATGCTTCAAGGATCTCATTCACTATCCACCTCCATTAACCTAATCTTTCCACCACCTTATTGAAGCATAAATTTTGATGACCCCGAAAGGGTGACTTTCAATAGTAAAGAGGGCCTAGATGGCTAGGTGTTTGTGGGGTATGTGCCATAATCTAGGAAAAAGGGCCACCATTTTTGGTTAGTCAAAGAAACTAACTCCACTCTCCACATCATGTTATTAGTAATTGTAAGGCTTTCATGCCAAATGGTTTTACAAACCAGAGAGTTGAAAACCTGTCACCTTTACTTCCTGTAAACACAAAATATCCAAGTTCACAAAATGTTTTCGAATATATCTAATAATATACTTGCAATTAAGTCAATAAGACCCCTCACATTCCATGAGATACAATTCATGAGAGACATGAGTCAAGGGACATACCATAAAAATATAGGCCATCCAAAGAATTAATGATTCAACCAGGTTTTACAAGAATTGATAATTCTCATCCTTCAAAACAACTTACAATTCCACTATCCTTCTTCCAAAAAATTGAATATTATACTCATCCTCCACCGAATCCATGCTTCGTGTGGTGTTATTCTTTTGGATTCACATGGGTTGTCTTGTAGAGATTTGAGCCCATTTGGAAGGGCCCTACAAGATGGAATTTAAGAGTGTTTGGGATGTAATAAGTATTGATGGAAGCTTGAAGGAGTTTGAAGGAGTTTGAAGGGTCCATGAGGATGTTACCTTCTCTTGGCATGCTAGATAATTTAGGAAATTTCACCAGTGTATCTATAGAATAAAGTTCTAAGGTATGTTGAGAGACCAAAATATGTTCCTTAACATCTTTGTCCCTTTAGGACCATTTTTAGGCATCATTTTAGCTTTGAGTAATCTTGTGCTTATTTTTTCCCTTATGGTTTTCCATCATTCCTGTTGTTGGGGCCTAGAGGTCTCAAACATTTCTTAGGCGATGGGGTAATTGCATGGAACATACAATGGGTAGTCTTTGATCTTGTGATCGGTAGCTTGATAATGAAAGAAAGTATTAGGTAGGTTGATATATAAAACTCACTATGAGTCACGAGTGTCTCCAATTTGAATTTCCATAGAATCTTTTAACTCTTATGAGAGGTTAAACTTCACACATTATCATTTATGGGGTCGAGTAATGTTAAAATATTATGGCTTAGTGCATACAACTTACCCAATGACGAGGTGATTTGATATAATAAGTGCACATAATTAACTTGAAGACTAGGAAATTGAAATCACATGAAAACATTGAGGGTTGTGAATTTAGAGATGAAAAATCATGCTTCCAAGGGGAGAGAAATGGTAAAGAGTTTCAAACATATTAATTCATGGAACAGTTCAAAACGGATAGTGCATGTAAAGGATCCAAAAACTAAAAAAGAAAGAACCCTTTCGACATGTTTTGAATTCTTTCCATCTTTATGCCCCGAGCATCACGGCTTGAGCTAACCCATTATTTGGGCATAATTTCATAGGGAATTCATCCCACAAAGTATTTGATAAGACAAAACTATTGAGGACATCGACATGCAACATTGAATTGAGAAATAGGTAATACAACATCGTGGGGAGAAATATTACCTTGTGGAAAACTTTGGGGACAAGGTTTTGGGTGTGTTTCTATAGCGGTGTCATTATTTTAACTCCACCATATCTACCCTCGGTATAAATATTCAGGTTTGAAGTGGAGGGGCATTATATAAGTGAGCCCATAGGCTGAAAAATCCTATAACCTACCAATAATTATACTATACCGTAGAACCCAAGGTGGTTGTGGAATGACATGTAATTAAAAGTAGAAAACCTAGAAAAACCCCCTCACATATTCTCCCAATAAATATAATTTTCATTTTAATAAGACGTTTTCACAAGAAGGGGTATTTGAAGCTTCAATCATGGTTTAATTTATTATTTTGGTTAAAATTATTTAAACATTTACAACCCACTCAAAATTTAAGTAGAAAAGGAATGTTTTTAATCTAGATGAATCCATAATAATTGCATAGAATACTTGATATGATAATTATTTTTATATTCGATTTGATAGAGAATTAGTCATGTATTATAGCTTTGTACCATTTTAGATTATTTGTGTTTGGAGTATGAGGCTTTTATTAGTATATTTTTATATTTTTGATACACTCATTTATTTGTTTTTCATGATTTTAATTGTGAACTAATAATATATTTTTTAGATTAAGGTAAAAATTTGGTTTTTAGGGGGCCAAAAACCCACAAGTACAAGTGTAGACAATATATTATAATGAAAATAAAAAGAAGTAGCCTCTAGGTGGCTAAGAGAGACCAAAAAGAAAACAAACGAAACCCAAATTGAGGGCCAATGAGAAATAATAATTCCAATGACGGGTGATCGGTCGGATCCTTGAGAAGATCATAAAGGATTTCCAATAGTAGTCCCTTAAGAGGATTTGATCTATCCTCACTACTTTATGGTTGTGCCTTTCAACTAGGGTGAGAGGACCCTTTTTTGTAGCTTTGTTGTTTGTGGAGAGATGGAGATATCCTTCGTTGCAAGAGTTATTGAGAAGACCTTGAAGAAAACATGATCAATAAACAAAAAATCTAACTCTCACGAGTTGTCACCCTAGATAATGGAGATATTTTCTAAGCAAGGTTCAGGCTACTAAAGACAATGAAAACCTGATTGCTTCTGCATGTTTTAGTAACATAAATTATGCATTTGTGCACACACAGGACAAACATAGGGGTAGTATGGGTATGATTAGTTGTTTTTAAATGAATTTTGGTGGGAAGTGAGGCAGAGTGGGTTTTGACTTGCCAAATCTTTGAGAGATTTCACAAAAATGGAAGGCTTGACCAACAAAATGCTTCAGAACAAGCTAGAATGTTCCTTTAACTAGAAGGTGTGCTTCAATGGAGGCCCAGATCAACACGTTTTCACACAAACTTTAAGGATCCAAAATGAAGGCTCAAATTGAAAGACTTAATTAAACACTATCAACCTCTATTTTATCACGCCTAAGATACCCTCAAAGGCTAACAAACAATCTTAATCATCATGCTAGGAGTAAATGATTTTAAACTTGTTTATTTCACTATCAAATGAAATCTCTTCTGATAAATGAAATTGCAAGTGCCACCAAACTATCACAAAGCTAAGATCTTGTGTGATTCATAGAGATTTCAATGTAAGATTGCAATGGGAACAAGAAACTATTTGTAGACATTCAAAAATGAAGCAGACACAATTTTCTCAAAATAAAACACAAATTTACTCAAATTTGATTAAATTTATCAGTAGGGGAAAGTTTCTAGAACAATCTCAGAGCTTGTCAATGGTTGTACACTCACAACCACCTTGACATGATCAAATTTAACACAAAAGAAATAAACAGGTTCCTCAGATAGTCTCTCAGAAAAAGATGGGCTCTATCAAACTTTTTCTCTCAAGAATTAGCTCCGACCTCTAACACTCCAACATTCCAACCATTTGCATGACAAATTCATGCAATTTATAATATTTTCACTTACAACAGAGTTTTCCCCCAAAACAAAAACATTCAAAGCACCATTACGTGTTATGACCTTGATCGTGACTCCCAGAATCAGATTTGCAAAAAGTTGTTAGGTGTGCAGAGGGAAAATCTCTCCAAATATTTCCAACATTCAATTCTTCACCTAGTAAGTCATTCTTCATCTCACGTGCCAACTACTTCCTCCTCCATTCTGTCAAATCTGGTTCTTTGCGTGCCAAGGAAGGAAAAACTGGGAAATTAGATCGAGGCCAATAGTCAGATCACATCTTAATGGTAAAAGACATTTTCAGATTTTTTCCCACCAAACCAAGATATCAACAGGTCTCTCGCGTGCCAAGGAAAGAAAAATCAGGTCGAATCCGATAGTTAGATTACATCTTTAATGGTGAAAGATGTTTTTAGACCTTCCCCACCAAACTAGGATATCAGATTAATGTTCCTCTTCATTTGGCATGTAAGAGACTCCAAGAAATGATAAAAACCATAAGAATACGCATCCCCAGGAGCTTTGGAGAAAAATGGTGGAAAATCAGATATAGACGCACATTGTCGTTGATCTTTCTTTTGAATTTGGACCATCCACGTGGGAGATCCGAGTTAAGATGGGCCTGGGGTTCCTTTTTACTTTTTACACCTTTTGGAAAAAATGCAAAATTTCTCAATTTTCTCTGCCCCTCTCGCCTTTGAAAAATGGGCCGACACGTGTCCCAATGTGGGTCCCAAAGGAACCATGGCTAAATTCTGCTATTTCACCTCTTTTTTTGGAAAAGGAAAATTTTTCCAAGTTTTCCCGTAGCTCCACCCTTCCACTTTTAGTTTTTGATGTGGGTCCCTAGTGGAACCATGCTTCCTTTTACACTTTTAACTCCTTTCTCCACAAAAGGAAAATTTTCCAAATTTCCCGAAATTCCACACCTCCGCCATTGACTAGAGAAAATTTTGACTATTCTTTGTTGGGCTTGTGGGTCATTTTGATGATTTTAGTCTTTTAAACAACAAGGGAAAAAAATCCAAGTTGCCCCCGATGGCCCACCTCCCCGCCTCTTGACTTTTCAAACCACCACGCGTCTCAATGGCGCATCTTGAGATGGTCCCAAAAAGTAGAGACCCTAAATGAGTGGGGTCACCACGTGTCCCAGTCAGCAAAGCCCTGCTAAAAAATCTTGAGAGTTCAAAGTGGAAAGCACCATGTGTCCAAGGTCCGAGATGGTCTTCTCTGGCCATTGAAAAGTCTAAGCAAAAAGCAGAGTGAGTGGAAGCCTCCAAGTGTCCTCCTGGTGCTTCTTCAAAACAAAACTCAAAGGCTCGGTCCCCAAACATGCATGGTCCCTCCACATGTCTTTATGGCACAACTCAAGATGGTCCCAAAAATAGAGACCCTAAATGAGTGTGGGCTCACCACATGTCCCAAACCTTAGAAAATTTCTTTAAAATTTTAAGTCCCAGCAGAGCCGGTGGAAACCTCCACCTGTCCCTCTTTGTCACAATTGTTAAGGTGGGACCCTGAGACAAATCTTCAAATGAGCACCAGCCCACCACGTGTCCATAGCCCGCCAAAACTATATCAGTTGCATGAAAATTTTTTTCTAAGTCTGGGCGAGGCAGTGAAATCCTCCACGTGTCCTCCCAGCGTAACTCCAAGGCCAAACAAAAAGGTGAGTCTTCAAATGAGTGTCATTCCTCCACGTGGACAAGTTTTTGGGTTAAAAATTTCCACAAAGTTTTAGAGTGCCCCACCGAGCCGTGTCCAACCAAAAAGGGCCACATGTTTCCACTGATGCAGAGATTTAAAATTTGATGGAGAAACACACCCGTCAAGCCATAAAAACATGGGAAACCATTATTTGAGCCCAAGAGATGAAATTTTCTTTAAGGACAGAGCATTTGGAAATGTTGCAAGGTTCACACATGACCCCCCGAGCTATATCTATTCACATTTCTTCAAGTACCTGGGAAAAAATAGGGACAACAACACACAACCATGGTAGAAAATGGAAGGGAAGGAACAACCCAAGTTTTACGCCCAATTGATAGAACACCTTAGATGGACAGAGGAACAAATCAACAAATTCAGGGCTTTTAAGTGACCTTTGACCAAGGAGGAACCAATCATGGCAACCAAATGGAAGAAAAGTCCTCAGGTACCAACATGGGGAGACAAAAATGTACGAGAGGCCTGCAAAAAAGGGATTTTAATGGAAAATGGGGTGAGCCTAATTCGAGCACCAACATCGGCTCGACTTGGGGATGGGCACTGTGAGTGCCACAAGAACCAAATAATAGACCAAGTGCCAAAAACATCCATTGGGAAAAGGAGTCATCTTGCAGAGTAAAACCAAGAACCATCTCTTAAAAATGAACCGAGGAACTAGCAAAACCAAGTCACCGAGGACCAAAATGAGAAAAACACAAAAGACAAGAAAGGAACCAAAAAACTGTACACTATACAAATGATGCTCACCTTGATTCTGGGGAATCAATCTAGGAAATGTTTCAAGTGCCTGCCATTAATAGGAAATTCGAGCAATTCACCATCCAAATCTTTCAAGAAGAAGGTATGTTCACCAATCCGAATGTCAATGGAGTAAGGGCCCATCCATAGTGCATCAAATTTACCATGCTTTCCCTTGTCTTCATGTCTACTATCCCACAACAACACAAGATCTCCAATGTTGAAAGCTCTGGGAGTGACCTTCTTGTCAAATAACTTCTTCAATTTTTCTTTGAACTTCACATGCCTTTGGTGAGATGCTCTCCTTTCTTCATCAAGTTCAACAATCTAGTTAATGTGAGCCTCATATGGACTAACTTCTTGATCTTCCAGTTGTTGAATGAACTGATATGAGGATAATTGCATATGCATAGGGCAACAGAGCTTGAGTGCCATATACCAAAGTTCAAATGGACTTTTTCCAAGTGGCTCTTTTAATAGTAATTCTATCATCCCAAACAGTGAACTTCAATTACTCACCCCATTTTTTTTGTTCAGCTCCAAGGTTCTCCTGATGATTTTTAATAAATTTTTATTGTTGGACTCTGCTTGTCCATTGCCTTGGGGGTTGTAGTTGGAGGCATATGTCAAATTGATCCCATATTCTTTACACATTGCCACCAAAGGTTTAGCTGAAGCTCATGGCATTGTCAAGCAACAATTTTAACTGGCACTCCAAACCTGCAGATGATATGGTTCAACATGAAGTCCATGACAATTTGGTGTGTTTCTCTCTTGGTGGGGATTTCCTCCACCCACTTGGTGAAGTAATCAATGGCTACAAGAATCCACTTATGGCCAGCACTTGAAGGGTCTGAAATCTCACCAATGAAATCCATTCCCCATTGCTTGAATGGAGCTTCAATTGATACATAAGTTGCAAAGGAAGGGAGCCTAAAGCTTTAGTCTTCCAGAAAAATGTTGGCAACTCTCACATCTTCTAACCAACAAAGTTGTATCCTTGAAAAGAGTTGGCCACCAATAACCAGCCCTCAGGATCTTGTGTGTTGTGACTTTTCCAAAAAATGCCCCCCCACAAACTCCT
Source organism: Taxus wallichiana var. yunnanensis (assembly GCA_018340775.1). Taxonomy (NCBI): domain Eukaryota; kingdom Viridiplantae; phylum Streptophyta; class Pinopsida; order Cupressales; family Taxaceae; genus Taxus; species Taxus wallichiana. The sequence continues at coordinate 165,568,471 of CM031236.1, forward strand.
CCATGGAGATCAACAATTATCTTGGGGCTTCATCTTCAGTAATGCACCTTAAGAGGACTCCCTCAGGGTTCTTCCAAGCTAACCCAAAATCAGTAATGACATATTTCTGGGAAGCCAACTTAAGAGCTCTTTTCTGATTTTTACTCAAATACTCAGGGAAGTATAGATGTCTGAGATAAAAAATTATATCTTTGTACCATTTAGAACTCACCAACTTTTCTAGGACATCCACCCTTCCTTCTTCTACCTCATTTACCTCAATAGTTTGTAGGTTTCTCTCAACCATAAGTTTAGCTAAGCCCAAACCTCTTACCAATTTTGTGGTTTGGATATCCATGTCATATTCCTGCAACTTGTTCACCCATCTGCATCTTTTTCTTGAGATCTCCATCTCTGATAAGACATCCTTCACCATAGTGTGGGGAACATAAGCAACAATTTTAGAGCTCAAAATGTAAGGCCTGAAAACCTTTGTTGCTTTTACCAAGGAAAATGCTTGTTTCTCCATAATAGTGTATTTCAACTCAGCCCCTTGCAAAGTGCCTTACTGAAAAAAAGCAATTGGCCTCTCAGCCCCCTCATCATCCTTTTGTAACAAGACAGATGCAATAGTGTTCTCTCAAAGCAAAAGAAAATATTTGAAAAGGCCTCTTATAATCTGGAGCTGCCAAAATAGGGGCATGCTTTAATGCTTCCTTGATCCCATTGAAATCCTGAATGAAAGCCTCTTCCCATTTGATTACTTGGTCCTTCTTTAGCATGCAAGTAATTGGAATGGTCAACTCAACAAAGTTTGATATGAATCTTCTGATAAAATTTATCTACCCAAAGAAGGACTGAATTCCTTTCTTGGTTCTTGGAATTGGGACCTCTTGATGGCCTCCACCCTCTAGGATCAATCATGACACCATCCTTTGATACAATGTGACCAAGAAACTTGGCCTTTTGCACTCCAAAATGGCACTTCTTTGGATTGAGTGAAATGCCATACTCTCTGCATCTTATCAACATCTTTTCTAAATGTTGCAGGTGATCACTTCTCTTCCTGGAGAAAACTATCACATCATCCTGATACACAACAATGAAGTCATTTATATATCCTGAGAATGCTACATCCATTGCTCTCTGAAAAAGTAGCTCCAGCATTCATCAGGCCAAATGACATCCTCACATACACATAGGTACCCCATGGAGTAGTGAAAGTAGTTTTGATTCTCTCTGATTGCTTCACAACTACCTGGTTATACCCAGAGAAACCATCCAAAGTAGAAAGCAGCTTAGAACCAGTCACTAATTGCAGCATGTTATCCATGTTTGGTAAAGGATAATTATCCTTCATTGATGCTCTATTCAGATTTCTAAAATCCACGCACAACCTGATATCACCATTCTTTTTTCTAACTGGCACTAAGTTCGCAACCCAAGAAGAATACCTTGTTGGCTGAATGATCCCTCCATCTCTTAGCTTTTTTAACTCATCTTGCATCTTCACGAGAGAGGAGTGGATTAATCGCCTCTTACTTTTTTTCTGAATGGTTTTGCATTAGGCTCCAGAGGAATTTCATGCTAAAACAGATCCTCTCTATATGCCTTCAACTCTGAATAAGACCAAGCCAAGCAATCCTGATACTTCTTCAACAACTGGACATAGGACTATTTCTCCTCCTTGTTCAGATTGCTTCCCAACCAGATCTTCCTTGGTTTCTCCTTTGTACCTAGGTCATGCTCTTCAATATCCCTTGAGGCTGTTATATGCCTGTTAATAATGCAATCAACATTATCAAAGTTTGATTCAAGAGAGCAACCAATCCTCTAGGGATGGTATTAGTTTTTCAGTTGAATGATATCCTTGCCAAACAAAGTCTCTTTACCCTCTGCTGCACATACCATTGGCTCCCAATCAATACACTGATCAACAAACTCCCCTTTGTTTTGTAGAAATCTTTTGACCTGAGCATCATCATCAAAAAAATTTCCAATGTTTAATGTTGTTAGGGACAAGATGGCCTTGTTAACACTTCAACATCATATTCACAATATGGGGACATTGCACAACTATCAAACCGAGATCCCAACACTGCAAGCTTTTGTCGCCATAACATTGAACTTCCTATCATGATGCACAATGTTAAATGAATCAAACATCTCAATCAAGTCCCAGACTGCATGCTTGTATTGTTTCATTCTTTGATTTTTGTAGCATACATAATTTTCTGATTTGTTTAACAATTAGTTCTGAATCTCCCTTAACAATGATGTCTTTAACATAGTATTTCCAAGCAATTCTCAAACCTAACAACAATGCTTCATACTCAACAATGTTGTTAGTACACTCAAAGTTAAGTTTGAAAGAAAAACAAACTCTTCCAAGCTTGGAGAAATTAGAACTACACCAGCACCATTTCCAAATTTGGAGCAAGCTCCATCAAACAACAAGAGTCCATGGAGAGCCTACTTGTTCAAGATTCTTACATTGATCCATTTTGTTCTCTTTCCCATCAACAAACCCAATAAAGTTATCAACATCAACACTTGTGTACAACACTTCATAAGATGCATTGTTGGGGTCTTCAATGAGGTGCAACATCTTCTTTTCCCCATACAACTTGACAAGGCTGCCCTCAATTGGGATGGTGGCATAGGACATATCCATTTGAACACTCCCACCAACACTTGCAACCCATTTTCTAGACAACAACATACCCCACTTGGTTGGGCAATCAACAATAACTACATCAAGTTTCAAGTTCCTGCCCTAGATAGGCTGCAAGTTGTACCACCAGACCTTTCACACATCCCACCACTAGCACCTCTCTAGAATCCATGGTAGTGCACTTCCCATATGTTGTTGTTACTTTGATATTCAGTTCATTCATGACTTCAGAGGCATAACATTGCATGATGCCCCGAATCAAACATATAGTTGTGCAACAATCTATCCTTAATGATCAGAGTGGTGAAGAATGGATCCACATTTAGCTGAGAATCTACCAAGGATGTTCCCAAATAAACCTCAGGTGGTTCATCTAGCTCTTTCGATGTTGGTGGTGCTTCTAGTTCTTCAATGATTGGAGGAGTCTCCACAATGTTTACATTTCTACCCGAGGTACTCTTCTCTTCTTTCAATCCAAAATACTCCAATGCCCTCTTCTTGTGCTCAGGAATCCTAAGCAACTCAACAATTGGAACACTAACTTTGATTTGACTCAAAACTTGGGCAATGTCATATGGCAAGATTTTGGCAAGGCAACATTGGAAGGGAGATTGACAGACTCATCAGATAGCATGGGGTTTTGATAGTTTGGGCATGAGGAGAAGTATGAATCTTGTTTGGGACAACAAGGCCTTTGGAAGGTGTATCTTTCTTAGGAACCTCTTTAGGAATATTTGAAAGCAATGGAGCTTTAGGTTTGGCTTGAGGCCCTGCTCCTTTGACAACTCTACTCCTAGTATTATAATCCTTCTCTTGAGCAACAACAACGTTCATCAATAACTACCTATCCTCCTCAGATGGGATTCCTCCATCATACTTCTTTATCATTAAAGCTCTTAAATATTCAAAGTCATTATTGGGAAATTCAAAAGCTTGTACAATATCTATTTCTAAAGTATGAGAGGGAGGAAGAAGAGGTACCCAGTGAATGCAATCCCAAAAAATCAGCAGCAGTAGTTCTAGCACTTATTACCTCAGTTGAAGTTTCTCCTTGCTTGTGAGCTTGTAGAGCATTCCATCATGCATGCATCATCATCTGTGTTATCATCATCAACTTCTTCTTCTTCTTTGCTGATCTACTTCACATGGAGCATGGGGCATGAAACACCTGTCACACCAATCAATTACATTTGTTTCTTCAACAACAACAACTCTCTGAAAGCCAAGAGGATCAGGCACCATTCTATTTTCCCTAGCTTGGGGATGTCTATTTGCAGATCCCATGGGTCCCTTTGCCTCTATCATCAGATCTCTGCTCATTTCTAGGATGATTGGTAAATCTATCTTGGCCTTGTTGCTTATGCTGACCTTGTGAACTCTTCCAATTCCTTTCTCTTCCGGGCTAATTTGTATGAGATTTCTTTACAACCCCTGCCAGAGTTTTAACAACCTCCTCCAAATCAGCAGCCTTACTTGCTTGAGGTCTTTCCGGATTAACCAGCTTCACACCTTCCCTCTTAGGAGGTTTTCCAATTGCTTTGATGTTGTTCTCAATTTGTAGAGCCATAGTAAAGGCCTGTCTCAGATTGGTAGGGTTTTTTGTCCCTCAAGTAGTAAGCAAATTTCTTATCAAATGCATCAGAATACTTTATAAGACAAGATTCATCACATGGCCTTAAACTTATAGGAAATCTCCTCAATGTCTTATTGAATCTAGTGTTGAAGTCATGCACTGACTCATTAGGGTTCTTTTTGATATTCTCAAATTCTGACAGAAGAAACCTAGGATCCGTTCTGTCACCATACTACAATCTAAATGCATTATTCATCTCGGTCCAAGAATCAATGGAATTATCTGGAAAAAGCTTTTATACCAGTCCCTGACATCTTCCTCCAAAGTATGGATAAACAATTTGATATATACATCTTCAAATTCAATCTCAAAGTCTTCCATCATGTTGATAAAGAGCTTTAGATGTTGATCACCAGTTATAGCATTATTTCCTTGGAATTTTGGTAGTCTATTTCTTACATCTTGGGGAACTGCATTTGGATAACCAACCATCCCTCTAAAATTTATAGGACCAAAAGTATTTACAAAAAATGGAGGTCTGGGTGGGGGATGGGCCATGTTGTTTTGAGGAGGTGACCTTGGAGGAGAATCAAACTGATAAGGGACAAGGGGTTTTGAAACACAGAGTATAACTTCCAAAATGGATATCCCCTAAAGGCTCTATCTCTTGGAAAACCCTATCAACTTTAGAAAACACAGAGAAGAATGAGAAGAAAACTTTTCAAATTCAAATGAAGGCCCCTCTCAGATGGAGAATTTAATTCCACAAAAAGACTACCTGATTCAGAATCACTTGAATGGAAATCTTCAATGATAGGTTGATCACCTTCATCAACAGAGACCTCTTTTCTTGACTGTTGATCTCCAACAACTCTCCAGCTCTTCTTCCTTCTAACTTTGTTTTTCCTAGCTCTGGAAATAATGTCCTAGTAGGATCCCTAGTGAAGAAAGATCTTCTTCCTTCCAGCTTTGCAAATATTAGTAACAAATCTCACTTGACAGAGGTTAAGACACTGGTACTTGTAAAAATCAGACCAACATGGAGTCGCCACTAAGGATTTCCACCTTAGTTGTGCAAATGCACTAAAAATATGATCTATCAAATGTCTGTCAACACTAGAAACTAGAAATGGAAATGTTGACCTTCCTTTACCCAAGATTTATCAATGAAACTTAGTGCAATAATTGTAGAAACTAGAAATATTACACACAACACTTGTAACTTTGAACACTTCTTATAGGCCTGAACACAGGATGATGTTGAAATAATGTACTAGCACTTAGAGCATATAAGAAATGTTTACAGGGCTTGAGTATGAACTGTAATCACAATGTCCCAAAAATGGCCGAAATGGTGTTGGTACCCAAATTGATTCTCCCTCAGAAGTTGAGCAAGCATCACAATTTTGACAGGAAGCTTAGAGAAGAAGAGCACGTTGTGTGTCATTTTGTAGGGAAGAAATGCAACTTGCTCTTTGTTACTCAGATGTGGAGAAATGGGTAGCACCCTTAAGAGGATTTGATCTATCCTCACTACTTTATGGTTGTGCCTTTCAACCAGGTGAGAGGACCCTTTTGTAGCCTTGTTGTTTGTGGAGGAGATGGAGATATCCTTCTTTGCAAAGTTTATTAAGAAGACCTTGAAGAAAACATGATCAATACAACAAAATCTAACTCTCACAAGTTGTCACCCTAGATAATGGAGATATTTTCTAAGCAAGGTTCAAGCTACTAAAGACAATGAAAACCTGATTGCTTCTACATGTTTTAGTAACATAAATTATGCATTTGTGCACACATAGACAAAAACATGGGTAGTATGGGTATGATTGGTTGTTTTTAAATGAATTTTGGTGGGAAGTGAGGAAGAGTGGGTTTTGACTTGCCAAATCTTTGAGATCTTTCACAAAAATGGAAGGCTTTGCAACAAAATGCTTCAAAACAGCTAGAATGTTCCTTTAACTAGAAGGTGTGCTTCAATGGAGGCCCAAGATCACATGTTTTCACACAAACTTTAAGGATCCAAAATGAAGGCTCAAATTGAAAGACTTAATTAAACACTATCAACCTCTATTTTATCATGCCTAAGATACCCTCAAAGGCTAACAAACAATCTTAATCATCATGCTAGGAGTAAAGTGATTTTAAACTTGTTTATTTCACTATCAAATGAAAGCTCTTCTGAAAAATGAAATTACAAGTGCCACCAAACTATCACAAAGCTAAGATCTTGTGTGATTCACATAGAGATTTCAATGTAAGATTGCAATGGGAACAAGAAACTATTTGTTTGAGACATTCAGAAATGAAGCAGACACAATTTTCTCAAAATAAAACATAGATTTACTCAAATTTGATTAAATTTATCAAGAAGGGAAAGTTTCTAGAACAATCTTAGAGCTTGTCAATGGTTGTACACTCGACCACCTTGACATGATCAAATTTAACACAAAATAAATAAACAAGTTCCTCAGATAGTCTCTAAAAAGATGGGCTCTGTCAAAATTTTTTCTCTCAGGAATTAGCTCCCGACCTCTAACACTCCAACCTTCCAACCATTTGCATGAAAAATTCATGCAATTTATAATATTTTCACTTACAACAGAGTTTTCCCCCAAAACTAGAAACATTCAAAGCACCATTGCATGTGTTATGACCTTGATTGTGACTCCCAGAATCAGATTTACAAAAAAGTTGTTAGGTGTGTAGAGGGAAAATCTCTCCAAATATTTCAACATTCAATTCTTCACCTGGTAAGTCATTCTTCATCTCACGCACCAACTACTTCCTCCTCCAATCTGTCAAATCTGGTTCTTTGTGTGCCAAGGAAGGAAAAACTGGAAAATCAGATCGAGGCCAATAGTCAGATCACATCTTAATGGAAAAAGACATTTTCATATTTTTTCCCACCAAACCAAGATATCAACAGTCTCTCGTGTGCAAGAAAGAAAGAAAATCAGGTCAAATCGACATAGTAGATTACATCTTTAATGGTGAAAGACATTTATAGACCTTCCCCACCAAACCAGATATTAGATTAATGTTCCTCTTCATTTGGCATGTAGGAGACTCCAAGAAATGATAAAAAACCATAAGAATACGCATCCCTAGGAGCTTTGGAGAAAAATGGTAGAAAATCAAATACAGACGCACAATTTTCATTGATCTTTCTTTTGAATTTGGACCATCCACATGGGAGATCCGAGTTAAGATGGGCCTGGGGGTTCCTTTTTACTTTTTACACCTTTTGGAAAAAATGCAAAATTTCTCAATTTTCTCCGCCCCTCGCCTTTGAAAAATGGGCTTGACACGTGTCCCAATGTGGGTCCCAAAGGAAACGCATGGCTAAATTATGCTATTTCACCTCTTTTTTGGAAAAGGGAAAATTTTCCAAGTTTTCCCCATGCAGCTCCACCCTTCCACTTTTAGTTTATGATGTGGGTCCCAAGTGGAACCATGCTTCCTTTTACACTTTTAACTCCTTTCTCCACAAAAGGAAAATTTTCCAAATTTCCCCAAAAGTCCGCACCTCCGCCATTGACTAGAGAAAATTTTGACTATTCTCTATTGGGCTTGTGGGTCATTTTGATGATTTTAGTCTTTTAAACAACAAGGGGAAAAAAATCCAAGTTGCCCCGATGGCCCGCCTCCCCGCCTCTTGACTTTTCAAACCGCCACGTGTCTCAATGGCGCATCTTGAGATGGTCCCAAAAAGTAGAGACCCTAAATGAGCATGGGTCACCATGTGTCCCAGTTTGGAAAGCCTGCTAAAAATCTTGAGAGTCCAGTGGAAAGCGCCATGTGTCCAAGGTCCGAGATGGTCTTCTCTGGCCGTTGAAAAGTCTAAGAAAAAAGCAGAGCGAGTGGAAGCCTCCAAGTGTCCTCCTGGCACTTCTTCAAAACAAAACTCAAAGGCTGGTCCCCAAACATTCCCTCCATGTGTCTTTATGGTGCAACTTCAAGATGGTCCCAAAAGAGGAGACCTTGAATGAATGAGCATGGGCTCACCACGTGTCCCGAACCTTAGAAAATTTCTTTAAAAGTTTAAGTCCCCAACAGAGCCGGTGGAAACCTCCACCTATCCCTCTGTCGCAATTGTTAAGGTGGGACCCTGAGACAGATCTTCAAATGAGCGCCAACCCACCACGTGTCCACGGCCCACCAAAACTATATCAGTTGCATGAAAAAAATTCTAAGTCTGGGGAGGTAGCGGAATCCTCCACGTGTCCTCTCGAGCATAACTCCAAGGCCAAAAAAAGTGAGTCTTCAAACGAGTGTCATTCCTCCACGTGGACAAGTTTTGGGTTAAAACTTTCCACAAAGTTTTAGAGTGCCCCGCCGAGCCGCATCCAACCAAAAAGGGCCACATTTCCACTGATGCAGAGATTTAAAATTTGACAGGAGAAACACACCCGTCAAGCCGTAAAATGTGGGAAACCACTGTTTGAGCCCAGAGATGAAATTTTCTTTAAGGATAGAGCATTTGGAAATGTTGCAAGGTTCACACATGACCCCCTAAGCTATATCTATTCACATTTCTTCAAGTACCTGGGACAAAATGGCAGGGACAACAACACATGACTATGGAAAACGAAGGGAAGGAACAACCCGAGTTTTACACCCAATTGACAGACACCTTCAGATGGATAGAGGAACAAATCAACAAATCATCTAATTAGCCCACTACATTTAATCTCGATTTAAAACTAAGAGTATCTCGATCCCTGCTCATATAATTCAAAGATCGATTGTTGGATAAATTCCACACATCCACAACCCCGCCAACTTCCGGTGAGTTACCCCGACAACCCACGACACTTTGGTAGATCGAAATCATTAAGTGCAGGTTTTGAATTTTGAATTTTTGTGGGATCCCCCATCTAACTTGGTTCGGCGACCCAACCATATTGGACTAGTACCCCACCCCTCCATTGTGTCCATCCGCCATGTCAACAATTCATCCCACCATGCCTAAAACGACTCCCTTCTATTCATTCATCTTGTTGGTTGTGTCTTTTGTCTCCTCTAGCAAACGTTCACCATCCTCTTCCTCTGCATCTTCACCCTCATTTATCTCTTCCTTGGATGAGATATCCTAAAATTGGGCGATGGGAATACATGAGTCCTCTCCATTATTTACCTCCATCTGAGAAGACATGGCACTCTTGTAACACGATTAAGCATCATTCCCCTCTTTCCTACATGTTTTGTAGATGATCTGTGATTCTCAACAAAAATATCCTATTCGCATTGATCATTTGAGGTGTTTAGAAAAATTATACTTGGCTCATTAACCCCACATGCACATTTATGCACATCTTGGGAAAAACCATCCTTGATCTTGCCTTCATAGTTGGGTCCACATCGATTAGAACACCCATTAATGTTGTGAAGCCTAGGAGAACTTCAAGTTCCCATAATTCTAAAGGAAGAGCAGGTAGTTAGATCCAAATGGGAAGATCTAGAAATATGTTGTCATATTTCATCCCTAGTACAAACAACACAAGTTGAGGGAATATTTCCCATAAAACCATGGTCCTCCCAAAGATCACCCTCTATAAGTCTACTTCATCAAGGAAGAAGAAAAGAAAGATATTCCCCCAAGCGCTCTCACTTCCAACTTGCATGCCCATTTCCTCTTGCACCATTCCCTTACAAAATCAATATTTATTCGAAGCCCTCCAAACCTTCAAACCATTACACATTTGAATCTACACTTGGCCCTATCAAACACAACCTCTCGGGATCTCCAAATGAGGGCCATCACCAATCCATGAAGGTAATATTTTCAGAGGCTCTATATCCATGCCACCAAACAATCTAGTGTCCCACATTTTGGCCACGTAAGCGGGGAAAGAAAGATGCGGTGAGGAGCGTCATATTTCAATCATAATCTAAAATTGGATGGTAAATGATTTTATTGTACCGAAGCTATGAAATGGAGTCGTGGAGGATCACATTCTCTAAGTGGAACATGGGGGTGGGCTTGGGTCCTTAATGACCATCAAGAAATCCACATTCGGAGCGCCGCTTGTGTTTCGTTTGGTCCATATGGAGAATTTGGACCCCTACCTCAAGGTGTCCCCATGGTGAATTATTGAAAGCATCTAATGAACTCAATGGGAATGGAACTTGGGTTGATGATTACAAACTACTTGTAATTCACCAATAGCCCAAGACCTTGAAATAATAATATAAATATATTATAATTTATATACTTAGAATGTTATTGTTATTCATTTAATTCAAACACACACATTATATATATAAGCAAGATATGTATAATGTTAATCATACAACAACTAGGTAGAGGAAGTCACACCCCAAAATAAAAAGTATATTGAGCCTTATATGCCTAAAAAAGGAGGCCAATTTACAACAAACCACTATAAAAGTGTGATAACCAATAAAAAAAGGTGAACAAAACAAGGATCCTAGAAAGATAGACCACAACCACAAACATGGAGGAGGTGGAAAGATGTTGGGTTTTTCACCCCAACTAGAACTGTAAGGGTGAGCCAAGTCTAGGATGGGATCCCATCCAATTTCTTGTTGTTTTTGTTGCTTAGAGCCTCAATAGAAAATTGAGAGGGAGAAATGAAAGGGTATAGCCATGGAAATTTTCCCTATCGAGGGGCATTCCAACAATCACGACCATAATCGCAAAGAAAACCAAATACATCTCTGCATGAGTAGGGGAAGGAGGCAAAGAGTGAGGAGACCACCACCGTCAAGGAGAAGATATTCACCAAATCTAAGAGTGATGTTTGTGATTTCCCATCTCCGAGCCATAGGAAGAGAAAATCATTGATGAGGTGGCAAGAAGCAACAATAAATGGTATCGATGACCGCACATAGAGTGACACCTTGGTGGTTAAACAAGTGCTTGAGGCACTCAACCTCCATCTAAAATTTCTCAGCATCGATCTGAATATGAAGCATCAAATTGGAACTAACAATGAATTTATTAGTAACAAAAAAATTATCCACATGATCATCATTAAAAATGCCATTAATTATGTCTTTCCAAAGAAGAAAAATAATACCGGCTCAAAATTCGCTAATTTTTTTTTGTAAATGATAAGTCCAAGTTCCCCAAGAGAATTATTTTCTAGGTAAATAATTCTTGGGAAAAGGGCTAAAACACGATATGAATCCACTTCCATGTTGATTAAGCTCGGGGAAAACTATGGTTTATGGAAAATGAGGAAAGTGAGGTTAAGACTCATATGCTTGTGTTGGTCCCTAGATAAAATCCCTTGGTGTAAAATTCACAACAAAAATGGAATGTTTTGGGTTCTATAATAATATTCCAAACCCTATGAAATCAATGTTTCCATACTGATTCGTGGGAGGTAACAAATTTTTCACATCGGAATTTAATTTGTTTAAAATATCTAAGTTTAACAAATATTCTTCATTCATTTTTTTATCCGAGTTGGCCACTCATTTAGATCTTCAAGATCTACATCTGTTTCAATTTATTCAATTTTAATTAGATGTGGTTCCACCCTTATAGATAGATAGGGCTAGCCACCATGTCTATCTAGACTCATTCATCTCCTGCATGATCTCGCTTCGATGGGGGACACGGGAATCCCATATAGATAAGGCATATCCTCTTCATCTCCATCCTATCCTTTATAGATATATATAGGCCTATCCCATTTTAGTGATGATTAAGAGTGTCAATGTGATTCGATTGAAGGGCCATTAAGGAGTAACCCAAATGGGGATTATAGTGGCAAAAAGGCATAACGGTCACTAGTTCCAATCCCACCACCACGGGACACCGAGTGGTTGTCAAATTTGTGCACATATTCATCAAGTATGCAAGAAATGATTTTTGAAATTGCTTATGCGTTTTGATGTTGAAGATCATATTTAGTAGTAAGTGCACCCCAAGAATTCCAAAATATTGAATGTTTTTAAAATGAATCACCCACCACCTTGATTCCTTTTCTAAAAATTCTAATACGTTTACCCCAAGGAGCTAACAAAAGAGGACCATCATGAAAAGCGAGAATAGATGAGGACAAGAGAGAATGTGAGTTAATAGACATACCGAATATGAAACCATCCCCTTCCAAATTAGGTTTGGTTTAAGCAACTTCTAAGATTTTCAAATTATTTGGGCAATGAAAGTACCCCTAAATTTAATTGAAACAAGGAAAAGAAGATGGTATTGAAATTTAAAACCTTATTAAGATTTCCTACCCAAAGGAGATCATTGACAAATGTAATGTCGAGAAAAATCTTCCCATCCTCATTACCTTCTAGGCTATGGATTAACCACTTGACATAGAGTACATCCTCGAGTTTTATGTCAAGTAACCCAAGGCCCCTAGCTTCTTTTGGCCAATAACATACATCCCAAGCAATCATGTAGATCACCTTATGCCCCACATAGTTATCCCATAGAAAGTTTCACAAAAGCTTCTCAATTTTTACATATGCAATGTTAAATGGAGCCCAAAAAAAAGATTAATAAACATGAGTATCTACTTAGCTAAGACCTTAGAGAAGATTTGAAACTTTCTTGCCAAAGAAAGAGGCTTGCTAATCCAAAAGGAAATCTTACACCCAACCCTTTAAACCCCATAGTTCCAAAGTTACACAGAAGTGGTATAGAAATAAAAGGGAATGCTACGAAACTTGAACTGAATACCCACCTGAAACCATCACCATTGAACTCCTTCTAGCCATGGACGAGATATGAGACTTGTACTATCGATAGCTGTGGGGTTTTTTATTGAATAGAGGATCTAGAAGCCAAAAAGAAAGTATCTAAATATTCCAAAGTATTTTGAATAATTTTTCCCTCCTCCAAGAGTGTGAGACAAGAATCATCTACAAAGTCAACATTGATGGTTTTTTACCTAAAGAAGATAGAGCTATCCCTTTAACCAAACCTTGAGAATCACTTTGGGTCGTAGATAAATAAAACCTTCAACAAAAGCACATAAATGAAGGGGGCCAAAGGACACCCTTGTCTAATGGATCTGAATAAGCCAAACCTAGAATATTGAACCCAGTGATGGAGATGCAAGCCCTATCATTATTAAAGATCATTTTTACATTGCCAACAAATCTTGGCCCAAACCCAAGAGCTTGAAGCATAGCCAAAATGAAATATCAATTAATTTGAACATGAGCTTTAACAAAGTCAATTTTGATAAATAAATAATTTTTTTAGAGAGTTAAGCCCACTCCATCCCTTCCTAAACAACATTAATATTATCTAAGATTTATATGTGTTTGATGAAACCAGTCTTTTATCTTCTAACAATAAGATGAAGGAGATTAGAAACCCTATTAGGTAAAGCCTTAGAAATAACTTTGTAAGACATCATAAGAAAATGGAGGGGTATACAGTTAGAAATTTATTCGGGGTCTCCAGATTTGGGGATAAACTTGATGTTGTCTTGGTTAATCAGCTTGCCCAAAGAGTTGGAATCTAAAGATTCAAGGTACATATTATGGAGATCGGCCCTAAAGTGTCCCATAAGATTTGATAGAATTCATAGGGGAAGCCATCGATACCTAGACGTTTATCACGATCCATTTAAAAGGCTTCCTCCTTAATGTCTATAATAGATAAAGGCCTATCACATGTTACGTGTTGAGGGTGTGTGACTTTGTATGTCACAACTTGCATGCATTTTAAAAGAGTAGAGAGTAAAAACCCCATGATAGTGATGAAAAACCTCTTCGAGAATATCTAGGAGAGTAGCAAGTCAAACCTTTCCAAATGGATTTGATTTTATTAGAGGAATGTTTGGTGCAAAACAAAGAAAAGAACTCTTTATATTCTTTGTCACAGACTTTGAGCCAATGTAACTGCATGCCAAAAAGCACCATGTGCTTTGTAACCTTCCTCTACCTTAATTTTATGTCTCCAATGGGTAGTTTAGAGTTGCATACCACAATTCATTTATTTTTTAGTCCAATTCACCGAACAATTAAAACACTATATTATGTCGAAGGCATTTACGCAACTAGAAATGTTGTTTTCCTTTTACACACATACCAAGGTGTACCGATCTTGTTCATCTAGATTTTTGTTATGGTTGTCCTTGTGGCCCCGTAAATTTAGTGGAAAAATTGATCGTACAAACTTTAACGAATTTAGCAAAAAAATTGTTCGTTGGTCGTAAGAAGTCAAAGTTATATGATAGCCTATACGGAAGGGATTTATTTTAATAGGGTTTGAAGTGTTTTATTCAACAAGCTTCACTATGGTCGAGCGTGAATAAAACAAGATAGTTTTGTTCCTCTACCTATTGAAATTGAGAATCGTAAGAAAATTTTGGGTGGAAAAATGTTTCTAAGCATACACTTTCTATACTCTTCTCATAGCTAATTATAGTCATTCAAAAACAAAATAATGTTTTTCATAAGTAAAAAAATAGTTAATCTCTTATTAAAATAGAATTTTTTAATATGTATTATAAAATATAGTTTGTAATATGTACTTTATAGTATAGTTTATAATATATAGTATATGATATAGTTTATAATATATAGCGTAAAATATAGTTTTTATCTATAGTTTAATGGATCCTTTAAGGGAAAATTGTATTCACAATGCGAGTGAGATCGAGTCAATAAATTGGAACTCAAAAATTTTATATTACTCGATGTCTTCATCTTACCAAAAATTGAAACACTATCCAATCAAAAACTTTAACATCATTTGTAGTTGGATCTTGACCCGAAACCTATTGGATTTTCCCATTTTTATGTTCTCTTTTAATCACAAATTACGCTCATGTGAATAACGTGAGCAACATCATGACGATAAAGTGGAACAATAATGGATAATTATCGATGATTATTTTCACATCACCTATTTCCTCGCACCTACCCTATTTTCTTGTGCCTAATCAAGCTTAGAGGTATAAACAGGGGATGTAAAGTGACTATCATCAATGATTGTTCACGCATCATTTGTTTCCATTGACTTACTCATTATTACAACTATAAGGGGGAGCTATAAAGTGCTCTAAGAAACATGCATTTTAGTTGGGTTTCGAACGTGAAACATGTTGGATTTTTTCCATCATTTATTTTTGCCCCTTTAAGTATAAATTGCACTCATGTGAATAATGCGAGTGAGATTGATTCAAAAAAATGTAACACAAATAGCGGATATTATTTGGGTCTTATAATTTAAGCCATGGAAAAGGTGAGGAACATGAAAATATTTAATTCTCACTTTTTAATTTCCAACTTTCCATTGATGTCTTCATCTTATCTAACAAATCAAACATTTTCCAATTGAAAACCTTGACGACGTTCCATTTGGGTTTCGACCCTAGAACCTATTGGATTTCCACATTTTTAATTTTGGCCCAATTACGTACAAATTACACTCATGTGAATAATGTGAGCGAGATTAAGACAATAAAGTGGAACACAAATAATGGATATTATTTGGGTCTTACAAATTGAGCTATGGAAAAGGTGTGATACATGCAGGCATTTAATTTTCACTATTTCATTTCCATCTTTCCATTGATGTCTTTGTCTTTTCTAACAATTCAAACACCTTCCATTTGAAAACCTTGATGGTGTAAAAAATAAAATTAAAAAGTAGTCGAGCTCAACTGGAAGATAAAATCTAGTTGTCACTTGTATGAGTAATCGCTAGAGGGGCTCAATTATTAATGATTGTTCATGCATCTCATGTTTCCTGCAATTACATCGCATTTACTCGAGCTTAAAACAAAAAAATCATGGCTACAAAGTGATAATGAAGAAATCAATGTGGTTGGGTTTAAACATTATAACATATTGAATTTTCCTTTTTTTTACTGACTTTAAGCTCAAATTGCACTCACGTGAATAATGGAGTCTCAATCTAAAAAAATTTCTTTCCATACATTTATCGTCAACCATTGTAGGGACTCGGTCATCAATGATTGTTTGTGCATCACGTGTTTTTTTCGCAATGACTCCATCTTTAACTTAAAAGGGGGACTACAAAGTGCTCTAACAAGAGAGCATTTTGGTTGATCTTGAACATGGAACCTTTTTTATTTTTCCCATTTTTAGTTTGTCCCCTTTAAACATAAATTACACTCATGTGAATAATGTGAGCAGATAGAGACGATACAAAGTGGAACACAATGCCCTTCCCCCTCAAACTCCTTTTTAATCACCCACCATCATTTCCTTCTTTTTGTGTTCTCAATTTTAAATTGTACGCTCCATCCCCTTCGACATTTCCATCGTATGCTTCACGTATGATTAATAGTATATAAATTAAAAGAATACATGACAAAGATTGGCTAGCTCAACAACCGTACTTGTTACTAAATAGAAGGATGCTTTTAAGTGCAATTTTAAGTATGTGACTAAGTTGGCGAAAAAAATTGCATGCCCCGCCACTCTTGCGTAGGGTGGGACCTCGCCACCACCGAGTGCATCGATTTTTGTGTTATACACATTATATGTGAATGAAAAGGATGTCCGGCATGTAACAAGTTGTAGGTGGACTAGTAGGCATGTCATGGGTTCGAATCCCATGCATTTTTGTGGTTTGTGGTATACACATTGTTTGTATACCACAAACCACAAAAATACATGCGATTCGAACCCATGACATCTTTCGTGCAAGCACACATTGTTGTGTATTCCACAAACCACAAAAATACGTGAGTTTGTATACCACAAACCACAAAAATACATGGGATTCGAACCCATGACATCTTCGTTGCAAGCACACATGCCTACTAGTATACACATTGTGTGTATACCATAAACCTAAAAAAAAATCTAAGGCATGGGATCGTGGGTCTCATCCGTGCACATGTGGCATATATGACATCATAAAGGCGGGCATGCGGTTTTGTCACCGTGGATAGTCAACTCCTAATTTTAACTCGTTTTTATACTTGTGCGTAGGGTTTGAGTGAAACTAGGATGGGTTGGTATTTTTTGCTAAGTAATTAAACTTTGCTTCAAATTTATGGATATACCATCCTTTTCTACTTTATTATATGTTTGGAGTGAATATTTGTACTTCTTTATGACTTGTGTATGTTGCCAAAGACATACTTTCAGGGCAGGTATAATTTTGATTCTCAAATACATAAATAACTCTATTCGCTGATAATAACATACCATAAACCGTCATGTAAAATTTTAACAATTAGCTTAGGATAATAGCCACATTGTTAGATATAAACACTTTTTTAATTACCAAAACTAATGCATTAAAATATAAACACAGATGCCTAGAGGAAGAGCTACTATCTCAAACCCTTTTTGATACACATCACTGAGTAGGATTCTTTTGTTGGGTACATTCAACAAAGGACATGAATGAAATTAAACCGTCAAACGCTCCTGTTGATCATCTGGCTCAACTACGCAAATTGCCCTATATAAAAACGTCATGACTCTCATGAATCCTAAAAGGAAAATATAAATAAGCGCACATACAGCCATGAAACCTATTAAAAAAATATAAATAAGCCCATATACAGCAACAAACATAAAGTAGGGCACATATTGCGGAGCGAGAAGACAAGACCAGAGAGGACTGGTGAACGTTGCTGCTGCTTGAAGGCCTCCAAGAGCCACCATTGTTATTAACAGGTTTTTGCTTCTTTCTTGGCATTTCCCATCACAATCCGCAACATCCATGTGCGAAGGAAAATATGATGTTTGAGATATTTCTTGGGCCATCCAATAACACAAACATCCTTCCACTATCAGTCGGAGCAGAATTGCAAGGTAGTGTCTGTTTGGCATTTTCTCAGGGAGCAGGTCAAATAATGACCTCTCCCCCAAATCAAACCTGTGGATGGCCTCTGCCACGAGGTCCACCACGAGTATGGAAGCCAAAATCCAGTAAGCTTTCTCCGTCATTAGACTGCCCAAGTTTCCTCCCAGTGAAACTGCTCCTGTCACGCCGATCATGCCATTTATCACAGACGGAGTTAAGAAATTTATAACATCATACTTGTGGCCTTCGGTAATGCTCCGTAATCTCCGCATTTTGTTATCGGAGGAGGAGCGCATTAAACTGCCGAACTCCTCTCCTAAAAGAACAAACGAAGAAAAGCCTTCAACTAAAATGATGAGAAATCCGGCGATAAAGAGGATCTTGTTTTGTCTTTGGCCGAAGTGGTGGTCGTAACAAATCATGGTAATGAGAGCCACGGCCATGCCTACCTTGAGAAAAACAGCTCCTGCCCTGCCGCGATCAGGCTTTGCAGAATTCTCCTTCTCAATCCACAACCAATAAGGCCGTAAAGAATAGAAAATTACAGCTTCTGTGACCAGGATGCTCCAGCACAACCAAAATACTGGTGTGGACAGCAACAATCCGTAACTCCCGAGCGTTAGAACTATGACGCCCCAATTGAATGCCGAAGCGAGGTCAGTGAATCCCCACCTGTAAGGGCGATTCTGATTGTATGCCACAGAAGGGGAAGGAACAGGATGATCTACAAGTAAAGACAAAAGTCAGTCAAATAGCCAAGATATCATCAAATTATTATCATATTTCGAAAAAATATCACCTATTCCGCCTATTCCAGGATCGACTGAACGAGGTCTAGTGCTATTTTGCCTCGCCATACTACGCACTTCCGTAGGTTCAGTTGCGATAGCGCTATTTTGCCTCACCATACTACTTTGCCTCGTAGTTAGATTAGGTGCAGGCAGTCCAAAGCTATTTTGCCTGGCCACACCGCGGTCTTGATTCCGTGCACGAATGCTATTTTCCTCTTAATACCACCATTCTCTTCATTATTTGCAGAGTTCATGTTAATGAATTACTCCAATGAACTCTGCTATTTTCCCTCTTGATACCGGTCAACAATGTGTTCTTCCTAATCTAATTTCGTCGTTTGTACAAAGCCTTTTTATAACCAGAAAACAAAGGAGCGAAATTACAGAGAAGTTACAGCAATGCCCTTGGCTAGAAGTTTCGTTCTATATTTGTTGTTTTATTTTTTAATATGTTTAACGTTTTTTATATTTACAACGTCACAAATAAGAAAGAAGAACTACCAATGGCAAGGAAGACTCGACCCTGTGACTTGCCACGTAATTGCACGGTACATGGGATGTTTAATGGCAATTCGACTAGTAAATTTGACGGCCACATATCCCTGTCAAACAATTGTTAGGTGACTTAAATTTGTAATGTTACCCATTAAAAATACAAAACAATGTTATTTATATATTAATCATAAAATTTATAAATGATTATTCTATATTTAACCGTGTTTGTTATTGCTATGAAATGTGAAGGGCATCGCACCTATTTTCTAGGAAGAAAGAAATATTGGTGGTCCTGCAGAATTAACGTAACATCAACGTGACTAATCTCTCTCTGGCCCCTTCATGGAAATACATTTTATTTGGCTTCAAAATATCGGATTTAATTATGAGGACTAGTTTTTTCCCTTGTGAAAAACACGGTACATTACCATGCTGTCGTGGGTGACCTCTTCCGTTATCTGGAAGAGATGATAAGATTGGATAATGCGACCGAGACGGCCTAAGAAAATGTTATTCAGGTTGAAGTCAATCTAAGTTTACCTTAGAACAAAAGGTAAACAATTTCATGGTATCGGAATGAAGAGACGTCACATGGATGGCGTGGGCACAGGGAAAATCTAGCATATGGGTTATAAATTAGTAATTGTTGAGTGGTGTGATGGGGATGTTGACACGAGGTAAGGAAGAAGTTAAAGATGGAGGAGTAATAATGGTGTGATGGGGGTGTTGAGAGAGGTAACGAAGAAGCTTAAGATGGAGGAGTAATAATGGTGTGATGGGGGTGTTGAGAGAGGTAACGAAGAAGTCTAAGATGGAGGAGTAATAATGGTGTGATGGGGGTGTTGACATGAGGTAAGGAAGAAGTCAAAGATGGAGGAGTAATAATGAAATATTCCAAGAGGAAGAAGTTAAAGATGGAGGAGCAATAATGAAACATTTCAAGAGGAAGAGAGGTGATTAAAGTGTAGCGAAGTTACTCGAGGGAATATAGCTAAACTTTTTCTTTCTTTTAATAAGTCACAAATGGATCACATGTATGTTTTGTGAATCATTCAAAGGAAAATAGGGATGAGATGTGTGCAATCTTGACAGGGAGATGTGTACAACTTTGACGCAACCTACTTTGGAGGAAACAACTTTGTTAATTTTTGGGATTACTACATTTACATTTTTTATTTAATTTTAATAATCAAGTGTTGAATTAATACAACAAATATAATCTCAAAACACAATGAAAATAGAAAACACTATAAAATACAAAGAACATGGTATACTAAGAATAAAATTCAAAGACATATTATAAATGTTGTTAAAATGTGATAACTTTAAATATTAGTAATATAATATATGTCGTATACTTGGGAACATATATATGATATTAACTCCAGACACACAACAAAAATATGACAATAATATTTACAAAATAAAAAACAGTCTACACATATTCACCACCCCAAGAACTTACATTAATATTGTAGTACTAAAAACACAAATTAGAGGATAGCGTTAATTAATGTTCAAGTAATAGTGTTATGAGGGGAACACTCGCATAGACCATCTCAGATGATATTTTGAGATTCTTAGACGTGATATTTATAGATGTTGTGTATGAGGAAAACTTCTTTAGCGAGGAAAACAAGATAGATGACAAACCTGTACGAAGAGGAAATGAGAACATGTAACAAACAAACCTATACACAATATAAACAAATTGCCTTATGCACGTTGCATTAATTTCTATGTCATGAGATGGTAAAAAAAATGATTGATGTGCCAAAGAGAAACACAACCTGTCTCACCATTTGTGTGGACAAGAATGGTGAAAAAATGTTTGATGCGCTCCAAAAAAGGTTGTTAGATAGTTCATGCTATAGTACTCGGTGTCTTGTGTACACTACAAAACAATGCATGTTGGCATAAATACATGAGAAAGGTTTTAGTAAAAATCTTGTCCGGAATTTCATTTTGATATGATTGATGGTGTGATATTTATTTTAAACATATTTAAAATAGATGAATGGATACTACTATTGATAATTTGAAGGGTAAATTTAAATTTGATTACCAATGATGGTTGTCAGAGAGAAAATATTTGATAAGTTACAAGACAAAAATAATGGTAAATGGCCTAGACTTTAACCAAGATGTGACATATATGTATGTAATGTCCCCTTTTCCAATTGAAGACCTTTGGCCTATTTTGTCAACCTGACGGCCAAAGGAAAAATATAAGGGTGACTAAGTTTTATTTATTTTATTTGTATCGTGCAAAATATTAAATAAAATTATAATGCACATACAATAAAATAATAAAGCTTAATAAATTAATAAACTTAACTTTCAAATAGAACTTAGGAAAGTGCGATAAAATAAAAACACTTAATTAAAATGTACTTCCTAAGGGAGAATGTGATTTGGAAGTCCAAGGGTCACTTTCATTGGAAGTCCAAAGGTCACTTTTATGGGAATTCCAAAGGTCACTTTTATGGGAATTCCAAAGGTCACTTTCATGGGAAGTCCAAAGGTCACTTTGGGTCCCATTTCCTATATAAAGAAGAAGGCGATTTGCCTAGAGGCATGCAGAAATATTTTATAACATTTTCTCTTGCATGAAGCTTTAGCTTTTGCATTAAAATTCCAAGGAAACCCCTTGTGGATTTAATCTCTTGTGGACGAAAACCCCAAGAGTTGAGAGGGTTTTTCACTCAGAAATTCCCATTGATTGTAATCAGATTTTCGAGTTATTTTTAGTCATTTCTAGAGTGTATTTTGGAGAATAAATTGTAGCAGTCTTCTTCTATTGGATCAACCCAGTTTGGGACTGATTTGGCATGTTCTTTGAGGTATTTAAATCTGATTTCTATTGTCAAATCATCTGCAGATTTTTGTGAAGCGAAGCAAAGCATTTTTATAATTTTTAGAGGGTTTTCACAGTGGGTTTCAGACAGTTTTATAATCAGATTTCAGATCTGATTTTTGAGTGTTTGTGGTGTCAATAAAATCATATCTTTGTATGTTTGAACTCCTAAAATTAGTGGCAGTCATTTGTGATAAATAAATAATTTTTGGAAGCCATTTATGTGTATTTTTCCATCAAACCCTAGTCGTCATTGTTGAAGATTTATTGCAGCAGTTAGGCTGATCTTGCATGGTCCTGTTGGTGCTCAGAATAGTCTCGCCCCATTTGTGCCTTTGAAGATTTATTGATTTGCGGCCTCTGTCATTTTCTCCTTCCCCGTGTTGTGCTTGGTTAGTCTTTGTTGCTATTTTTAGTCAACCTCGGGTCAAAGATCATGTATGGGTCCATGTTTATCTCCTCGTTTCTTTATTCCTCTAGAAAGGTCTATATTTTGAGTCTCTCGTGCTTTGTTCCTTCAAAACTCACATTTTCCCATTCTCTCTATTTCCCACAGTCAGGATTTGTTGTCCTTGACGTTTCTATCCTAGATACTTGAAGAAGAATGAATTGATGTGTCCTTGAAGAATGTATTTGAGCCTTGTAACATTTCTAAACTTTCTGTCCTTGAAGAAAATTTCATTCCAGGCTCAAATGGTCATTTTTCTGTATTTTACGATTTGATGGGTGTTTCTCCTGGTCAAATTTGCATCCTTGCATCTATAGGGGATGTGGCACCTTTTGGTTGGATGCGGCTCGCTAAATACTTCAAAAATTCTATAAAAAGCCTCAACTCAAAAATGTGTCCACGTGGAAGAACGACACTTGTTTGAGGATCTATTTTTTGGTTTGGCCTTGGAGTAGCGCCGAGAGGACACGTAGAGGTTTCCACTGGGTCTTCCCATACTTAGTCTTTTTCAAAGAGTTTTGGGAGGTCTGGGACACATGGAGGAACCACGCATGTTCGGGGACTGGCCCTTGAGTTTCATTTTAAAAAACCGTCGGGAGGACACGTGGAGGCATTTGCTCACTTTGCATTTGACTTTGACTTTTCAATGACCAAAGGAGACTGCCTCGGAGCATGACACGTGGCACCTTCCGTTGAGCTTCAAGCATTCAGAAAAACTTTCTCGGGCCAAGACACGTGGCAAGTCCGCTCTCATTCAAGGTATCAAAATTTTGGGACCATCTTAAGGTGCGCCATGGTGACACGTGGTAGTTTGAAAATTCAAAGGGACGGGGAGGTGGACCATTGGGGCAATTCGGATTTTTGCCCTTGACATACAAAATGAAAAAATCAAAATGGCCCGCAGCATATAAAAGGAAAGGTCAAAGCTTGCTCCGGTCAATGGTGGAGGTGTGGACACTCGGGGGAAATTTGGAAAAATCTCAAAATGGCCCGCAAGCCTGATGAGGGAAATAGTCAATATTTTTCCCTGGTCAATGACGAAAGGGTGAAGCTATGGGGAAAATTTGGAAAATTTTCCCTTTTCCAAAAGGGGAGTGAAATGGAAGAATTTGGCCATAGTCCTACGGGGTTCACCTCAGACACGTGTCAAGCTCATTTCCCAAGGGCAGAGGTGCGGAGAAAAATGGAAATTTTTTCCATTTTTCCAAAAAGTTGTAAAAATTCAAAGGAAGCCCCCTGGGTCTGTTCTTAAGTTTGAATCTTCCACGTGGACGACCCAAATTCAAAGTAAAGATCAATGACAACTAAGAGTCTTAATCTGATTTCCCCCTTTTTCTCGAAACACGTCTAGAAGTGTGAGTCTCCATGATTTCTTGGTCTTTTCTACATGCCAAACAGAGAAGGGAGTTAATGTTGATATCTGAGTTTGGTGGGGAGATCTGGAAGGTGTCTTTCACCATTAAAATGGTCTGACTTTTGTGCCCAATCATATTTTTTATTTTTCTTCTCCCAAGCACGCAAGGAGCCAAATTTGACAGATTAGGGGTGGAAGTGGTTGGAAAATTGAAGAAAGAGTGATCTACCAGAGGAAAGAGTTGAATGTGGGAGATATTCGATGAGATCTTCCCCCTCGAGCACCTAGAGACTTTTTACAGATCTGATTCTGAGAATCACAAAAGAATCATGGCGAGCATTGGTGCATTAAACTTTTTTTTCTTTTGGGGAGAAGGGGCTCTATTGTAAATGTTATAAATGGCATAAATTTTTTTGTGCAAAAGGGTTGGAGGTTGGAGGTCGAGTGTAGAGGTCGAAGAAAATTCCCAAGAGGAAAATTTGACTAAGCCTGTCTTTTGAGAATTCATTTGAGAAAGGTTATCTCTTTTTACATTAAGTTTTATTGTGTCAAGGTGGTTACAAGTGTACAACCATTGACAATTTCTGAGATTGTTCTATGAAACTTTCCCCTGCTAATAGATTTAATCAAATTCAATTTTTTTTGTGTTGTCTTAAGCAAAATGTGTTGGTTTTATTTCTGAATGTATGCAAGTAGTTTTTCCTATTTCTATTGCAATCTTGTATTAAAATATGACCCAATCACACAAGCCTCAATCCTTGTGACAATTTAGTGGCATCTGCAATTCCATTTCTTAGAAGAGCTTTCATTTGGGATTGGAATAAACAATTTAAAATCACTTTTCTTTCATCTGTTGACAGAGATTGTCTATAAGCCTCTGGGTGTACCTTAGGCGTGATTTGGCTTAGATCTTGATGCTTTTTGTATTTTCTAACTCGAGCCTTCATGATAGAATCTCAAAGATTGTGTGAAAGAGTGCTGATCTGGGCCTCCATTGAAGCACATATTCTAGTTAAAGAAACATTCTAGCTATTCTGTGGCATTCTGTTGGTTTAGCCTCCCATTGTGTAAGATTCCTCAAGGATCTGGTGAACCAAGTTCACCCTACCCCACCTCCCACCAAAATCCATTTAAAAACATCTAATCCTACCCATACTACCCCTGTTTTTCTTTGTATACCCACATAAGACCAAAATCCATTTGCTAAAGTATGCATAATAGATCAGGATCCCAAATGTCTTTAGTAACCTTAGCCTTGTGTTGAAATATCTCCATAATCTGGAAGTGACAACTCATGAGAGTCAAATTTGGTGTGTTGATCATATTTTCCCAAGGTCTTCTCTATAAAATTTATGCAAAAGAAAGGTACTGTATCTCCTTTCAGATAACAGAGGTTACAAAATAGGTTCTCTTACCTTGGTTGAAAGGCACAACCTAAAATAGTGAGGATAGATCAAATCCTCTTGAAGGTGCTATCCATCTCTCCACAAATCCAAGTAACAAAGGGATAGTTAGATTCCTCCCCAGCTACAAAATGACATATATTTGTGATATAGCTACCTCAAAGCTCCCTATTGAATATGTGTTGCTTATTGTCTAGAAAAGGAGAACAAATTTGGATACCAACACTAAAGGCACCATCACTGGGATCACAGATTCACATTCAAACCCTAGTAAAACACTAGTGGCGTCGTTGTTGGGGATCACGGTTCATATTCAAACCGGGTAAAACACTAGTGGCGCCATTTTTGGGGATCATAGTTCACATTCAAACCATGGTAAAACACTTCTTGTATGCTCCAAGTGCTATGTGCATTTCTTTCAATTTTCACACCTAGTGCACTAGCTTTCATTTGATACATCTAGGTAAAGAAAGGTTAGAATCTTTCCATTTCAGTTTCTTTCATTGACAGACCTTTGACAGATCATATTTAGTGAATTTACACAACTAAGGTGGAAATCCTTAATGGCGAATCCTCGTTGATCGATTTTTAAATGAGTACCAATGTCTTAAAACTCGCCAAAGTTAGATTTGTTATTAATATTTACAAAGCTGGAAGGAAGAAGATCTTTCTTTGCTAGGGATCCTGCTAGGACATTATTTCCAGAGCTAGGAAAGGCAAAATCAGAAGGAAGAAAATCCTGGAGAGTCTGTTGGAGAACAACAAACAAGGAGAGGGATTTCCATTGATGAAAGTGATCGACCTATAATTCAAGACTGCCATTCAAGTGACTCAATTAGATAGCCTCTTTGTGGAATTGAAATCTCTAGCTGGAGAGGGGCCTTCATTTGATTTTGAAAGATTTGCTTCACACTTTGCTCCTGTCTTTTCAGAGGTTGATAGAGATTTCTAAGAGAAAAGGCCTTTGGGGATCTCCATTTTGAAAATTTGTCACCCTCCAGGATCACCTCCTCAAAGAAACATGGATTTACCCCCACCTGCACTCCCTTTTTTGTAAACACCTTTGGACCTATAAATTTTGTGGGAATGGTTGGTTACCCAAATGCAGTACCTCAAGATGTAAGGAACAAACTACCAAAGTTCTAGGGAAACAATGCTATAACTGGTGACCAACATCTGAAGCTCTTTCTCAATATGATGGAAGACTTTGAGATTGAGCATGAGGATGTATACATCAAATTGTTTTTCCACACTTTAGAGGAGGATGCAAGGGACTAGTATAAAGCATTACCAGATAACTCTATTGATTCTTGGGCTGAAATGAACAATGCATTTAGATTACAATATGGTGATAGGAATGACCCTAGGTTTCTTCTATCAGAGTTTGAAAACATCAAGAAGAATCCCAATGAGTCAGTACATGACTTCAATACAAGGTTTAATAAAAATTTGAGGAGATTACCTATTAGGATAAGGCCATGTGATGAGTCATGTTTGATCAAATATACTGATGCATTTGATAAAAAGGCTACATATTACTTAAGAGACAAGAACCCCACAAATTTGAGGCAGGCCTTCACCATGGCTCTGTAAATAGAGAAAAACATCAAGGAAATTAGGAAGCCTCCAAAAAGGGAAGGTGTAAAGCTGGTTAACCTAGAAAAACCCCAAACAAGCAAGGCTATTGATTTGGAAGAGGTTGTGGAGACTTTGGTAGGGGCTGTCAAAGAGATTTCCTACAAGCTATCCTGGCCGAGAAAGGAATTGGACAGAGCTCACAAGGTCAACACAAGCAACAAGGCTAAGACAGGTTCACAAATCACCAAAGATCTGATGACAGAGGCAAGGGACCTGTTGGATTTAGAAATAGACAGTCCCAAGCTAGGGATAATAGAATGGTGCCTGATCCTTTGGCTACTAGAGTTGCTATTGTGGAAGAAACAAAGGTCATTGATTGGTGTGATAAATGTTTCATGCCCCATGCTCCTTGTGAAGAGGATCAACAAGAAGAAGAAGAAGCTGATGACAATGATGATGATGTTTGCATGATGGGTTGCTCTACAAGCTTACAACAAGGGGAAACTTCAACTGAGGTGATAAGTGCCTGACTCCGCCACTTTTTGTGATTACATTCATAGGGTAAATACTCTTCCCCATCTCATACTTTAGAAGTAGATAATGTACAAGCTTTTGAATTTCCCAATAATGACTTTGAATATTTAAGGGATTTAATGATAAATAAGTATGATGGAGGAATCCCATTTGAGGAAGATAGATAGTTGTTGATGAATGTTGTTGTGGCTCAAGAGAGGGAATATAACACAAGAAGTAAGGATGTCAAAGGGGCAGGGCCTCAAGCCAATCCTAAAACTCCCTTGCTTTCAAATATTTCCAACGAGGATCCTAAGAAAGAGGTATATGCCAAAAGCTCTCATAGAGTTCCAAACAAAAATTATACCCCTCCTCATGCCCAAGTTGTCATATACCACCTAATGAGTGTGTTGGTTTTCCTTCTAATATTGGCTTGCCAAAGGATGTCCCATATGACATTGCCCAAGTTTTAAGTCAAATCAAATTCTTTATCCCAATTGTTGAGTTGCTTAGGATTCCTGAGCACAAAAAGAGAGTATTTGAATACTTGGGGTTGAAAGAAGAGAAGACTGCCCTAGGCAGAAACATAAACATTGTGGAGACCCCACCAGTCATTGAAGAACCATAAGCATCACTAGCATCGAGGAGCTAGATGAAACACCCGAGGTCTATTTGGGGACATCCTTGGTGGACTCTCAGATGAATGTGAATCCATTCTTCACCACCCTGATCATCAAGGATAGGCTGCTCCATAACTGCATGTTTGACTCAGGGGCATCATGCAATGTCCTTGCTTTGGAGGTCATGAATGAGCTAAACATAAAAGTGACAATAACATATGGGAAGTGCACTGCCATGGACTCCAGAGAAGTGCCAATAGTGGGATGTGTGAAGGGTTTAGTGGTGTAGCTTGCAGCTTACCTAGGTAAAAATTTAAAACTTGATGTTGTCATAGTTGATTGCCTAGCCAAGTGGGGTATGTTGTTGTCAAGAAAATGGGCTACAAGTGTTGGTGGGAGTGTCCAAATGGACATGTCTTATGCCACCATCCCAGTTGAGGGAAGCCTTGTCAAGTTATATGGAGAGAAGAAAATGTTGCACCTTATTGAGGATCCCAACAATGCGTCCTATGAAGTATTGTACACAAATGTTGATCCTGAAAATTTGTGGGATTTGCTGATGGAAAGGAGCATAAGATTGAAGAATGCAAATGTCTTGAACAAACAGGCTCTCCTTGAACTTTATTGTTTGATGGAGCTTGCTCCAAGTTTGGGAATGGTCTTTGGTGTTGTTCTACTTTATCCTGGTATGGAAAAATTTGTTTTCTCCTTCAAGCTTAACTTTGAATGCACTAACAACATTGTTGATTATGAGGCACTATTCCTAGGTTTCATAATTGCTTGGAAATATGGTGTCAAGGACATTATTATCAAGGGAGATTCAGATTTAGTTGTTAAACAAGTCAGAAAATTGTATGCCACAAAGAATCAGCGAATGAAACAATACAAGCATGCAGTTTGGGACTTCATTGAGATGTTTGATTCATTCAACATAGTGCATCATGATAGGAAATTCAATGACTTTGGCTGACAAGATTACAAAGTGTTGGGTTCTCGTTTTGACAATGTACAATGTCCCCATATTGTGAATATGAGGTTGAGGTATTAACAAAACCCTCTATCCCCGACAATATTAAACACTGGCAGATTTTTGATGATGATATTCAAATCAAAAGATTCCTGAAAAATAAGGGGGAGTTTACTAATTAGTTCATTGATTTGGAGCCCATGGTATGTACAGTAGAAGGAAAATAAACCTTGTTTGGCAAGGGCATCATCCAACTAAAGACCAACACCATTCCTAGAAGGTGGTTGCTCTTGAGTCCAATTTTGATAATGTTGACCACATTATTAACAGATGCATGACAACCTCGAGGGATATTCAGGAGCATGATCTTAGCACAAAGGAGAAGCCAAGGAATATTTGGTTAGGCAACAATCTCAGCAAAGAGGAAAAGCAATCATACATCCAATTGTTGAAAAAATACCAAGATTACATGGCTTAGACCTATTTTAAGCTCAAAGCATACAGAGAGGACTTGTTTCAACATGAGATTCCCTTAGAGCCTAATGCAAGACCATTCAGGTAGAAGCAGAGGCCAATCAATCCACTTATATCTCTTAAAATGTAAGAGGAACTGAAGAAACTAAGATATGGAGGGATTATCCAGCCCACAAGGTATTCTTCTTAGCTTGCTAACCTGGTACCAGTAAGAAAGAAAAATGGTGATATCAGGTTATGTGTGGACTTCAGGAATCTGAACAGAGCTTCAATGAAGGATAACTATCCTTTACCTAACATGGAACACATGTTGTAGTTGGTGACTGGTTCTGAGTTTCTCTCTACTTTAGATGGTTTCTCTGGTTATAACCAGGTCGTGGTAAAAGAATCAGAAAGGATCAAGACAACCTTCACTACTCCTTGGGGAACATATGTGTATGTCAGGATGCCCTTTGGTCTAATGAACATTGGAGCCACCTTTCAAAGAGTAATGGATGTTTCTTTTTCCGTTATATCAATGAGTTTATTGATGTGTACCAGGATGATGTAACATTGTTTTCTAGGAAGAGAAGTGATCACCTACTACACTTGGAGAATATGCTAGTTAGATGTAGGGAATATGGCATCTCACTCAATCCAAAGAAATGTGATTTTGGAGTACAGAAGGTGAAGTTGATAGGAAACATTGTGTCACAATGAGGAGTGATGATTGATCTAGAAAGAGTGGAGGCCATCAACAAAGTCCCAATTCCAAGAACCAAGAAAGGAATTCAATCCTTCTTTGGGTAGATAAACTTCATTAGAAGATTTATATCAAACTTTCTTTGAGTTGACCATCCCAATCACTTCCATGCTAAAGAAGGACCAGGTCATCAAATGGGAGGAGGCTGTCATCCAAGATTTCAATGGAATCAAAGAGGCATTAAAGCATGCCCCTATTTTGGTAGCCCCAGATTATAAGAAACCTTTCCAACTATTTTCCTTTGCTTCAGAAAACATTATTGCTTATGTCCTGTTGCAGAAGGATAATGAAGGGGCTGAGAGGCCAATTGCATTTTTTAGTAAGGCATTGCAAGGGGTAGAACTAAAGTACACCATCATGGAAAAGTAGGCATTTGCCTTGGTAAAAGCAACAAAGGTTTTCAGGCCTTATATTCTAAGTTCAAAGGTTGTTTCTTATGTTCCCATACCATGGTGAAGGACATCTTGTCGAGATGGAAGTCTCAAGTGGAAGATGCAGGTGGGTGAATAAATTGCAAGAATATGATATGGATATCCAAACCACGAATTTAGTAAGAGGTTTAGGCTTGGATAAGCTTATGGTGAGAGCAACTTGCAAACCATTGAGATAAATGAGGTAGAAGAAGAAAGGGCAGGTGTATTTGAAAGGTTGATGAATTCTGAGTGGTATAAAGATGTTATTTTTTACCTTAGACATCCGAAATGCCCTGAGCATTTGGGTAAGGACCAGAAAAGAGCCCTTAAGTTGGCTTCCCAAAATATGTCATCACTGATTATGGGTTAGCTTGGAAAACCCAAAGGGAGTCCTCTTAAGGTGCATTATTGAAGAGGAAGCCCCCAAGATAATTACTGATCTCCATGGAGGAGTTTGTGGGGGGCACTTTGCTACAAGAGTCACAACACATAAGATCCTGAGGGCTGGTTATTGGTGGCCAACTCTTTTCAAGGATACAACCTTGTTGGTTAGAAGATGTGAGAGTTGTCAACACTTCTCTGGAAGACTCGAAAGCTTGTGCTCCCTTATTTTAGCATGTATTAATTGAAGCTCCATTCAAGTAATGGGGAATGGATTTCTTTGGTGAGATTTCAGACCCTCGAGTGTTGGCCACAAATGGATTCTCAGTAGAATCGATTATTTTACTAAATGGGTGGAGGCAATCCCCACCAAGAAGGCAACACACCAAGTTGTCATGGATTTTGTGCTAAATAATGTCATCTGTAGGTTTGGGGTACCACCAAGATTGTTGATGATAATTCCATGAGCTTTAGATCTAAACATTTGGTAAAGCAATGTGCAAAGAGTATGGGATCAACTTGAAATATGTCTCTAATTACAATCCTCAAGGAAATGGACAAGCTGAGTCCAATAATAATTTTTTTTTAAGATAATCAGAAGAAACTTGGAGTAGAACAAGAGAAAGTGGGGTGAACAGTTGAAGTTTGTTATTTGGGCAGATAGGATCACTGTCAAGAGGGTCACTGGAAAGAGTCCATTTGAGTTGGTATATGGGACTCAGGCCCTACTGCCCTTCATATGCAACTATCTTCATATTAGTTTATGCAACAACTAGAAGATCAGGAGGTAAGTCCTTATGATGCTTGCATTAATCAGATTATTGAGCTTGATGAAGAGAGGAGGGCATCCCACCAAAGGCATGTAAAGTTCAGAGAGAAACTGAAGAAGTTATTTGACAAGAAGGTCACTCCCAAAGCTTTCAATGTTGGAGATCTTGTGCTGCTATGGGATAGTAGACATGAGGATAAGGGCAAGCATGGCAAGTTTGACTCATTATGGATGGGCCCTTACTCTATTGACATCAGAATTGGGGAGCATACCTTCTTCCTCAAGGACTTAGATGGTGAACTACTCGAGTTTCTTGTCAATGGAAGGCATTTGAAGAATTTATTGGATTGATTCCCCTGAATCAAGGAAAAATATTCTGTATAGTGTATAGTTTGTTGTTTGTTCCCTATTTTTTGTGTTTTTGCTCGTTCTGGTCCTTGATGACCAGTTTTTGCTAGTTTCTCTGTTCATTTTTGGAGATGGCTTTGTTTCTCGCCTCGTAACCGACTCTCACCCAATGGATATTTTGGCACTTGGTCTACCGTTTTTCTTGTGGAACTCGCAGTGGGTGCCCATCCCGAGTCGGAGCCAATGTTGGTGCTCAGAATAGTCTCGCCTCATTTGTGCCTTTGAAGATTTATTGATTTGCGGCCTCTGTCATTTTCTCCTTCCCCGTGTTGTGCTTGGTTAGTCTTTGTTGCTATTTTTAGTTAGCTCCTTGGGTCGAAGATCATGTATGGGTCCATGTTTATCTCCTCATTTCTTTGTTCCTCTAGAAAGGTCTATATTTTGAGTCTCTCGTGCTTTGTTCCTTCAAAACTCACATTTTCCTATTCTCTCTATTTCCCACAGTGATTTGTTGTCCTTGATGTTTCTATCCTAGATACTTGAAGAAGAATGAATTGATGTGTCCTGAAGAACGTATTTGAGCCTTGTAACATTTCTAAACTTTCTGTCCTTGAAGAAAATTTCATTCCCAGGCTCAAATGGTCATTTTTCTATATTTTACGGTTTGATGGGTGTTTCTCTTGGTCAAATTTGCATCCTTGCATCTATAGGGGATGTGGCACTTTTGGTTGGATGCGGCTCGCTAAATACTTCAAAAATTCTATAAAAGGCCTCAACTCAAAAATGCGTCCACGTGGAAGAACGAAACTTGTTTGAGGATCTATTTTTTGGTTTGGACTTGGAGTAGCACCGGGAGGACACGTAGAGGTTTCCACCCGGTCTTCCCATACTTAGTATTTTTCAAAGAGTTTTGGGAGGTCTGGGACACATGGAGAAACCACGCATGTTCGGGGACTAGCCCTTGAGTTTCATTTTAAAGAAGCGCCAGGAGGACACGTGGAGGCCTCCGCTCACTTTGCATTTTACTTAGACTTTTCAACGACCAAAGGAGACTACCTCGGAGCATGACACGTGGCACCTTCTGCTGAGCTTCAAGCATTCAGAAAAACTTTATTGGGCCAAGACACATGGCAAGCCCGTGCTCATTTAAGGTATCAAAATTTTGGGACCATCTTAAGGTGCGCCATGGTGACACGTGGTAGTTTGAAAATTCAAAGGGGCAGGGAGGCGGACCATTGGGGGAAATTTGGATTTTTTGCCCCTTGACATGCAAATGACTAAAAAAATCAAAATGGCCCGCAGGCCTGATAAAGGAAAGGTCAAACCTTGCTTCACTCAATGGAAGAGGTGCGGACTCTCGAGGGAAATTTGGAAAAATATCCTTTTGGGAGAAATGGATTAAAATCTCAAAATGGCCCGCAAGCCCGATGAGGGAAATAGTCAATATTTTGCCCCGGTTAATGGCGGAAGGGCGGAGTTGCGGGGAAAATTTGGAAATTTTTCCCTTTTTCAAAAGGGGGTGAAATGGAATAATTTGGTCACGGTCCTACTGGGACCCACCTCAAGACACATGTTAGGCTCATTTCTCAAGGGCGGAGGTGCGGAGCAAAATGCAAAAATTTCCATTTTTCCAAAAAGTTGTAAAAATTCAAAGGAAGCCCCCAGGTCTGTTCTTAAGTTTGAATCTTCCACGTGGACGGCCCAAATTCAAAGTAAAGATCAACGATAATGAGATTTTGAATCTGATTTTCCCCCCATTTTTCTGAAACACGTCTAGAAGTGTGAGTCTCCATGATTTCCTAGTCTTTTCTACATGCCAAACAGAGAAGGGAGTTAATGTTGATCTCTGAGATTGGTGGGGAGATCTGGAAGGTGTCTTTCACCATTAAAATGGTTTGGCTTTTGTGCCCGATCAGATTTTTTATTTTTCTTCTCGCAAGTGCGCAAGGAACCAAATTTGATAGATTAGGGGTGGAAGTGGTTGGAAAATTGAAGAAAGAGTGATCTACCAGAGGAAAGAGTCGAATGTGGGAGATATTTGATGAGATCTGCCCCCTCGAGCACATGGATACTTTTTGTAGATCTAATTCTGAGAATCACGAAAGAATCATGGCGAGCACCGGTGCATTTAAGGTTTTTGTCTTTTGGGGAGAAGAGGCTCTGTTGTAAATGATAGAAATGGTATAAAATTTTTGTGCAAAGGGGTTGGAGGTTGGAGGTCAGAGTGTAGAAGTCGAAGAAAATTCCCAAGAGGAAAATTTAACTAAGCCTGTCTTTTGAGAATCCATCTGAGAAACTAGGTTATCTCTTTTTACATCAAGTTTTATTGTGTCAAGGTGGTTGTAAGTGTACAACCATCGACGAGATCTGAGATTGTTCTATGAAACTTTCCCCTGCTAATAGATTTAATCAAATTCAAGTTTTTCTGTGTTGTCTTGAGCAAAATGTGTTGGTTTTATTTCTGAATGTATGCAAGTAGTTTTTCTTGTTTCTGTTACAATCTTGTATTAAAATCTAACCCAATCACATAGGCCTCAATCCTTATGATAGTTTAGTGGCATCTGCAATTCCATTTCTAAGAGCTTTCATTTGGGATTGGAATAAATGATTTAAAATAACTTTTCTTTCATCTGTTGATAGAGATTGTTTGTAAGCCTCTAGGTGTACCTTAGGCATGATTTGGTTTAGATCTTGATGCTTTGTTGGATTTTATAACTTGAGCCTTCATGATAGAATCTCAAATATTGTGTGAAAGAGTGCTGATCTGGGCCTCCATCAAGCACATATTCTCAAGTTAAAGAAAGATTCTAGCTATTCTATGGCATTTTGTTGGTTTAGCCTCTTATTGTGTAAAATTCCTCAAGGATCGGTGAACCAAGTTCACCCCCCGCCCCACCCCGCCACCAAAATCCATTTAAAAACATCTAATCCTACCCATACTACCCCTGTTTTTTCTTTGTATACCCACATAAGACCAAAATCCATTTGCTAAAGTATGCGTAATGATCAGATCCCAAATGTCTTCAAGATAACCTTAGCCTTGTGTTGAAATATCTCCATAATCTGGAAGTGGCAACTCGTGAGAGTCAAATTTGGTGTGTTGATCATATTTTCCCAAGGTCTTCCATAAAATTTATGCAAAAGAAAGGTACTGTATCTCCTTTCGTATAACAGAGGTTATAAAATAGGTTCTATTACCTTGGTTGAAAGGCACAACCTAAAATAGTGAGGATAGATCAAATCCTCTTGAATATGTTATCCATCTCTCCACAAATCTAAGGAACAAAGGGACATTTAGATTCCTCCCCGGATAAAAACTACATATATTTGTGATCTAGTTGCCTCTAAGCTCCCTATTAAATGTGTTGTTGTTTGGTGGAAAAGGAGAACAAATTTGGATACCAACAGATCCTATATTTTATTTCGAGTCGATTTAGGGCATAGAAAAATCTATTTTGCATATTATTGTTGTTACCTAACCTGTAAGCAATTTCATGCTAAGTGTTTGAAGAAATATCAAGTGAGTCAAACTAGAAATTTGTGTCGATTTGGGGAAGGGATCTTTCAGTGGTATCAGAGAAGTGTATCCTCCCAGTCTGTGAAGGAAAAAAATAG
Organism: Taxus wallichiana var. yunnanensis; assembly: GCA_018340775.1. NCBI lineage: Eukaryota > Viridiplantae > Streptophyta > Pinopsida > Cupressales > Taxaceae > Taxus > Taxus wallichiana. The sequence continues at coordinate 165,604,200 of CM031236.1, forward strand.
ATTTGAATGTGGACATGCAACTCTTTAGAAAGTTACTACCGTGGCGAGGTAAGATTTCTATTTTTAATGGTACTAATAAATTTTCTTTGAGATCATGGTTGTTAGAATTGGAGGCATACTTGCTATCAAATCCTATGTGTGTGGATGATGCCCTCAAATTCATTCCTTATCATTTGGAAGGGATAGCAAAGGATTGGTGGTATCATTTGATAAAGACCCAAGGGGAAGAATCTGTCTACTTCTTTGATGACTGCAGCCAAAGGTTCATGGAGAGGTTCAATGTACCGAAGGACAAAGGTGAGCAAGGGGTAGAGGAGGACAAATCAGATCTACAACCAAATGAAGAAGAAGAAGAAGCTTCAAAAGGTATGGTCTCCATTGAGCAAAATAATGGTGTTAGTGAAATTTTTCTTGCTAGAGAAATTGATAATAGATGGAAAATAAATTCATATATGCAAGAAAAGAAGATGTAATGGAAACTTTGAAAAGGTGTGAGGAATGGAAAAATAGAGCTACAACTTTTAAATTGATAGCCGCTCAAGCAAGAAAAAAATTGCAAGAGTTCAAGGAAAATATGTGGGCAAATGATGCAATGAAGTCTACACCCACGAAAGAAGACTCTATGGAGCAAGCTGGCACATGAGGAGGAGCCTCACATAGACACTTGTGTAGAATTACAAGTTGCTGCAATTTCCAAACCAACAAATTTTGATCAACTTTCAGATACCTTCAATGGGCACTTAGGCAACAATGTTGGGGGCAGCTCAACATATGAGCACACAGAGAACATTGATGGCATTGAAAGGTATGAAGAGCATAATAATGCATCTTATTTATTGTTGCCCATTCCAATTTATTTTCATCATGAGATGCATGATATGGTAGAAGATGAAGTCTTCATTTTGGAGTTTGTTGAATCATTGTTCCAAGTATATGTATGTGAGCATCTTGTGGAAGATATATGGGGGCAAGTCTTAGCCCACTTGACAGGTACAGTGTCAGGCTTGTGAATCACTTCAACATGTTTTGTCTATTGTGTATGGCACTTGGACAAAAAAATTCAGAATTGCTTGAGGGCAAGCAATTTTGGGAAGGGAGGACCGTAATGTCCCCTTTTCCAATTAAAGACCTTTGGCCTATTTTGTCAACTCAATGGCCAAAGGAAAAATATAAGGGTGACTAAGTTTTATTTATTTTATTTGTATCGTGCAAAATATTAAATAAAATTATAATGCAGCAAAGAAGACACCCGCCCACCTTACCGACCTCCTCAGAGATTCGATGCACAGAGAGGACGTAGTATGGGGCCTCCTCCTAGGGGTCCCATCAGGACACAAGGTGCATCGAGAGCTCAGTCAGTCGGAGCTCATCAACAGAGACCTCAGCAGTCCATAGCCGGATCATCAGGATCTATATCTCAGTCATCTAGAGTACCGGCTGGAGAGGATCAGGCGGCTGTTATGGTTGCGGAGTCGTTGGGCATATTTAGAGAGATTGCCCACTTAACCCTACCAAAGGTAAGACACAGAGCTCAGAGCCTACTGTTGGAGATATGGCACGGAGTCATCGGATCTACGCAGCGGTCGAGAACCGCCAGGCTGAGCATCAGAGTACTGTGATTGAGACGACAGGTAGTGTTGGAGGTATTTCCACCTCTATATTATTTGATTCTGGTTCTTCTGATTCTTTCATTGCACCATCTTTGGTAGAGCGTTGTAGGCTGGTGGCAGTTAGGCAGGGCCGTAGTTGGGACGTAGAGATGGCTTCTGGAGCCAAGATTTCTGTAGACTCCTTAGTCAAGGAGTGTGTAGTGGATTTGGGACCCTTCACCACTACTTCAGATCTTAGGATCCTTCCATTAGGATCTTATGGCATCATTTTAGGCATGGATTGGTTGTCCGCCCACAGAGCTAGAGTGGATTGTTACCACAAGACTATTGCTTGCATAGATGATCTTGGGGTAGAGTCAGTGATATCAGGGGTTAAGAGACCCGTCTCTATTCGCACCATCTCCGCTATGTAGCTTAAGCGGTATCTATATTGCAGAGGAGACAACTTGATTTACTTTGCACCGACTCCTGTATCTTCGTCTTTCTTTCTCTACACGCTTACCCGTGGCAGCATGGCTGTCTTGCAGCGGACTTCGACTGGGAAACAGCAGTTAGAATGCCAAGGGGGCCTGGCTCTACAACCTGTCCCTTAATCGACTGGATGCATAGTTTTTTTTTACTTAAAAACAGCTCCGAGTTGAGGATGCTTTCGATACTGTACAGATAACAACATAGTTGGACAACCTGCTGCTGGAGCGCCTCCTCTTCCGGACTGTGCACGCGCCATTACCTTTTTCCTTTCCTCTCGTATCATGCGTGGCCTGAGGAGAGTCAAATAGAGTTAGGCGCCTGTACCTGCACCTTGTTAATGCGTTCTCCGTTTTAAAAAAAAAAGGGAAAGGGGACTGTGGTTGTGGCACGGCCATGGGCGGAGAAAGGAGAGAAAACCACGGCTGTTTCCACCTGTGTCTATAACCACACTCTGCCAGTTTCCTCACGCGGCCAAGGGCAGTTAGATGGTGGATGCACGCCCCCCTCATGCGCCGTAGCTTCCCCCTATCAACTACCATATTAACTTTCCTTCTTGACGCGGCTCAGAACAGTCCTTTCATGCAGGCCGACTGGTAAGACAAAGGGTTTGCAAATCTAATAGAATCAAAAAAAAAGAAAACAAGGAAAGCACGCGGACAGCATTGGGTGAAGTCCACACGCAAGTAGAGGAGGCAGTAATGGTGGGCAGTTGGGTGATGCGACCCACCGCCCCTACCAAAAGTTTCTGGCATAGTTGAAAACATATTATTTTTCCCCCTCGTATTCACTTTTCTTCCTTTAATACAAATTTCAAATTTGTCAAAATAGATATAGGCGTAGGGGAATTGTTTATGTGAAAAATTTTGGTCATATGTATGTATTTGTATAACTTAAATATAATTTGAAATTCAATAGACACAAAAAAAGGTTTATTTGGAGGATATTAATGTCCTTGTTGATAGCGCATAGATCCAATTGAATATAGATTTTGATAATATATCTATTTATATTTATCCCCTAAATTAAAAGTATCAAATTCCTTTGGAGAGATATTGATGATTATATGTTAAGAGATTTCCAAAAGTCGTCAAGAATAGCAATATTTGCATTAACCATGCTACATACCTCAATGAGATATACATTAAACTATATAAAAAGAAAGAGATCAATAAAACCATAATACATACCTTTACCCCCGGACGCTTTTACCTTCTTATAAAATGGATCATAATGTGAATACGGGATCGGTGACCGAGATACCCTTATGAAGTCTTGTAACACCATGCCGAAACCCGAAGTTTTCCAAGTTAAGGAGGGGTCAAAAATGGCAAATTTTAAAGTAAAGCCCGAGTATTTGGAAATGCGACAACCATATAGATTCTTATTTTTTGCTATCGGAATACAAGGCAAAAGATTGGAGCTTATCTCGTTTCCGAGGTCAAGTAGGTCTCGAAACTTGTGGATAAAACAAATTAAGCACGAACCTCTACCTTGCTAAAATTTAAATTTCAAAATAAAAAAATAAAAAAATTGTCGCATTTTCGGGTCGCTTGTTTGTTGCGGCGTTGTTTTGTCGTTGTCGTCGTTGCATCGGCGTTCATTTTTTGGCGTTACACTTTGGTATCGAGCCGGGGTTCAAGTCAGGACCCTTGGGCACACGCAGAAAACGTGAAAGTAAACACTTAACTAGTGTAGAACATTTTTTTTAAAAAATATAAAGCCATAATGTTGATAATGATAGTAAACAGCAAATTTAGAAAACTGGCACAAGACCTAGTACGGTGAACTAACTCTCACCTTGATCTATGCAGGAGGCGCGGATTGGGCGAGGGGTCTCTTCACATAGACCTAGACATACCACCGCCAGAGCAGGCCGTAGCAGCCCTTCTGCCTCAGATTTTGCAGACACTTCAGGATGTCAATGCCGCTATACGCGGAGAGCCCTTGGGAGGACGACTTGCTAGGCATAGTTTGGAGCCATCAGTAGATGCCTGGCATCCCTCGACACGGCCGAGGAGCACAGAGCGAGAGAATTTTCTTGCAGAGAGTCGGCTAGGGTGAGTCACCTCAGAGAGGACATGGGGACAGGATTTCAGGACATAGGGACAGGTCTCGGAGCCCTAGACAAAGGGAGGAGCTTTTAGATAGACCTAGGATTCGTCATACTTCGGCTGTAGATCATATCAGGGAGATCCTGAAGCTGCGACCCTCTCACTATTCAGGTGATATAGGTGGTTTTCAGGCAGAGGCCTGGTTGGTGAGCTTGAGCGGATGCTTCAAGCTCTGTCCTTGTAGTAGCAACACGAAAGCTCGTGTTGCGATCCATCTTCTGAAGGATGGAGCAGGAGTCTGGTGGAGGACCGAGGAGCAGAAGCTCCATGTCGACTCAGAGACGATTACCTGGGAGCTGTTTGAGGAGCGGTTCAGGAGCAGGTATTTACCTAGGAGGTTTATTCAGCAGCAGATAGATGAGTTTCATGACCTCCGTCAGGGATCGATGATGCTGAGTATGAGAGTCGATTCTCGGACCTACTTCAAAGACGTTGACTATATGCAGGATGAGCAGTATGGATTCACAGTTCATCGAGGCCCGAACTTGGATTTAGCCTGGCGCATGCGCATTCACCGCCTACAGACGTTAGCAGAGACGTGGAGAAGGCCTATATTGCAGAGGAGACACGGGGAAGACACAACAAGCTAGAGATAGAGTTCGGAGCCGTATCTAGCAGATGCAGGATAGTAGGTCGAAGGGGTCAGTTCCTCCTCCACAGGGTGGACAGAGTTCAGGGCAAGCTTCATTTAGGCCACCACAGCAGCAGCAGCAGACCCGCCCACCTTACCGACCTCCTCAGAGATTCGATGCACAGAGAGGACGTAGTATGGGGCCTCCTCCTAGGGGTCCCATCAGGACACAAGGTGCATCGAGAGCTCAGTCAGTCGGAGCTCGTCAGCAGAGATCTTAGCAGTCCATAGGTGGATCATTAGGATCTATATCTCAGTCATCTAGAGTACCGGCTGGAGCCACTTCCCACTGGAGAGGATCAGGTGGCTGTTATGGTTGCGGAGTCGTTGGGCATATTTGGAGAGATTGCCCACTTAACCCTACCAAGGGTAAGACACAGATCTCAGAACCTACTGTTGGAGATATGGCACGGAGTCATCGGATCTACGCAGCGGTCGAGAACCGCCAGGCTGAGCATCAGAGTACTGTGATTGAGACGACAGGTAGTGTTGGAGGTATTTCCACCTCTATATTATTTGATTCTGGTTCTTCTGATTCTTTCATTGCACCATATTTGGTAGAGCGTTGTAGGCTGGTGGCAGTTAGGCAGGGCCGTAGTTGGGATGTAGAGATGGCTTCTGGAGCCAAGATTTCTGTAGACTCCTTAGTCAAGGAGTGTGTAGTGGATTTGGGACCCTTCACCACTACTTCAGATCTTAGGATCCTTCCATTAGGATCTTATGGCATCATTTTAGGCATGGATTAGTTGTCCGCCCACAGAGCTAGAGTGGATTGTTACCACAAGACTATTGCTTGCATAGATGATCTTGGGGTAGAGTCAGTGATATCAGGGGTTAAGAGACCCGTCTCTATTCGCACCATCTCCGCTATGCAGCTTAAGCGGTGTGTGCGACGGGTCACAACAGATGTATGCGCTTGTATCTTTAAGGTTAGTGACGATCGAGGATGAGTCGGGGGGACCTTCCCTCGATGATCATCCCATCTTATCAGAGTTTGCCGATGTGTTTCCAGGGGAGCTACCGGGATTACCTCCCCCACGTGAGATCGACTTCCATATAGATCTAGTTCCAGGCGCAGAGCCTATCTCACGAGCACCCTATCGGATGACTACTCCTGAGTTATGTGAGCTCAAGTTGGAGCTGGAGGGCCTTCTGGAGAAAGGCCTAATCCGACCTAGCGTATCCCCTTGGGGTGCACCAGTTATCTTCGTAAAGAAGAAGGATGGATCTCTTCGGTTGTGCATTGACTACCGTCAGCTGAATAAAGTAACGATCAAGAATCGTTACCCCCTTCCACGCATTGACGATTTGTTTGATCAGATGAAGGGGGCTACCGTTTTCTCCAAGATAGACCTTAAGTCGAGGATATCATCATTTCGGGATCATGAGACAGATATTCACAAGACAGCTTTCCGCACGAGATATGGCCACTACGAGTTCACAAAGTGGTACCTTTTGGTTTGACGAATGCCCCGCAAAGATTTATGAGTTTGATGAATGGGGTATTAGGACCTTCCTCGATCGCCGTGCTCATCTTCCTTGATGACATTTGATTTACTCACGCACGCGTGAGGAGCACGAGGGCACCTTCGCCAAGTTCTTTCAAGTGTCTTCGCGAGCAGCGCTTTACGGGAACTTGGAGAAGTGTGCGTTCTTTCACTCGAGGTGCAAAGATTTGGGCCACGTTATTTCCGGGAAGGTATCGCATTCAATCCTTCCAAGATTCGAGCCATCATGGATTGGCCAGCACCCACTAGTGTGACCGAGGTGCGTAGTTTCATGGGATTAGCAGGATACTACAGGAGGTTTGTTCAGGACTTCTCTCGGATTGCGCACCCCATCACTTCTCTTCAGCGGAAAGGGAAGAAGTTTGTATGGACAGATAAATGTGAGCAGGCCTTCAGTACACTAAAGGAGTGCCTTACGAGAGCACCTATCCTTGCAGTGCCGGATCCTCATGGAGAGTTTTTCGTATGCACAGATGCTTCCTTGGCAGGAATTGGAGGAGTGCTAATGCAGGAGGGTAGGGTAGTTGCCTTTGAGTCTCGCAAACTCAAAGATTATGAGCTCAATTATCCGACCCATGACCTCGAGCTTGCAGCAGTAGTACATGCCTTAGTATGATGGAGACATTTTCTTCTTGGCCGGAGATTTACCCTCGGGATCGATCACTTGAGTCTTTGCCACCTCTTCACGCAGCCCAATCTCAATGCTCGTCAGCGGCGTTGGATGGATCTACTCTGTGAGTATGATATGGAGGTAGAGCATGTGAAAGGAAAGGAGAATGTGGTTGCAGATGCCTTGAGTAGATGGAGACATGTGGCTATGGCCACCTCAGTGGGCACAGATTTGTGGAGTAGGATCTTGCAGCAGCTTCCTCAGGATAGTTTCTACCTTGCAGCCAGAGCAGAGATTGAGTCTCAGAGACCCCTTGAGGGGAGATTTGATGGATTCTCATTAGAGGCAGATGGTCTTCTCAGACACAGAGGTCGAATATATGTTCCCAGAGATGGAAGTTTGAGACATGACATTTTGACAGAGGCTCATCGTGCACCGTATTCAGCCCATCCCGGGGTGAAGAAGATGCACGCCACCTTGAGATAGCTGTACTTTTGGAGAGGACTTCGGAGAGACATAGCTTCATTTGTATCCCGCTGTTTAGAGTGCCAGAGGGTGAAGGCCGAGCATCAGCACCCAGCTGGCCTTCTCTATCCTCACGCCATACCGGAGTGGAAGTGGGACACTATTTCTATGGATTTCATTGTTTGGTTGCCGACGTCGAGATACCACCATGACGCCATCATGGTCACGGTGGATAAATTGACGAAGGTAGCTCACTTTTCTCCAGTGAAGACTACCTACACGGCAAGTGCAGTAGCACGAGTATATCTTGATGAGATTGTCAGACTACATGGGATTCCGCGGAAGATCATTTGCGACCGCGACCCTTTGTACACCTCCCATTTCTGGACCACCATGCAGTATGCCCTCGGGACAAGGATTAATTTCAAGATGACTTATCACCCGAGACAGATGGATGGATGATAGGGTGAATCAGATTTTGGAAGACATGCTCAGAATGTACGTGATGGATCATCAGTCGAGATGGGAGGAGTATCTATATTTGGTGGAGTTTGCCTACAATAATAGTTTTCAGAGTTCTATAGGCATGGCTCCTTTTCAGGCATTATATGGTAGAGAGTGCAGGACACCTCTCAGTTGGGACAGGATTGAGGACAGGGTTTCCCTTGGGCCAGCATTATTACAGGACATGGAGCAGCAGGTTACCCTGATCAGACAGAGATTACAGGAGGCACAGGATAGACAGAAGAAGTATGCAGACCAACATAGGACAGATCGCAGTTTTGAGGTAGGCACGAAGGTGTTTCTTCGTGTCAAGCCACATAAGAGCCCTATCCGTTATGGAAAAGGTTCTAAGCTTGCTCCTAGATTTGTGGGTCCCTTTGAGATCTTGGAGCACCTCGGCCCCTTAGCCTATCGCCAAGACGCCACCTAGCTTATCACGCGTCCATGATGTATTTCACATTTCTGTGCTTAGGAGATATGTTTCTGATCCTTCTCATGTGCTAGATTGGACTGCATTGCAGGTGCAGGATCAGGGGCAGGTGATGGTGGAGCCCGTGCGCATTTTAGATCGCAGGACCCTGGGCCTTCGCGGTAGAGAGATTGATCAGGTTCGGGTCCAATGGGACAGATACGATGAGACTGCTGCTAACTGGGAGGATGCTACATCATTGCGAGCTCAGTTTCCACACTTATTTCAGTGACTTCGGGAGGAAGTCTAGTCTAAGGGAGGGGGATGTAATGCCCACTTCCCTACGACACTTAGTTGATTATCATTTTGAGTTATGCAGACTTTAGATATGGACATGGCTTATACTTATGTTGATTAGCATGATGTTTTGTGATTAGATGCATTTGGATTATGGTTGGATTTTGTTTTCAGTATGATCTACACTGACTCATGGACAGACTATTGGATACTGATATTATTTTTATATGGATATATTGCATGTGTTCTAACATTGGATTTCTTCGCCATGATGAGTAGAATGTAGTTGTTAAATTTACATTACTATAATTTTGGATAATGATGAAATGCATAGTTAAGTTGTGATTTAGACCTAGAAATAATGATTGTCTAAATTACGTATAGATGTTAATAAATTCCATGCATATGGTTATTTTGGATATTTTGACATGGCCGCAAGGCCGAAGAGGGTATTTTGCATTTTGCAGGAAACACAACATGATCACAACCATGAGGGGGATTGGGGACCAAACACAACAGAATGTCGGGTGGTTACAACATTGGTCGTCAAGGCAACTAGTAAATTGTATTGTGTTACCCTTTATTCTTTTATGTGTTGAGAAAATTTCCATGTGGGGGAAATTTTCTAATGTGACCAAGGGGGTAAGAATTTTATTACTTGTTTTACTTGATTTAGTAGGTGATTTCTTTTGTGAAGTCCTTTTGTTAAATTACTTTTGTTAAGTGTGTTTAGATTAATGTAATATCTTGTTTTAGTTTTTAAGCTTTGGGGAAAGTCAAGTGGGTGTAATAAATTTTGATTGTTGGCTCCTTGAGCCTTGTGTGTCCTCTTGTATTGAATGCTTGGTTTTGAGTGTTGACCACTCCATGCTCTTAGAATCTCGAATTTGAGATTGAGGGCAATTTTAGGGGACTTGTGGGACAAGTTAAACTTGTCCCACACTTCCCAAAACCCCTTACCAACCATATCTATGGGTTGGGAATCCAAAAAGGGGGTTATTTATTGTTTTGGGAAGGGAAATATGACTTTGGAGTGCATTTTCCTCATTTTGCATTTAATTGTGCCTTAAGGCACATGGGAAAGGGTTGAATGTGGAAGAGGGTTGTCATTCAACCCAACCACCCATTTATGGTGTTTTGGGATTTGAGTTGACCTTGGGAGATGGTTTGAGGATGTGTGATGTGGCATCCTACATGGAGCCACATCACCCTCACCCTTACCTTTGATCTATTTATTGAAACTTCCTCTCTTGTTGAGGGGGTTGGAGCTTTGTTTTTGTGTTGTTGAAGAGTTCTCCTTTGTTATTTTGAGAGAGAAGAATTGGGAGAAAGAGATAAAGAGAGTTTTTGGACTTGCATGCTTGGATTGATTTGGGAAGGAGCTTGGACAAGTTTCTTGGTTTAGGCTTCTCCAATGGAGAGGTAGGGAACCCTCTCCTTTGTTTTTGCTTTCATATTATTATTGCTTCTATGCTAAAATTGTGGAAAAAAATGCATGTTTACTTTGGTGTATTGTGAAAAATGGTTTGAATGCTTATTGTGTAGTATAGGAGAGGTCTATGGGAATACTCATGAGGGAGGCAAAAGAGTAGATTAGGATATTGTGGAGGGAGTTTGAGAGGGATGCCCATCTTGGGTAGGAATGTTTACATTCTACCTTGTCTTTGAGGGAGCCATAAGAGGAGGGAGGCATAAGAGTATGGGAGGAAAAAGGGGTACTTGAGGGAGGCATAAGAGTCATAGGGGCTTGTGTTTTATTGTGGAGGTTTTGGATGGGCATCTCATCTCATTTGGGAGGCATAAGGAAAACATTCCCATAGTTCCTTCTCTTGTTGGCTTGGATGCAAGCCTTGTTGTGTAATGTTTGATGTTATTGTGTGTCTCTTTGTTCTTCTATTTTAGCTTGAATGTTGTGAAGAACTTGTATTGTGGAAGCATGTATTGTTGCCTTGAGTTGGAGACCACCCTTTCATTGTGTTGTGTTTGGGGCTCGGGGGTCAATGGAGGAGATTGCTTCTCTTCTCCATTGAGATTTGGTTGGGAGGAGAGTGTTGCCTCTCCCCCTATCTTGGTTGTGATTGAACTGCTTGGAATTTGGAGCATGAGTGAAGAACACTTGGAGCACTTGAATCTTGTTGTAGACAATGCTAAAACATCATGTAATTAACCACCTTGAGTGGAGAAAGAAATGTAATCATTTTGTTTTCATTTAAAATAAGGGACATTGTAAATCGGTTTCCACATGAAGTAGGATATGTGAAACAAGACTTTTAAGAAAAGTTGCATTGAATGAAAGTATTTCATGCTCTAAAATTTACTTGAAAAGTGGATAGTGATTGTAAAAATATTCCACATGAAGAAAATTGTTTTGTTGAATTCCAATAATAAGTATGAATATAGATGGAATCAAAAGTTGAAAATGACAATTATCTATTCTCTTTAGTCAAAAGTTGGAATTGAGAATGATAATCTAGTTACATGATAATAGTGAAGAAATTACTTGCTTTAAAAGGAAATATATTAAGTATTTTTTGGAACCCTTTTGAAGGGTGTTTGGAAAATTAAAAAAAAATACCTTTCATATAATAACTTATTCTTAATTATATACAGGAAAGCTCAAACTTCCTCTCATCTCATTTACATGTCTTTTGCTTCTAGATCGTTTTATTTGTTTTGTATAAATCTTATATTTGTTTCCTAAAACATTCATGTATTGTATAAATGATGTATAATCAAATTTTTATACCACTTTAGTTATATTTATGTATATATTATTTATATCATGACATAATTAATTCTATATTGTTGATGCAAAAATGATTGCACGAACATTTTAAAAGCTGCTGTTGCGATGCTTGCACAAATGGGTTGTAATTCGCCTATTTTAATAATGTTGCAATAGCCTGAAACCATTCGTGTTTAAATGTTTTTTTTTCACGTTTTTGGTGTGTGGGTGTGAATGGGAGGGGGGTGAATCGATGGATAAATTCATCCATACGAAATGGGAAAACACAAAAAATTAAAGAAACATTCAAAATCTGAGCATGACTCTTACAAATATGTATAAAAAAAAATATAACAATAGTTTAATAATATATATCGATTTTCCCAAATTTGATGGCCTTTCTATTTATAAAACTTTAAAAGTTGTTATATGCGTAATAATACAAATCACCTCCAGGAGTTCTTCCCCACAAGTGCAGCTTGAGAACACTGGACTTTATTTAATTAGTTTACCCGCTCAAATTCTTTACTCTTCATTTTACGAGTTAGGTTTGTGTGGAGGGAAATAGCGGCGACACAAAAACATGCGGTAGCTGCGTGTTGTTCAACATGCCGATGATACAACTTGATTTAAGTTAGTCTCAAAATCTTCGTCTTTCTTTCTCACACGCTTAATTACGTGACTAAGAGAATAAGCATGTTAATATAAAATGAAATGATGAAACATCTCAGTTATATGCCCGAGGGGGCGGCTCTACAACAAGGTCCCTTAATCGACTGATGCATATTTTTTTACTTAAAAACAGCTGAGTTTATGGTTTCCTTTTAAGAGTGTTGAGATTAACAAGCATAGTTGGACAACTCCGCTTTGGAGCGCCTCCTCTTCCTGGTTGTGCACGCGCCATTACCTTTTCCTTGCCTCTTGTATCATCGTGGCCCGAGGAGAGTCAAATAGAGTTAGGCGCCTGTACTACGCACCTTGTTAATGCGTTCTCCGTTTTAAAAAAAAAAAGAAAGGGGACTGTGGTTGTGGCACGGCCATGGGCGGAGAAAGGAGAGAAAACCACGGCTGTTTCCACTGTGTATATACCCACACTCTGCCAGTTTCCTCACGCGGCCAAGGGCGGTTAGACGGTGGATGCACGCCTCCCTCATGCGCCGTAGCTTCCCCCCTGTCAACTACCATATTAACTTTCCTTCTTGACGCGGCTCGTAATAAAGCAGGTCCTTTCATGCGAGCCATTTGGTAAAGCAAATGGTTTTGCAAATCTAATAGAATAAAAAAAAAGAGAAAACAAGGAAAGCACGCGGCTGACAAAGCATTTGGAGAAGTCCACACGCAAGTAGAGGAGCGAATGGTGGGCAGTTGGGTGATGCGACCCACCGCCCCTACCAAAAATTTTTAGCATAGTTGAAAACATATTATTTTTCCCCCCCGTATTCACTTTTCTCCTTTAATACAAATTTCAAATTTGTCAATTTAGATATAGGCGTATGGGAATTGTTTATGTGAAAAATTTTGGTCATATGTATGTATTTATATAACTTAAATATAATTTGAAATTCAATAGACACAAAAAAAAAAAGGTTTATTTGGAGGATATTAATGTCCTTGTTGATAGGCGCATAGATCCAATTGAATATAGATTTTGATAATATATCTATTTATATTTATCACCTAAATTAAAAGTATCAAATTCCTTTGGAGAGATATTGATGATTATATGTTAAGAGATTTCTAAAAGTCGTCAAGAATAGCAATATTTGCGTTAACCATGCTACATACCTCAACAGATATACATTAAACTATATCAAAAGAAAGAGATCAATAAAACCATAATACATACATTTACCCTGGACGCTTTTACCTTCTTATAAAATGGATCATAATGCGAATACGGGATCAGTGACCAGATACCCTTATGAAGTCTTGTAACACCATGCTGAAACCCGAAGTTTTCCGTTAAGGAGGGGTCGAAAATGGCAAATTTTGAAGTAAAGCCCGAGTATTTGGAAATGCGACAACCATATAGATTCTTATTTTTTGCTATCGGAATACAAGGCAAAAGATTGGAGCTTATCTGTTTCCGAGGTCAAGCAGGTCTCGAAACTTGCGGATAAAACAAATTAAGCACGAACCTCTACCTTGCTAAAATTTAAATTTCAAAAAAAAAAAAAAAAAAATTGTCGCATTTTCGGGTCGCTTGTTTGTTGTGGCGTCGTTTTGTCGATATCATCGTCGTGGTGCATCGGCGTTCAGTTTTGTGCGCGTTACACTTTGGTATCGAGCCGGGGTTCAAGTGGGACCCTTGGGCACACGCAGAAAACGTGAAACAGGAACACTTAACTAGTGTAGAACATTATTTTTAAAAAAATATAAAGCCATAATGTTGATAATGATAGTAAACAGCAAATTTAGAAAACTAGCACAAGACCTAGTACAGTGAACTAACTCTCGCCTTGATCTGTGCAGGAGGCGCGGATTGGGCGAGGGGTCTCTTCACATAGACCTAGACATACCACCGCCAGAGCAGGCCGTAGCAGCCCTTCTGCCTCAGATTTTGCAGACACTTCAGGATGTCAATGCCGCTATACGCGGAGAGCCCTTGGGAGGACGACTTGCTAGGCATAGTTTGGAGCCATCAGTAGATGCCCAGGCATCCCCTCGACACAGCGAGGAGCACAGAGCAGAGAATTTCCGTGCAGAGTCGGCTAGGGCAGAGTCACCACAGAGAGGACATGGGGACAGGATTTCAGGACATAGGGACAGGTCTCGGAGCCCTAGACAGAGGGAGGAGCATACAGAGAGACCTAGGATTCGTCATACATCAGCTGCAGACCATATCAGGGAGATCCTGAAGCTGTGACCATCTCACTATTCAGGTGATATAGGTGGTTTTCAGGCAGAGGCCTGGTTGGTGAGCTTGAGCGGATGCTTCAAGCTCTGTCCTTGTAGTAGCAACACGAAAGCTCGTGTTGCGATCCATCTTCTGAAGGATGGAGCAGGAGTCTGGTGGAGGACCGAGGAGCAGAAGCTCCATGTCGACTCAGAGACGATTACCTGGGAGCTGTTTGAGGAGCGGTTCAGGAGCAGGTATTTACCTAGGAGGTTTATTCAGCAGCGGATAGATGAGTTTCATGACCTCCGTCAGGGATCGATGACAGTAGCTGAGTATGAGAGTCGATTTCTGGACCTACTTCAGTACGTCGACTATATGCAGGATGAGCAGGTACGGATTCACAGGTTCATCCGGGGCCTGAACTTGGATTTAGCTGGCGCAGTGCGCATTCACTGCCCACAGACGTTAGCAGAGGCCGTGGAGAAGGCCTATATTGCAGAGGAGACACGGGGAAAGACACAGCAGGCTAGAGATAGAGTTCGGAGCCGTATCCAGCAGATGCAGGATAGTAGGTCGAAGGGGTCAGTTCCTCCTCCACGGGGTGGACAGAGTTCAGGGCAGGCTTCATTTAGGCCACCACAGCAGCAGCAGCAGCAGCAGACCCGCCCACCTTACCGACCTCCTCAGAGATTCGATGCACAGAGAGGACGTAGTATGGGGCCTCCTCCTAGGGGTCCCATCAGGACACAGGGTGCACCGAGAGCTCAGTCAGTCGGAGCTCGTCAGCAGAGACCTCAGCAGTCCATAGCCGGATCATCAGGATCTATATCTCAGTCATCTAGAGTACAGCTGGAGCCGCTTCCCACTGGAGAGGATCAGGCGGCTGTTATGGTTGCGGAGTCGTTGGGCATATTTGGAGAGATTGCCCACTTAACCCTACCAAGGGTAAGACACAGAGCTCAGAGCCTACTGTTGGAGATATGGCACGGAGTCATCGGATCTACGCAGCGGTCGAGAACCGCCAGGCTGAGCATCAGAGTACTGTGATTGAGACGACAGGTAGTGTTAATGGTATTTCCACCTCTATATTATTTGATTCTGCGGGTTCTTCGATTCTTTCATTGCACCATCTTTGCAGAGCGTTGAGGTGGTGGCGGTTAGGCAGGTGGCCGTAGTTGGGACGTTGAGATGGCTTCTGGAGCCAAGATTTCTGTAGACTCCTTAGTCAAGGAGTGTGTAGTGGATTTGGGACCCTTCACCACTACTTCTGATCTTAGGATCCTTCCATTAGGATCTTATGGCATCATTTTAGGCATGGATTGGTTGTCCGCCCACAGAGCTAGAGTGGATTGTTACCACAAGACTATTGCTTGCATAGATGATCTTGGGGTAGAGTCAGTGATATCAGGAGTTAGGAGACCCGTTTCTATTCGCACCATCTCCGCTATGCAGCTTAAGCGGTGTATGCGACGGGTCACAACAGATGTATCTTTAAGCTGATTAGTGACAGATCGGAGGATGAGTCGGGGACCTTCCTCGATGATCATCCCATCTTATCAGAGTTTGCCGATGTGTTTCTAGGGGAGCTACCAGGATTACCTCCCCCACGTGAGATCGACTTCCATATAGATCTAGTTCCAGGCGCAGAGCCTATCTCACGAGCACCCTATCGGATGACTACTCCTGAGTTATGTGAGCTCAAGTTGCAGCTTGAGGGCCTTCTGGAGAAAGGCCTAATCCGTCCTAGCGTATCCCCTTGGGGTGCACCAGTTATCTTCGTAAAGAAGAAGGATGGATCTCTTCGGTTGTGCATTGACTACCGTCAGCTGAATAAAGTAACGATCAAGAATCGTTACCCCCTTCCACGCATTGACGATTTGTTTGATCAGATGAAGGGGGCTACCATTTTCTCCAAGATAGATCTTAAGTCAGGATACCATCAGCTCAGGATTGCGGAGACAGATATTCACAAGACAGCTTTCCGCACGAGATATGGCCACTACGAGTTCACAGTGGTACCTTTTGGTTTGACGAATGCCCCCGCAGTGTTTATGAGTTTGATGAATGGGGTATTCAGGACCTTCCTCGATCGCTTCGTGCTCATCTTCCTTGATGACATTCTGATTTACTCACGCACGCGTGAGGAGCACGAGGGGCACCTTCGCCAAGTTCTTCAGTGTCTTCGCGAGCAGCGCCTTTACGGGAACTTGGAGAAGTGTGCGTTCTTTCAGTCTGAGGTGCAGTATTTGGGCCACGTTATTTCTGGGGAAGGTATCGCAGTTGATCCTTCCAAGATTCGAGCCATCATGGATTGGCCAGCACCCACTAGTGTGACCGAGGTGCGTAGTTTCATGGGATTAGCAGGATACTACAGGAGGTTTGTTCAGGACTTCTCTCGGATTGCGCACCCCATCACTTCTCTTCAGCGGAAAGGGAAGAAGTTTGTATGGACAGATAAATGTGAGCAGGCCTTCAGTACACTGAAGGAGTGCCTTACGAGAGCACCTATCCTTGCAGTGCCGGATCCTCATGGAGAGTTTTTCGTATGCATGAGATGCTTCCTTGGCAGGAATTGGAGGAGTGCTAATGCAGGAGGGTAGAGTAGTTGCCTTTGAGTCTCGCAAACTCAAAGATTATGAGCTCAATTATCCGACCCATGACCTCGAGCTTGCAGCAGTAGTACATGCCTTAGTACGATGGAGACATTTTCTTCTTGGCCGGAGATTTACCCTCAGGACTGATCACTTGAGTCTTCGCCACCTCTTCACGCAGCCCAATCTCAATGCTCGTCAGCGGCATTGGATGGAGCTACTCTGTGAGTATGACATGGAGATAGAGCATGTGAAAGGAAAGGAGAATGTGGTTGCAGATGCCTTGAGTAGATGGAGACATGTGGCTATGGCCACCTCGGGGGGCGGATTTGTGGAGTAGGATCTTGCAAAGCAGCCTTCCTCAGGATAGTTTCTACCTTGCAGCCAGAGCAGAGATTGAGTCTCACAGACCCCTTGAGGGGAGATTTGATGGATTCTCATTAGAGGAAGATGGTCTTCTCAGACACAGAGGTCGGATATATGTTCCCAGAGATGGAAGCTTGAGACATGACATTTTGACAGAGGCTCATCGTGCACCGTATTCACTCATCCCGGGTGAAGAAGATGCACGCCACCTTGAGATAAGCCAGACTTTTGGAGAGGACTTCGGAGAGACATAGCTTCATTTGTATCCCGTTGTTTAGAGTGCCAGAGGGTGAAGGCCGAGCATCAGCATCCAGCTGGCCTTCTCTATCCTCACGCCATACCGGAGTGGAAGTGGGACACCATTTCTATGGATTTCATTGTTGGGTTGCCGACGTCGAGATACCACCACGACGCCATCATGGTCACGGTGGATAAATTGACGAAGGTAGCTCACTTTTCTCCAGTGAAGACTACCTACACGGCAAGTGCAGTAGCACGAGTATATCTTGATGAGATTGTCAGACTACATGGGATTCCGCGGAAGATCATTTGCGACCGCGACCCTTTGTACACCTCCCATTTCTGGACCACCATGCAGTATGCCCTCGGGACAAGGATTAATTTCAGCACAGCTTATCACCCTGAGACAGATGGATGATGCAGAGAGGGTGAATCAGATTGGAGAAGACATGCTCAGGATGTACGTGATGGATCATCAGTCGAGATGGGAGGAGTATCTATATTTGGTGGAGTTTGCCTACAATAATAGTTTTCAGAGTTCTATAGGCATGGCTCCTTTTCAGGCATTATATGGTAGAGAGTGCAGACACCTCTCAGTTGGGACAGGATTGAGGACAGGGTTTCTCTTGGGCCAGCATTATTACAGGACATGGAGCAGCAGGTTACCCTGATCAGACAGAGATTACAGGAGGCACAGGATAGACAGAAGAAGTATGCAGACCAAGCATAGGACAGATCGCAGTTTTGAGGTAGGCACGAAGGTGTTTCTTCGTGTCAGGCCACATAAGAGCCCTATCCGTTATGGAAAAGGTTCTAAGCTTGCTCCTAGATTTGTGGGTCCCTTTGAGATCTTGGAGCGCCTCGGCCCCTTAGCCTATCGTCTAGCACTGCCACCTAGCTTATCGCGCATCCATGATGTATTTCACGTTTCTGTGCTTAGGAGATATGTTTCTGATCCTTCTCATGTGCTAGATTGGACTGCATTGCAGGTGCAGGATCAGGGGCAGGTGATGGTGGAGCCCGTGCGCATTTTAGATCGCAGGACCCTGGGCCTTCGCGGCAGAGAGATTGATCAGGTTCGGGTCCAATGGGACAGATACGATGAGACTGCTGCTACTTGGGAGGATGCTACATCATTGCGAGCTCAGTTTCCACACTTATTTCAGTGACTTCCAGGAGGAAGTCTAGTCTAAGGGGAGGGGGATGTAATGCCCACTTCCCTACGACACTTAGTTGATTATCATTTTGAGTTATGCAGACTTTAGATATGGACATGGCTTATACTTATGTTGATTAGCATGATGTTTTGTGATTAGATGCATTTGGATTATGGTTGGATTTTGTTTTCAGTATGATCTACACTGACTCATGGACAGACTATTGGATACTGATATTATTTTTATATGGATATATTGCATGTGTTCTAACATTGGATTTCTTCGCCATGATGAGTAGAATGTAGTTGTTAAATTTACATTACTATAATTTTGGATAATGATGAAATGCATAATTAAGTTGTGATTTAGACCTAGAAATAATGATTGCTTGAATTACGTATAGATGTTAATAAATTTCATGCATATGGTTATTTTGGATATTTTGACATGGCCGCAAGGCCGAAGAGGGTATTTTGCATTTTTGCAGGAAACACAGCATGATCACAACCATGAGGGGGATTGGGGACCAAACACAACAGAATGTCGGGTGGTTACAACATTGGTCGTCAAGGCAACTTGTAAATTGTATTGTGTTACCCTTTATTCTTTTATGTGTTGAGAAAATTTCCATGTGGGGAAATTTTCTAATGTGACCAAGGGGGTAAGAATTTTATTACTTGTTTTACTTGATTTAGTAGGTGATTTCTTTTGTGAAGTCTTTTGTTAAATTACTTTTGTTAAGTGTGTTTGGATTAATGTAATATCTTGTTTTAGTTTTTAAGCCTTGGGGAAAGTCAAGTGGGTGTAATAAATTTTGATTGTTGGCTCCTTGAGCCTTGTGTGTCCTCTTGTATTGAATGCTTGGTTTTGAGTGTTGACCACTCCATGCTCTTAGAATCTCGAATTTGAGATTGAGGGCAATTTTAGGGGACTTGTGGGACAAGTTAAACTTGTCCCACACTTCCCAAAACCCCTTACCAACCATATCTATGGGTTGGGAATCCAAAAAGGGGGTTATTTATTGTTTTGGGAAGGGAAATATGACTTTGGAGTGCATTTTCCTCATTTTGCATTTAATTGTGCCTTAAGGCACATGGGAAAGGGTTGAATGTGGAAGAGGGTTGTCATTCAACCCAACCACCCATTTATGGTGTTTTGGGATTTGAGTTGACCTTGGGAGATGGTTTGAGGATGTGTGATGTGGCATCCTACATGGAGCCACATCACCCTCACCCTTACCTTTGATCTATTTATTGAAACTTCCTCTCTTGTTGAGGGGGTTAGAGCTTTGTTTTTGTGTTGTTGAAGAGTTCTCCTTTGTTATTTTGAGAGAGAAGAATTGGGAGAAAGAGATAAAGAGAGTTTTGGACTTGCATGCTTGGATTGATTTGGGAAGGAGCTTGGACAAGTTTCTTGGTTTAGGCTTCTCCAATGGAGAGGTAGGGAACCCTCTCCTTTGTTTTTGCTTTCATATTATTATTGCTTCTATGCTAAAATTGTGGAAAAAAATGCATGTTTACTTTGGTGTATTGTGAAAAATGGTTTGAATGCTTATTGTGTAGTATAGGAGAGGTCTATGGGAATACTCATGAGGGAGGCAAAAGAGTAGATTAGGATATTGTGGAGGGAGTTTGAGAGGGATGCCCATCTTGGGTAGGAATGTTTACATTCTACCTTGTCTTTGAGGGAGCCATAAGAGGAGGGAGGCATAAGAGTATGGGAGGAAAAAGGGGTACTTGAGGGAGGCATAAGAGTCATAGGGGCTTGTGTTTTATTGTGGAGGGTTTTGGATGGGCATCTCATCTCATTTGGGAGGCATAAGGAAAATATTCCCATAGTTCCTTCTCTTGTTGGCTTGGATGCAAGCCTTGTTGTGTAATGTTTGATGTTATTGTGTGTCTCTTTGTTCTTCTATTTTAGCTTGAATGTTGTGAAGAACTTGTATTGTGGAAGCATGTATTGTTGCCTTGAGTTGGAGACCACCCTTTCATTGTGTTGTGTTTGGGGCTCGGGGGTCAATGGAGGAGATTGCTTCTCTTCTCCATTGAGATTTGGTTGGGAGGAGAGTGTTGCCTCTCCCCCTATCTTGGTTGTGATTGAACTTCATGGAACTTGGAGCATGGAAGAAGAACTCTTGGAGCACATGAACCTTGTTGTTGACAATGTTAAAACATCATGTAATTACCCACCTTGAGTGGAGAAAGAAATGTAATATTGTTTTGCTTTCCTTAGCTTCTATCATTGTAAATCGGTTTCCACATGAAGTAGGATATGTTGAAACAAGACTTTTAAGGAAAGTTGCATTGGAATGATAGTATTTCTTGCTCTAAGATTTATTGGAAAGTGTTGTAACAAATATTGAATGAAAATTGTTTCTTGTTGAATTCCAATAATAAGTATGTAATATAGATGGAATCAAAAGTTGAAAGCATGACAATCTATCTATTCTCTTTAGTACTTGACTTGGAACCTCTCTTGAGAATGATAATCTAGTTTACATGATAGTAGTACTTGCTTTAAACCTCATTGAAAGTAATTTTGGAACCCTTTTGAAGGGTGTTTGGAAAATTTTACAAAAATACCTTTCATTATAATAACTTATTCTTAATTATATACATCAAAAGCTCAAACTTCCCTCATCTCATTTACATGTCTTTTGCTTCCTAGATCGTTTTATTTAATGTTTTATAAATCTTATATTTGTTTCCTAAAACATACAATTGTATAAATGATGTATAGATAAATTTTTATACCACTTTAGTTATATTTTATGTATATATTATTTATATCATGACATAATTAATTCTATATTGTTGTTGAAATGGCAAAAATGATTGCACATGAACATTTTAAAGCATTGCGATGCTTGCACAAACGGGTTGTGGTCGCCTATTTTAATAATGTTGCAATAGACTGGAAACCATTCGTGTTCAGGCAAGAAAAGTCCAGTTCACGTTTTTGGTGTGTGGGTGTGAATGGGAGGGGGGCGAATCGATGGATAAATTCATCCATACAGAAATGGGAAAACACAAAATTTGAAGAAACATTCGCCCGAATGCAACTCTTACAAATATGTAAAAAAAAAAAAACAATAGTTTAAGAACAGTCGATTTTCCCAAATTTGATGGCCTTCATTCTATTTGCAAACTTTAAAAGTTGTATATATATATAATAATACAAATCACCTGATGAGTTCTTCCCCACAATGCACCGCTTGAGAACTGGACTTTATTTATGTTTAGTTTACCCGCTCGAATATTTAAATTCTTCAAACTTACACTCTTCATTTTTTTCAGGCTCCCGTTTGTGTGGAGGGAAATAAGCGGCGACACAAAAACATGCGGTAGACGTGTTGTTCAACATGCCTGATAGACAACTTGATTTACTAACGACTGTATCTTCGTCTCTTTTCTTTCTCTACACGTACTAAGGAATATGGCTGTTAATATAAAATAAAATGATGAAACGGAAACAACAGTTAGAATGCGATAGGGGCTGGCTCTACAGGCTGTCCCTTAATCGTTTGGATGCATAGTTTTTTTACTTAAAAACAGCTCCGAGTTGAGGATGCTTTTAAGAGTGTGATGCAGATAACAACATAGTTGGACAACTCGCTTTCTGGAGCGCCTCCTCTTCCGGTTGTGCACGCGCCATTACCTTTGTTCCTTTCCTCTCGTATCATGCGTGGCACCGAGGAGAGTCAAATAGAGTTAGGCGCTGTACCTCGCACCTTGTTAATGCGTTCTCCGTTTAAAAAAAAAAAAGGGAAAGGGGCTGTGGTTGTGGCACGCCATGGGGCGGAGAAAGAGAGAAAACCACGGCTGTTTCCACTCGTGTCTATAACCACACTCTGCCGGTTTCCTCACGCGGCCAAGGGCGGTTAGATGGTGGATGCACGCCTCCCTCATGCGCCGTAGCTTCCCCCTATCAACTACCATATTAACTTTCCTTCTTGATGCGCGATTGAAGCAGTCCTTTCATGCGGAGCGATTTGGTAAGACAAAGGGTTTGCAAATCTAATAGAATAAAAAAAAAAAAGAAAACAAGGAAAGCACGCGGCCGCATTGGGTGAAGTCCACACGCAAGTAGAGGAGCGTGTAATGGTGGGCGGTTGGGTGATGCGACCACCGCCCCTACCAAAAGTTTCTAGCATAGTTGAAAACATATTATTTTTCCCCTCGTATTCACTTTTCTTCCTTTAATACAAATTTCAAATTTGTCAAAATAGATATAGGCGTAGGGGAATTGTTTATGTGAAAAATTTTGGTCATATGTATGTATTTGTATAACTTAAATATAATTTGAAATTCAATAGACACAAAAAAAGGTTTATTTGGAGGATATTAATGTCCTTGTTGATAGCGCATAGATCAATTGAATATAGATTTTGATAATATATCTATTTATATTTATCACCTAAATTAAAAGTATCAAATTCCTTTGGAGAGATATTGATGATTATATGTTAAGAGATTTCCTAAAAAGTCGTCAAGAATAGCAATATTTGCATTAACCATGCTACATACCTCTGCAGATATACATTAAACTATATCAAAAGAAAGAGATCAATAAAACCATAATACATACCTTTACCCTGGACGCTTTTACCTTCTTATAAAATGGATCATAATGTGAATACGGGATCAGTGACCAGATACCCTTATGAAGTCTTGTAACACCATGCTGAAACCCGAAGTTTTCCGTTAAGGAGGGGTTAAAAATGGCAAATTTTAAAGTAAAGCCCGAGTATTTGGAAATGCGACAACCATATAGATTCTTATTTTTTTGCTATCGGAATACAAGGCAAAAGATTGGAGCTTATCTGTTTCCGAGGTCAAGCAGGTCTCGAAACTTGTGGATAAAACAAATTAAGCATGAACCTCTACCTTGCTAAAATTTAAATTTAAAAAAAAAAATAAAAAAAATAAAAAAAAATTGTCGCATTTTCAGGTCGCTTTTTTGTTGCGGCGTTGTTTTGTCATTGTTGTCGTTGCGTCGGCGTTCATTTTTTTTGGCGTTACAACATTGGAATTATAGATGAATTAAACAAGGTTCACCATGGCAACATGTAATTGTGTGTGTGTTAGAATTATTTGGTTAGGGGAAAATTGTGACCAAGGGGTCATGTGTTATCTTTTATTTTAGTTTCCTTTTATTAATGTTAGTATGTGTTTCCTTTGAGTGATGTAATTTACTTGTTTAATTATTTAGATTTTGATGTATGTTTTTCCCCTTTATCTTAGTGGGTCTAAGTGTCTTATTAAAGTTAATAAATATTTTCCTAAACTAATTAAAGATGTGACCAAAAGAAGTTCATTTATTAGACTTGATTTTCTCTTGGATTTTGTGTTGTGTGTTGAATGCTTGAGATCTTGAGTGTTGTACACTCTACCCTTCATGGGAAACTCGAATTTGGCCTTAAGGGCCAATTTTGAAGGCTTTTGAACAATTTAAACTTGTCCCACACCTCTTAAATTTCTATACCAACCCTACCTATGGGTTGGGGGTCAAAATTAGACCCCATTAGGTGTTTTGGGAAGATAAAAAGGTGAAATGTTTATTGCACTTTCTTTCAAGTAATTAATTTTGTCCTTAAGGGGGTGTGGGCTTAGTTTGTGTGTGTAAGTAACTTGTCATTCCTCTCACCCACCAATTTATGGTGCATTGGGGTTGAGGTTTGACTTCTTAGGTGGAGTTGAGGATGAGTGATGTGGCATCCTACATGGAGTTTATTGAAGTTCTTTTGCTTGTTTGGGGGTTACTTCATTATTTTGTGCTCTTTTATTTTTGGGAGAGTTAGAGAATTGTTGAGAGTGCTTGTGGATTGTTGGAGCTTATGGATGCTTTCTTGGTTTTGAGGAGCTTGGAGACTTACTCTTAGAACAAGCTCTACTATGGAAAGGTAGGAGCTTTACCTTGCTTATGTTATGCTTTATTTTGTGTTTATGTGCTTGTGTTGAGTATTGTTTTCTTTGGAATGCTTGTTGGGTGTGGGTAGATTGCCTAAGTTTGGAGTAGGAGGAGACTCGTAGACACCAAATTTGGGTCTTACGACACCCTGTACCCCATATCTCATCCCACAACCTAACCCTACCTCACCACCTAAAACCTTACCCCTTTGAATTAATTTATTAATTACCTTATAATTAATAAATCCACATCTCCAACCCCCGCCACCTCACCTCGCCACCTCACTATGACCTAGCCCTAACCCTAAACTAACTTAATTAAGACCTATTACTTGGTCCAGACCCACACCCATGACTCATCACCCCTCACCGGCATCAAACGTGCCTAATAATTACTTGACTAAGCCTACAAGTGACCCCTCGGGAGAAAGGAGGAAAGTTGGCTATTTTACTACAAATAGCCAACTTTGACTCGACAAAGATCGGTCCCTACTCGACAGGCGTCGGTTACGTAACCACCATCGGGCCCCAGTAAATGACCTTCCCAACCAAAATGCAAGGATCCGGAATTCATTGGCGAAAAAGAGACAAGTGAGAGAGAGAGAGAGAGAGAGAGAGAGAGAGAGAGAGAGAGAGAGAGAGAGAGAGAGAGAGAAGAGGTTGCGGGGAAAGAGCATTGAGTCCAAGGCGCAATCGATCAATGAGATCACTGTCACACTCGTCCAAGCATTGGGAGAGTCAGAGGATAGCTTTATCAGCTCACTTTCTATTGTCGGATCACCCCACCATGAGCTTTGCCTTCATCACCACATTCCTCGGACCTGTATCCTCATCAGAAAGTAGTAAGTAGTGTCTTGTATGCTTCGACTCCACTTCGTGAACTTTTTATTCATAGTAATTATAAGCTCACTCCTGGATCTAACACCCGGTAGCACCCTGCACCTAACCTTCATTCATCCATCCCTATATTGCCTAGGAGACAACTTTCTCACTCTCTGAGTCTTCTCCATTGCCTTACTATTCCTCCAACCATCTACCAACCTTAAAAACCCCATAACCACCCTACAATCAACCTCTACCCAGAAGCCCCTAAATCACTGCCCCTACCGATATCGGTTATCCCCTACCGGTAGCGGTTTTATAACCGCGGTCGGTTATCCAGTGACCGGCATCGGTCACTGTGACTTATACCAAAACCAACCTTTCACCTATTTATCTCCTAACAACCTCAGATTCAGCCTGGTCTATCCCTGTAACTTGATCTGAAAGTATCAATAATGAGTGACCAAACAAACAAAATAACGTTTTATTATTGGTAGTTTAGTCTCTATTGCTTTTAGTAACGAGGTACCTAAATCGTGATTTCGCAATAGCTTCTTTATTATCATTTGCAATAATTTATATTAAAAGGGAACTGACCACCTTCGAAAGGAAGTTTAGTATTTCCTGGGCCCAAGGTAGTTCCCTTACTTATTGTCTAACTAAAATCTGGTGGTATTGCATTCTTATTTACAGGTAGTCCTTCCCAGACAAAAAGGAGTTCTTCACAATCGGTCTGATCTCTCTACGGTACGCGCACACCTTCCCAACACTCAACAGGTATTCCTCCTAGCCCTAACCCTTATATGTTTCTTAAGAGAATGAAAAGATAGAAGTAACTCTATTCTGGAACAAAATTCTGTGCGAAACATTTTGGCACGCCTCGGTGGGACTCTATTCGGGTTTCTTTCTTTCTTGCTTGTTTTCATATAGGAGCACACTTGTTGTTTCTTTCTTCTAAATATTCACAAAATATTTTGTCATTTTGGTAAAAGAACTTGTATTTCTTTCACATCTTTGCATTAGTGAAAGTCATCTTCTTGACCTCTTCTCTTTCTTTGCTTCATCAAATATCATTTTTGATTTGGGTTTAAAACATGTGCATCACATTCTTGCTTATTGTTTTTAATTCTAGTGAACGTAGATTAAGTAATAGGTCGTACACGTGGGGGTGATATTCACGGTATTGATGAGAAATTAATCTTATTCTCACCGCACAACACATACCAAATCACACCATAATCTGCACAACATCTCAAACATCCCCTCTTTCCGCCGCAGTATTCCTCCGCCCGATTGAGGTAGCCTTACAAGCCAAAACAAACTTGACATCTCCCTTAGGTATTTTGTTTAGGATTGACATCATCTTACATCTAAGGCATAAGCCCAAAAGGGATTAAAACTAATCCTAGGGTTAGTCTCTTGATTTGCTTGTGCATCTTGCTTGTTTTTCTGTTTTTTTAGTTTTGTTTCTCTGTTATACCTTGTCTCAGTTATCACTTCCGACAGTTTGATGGGTATACTAAGCCTTGTTATCCCCAAACCAACAACCTCTTACATTCTCTCTTTGCCTTCACAGTGGCCGGCACGGTCCTCTTCTACCGACATCGATTACGGTCGACCGACGATGGTTACCATCTGACCAACATTGGTTACTGAGATCGATATCGGTTCTTGTGTTTTACTGATTCGACAAACTAGCAACCTACCAATTCCAAAATTTTGTTGCATTTTCTGTTCCTGATTGACTAATTCTCTGTTGTATCCTCTTGTCCATGGTTGTTATCACCCGGCAACAAGCCGCAGCCATGGTTTCCCATGCTTGTTCCGTGTCTTTTCCTGAGTCACCCCCTTCGCATCCTATGGGGGATCCTACGGACACCAGTGCTTTCCCCAAGATCCCTGTAGGAGATAAGGACTTTGCCAAATTTTTGGATGCTAATCCTAGCACTGTATAGTATTATTTGTCTCATACCCTTGACCGTACACCCGACGGTCAGCTCCTCTTTGGTATGCCTGTTAGTATAGCCGCTCACTTAGCTCCTTCCCCACCTAATAACTCCACCTCATTGTCTTCATCCTTAGCCCGTTGCCAACTCGGTGGCTTCGGTGGTTCATACTACACCAATTGGCTTTCCTCTAGTTAGTCTGGGGCCCCACATATCACTACCGTCCACTGCCCCTACCTCATCTCTCTCACAGGTTGCCTCTTTCATAACTTGTTCTCTACCACCTATTCACACGAGCTTTCCCTCTCAGGCTCCGCCCACCTTTTCATTTCCGCAAGCTCATCCGGTGGCCTCAATATCTTATATAGGACACCCTTATTCGGTCGCCCCAACACATTTATCATCGATACCTTATCAACATTTAACTCCACCATTGTCTAGTAGTGACTCTTGGCCCAATCCTCCTTCGTTTACGATGACAACACCATCATCTAACCCAACCAATGAATTAATCAAACAAATGATGGACAAGATGCAAAATCTTGAGGCTTATATTTGAGAAAACCGTAACACCCGACATATGAGAAAATTTGTCGAGCCTATTCACCCTTCTGTCCCCCTTCATACATATCCTCCTCAATGGGGATTACCGAAATTTACTCACTTTAATAGTAAGGAGGACCCTCAACAACACTTGCGATCATTTAGACATGCCTGCTATCTGATTGCTCACGATGATGCCTTACTACTCGTACCTTCCCCATGTCCTTATCCGGAATAGCCTTGAGAGTGGTACAATGCTTTAGCCCAAGCACTCAATCTTCTCTTTTAACTAGTTAGACCAATCTTTCTTGGATCATTTCTCCATCAATATTGCCAAGAAAGTGTCCATTACCGATCTCTATGCCATCCAACAATTTGAAGACGAATCTATCATGATTTCGTTGGACGGTGGCAGGTCTTATCAACCAAATTACTTATGCCTTACCTCAGGCTGAGCTCATCGAACTCTTTACACGAGCCTGTGCTAAACATATTGCTTCCACCCTCTAAATCCAAAATTTTCGCACCTTTGATGAGGCCTTTACTATGGCTCGGAAACTAGAGATTCAAGCCTTAGAGGAGGAGAAATTGAAGTTGCGCAACAAAAACTCAAATTTCTGAACCCAAGACTCCACCAACAAACCCAACACCACCAACTCTCATACATCGGCTGCTTCAAAATCAAAAGGAGCTGTACACGCGGTGACGGTCAAATCTCAAGCACCATCTTATACCCAGCCAAAATCCACCTATAAGTATAAAGCTAAGCCCATCAAATACACTCCCTTGGGAGAAACTTATGATGTGATCTTGGACAAATTGCTTAAAGCAGGAGCTATCACCTTGCCTCCTATTAAACCTCACTCGGGTTTGATTCCGCCTGCGCTATACCTTCTTGGTATAAAGAAAATGACTTCTGTAACTTCCATTGCGTGAAGGGACACAACCACGAAAACTACAAGATGTTGAAAAACATAGTGCAGGAAATGGTTGATGCAGGGGATATAACCCTCGATAATCCTAATGCCCCTGCTAATCAAAATTTAAAAATCTTCAACAAACCATTTCCAAACCATTCATCTAATAGTAACACAAACCAAGAAACCTTAGCCGAGGAGAAGAGTGTGCATGAGATCCATGCGGTTTTCAACTCCCAACCAAAGGCTTCCATCGAAGAAATTCTGAATCGAGCCTCTTCACCAACGCAGGAGCCCTCACCTCCTTCTCCTTCATTAGAACAAAAATACAGCCTCGCCATTCCTTTACCCATAAAGGAATCAAGCGCCTGAGTTCTCTTCTCACGTAGAAGAGCCTTCTTATGCCACATCCCTACAAGCGTGAGCGGATGCTATCCAACTTATCTATTTCCCAAACATATCCTTCCACAACTCTTGCTAATTTAGAAGAAGGATCATCACTTTTTCTGTCATCCTTATAGGAGAAACCCTTTGAACCTACTTCACCAAAATCCTTAACCAAGACAGATCCTTTAGAACATGCCCTCCTCCCTATCAGTTCTTCATCGCCTAAATCTTTCCAAATGACTGGGTTGACCTCTTAATACCCATTGATACAGCGCCTCATTCGCCCCCTGTGTCACACCCACAGTGGACCGGAATTACAACCCACTTCTCTTCCATACCAAAATTCCCATCCACACATGAAGATTGTCATCCCCCAGAAGATAGACGAGTCTTATGGGAACGTTTGAGTACACGATGCTCTACTCAAATGCAGATGACTAATCCTAACACCTCTACCATATACCCAAAGTTTTTACAAAAGCTCAAAATGCCTATGTTCTCACCTTCACCCCCCTCATCTCCGCCGAATACCTCATCAACCTCTATCAACCTAACCAAACCTTCCCCTACGCTTGGGACTTTACCAATACCCGGCGTAAAGTACCCACCTAAATGGTTAGACTTATCCAAAAATAAAGCCGTCGATCCACCTAGAGACAGATCCAATCTCCTTGAGTCTAATCTATGCCTCCACCACAACTAAAACCCTCATCCCCAATCACACCAGTAGAGCAGGTACGGCTTCAACCCTTGCCGTCACACCTACCTTCTATATTATGGCCTCACCCCTCCACCTTGCCTCAATACACCATGCCTCCCACATCCTCTTTAACATGACCAGCACCTTCTGCACCCATACAAAAATCCGCAGCATCTCAACCCCGCCGCACCAAGTATCTTGCCCTCCTACCAACCCTAAGAAAACTTGATCATCGAAGGACTTGTTTGTTGCTCCTCCTCTTTCCCCATGGTTTTTCCTGCCACCACGTCATCGTGGCCTCATCATCTAACTAGCTAAACATGACTTCGCTTTGAAGAAGCCACGCCTAGTTCAATCCACTCATCAAAATCCCTTGCCTAAACCACCACCCATACGAACCACTCGTGCCCAACCATTACCAAAACAATCAATTATTTCACCAATAGCCTCATCTTCATTTGAATTTGACCCCCTCAAAGGATCTTACGCCAAGATCCTGGATATGTTGGTAGGGGATGCGACCATTTCTTTACCCCCACTCGGACCCTATGATCCATCTAAACCTCGACCTATAGGTTATGATGAATCTAAAATCTATGCTTACCACCGCACACCAGGATATAATGTAGAAGGATGCAAAGCTTTGAAAGCCATCCTTTGCCAGTCACCTATCTTGGATAGAAAATCTAAGAAAGATAATTTACGGAGGAAAAGCCCTTAGCCTCGATCCCTTCTCCTATACCATCTGTCCCTGCCTCACCAAAATCTATCATCATTGCAACCCCGCCTCTCGAGAACAATGACTTATCCCTGCCATCTTCCTCGTCTCATATTCATGAGATCAACATGATTAGCATTGCTACTCGAGGTCAGAAAAACAATGGAAAAGCTAAAGAGAGCACAACTGCGGCCTGTCTTTCTCCTTCCGCCATCCCGATCGCACCACCACCTAAAGTGGTTATTTGTGGACCTACCTATCCAGTCTCTGATGGAGTTTCCCATCGTACCATGATCAAACAACTTCACCAATCTCCTATAAAAATGACACTCTATGATCTCATTCAAACATCTGAATGATATCGACAAGCTCTAATTGAGATCCTTGAGGATAGAGGTCCTACCTAACGAAACCTTTCCCGTCGCCTCCATCTTCACACCCAACCACGTTGCTTCTCTCACCAAACAATCTATCTCCACAACCACCTCTATCCCCATGCACATGCCGGCTCTTTGTCGCTTTTCCGAAGAAGAAATTGTTGTCTTTGGTGCAGAAGATCCTGACCCCACTCTTTTCATCTCGGCTTACGTCCAGGACATCGGGGTACGTCGTGTTATGATTGACGTGGGCGCTAGCCTAAACATAATCTATTCCAAAGCCTTCTAGCGAGATGAATATCCCTCCTAGCTGCATGTGTGCCAACCCCACCATGTTGTGTTCATTCAACGATGCTATAACTTCTACCCTAGGCACCATAATCCTTAACATTTGTGTAGGGCCACGTACTTTACCTGAAATCTTCTATGTCCTTGAGGGAGAGTTCAATACAACATGTTGTTAGGCCGCCCTTGGATCTGGGCTATGGGATGCGTTCCCTCCACCTTACATAGATGCATAAAATTCGAGTATGAGGGGAACTCATACACCGTCACAGCTGATGCTTCCCCCTTCAAAACCTGCAATATGTTATACCGCCATAATGATGTACTTGTACCAGTCAAGACACCCATTGATCCAACCCAACCATCTACTTCAACCATGCCTCAACCATACTCCTTCATTGCACCCGCACCTTCGACCAATGAAACCACCGACGCAAATACTTCTTCCTTGCCCGCGGACAACATCCCAACCTCAGATCCCTTGGTAGGTGTTTTTCAATGCCTTACGCTAGGGGAGTATCGCCTATACAATGTTAGCACCTTCCATACCCCACAAGAGTATGGACAGTTACATGCGTATCCTACCTACGACCGTCGTGTGGGGGAGGTGATCTCCTACGGACCACCTAATTGCCACACCAACCTAACGTATGGGGGTGTCGACACATCCTCTGTCACCCCCAAACCTCCCCTTGGTGTGGTTCCCTTCCAATCAGATTTTCAATATCTAACCAACCGTCGTTTCGCCCTCACCTTCCTGACACGTTGTGCTTGGAAAGGTTTTGGTTTCGGTCTTTATGAGCAAGGACGACATACGGTTATTCCCATGACTACACGCAAACACAAAGATTGTAGTGGTCTTGGATTTTCTGAACCACCTACACTGAAGACAATGAAGTCACCCATTCCGAACAATCATCGCCCATTTTACCATCTTCACCCATGGAGTCGATAGACCCGGAATCTATCCCTCCTAACTTTTTTTTTTCGTGAATGCTATCTTCCTAGGTCCTCTCACTTATCAACACGATGGTGAAGACCCATCTTCTTTCCCCCTTTTATATCCAGACATGATCGAAGAAGATTCGCCTTTGATTAATGTTGTGGAGTGCCACGATGATGACTCCATCCTCACCTACCTGGGTGCGGATGACTCTTATATTCAACGTGCCTTACCATCTGAAACCCAAACCATGTTGAATGAGTCGACTATAGAAATCAACATCCACACGGAGGACGATCCTCACATTGTAAAAATCAGACAATCTCTCGATGCATCGAACAATTTGCCTTCACTACCTTTCTCCATGCCCATAATCAAGCTTTCGCTTGGTCCTACGTTGACATGCCAGAATCGATCCGACATCACTTTCCATAACATCACTCGAAACTAGACTCCAAACTAGTTAAATAGTATTTGAGAAAAATACATCCACGCATTTCCCTCTTAGTTAAAGAAGAGCTTCAACAACTCCTTTCTGTTTCTTTCATCTTACCTATTGACTATCATGATGGATTTCTAATGTAGTACTGTCACTAAAGTGATGGGGGACTTCGGATATGTCAGATTTACGGGATCTTAACCTCGCTTGCCCAAAGGATGACTTCCCCTACCTAGCATTGATCAACTTGTTGATCTCACCGTGTGGCCATGAGATGCTTTTGCTCATGGATGGTTTCTCGAGATATAATCAAATTTTAGTAGCCTCGGCCAATCAACATAAAACCACCTTCATTACCCCCTGGGGCACCTTCTGCTATCGTGTCATGCCATTTGGCCTTAAGAATGCTGGTGTGACCTATTAGTGGGCTATGAATTACATTTTTCATGACATTATGCGCACTATCCTTGAGGATTATGTCGATGATCTTCTTGGAAAATCCAAACATCGCAGAGAACATCTCAATGTTTTAACCATTATTTTCGATCTCATGTTACAATACTATGTTCATCTTCAACCAAAGAAATGTGTCTTTGGTGTCCTTTGAGAAAACTCCTTGGCTTTATCGTCTCTTTGCGTGGCATTGAGGTCGACCTTGCTAAAGTCAAGGGTATTTTAGAAATGCCCCCACCCACTAACCTCAAACAATTACGTAGTTTGGAGGAAAACTCCAATCTAACCGTCGTTTCATCTCACAACTCTCGATTGATGTCGGCCTTTCCATCATCTCCTTAAAAAGGACATTGTCTTTCAATGGAGCGAGGAGTGCCTCAAGCCTTTGAGGCTCTTAAAATTTATCTCTTGCGACCACCCGTGCTTATCCCACCTCAGGACGATCGCCCTTTCTACCTTTACCTTTCTGCCACTGACCATGCTGTAGGAGCCATGCTCGCACATCGTGACTCCGAGCATCGAGAACAAGCATTTTATTACATAAGCCGTACTCTTGTGGATTACGAAACTAGGTATACACACGTCGAAAAGTTGTGCCTAGCCCTATCATTCGTGGCCACCAAACTCCGACATTATCTCCTGAATCACAAAACTTTTTCATCACCAATGCTGACCCCATACATTATATGTACACCAAACCTCATCTAAACCAACGCATCACCCGATGGCTTATGTTCCTCACCGACCTCGACCTTGAGTTTGTACACAGAAATCGGTCAAAGGACAAACTATCATGAGACCAAATCGCGGAAGCCCCTTTACCCGGGAACAATTTACCAATTTTACTTTCCCGATGAACTCATCACAACTCTTTCGCTCAATGATGTGTCTTATCCGATGACTCTCTTCTTCAATGGATCTAAATGCTAACGCGGTGGAGGGGTGGGCATTGTTCTCATTCCTCTTAAAGGTGAACCTATGCCTCTTTCATTCAGGCTTGATTTCCCCTGCACTAACAATACAGCGGAATACGAGGCCCTTGTTTTGGGTCTCCACATTGCGTTACACTTAGGTGTGAAGTCTGTTAACATTTTCGGTGACTCTCAATTGGTAGTAAATCAAGTTATTGGCATCTACCAATGTAAAAATGAGGAACTTCAAAAGTACAAACGTTACGTAGATTCACTTTTGACCTTATTTACCCATTATTCTATCCAAACCATTCCACGCTCAACTAATAAATTTGCGGATACTATGGCTTGCTTGGCCTCACAAATTCCCGCCTCACCATTTGATCGTGACATATTTGTTTTGGTCAACAACTCTCTACCCCATCTTACTTAGTCCGGATGTTTGTATGGTAAATAATGTATCTGCTGATTCACAGGATACCTGGTATCACCAATTTCACGCCTACCTTACAACCTCTGTTCTCCCACCTGACCTTACTAGTAATGGCAAACATGCTTTTCTTAAAAGCGTTTCTCATTATGTCATCATGGGGGGACTCCTCTATAAACATGGCTTTGATGGTATCCTCCTTTCTTTGTCTAACAGCTGAAGTCACCCATACCATCCAACAAGTCCATGATGGAATTTGTGGTGGGCACTTTAGTGGCTTTGCCATGGCCAAGTGGATCCTTCACCTAGGATATTATTGGCCTACTCTTAATAAAGACTGCTGCGAATATGTTAAGCGTTGTGTTATGTGTCAACAACATGCCAACCTTCAACATACTCCTAGCCACCCGCTACAGGTCGCACGAGATTTTTGGCCTTTCTCACAATGGGGTTTGGACCTTATTGGTGAGATTCATCCACCTTCTTCACAATGTCACCATTGGATCATCACGGAAACCGAATATTACACTAAATGGGTGGAGGCCGTTCCACTCATTTCAACCAAAAAGGAGAAAATTGTTGAATTCATCAATCATCACATTATTTTCCATTTCAGTGTTCCTCATCGCTTGATAACCGATAATGGAAAATATTTCAAAAATAAGCTGTTCCGAAGCCCTTTGTGACAACTTTGGTATCAAACTTAGCTTCTCATCACCCTACTATCTACAAGTAAATGGACAAGCCGAATCTTCTAACAAAACTTTAACCAAAATTCTCATGAAAGTCGTTAATGATTCGGGAAAGATTGGCATGATCGCATCCCCTTTGCCCTTTGGGCTTATCATACTAGCATTCGTACTTCCACTAATGCCACACCATTCTCTCTGGTGTATGGAACCGAGGTTGTCTTGCCTCTCGAAATACAAATCCCTTCTCTCAGAATATCTCTCCAGGATATTCTCACCAATGATGACTTCCGCCAAGAGCGGTTAGCCCAATTGGAGCTTCTTGACGAGCGTCATCTTACCGCTCTTGACCACCTTCAAATTTATCAAAAGCGCATTAAGTGTGCTTATGATAAGCGAATTCATGAGCGTACCTTTAAGATTGGTGATCTTGTCCTCAAAGAGAATCAACATGTAACCAAACTAGAAAAGAGCAAACGTGGAAAATTTGCTCCTAATTGGATTGGGCCTTACATTATCACTCACACTTACGGATCAGGTACTTATCGTTTAGCTTCGCTTAATGGTAAACCTAAGCCTGAACCCCTTAATGCCTTGCATCTCCGACCATTCTATTGTTGAATTTAGTGTTACATCACTTCTTATCTACCTTGTGCTCGTCCCTTGAGCTCATTTACCACCTCATACACTTTTTTTGTCGTGCATCTCAAAGTAAAATCAAACCCACGTGGTTTGATCATCACATCCTCTTAAAAATGCCTTCTCCTTTTTAGTCGGTCCATGACTTAAAAGTATCAAAATAACAAGTTCTCAATTATACAATTATGGGATATTCTTGAGTCAAACTTCTGCAAAACTAGATGCTTCATGCCAAATGGACATCTAGATCTCTCACCTATAGACTAGAAATTGCTCCTCGAAGGACAACTATGTGCAAAGCCGCATCTGCTTACTATAAATAGGCTGCTCCCTTGAAGGACAGCTATGTGCAAAGCCGCATCTGCTACTATAAGTAGACTTCTCCCTTGAAGGAAAACTATACAAAGTCAGCCTCTATCGAAGCTTCTCGTATCGATCGACTTCATGAAGACCTCAAGAAAAATAAAATGCATATCCCCTATAGATTTCCCGCATCGATCGGTCTATATCGGAAAAATAAAAGTAGTATTCAAATGTACTTTTGAGTCATGGACTTGTCTATTTAGGTTTGGTTCTCTTTCGTCGAATAATCACCTTATCACAAGTTCTCTACGCCCCTGCTATACCATCCACCTCACCTCACCATTCTTCAAAACAACAATACTCGAGGGATGTGACATATATCCGATATATTGTGATTATACAACTCTTTTCACCTATTGACTTCTCGCCTATTCAAGGTACCTAGGGATTCAAGCTCATCCTACGATAATATGTGGTTTGTTTAGCCCTTTCCAACTACGGGACACTTTTTCCTCTTTTACCTAAATCTATGATTATGTGTTGACCTTAATTAGGACACGGTTTCTATGCTTGGGTAAGCTAACCCTCGTTTCACCTATACCCACACCAACACCAACAACATTACCCTACTACTATCAAATTTTTTTACCAACCAACAAATTGCCTAACCATAACCAAATTGCACGAATTCACTTCTCCTGGTCCTAAGGGAGAACTACATCGATACGAGGCCCCTCCTTGCTTTGTGCAATGGGCTATATAGCGATCTTAGGAGACATGGGGTCTCTAAGGTTAGCTCGACCATCCCCTACCATCACCTATCATGTGTTGTGTTTTACTTAAAAATATAAATATTTTCACATATTTATATTGATAACACTCACCTTTGTCCTTTTTCAATCCAAACATTCAAAACACAAACATTCTTATTATTATCATAAACTCAAATCAACATACATATTCAGTTTTATTTAGATGTTAAACAAATACATCTTCTCTATCATCGACGCACAGGTCGGCATCCTTATTTATTCTTCTACCCCTATGAAATTCACTTAGGCCCCCATGCCTCATCTCGAACCAGGTAGCGATGGTGATCGTCGACGCCGCTCACCTAGCCTCTCCATCCTCAAAGGTGCCACTGCTATTGGTTCCTCCCACTGATTCACCAATCTCTCCTGTAACATACGAATACGCCCTCTCGCGTGGAGGAATCTTGCCTCTAGTCTCCCCACTCGTGACTGCGAAGCCTCTAACAATCCGTGATCTCAATCACCTATGTTTGAAGCTGGTGAACTAAACCTTGTAGGCGGTCCCTCTCCATGGTAATCATAGCTATGTCGGGATGATCGGCCCTCTCATGTGTACTTTGCATCTCTGCTGCCCACCATAATCTATAAGACTCTGTCACTCCTGCATCCATTACCCCGTGATCGCCGCTCTTTGTCTCTTGGTCCTTACGGAAGTGTCGACCATGGAGGTGAGAATGGTGCCTGCTGTGTCGATCCTCTGTATGGTCACATGAGCCATGGGTATATCTGAAAAAATCCAAATCGTCACCACACGCGATCTAGAGGAATCCTCCCATACTCACCTAGCCTGTGTCCCGCGATCCACCTCAATCGCTCTACACCCCTCAAATCCTCGGCTATGTTCGCCATCACCATATAGTTCCCGTAAGGCCTCCAACGGATATCCGCAATCGTCACCATCTCCCACATCTACCTATAATACTCGGCGTCATCTGTCACGGTCTCGAGATCTCACCTCTTGCTCTATCTAGACCCATCGCTGAATCCCAACCTTTGCACTCCTGTCTCTCCTGCCTGGATGGGTCAGCCTATTGGTCGCACACACACAATGTGCTCATAGGCCCAACAATGTAATAAGTATGCACAATCCAGTGTAGTCCTGTGATTTTTCCTACATGCCCATAAACCCCTGTATAGCTCCGAGATATGCGGGTGCCCATGTGAAAGTCACGCTCCCTTCTATCATTTCCCGAATAATACACATCAATGATTTTAGAAATCTTCCCCCGTCCACTCTAGGTAATGCATAATACCCCACCACTATCATTAATACCATGGCCAACCTTGTTGCCTCAGGGTGTGCCACAAAAATTATACCATAAGTGAATGTCAAACCTCGTTGTGTCAAATCTCGTGCGGCTAGACCAAATCTTTGCCGTTATCGCTGCACATGCCGCATCAGGCCCTGCTTGATACACTAGTCTTCCTGTAATTGGAAGTCTCAAAATTAGAAACACATCTTCTAATGTCACTTTGTCATCTCCTGTTGGCGGATAGAAGGTATTCTTTTGATTCCATCTCCCAATCGGTGCACTGCAACATAGCATGATTGCGTGCTTTATTCGTGAATAATAGTAGATTCCGCTTAACCCCACACGGTTTATTAATGCCCACTTTCGGCTGGTGTTACATCCGCTCGGACTCGTGAAAACAAAGCTGGCACCCTCTCATTCATCCTCAACCCTACCTGTGCCTACACACATCAAACCAACAAACAACAAATCAACAAATAAATTCCCACGTGTTTTTTATCACAATCCACAACTTTACATAGTAACCAATATTGGTTATAGATAACGATACCGGTTACCTAACCGATACCGGTTATTCCTAAACGATATCGGTCACTGTCAATTCCATCTACCCTGCTCAAAAACACCACCTATGATAACTTATTCACTTGTTTGCGCCTCTCTATACCTAAAAACATATCCGAAACCCCTGATTACCTACCCCATAACACTCACCCCATCCCAAACCTTTTCCTATCACCTTTCTTTTTCATCTCTACCCACTTACCTTCCCACATCCTATTCATACGCATGCAAAAATTTAATTCCAACCAAAAATTATACCTCCTAGGATGCAACAGTTGGAGGTGGAACCTGTCTTCCCTCTCCTCTCTGCCCACTGGATGCTTCTCCTTGTTCAGCCATGTTCACCACCCTCTTCACTATTACTTTCCTTTACGCCTTCTTAATCCAAGCCCACGATCACTTTACCTGTCTCTTTCCTCCTTATCACTCAATTCTCCCATGCAATTACCTGTATCGACGTCAATAGCCTCGCATCTTCGTATTTAACATGTTGCATGACTCTAAAAATAAGATTTCAGTTGCCTCCCAAGCTTTTCTATTTTTAGAAAAGCTTGTTTAAAAATAACCGATATCGGTTAGCTAACCGGTATCGGTCAGGTTGTGACTGACATCGATTATCTAACCGATATCAGTCATCTGTCTCCTCTTGCTTAAACCTAATCCTTTTCTTTGTCTTTTTTTGAATTTTTCACTGAGCTCACCTCTTTTCCCTGCATAAATGACATCACTATCAACATCCATCATCATAATAAACATTAACATATGCATATCATCAAAACATCATCAACATCATCTATATATATACATCAAATTCCACTACCATCGACAAAACACATACAACATTTTAATATATGCATCAAATCAAACATTATACACACCATGTGGATCAAACTCATCATCTATATATATCCTCAAATCAATGTCAACATATACAAATTGCCCTGCGTGGCCTCTATAATCCAAAATACAAAGTTGGCACGTAGGCCTTTGTATTTTTTCTTTTTATAGGTTTTGACCTCTAACCGATATCGGTTAGGGTGCGCCCTAGAAGGCTGGTATCAATCTCCTAAGCGATACCAATCACCACTAACCGATATCGGTTACCTGCCTAGTTTACCCTAACTCCTGCCCTTATCCACCGAACTCTATTTTTCACCACATCACCTACCCCGGCCTCTGCTTAAATAGCCTTATTTTGAATTCATTGGCCCGACCCAAGGCCGCATGACCACCCAATTGACCCAACCCAAGGCGCGACCACCCAATTGGCTAACCCTAAGGCCGCCATCAACCGGCCCGGCTGACCCAAGGCGCGACCAACCAATCGGCTCGACACAAGGCGCAACCAACCAATCGGCCCAACCCAAGGCGCGACCACCCAATCGGCCCAACCCAAGGCGCGACCACCCGGTGGCCCGAGGCGCAACCACCCAATCGGCCCAACCCAAGGCCGCAACCAACCAATCGGCCCGACCCAAGGCCACAACCAACCAATCGGCGACCCAAGGCCGCAACCAACCAATCGACCGACCCACGATCGTACCCAACCAATCGGCTCGACCTAAGGCCACACCCATTAAGTACTTGACCGAGGCCCATAAATCAAAAATTCTCTCCACCCATCATTTACTGTTTGTTCAATTGAGCTCACTGTTCATGTTTTAACACGACTAGGATACTTGACTTGTTCGGTGACCACTTTGCCTAGACCAAGACCGTGACATTTATTTCAACCAAACCAACCATTTAGTCTTTTGCCGAACATACCTAAACATTCCGGTACCTTACCCATTATATCCCCTGGAGCTACTTCCTATGCCTTGGATACCAGGATTATATCAACCTTGTTTGGATAAACTATCGACCTTTGCCTATGAATTGCTTGTTTGCTCTTCAAAACATGTACCCTGGTCACACTACTACATTTTAACGTGCGTCGGCTTCCTTGAACTTACCCCACCATCTTACCAGCATCTCATCATCATTTACCCTTTATCAACCCTATCCCTGATTTCATGTCACCTCAATCTGTGATAGATTTGAGGGGGATTACCTATACCCTTAACTGGGGCAACCACTTTTTATTATTGTCAGTGCAGCTTTACAAGACAAGCTACATGACAACAAGGGGCAAATGTAGACACCAAATTTGGGTCTTACGACACCCTATACCCCGTATCTCGTCCCGCAACCTAACCCTACCTCACCACCTAAAACCTTACCCACTAAATTATTTATTAATTACCGTATAATTAATAAATCCACATCTCCAACCCCTGCCACCTCACTATGACCTAACCCTAACCTAAACTAACTTAATTAAGACCTATGACTTGGTCGGACCCACACCCATGACTCATCACCCTCACCCGCATCAAAATGAGCCTAATAATGACTTGACCAAGCCCATAATTGACCCCTCGGGAGAAAAGGAGGGAAAGTTGGCTATTTTACTACAAATAGCCAACTTTAACCTAACCGACATCGGTCCCTACTCGATCAAGGCGTCGGTTACGTAACCGCCATCGGTTCCTGTAAATGACCTTCCCAACCAAAATGCAAGGATCCGAGAATTCATTGGCGAAAAAGAGACAAGTGAGAGAGAGAGAGGAGGTTGCAGAGAAGAGCATTGAGTCCAAGACTATAAATGATCAACGAGATCACTGTCACACTCGTCTAAGCATTAGGAGAGTCAGAGGATATATTTATCAACTCACTTTATCATTGTCGAGATCACCCCACTGAGCTTTGCCTTCGTCACCACATTCCTCGGACTGTATCCTCATCGAGAAAGTAGTAAGTAGTGTCTTGTATTCTTCTAGACTCCACTTCGTGAACTTTTTATTGATAGTAATTATAAGCTCACTCCTAGATCTAACACCCGTGCACCTCTGTACCTAACCTTCATTCATCCATCCCTATACTACCCAAGAGACAACTTTCTCACTCTCTCGAGTCTTCTCCATTGCCTTACTATTCCTCCAACCATCTACCAACCTTAAAAATCCCATACCCACCCTACAATCAACCTCTACCCGAAGCCCCTAAATCACCGCCCCTACCGTTATCGGTTATCCTATCTTGGTAGCGGTTTTATAACCCCTGTCGGTTATCCAGGTGACCAGCATCGGTCCTTTGTGACTTATACCAAAACCACCTTCCACCTATTTATCTCCTAACAACCTCAGATTGAGCACGGTCTATCCTGTGACTTGATTTGAAAGTATCGATAACGAGTGACCAAACAAACAAAATAACGTTTTATTATTGGTAGTTTAGTCTCTATTGCTTTTTTTAGTAACGATGTACCTAAGTCGTGATTTCGCGATAGCTTCTTTATTATCATTTGCAATAATTTATATTAAAAGGGAACTGACCACATTTGAAAGGAAGTTTAGTATTTCCTGGGCCCAAGGTAGTTCCCTTACTTATTGTCTAACTAAAATCTGGTGGTATTACATTCTTATTTACAGGTAGTCCTTCCCAGACAAAAAGGAGTTCCTCACAATCGGTCTGATCTCTCTACGGTATGCGCACACCTTCCCAACACTCAACAGGTATTCCTCCTAGCCCTAACCCTTATCTGTTTCTTAAGAGAATGAAAAGATAGAAGTAACTCTATTCTGGAATAAAATTCTGTGTGAAATAGAGACTATGGGGATATTTCATGTAGGGAGGCATAAGAGTTTACCTTTTTGTTTGGAGGAGTTTGGGTTGGGTGCCCCACCTTGTACAAGGAATGCTTGCATTTCTTTCTTGTTTCTTTTATGAGGGAGGCATAAGAGATTGAGGGAGGCATAAGAGTATGTGGGAGGTATAAGGGGTACTTGAGGGAGGCATAAGAGTATGTAGGGGATTTGAGATATGCATTGGAG
The DNA here is from genome assembly GCA_018340775.1 of Taxus wallichiana var. yunnanensis. Classification (NCBI taxonomy): domain Eukaryota; kingdom Viridiplantae; phylum Streptophyta; class Pinopsida; order Cupressales; family Taxaceae; genus Taxus; species Taxus wallichiana. The sequence goes on from CM031236.1 coordinate 165,646,649, forward strand.
GCTTTAAGGTGGGCACCCATTCCCATTGGGAGGCATAAGTGGCCTCCCCATAGGTCTTGCTCCTTTGGCTTTCATTTTAAGCCTTGTTTTTGTTGTTTTGTTGTTCTTATTTCTTGTGTTATTGTTGATTTGAATGTGGTTGAAATGGTTGTGAAATATTTGTTTGTGTTGTGGAAGCTTGTTGTTGCCATGTGTTGGAATCATCTCCCATTGTAATGTGGTTGGGGCTCGGGGGCCAATGGAGAGGATGGATTCTCCTCTTCATTGGATATCTTGGTTGGGTGGAGAGCGTTTCCTCTCCCCCTATTTTGTTGTGAATCAAAAAAATCTTGGAGGAGCTATCTTGTTGGAGTTGTGAAGCTTGGAGTTTTGTTGGAGACCTTGTGAAACTTCCTTTGTGTTGTTCCCACTTAGAGTGGAGAAACTTGTATTAATGTATTTTCTTTTGCTTACATTCTTGTATTATTTCCCACCTTGAGTGGAAGACTTTGTAATAATTTCATGGAGAAAGGTTGCATTCCAATATTGTATATTGTGTAAGAGAAAGAATCAAAATGGATATATTGTGTAAAATTTTAGTTGGAAATTGCATTGAAAAAAAAAGAAAGAGAAGAAAGATATGTGTTGTAAGTTAGTTTTGTGAAATAGAAAAGAAAACTATTGTCTTTATTTGAAGTGTTAGCTTGTTGTGAGAAAATAAGTTCCTTTTTTTTAAAAGAAATGAGAAATGGGAAAAGAAAGTTTACTACATTGTGAAGTTTGCATTATGGTAAAAGAGAAAGGAGAAATATAGAAGTTGTAATATGTTAAAATGTGTGCATAGTAAACTTGAATGTAAAATAAAGTTGTTATAGTCATTTTTGATATATGAAGTTGTAGTGAAGATGAAAGAGACAACAAATTTGAGATAGGGAATTGTTGCATTTTGTATTAAGAAAATAACAATGTAGAAGTAGATATAAATATGTTATTTTACTCTTGAAATAGAAAGAAAATTTAGTTGAACAAAATGGAATAGATCTAGTAGTTATTATTGGATTTCAAATGCTTTAAATGAGTAATTTTAACTAAGAAATGATCAAATGGAATGAAATCTCAAAACTAGAAAATTTAGGTGCATAAAATCCAGTTAGAATGTGTTTTGGAACATTGTAGCAACTTTTACTTTTTGTAAAAATCTCGGATTAAAGGTTACGCTTTTTAGAAAGCAGGACCGCTGCCTGTCTGCGAGCACCGGTCCCATAACCGCCACTCAGGCTAAGGCAGCAGTCTCAAAACCGTCGCTCAATAGGGTTGTGGTTCATGGTTTTCACCCAGACGGGGTGGCAATCCAGGATCGTTGGTGCTGCTCTGGGTGGTGGTTCTATCACTTACAATAGAACTCCTCGGATCCGCCCCTATGCGAAATTTTTAACTATTTTATACCAATTTATAAGTTGTAAAATTTAACCTATAATTACCAGCAAGCAAACAATGAGTAAATCCCTTGGATTTGAGCAATAAACACATACAAATGGTGGATTAAAAACAATATTTTCATTTATAACAATGGGGGTAGGGTTTTCCCAAAATAGAGGACCCCAAATACAAATGGCTTGAAATAAAAACCATATTGGTAGAGGAAACCCCTCCCAATCCTTAAATGAAATAGATTACATTGATAAACTACAACTAAACTAATCTTAACTAGATCTCCTTGTAGAATCCTCCATAGTTCTTCCTCTTTTGCTCCCATGGCTTCCTCCTCTCCAACCTACAATTTTAACAAAAGGAATAGACTAAATGAGGAGAATAAAATGATGGAAAAGGTTTAATAGAAATTCATAAGGAAATTTAGGGCTACTTTGGAACCCTAGGATATAGTGGCCAAGATTTTTTGATCTAAGGGTGGGGTTTCACCCTACTTTTTTAGTAGAAATGTAATTTAAATGTTTAATTTAAATCCTTAAGGGTGTGTGTAATTGGGAAGTGGGGCCTTTTAATTTCCTTAGAGTGCTAAACCTTTATTAGTCCTTAGTATGTTGTAGGAAATTAATAAAATGAATTTAAGCTATTAGGGTAATGAAATTAGAGTAATTAAGCATGAGGTTAACCATATTAGAGTTGAGCATTAACTAAAGAGAAGAAAACATTTAACTATGTAAATTAATCTAAGGTACCTTCCTAATGAATAATTGATTAATGGACCTTAGAGATAAATTTGTGATTATGTCAACCTTTTATCTAGATCTGTTTCTTTCATTGAAAAGTGGAGTTTAGTGGTGTAAGTTAGTTGTTATATCTAAGGGGATTAACATCCTTGTAACATGTTCTATCCTCTTACCTTCATCTTGTAACAAAAAAATTAGTCACAATTTTGAGATAAGTGTTAGGTGTTAGTGTATTCCTAGAACATCGTTTTTGCCGACGTTATAAATTTCTATTGTCAAATCATCTGAAAATTTTTGTGAAGCGAAGAAAAGCATTGTTATAATTTTTTGAGGGTTTTCACAGTGGGTTTCAAATAGTTTTATAATCAGATTTCAGATCTGATTTTTGAGTGTTTGTGGCGTCAATAAAATCAAATCTTTGTATGTTTGAACTCCTAAAATTAGTGTCAATCATTTATGAAAAAGGAATAATTTTTGGAATCCATTTATGTGTATTTTTCCATCAAACCCTAGTCGTCATTATTGAAGATTTATTGCAGCAGTTAGGCTGATCTTGCACGGTCCTATATTTCATTTCCGAGTCTGATTTGGGCCATAGAAAAATCTGTTTTGGATACTATTTTTGTTACCTAACCTGTAAGCAATTGCATGCGAAGTGTTTGAAGAAATGTCAAACGAGTCAAACTAGAAATTTGGGTCAGATTTGGGGAAGGGATATTTCAATGTATGGTCTTCACTAACATTGAGAAAACGGTTGATAAATGGAAATAGTGTTTTTCAATATGAATATGTATAAGATCACATGGTTGTTCTATGATTAAAATTTAAAAATAAATAAATCTTTCAATCATAAAAATTATATACAGTCACTAAATTGTCTCTCAAAATTTTATTATCTAAAGGCTTCTTATTACGGGAGTAATCATATATATGAACATTCATGGTCGCGTTGTCATAACTAAAAAAGCATACATGACAAAGATCACTTTTAACATCCATTTAATTACAAGTATGGCCACAATCACCAATTATATAGTGTGTATTGGATGTTGATATCCTCTGGGGATATATAAAATATCCCCTTCTATTAGTAAAATTATGACAAGTTTTTTCACACAATATTATCCAATATGTCTATGATGTTACTTACCCAAACATAACTATAACATCATGTTGGGTAGGACTAGTCATATGCGGAACTTGATTGTCCTCCTCTATATATAGATGTTGCCTTGATTGAGGAAATCCTCATTGGCCCCACCCCAATCCAATTAATGATGGAGCTAGGAAGTGGTAAATATTATCTATAATGGAATGTGAGATCTTGTTATTTACTTGATTGTCCACTCATTAACATAGAGGTTCCCCACCCCATATATGTATAGGAAGTCTTATCATCCATCTACATTGATAGAATCAAAATGGGAAAGGCTCCATTATATATAATCTCATATGAGTCTATATATATAACTTATGATCATCCTAGAATCTAAAACATGAGGGGCCCTATCTATATATGGGGAGAGAGATGGAGGATACAAGAGATAGAGAGATAGATAGATACATGATAATATTAGTTTAATCATTTGGTATCACATTCAAAAATACAATAAGAAGTGTGAGGAGAGGGGTTGAGTGCAACTCGAATATACTCTCTACCGCTATATATGGAGGTGGGGAGATCTATGTAGACATTTTTCACTTGTATTATTGCTCCTATTGAGGAAAGGTAGCTAGGCTATAGATTTATACTAGGAACCCTACTTTGAGCCTAGTTTAGATTAGATGTATGAAAACCCCTCTCTAGATACATAGATATGGGTGGTCCTATATGTATTCTTTTTTATGGCTAGGTTGTTAAAGCACACTCTAATATAGATATGGGGTGGAGGGTGGCTAGGCTCTATAGACTCGAGACTCTATTCCCCTATCAAATCCATATAGAGATATAGAGGAGAGCAATCCATATCTATACAGATCTTGAGGGTTCCGCGCACCTACACCCTCTCCTCCTCTCCCCTACATATCTATTTGGCTCAAAAATCTTAAGAGGTGATAAATTTATCATCTTAAACAAATTCTCTATGAAATAGGCCATTTTATCAATTCTGGGTAACTAGGAGTCCATTCAAGAGTTTGGAATTTAGTTTATAATGAATCTATTCTAATGACGCATTTAGATGGATTTGGTCACCCTCTAGTTTATAAGAGTATGATGCGATACGGAATCTAAAAATTATAAAAAGGTGAAAACCTCTCTTTATTACATTGGCTTCTAGGTCCAACCCCTAAGATTCGAGTCATTGGTTTTATGATCATGGGAATGATTCAATCAATAGAGTTGGGAGCACAAGATGATTTGGCCAAGGCTATGCCTCTAAATTTAGATTCTATAAGGTTGATTAGTAAATCATTGGATCACATATCTTTATAGGGGTGTGTATTTCATCAAGGGATTGATGGTTTTTTTAATTTCAACATAGCATCATCAAATATGTGTAGAATGATATCCATAAGGATGAGAGAGACTGAAATTCCTTGAAGATTCCCCTTGACTCGATTTCTACTTCCATGTCAATTAGAGATGTTCATGGTGATTCCAATAGTTATAGATAAGGGCTCAACAACCCTATATATGGATGTATTGATCTATCTTAATTAGACTACATCACTACTTGAACAAAATACATCACCATAGTATATCTATCTATGGTATGGATTGGATCCCCATGATATTTTATCACCATAGAAGTATGATGTGGTATCACTTGGAAGTATGGCATAAAATCACTTGGGCTTAGAAGTATAGCCCACTTTGCCCATTCTACATTATAGATATGTCATCTCCTGTAATCCATTATGTGATTTGAGTGCAACCAATCTATAGTAGACATGATAGGATTAGAGAAATGAGGGTTTGATGTTGTATGGTTTCATCCTTGGTTAGATTCTATATATAAATTACATGGTTGAGTACATCAATGGTGTAAGTCGGGAGATGTTTATAACTATTTTATGTAAATGTTTCATTAATTAATCAATACAATAAGAGATTAGATCGAGTACAAAATCAATCATTTAATTCCCATTTATAGATAGGGTTTCCCCTAGGTCTCCTTAGGACCAAAATTATATGTATATAGAAGAAATGGCCTAACCCCAAACATTTACATAATATAGTATAGATAGATGGCCTTCTAGGGATCGATCCCATCTATCTATATGTTAGTGGAGTGCCTATACTCAATAGGGATTCAAGGAACTAACATAGCTATTAGAATACTTTATTGTCAATATAATAGTTGACAAATCTTTGGAGCCCCTTATAGATCTATATGGATTCGGTTTAGAGCCCCTATGGATATATTTGGGGTAGTTTGAAGTGTCCGTATATATTATGGAATCCATTTTGCTCTCAATATATATAACTAAACTATATGGGGTGAGGACCCCTCTCTCTCTATATATAGGATTTAGAGGGGTGTTTATTCCTATTAATATAGGGGTAAGGCATGGACCCATTCCAACTAGAGATAATACGTAGTTGGGAACACCAATCATTCAATATTTAGTCATATGGGAACACCCATCATTAATTATTTAGTAAACCATCTGCACACTCTTCTCTTCTCGCATATATAATCTCTATATCATGTATCTAATCAATGATGATATCACCATCAATGATAACATCATATTTTTATCATGTATATAATCAATGTAAGTGATATCATAGTAGACAATGTTTGGTCGGGGTTCCCCCACCTGAACTATCTTCCCATATAGTTATAGATAGGGTGATCTCTAGCCCATATAGAGAGAGGAGATGTAAGGACAATGTACCATATATAGATAAGGGGACCCTAAGAGAACCCCTCATAATTGAAAGTGAGTTGGGCCAAGGGTAAGGGGACTACTCTATTAGTCGAGAGTATGGTAGTGGTGGGTGGGGAATAGAATTCGATAGGGGTTTCTTAAATCACGGCTGACATGGATCTTATCTATATATGGAATCCACTTGCCAACCCCACATATAGATAGGGGATTGGTGAGAGGGAGAGGTCCCGCATCATATATAAATATGATATTCTTGATGAAAGAGAGGGTGTGACTTTTAGTTTTCCCTTATTTACGTAATCATCATATTTATATAATTATTCTTGACCCATCAATAGAATCTATTGGTTATATATATATATATATATATATATATATATATATATATATATATATATATATATATATTATGGTAGATATATGCATCTATCATATATAGACATGGGTGTAGCATATCATATAGAATATATAGATAGGGGATCGATGACCTCGACTAATACCATTAGGTTAAACTCTATATATTTCCTTATCATTGATCTATCACCCCACTCTACATCTATATAAAGTGAGGGATTCCTAGGGACCTCTAATCTATATGTTAAGGGAACTACAACTAAATATAGCCACAATCACCCTTGGCCAACCCGACCCAATGCCAAACCAAATATATCACTCATAACTATATATAAATAGTAAGACATTAGAGCCTTTTATATATGTGGGAAAAATTCTATATAGTTGATACTCGCCGCATATATGTGTGTGTGTGTGGGGGTGGGGGAGACACGATGCCTTGTCTCTATATGGTGCTGTGGCCCCTAGTAAAATATAGGGATCATTGACCGATACCTATACATGTTCTCGAACTTTAATTTATGTCATTCATTGACCTATATGTTCTTAACCTTCCCCATTAGGGGTCAAGCCCTATCTCTATAAGGTAAGGATGAGGGGAGGGGAAAGGTCTATTTTAGTTCCTAGATAGTCCTCCCATCCCTCCCTCCTCCATAGTTTAGAATTAAAGATAGGGGCCTACTCTATATAGGTAGGGGAGGAAGTCCTAAGACAATAGACCCCTATAGATAAAGACAACCCCTTTAGCCACTCGAATGCCCAGAAATATCCCAAATCTATATAGAAAACATTGTGTCGTATATAAACATTGCATGTAAACATTTATTACAAACATATATATCTATATGTATAATAGATATGCCCCCTATCAGGTATATGTTGATATGACCAACAACCCCCATAGATATATATAGGATCCTTTCAATTTCTATGGTCTAGGGATGCACGAGAGGATATATATACATAGTGGGTGCCACTAAGCTAGATCTCATAGGAGTGTTCACTCTCCCTCTATAGAGAGATGGTTGTTATCGCTAAATCAAAATAACCTTATATTTTCACAAGTGTGTGTGTTTGACCTCACGGTTTGATTTGGGTAACATGGGTGTTATCTCCAAGTTGTGGGACTTGCTATTTGAGATAGACCTGTAGAGAATGTTGGTTCTTACTCCTAAACTACCCGCCACAATCTACTCTAATGCAGGAAAAACTATCTTATCCTAATCTAACTTTCTAAAGGACTAAGGAGATGGAGTGAATGAAAGTAAATCCTACACTAACAGTGGTGATACACCAGAAAATGAGGGAATGAGAATAACTTTCCAATGTGTGAAAAAATGGAAGTAAAGTGCATACCGAGAGGGTGATAATAGTTCTCCATAGTCTAGCGACTCCATTCACAACAAGACTTCATACACACACAATGATAATGAATCCTTACAAGAGCATAAAATAGGCATAATATATTTGAAATAAGATTGAAGAGGAAAGAAGAATGTAAACAACACAACAAGGGAAGATGCATCCACAAACTTGCATTTATTGCTTTATGATGTACACAGTTCAATATATTAAAAAGTAAAGATCTGGATCACCATGCAAGGAGCCCACGAAAAGAGCTCTGCAACACATTGGATTCACAAAACCAAAATGATAAAGTTTTTCTACTCAAAAATCATCTTATTTTTTTTACAATGAGTCCACACTTCAATTTATAGAATTTTTGAGAGGAGAGAGAGAGAGGGAGAAATGAAAATACCAAAATTTGACTTCCCATCACTTTCAATATGTCATAAATTTAGTGAAATGATGATATGTTGCTTGCAAAAGGCTCCCAATCTTGTCCCATAACTTGCAAAGACCTTTGAAAAATGTCTCGCTTATGCTTCATTAAATACATCTCCAACCACCAATTAAACACTATTCCGAACCTGGCCCCTGATTTGAAAGATCAGCATAAAAAAATCATCAATTTATAAATTTCTTGATTTTTTGTGTTGGGCTCGAGAATCACGATCCCAACGAGACCAATTTTGTTCGATTTCGTTGAGAATTGCAAAAGTTATCGCTTTCTGCGTGTGAGCAGACTATTTTGAGTTTGCAAGGATTTCTTGCATTTCACGGGACTGAGAATTTAATTTATTGGAGCTATATATGTTTGTTTTATTTTCACCAACCTACCCTCATTATAAATAAGAAATCTAGATTTTTGGCGTAGAGGATGTCATGCCCTTTCTGAAAATTCCAATTTTGTGAAAATCAGAGCTATGGGTCAAAAATTATGACCATATGAAGTTTGGGGTTTGGGTATTGACTTTCCCTTTGTATTGTGGGTATTGTGGGTTTGGATGTCCCATGTGTCTGGGACATTCGGACCAAGATTATTCTCCTTTTTGATGTCTTCTTGGTGCGTTGAAATCGACTCTTTCGGGTTTAAGCTGCCTGCAAGTGTCCTTGGGCCATTAGGGCCTTTTTCTCTGTGTCACCCGACATTGACCAGAGCCGTCGGGACCGTTGACTCCCATCTTATCAGCATGGCATTGAGTGTGTTGATTTCGGTTTTGGGTGTCCGCTTGTCCTTGTGTGACACAGGCACTCTTTTTCTACTTTTGCCGCAATACACTAGGCCCACTCCTCGATCGGTTACTTTGGCTTTTTGGGCCCGACTATCCTAGAAAACAATTTTCGCCATACCCACAATACATTGGCTTGTGACCATTTTAGATTTTAGGTCCCGCACATACTTATTTCCCGGTTGTACGCGGACCACGCGAAACATTTTTTTACGCCTTTGCCACAATGAACTGAATTACGACCAAATTGATGACTTGACGATGCGGGAACTTGTGGCCTAAGTGAACCCTGTGTCTTTGGGATGCGCCGTCTCGACTTATACGTAATACACTACCTCTTTAGCATTTCAGGCCCGAACTAGGTACAATGAACCCTGATATGATCCGCATTGGTTCCGTCCATAGCCCTAGACCTAATTTGTACTAAAATAGGCCCTTGACTTCATTTTTCATATTTTTGCAAATTTTCACTAACTCCTTGGATTTTTTCTTTGGATAGGGAAGTTAGAGAAAGATAAGGGATCCTTCAAAACCTAATTTTAGGCCTCAAACCATTTATGCTTACTCAAGCTTGAAGAAATTGTGCAAGTTATCAAAATTACCTTGGGAGTGAATTTTGGATAACAATGGTCATCCCCACACAACTCTAAATATGAAAGGGGATCTCTATACCCTATATATTACCGGATGATAGGCCAAGTAGGGTTCCACATTACATGAATAATTCATGGGTATGACCCACCAAGTTGACCCCTATCTATATATGTTAGGTCTCTTTGGATATTTAATAGGCATAACACAAGAATATATAGTTTGGTCATGCACTCAAGTATATCATCGCAAACCAAGTATATATACTCTACAAGGTCTAATATAGAATGAGTCATTATCTTTCCCATCCTAAATTTCTATATTATAAGATGGGTACATTTATCTATTATATCGAATAGAAACATATTCTTAGGGGGAGTGTCCATAGTCATTCATTTCATTCCTTGATTCCAGATATTTCTAGTTAGTGGTGTAATATACCCGTGTGTAGAGATATTTACAATCATTCGACCCATGGTTAAGCCCACGATATCCATATCTATATATAGGTTACTATTCTTGTCATATGCATATGACCATATACATAAAGAGGTCCTAAAAATGTATTAGATAAAGATCAATTGACCAATCTCCCTATAGGGTGAGAGCTAGAGATAGAGGGATAGATAGAGATAAGGGAGGGATAAAAATGGGGCCACTTTATCTTTGAGGGTTGAGTTATCCTAAATAGTGTATGAACCTTATCTAAACTTTTCTCACTCTAATTCTACCATGGCATGGTGGGGAGGGGCACTCACCACCCCCCCCCACCCCCATCCCCCTCAACCTTCTAAATAGAGAGTTCAAGGGTAGGTGAGTATAGATATCGTTGATTTGGCCCCACACCCTATAAATAGAGATAAGAGGAAGTGGTTATCTATGCTCACCCCATACCCTTCTTTGTTGGATGAGTGTAGATATAGAGATTGGGGAATTCATATAAATGAGGAGGAAAATTTTTCAGGTTGTGTAGCTCAATTTATATCTTTGTTCACAATATTTAAAATACAAAAAGATGTGGCTTCTCTTCTCTTACTATGTGGTTAATATTTCTAGAAAATAAAATTTCCTCAATTTTTTTTTTGGAAACTCACCATTTACCTCTTGTATAACTGATCTTGTAAATCGAAAGTCCTTGCCATAAACCATGGAATAACTCAAACCATCATGTATCTCTCTAAAACAAACATGACATCGAAGTTATCGTGGTAGTATTTTGATAGGAGACCATTCCTATCAACATATGATCTAATATATCATTAAGATATTTCTTTCATGTTGTTCCATTCAATAAATAAACATGGCATAAAAAGGGAGTAACAAAGTTTCATTTTTGTAGCACACATGATCTATCGGACTTCTACTCGATATTTATCAATGGAATATAAATCCTCTCTCCAAACATGATCTCACAACCTCACCAAATGTTGATATTGAATGTATCTTAAAAATTCAAAACATTCCAAAAGAACATCATAAATGTAAGCCCTCTTAATTATATACATGATATATAGAGATGAATGACAATGCATATATATGGTAAAAATATGTAAATATTTTAATTTACTAGAGATATTGTTTCACTACATAAATGCTAAATTCTACCAAAAATATGTTGGGAAAACATGTTTCAAAAAAAAAGTTTAACACTTTTCCACAAAGTATGATTCTAACATAATAGTCCTTTCCTTGTACATTTCATTTTCATAAGCTACCTATATGTAGCACATCAATACTCAAGCAAATATTTATGATTATATTGTATTGCTATATATTGTCTCTTTCAAGTATATAGAAATATTGATTGTTGTTTCCATGAATCATGATATTTATATGATGTGGTGAGGAATTTTGTTTCATGCCACCTCTCGGAACTAGAAAGAATTTTTATAGAAATGTTTTATGATGTCTACTTCTATAGAATTTTTATCACTTAAAAGCATATGTTCACGTATAAGGACATATTAATAATGACATATTATGAATACTAGCTTTTGGATTTCATGAATACACTTCTAGAAGTAATTTTACATGTTATACAATCTAATATATAATATGTTAATTTGAAAACAAATTAAATGGTCAATATATAGAATATTTATGTTTATTGTTTTGATTCTATAAAAGTATAATCAAGTATAATAAAGAAACAACATCTAGAGTGGTAATTGATATGTTTTTTAGATTTTTATTTTGTTTCTTTACAAAGTTGTATTTGATGACTTTTCTCTAGATTTATCATCATACTAAAGTTTTGTTTAAAAAAATTGATTACACAAAATAATATGAAATAATGTTACTTAATTGTTAAAGTGTCGGGTATTGATGTGTTTATTAAAGATTGAACCAAGTTACAATCTTATTAGTTCGATGTTTTTATATTTCTTAGCATTTTTCTTATCTTCCTTTAATTTTGACGTATTAAACCTTGTTTTCTATCTTATTGACTTTATTATTATTCATATGGCCCACATGTCTCTATTTTCTTCTACTTCTCCATGGTTATTTTGCATCCCCTATTTTCACATTGTTTTAAATGTTTAAGCACTTTGATGCAATACAAGATTATTCTTACTAGTTTCATAATAATTACCAAACTAATATTTTGTCTAGTTGGCCTTTTCTCCTATACATAAAAGATACACAAATACATCTAGGCACATAAATTGACTACAATTGAATTTAATTAAAGCTGGAATGAAATATTTATTTTATTTTAAGAACCTCCCAACACAATAATATATATTTCAATTACAAATAACCACATAGACTTTACTAGTTTTGTATGCGTATCAATAAGATAATGGTTGGTAAAGGTAGACAACACAAAACTCCTTATTGAATGGACTATATTTTTTTGTTTATTGTTGTGGAGAAAGGAAGATTAAAAGAATTCTTAAAACATGCTCCAAAACACTTTTTTTACCTAACTCGTTTTGTAATATTAGAGGTTTGATAATCATTTAAGAGAGCTCGTGGGAATCCATAAAAAACGAGGGAGGATTTTAAACTATACGGTATGGTCCAGGCATCTATGAAATCATTTTCAACCATTCAAAAAAACTATCAAGTTTTTATTCATTACAATTTTGGTCATTCAGTTTCGTGATCATCATGAAATTAATCAATTTCATTTTGGAAGTTGATTACTCAAAAATTATTTTGCCACATTTACGGGATATAATTTTTGTAAAGTATCCCTGATGATGTGAATTCAAATGATTTAGTATATCCTATCTCTAAACCCTAATTTCTCTAGCACTTTAATTAGTCTGTATATTCACATGGTCTACATAGCCTCTATTTATGGATTTAAGTCCTGTTTATTTATTTATTTTAACTAAACATAAATCCCTCAATTTGTTATGATTATTTTTAGTCCATTTGTTATTATAAATTCACCATTAATATCTATAGTATGTTTCTCAAGAGTTACATCTAATACGTATCTTAAGGGTTTCTTTTCGATGAATTTGTAATACAACAATTAAAGTTTATATAATTAATATTAATTACTATGTGTAAATATTATGATTTAGATTTAGAAATATAATCAAATCAATAAATATAAAATAGATAAATCTCGTAATAATAATATATGATCAAACACATATTTTGAAAGCTAGATAAATTGAAATTAGGGTTAAAGTTAGTAAGATATCACTATTATGTGAGATTTGAAAGTATAACTTGGGTTTGAGACTATGCAAATGGCTTGTATAAAGTTTCATCATAGAAATTTGCCAAAATGTTTTTATCCCTTTATAGTTAATTTTTTATTCTTTTATTTTGATTTGAAACTATGTGCTAAAACCATTTTCTATGTCTTTGAATTGAAATATATACTCAAAATCTTGTGATTATGATTTTGTACTTGTATATGCACTCTCCTTTCTTATGACCTAAAAAGGGGTTTTTCGATTGATCTAGAAAAATGTTACTCTACCTCCAACGATTTGATGAGTACTTCTGATACATGTCAATACTTACTGATAGGTATCAAGCCACAAATAACTCTCCCTCCCATTAGTTGTATATGATTTTTAATAAATAGTGGTTTTAATAAAGACCTAATAAGTCCTCTCATAATTAACAATAATGTCTAGCTTTATTTGTATTATACACAAGAAAATTTTAGTTAAGCAACATAGGATATATTTAGAATTCGGCTTGTTGGCATGCTCTAAGGATTTGATACTTCAATAATTAGGGACCAAAAGTATTTCTTAGAGTGCTTGAGAGTGAGATCCTTTAGATATAAAATATTGAATGTATAGGTTGTATGTACTACAATATATAACTTATACAAATGATGTCCCACTAAATTTACACTAATCCAGTTGGGGTAACTTGTGCATTTAGAAAATTAATGATTTCAATTTCATAATATATATAGACACAAAATCTATGCACTCGGGTACATTTATAGGTCATAGAGCATACTAATATATTCACGATTCCTAAGAAAGAAAACTTGTAATTACAATGTCATCTAGGCATTTTCTTTTTCTATTATACATTTATTGATCTTACACACCCTAAAACCACCTGTCGGTATTTAATTGATTTATCTTTTATGGTCTCGAACACTAACACCCATTTAGGAAAGAAACACCCATGCACTCATTTCCCTTGAGGAACTCTGACCCTCTCGGCCCTTTCTCACTATTTTGGGTCTGTTTTACTTCTTGGGCATCTTTTACACTTTTGGGTCAACCTTTAGTTGTCAATTACGAAATTAAAACAAGGGAATCATAGATATACATAGTTATAGCTCTCAAATAAATGACCAATCACTAAGCATTATATACTATCACCTAAGCTTGTATCTAAACACACAAGAGCATATCAAAGCATCCATCTACTAGATAAACTCAAGGGACAAGGGTTTCATCACTTATGGGTACATAATATAGGAGGGGAATTCCATTTTATTCCATTACACACATTTACATTTTGATCATTCTAGATCTAGCTCACTATCTTAGTGCAACTTGTATAAGTGCATCCTACAACATCATTACACACAACCTCACACATAAATACATGGATTCATAAATGTAGTACAACACTCGGTACTAAATTCATTCTTCAAGTGATTCTCTGAGATCAGTCTGACTCTACATTATGAATATTATTTTATAAGATTTTATGAGGTTTGTGGACGTGCAGATAGACAACTTATTTTGCAGGTTACAGGTTTATTCGGCGATCAAAGACAAAAATAAAAGTGACAATTAGGGTCTAACATTAAATTTCCTCCTGCACATAAAAGACTAGATCTTGATCATTCACCTGAAACTAACACCCACAATAGACACTAGATCCTACAAGTGCTTTAGTGTCCTCCCATGGGCGCTCTGTCGACACAATCCCGAGTTTCAAAACCTCGGCAAGCATTAAAGACACACTCTTCTTGTCTGTTTCAACTATTCACTTGCCTAGATCACTTCTAGATTGCTCGAGAATTAGCTAAGTCTCTCTATCTCCCTCTCTTGCTTAGGGTTTCATATTTGTACATGTTTTTTTCTTGTGTCTTTATTGTACATTAACATTTGTATATCATACACTATAGTAGTTACTCGTGATTAGATTTAATTCAATTTATATTAAATCATTTGGTGAACCCCACTCATGATCAAACACTTGGATCCTTATTTTTCCTATTCTATTTGATCTTCTTTCATGGCTCCTCAAGTCTCCTTGCATCAATTACTTCAAATGCACCCACATTGCAAATATGTTCTCTAAAAATCCCTAGAAACTATGTACCTCCCTCGTAATATGCCACCTACACAAGTAAGTGTCATCTTTGATTGTATCTCTGATGACCCTATTGGTCCTAATACCACAACCAATAAGTCCATTTGTAAGTCAATTCAAGATTTACATTTTTATTTCAAGATAAAATTCAAGCTATGGAAATTGTGATTACATTGTTCACTGATGAAATTCAACATCTTAAGAATGCTTCTCAATCCCATGTTATTCTTTCTTCTAGACCTCATCTTAATCTTATGTCTACTATGTGTGCTCATATTAGTGATCCCTAAGTCTTAGTGCTACCAAAGCACCTCTCAAGTTTGATCTAAATGCTAAGAAACATGATATTCTTCTAAATCTCTGAATCACCAATTGATCAATTTGTAAACTACTCATTTCTACCCTCCTTATCAACTTTCTAAATACATAGGTATCCTATTTTCAAATATCATAGACTTAATAGACATCATGACAATGATTTCTATGCTTTAAAATGAAGAATTAAGTACCTTGAGCATCAGGGTTTTATTTCATTTGCTACACAAAATCCTGCCACATTATCCTCTCCAATTGCTAATCCCCACTTGGCTTCCAAATCTAATCCCTCTATGTCTAATGAGCCTCATTCCATAATTACTAATTTTCCTCTCTAGTAAGTCAATGACCACCTATCCAACCCAAAGTGTCATACTACCCTTAAAAATACATGCCTCGTCATGTCATCCTATCAAGTTCTCTACAACATTTCCAATTCCAATTATGCAACCACCTTTAAAAATTTATGTTGAGCCATATCCTCCTTCTATTAAGCCCTCTACAGGGTAACCAATTCCAACTAAGAAACCACCTCTCAAAATCCATGACCCATCTCCTCCTTCTATCAAGCCCTCTACATAATTATCAATTCCAACTAAGTAACCACCTCTCAAAAATGGTACCCCATCACCTCCTCTCATCAAGTATTCTACAACATTACCAATTCCAAACAAGAAACCACTAACCAAGAAAGACCAACCAATTCACCTTGTGATATCTAACCTCTTTAAACTTCCTCCTATCAACCCACAATCCAATCCTGGTCCTACTCTTGCTTCTAACTCTCATCGTGACAACAATATACTTTCTTATGATACATTTGAAACTCCATCACCATCATAATATATTTCTTACATCATCACATAGATCTCAATCATTGGCATAATTTGGAGGCATTGCACGTTCTTCCCCCTCTCCATCACTATCAAGTTGTTTCTAGCATCTACTACTCTCTCACGCTCCGTGTTTCATGCCTAATATTTTCAAGCATTCACACATCTCTCTAGTACATTGTACTGTCATTACCCAATGATACATTCTAATTATACAGTTCACACTTGAATTTGAGGGAACAATTCATTAATGAACTTCACATTATCTATGCTTCACACTCAATGTTTCACGATACATCTTTTCTAGCATTTAATCTCGTTTCTCAATGACGCACTCTTGTTCTATAGTGCATTCTTGACTATTGAGGTGAAATTAATAAATGAACCTCATCCCATACACATCCACTAGGGGGAAATGTTTCTCCTATCATCTACACATATTTTATATCACACCATCACACTTATGCAACATTTACATATCTTTCTTATATTTACTCTTGTTCACTTATACTACTTACATGTTGCACTTTGCTTACTCTAGTAGCGGATTATTAGTATGTCATTATATTTGTCTATACACATATGGGTTCACTTGGTATCTTGAGGCGAATTTAATAATTATCAAAAATTAACACACGATGCATGATGCTCGACATAGCTCTTTACTAGTCCCACAAGGCTCTGGGGTCATCTAATTTTTCTACTTTTATACTTCATACATCTCGGGTTCTATTGTCACATTATTTACTACTTGTAATTATTGTCACTTTACTATTCACTGATCTATACACACTTTGACATACTATTTATCTCTCTAACATGATAACGGATGCTTCATGTGTAGTATGTACCTTGCATGATCTATACAACCATGGTTATTTGTCAATTTTTGCTTACTATTGTTTGTGGGATATGCCCTATGTCTTGTATGATAATTATGTGCTTTTTGATGCTTCATCCTTGATTATTTTGTGAAATTATGAGTTATGTCCCATGTATGAAACCCAATTTTCATTGTTTTTCTTATCTTTCTAGTCGCTTTTTACATTAATCTTGATTGCATGTTATCTTTTCTACTAGCACTTATTACTAGTCTATCTTGTTTGCATGTGTCTTGGTTTCTACCATGCACATCCCCTACCCCTTATATGTATCCACTTCAGATATGTATATCATATCAGGGTCCTATCCTTTGGACTGTATTCTCCTACATTCGTCTCATGCACCCCAAACGAGGGGGCATCTATTGGGTGAATAAATCACCCCTACAATAGTTCAAGGCTACATTACAACACAACACAAGATACAAAATAAAAAAGCAACACGGTTTCATATTGGACCAAAAATAGACTTGAGTCTAAAACATAGAGCGAGAAACTAGCACCCAAATCTAGACAATAGTGGTGAGCACTTGTGTCCCCCTAGGCGCTTATGTCTTCAAAATAGTCAATTTCTCATATTATCACAATCTTTAGAAATTTAGAACAGTTCTATTATTGCAAGCACTTACATCCGATTACAAAATTAAGTTTATCTATACCTTTCAATTACAATCAAATTAGACTAATTAGGACTAATTGGAACAAATAGGGATGTACCATCTACAATGATGCTTATTAGGAAGTAAAATGGAAGGATAAAAACTAGACATCTCTCTTGAACACTCTTCTCTTTGAAAGATATCTCCCAAAAAATATTGCACTTGGCATGAGATCACCCAAAAAACTCGCACTTGGCGTGAGATTTCTGAAAAAATCACTCTTGGAATGAGATCACCCAAAAACCTCACCATCGAATTTAAATTAGTAACATCAAGAAAACAAGACAATTTTCTATCTCATACTCTCTCACATATCATGTGCACACTTTCCTTTACACATTCTTTGCATACTTATACACATATTCCTTTTATTTTTCATATACGAAACTTTGACTACTTTCTCATTTGTTATTTTGTAGGTCTTTCCTTAATACACAACAAGAACCATCTCACATTAGCAATAAAAACTCCACCATATACTCCTACACATATGCTTCACCTATAGGGTCTACCTCCCCTTCATATTATCTATGTTTCACATTTCAATCACTTGACACTTCACTTGACCACTCTTGCCGCCATCGACAACACTCTTCTCTGTAGGATCTGTTATGGAAAAATCACAACACCCTTGATATCTTACAAGTGAATGGTTGAGGAAATCATTGTGATTCATCAAACACAGAGTTATCCCAACATGTGGGACTTTGCAAACATGATAAACTTACGGAGAGTTCCCACTTCCTATCCTAACCTAGTGCCAACTACTTCAAAGTGTAGAGAGTTGTAGATCTAACACTAATCTAATGTTTTCCTAAGGATAAAGAGTTAGATAAAATGCATGAAAATTAAAACATACTCTAAGGGAAGGTGATGCACCAAGGAGTATTGAACAACATGCACAATAAACACAACACTACCAGAACCTTGTAATGAAAACAAAAACAATATGCAATAACCTTACATGCAATGAAATATCATAAAGTTGCAATATAACATAGAAGAGGGTTTAAAGCATCCACATATATGATTTTATTGCTCTCATAGTTGATGCAATACATCACATTTAGGGCCAAAGGCACATATTTTACATTACAATATTAAAATAGGGAGGTTTGGAATCTCCTCAAATCTCTTATAGATAAGAAAGAAGGGAGGGGGATATAGAAGGTGTCAAATTTTTGAAATGAGCCCCTCCTTACAATATATAGGAAAAATGAGAGAAGGGAGAAAGAGGAATTGCTCCCAGATCAAAATTTATGGACATCGAAGATGAGGGTGCCCATCCTATGATAAATGCGAGTGGTTGATTTTTCTTTTCAAATTTTTGACCCTTCATCGCACCCTCTTAAATCCAAAATTATGGAATTTTGGGATTCATAGCTTTGGGAATGTATTCTTTGGAGGTATTTCCTCATTTTGAAATACCTAACCTTACTTGAGAGATTTCCAAAAATTCCTATTTTCTATAAACCGAGCTCCCAGGTCAAACGCTATGGCCATCGAAGATGAGGGTGCCATAATGGAATAAATAAGAGTGGTTGATTTTCCTTTTTAGAGCTTTGACCCTTCATTTCACCCTCACGAAATCCAAACTTTGAGACTTTGGGATTCAGAGGTTCGGGAATTTATGCTTCGGAGGTCCTTTATCTGTGTTCATCTTCCCGAGTTTGCGAAACCTTTGATGTGTTGAAACCCGAATTTGTAAATTCAGACTTCGGGTTTTGAACTTCAAGTTATGATTTATGTGCACTAGGGCTTAAGGTGTTCCAAAAGTACAGAAACACCAAAGTCCAAAATTCAGACTTCGGGTTTCGGACCTTTGTGTTTTATGGGGTTTTGGGTTTGAGATTTTGGGGTTTTAGGGGTTTCAGGGGTTCAGGTTTCTGGATTTTGGGGATTTGGGTTTCAAGGTTTTGAGATTTTAGGGGTTTTGGGGGTTCAGGTTTTGGGGTTTTTCATCCATCCAGGAGGCATATTTCTCCAAAATCCCGAAGTCCAATATTTGGACTTTGGGTTTCATAATTTTTTTCCTCCCCACATGGCACTAATTATTACTCAACCCCACCGACAACTCGAACTCCCAAATGTCCTAAGTTTTAATTTCAAACTTCAAACTTTGATGTCTTTTTGACCTTTTGAGCTTACTCGATTCAGAATTGTTTCTGTCGAATCTGAATGCTTCCACGTCTGAATTTCAAAGTCCTCAGACTCTAAAGTGTCTCTTCAACATGCATCCCATTGAATCCCAATGCCTCACCACTTTAACTCACTTAGCGTGAGACCAAAATGTGAGCTCCTATGTCCAAATCGATCAAATTATTTTCTCTATACATGGTCATGCTTGTCTGATTTCACCTGAGGGGAAAAATAGGATAACAAGATCATAAGGTACACATCTTCTATCTAATTTATGATATCAAGCATTCACTCAATAACATAAAGTATTGGAAAATATATACACAAAATCTATGCACTTGGGTACATTTCTAGGTCCTAGAACATAAGAATATATTCATAATTCTTAAGTAAGAAAACTATTAATTAACAATATTTTTGGGGCCTTTTTCTTCATCTCTTACAATTTTATTGACCTTAGGGTAAGTGCACGAAGTTGGGGGGCCAAAAAGTAGACAAGAATCTGAAAAAGAAAAACGCGCTCACATTTTAATTTGTTTGGCTCGGGAATCACCGAAGCATAATGTGTACGCATTTTAAACAAGTCAAAATACGTACGCATTTTGTGTAGTATGGACCATGCATATGTGTTTTGGTGGTTTATACTTACAAAAATAAATGTTTAAGTATAATATTTATTTTATTATTTCTTATACTTTAAATTTATTTTAGTAAATATAAGAAATTAGGGTCACTCTGCACCTTATAGAAGTGGTCTCATAGCTCCAACAGTTATAATCTAGAAGATAGTTTTTCAAAATCTAATCTGGTCAGTACTTACTCATTTTCAGGATTTCAGCAAATGACCTAAAACTTTCAGGGCATATATATTGTAGTCGGTCTTTGTTTTGGGAAAGCATATAGTCATTTTTAGGTTTTTTGACCTTCTAAAATGGATTTTGGCCCTACCACTGCTTGAATTGGTACTAATTTTTAAATTTGTTCCATAATTCACTTTAGTGACCATAAATTAAATATATGATGTTTGTCTACTTCTTACTAAAAATATATCCTCACTTTGTAGATAGAGGATTGTTCCTTGAATCAAATTCATGTCCTATGGTCAAAATGAGGTGATTGTAATGTGCCTCCTCCTTAAGGTGTGATAACACTACTAGGTGTTGAATGAGTTGTTATGAATAGTACAAAGTGAATTACATGAAGTGAACTCGAGATGATTGCTCATTCTTAGAAACATGGTGCTCCATATAAAGATAATCCCCTCATCTTTGCTAGCTCTAAAAGCATCCTCTCATGGAATAAAATTCATGATTCTCATACATGCTTTTTCTCATATATGTCTCTTATGGAGATAAATGATGCCTTAATACTTCACAAATAATGCTCCTTTATAACTCGGTGACATGACTAGCTCATTTTAGCTTGTTCTGAAGGGTGTTCAATTAACTACAAAATGGCCAAAATGCCTTTTTAGGCCTTTAAAGGAAGTAGTCTCTCATAAAAACTAAATGAGTCGATCGATCACCATAAACACTATTCCCTACACACTGAAACATGTTGAATGATCTTTTTAGGACTTTCCTTTAGGTGAGGGTTTATGATTTAAGTTTTAGGGTTTAGGGGTTGGGGTTTAGGGTTTAGGGATCGAGGTTTAGGGTTTAGGGCTAAGGGTTTAGGACTCAAAGTTTAGAGTTTAGGGTTTAAGGTTTAGTGTTTAAGGCTCATAGTTTAGATTTTAGGGTTTAGGGTTTAGGGCTCAGGGCTTAGGGTTCATGGTTTAGGGTTTATGGTTTAGGGTTTAGAGTTTAGGGTTTATGGTTTAGGGTTAAGGGTTTAGGGCTCAAGGTTCAAG
Organism: Taxus wallichiana var. yunnanensis; assembly: GCA_018340775.1. Taxonomy (NCBI): domain Eukaryota; kingdom Viridiplantae; phylum Streptophyta; class Pinopsida; order Cupressales; family Taxaceae; genus Taxus; species Taxus wallichiana. Next base: position 165,668,596 of record CM031236.1, read on the forward strand.
GTTTAGGGTTGAGGATTTACGGTTTACGGTTCGGGGTTTAGGAGTTAGGGTTTCGTGTTTAAAGGTCGGGGTTTATGGTTTAGGGAAAAGGTAATAGGGTTTAGGGTTTAGGGTTAAGAGTTGAGGTTCAAGGTTTAGGGCTAAGGGTTTAGTTTTTAGGGTTAGGGTTAAGGGTTTATGTTTAAGATTTCAAGGTTTAGGGTTTTGGCTAAGGGCTTATGGCTTAGGGTCTAGGGTTCGGGGGCTTAGGGTTTAGGGTTTAGGGCTCAAGGTTTGGGGGTTAGGGCTTGGGTTTTAGGTTTTAGGGTTTAATATTTAGGGCTTAGAGTTTAGGGCTTATGGATTAGGGTTTATGGTATAGCGTTTAGGGTTTAGGGCTCAAGGTTTAAGTTTTAGGGTTAAGGATTTAGGGTTTAGGAGTTAGGGTTTAAGGTTTAAAGTTCGGGGTTCATGGTTTAGGGCAAAGGTTTGTGGTTTAGGGTTTAAGGTTTGAGGTTTAGGGTTTATGTTTTATGGTTAACGATTTAGGTCGCAGAGTTTAGGGTTTAGGGTTTAGGGCTTAGGGTTTAGGGTTTAGGGTTTAGTGCTTGGGGTTTAGAGTTTAGGGTTTAGGGGTCAGGGTTTAGGGTTTATGATTTATTTTTTAGGGTTTAGGGTTTACGGGCCTTTAGGAGTTAACATTTAGGCCTTAAGGTTTAGGGTTTACGGTTTAGGGCTGGGGCTCGGGGTTTGGGGTTTAGGGGTTAGGGTGCATGGTTTAAGGTTTTCGACTCGGGGTTCGGGGTTCGAGTTATGGGTTTAAGGTTTAGGGGTTAGGTCACGAGTTCGGGGTTCATCGAATTTGTAGGTAGAACATTCAAAGAGAGTCATCAAAATTTGATGTTTTTCATCGTTGATATTTTGAAGGAGGGAAATATAATATTCCTGACTATCCAATCCTTCCAAAGACCCCAATAGTCCTTAATCCTTGGATTTACAGGGAGACATTGTTACTTTGCTTCCATTTATAATGATAGAGATATTTGTAAATTCGTGTTATGACCTCTAAATCTATATGAATTTCAAGTTGCTTGGAAATCACATCACACCCTTCACTAGGATTGATGACTACCCCTATCTTTTTGTTTAGGGGATTTTGAAAACATCCATGGGTTTATCATATAAGGAATTATCAATGAATGGAAGGTCACTAAGTCGTAGGCCAGGTAATTCCCATTTAGAAGTAAACAAGAAAGATTTACTAGGCGATTGATAACCCCTTAGTGTTCTTAGCCATTCCCTATTTCTATGCTTATTTTGAACACTTTCGAAAGTTATGTAAAATTTACTATCCATTCTAGTTTAACACTTGAACTTTATCTTTCTCTAGAGGAGAGGATACTACAGGAAATTCAATTATGATCCTACACCTCTGCATTGATATATTCTCTATGTTTCCTTTAAGATTAATTTTTTGTTGTGATGGTTATTTTTTCCAACTTCTAATGGGTCATCCCTACTGTATAATACCATACATGGAAATATGAGAAATGTGAAATTTGTTTCAGAGTGTGAATAAATTTACATTCAAGAGAGCAAGTATATGTGGGGAGAAACAAGTTTGGAAGAGATGTGTAATATATGCATTACAAGGCACAAGGTAGATGTCATATCCATTTAGTTACTTGTTCCACCTCTCATAAACAAGGTACTTTTAAAAGCGAGATCTAAAGTGATGGTTCTAGGCACGAGACTAGGAAATATTGATGAAATATGATTTGGGGTTTAGGGTTTAGTGTTTAGGGCTCATGGTTTAGGGTTTAAGGTTTAGGGTTTAGGGTTTAGGGTTCATGGTTCATGGTTTAAGGTTTAGGGTTATGGTTTAGGATTTAGGTTTTAGGTTTAGAGTTTAGGGTTTAGTGTTTATGGTTAGGTTTTATGGATCGAGGTTAAGGATTTAGGGTTTAGGGTTTAGGGTTTATGATTTACGGTTCAGGTTTTAGGGTTTATGGTTCAAGGTTTAGGGTTTAGTGTTTAGGATTTAATGTTTAGGGATTAAATTTTAGGGTTTATGGTTTAGGGCTCGGGGTTTAGGGTTTAGGGTTTAGGTTTTAGGGCTTAGGGATTAGGGTATATGGTCTAGGGTTTAGATTTTAGGGCTCAGGGATAAGGGTGTAGGGTTCAAGGCTTAGGGTTTAGTGTTTAAGGTTTAGGGTTTAGGATTTAGTTTTTACGGTTTAGGGTTTAGGGTTTAGGGATTGTGGCTTATGGTTTAGGGCTTATGGTTTAGGGCTTATGGGTAAGGGCTAAATGTTTAAGATTTAGGGTTTAGAGTTTAGGTTTTGGGTCTAGGGATCATGGTTAGAGGTTTAGGGTTTAGGGTTTAGGGCTCAAGGTTTATAGTTTAGTGTTTAGGTTTATGGCCTATGGTTTATGTAGTGCCCACTTCCCTTTGACACTGTTTAGATACTGATCCTGACTCTATTGATCATATTTTGGATATTATTATATTTTGATGTAACAGGATGTGTATATACTAGCTCATGGATTATTATGGACATTATTATGTTTTGATTAGCATGATGGTTAGATGTTAGACTATGGATTAATATTGATCTGGATTCAGTTATTGTGCTTGAGGATCATTGAGACATTTTTATTATTATGTGGATAATGATATACTAGTTGACATGGACATGTTATTGATGTTAATTTTAGACATGTGACATTGATTATTATGAATAGCTCTAGTATAGAAATCTATTGGATGATGATATAGTTACAAATTGAATTTTAATGATAAATATTGAATCCTTGATATTGTTGTGATTTAAAATTAATAATTTTATGTTGCTTATATCATTTGGATGTTCTGATGTGGCCACGAGGCCGAAGGAGGTATTTTGCATTTTGCAGGTTAAAATCACAACAATGTTGGGGGACTGGAGACTAACCATATTGGAATTCAGTGTGAAATCAACAAGGTCACCATGGCAACTGTGTTTGAGTTGTATGTTGTGTTTTGTTAGGATTTCCCATGGGGGGATTTCCATTATTGTGACCATGGGGTATATGTGTGCTTTATTTGTTGTGTCCCTTTTTAAAATTATTGTTGTATGTATTTTATTTGTAATGTGCTCTTTATTTTAATTATTTTAATGTGATAGTATAATGTGAGAGTCATATAGTTAAAATTTAATTAAATTAAATAGGATGTGGAAGGTGAAATTAAATGTTTTTGCCTTGGTTGAAAATGAAATTTGATTTATATATTTTATAACCTTATGGTAATTAAATAAATCTTATGTCAAAAGGTTGTCATAAATAAATGTCATAGAAGTTAATGCATTTTAGAAGAGTGTGTAAGTTACCAAGTATGGGTTGTGTAAGAATTTGTAAGAGGTTGTAAGGCTGATTTTGGAAGGTCAAACACTCCTTCCTCTTTGAAATTCGAATTTGAACTTGGAGGACAAATTTGGAGGCTTGTGGGACAAGTTAAACTTGTCCCACACCTCTCAAAAACCTCCACCAACCATGATTATAATTTTAGAGTCAAAAGCAACTTATTTTATTATGTTTTGACATGATTTTATGAAAGAAGTGATTGCACTTGCCTTACAAATTTTAAATGCATTCCTTTTGGGGTATGGGCTACATTGTGTATGTAAGTAAATTTGTCATTTTTCTTTAATGGTGATTTGTTGTTGATGTGGATTGCACTCTTGGGGAAGGAAGAAAAATGATGTGGCATCCCACTTGGAATCCACATCATCCTCTTCCACCCTCTCCTTTAAAATTGGAATTTCCTCCTCATTTTGAGGTTGTTGAAGGTTGGAGATTTCACTCTTGGGTCAAATTTTTCTCTTGCCTTTGGAGCTTGCTTTGTGGAAGAGCTTGGATTGATTCACATGCTTGTACATTGCTGTTTTGGGACTGTGTTTTGAGCATCAAAGAACTGCTGTTTTGGAAACAAGTCTCCATTATGGAGAGGTAGGCTCTCACTCTTTTAAAATTGTTGTTTTCCCTCTTTTAGCATGAATTTTTGAATGTGTTGTGTTTGCAATTCTTAGAGGGATGGGTAGAATTCTTAGGGCATGGTGTGGAGAGAAGACTATGAGGTTAATCAGAGGAGGGATAAGGGATTTGCCATTGGCACTTGTCTTGAGGAGGGAGTGTTGGTTGGAATCCACCTAGGAAAAGAATATGCATGCATTTCTTACTTTGGGGGAGGTATAAGGGATAAATTTGGAGGAGGGATAAAGAGGGGTTGAGGAGGGATAAGGTTTATGGGATGGTTATGTTCTTGGTGGTTGTTGTAGGTGGATGTCCAATTTCAACATGGGAGGCATAAGGAGACCTCCATAGTTCTTGCTCTTGTTTGGCTTGCTTGCTCAAGCCTTTGTGATTGTATGACTATTTTCTAATGCAGTTGAGAACTGTTGCCTTGTTTTGATTTGTGTTTTCTTTGATTTTTGTGATACATGAGTGTTGCTTGCATGTGAAAGAAGTCCATGTTGCCATGAGTTGAATTATCATGCTCCATTTCAATATGGTTGGGGCTCGGGGGCCAATGGGGAAAGATGGCTTCTCTTTTCCCATTGGGTATCTTGGTTGGGTGGAGAGCGTTGCCTCTCCCCCTTCATTGTTGTGATCAAGTTGAAAAGATGGAGAAATTAGCATGTTGCTGTTTGAAGCTTGGAGAAATCAGTTTGACAGTCATTTCCTTTTTGCAAGTTCATTGTAACCTTCCCACTTTGAAGTGGATGATTTGTATTGTTAATTGTAATGAGAAGACATCTTGTATTGAAATTATAAGGTTGAAAGTGATAAGTGAATTGTAGAAGATTATTATTCCATACTGTGTTATGAGAAGAATGTGAAAGAAAGAAATATGTATTGTGCATTGTAACTTGAAATTCAAAGAAAGAGATAAACTATTGAATTATTGTTGGAAATCAAATAAAGAATTACATTCCTTTCTCAAAATTTCATTGTTGTATTAGATCCGAGTTGCTGTTGTGAAATGAAAACTCTATTTTGAAAGAGATTAAGAAATAGCATTGCCAGTAAATGTATTGTGTTTGAAATCAAAACTGGAGTTTAAACTTGGCATATGAACTGTCAATTAATTGTTTGAATCAATTGAATGTCTTAGATAATATTTGAAATGCCTCCCCATATTTGGAAGATTGCAAATTGGTTAATAAACTTGTTAGCAAATGATCTTTGTTTCTTTCTTTAATTCTGGCAATGAATTCCATAAAAATGTACAGTTCATATTTTTAGTTAAAATTGAGAAAGGAAACAAAGTATTATAGATGTATTAGGTCCTATTGAACCCACATTGAACTTCATATTTAAGACAATATCTCAAAAACTCTATCAAATCCAATTTTAACTTCACAATCCAACTTACTGTCAAAAAACGTAAAATTTACCAAATGCAACCCAATATCCAAATTGGACTTTGAAAATATACTTAAATTTACCCAAGACCATTTCCCAATGCTCAATTTACATGCTCAGAAGAAGAAATATCAAAATTGAATCAAATCTTATAAGTTGGAAAAACTGCCAGTTTTAAAATTATAAACCCTGCAGATCTATTTCTTAAAATTGACCCTCTAAACTTCACCAAATTCTAAAATTGATGATTGCTGTGCAAATAGGACTCGAGAGCTTTTCGGAAAGTCCTCGTTTTCCTAAAATGGAGCTTCCTATCAAAAGTTATGGCCATTTGAAGTTTTACTTCAAAATGGCCATCCCAAACCAAAAATGAAATAATTCGACCTTAGAAAAATTTAAATTTTGAACTTTGGAAAAATTCCTAAAAATTTCGCTGCCCCGCCAAGCCTCTCATCCTATCAGAAGTTGCCACGTGGCACCTTGGAGGGGCAGGCCCTTAATAAAAACTTAACTTTTTGAAAATTTTGCCTTGGGAAAATTTTCACAAATTTCCCCGCAACCCCGTGGCCCCCAACCAATCACGTGTTGACACATGGCAGGGGGGTGTGCGGATCAAAATGGAAAAACTTAAATTTTTTTGCCCTTTTGGAAAAATTTCACTTTTTCCTCCGCCGACCCGCATTCCCTGCCAATAGGATGTTGACACGTGTCCCCATGGGTGCACGGGTCCATGCAATTCTTTTAACCTTTTAACCCCATGGGTGAAAAATCCAAATTTCCTCCAGGCCCGCGGCCAATCACAAAGCGCCACGTGGCCATTTGAGCAAGTGCGGAGGCATGGAGGAAAATTTTCCTTTGGAAAATTGAGACTTTGGTTTTGGGAAAAATTTCAAATTTTTCCCCGCGACCCGCTCTCCCACACTAATCACGTGATGACACGTGGCATTTGGGAAATTTTCTCAATTTTCTCCCTATCCCCGTGGACCTCCAAGGGAAAAATTTCCCTAAAACTCCGCCTGGCCATAACTTGAGTTTTACAAGGAGTTAGGAGGACTTCTTTATATGGTTGGAAAGGTGAGGAAATTTCCTATCTAATGAGCCTAGTTTAGGAAAGTTTTGATAAATCTAAGTGTGTGAAAAATATAGTTGAAGTTTAGGGCTTGATAGAGAGTAGGCCTGGCGATAAATTTCTCCCTGAACCTTAGTAAAACTTGTAACCTCCAAATTGGAGCCTTGTAAACTTGTTATAAGATAAAAATGGAAATCTTGTGTTTGGTTAATCAGAATTTGTTCTAGAACCTATTTAGTTTCAAACTAGTGTCTTGCAACTTGGTTGTAGACTCTTCCTATATAAAAAAATTTATTCCATAATTTTCCTAGTTTGTTTCTTGGTCTCAAGTGGTAGTTGAAGCAGGCATTATTTTTTAGTTTGTTTCTTGGTCTCAAGTGGTAGTTGAAGCGGGCATTACGGTTTATGGTTTTGATTTTAGAAGTTAAATGCTAAAATATTTAGGTGAATGCTGAAATTAGAAAAATTACCTATGTCTTGACTGTATTATACTTTAAAAACTATCTCTTAAACCATGACTCATGGAGTGTGAGACTAATCCCATAAGGTGCAGAGTGACCCTAATTTATTATATTTACATAAATAAATTTAAAGTGAATAGAAGCATGTCAAAATCATACATAATGTTTATAATACATAGAACGCGTACGCGCGTTATGTTATACTACATAGAACACATACACGTTGAATTTTTTTCTTTTTTGCGGAAAAATGCGTCCACTTAAGACCCCTTTTGACCCCCTAACTTGGTGCAATTACCCCTTAGACACTCTATAGCGCTTTTAGTTTTCGATTGATTTATATTTTTGGCCTCGACACTATCACCCATTTAGGAAAAAAGTGCCCAAGCGCTCTTGTTCCTTCTAGGTGCTCCTAACCCTCTTTATCCCTTTCTCACTATTTTGGGTATATTTTAATTCTTAGGAATCTTATAAAATTTTGGCTCGTCCTTCTAATTGTCAAATACAAAATTCAAAAAAGGGAATCATATATATATATACATATTTATAGATATCAAATAAAGTACCAAACACTAAGAATTACATAATATCACCTAACCTTTCATCGAAAGGCATGCAAAAGCATATCAAATCATCCATCCAAAGACATTCACTCAAGGGACAATGGCCGCATCGCTTCTACATACACAACATAGGAGGGGAAGTCTATTCTATTCCATTACAAACATTTACATCTAAAACATTCTAGATCTATCCTGTTATCTTTGCACAAGGTCATCCTAGGGAATCATTACACAAACCCTCACACATAACTACATGGATTTTAGAATGTAGTGTAACACTCGAGTACTAAGTTCACTCTTTGGGTGACCGTGGTGGTCGATTCGACTCTACATTACGCATCATTTTTACTAGATTTGATGTGGTTTATGGACATGTTTAGGTAGACAACTTATTTTGCAGGTTATAGGTATATTTGGAAATCAAAGAGAAAAATCATAGCGACCATTAGGGACTATCGGTGAAGCTCCTCTTGCATAGAAGACACCGAGATCCTAGTCATTCACATAGAAACTAGCACCTAGAATGGAAAATGATGCCCATGATCCCATTCCCATAGGCACTCGACCAGCAAATTCCCAAGTTTTATAACCTCCAACAAGCATTTATAACACTCTTCTCAGTCTGTTTCAGACTATTCACCTTCCTAGATCACTTCCAAATTACTTGGGAATCAGCTAAGTCTCTCTATCTCCCTCTCTTACTTAGGGTTTCATATTTTTACATGCTTGTTTTCTTACGTCTTTACTATACATTATCATTTTTATATCATACACTACAATAGTTACTATTCAATTAGATTTAATTCAATTTATATTAAATTAGGACATGATTTTTTTCTAGAGTCCAAATTCTTTTGTCAAACTTTCCCCTTATCATGCAATTCCTCCAAGGTTTAGTTTGCGTCCTAATATAAGAAAGGAGATGAATTTCCATATATTTAGAGACGTGTTCAATAAAAGGTAAATTATTTCTTGAAGAGTTAAATACACTATAAGTATTGAGTATTGGTTCTTGAATACTATTATAGGAGTTAATTAATATTCCATTAGTATTAAGTTAATCAATGTGTTAAAGGGAAAATAATTGGATAAATTTTAAATGATTATTTTCAAGTGCCTTTGGTCACTATTTTAGGTACTACAATTTCAACTCTAAATTATCTAGAAATTGGTATTATCTAATTAATATGAGTAGAATTATATTACATGAACCAGATGAATTCATATTACATTTATAATTAAAAATATGGTAGAACAATTATGATTAACTTGTAAATAAACTAGATTTGTAATTTTATGGTTTGTGAGATGACATATATGGCTCATACTAACTTCGACTATTTCCTTGATAAGTAAGGAATGTTTGTGGATCTTGGGATGTATGCACATCCTAAACATAAAGACACTAAACCATACATGTATTTATGGAATCACACTACACCTTATATTTTTCCATAAAGCATTGGACTTGTTTTTGTGAAATTATATTATTTCATTCTCCCTTCCCCTTCATTTGTGTCATGTCTTTATATCTTTAGATTTGGTACTCTCATCTATGTCTATACTTGAAAAACAACTAGTTTCCTACAAATAACTTCAAGAACACATTAGATGACTAAAAATGAAATTATTGAGTTGGAATGACCTTAATGGTCACCCCATTTTTATTCATCAAGCACTATACTACATTTCAAACTACATGTAGTTCTCAAATTACATTGTGTAATGTGTATATAAGTTAACCCTTTGTTTAGATTTTCCCTTGCGCTTTTGAATAAATAGCACAATATATACTTGTTCCAATTGAACCACTTTTATGTAGATGTAGAAAACATAAAAATACTTTTGTTCCATGTTATGTTGTATAGCAAGATATCTTTGTATCATTCTCTTAATTTTTCTTATTTCATAAATGGTATAGAAATAGGTTTTTCTACATGATAAATGGTTCGAGGTATATATATATATATATATATATATATATATATATATATATATATATATATATATATATATAGAGAGAGAGAGAGAGAGAGAGAGAGAGAGAGAGAGAGAGAGAGAGAGTCCTTTACATTGAAATTTAAATCCTATTAGTGTGTCATATCGACCGAAATATAAGGTGTGAATATGAAAGGAGTAACAAATGATATAATCATGTAGAAAACACCCTAGAGCCAAAAGATTTGAGACGATAAGACTTTGGACGAGAGTTTTTATGGTCTTCTCTAGGTTGTATGGTCTGTTAAAAAGATAAATAAAAGTATAATAGTCAATTACAATATATATATATATATATATCTTTGTGGCATAAAATAAAATCACATGGGAGAATCAAATATTATAAATTTATAAGACAATCAAGTAGTATGAAAGTAATACAATAAGGACTTCACCACTAAGTTTGTAGTATTACACATTAAAAAAATCCATAGAAGACTATGCAAGTTGTTTCCACTTGAAGGCCTCCAAATACCACCAAACAAATTAAGAAACATATAGTGGATTGAAAACATAATCTACCATAGATTACTAGTGCAAGTTGTTCTTACTTTAAGGAATCCAAGAGAAACCCTAGTGATTAATTTTTTTTTTCTTATTTCTTGGCATTTCCCATCACATGCCCCAACATCTATGTGAAAATTAAAATACTATATATGAGAAATAAATCATGGTGGTATTTGTTTTATGTAACTATCGAATTAAATTAATGGTAAATAATTTTAATATATGTATTTATCTTATTATTTGTAGCACTTCTGTGGTAACACCTTTGCATGGCCTCAAAATGTCAAATTGTCACATGGTTTCTATAGTTGAAATTATGTGGGATAAATTTAAAATTTTGTTAAAACACTATGCACTTTCAAGTATTGGTGGGTGACCTCTACAGATTTCTAGAAGATACAATAATATTGCATAGTGTAGTTGAGAGGGCCTAGGAAATTTTAACTTATGTTTGAAATTCAATCCAATTTTATATTAAATCAACATATACTATATCATGGTATGGGAATAAATATATGTGATATGTATGGTGTGGGAAAAAGGAAAATGTAAGTATATTACTAATTGCATATAGGATACAAAAATATCCGAAGGGATTTAAGTGTAAAGCTAGTTTGGAAATGTTTTGATATGATTGATGGTGTACAATGTAATTGAGATATATTTAAAATAAATCAATCTGAATTTTTATTTTTATTTAAATATTTTTATAATAATAATACTATCAAAAGATTAAAGGGAAACAATACAATTACATTTTATGAAGTTGGAAAACTACTTATGAATATAGATCAAACACATAATATGTTCAAGGACAAATAAAATGGTAAATGGCTTAGACTTTGTCCAATATGTAACAAAGTTGTGTGGTATTCCCTAAATTTGTAAAAATGAGATACAAATAGTATTTTTAAATGTGAATATGTAACAAAAATACATACTTTATCTATGGTTCAAATAAATAAATGCAGACAAATATTGCAATTATTAAAATCGGTGTCCAATCACTAAATTCTCTAAAAATCTATTATCTCAAATATTTTTGTTACAAAAATATTTTGATGATATATATATACTTTAGTGGATGTTGTCACAGTGCAAATAGGTATGCATCACTTTTAACTTCCATTTTATTGTAACAATGGCTAAAATCATAAATTATTGTGTTGTTATATATGGAGGCCATCTTCTAGAATATATAAAATATCCTCTTCCATTGGTATATATATTTAAGGTGTATCACATCATATTATGCATTATGCATATTACTTAAACGTTCATATAAATGAAGAAAGAAAATTCTTGTTTGTGTACCCCAATTTCTATGTCTTCTTGATATCCTTAAAAAAATTGCAACTTTGCTTTTGCTATGTGTTTAATATCTCTAAAAGGTGATTTTTTATCCCTAAATTTTTTTGAAAACTAACCATTTACCTCTTTCAACTAACCTTATAACTCAAATTTTCTACTCATAAACCATGGGATGAAATATAAGTTATTTATTGTAACATGTGGATAATATACCATTCCTCTTATCATATGATCTAATGTATCAATAGTTTTTTTCTTCCATGTTATTTATTTCACTAAATAAATATCGGAAGGTAAGGGAAAACAAAGTGTCCATTATGTAACTAAAACTATATATGAGGATTCTATTGGAAATATTTTTAAAGAGTAAACATCTTCTCTTGAAATGGTATTTCACAACCCTCGCAAAATGTAAATGGCTAATATAATTTATAAGGTTGATATCTTGAAAAAATATCATAAATGTAAGTCATGTAGATTATCTAACTAATATATCATAATGAATCTATTGCAAATATTTGGTAAAAATATGGAGATATTTTTACTTGTTAAAGATATTTGTTTTTATTAATGTAATAAATAAATTGTATTGAAAAGATGAAAGGAAATATGTTTCTATGAAGGCTTGACACATTTTTAAAAATCACTCGCACCATAATTTATGCCTCGACACAAATAATCTTTCCTTGCATATTCATTTGTATACTAAATATAAATTTTGTATAGGACACATATATGCCTTGTGATACAAAATTTTGATATATATTTGTGTTTATATGAAATATATTACCGATAAAACATATGTTCATATAAAAATAAAATATTAAGAATACTATATTTTTGATTTTATACATACACATCTTTATGTACAATGTTTACATGTTACATGGTATTATACATGAAATGTAAATTTGAAAACAAATTAAATGGTTTATGTACACACTCATCTTTATTGTTTCAAATGTATAAACAATATATTAAATTATACGACGGAAATAATATTTAGAGTAGTTATTATAATGTTTTTAGTATTTTAATTTTTATTCAAAAAGAAACACTTGATAATACTCATCTATATTTATTTTTGTATTTAATTTTTCTATAAATTTTATTAGACAAATGAATGTAAAATATTATTACCCAATTGATAACATTTTGTGTATTGATGTGTATATTGACCATTGGTCCAATTTAAACCATTATTAATTCATTTTCTATATATTTATGGACCATTGACTTTTCTTCCTTTGTTTTCGACTCCTTTTACATTGTTTTCCGTATTATTTACTTCTTATTTAGCTTTATGTGGTCCACATCTATCTATTTTTTTCTATTTTACCATAATTCTCTAGGATTATATCTCATCCCCAACTTTCTTACCATTTCAATGTTTAACTTTCAATACATTACATGACAAGTCATGCTAGTCTCACATCATCAAGCAAAACTAGTATTTGTCTTGTGGGCCCTTTTCTTCAATGATATTAGTTTCTTGATGTTTTGGTGTTGTTCTCTTCATTATTAGTTCCTACCTCTGGCAGAATACTATACATTTCAATGTAGCATATTAATTTTTCAAAAGTGGCCAATAAGATGTTTTTATTTTTTCCACTTTGTCATATTCTAAAGTTATGACTAATTTTAAACATTTTTAAAATTAACATATTTATTTTTCTAGCCAATTGATTGGTGTTCAAGGGTGATGTGACTATTTTTGAGTCTTATTGCCAAAACAATTTTATAACATTTTAAAATAATAAAATTTTAAACTGACAAGTGTCCTATCATTTATATCAGATTTTGACAGTATTTATGAGAATCATTAATTCAATTCAATACATAATGTGACTATTTTTAGTCTTATTGCCAAAGCAATTTTCTAACATTTTAAAATAATAAAATTTTAAACTCTCATTGATTTAGTCATCCACATCAAATCATCAATTATTAAAAATTATATTTTCCATATTTCAATAAAACAACTGTCCCTTTATGTAGCTATCAAAAACATTAATTTACAATTGTCTAGTTGGTTGCTGATGTAGAGAATAGTAATGACACTTATATACTTTGTCTAGTCATGTCTAGATAAATCCTAAGTGGTTAAGCTGCTGAAGCTAGAGTGTATAATCAACCGCCTGTGACGTCTCTATACACATTGACTTGAAATTTTGTCACTCTTCCACAAATTTATGGTTGTGCATTAAATCTACACTCAGATATGATAAACTGGATGCCTTCTCCACAACATCTACTAACTTCACACAACATAGGCTTACATGCCTCATAGTCTTCTGACCATTTTTCCGTTTTTCTTCAATAATGACATGAAATCTGCATTGCTAAAATATTAATGAATGGAAAATGTGAGTAGATGGCTAATGTATTAAAGCATGGCTAAAGCACTATCATATATTTTTTTGTTAAAGTTTATATATGTGGGTAAATAATATAGCAAATCTTCATATTTACGGTGGTGAGTTAGGCTAGATAAAAGATGTAGATGCAAAAAAATTGAATACAAATATTTTAACAATTTCCAGTTTTCATATAAAAATTAAATTTAAATTATTTTGAATTTTATCAACAAAGGAGGAGCTATATAATTTGTTTATTGGAGGCATTTGGTTGCATATAATATCAACTACTCATGTCGTTAGGATTTCAAATTTACCGTAACAAATTTGTGGGAAAATTAAGTTAACTGGAAACTAAATTAATAGACATATGCATGGTCTTTTTTCATTTAAAAACTTTTGGAACAAGTATCTATCCTCCAAAAATTACTATTTATCTATTGTCATGGCTAACAATTGTTTCCCTCAAAAACATTCATTTTACTTATTGCATATATATGCTAAATTGTTATGCCACCTCCAAGGTCCATTTTTCTTATGTCCTTCCAGCTCTTAAGCAATAAATCGTCTAACCAATTAATCAAATTTATATCAAACTACTTGCAGCATACATGGCAGGAACTGGCCACCTTGCGGCTCTTGTTTATTCACTAGTAAGTATCATCTCATGCGAAAAGCGAAGTCCAATTTCACTGTAAGAGTTCCATATATATACAAGGGTGCTTTTACGCATTTAGGAATGTAAAATGGTCACAAATGAATTGCATTGAATTTGTAACGAAATAATCATTTTATTTCACAAACATTCCTTCACAAAAAATTATATTTCAATGATATATAAATAAATAAAATCTACTGATTGTGTCTATGTATCAATACGATAACAGTTTGAAAAATTAAACCAGACAAGACTACTTATCAAATGCATTATATAATTTTGCTGATTGTTAATTTTGTCTCCAGTTCAAATTCTTTAATTTTGTTGATTGTTAATGTATTTTATCTTTCTTGACACATGATCCAAAGCAAACTCTTCTTACTTACTCATTTCGCAAACATAGAGGTTGGGTTATATTTTTGGAAAAAGAGATCAATATTTTAGCGACTCGTGATGAATCTAGAAAAAAGTGAATGAGTGATCACATTCATGAAATCATTTCCAATTGTTCCCTATAAAAGTTTATTTTATCCATTACAATTTTTTGATCATCATGAAATTGATCAATGTCATTTTTAAAGTTATGGACTAAAAAAACAAATTTCCACATTAATTGGACCTTTTCTTTACAACCTACCGTTGATAAATGCCTCCATATTCAAATGATCGAGTGTATCCTATCTATAAACCCTAATTTATCTACAAATTTAATTATGAGCTATATTTTCTTATGGTATGCATATAAAGCCTTGGGTATTGTTTTTTAATTATTTATACCTAAACCAAAATTTTGTAATGATTTTTGGTTAGTTTAATATAATTGTTAATGTAAATAAATTATTCATATCTGCATTATCTTGAGCCAAAGTTACCTCTAGTACAAATTCTAAGGGTTTTCCTATTGGTGAAATCGTAACCTCAAAACTCATGTTTATCTAAATATTCTTAATTATTATGTAAAGGCTACGATTTAGAATTAGAAATATAATCAAATAAAAACTTAAAAAAATTAAAGACCATGTAATGATAATATATGATCAAGAACATAATTTACAATATTGATAAATTAAAATTTGTGTTATAGTTAGTATGATTGCACCATTATATGAGATTTAAAATATCGTCATATATTTGAGACTACGTAAATGGGTGTTGTAAAGTGCCATAATAGTAATTGTAAAATATGGGAATGTTTAAAATGAGTACACGTTGAATTGTCCATTCTAAATAGACTTTATTTAGTGTTTTATCCCTTTTTGGACTTTTTTTTCCTTATTTGTTCTTATATGAAATTGGGTGCTAGCATTTGTTTCTTCTATATCATTGGATTTGGAATCTACATTTAAAATAATTTGATAATGATTGTAAACGTGTAAATATATTATCCTTTATTTTGACCTAAAATTTTGTTAGCTTGATTGATCTCTAGAAAAATATCACCTCCATGCCAAATGGTTTTATGAACACTACAATATATATCAATACTTCAAAGAGGTGTTAAGCCATACACACAGCTCCCCCTCTTAGTGGATGTGTAAAAATGTACATAAAAGGTGTTTTTGGTAAAGACCCTAGTAATGCCTCTAATACTTAGAAAGGATCATTGATTTTATTTTTTTAAATGAGAGTATTCTAGCGAAATAATGTAGGGTGTATTTACGATCTTAGTTCTTTAGTCTATTATAAGGACGTGTTACTTCAATAAATAGGGCCCAAAATTGTTTCTTATAGTTCTTGAGTTAGATACCCTATTTGCTAAAGGTAGTCACTTGCGATGTCTCTAATATGTAAGGTTTATTTTATTTTATATATAACTTAGAAAAATTATTTATCATTCGATTACACTTAATCGAATTGAGGTAACATGTACATTTCAAAAATCAATGGTTAAATGTTTTTGATACAAGTACTTGCCTGTGTCATATTTATTTGTTTATTCCTCTCCCTTTGGAATCATTCTAAATAGATTTATAATGGGACCTTATATGAGAAAGGAGATGAGTGGTCATGAATATGTAGATGTGTTCAAAATAGGGTAGATTGTATGTTGAAAAGTTAAATTGAGTGAAAAGTAATAAATTTGTATCTTAGTGATATATAAGATGAGTGAGATTCCTTTAGTATTAATTTAATTAATGTGTAAATGGGAAAATAATAGGATAAATGTTAAATGATTGCTTTCACATGCCTTTGGTCCTAATTTTAGGTATTATTTTAACCTTAAATTAAAAAATAAGTGTATTATTAAACTAATATAAACAAAGATAAATTTTATTATATGAATTAAATCAATCCAAATTATATTTTTATAATGAAAACTATAGTAGTAGACATATAATGAACCCTGTTAGTGAATATTTTTATTCCATTATGTAGTTTTTCCTATACATGTATTTAGCTTTCTAAGGTTCTAGATGAATAGATATGAGTTACACTTATCTACCTTTTTAGGTGGTGGTTACACTTCCCCACTTCTTATTTATACACCTTTTGTAAAGCTATTTTATTATGTGTTATATGTACAATATATATTTTGGATCATGGTAGGTTCCTCTCTCTTGCAACTTTACTCTCTTTATGCGTTCATATTTATCAATGCCTGATCTTGGCCCACATTTTCACATGGTATCAAAGAACATTCTCATAATCCAACATGATAGTTTTATTGTGTTTATTTTTTTGGAATCTTGAGTTTTTCAAGCTTGTTAGTGTACATTCTTTGATCTCATATATGATCTTCTCTTACATATTTGGATAATCTAAACAATCGTAAAGAGTGAAGAAAATGGTTGGTTTTGAAAGACAATATTCATTCTTCACATTCTCGGAGAAACAAACTACACCATTCGGTATACATCATGCAAAAACTATAGGATTGATAGTAAAATAAAGTATTCTTTAAAGAAAATTAGATCTAGTATTGTTCATTTTTATCATCATCTCTAGGCCATTTGGTGAAATTATACATCACACCAAGTTCGATTTTATTGGGGTTTTCAAGAAAACTAATAGGTATTTTCAATTTACAATATTTTGTGGAGGATTTAATTTTTAGGATGGTCATTGAATCTTTCAGAGTGTAGTTGTTGTACCTATCTATAAATTCATATCAACCTTATAATGTTAACTATTGTACTCACTATGTGGAGAAATATTTGATCTTATAAGTACCCATACTATATGTAAATTTTCTTTGAGTTGAGGAAGTGATTGAACTTGTGTGGATATGCCTTTAGAATGTTTGTAGGGATATATATACTCAAGGAGGTATTCATAAAACTATTATGTTTGGATGACAATATCTATGACCTATAGTTTGAGGTGGAAAAATTTTGTTGGGTGACTGGATCATTATTCTATTGGGGTGACCTAGCTATAATCTTGGGCACATTTATTTTGATAAGTAGGCATGATAAGCTAGTAGGTAGGCTACTGAGGAAGTGCACATGTCTCCCCCAAAGGTGACATATTATGTGTAAAAGTTTTAAAAGGGACCCTCGCCAATTTTCTTTAACTAAGACCATGGTCACAACTAGTTGAAGGGGCTTAAGTCATGGAAAGTAAATGATTTCAAGGAAACAAAACAATTGTTTATTGTAGTAGGCACATGAGTAAGTGGTAAATAATTGTAAGTAAATGGAACTTGTAAGAATCATAACTTTCTCTTGGAAATTGTTTTTGAGGAGCCATTTTTTTAAATTCCTATTTCTTCATGGTCTTTGTAAGGGTACTATTTCCACCTTCTTTTTCAACTTATATGAAAAAATATTTTAGTGTTGGGAAATTATATTCACACTACATATAAATACCATATAATTTTTTTAATAATGATTTAAAATAATGTTCCATTTTACATGTTCATTATGGGTTTATGTATTAACTTCCATTTTTCTATTGTCTAACTAAATTCATAGAAACATTTATCCTAAAAACAAGGGATATAAAATCATTAAATATTCTATGATGTAATTCTCTATCTTCTTGGAATTTTTCCTGAGCCTAATGACTATAAAAGTATAAAATTGTTGAACAAAAATGACATGGTCTAGAGACCAATGTGTCTCATTGTTTGTGTTGATATTCAACATAAGCTTACATATATAGTTATTTCCCTTTCAATTCTTGGAAATTCATTTGATATGTTTATGGAGACCATGATTCTCCATATGAAAGTGATGCTTCCTCAAAAAAACATTCATGTGTGGATAATAATGATACTTTTACAAATCATCATCTTTCATTGACAACCCATGTATGATTGTGGAAAAGTTTATGGAAAACTCAAATTTCATAGTTGTTTCTTTGAGAGCTTCTAGTGATTCATTCAGGGTAAATTTTGAAGCACCCTAAAAATAACCATAGACATTACTTGGATAATTTATAAAAATACTTTGAAATATTGGTGAATGCCATGAAATGAGTTGTGTCGATCGATAGCATAATGCTACTAGCCCATAGAAAATTTATCTTTTGTGAACATAGTAAAGGAAATTTGAACCTAAAACTTTGTCTATTATTGTAAAAACTAGGTGAACCAACCCAAAACTTAACTTGTACCCAAAAATTATGTGAAATAGTAAGCACATAACACCTTAAAATCAACCAAATCCAATTTTCAAAAACCGAAATATTTGTTAATTAAAAAATATTAGCCACTAAAATTTACACTGGATTCATTGTAGAAGGATTGTGGTATTCCTATATACCTATTATAACTTCATAGTCAAAATTCACTTCAATAAGAGATTCCAATGATTCTATGAAGCAATATCATGACATTTCTTTTATTTCTACTTCAAAGTCTAGAGTTACTTCTTTGGGAGCTTATTTTGATTCTTCATAAAAGAATAATGTCATTCACCTTGTACCTATTTTAACTTTAGATTTTAGAGTATCTTATTTGAGTTATTATAATGATTTTTGTAGTGCGGGGTCATATATGTCTTCATGATTAACCTTATTATGACACATACCTATTATACATTGATTATTTATTTATAGAGTCCCATGTTTTAGATCTATATGACACAATTAAGGAAATTTCTCTCCACTTTCAGGAAATTCCTCCATAACCTATTATTTCATTAGAAACCGGATGTCCTTTCTTAAGGACTTTTAGTGATTATCTACAATAGTACAATCCTAAATCACTTGTTTCATTATATTTCATAGTTGTTTCCTTGAGGGATTATAGTGATTCTCTATAGAAATACATTCCTCCACCACTTGTTGCTTCTTCAAAGTCCATATTTCCTTCCTTTAAGAATTCTAGTGATTTTCTAAATGAATATTCTCCATGTCTATAGGATCCACTTCATTGGGAGGTATTCTTATTTGATGCAACAACATCATTAAATAATTAAGATATTACATGTCTTGTGAAATTTTGATTGTTTTGGATAGGCTATAAAGGAGAAGGAATCATGGAAATGTTTATGGGAAGTTACATGAGTATGTGCAAGGTTTTACGACAAGGTTTCACTCTAAGATTTTATGGAAAGTGATAGAGTGTGTGTATTTTTCAAAGATCAGTGTATGGAACCATGTGGATTATAGATCACGGGGAAAGTTAGGATAACTAAAGGAAAAGTAAAAAATGATAAAGAGGGTAGATGGAGTTAGAAGGAAGTGTGTATGAAAAGAAAGAGGTAAGAAATCACCAAAAAATAAATTAACAGAGAAGCTTAAAAATATTTTCTTAATTGCGAGATCGATTATCTCAAATCTATTCATATTAAATAGGAGTGAAACAAGTGGGAATATTTTTGGGAAAGTTTTCTTATCCTATATAAATACAGGTCTTCACCACAATTTTGGAATGCTGAATACAACTAAAGATTGCACGAGGTAGAGAAGAAAATACTATAAGAAGAAGGTAAAAGGAATACGACGTTAGAGCTTGAGATGAAATACGAAACAAATAAAATTTGGTGTGAACCTAGGATCCATAGAATTTAATAATCCTCATAACATATAGAAGATACTTAAGTATTGAAATAGCCAAATCATGAATATTATTGTGGATATTATTAAAAACATCCAAGTCTAATCGAATATTTTGGTTGTTTAATCGGTTGTGTGACTTTGTATTAGGAGTATTACTTGCCCTTATTTCAATTAGTATCAAAATGTGGGTAAAAAACTTATAGTGGAAGGTTGTAAGGACCTGGTAGAACACTTATTGTTATGTAACTAGTCGAGAATCACAATGACGCCAAGAAGGGTTGTTTATGGAGGAATAGAAAGGAAACCATCATGGGTGGATTAAAACAAGTTATGATGGAACAAAGTTCAGTAACGACTAGCCTCAATTTTTGAGGAATACCAATGAAGAGGTTTTATCGTGTAAGAAACTTAGAGTGATGATAAATATGTAGCATGAGGTGTATTAAACTTGAGAGTTGATGGAGGTGAAGTAAATGAAAAGTAGGAATAATAAGCCATAGATGTTGGAAAATTATGACTCTTGAGATATGTCTCAAGAATGGGTCAAGGGCCATGTATGGATATTCCTTCATTCTTTGGGGGAATAGAGACAAAATAATTTTTGTATTGGTTGACAAGTATCAAATAATAATTTTTGTTTGAAGAGATATAAGACTCACCACATGTTCTGGAGAAGAGAAAAATACTCGAGAACTCATTATGGTGGAAATTGATTCAAAATGAGTTTTAAAGAAGAGGAAAATACAAGATAGTGAGTTGGGACTAGATCATTGGAATGTTAAAGAGTAAGTTACTACATTTTGATTACAAATGTAATTATTCAAGACGTTATAAAATTTGAAGTAAAATTTGTTGGTCGAGAATATACTGAGGAATTTCACCAAATATTGATTCGATTTGGACATACTAAATTCAATCAAGATTAATTTCTTAAGGTATATCAATGATTTAATATTTTGGATCTATGAGGAGCTAGGTTATATGTACATATAAAATATGGACGAGGCTTACTAGCTAACCTTAAAATTGGAGGAAAATATGACGTGTAAGAGTCAAATTCCTTGTTAAAGAGGAAGCCATACTATGTGTGGTAGAGGTAAAATTACTTATGGATACAATAAACCACAAGAAGATGAGAACAATAGTGTGAAATTTCCTACAAAAAGTAGTGTGCAAGTTGATAGGGTGTCTCACTCATCAATAGGGCATAGAATAGTTTTTTCGGGGGAAGAGGAAAAGGATTCTATAGGATGCATTTCAATTATGGAACCACCTTTGGGAATTATAGGTTCAAAGGTTCAAATACGTAAAGTGAATTCATAATTAGGTCCACAAAATCTATCACAAATGTACTACATGGATACATGAAGTCAACAAGATACGTTGAGAATATCGAGGTTCTAGAGCATGGAGAAGATTTGATGATGAGAAATTTGTTTCTAAGTATTACAAAAAGTCCGACAATGATCTTGTGTAGATGAACATTTTGTTCGGGACCATATGCAAAACAAGAGTAAAATGTTGCAAGGTGATTGTAGAAAGTTGTAAATTTTGTCTTGTATTTTTTCATGGGAAAACCTCACTTTAAAATAAGACAACCATAACATAGTGTCAAAAACATTCCATGCCATACCTTTCCAAACACCCTCAAATCAACTTATCACTTAGTTTAAATTCATATCTTTTCCCCTAGTAATCCATATATGAGTTTCAACAATCCCCTAAGTGATTTTGGAAAAATCAAAATCATTCAAGTTCCTTTAGAGCGGTATTTCTCAACGCGGGTTTTCAAGAAATCTTAGAAAGGGATTTCATCAACCTTTCTAAGCCAATTGTATAGTCACTATATAATTTTAAAGGCCCAAATTTCATCATGGATATGTATTCAAGAGCTCGTAACATTGAGGAACTAATTTAGGAAGATTCTGGGAAGTTTCAGAGGTTTAGGAGCCAATGCACCAAAAGTGGGTTTTTGAGGCCGAAGGAGCTTGCACCATAAAAAGTACCTGATCTTCAAGGAGTGATTTTGGGAGATATGAAATGAATTAATAGACAAAAAATATATCATTTGAAATAAATTTTAGTCCCCTACATGGTGGAGAAAATATATCATCTTTAAGCACCATGCATTTTTCAGGCCAACTCATTCTTTCCACACATAGGTAACGATCCCGAGGAAAAAGGTTCCTTTTAGGGCATTTTAGGTCATAATAAATCCATGGGACCTCCACCATTATTCTAAAAATATTTTTTTCATGAAAAATCATATAAGGAAGTTCCCAAAAATCATCTGGGAGCTCAAGTTATGGCCTTTCCATGTCACCCTACAAGCTATGCTTTACTCGATACTTAGTGACATTCATTAAGGGACACGTGGTAACCCGAGGTTAAGATGAATTTTAATGTCACAGTTACACATTTCCAAAGAAACACGAGGTGAAATTTTTTTTTCCCTCCCCCATTATGCATGTTGGTCACTCATTTGACCCTGACAACACTTGTTAAACTCCTTTGACTCGTTTATCCTGCTCTCCCAACTACTCTTGCATACATGCCACTTGTCACTATGACGCTAAGGTATATTTTTGAGAAATTTTCCACACCCCCTTTTGGCTTCATGGTTCCTCATAAGACCGTTTTTCAGCCTTTAGGTGCTTATTTTTAGCCCTCTCCTTCACTTGGCTCAACGAATAAACATGCGACACTTGGAAACACCAGGATTAGGTGAAGTTTTGTGTACATATTTTAACCAAACCAAAGGGAAAATGGGTACAAAAAAATTCACCCCAACCCCTCTCTTGATTTTCGAAAAACTTTAAAAGCGAGAACTTGCCATTTTTATCTCATTCTCCCACCATCTCTCCATCTGCTCCCAAAAATCTATTGAATTTTACATTGAATATTTCCTCCACCATTGTAATCCTCCATCCATTGCTTCTATTTTCCCATTATCAAAGTAAGATTAAAAAAAAAAAAAAATACATATATTTTTGAAGGCTCAGATTTTTCTTCTCGAAAATGACTCGTAACTCACAAAGTGAAACATCTTTGTAACTTCAAGACCGATGCACGGATTGACATGGTTTTTTTGAAATAAACAAAATTTTAAGAGGCCATTAGAATCCAAGTGAAATATTATATAGATATGCCCATAATTTTTGTAGCAAATAATCCCCAATTCCCAACGGATTTTTTTAATTTAAAATTTAAATTTCTAGGCACCGTGTAGACTTCAAATTTCAGAGGTGGAATAAGAAATAAAACCTCATATCATAAAAACCATTTTCATCATGAACCGAGGCGTATAACCCTACTTTCCAAAAATGGTAAGCCTCCTTCATGGATAATTGTTATTTTTGGTAAGTCACTATCAAGGGGAGTTGCAATAAAGACAGTGTGCACCAAGGACACCTAGAAAGTCAACGTATATGCTCGGAAAAGAAAAGGATGAAAATTGAAACTTACTAAAATTAGTAATACCGCCTTCTCGGATGTAGAATAGGGCCCGGTCAAAATGAATTTCATGTTTTCAAGTGCCAAATTATTCTCAGCTTTAGTCATCAGTGTGTTTAAGTTGATAGGATTTGCATGGCTATGATGCCCGAGTAATTATTCAAGTTTCTTGTCCAAATGTGTAACCAAAAGAATGATGGAATGATGACACTTCATGGCTTACAAATGCATCATCTCAACAACAATCTGTGTCATTGGAACATGGAAATGTTATAAAGATTCATGTAAGGATTGGTTTTAAGCTTTAATCTCTTAAGAGGGGATCGCCATGAGCGATGTTTTGCGGTTACCAAAGGAAGCAGTGTTTATAAACACTTAGTTCAGGGTGTGTCATCTAAATACTTTTTCTCGTTGTATGAAGAATTCAAGGTTCATTGTTCATCATTGGATGAGAGCAACTCAGCGATTCATCAGTAGAGTGGAGCTGATCTTCATCAGAGATAGAGTGTTCTTCATCCATGCTTCAGAGAATCCTCTCCCTCCTCTCTTTCTCCCTCTTATTTAAATCTCCTTTTTAATTCTTCATTGGGCTTCATCATTATATTTCATCCTATTCACTTAAGTGACCTATTTTAAAATTGTAAAAGTATTTTCTCAAAATTATAAGAGAAATACTTAATTTATGGAAAACAAAAAGGTCACAAGTGGAATATGGAACATGAAGATCCATATGAGGGAGGTGAGGAGACATTTCACACTACTATAAATTGGGATGGCTTCTCCATTCCAAGGTATCCAAATTTTATGAATTTATACTCTTTAGCATTTTGAATTGTTATAGCTTGATTAAATCTTTGTATTCATCACTACACAGGGAATAAAGGATACATTTATTCTTTTTCCCTTTCATTTTATTTCCTCTATTTCTTCTCTTATCATAAAACTTTGTGAATGTATATAAATGAGAAAAGAGTTTTTCTTTTCTTGATAAGGGGATTTCTGAAACATTGTTTGTACGGTTTCATCTTGTCTTGTTTTCTGTAACAAGGTTGTTATTCTTATATACTAAGTGTTGAACTACTCTAGTTACTGGGTGTGAACTCAAAAATTTTCCTACTCACAAAAATAACTCCCCTTTCCTAATTTCTCTCCTTCTCCCTAACTCATTTTCATTTACTCCCTTATACCCCCATACAAGAATTTCACCACAAGTTCAATGGAGTATCCCTGTGTGATCTCTGACCTATTTGGATACCCACAACATTTATATTAGGATTATATTAGTTAAATTCAATAATGAGAGTTTTATCATTCCATACGAGAGGGACATAGCCTCGTGAACATTGGTGGAGACACATAATTTGGACAACTGAAAAATTATCTCAGCAATAGTTTTTGATAACTACATTGGTGAGAGATTTTCCCAAGTACACCCAAAAAATATCTCTCCCCAAAAAATTAAATAAAAAATTAATTTTTTAAAAAAAGAACTTGAATGATTGTTGACCAAAATAAGCTCACACTTATTTTTGGTCAACTAACACCATTTTCCCCCTTTTTGTGCTTCAATATGAATTTTTATATATTTTAAGCACTTAAGGTCCCCTAAAAGCATTTCCATCAAATAGGAAATTTCTTCCCCTTTCCGAAATATAAATAAGTCCTTCTAACTCCTCATATTTTGCAAATGGCGGGTCGGCGGGCTTGGGAAGGATATTTTGCCAAATGCGGGCTGTCGGCCTGGGGAAGACTTTTCACCAAATGGGAAGATTGCAGCGGGCAAGGCGGTAGGAGATATTTTGGTATTTTTCACTTTTCACAAAAGGCGTTGATGACGAATCGCAGCACCCTTCGAATGTCTACGCAACACGATGGGTTGAGACTCTCGAGTGATTGCATAACATGGAGGTTTTCCCAAGTGTGGGACATTGCGAAAACGGAAAAGCTCTCCGGATGAAGACTGGTTCCTATTCCTCTATTCAGATGCACACGTAGAAAATGCAGAG
This sequence comes from Taxus wallichiana var. yunnanensis, assembly GCA_018340775.1. NCBI lineage: Eukaryota > Viridiplantae > Streptophyta > Pinopsida > Cupressales > Taxaceae > Taxus > Taxus wallichiana. Next base: position 165,694,310 of record CM031236.1, read on the forward strand.
GGTTTACCAAAAACCTAATCTAACTTGCCCAGGAGATAGGGTAAGAAAATGCATAAAATAAAACCTAAACTACAAAGGTGATGCACCGCTTTGTCTTGCCAATAAACACGAGACCATTAAAATGCAATGCAAGATCATGCATAGATAACTGATTTGCAATGAAAGATCGAGAGGATGCAAAATGAACACAGAGAGGGTTGAGAACCATCCTGAGACATGCATTTTTTCTCCAAAGGATAGTCCCTAAATAAGCGTGAAGCTTCCATGTGTCCCAGTGCGAAAGGAGGTAATATCACCATTGAAAAGTCCAAAATCCTATGGAGGCCTTCACGTATCTCAACCATGCAATATCAAAAGAAAAATTTGGGGTAGTTTTCAAATGAGCGTGAAGCCTCCACATGTCTTAGGTTGGGCACAATGTCTCCATGACAATGAAAGGACTCAAATAGAATACGAGAGGAAACCAAATAGGCCCATGCGAAGCTGCCATGTGTTAGTCTAACGCAACTTCAAGAGTGAGAAGAGGGCGCTGAATCTTCAACATGTTCGGGGCTACCACATGGACCCTATATGGGCAGACTCGTTCACATATTGTGAGCCCACATTAAGTGCCCGACCCTTGACCTTCGAGGAAGCCATAACTTTCAACGGGGAGATCGGTTTCGAGTGGGAAAGGAAATTTTGGAAAGCTCTTGGTGCCTACTACTCACCTGCCACCATTAATGTTTCAATCCACCATTTTCGAGGCTGTCAAGTCTCCCACCTACCGCCATGATGAAGAATGGGCCTCCTTCTTTCCCAACAAGGAGTAGTACATAGAGGCATCGGTCTTGTGGTAAATCCCATCATTGTTGTAGGTCGAATTCAATGCTCTTCTCGGGGTGGTTAAAGTAGGATTCAAATTTTCCCTCTCTCCTTCTCTCATTCTTCCTATATATTTTAAAGGAGGGAATTTTTCTAAAAGGTTGGTCATTGTTTTCTCTCCTGCCCGCCTCTCTGTTTCTTCCTTAGGGTAGAATGTGGATTCTAAGCCTCCTCTCTTGGCTCTGTAATGGCATTTTCTTTCCTCTTGCCCATTGATGATGTATTGTGTGAATTCTTGGAGCAATAAAATCTATTTTGTGATGCATTATTTCCATCTTTTGCTTATTTTTTGTCTCTTCTCTCCTCTCGTCATTGCAGGGTATACTGTGCATACTCTGATGTCTATTGCAGGTTCGGGAGCTGTGTTTAATGGGTTGAAGTGGTGTTCTATGTGACATTTATCTTTGGTATGTGATGCATCTGTCCATCCTCTCCATTTCTCACCTCTCTCCATTTCAGGAAGTTGGATTTGTGATCAGCCACTTCCTTTTCTGGTGTATCACCACTTAGTGTAGGCTCTATTTTTATGTATTTCTCTCTCTCCCTGTCTCCTTGGAAGGTTAGATTAGGATTAGATAGTTTTTACACTAGAGTAGCTTGTGGCAGGTAGTTTAGGAAGAAGAAGCTGACTTTCTCTCGGAGGGCCATCTCAAGTCTGCAAGTCCCATAGCTTGAGAGATGGTCCATGTTGTGCAATCACACCGAATGCCCCACTCAGATCCAAGGCCATTCGGGGGTCGTTGTGATTTTACATCAACAGTTTTGGCACACCCGGTGGGAGAGGTCTGAAGCACCTTACCACTTCATTTCATCATGTTGATGTGTTCTTGGGGAGTTTCAGCCTTTTGAGGCAAATGTAAAGCACATCTAGTGACTCCATCTAGTCAACAACCCATCCTCTGAGTTACAGACATTCTCCCATCCATTTTCATCCATTATTCTTTCCATATCTTTCATTTTCTCCCATTCCATGAAGTTGTGCAATCATGACTTCATTTCCCTCCTGGAACTCACACTTGCAACAACCACAATGCATTCCACCTCCAATGTATTTCCCAACTCCTCTAGATCAACATTATGATCAGATCTAAAACCATTATGCTTACCCATATGAGCAGTGTCAAAACCATTTTGGCCATGGATCTTATCAAGAGAAAGGGTATGTATATGATGATGATAGCTATACCGAGAACGATGGTTTTTGCTGGAGAAAATTCAAATAATAGAGGATAACATGGTGCATTCCAGGATACAAATCAAATGAAGGCATTTAGGATTGATTACAGGGCACCTTGTCCATGGGTCAGCCCTTTTCCAAGAAACTACAGCCCATAGGAGAAGCTTGAGTTCGTGATTGAGATGCTTACCCCAAATTGCTTAGCGAGTGGGTGAGGAGATAGATTCCTATGAGCTTGGTGCCAAACAACCTTTTCAATGGGTAAGTCCACTATTTCATAGATTTTCTTTTCCTCATCCTCAATCAGTATCATCGCAGCAGTATCATGAGTCTAGCTTTCCATCTACTGCCCCAAGTGTTGATTTCTCTTCTCCATCCCCTAATCTTCCATCTCATCTCATTTCCTCTTCCCTTTTCCCTTCCAAATCCAAGTCCCCTCCACAAGATCCAAAGGAAATACCTTCCCCTCCACCATAGATAAACAAACAACTAGTGGAGACCCCACCCACCACTCCTCCTACTCTCCTAAGTCCATGTCAAGGAGAGACTCCAAAAACTAATCAAGGAGAGCAACAAGAAGAAGAGCCAAGAAAAGCAAAAATTATCAAAAACTTGGTAAGCTTGGATCTTAGATTCAAGAATTACAAAGATTCCCTTATTTATTAAGCCCATGGAGGAGGCTAGGGTTAAACCACAAGTGGTGGAAGATTCGGTAGTATTGCAAGCACAAGTAGAAGGAGATACTACAAATCCAAAAAGAGGAGTGCATTTCGGTGTGGAGGAAAACCATACGGTTCAGGCTCCAACTACAAAGTAGGCCATAGGAGAACCTTCAGTTATTCCTCCCACTTCATCCCCTTAAAGATCTGATGTCAAAGAAGAGTTTGAGCTTTCAAACTTCATGTTTGAATATGAGGGAAACTATGGTGAGAAAATCATAGATCCGAAGCACACTATGGAGGAAGTCAAACATGCGCAACGGGACAACAAGGAGGTAGATTATCTATCTGACTTGGAGGATTGTATTGATGGAGAGGAGCCTAAGGAGATCACATCATTTGCTCCTCCATCATCCACCTTCTAAGCACATGATTCCACTGCCATGGAGGAGAGTGCCCAATCGTAGCAGCCTATATCTCATAGCCACCCTCTAGAACTAAGATTGGAGGATCTTAATCTTCCATGTTCTTCTCAAAAGGAGGAAGGAAACACCGAAGACCCCATCTCTCCAACATCACTCACCCAATGAGGTCCATAAGAAGACTCCATACGTGGAGTTGAAATTCAGAACAATGGGCACATCCATCGGATCAGATCGTGCCCAATCGGGTACTTGGCTTCATTGGAGCCAAGGGAGAAGCCAAAACTAGTCATGCCCATGAGGATAAGTATCAAAGCACCAAGGGTCACCATAAACACCTCCAAGAGTCTAATGCCAATCAACTTGAGGAGGTATTTTTATTGACATTGATACCTTGATGATATGGGTGGAGGATCAACATTTTGTCATTTTTTCACTCATACAAGCAGCCATTTAGTGTCAAATCATTTTCATGGCTGCCAATTGTAAGAAAGGGAAGCTACTTCTCCCTACCATTCTGAGGATTTTTTGAGATCCCTTTTGCTCCCGAGTTAGCGTAGAATAGGTAGGTTTTCTTTCAGCAGAAGAAGTGCTTGTGCACACTCTGCATATCCCACTTGGGGTGTGTATGATTTCCAGTTTTGTACATAGTGTGTTGTGGTGTTTTGTTGCTCATGCACAATACATTGGAAGTAGCATTTGGTGAGATGATCTCCGATTCAGTGGTGTTCCAAGTGGCTTAGGGATCAGATTTTAGAGATTATGATCAGATTTGTGTTTATCAGAATATCATTCATGAATCCATGCCTAATGTATGCTTTAAGGCAACCCGATCAGTTTCACCTAATGAGACAAGTAATCCCGATGAGTCGCCAAATTGTTGACTAAAATAAGCACACACTTATTTTTGGTCAACTAACATCATTTTTCACTTTTGGTGCTTTAATCTAAATTTTTATATATTTTAAGAACTTAAGGTCCCCTAAAAGCATTTCCATCAGATAGGAAATTTCTTCCCCTTTCCAGAAATATAAATAAGTCCTTCTAACTCCTCATATTTTACAAATGGCGAAAAGTCGGGTGGCGGGCACTGGGAAGACTTTTCACCAAATGGGAAGATTGTGGACCAGTAGGGCGGTAGGAGATATTTTAGAATTTTTGCACTTTTCACAAAAGGCACAAGTTATAATTGTGGGCCGCTCGACTCTACTGGGATGATTTCTTTTACTAAGTGAATATGCGGGGCCATGGAGGAAATTTTGCCCAAGGGTGCATGGAGCATTTTGGAACTTTTGCACTTTTCAAAAAATGGCATAGTTTTCAAGTCTGGGCCCTTGAGCCCACATAATTTTTTTCACCAAGTGTAAAGTTGCGAAGTTGTAGGGCCACGCAGGTTTTTCTTCCAAAGTAAACTTTTGAGCTTGAGGGGTCTTTTTGCCAAAAGTAAAATTTGGGGGCAGGTCTCAAATAAGAGCCAACCCTCCATGTGGTCAGAGCCTCAAAAAGTTAAATCGACCGTTGAAAATTCTAAGGCCAGTGGAAGGATCCATGCATCAACTTGGCACAATTTCAAAGGCAAAATCTAGAGTGGGTTCCCAAATGTGCGCAGAGCTTCCACATGTCCCAGGTCTAAAAAAGGGACAAAACCGTCTGTTGAATCGGCTAAGGAAAGGAGAACAAGCAGAAATCCCCACATGTCCCTTTGGCACTATTTAGGGGGGAATCCAAAAGTAGGTCCCAAACGTGTGCCAACTCTCCACATGCCTCGTCAACACAATTTCAAAGGCACGACCCAAAGCGGAGACTCAAATGAGTGTCAGGTCTCCATGTGTCTAGGGTCCAATAGAAGTCAAATGGGCAGTAGGCCCGAATCGGCAGAGACACAAAGGAGCGAGAGGAAGCCTCCACGTGTCTCATCGGTGTAACTTCAAAGTTATAATCCTATGGGAGACCCCAAACGAGCGCGAAGCCTCCATGTGCCTCATATGCGTAACTTTAGAAGTGAGACCCAAGGGACAATCCCTAAATGAGTGTGAAGCTTTCACATGTCCCAAGTCCAAAAGGAGGTAAGGTCGACCAGTTGAAAGGTCCAAAAGATTGCGGAGGCCTCCATGTGTCTCGTCCATGCAATTTCAAAAGAAAATTTTTGGGGTAGTTTCTAAATGAGCATAAAGCCTCCACATGTCATGGGTCGGGCACATTGTCTCCGTAAACAGGAGGGACTCAGGTAGAATACAAAGGAAACAGAGCATGCCCATAGAAGCCGCCACGTGTCCGTCTCGGCGTAACTTCAAGAGTGAGAAGAGGGGGCACACTCATTCACATATTATGAGCCCGTGTTAAGCGCCCGAGCCTTGACCTTCAAGCAACCATTAATTTTGACTGGGAGCTCAGTTTTGAGCGGGAAATGACGTTTTGGAAATCTCTCGATGCCTACTACTCACCTGCCACCATTATGTTTCAGTCCATGATTTCAAGGTTGTCAAGTCTCCACCTGCCACCATGATGAAGAATGGGCCTCCTTCTTGCCCAGTAAGGAACAATACATGGAGGCAAGGGTCTTACATTAAATTCCATCATTGTTGCACGAGGAATTCAATGCTCTTACTGGGGTGGTTGAAGTAAGATTCAAATTCTTCCCTCTCTCCTTCTCTCATTCTTCCTATATATTATAAAGGAGGGGCATTTTCTAAAAGGTTGGTCATTTTTTTCTCTCTTACCCCCCTCTCTCTTTCTTCCTTAGGGTAGAATGTGGAGTCTAAGCCTCCTCTCTTGGCTTTGTAATGGCATTTTATTTCCTCTTTCCCATTGATGATGTACCATGTGAACTCTTGGAGAAATAAAATATGTTTTGTGATGCATTTTTCCATCCTTTGCTTATTTTATTGTCTCTTCTTGCCTCTCGTCATCGCATGGTCTACTATGCATACTATGATTTCTATTATAGGTTACGAGATCTCGTGTTTAATGGGTTGAAGTGGTTTTCTATGTGAAATTTATCTTTATTCTATGATGCATCTTTCCATCCTCTCCATTGCTCACCTCTCTCCATTTTAGGAAGTTGGATTTGTGATCAACCACTTCCTTTTCTGGTGTATCACCGCTTAGTGTAGGCTTTGTTTTTATGTATTTCTCTCTCTCCCTGTCTCCTTGGAAGGTTAGATTAGGATTAGATAGTTTTCCTGCACTAGAGTAGCTTGTGGTAGGTAGTTTAGGAAAAGGAAGCCGGCTTTCTCCGGGAGGGCCATGTCAAGTCCGTAAGTCCCATAGATTGAGAGATAGTCCCATGTTGTGCAATCAAAGCAGAATGCCCCACTCAAATATGAGGCCATTCGCTGGTCTTTGTGATTTTTCATCAACAATGATAAAAATCCTTTTTGTAATCATGATTGAGAAATATGCACTTTTCAAGAGTTAAATGATAATAGGTTGATGCGTAAGAAATCGTGGAAAACAAAGAAAGAGAAAGAGCCCAACCCATTGTTCCATGAGTAAAGAATACAAGTTTACTTGCTTTTGCAACTCCTCTTCATGATCTACCAATGTGTTCCTACAAGAACTTTTTTAAGTTTAGAGGAGATGGTTCCTAACTTGTTAAGGATCATTAAGTAGATTTTATCACCGCATGTAGTGTGTTGGGCATCGAACACGAAGATTTATTTTTATGTTGTTCATGGAGTCATTGTAAGAAAAGTTGGTCGAATGGTTCAAATGTTACCCACAAGTTCTATCAGTTGTTGGGAGGATATAAGAACCATATGTGAACATATATTTAAAACTACATAAGACTTCTAGGATCTCTTGGTTCAACTGGTATAGATGAATAATGATTCTATGGAATCTATGAGAGAAATCATATCTAAATATGATTGGTTAATCGAATAATCCCAAAATATGCCTTACCTAAGAATAATAACCTAAAGAGATTCTTTATCAATTCTTTACAACCTAAAGTTGGATTCTTCCTTAGAAGATCATAACCTAGAGATTTGAAAGAAGAATAATATTATGCTATTGAAATGGAAGATGATCTAATCTTGTTTGGTAAGGTAAAGAATCCCAATAGTAAATAGAAAGGTAAAATTTTGGGTTCAATAACCACTGATCCAATGATTCAAAAAATGGCTAATGATATGATGGCCATGAAGAAACAACTCTCTCAGATCATAGGAGCACCCCAAAGGCTCACCTTGGAATCCCCACTAGCTAATGCAATGTGTGAGAACTATGAAGATGAAGAAGAAGAAATTTTTGAATCTGAAGAGGAAGGAGAAAGTGAATATGATAGGATCATGTTTTGTGAATACACACTTGATGATGAAGAATCCACTGACATTTATTCATATGTGGTATTCACCCAATCCTAAAATGAGAAAGAAATATATTCTTCCACTTCCCAAGTTAATAAATTGAATCCTTAAATGGTGACTCTTGAAAAAAAAAAAAAAAAGGAGGATCATCAAATCCTACTTCAATAAGGATACTTTAGAAGAAGCATGAAGTGTCCCCAACCAAGAATCCTTCTTTGTATTTAAGTAATTCCCCTTCTGCTTGTCTTGGGAAATCAGTTTCTGAAAACATCCATGTCAATGCTTCCATAACCCATGGTGTTACCGCCACCTCTTTGTCCTTAGAAATCATTGATCATTTCAAAAATCCCAAGATCCAAATGTTTACATTTGAATACTTAAAAACATCCCAAAACATTTGAGAGACTCATTCAACATGTCAAAGGAAGTAGTTATGTTTATAAAGATGCCTCCAGAAAATAACCACCGTGTGAATCTCAATCCATGCTAAACAATTGCATCATTGAATTTGGTGCCTTGGACAATGTGATTCCCACAAAATTTTCTAAATCTCTTGGTCTCTTCCTTTTCCCTACCTCTAGTAAATGTATCTCCATGGAGATGAAATGAGTGCCTCTCATCAGACTATTCAAATATGTCGAGTTAGGATTGGAAAATTTTCCTAATAAGAAAATCAAAATTAGAATCTGTTAGAAGACATTCCTGCCTCATACTACATGTTTTTGGGTCGAAGCTTCTGCCAAGATATTGGAAGAGATATGTAGTTTAATTTGTCACATGCTACCATCCCGATCAGCTGTAAAACAAAAAAGCTACTTCCCATCAGAAAAATGAAGTATATTTTTCAACAACCAAATGACCCAATGGCATACATCCCGTGCCAAAATTCCAAATATAAAAACTTCTTTATGACGTTCAAGGGGAATCGTGAGCTTCCCTTGTTGTTGGAGGAATGTCCAAGCATCACAGAGCCAGTCAAAGAACACAATGAAGAGTTGATGAAATTTGAGTTTGAAAAGGTGTACTTTTCATGGGATGAAGGTATAAATGAAGTTTCTCTGGTGGATGCGTTGAGGTTGGTGATGGGAACCTTGAATTGCAACAAAGAAATCTCGAAGTGATGAGAGATGTGGATCAAGAAGAAGGAATGATGCTCAACACCTTCTTAACAGATAACTTCAATGTTTTCAATGATTCTCCGAGGATTAGTATGAGTATTCATGTGATGAGTGTTCCAATGAACTCGAAGGCTTCTCTTTCTCCTTGGAATAAGATGACATGAAAAGAAAAAATGGCAGCATATGTTCACCTCTCCAACTTGAAATGAAGTATACCCGAAAAATTATGATTTCATTCGGAAATGGACATCGCGGCTCTCGACGATCAATAATAGGAAGATGGTGATGTTGACATTTCAGATCCAATGTTGTGTTCATTCCCTTTTTGCAAGGATGGAAACATCCTCAACGAAAAATGGAGAAATGGATTATTTCTTGGTCCTAAGTCTCATTTTTCTTAAAATAGAAACCTTCTCTATAGACTTCAATATTTTAGTTCGTACTTCACTCAAGAGGTTGATGCCCCCAACATAGGAATAAAGGGTGAATCCCAAAATGGACAAGGAAATAAAGAAGATGACACTTTCGACAATGTATGCCCAATCTTGAGTGCATTCCATTTTCAAGAGGATGATGTAATACACATAAAAAACTGCATAGGAAACAATATTGCAGAAGAGTTGGAGCATGAAAGAGGTGACTTCATGGAACAATTAAAAAATGGAAAAAATCAAGAAGAGGGACATGATGCCCAAGTTCATGAGACATCTTCCAAGAATCAACCCATGAAATTGATGGTCATGAAGCAAATGAAAATGAGGAAAAACATTATTGTAGTGAAAATGAAAATGGCAAGTCAAGTACAATCAAGAAATATCTTCATGATAGCAGTAAGAAATCAGCAAGTGAAATGAATTGGAGGAGCAACGAGAATCCAAGGAAAGTGTAAAAAACAATAAAGGTGGTGGAAAAACTAAGAAAATCATCAAGTTCAATAGAAATCAAGATATATTTCTCAAGAATATAAGGAGAGGATCATACTTCAGTGAACCTATAAATGGATTTGCATAATAATGGTATAAAGTGACACTCGTTTTACGGTAGTTACTCAATTCAAGTTTGTGTTTAAATGGAAGCAGGTTGTCCTCTACATATACATAGGTGACTTACATTGTTTCACTTGTTGTTTTTGTGTGTTTCTTTTCCTATTGTGTTTCATTTTCCCTTTTGTTGTGATTCCCTTCTATTTGTTTGTGTGCGAGTTCGCGTGTGTGTGTGTTCAGTAAGGGAATTTGTGTATCATATCTTTCTAAATAATTATATAGCCCAATCAATAATCCACTGGTCTAAAAAGTAAATTTAAATTCTAGGAATCTCATGCTACTTCATCGTTATGATAGATCCATAACATGTCCCTATGCCGAGATCCAGTTGTTGTCCTATGTTTTTCATGGGACAAATTCATCTGAAAACATGACAACCATACCCTATTGTTAATTTTTTTCCATGCCATACCTTTATAGACACCCCCAAGATAACCCTATACCTCAGTCTCAAGTCCCATCCTATCTCCCGGTGATCCATCTCGTGAGTTTTTCAACATCCGCCCAAGTGATTTAGAAAAAGTAAAATCATTCAAGTTCCTTTGGAGTGGTATTTCTCAACCCAAGTTTTCAAGCAAGCTTAGAAAGGAATTTCATCAGCCTTTCTAAGCCAAGTGTACACTCATTAGAGAAAATTTAAGGGCCCAATTTCATCATGGAGGTGTATTCAAGAGCTAGGAACATCAAGGAACTAATTTGGAAAATTTACGGGAAGTTTCGATGGTTTAGGAGTCAATGCACAAAAAGCGGGTTTTGAGGCCAAAAAGATTTTCACCGTAAAAAGTACTTGATCTTCAAGGAGTGATTTTGAGATTTACTTAAAGATTTAAGACCACAAATATATATCATTGGAAATAAATTTTAGTCCCATACATGGTGGAGAAAACATATCATCTTCAAGCACCATGCATTTTTCAGGACAACTCATTCTTTCCATGCACAATTGGCGATCTCGAGAAAAAGGATCTTTTTGAGGGTATTTCATTCATAATAAATACATGTGTCCACCAAAAATATTATAAAAGGTCGTTTTCATGAAAAATAATATAAGGAAGCGCCCAAAACTCATCTAGGAGCTCAAGTTATGGCCTTTCCAAGTCGCCCTCCAAGGTATGTTATTCGATACTTAGTGAAATTTGCTAAGGGACACATGGAAACCTAAGGTTAAGAAAATTTTCATGTCCCCATTACACATTTCAAAAGGGACAAGAGGTGCAAAAAATTGTGCCCTCCCCCCATTATGCATGTTGGTCACTCATATGACCCCGACGACACTTGTTAAGCTCCTTTGACCAATTTGACCTACTCTCCCAACTACTCCCACATGCATACCACTAATATATGTGAGGATAGGGAATATTTTTGAGCACATTTTCCCCTTTAAAAATGGAAAATAAGAACAATAAAATCCTCCCCTTTTGGCTTCATGGTTCCTCATACGACCATTTTTCGGCCTCCAAGTGCTTATTTTTAGCCCCCTCCTTCACTTGGCTCAATGAATAAACATGCGACACTTGGAAACACCAGGCTTAGAAAGATTTTTTTGTACATATTTTCCCCAAACAAAAGGTAAAATGGGGACACAAAAATTCACCCCACCCCCTCTCTTCATTTTCAAAATCTTTAAAAGTAGAACTTGCCATTTTTCGCTCATTCTCCCACCATCTCTCCATCTACTCCCAAAACTCTGCCAAATTTTTCATTGAATATTTCCTCCACAATTTTCATGCTCCATCCATTGATTCCATTTTCCCAGGATTAGGATAAGATAAAACAAAAACATGGATTTTTGAAGGCTCTAAGTTTGTTCTTCGCCAAAATGAATTAAGTAACCCGTAAAGTGAAAAATCTTCGTAACTTGAAGACATGTTCATGGATTGACATGGGTTTTTTGTGATTATCCAGAATTTCAAATCCCATTAGAATCCAAGTGAAGTATTTTTCAAAAATGCCCCATATTTTTATAGTAAGGAAATCCCATTTTCTCGTGGTAAAATTTTTGAAATTTAAAATCTCCATTTCCAGCACCGGGTAGAATTAAAATTTCAGAGGTTTAATAAGAAATAAAAAACCATATCATAAAAACCATTTTCATCACAAACTGATGTCTAGAACCATAATTTCCAATAATAGTAAGACTTTACACGGTAGCTTGTTATTTGTTGTAAGTCGCCATCAAGGATGATTGTGGCGAAGACAGTGTGTGCACCAACGACACCCAAAAAGTCAAAGTGTGTGATTAGAGCCAAAAAGGGTGGAAATTGACACTTACTAAAAATAGTAATTCCCCATTCTAATGTGTAGAATAGTTCCTTGGTCAAAATGAAGTTCAATTTTGCAATTGCTAAATCAGTCTCAACTTTAGTCATCAGTGTGTTTAACTTGGTAGGATCATCATGGTTACGATGCCTGAGTAATTATTCTAATTTCTTGTCCAAATGTGTAACCACAAGAACTATGGAGTGATGACACTTCATTTCTTGAAAATGCAACATCTCAGGAGCAATATGTGTCAATGGAACATGGAAATGTTACAGAGAGTCATGGAAGGATTGGTTTCAAGCTTCAATCTCTTAAGAGGGGATCATCATGAGAGACATTCGCATCATAGAAGGAATCATTCAACAAATTTTCTAAACACTTAGTTTTGGGTTTCCATGCATCATCCAAAGAAGTTTTCTCGTAGTGCGAATAATTCAAATTTCACATTTCATCATTACATTAGAGCATTTAACCAATTCATTGGTATAATGGAGTTGATCTTCATCAGAGACGAAATGTTCTTCATCCATGCTTCATAGAATCCCCACCCTCCTTATTTCTTTCTCCCTCCTTTCTAATTTTTTGTTGATCTTCATCGTTGTATTTCATCCTATTCACTTAAGTGACTTATTTTAAAATTGTAAAAGTATTTTCTCAAAATTTTATAAGAGAAATACTTAATTTATGGAAACTAAAAGTTCACAAGTGGAATATGGAACACGAAGAGTCATATGAGGGAGGTGAGGATAAATTTCACATCACTATAAATTGGGATGGCTTCTCCATTCCAAAGGATCCATATTTTGAGAATTTCTACTCTATAGCATTGTGAATTGTTGTAGCTTGATTAAAGATTTGTATTCATCACTACACATGGAATAAAGGCTACATTTATTATTTTTCCATTTCCTTATATTTCCTCTAATTCTATCTTAACATACGACTTTATGAATGTATATAAATGAGAAAAGAGTTTGTTGCTTTTCTTCAGGGAAAATTTTAGTGGCGAATATTTGTTAATTCATGAATGTTCTGGTTTTTGAAATTTGAAATTGGTGAATTATTAGGTTACACATTAGGACCATCTCGTAAAAATGTTTCAGGTACAAGTTAATTTTAGGGGTCAATTCGCCATTCCGCATGAAATAGAAATTCACAAAATTCACTTGAATATAGTAATCGGTAGCATATTTTTATGCCACCGACGGACAACATATAGTATGCTATCGGCCGGTAGCATAAAAATGATGTCATTCGGTAGCATTTTTATGCTACCAGCTGACAACATACTATATATGTTGTTGGCTAGTAACATAAAAATATTCTACCGACCAGTAGCATATAAAAATTCTACCGTCTGGTAGCATTTAATAGTGATGTTGTGATATCTTGATATTCTCCATTCATGCGAAAGATAATTTTCCTAGAATCGCCAAATATTTTCTAAGGATTTTTGGAGGGACCCTTAAAATTTTTCCTACTTATCTTGATAAGGAGATTTCTGAAACTTTTTGTTCAAGGTCTCATCTTATAATAATGTCTATAATAAGGTTGTTAGTCTTCTATATTGAATGTCAAAATACTTTGGTTACTCGGTGAGAACTCTATAATTCTCCTACTTACGGTAGTAACTCCACTTTCCTAATTTACCTCCTTCTCCCTAACTTGATGTGATTTCCTCCCTTGTACCCCTGTAAAAGCATTTTTCCATAGGTTCAGTGGAGTATCCTTGTGTGATCCTCGGCTATTTGGCTACGTACAACATTTAAATTAGGAATATATTAGTTACCTTCAATAATGGGAGTTGTACCATTCAATGCACACGGGCGTAGCCCTATGAACATTAGCGAGAGACACATAATTTGTGTAACTAACAAATTTTCTTACCAATAGTAACATATAAAACCTTGTTTCTAAAACAATGGTTAAAAAGATACATATGAAGAGGATTGTGAATCATAATACCTATGATGACTCATCATTATAGAATGGGAAGAAAGTGTTGGTAAATGAAAAAAGCATTGTTAAATTCCATATTGGGAACTATTGTGATGAATTGTTATACGATCTAGTGCAATTTGGATGATTTTCACCTACTATTGGGAAGGACATGAAAATAAAACCAAAAGGATTTCCATGATGAGAACATGAATATTATTTACATAAAAAGAGGGAAATAATTTTATGCTATCACCATTGAAAGAAAAATATGAAGGAAAAGTGTGTAGTGGAACTTGCGAGAGAGTTATGGTTATATTTGGAGCGAAATTCTTGCGGGAGGTAGAAGAGGTAAAAAAATGTTATTTACTGGTGTAAAAAGAAGCACATAGAAAATGCACAAAGGATAAAGAGACACCAAGTGAAGTGCATAAAATTATATGAAATTTTTTTGGTATGGTAAAAAAACTTACCATAATGTTTATCACTAGTGCATAACATAGTCATCAAATCAAATTGATACCAGGATCAAGTTTTTATACTGAGAAAATCATATATGATGACTCTAGAAGAGAATTAAGAAGTGTGTATACAATTAAAAATATAAGAAATAGAGGTATAGTGTGTGAGTGTTTGATACTATGTGTGGTACCCATAGTACTATCACTAAAAAGGAGGATAATCATGCACGTGTGTTGAATGGATGATATTATGGATTATCTTAGTGGCACATGGTACTTTTTGAATATTGAATTGAAGATTGGATATCACCAAATCCACATCGAGAAGGATATGAGTGTAAGAAAAATGTTGAAAGAACACTTATATGAGTGAATGGTTTTGTCATTTGCATTGACAAATTCTATGATCACATTCATAAGGTTGATGAATGAAGTTTTTAATTTGTTGCTTGGGAAATTTATTACTTGTCTATATAAAAAATATAATCTTATTTAGAAATACAAGTGAGGATCACCTAGAGCATTTGCACTAGGTGATGAAGCACCTATAAGAGGAATGATTACTAATGAACATAAATAAATGTCATTTCATGTATGAATAACTCATTTATTTGGGTTTATAATATCATAATATGGATTACGAATGATACAGAGAAAATTTGTCCAATATTATAGTGGAATTTTTGCAAGGAATATAATCCAAGAAAGAATTTTTCATGGATTGGTGAGATTCTATATGCAGTCCATTAAAATATCGAGTTAAATGTGTACAACAATCCCAAGGCTATGTGTATTGTGTTGATCATAAGGATTTTGTGTTGATGGAGAAAGCATAGTGTAGCTTCCAAGAGTTGAAGATAAGGATCATAGTGTAACCATTACTATAATTTCTAGTTTTTGGCAAGATCATGTCAAGTTGATTGTTATCCAAGTGTAGCATCCTTGGGTGCGGTGTTGAGTCAAGAAGGGAATCCCATAGTCTACTTCGGTGAGAAATTGAATGATGCCAATAGGAGATACATAGCCTATGACAAAAAAATTACATTATCACATAAGAACTGAAGAAATGTATGCATTATTTATTTCCAAGTGATTTTTTCTTGTACTCTGATCCTCAAGTTCTAAAATTTATCGACAATGAGGAAAACATGAATCAAAGGAACATGAATTGGGTAGAGTTCCTAAAAATATATACAATTGCGCTAAATCACGAAGTGGGACTTGTAATTAATTGGTGGACACCTCAAGTAGGAGAGTGTTATTGTTAAAATATATGCATAATGAAGTAATGGGATTTGACACTATGAGGAATCATATTTGCAAGATGAAAACTTCAAGGAAGCATAGAAGGTGTGTATAGATAGAACACCATGGCCATATTACTTCATCCAAACAGGTAAGGTATTTAGAGGAATGTACTTATGTATACCTAAAGGTTCAATGTACAATAATGTAATTAGGTATAAGCATATTGATGTCTTAGGATGTCGCTTTGTTGTGAAAACATTTTAGCACAACTATAATAATGTTCTTATTGGCCTAGGATGAGTGCATCTATGTGCATAAATATGTTCATAGGTGATGATTTTTCCAACTAGCTAAGGGGAAAAAATAAAATACATGGTTGTATTAACCATTTCCTTACATGGGAGGTCGTGGTAGAAGCTAAACATGGATTTCATGTTGGGGTTTCTAAGAACATCTAGAGGGGAAAATCTCCATAATTTTGGCATTCAATATATTTTCTAATATGACACACTTTATTGTGTGCAAGAATACCATTGATCCATTAAGCATCACACATTTTTTTTTCAAGAGGGTAGTATGACTATATGGGTTACCATTGAGAACAATTTTAGATAGAGATACACGGGTCTTAGGTAATTGTTAAAGGACCTTACGGAATAATATGGACACAAGGTTGATAAATAGTTCAATGCATCATCCAAAAAGTGATGGGAAAATAGAGGTAATGAGTATATGTCTAGGAAATTTACTACGCAACTTGGTAAGAGATAAACCCGAGTGATGGGATATGATACTTATGCAAGCTGAATTTTCCTACAATGAATTACTGAATAGAAGTACTAGGAAGACCCCATTCCAAATTTTCTATGGATTTATTCCAAGGTCACTAAATTACATAAATTAGTAAACAACATAAGCATAAAAGTGGAATATTATACAAATTATATGTATGAGATTCATGAAGAGGTTTGCAAGAAAATTTATGGGAGAAAATGAGGTTATAGAGCATGTGAATGAAAGGCACAAAACAAAGGATTTTAATTTCGAAGAATAGGTGGGGGTACATTTTATCGATGAGATATTCCCTAAAGGGACATAAAAAAATTTGAAGATGAAAAATATTGGACCATATAAGGTGGTGTACAAAATGGGACAAAATCGTATAAGATAGAGTTTCCTAAAAGATTAGATATCTCATCGATATTAAATATTGTAGACCTATAAATAGAATAACGTGATGAGTGTGTAAAGGAAGAAAATGGAGATATAGAAGAATAAAATAATACCTTATACTAGATAATTAAATTACCATATATGAAAGAAGAAGAAAATGAGGTCATCTTTGGACTCAATTATAGTAAAGAAGATGCATGGAAAGGAGAACGAGGAATACTTGGTGAAATGTAGAAATCATGTGGAAGATGATGTGACATGGATAAGTGGGAAGTATCTTGTCTAGTTGGGTCATACTCAAGAATAATTTAACTCATGAGATGGAGCTCATTTTTGGTTACCCGAGGGAGTTTGATGTAGGAGCATTATGGGATAATTTGGAAACTACATGTATTTTGAAATTTTGAATATGTTGGATTTCATGTGAGGTATATAGATGCTATAAAAGAGAAAGATGTGTTGTAAAAAATTATGCATAGTTATATGAGTATGCACGTGATTTTGCAAGAAGTTGGAATGCTAATATTTTAGGTAAAGTGATAAAGTATGTGGATCTCTAAAATATTGGTGTGCAAAACCATATGGAGGATAGATTACACAAAAAGATAGCAGCACTAGAGGAAAAATCATAAAATGAAGAAGATGGTAGATGGAGTTGGAAGGAATCATACATAATAATGAATAGGTTATAAATCAATGTACAATCAACCGGTAGAGAATATTCATTATATTTTCTCAACTACAATATTAGATTATTTCTATGCTATTAATACACAATATGTGAAGAATGGGTGGGCATGTTTTGGAGGAAGTTTGACCACGCCTCTAAAATGAAAGTTCCATGCCATAATTCGTGTGCTACTTTGAATATCACATAAGGTATATAAGAACATTTCTAGAATAAGAAGGAAGATAAATCCAAGTGTAGATCATGAGAAGAGATAATCTCGAATCACACTAGATTTTGTGTGAACCTAGGAGCCTTAAAATGTAACATCCCATCACGACATATAGAACCTTCTAAATTATTGTAATACCCTTATTAGGAAAAAATGTATAGATATCATAAAATAATTTTCCAAGTAGAATAGAATTTTATAGCTATGTTATCCATTTTTGCCTTTGTAGAAGTATTACTCGCCCTTCTGACATTTCCAATTTTTCATATTTATTTTTGGACTCTAACCTTTTAGATCTTGATGAAACTATTAAGGACAGTTTTCCTCTCTTTGATCTAAACTTTGAGAGAATTTATTCTTCTACTTCTTTAGATGTATTTTTTCCAACATTGCATGTTTATATGGTTACACCACCTACACTTATTGAATCATATTATTGACCTATGTCATCATTCATGTTGAAACCTTATGTAGGAATACTTATTTATTAGTTCATTTTTGATATCCATGTTAGGAACCATTATGATTCATATTTGGTACACGATTTGATTCGGTAATACTTGCAAAAATAAAGCATTGGAGTTTTTGAGAAACATATAGAGACATTATTCATTTCCTTTACCTTCAATCCATATTATTTAAGTGCATCATCGAGCATTATTTATTGGGATGAATTCTTCATTGATTCCTTTACCGATAACATGCTTATTCCTTTGTGAGATCTATTGGTATTTCGCGAGGATTAATCTTCTAGGACCTAGTTATTCCCCTCTTCTTTTCTTCTTTATCTCTCTATTATTGGAGATACTTCTTTATGTTATTTTGGGAGTCTTATCTACTAAGAGATATTTTTTATGCACTTATCTTATCTCTCTTTTGGGGACGACATTTTCCTATAAGTGTTTTCCTCTTTTTAGACACTTTATGAGGTATTTTATTTTTACTTGGGTACCTCATCATGTCGTATTTTGAGACCCATTTATTTTACACACCTTAGCTATGATTAAGAGGGTGTATTTGTATATGTTTTTATTCTACTACATGGTTTTCCCTACATATGTATATATATTTCCTAGTTTATCAATATTATGAATGAGAATTACACTTCTCCACCTTTTAGGTGGTGTCTAAGCTTCCCCACTTCCTATTTCCATACCCATTATAACACTATTTTCTTATGCATTTACTATACAAACTATCTTTCGGCTCATGTTAGGTACCTCTCTCTCTCACACACACAATTGTACTCTCTTTACGTGTTCACATTTTATCCATTCTCGATCTTGGACCACATTCTCACAAAACTAATAAAGTAATTATAATTGAAATTATGTTTTGAGAGACGATTTAGTTCAAAATATATTTTGACTATGTTGTTGATATATTTGGAATGTGTCAAAATACTAAGATATATCCAATAATTCACTTCTTTCCTTAATGTAAAGAGATGAATATGTAAAAGTATGTATGGAACTCATACTATGCCATGGACATGTTCTAAAATATTTTGGATCTATAATTTGTTAAATTTAAATTTTTCTATGTCAATTCACAACCATGTATGTTGTGTCTTGATATCTTTAGATTTTCTATAACCATCACATTTTTCCTATAATTTTGAAAAACACTAGCCTTGTGCAAATAACTTCAACACTTTATTGTAGAAAATTTAAATTTTAAGTGCTTGCATTATACTAACATCAATGGTAAACCCATTTGTGATACACCTCACACTCGTACTATATTTCAAAATCCATATATTTATCCTAGTGCATTATGTGATGTCTGTGTAACTAAGCCATATAACTAGCTTTGTCATATATTTATACCCTAATAATAAGCTATCTACTTGTGCCTTTTAAAAACCTTGTATGCATATGTAGATATCAATATTTCCCTCCTTGTGCTATGTTATGTTATAAGTTGTATCAATTCATTTATTTTTCCTAATCATAGATGGTAGATAAGTAATTTCTAGATGATAAATTATTTCTAGATGTTAATAGTTTACTCGTTTATCATTAAGTACCTCACAATTTCTATCTTTCGGTTCTTGGCCACTAATCGTGACACTAAAATTTTAAATCTCATCCCCAAGTGTTGCATGATGTTTGTTAGGGGAAATATAGTCTTACACACGATTGAGACAAACTTGATCAAGGAGGTCTACTGAAAATCATTAAAGGATCCCCGATAAAGATTTGACACTACATCTATTGAACTTGTCTCCATTATGTTGATCATTGAACTTTGCAGTTCAAAGCATTGTGTGGACCTATTGGACGGAATTCATATACAACCTTACTTGTTTCCCTTAAAAAAAAATCTCGTGTCCTCAAAAAAATACTACAAGAACTGTCCATTGTGTTGCTCCATAAACATGTTTGCAGAATGTTTAATAAAGAGTTATAAGTTACATCTTGTTCATTATTCAAATATCACCAAATATTGTTTTCCATTTTCTTGATCATGATTGTTCTTTCTCTTTGTTGTAGGATGATTGTTATTAGTGATATGGACAACATTGTCTCTACCTACCCAAGGAAATAAACACCTATTACCATTCCGGAACACATTTTATGAGGGAAATAAACAATATGTGAAATAGTGGCCTCTACACACACCCATATGTCTCTAAATAAACCTCCCTACCATAATTATGCTCCAACAAACAGTGAAAAGTTTTACATTGATATTTCTGCTTTGACTACAACATTAAGGTCATGCAAAATAGAAGGCATGGCTCTAGCCAAACAAATTTTCAAAAATACCAAAATACAAGGGGTAGTGGCATCATTTTTTCCTTTGATTTTGGGAGCAAAGAAAGGCAGGAGATAAGGATCACTTCTTTCAATGTGGCTGCAAAAAAATTCTATGGAAAAATAAAAATGGAAACCTATACAGTATATCAAATGGAAGAGTGGGTAATGAAAATTGTGCTTACAACCATTTAAACAACCAGTTTGATTTTTTTTTGATGTCATCCTCTGTTGTGACTCCCGACAATGAACTACAAAACAATGTGTCTCTCCATCACTTCCATTTCAAATAGATAAAATATATATCATTGTTGACCTTAAGCCTCAACAAAGAATGTGAGGGTTAAGAAGTTCACCTTTTGCTAGGGATGTGTAAGGGAAAAGTAAGCTAATCTAATTTGTGAACAAAAAGAATGTAAAATACATTAATAATATTTTTTTCCAAACATAAATATTTATTCATATCTCAAAATATATTACATTAGTCTCATACACACATACATACTATTTCTATTCTCTAGCTCTTATATATTACTCTTCTAGGCACACACTTATCTTATCCCATAAATTTAAATCTATTGCTTCATGTGACACAAGTATAAATTTGATTAAGTACAATATATATCTTTTCTACAAAATAATCAAAAGACACTTCTTTTGGTTACACCTTTGTTGTCTTGTCTCACTTTGTTCTATTTGACTTTGATTTGTGGATTTATCCTATGTACCACGCCTTCTTCGTCTATCGCATATTTTCCTCCTTTATCCATGGATTTCTATAAACTTTGGTGGCTTCCTTCTTCTATCCGTGGTTTTCTCTAATCTTTGATGGCTTCCTTTATCTATCTGTGGATTTCTCTAATATTTGGTAGCTTCCTTCCTTTACCTTGTAGGTTTCCTTTATGTTGCGGTTTGTTCCATAACTTGATGAAGAACCCTATAAACATCATCCCCAGACTTCAAACATTGTCTCGTCCTCGAGGAAAACAAAATATGACTAACCTTGTCTTCTTTCGTAAAATTTCCCCAACATTATTGATTTGATCTCAATGCTACATAGACATCAACCTCCAAATCTTAGATGTCCGGCATAGGAAAGGCTCCTCGCTCGACTCATCCAAATAGATTTATGGGATTCCAATTTGAGGAAAGATAGGCTTCAACCCCAGAAATTATATGTTTTTAGTAAAGAAAAGTTCCCTCACTCAACTCGTCCTGATTTGGAATTATGGGATGTTATGGTTTAGTGTAAAGTCTTTTCTTGTTATTCTTCATGGGGAGTTTGGGGAATGCATTTTATGATCTACATAGTGATGTTCTTTTCAACCGTATACCATAAATCTAAATGGATTTTAATCTGTTGTATCCATTATTGAAGTTGTGAATTTTCTTGGATCAAAGGAAGAATATCTTAAGGGGGTGGTTGTGCTTGTATTTTTTTAACCCTTTGTTGTGTAGTTGTGAACTATTGTTTTATTCTTCTAAGTGCCCTATCCATGGTGATGTTGTAATATTGCATGTCTATGATATTTTATGTCCATGTGTGTTGCTTGGTTTTATATTTTTCTATGAGTTCTATGATTTTTCTTCTCTTAGTTCCATATTTATCTTTGCTGATATTATACGTTGTAGAATCTAGATGTAGTTGTTGCTCTAGTTTTTCTAGTTATTCATTTTCTTTTGGATCAAACTGGGCCACCTTATTATGTATGAATATTATTCCATGAGATTTGTGAGCTCGAATTGAGTTTGTTTAAGGTAGTTTGCATCTCTTTCCTTCATTTTTTATTTTCTAAGACATGTGGTTGTAAAATTCGTTCCTTATATTCTTTAACAACTTCTTCATGAATCTTCTTCTTTTCCAGTTCCTGGATGGCTTTATTTTCCTTTAGTATTTATTTGACATCATGTTTTGTTGTCACTTCTATCTATAGAATATAATATTTTTTGGTATGTAAGTTTATTGCCGGAATTGATGAGAGTATTCTTTGCATTGATCCGTCCATATCTACAAACCGTTGCATACAATACTAGTTGGTTCTTTTATCTAATACTTGGATATAAGAATTTTTATGAAGGGGAGACTTTATGTAAATGTACCATGAATACTTCTAATGTTTACTCTACCACCCCTTGTTGTGACTAGATGGATTGATGTTTCTTGCATTGTTGGAGTGCCTGCTTGATTTTTTAATGAGTCCCGAGGGGCTTGTATAGTTATTATGCCAGTAGAAGTTCCTGTTGGTGATGTTGATGATGGCACTTGTGGCTGATTTTCCTTATCTGATTTTTGTTTTTGTCTCTTTTCTAACTCATGTCTTTCTTCTTCCTCTTTTTTCTTTTTGTTTTCTTCCTCCTATTTCTATATTTGTTCTTTGGTTACTTGTTCTTTTTTCTCTTCTTGTTCCAATTTTTATTTTTTCCTATTTTCTTCTTCTTGTTGTTTTATTTTTTTCTTCTTTTTTCTGTTTTCTTTCTTTCTCTCTCTTCTTATTATTTCTTGTCTTTTTCTTTTGGCATCTTCATTTTTCTTTCTTTCATTTTTCTTTTTGTTTCTTGACTTCTTTGTTTTTTCTTTCTTCATCTTTTTCTCTTTTCTCTTCGTCCTTATTTTTCTTTTCCCTTTCTTCTTCATATTTATGTTTTTGTGATTCCCTCCTTTTTCTCTTTTTATTTCGTTCTTCCTTCTTAAATTTTTGTCCTTTCATTTTCCTCCTTCTCTTTCTTTTGTTCTTCTTCTTTTTTCCCCCTCTTTTCCTCCTTTTCCTTCTTTTTTATTCTCGTATTTCCTTCCTTTATCTTTCCTCCTTCTCTTTCTTTTTCTCTTCTTCAATTATTTTCCTCTTTTTTATTTCATTTTTTCCTCTTCCATCCTTTTCCTCTCTTTTTTCTTGTGTCTATTTTCTTTTGTTGCTCTCTTTTCTTTTCTTCTTCTTAACTTCTTTTCCTTTTCGTTTCTTCTTCTTGCTGATTTTCCTTATTAACTTCATCTCGCCCACCTTTTCTTTTCTTCCATTCCCTTTTTCTTTATTTCTTCCTCCTGGTTTTCTCTCTATTTATCCTCCTCTATTTTTCTCTCCTTTTTTTTCACTTCCTTGTTTCTACCTCCTTAGTTTCTTTTATATTCTTTTTGTTCTTTTATTTGTTCCTCTTTTGTTTCCTTTGGTTCTTTCCTAGGTTTGTAGTGCACCGTAGGTTTCTTGGATTCTTCTTCTTTTTCTTTTCTTGTTTTGGTAATAAGCCTAATAAAATCTTCTATCTCTTCAATGCGATTTTGGTCCTTGGTGGTCTTATTTTTCTTCTGTTTTAACTTTGTTCTTTCTTGTTGAAGGGATAATAGTCTGTTTGCCTCTTCCATCTCTACTTATTCTTGGATTTATTTTACTAATTCAGGGGGGGTGAGGTGAATGATATCCCCTACTACCAAAGGAATTTTTCCATGTAGTGAACTATATCCTCTGCTATAGCCATTTGTTCTCTACTTGTACTCACCTCACATTGTTGTGCCACCTTAGAAATGTTGCTTATAGTTAATCGTATCTCTTGCAGATCCATAAACAAGTTTGGATAGCTGCGAATCTTCCCAAGGTTTCGCTTATTCCAAAAACTATGGTCCCGATTACTCCCATGGTAATGTTAGTGACAGTGGGGTAAAGGTAATTTCCTCTTCTTAAAATTCGTAAAAAAAATTCTATTTTTTGTGAGTCTCCATCTTCTTCACTATCCTCTATTTCTTTTAATTTTTCCTTTGATGTCATTTCCTTTCAACGTTTGGTAATGGGGACCAAGAAATAAAACCTTTATTTTCCCTTTTTCATATGTTTTCAGTCTTGCTTTACTTGTTTTTGCGTTTCCATATTGTGTTGAGTATTTCTTCCTATATTCTTCCCATATTTCTTCAATTTTTATTGAAATTTGGTGGTGTCGGTTTCTAAGGTCCATAGGAAGATTCCTTATTGCTTTTATAGAGGTATCCACTAATTCATCTAAATCTTTATATGGTAGTGGAGGTATATGTTATATACATAGAGTTAGGGGTCTAAGGAAGGTATAATATATGTCGCGAATGAAAATTACTTCATGTTTGTATTTTTCCACAATTTGTTCAGATACCTAGATCTATTTGCTATTATCTTCCTTATTTGTTTTGTCCATCCTATCAAGGATGTAATTTGGGTAACCCCATCCATGTTGTTCATATACTTCTCCGCCATTCAACGGGTTCCATCTGGCCGGGAGGGTTTTGGTAAAATATATGGCTAAGCATAATAAAAGGGACCCATAAAAATTTATGTTTTCCCTCAATTTTTCTAGTGTTCTCATGAAATTCGTGAGGCCAATAATTCACAAAGATTATATTCTGAATGTGAAGTCACCATATCTAGGGCAATCTAGGCATTAAGTCCATAAGCTCCATCTTCATGATTTGTATGATAAATTTTTAAATAAATAGCCTTGGCGGCGTACTTGAGGGTATGATTTGAAATATCTACAATTCATACACATCTTTTGGTCTTTCTGACTCCCATCGATAGCACTATGTCTTTTATGGGAGTTTTCTTTTTTTTGTAGAGCTTCATATTGCCAATAATCTTGTGACTCGGCAATGACTTACGTATTAATCATATATGGTTGATCCATATATAGCATTTGGTTATGGAGCCGATTAAGGAGAACCCTAATTGTGTTGTCAGAATTGATTAAATATGTGATACGACTCCATGCATCTATCTTCAGCTTGCTTATGACTTTTGTGGTCTATTTATATTCCAATTCTTTTGTAGTAGGGTTATCTTATAGGAGAAAGTGTTTATCCACTTCTAACCATGTATGATTGTATTATGAAATATGGGAATGAATGTAATTTTAGAGGTTGTGTGTATGCACAACCTTAAACTGGATATGTGAAAATGCCCCCTCTAGATCGTTCGAGTATATTTCATGGAGTGTTTATGGTATATCGGGTTAAGGTAAGTCTTTTTGTGTAATAATAATTGGGGTATCCATCCCGGGTACTTCTCCTTAGTGTGCCCAAGTTTCCTTCTCATTCTTGATTTCTTTTATTACCTCTTTTCTTTTGTCACTTCACTATTTATGCCATAATTTATTATGGGTCAATGCCTATTATATTGTTTTAATCTTCACCCACCAAATTTATTTTTATTTCGGTGGGAAGCTATGTCATATTTTCCTTCATGTTTTGTTCGTCCTCACGTATATGTTTTTTATGTCACACGACTCCATATTTTATCCCGTGGTATTTTCCTTACTTCCGGATATATTTGATTTGTTATTGCTTTTTCGTGGTTTTTCCCTTTAGTCTCATGGATTTTTCTTAGTTTGCATGGTTCTCCTTGTCCTAGTGAATTTTTATTTATTATGCGAGTATGTATTCTCTACGGGATTTCCTTTATTACATGGGTATTCTTCCTCCACATATTTTTCCCTTTATTACAAGGGTATTCTTCCTCCGTAGATTTTTGTTTCTTGCTTTATGA
The DNA here is from genome assembly GCA_018340775.1 of Taxus wallichiana var. yunnanensis. Lineage (NCBI taxonomy): Eukaryota > Viridiplantae > Streptophyta > Pinopsida > Cupressales > Taxaceae > Taxus > Taxus wallichiana. The sequence continues at coordinate 165,720,141 of CM031236.1, forward strand.
TTTTTCTACTTTCTTATTTTTGGTAGAGTAAGGACGCCCTTGTGGGTTTTGACCATACTCTTCGTCCTATCTACTAAATTTGCAGTTTTCATATAAGCCAGGATTTTTTTAACTGTGGTATTTTTTAGCCTTACTCAATTGACATAGCCTGGTAGTTATTTGAGTTGTAAGGTTTGAAGTTTTGTTTCTCCTAATGGTAATATGTCCTTGATGATGTAAGGTCCTAACCATCAAACTTTAAGTTTTCCAGGATGCTTCCATTTGCTATCATATAACAGTACCTAGTCTCCTATGTCAAATTATTTCCTTTTTATATGGCGGTCATGCCATGCTTTTTGTCTCCTTTTCTCCTGAGTTTGATTATATGTTATGTAAATATTTTTTCATCCAATTTTTCTAATTCAATAATTCTTTCATGTACTAAAGAATATTCATTCATTCTAAATGTTACTATCACTCTTAAGCTTGGGAGGAAGAATTCAATGGGGACCACGACTTCAATTCCATATACTAATTTAAATGGGGAGTATTTGGTTATTCTTTTGTAGGTAGTGTGGTAAGCCCATAGTGTTGCTAGTATCTTTAGGTCCTAATCAAATTTTGGAGTGAACATATTTTTGTGAGTACCTTCTCCAAGACCTTGTTAAATGCTTCCACTATCCCATTATCTTGTGGATGATATGGCGTATTGCAGGTTATGATTTATCAAAAATTGGCCTAAAATTCCTTAATAGTGGCATTCACAAAATGTTTTCCTTGATCACTTGTAATGCTTAGGGGACATCCAAATCGAGTAATTATGTGTTCATAGATAAATCTTGTTGTTGTCTTGGTAGTTCAATATTTATTTGGAATGGCTTCTACCCATCTTGTTTGATATTCTATTCTTGTAATGATGAACCTAACTCTGAGAATTCTTTGTAACATGGGTTTGATAGGTCTAATGAAGTCTATGACCCACTTCTCAAATGGGGCTAGTTTTAGGACTAGTTTTAAAGACATCTCATCTCTTGTATTTGGTTTTCCCATCTGCTAGCATATGTCATAAGACCTTTCATGTTTGTGTGCATCCTTGAACAATGTAGGCCACCATAATCCTACCATCATTACTTTCATGGTTATTTTTTCTCCTCCATTGTGTCCATTGGCTATACCATCATGAACTTCTGTTAGTATTTTCTTTCTTTCATGTTCTAGGGAAACCCTTCTAAAGACATCATCTTGTCCTTTCTTATATAATTGTCTTTGTATTAAGGTGAAGGAAAAATCCCGGCTTAGTAAGTTCTTCTTTTGTTTCTTTCTATATTCACTAGGGAATTCTTCTATAGCCATTAGTTGTGTTATGTCATCAAATTATTTTAGGATGGCCTCAAATCTAAATAGATGTGCTCGGGAAGTCATCATCAATAGGTCCTTCATCTTCCCTATTTCTATCCCTAAAATATAATCTGGTCCGTTATTCATTTTACCCGATTTTACTGCAATTGTAAAGTCAAACTCTTGAAACAACATTAACCAATGACATATTCTACCTTATAGTACTTTTTTTTAATAAATATTTTAGTGGTTCATGGTTTGTGTAAAACACAAATGATGTAGCCAACAGATAATGTCTATACTTTTGTAGGGCATATACCATGCTTAATGCCTATTTGTTTGTAGTAGAGTAATTCCTTTCAAATTTAGCTAATTTTTGGCTTGCAAAGGCTATTGGATGATCCATTTTCTCTCTTGGTTGTGTCAAACAACACCAATGGAAATGCTTGATGCATCTACATGTACATGGAAAGGAACTTTCTAGTCTAGAAATATTAAGATTGGTGCATGTAAGATTTTATCCTTAAGAACCTCAAAAGCATTTGCACATGGTTTAGTCCATTGTATTTGTTTATTCATTCTTTTCTTTAACAGTTCTTCCAAAGGTGCACTAATCTCAACATAGTTTCTTATGAATTTTCTATGATAGCCTATATACCTAAGAATTTTCCTCACCTCTTTTTTTGTCTTGGGAGGAGGTAAGTTGACGGTAGAATAACTCAAGTTTTGACTGGATCGATTAATAAGCCTTCTTTGCAAATCACATGACCCAAAAGTGTACCAAATGGGGTCAAGAATATGCATTTCTTCAAGTTGAGGGATATCTGCAATGCTCTGCATTTCTGGAACATGAGTCTCAATACTTGGATATGGTTCTTCAATAATCCATATATGGTCCAATCATCTAGATATACTTCCAGAAAATCATGGATAAATTCTTGAATGCATTAATCATTATTCTGCATTTAATACGGTTGGTGCATTCTTTAATCTAAATGGCATGACAAAGTGTACATGAAAGATCCCCATTTTATAGAAAATTTGGTTTTAGGTTGATCTTCTAGGGAAATCCGGACCTAATGGTAACCAGAGAACCCATCAGTGAAGGAATAAACCTCTCTTCCTACTACATTTTCTAGAACCTCTTTTGTGAATGGAGTAGGAAATGGGTCATGCACACAGGCTTTATTGAGCTCTCTATAATCCACACATATGTGAATTTCCCCATTTTCTTGTTCTGAATGACCATAGGACTTACCCAATCTAAATCTTTGATAGGTTTGATGATACCGCATTCAACATTTTTTCTATCTCTATTTTTACCTTAACCTTGAGATTAGGGTTTAATCTATAAGGCCTCTTTTTTAGTGGTTTGATTCCATCCTTGATTTGAATTTTCATGGTTCCAATTTCTTATTTTATACCTTGCAACTCTTTAAAATATTTGGGGAATATATCCTAGAATTCTTGAAGAAGTTATACTACTTTTGCCACTTCTTCCTCTAACCAATAGTCTCCTATCTTAGCAAACTTCTCATCTCCATTTATACTAATATTTTCACTTCTTATCTTCTAAGGATGATAATAGTATTTTTCCTCTTCTTCTTTGGTCTCTACTACTTCTCTTTCTCCTTCAACTGCTCTCTTGTATATCAATTTTTTAGGTTTTGCATCTCCTTTTTGTTTCTCAACCGCAAAACAATAAGCCATGTCTAGAATTTGGTTTTGATGTTTTTGTTTGTAGGTTCTTTAGGTTACTGATATCTTTTGTGAACATCATTTTATGGCTTCTTCTGGAGTTAAGAATAAAACGTTCCTTATCTTTTGTAGTGCCTCGAAGGATATTAAGATCCACATCCCATAAGTTAAATGTATGGAAAAAATATTTCACAATTTAGTCCCAACTTCTTGTTTCTCTTCTTATTTCTTGATGCATGTACCATGATCGAGGTATGGGTCCTAGTGTCCATATGAATAATTGAGTCCATACCAGAGGAGAATTTTCACCACATATTTTCCAATGTCTTTCACATGTTTGAATATGGTTTTACATATCACTTTCACATGTGTATTCGGATATGGCCACGTAATAGCCTTCACAATCAAAGTATCTTATTTTTAGCAACGTGGTCACCGAATTCCCATGAGAGATATTACCTTTGTGAATTTCCCACTATCTTGCAAAATTAATTTTCAGGGTATTGTCCAAGGTTTTCATTCTAGCTTTCTCATTCAAGAATATTCTATCCATTTGATATAGATAGCATTTTAATCCTCCAAAGCCTTTGTATTTTAGTAAATTTCAAAGTGGGATACACCGCAACTTAATCTATATACCCTTTTGATTGGTTTTTCTTCGGTTATTTATTGGTGGAGTAATTTCCATCTTCATCTTCAAATTTATATCATGCAGCCATAAAATGTCATTTTTGGGATGTACTAAATCAAGATCGTCATCTAGGGTGATTATGTGTGGTGGAAATATTCTTGCGTAATGTAGTTTTCTTATCCTAGATTCTAGGAAACCATGTATCCATGCCTCAACAACATTTTCAGAAATTTCATTTGTAGATTCAATTTTGACTGATATTTCTCCTTCATAATTTGGTTCAAATTATCTATCGATATTATAAAATGATTTAGGGTGTATACCCCTTGTATATCATCAAATTCTTCTTCTTCAGTGTCATGCCAAACTTCTTCAGACCATGCAACACTCATTCCTGCATGTAATAGTACGTGGAAAAAAATTCCATATGATTGTAATGTGACTTATTCTTCTTTTGAATTCAATGTGTCATTGTAATTGAAAAACCATTCTAAGGCTATAATGGAATTGTATGTGGGTTTTAAAGCAACATTCTCTACAACTTCAAAATTGACCTTTTTTTTATTTCCATGAAGTTGGCTTCTTTGTTCTTCATTGCTCCTATAGGTTGTTTTGATGATCCATCTACTAATCCAATATAATATATGATGGGTTGCAAGGAGGTCTACCTAAATTCTCCTAGGTAGTTTTAGACATCATATTCACATATACGTCGAGATAAGGAAGTACTTTGGTAATAATAGTGTCAAATATGTCTACATCCAAGTTTAAAGAAGCTTTGGGTCATGTTAATTGTGTTCGGAAGACATTTCTCCTTTTCTTGTTATGTCCACTTCAATCCTCTAGACATGAAAGTTCTTATCTTCTTTATTCCAATATTTTCTAAATTGTTTCAACTTATCTACAAGGCCACGTTTGATGGTTAATCTTGTTATCTCTTTAAGAGAAATAATTTCATCTTCCATAAAAAAATTATTTTTACTTCTTCTTGGGATTATTCCTTCTTAACTACTACCTTACTTTTCTCCACTTCTTTATCATGAAGGTCCAACCTGATTTCCTTAAATTCCCATTCTTCACTACTAGAGGAATCTTCCTTAGTAGGTATCCTAATTATCTTCTTTCTCCAGATGTAGGTTCCTTTTTGTTGCACTTCTAGTTGTTACTACAACTCTATATTTTGGTTCTTCATGGTCCTTACTTGATTTAGAAGATTTTCTCTTTAAATATATTTCTTTAGCATCCTCCTTGGTCTTCTCTTTTCTCGCTTTGATTTTTGAGGTAAATTTTTTCTCCTTGTCTTATCATGTCTCCTCATCATCCCATGGTATCTTGATAATATGTTGGACAATTTTTTGGGCGTCTCTTCCTAATACTTCTATTTTTGTACTTATATTTCGTAAAATTGAGCATCTTAGGGACAAATGAATGATTTGTGTTCTCATTCATGGCAAAAGTCACGAGGGCGAGGTTTTTCAACAAATAACTTCCTACCTTTAGCATCTCTTAATCTATAGTTTTATTCTACTCCTTCGTTACTTCTTCTTTTTCTTTTTTTCCTGGACTACTCTTCCCTTAATTCTATTCTTCTATTATGTTTATCTTTTCTCCAAATTCTTTAATTAATTCCTTCATACCGATTACTTCCTCTTCCTCTTCACCTTTCTCTTTAATTAATAACGGGACTTCTCTTTCCTCCTCTTCCCAAGTTTCTGCTCCTATTACCTTCTTAAAATCTAGTTCTAAGCCACCTACTAACTGTTGTAAATCTCTCATTAGGATAGCTTGTTTTGATATCGATTGTTGAATTGGATTGTCTATGGAATATCTTACCATGGGGTTCCATGGGGTAACCAAAGCAAGTTGGTCTCCACCTAATGTAGGAATTATAGTAAGACTTTGGGTGTATTCCTCCATCTCTAGGGTAGCCAATTGTTGGCTTCCACTTGAAGTGGTTTTTTATTTTTATTTTTTTAGTTTTATTCAATTTCTCTTTTCTTACAAATCAATTTATTTTCCCTTTTCTAGTCACTATTTTCTATCTTTTTCTCTAACTCGCTCCTCTCTATTGATATCCTAACTCTCTCTTCCATCCTCCTCATCCTGATTGATTTTTTTAAGATACTAACTCACCTAATTATCTTAATATCTTTTTTCAACTATGTAATTTTTTTATTTTTTTTATTCATGTCGTTCTATTTATGTTATCCCAATAATCACCCCATTAAGTTTGAGCAAGTTATGTCTCTTGGATCACCCCCATTCACATATGTCATTCTCAGTGGTGCCTCGTCCCCTAACGAAAATTTTCCATGCTTATAATTAATCCTTTTTCTACCAGCAAAACTTTAATTAAAAATGGATTTTTTTAGAAATCTGCCTCTTGCTCCACTTAAAACTTCACCTTTCTTATAATCAAAGTTGGTCCAACCTTGGATGGCCCAAGTAATTATGTAAGAATCTAATGTGGTCTCAAACCAATAATCAATTCTCTGGTCCAAGGTTCGTCAAGGTTTCTGAGTATATTTAACTTCTCCTAAGTCCACTCAAAAGGTTTCCTCAAATGTAACTGCGACCACTCTATTATTTTAGCATGTTCTAATATGCAAGGCCACAATAAATGTGGGAACTGAGACCAAAATTCCTCTCCGTATTCTCCAAATACTTTTGCCTCAGTTTCTTTATATGATGCTTTGAGTCTCTTTACTTCTCCTTTAACAAATATATTAATTTAGTTGTCCTGTCAATCCTCAATTTTTGTCAGTGTTGATTTCCAATATCTTGGTGGTGATATTTTTCAAACATCTTCCTAACAAAAGAGACTCGGGCTTGGACACCAAATGTTTACCTTAATCCTCAACAATAGTGTGAGGGTTAAGAAGTTTTCCCTTATAATAGGGATGTGTAAGGGAAAAGTAAGCTAATCTAATTTTTGAACAGAAAGAATGTAAAATCAATTAATAATATTTTCTCCAAACATCAATATTTATTCATATCTAAAAATATATTACATTAGTCTCATACACACATAAAAATTCTCTCTATTCTCTATATCTTATATATTTCTCTTCTAGGCACACACATATCTTATCCCACATATATACATCTATTGCTTCATGTGGCACACCATATACATTTGATTAAGTACAATAAATATATTTTCTAAAAAATAATCAAAAGACACTTATTTTAGTCACACCTCCGTCCGCTTTTATCTCGCTTTGTTTTTGTTTGCCTATAATTCGTAATTTTTCTTATGTTCTACGGATTTATTCTATGTACCATGATTCTTTTTTCTATCGTGGCTTTTCCTCCTTTATCCACAAAGCTTTCTCTAATCTTCGTTCATTCCTTCTTCTATCCATGGATTTTTCTAACCTTTGGCTACTTCCTTCTTCTATCTGGTGGCTTTTCTAATCTTCAACGGCTTCCTTCATTCACCTCATGGGTTTCCTTTATGTTGCGGTTTGTTTGAAACTTGATGAACAACCCTCATCAACAACCATCCATTGGTGGACTTGATTCGTGTTGTTATGGCCATTTCACCTTGTTCAACCGTTCTTCACAAAGAAAAGTAAGAGGCTATAAGGAGAACATTGAAAATGTGAGACACGTTTGGATTTAATAGTTCCATCACCTTATGGGGCCAACTTTTATATGGTCTTTACAAAGAGTTTTCAGAGATACTCTCTGTTCTAGATATTCGAATCTTGGAAATAAAATTTGGTCGTGTTTCATATTTCAATGGCACCATAGTTGACACCATTTCCACTTCAAAATGCTTCGTCAACCCTTCGATTTTAGAGACACAGGCTCTCCATAAATGGATATCTTCGCCACATTCACATGTTCCATGTCCGTCAATCACCAACAAGAAAGTTGGGCCTCCACAATCTATGGTTGTTGTTGCTACTTTGTCACAAATTTTAGAGATGGGAAATCTTGAAAACATGAGTGGGTGATTGTCAAAGATGAAGTATCAAACATTAACATGGATAATTTATTTTACATGGCTTGTCCAAGAATGGTAGGTGACAAACAATGTAGAAAAAAGGTTCAAGAGAAACCAAATGATAAATGGTTTTGCAACAAATGCAATATTCATGTTCAAAACTATAATTACAGATACACTCTACATATGGATTTGAAAGATGCTACATGGGAGCTTAAAGGAGTTATGCATTTGATGACGCTTTAGAAATGATAATGGGAATTACAGTTGCAGACTTGTAATTTCTGTTGATTAATAGTGACGCCACACATGAGATTGTTGATCACGTCATTGGACATGTGTTCCTTTTCACTCTTTCACTTAAAAAGAAACATACAAGGGGAAAACCAATTGAAATGTGTTATTCTTAAGTCGAAGAAAACATGATATGCCCTACAAACTCAGGATATGGATGTTCTATATTTTTTGATGCACAAATGTTCCTTTCACAGCTACTCCCTTTTCATTTTTGTTTTTTGCGCAATACCTTTTACAACTTTATCTTTTTGTGAGAATATTGTAGCGTGCTCGCTACATGTATTCCAACAATATAAAAAGAAAATCTTCTTTACATAAACCAACTATGGTCCTCCACTAAGTTCTAATTCCTCTACAATATTTTTTTTATCCCCTCATATATGATTATGAATGAAAATATTTCATGTTACTCTTCTACAATATGTTTCATTTTCTATCGTTACTCATGTGTATGATAAGAATTATTGTTGTATTTACAAGGAAAATATAATTTTCATATCTTTTCATACACCCCAGTCATTTTCCCCCTCCATCACCCAATATATTTATTCATGATGTCATTCCCCATTCACTTCCTCTTGTACTTATAGTTTTTCCATACTTCATAAATATATACAAAGTGAATTTCAATGCTACTCTTTGTTGCTTCTTTATTTCACTCTCCACACAATTAAAATTTTTTTCCCTCACATCCCTTTCAAGGTCCACATTGCACAAACATTACACACGATCGCTAGTTATAAGATATTTGAATGAGATCTAATGTTATTTATCCTAACCATACTACAATCATCAATAGGTATAATTGTGATGGCACTATTTTTCATGACCACCTCATGATTTTCATTTATGACATTGTTATGCTTTTTCATAGTTTCATTGGGTATATGTAGTCCAATGTTATTTTTCCCCACCCCAACACATTATTAATTGAATGCGCAAATTATATTTTCCTCTTGATATAAACAACTTCATTATACGTAGGTTTAGTGTTATTTGACGTCAAATTACAACCATTATCGTTATCTTTGTTACTTTCAGAGTTTATGTTGATGAACTCTCTAAACTAGATTCACGAGTTGACCATGTCCTAACAATATTTCTTTATAATCTAGATTCTTTAATATGAAGATGCCTTTATGTACCTAGAAAACAAACTAGGAAATTAAATAGAAGTAGAAGAAGCTTCCTTGAGATTATTTTAATTTTTTTTGTTCCCTTACGTATTTTAATATTTTTAATATGTTATGAAAACCCTAGAAGATAATTCCATAAATGCGAGTCACTTACCAAAAATAAGGAAGACTCAACCATATAAGTCGCAAAAACATGGGAGAATTCGTGGAAAGCAGATGGATCATACCTTTTCTATAGAAAAAAATAATTCATGGTTCTATTTTGTTGAATGTAATTGTAGAATTAATGAAATGGTGAGTAATTATTACGCCGTAAGGCGTTCTTGTAGTGGGATGCGACCTGCTGGGACTGACAAATGTCAGGGAATGAACGCACAGGATTGATGCTAGCAGAGGCGTTGAAATCTAACGGTAGAGGAAAGCGGATCAATCACAGCCATTTTTAATAATTCTTTCACGATTGGTCTCAGAGGGCTACGAAAGGAGGACCTCCGGAGCCAATGGAGGCCACCAATCCTGTCACTGCAAGAGGCCACCTGTACTTTACGCCCAATTCATCCAGTTCGCTTCGAATGAGGGCACTGGTTTCGAACTCGTGATATGCAAGTTCAGGATTCTCGTGAATTTTTCTGCGTATGTGTTTTAGCCAATCCAGGGTTTGGGGTTTTCTCGCCATTTGAAGAATTTTCTGCGAAAATTCCCTGGAAGTTTGAGCGATCCCGAAGCGATCGATAACCGGAGAATATGCATCGTGGAGGTCCGGGTTCGAATCCCAGGCAAGAGCGCCTGAAAGTAAATGGAAAATGATAAAAAGGGCAGTAGCCCTGGGCCCGCGGGAAGTCATTTCAGCACCTCAAACTGAAGAGAGATCATTTCTACTTAATGTGGATAACTGGAACGTAACGAGGATTTTGTTTTAAATTGATAATTCGTTCGTCGGAGGCTCTTCCCGGTTGCTCTTCCCTGATTCACCTTTCCGGCGCCCCTGTTCCGATGTCTACCGTGCATGAGTGGCCATGGGGCCTTCCCATCACTTCACGTCGGATTCAAACGTGACAATTGCATTTTGTGTATATTCATGGCATTCGTGACATTCCATGAAACGGCGTTTGGTCAGAGGCATTTCTGTGCAAAGATTTGAAGCCCAGTCAAGAACACCATTTTGTGCATGCATTGCAGTCAGTTATCCCATAAAGTCAGATTTCTACTACCACCGAAGCCGCCGCCAAGTTGCTTTTTGTTTTGATTAATCGAAATTTCACAAGTTTGGTTCCGGCGACATCAAACTTTAGACTTCACAAAGCTGTTTATTGAAGTGTAGAGGCATCGATCTGCCATGGCAACACAAGGTAACTTCAGGGGCGCAAGCTGCAAGACGGTTTGGAGTCTTCTGTAATGACGAATCTGCTAGCACTTTCTGGTGTATGCATACTCGAGTTTTTTTTTAAAAAATATTTGAACGTAAATACACACGCTCTTTTTACGCCGTAAGGCGTTCTTGTAGTGGGATGCGACCTGCTGGGACTGACAAATGTCAGGGAATGAACGCACAGGATTGATGCTAGCAGAGGCGTTGAAATCTAACGGTAGAGGAAAGCGGATCAATCACAGCCATTTTTAATAATTCTTTCACGATTGGTCTCAGAGGGCTCATCGTGGACTTTCAAAATACCTATCGATTTCTTTTATATTCAAGCATTCTCGACTCAGTTTCTCACAAGTTCTTCTTAGTATTGAAAATGGCAGCAGGTCGTGTACAATCCATTGCAGGAAGTGGGTTACAGAGCCTCCCTCCTCAGTTTATCAGGGCCCTCCATGAGAGGCCGGGTGCCTTGAAGAGCAGCCCTTCCGCTCGGGTTCCACTGATCGACTTGTCCAATTTGGGCCAAGATGTAACCGCCCATCTTCGTGCAAAAACCGTAGCTGAAATCGGAAACGCTGCAGAAGAATGGGGACTGTTCATAGTGGTGAATCATGGAGTTCCAGAGCAGCTCATTCGGCGGTTGCAGGAAGCTGGCAAGGAATTCTTTGAGCTTCCACAGGAAGAAAAAGAGAGGCACGCTAACCAGGCGGAGGAAGGGACGTTAAAAGAGGGATATGGCACCAGATTGGCGCACAACATTGATGGAAAACTTGGGTGGAATGACTATTATTTCCATATGCTGTGGCTTCCTTCGGTCAGGAACATTCAGACCTGGCCAAAACGCCCATCCTCCTATGCGTATATTTCTGTTTCTTCCTCGATAATTATCATTGCTGTTCTTGTTTTTTCAAAGATTGTTACAATATTTTTTTTGTCAATTTATCTTCTTTTATTTTTATTTTTGGGTTGATTTATCGATGTATGTGGTGTTAGTCATTACGCCGTAAGGCGTTCTTGTAGTGGGATGCGACCTGCTGGGACTGACAAATGTCAGGGAATGAACGCATAGGATTGATGCTAGCAGAGGCGTTGAAATCTAACAGTAGAGGAAAGCGGATCAATCACAGCGAAGCACACGGATTGTGCTTGGTGAGGAATAAATCTGGCCATTGATGAGATAAGATACATTGTAGCCGTTGATTTCTTTACAGTGGGAGAAGTACCTCGTTTGGGAAACCGTGCATCAGAGAGAGTCACCAAAATGCTTGACGAAATGATATTACAAGGCGGGTTATCCACTGTTTCGCTGAACCTGTGCTTCCATGGCGTGGCGGAACTTGGAAAAGTGGAGGAGGATGTAACTTCTAATGGATGCCTTAATGCTGGGTGGCGATGCTACAGGAGATTAATGGCTTTATACAGGGCGGCCATTGAATCTTTGTGATATATGAATGACCAGTTCTAATTGTTTTTAGCTCGAAATGTTCGTGTATCGCTGCCTGGTAATATTTTTTAGGGTCCCTCAGGTCTACTAGAAGGCGAAAGCCCCTTTTCCTCCTCACTCTTCTGTGCTCAAGACATTTTATTTTTTCTGTTATGCTCAATACATTCGGTAATAGAAATTGATTCTTTGAAGCCTTGATGATCTTATAGATGGTGGACAAACACATTGATAACAAACCAATAGCGCCTGCACCATTCGAAACCTAAGATTTCGAGTTAACCGGTAGCTTTTTTTCCTGGTTTTCTATATGATGTTATTGCAGTCATTCTTCTTTTTGTTGAGATGGATCACATCATGATCATGCATGTCTGATATTCTGGGTTCTACTCTGTTTTGAAGGAAATGAAATGGGTCACTGGCCTATGACTATTTTTATCCAGATCAGCTAGCCACTAGCCTCTCTTTGTAGTTGTACACATTTTATGATTGCTCGTACCTTATTCTTCTTGTTCACTGTTCCACACGCAATGGTATTGTTGGCATATGAAATATATTTTGGGTTCAAAGGATGGCCTATGCTTTATTCTGGCTATACCCATATTGTGATTAATATTACCTTGTTGATTGATCAAAAGTCAACCCATCATGGCATTGACATCATAAATCTGTTTAGAGTAAATAATAGCCGAGGCTTGATTCTTGATGACCAACTTAATATTTAGTCATGATTTGAGTTTGTTTCTTTGATGACCAACTTAATCTCTGCATACCATCTTTGAATTGCTCCAGTTTAAATATGGTATGCAGAGATTAGGTTGCAAGGATTCACATATTATATGAAGCTCATAACAAGTTCATGACTTTTATTGCATGCTGAAGAGAGAAATTCTCCATTAGGATTCATTTTAAACCTTTCCCAATCAAGGGTTTTGCATGGTTTCTTGGAGCTTCTAGGGCACACATGCTTATCATTAATTATTATGCAATCACTCAGGTGTTTTCCCTAAATGTGATGAACCTGTCAGATTCATTTTTTTTTAAGAACCACTCATGTAGGTGATCTAGACAGTTGAAATAAGTGTTGGAAATCTATTCATATATTCCACAACTCAAGTTCTAAAAATTGACTGGGGTTGATTTACCATATACGAATGAGGGAAAAAGTCTTATCTCAATAAAACAAAACTATATTTTTTTTTACAAATAGCCAATATACCCAAAAATTATTCTAATGACACCCTTCTACTTCAGGGATATTCTATATCTTGATGTCCATTGCAATATGAATGTTGTTTGTTTTTACAATTGGGGTCAGACATATAGATTGGATGTTTAGATTGGTTGTTTCTAACTGTCACAATGTTCTATTGTAGAAAGGGTCTTTTATTGTTTTTCTTAGTTGACTAACTGATTGTTCTTCACTCTTGTAGAAATTGACTACTATGCTTTTTTGCACATTTTTTAAACTAATCTTATTGTAATTCATTTTTAATTTTTTTGTTATAAAAATAATAGATAATTTCATCTCTCAGATGTATTTTAGATATATTTAATTTATTGTTATTAAATTCTATAGAACTTAAAGATCAAAGTGCTTCCCTTCTTAAACAAACACAATTTTTTTGTTTTGTTTTGTTCACACCAGACTTACTACGGATTCTAACTGTCCCAATGTTGTATCCTAGAAAGGGTCCTTTCTTGTTTTTCTTAGATGTTTGTGGTGCTGTTAATTCGATGTGCAACTATCATACCAACTATTTCATAATTATTACGTTCTTTCTCGATAAGCATGCAAAACTCTGTTATTCTCTGTGTTAGTCAAAAAAATTGTCTTTTTGTTAATATGCTTCAAAGGCTTGTTGGTGTCTAAGTTTTCTTTCGAACGGTGAAACTGGATTGCACATGGTTTGTGTTTTTTTCTATTCAAGAACGCTTAATTTTTAAGTTTTTTTTTCATAGGGTTTTCATTGTTCATAGAAATGAACGGCTTTCGAATGTTTATGTGAGATGGTATTTTTCATGGGGTTTAGTATCTCAACCACTAAGGTTCTTGTAATTTTTTGTCTATTGATTTTGGTGGAGGTTATAGATTGTCTTTCATGTTATTTGGGGCTAGATATAAATCTCAATCTCATAATTTGGGGTATAATTACAATATTTTTTTGAATTTTTGTTAATATGCTTCAATGGCTTTTTGGTGCCTTGTTTTTCTTTGTGATGGTAGAACCAGGTGGCACAAGGTTAGTACTTTTGCTCCTCGGCGGAAACTCTTGGTCTTGACTGTATTGTCCCATTATCCCTCGGATGTTGGTTGGGGTTTTTATTTCACGTTATTTCTCTTGTTGTGCTTTCATGCATGTAAGTATTCCTTGAGAAAAAAATGCTTGAATGAGATTTGCAAAATACATAAAGATGCAATAAAATATATTATAATTTTATTAACATGTTTTAGTCACATCTTAGAGACGCTAGAGGCTATGGAGAAGTCACTTGTAAGACTTGACAACAACGAAATTTGGAAACTTTTTTACAAAATTGTTATTTAGATTGTATTTCGCAATGCCCAAAATTCTCTTTCATATTTCATTGTTGCTTATATCCTGTATCAACAATGTAGTAGTAGCTTTCGGCATGCCCAATATTCATAGTGAAGTGCTTATATATACAATTGCTTAAACATATCCTATTTATGTTTTGTTTTTCTTCACATATAAATGTAAAGCAAATTACGGAAAAAATCTAATAAAACTCCTTAGATCCCTTACGGCGTCCACATCACATGGTTTGTCATGCGATTGCTAGTAATATCGATATCTCACGCCCTTCATGGAAAATATATATAATTTTGCATTGTTTTGATCAAAAAAATATAAGGCCTAACTTATTATTATTGTAAACACTTGGTACACTCTCAAACCTGGGGTATGTGACCTTTATGGTTATCTAGAAGAGATAATAACGTATGGGAGAAGCACTTAACATGTACCGATGTACCGATTGATGATAACATAATTGTGATGGTTGTGTCCATTAAGTGAATATATTTTCTTTCAATGATGTTGATGTGGGCTCTTAATAAATTAGTAAATTTTTGATTGATTTTATTTATTTAGATTATTTTGTGATAGTTAAATTAAAAAATTATCCACACAATACATCCACAAGTGACACATTGGGAATATAAGAAAGAGATTTGTTTGTGTTAGAGCGCTCATTAATTGAGGCCAGTTAAAAAACAAATGCCATGATTAGATTAAAAATTAATATTTTATACATATAAACAAGTTACAAGATTAATTTTAGAAGAGAATATTTGTTCACAACCACAATATTGATCCCAAAAATAAGCACAACTCATCCATATTTATGGACATAAATGCACATCTATAGAAGATGTCATGTTCACAGTAAAAATATTTTAATATTTTTTTATTAGATAAGGCAAAAAACAGGGATTGGCTCCCAGGGGCCATACAAGAGAGAGGAGCAAAAAGAGATAACCAACAGGAGTAACCAAACCAAAAGAGTCCCAGAAAATGAGTTAAAACATCTTAACTCTTACAATGCAAATTGGACCCCAGAGAGGAAACCCCTAGAGAGACGAACAGCCAAAAATAACTAAGAACCAAAAGTTCGCCAAACTTCCGCCCACAGTTCAGAGAGGGCACCAACAACCTGCAACACACGACCAAGGAGCACCAACCAAACACAACAAACCAAGGGATCAGGACCCGCCATGTCCACCATTATCCATCTCCTCCTCAGAGCTACTGATCCTGAGGTTGAATTTCCTTCTTTTGTTTCCTGATTCCATCATTTCCACCTTGTCCAACAAAACCTTCACTTGATTTTCTAGCTCGTTAACTCTATGTTTAGTCTGAACTTGATCAGTGACCATTTTCTTGGAAATATTGATAATGTCCACCATAGAATCTCTTTGGCCAAAGACCTGCAGCCTCCATGGCCTTCAAGACACCCTCCAGGTACAACATTTTCCTACTCCATTCATCAAAGACATTAGGATCACCCACACAATCCGTTTTCCTAGAAGCACTAGCCTCCCCAAGGTCACCATCTCTATTGACTTTTTCCCAATCCTTTTCCACATCGATACCCTTTCCGCCTTCATTTTAGTGAGGCAAACAGCGAGAGTGACATCGTCCTCCTCAGCATGCTCGTCCATCACCGACCTCAAAGGAGGGACCAGGGTCGGAGTACCATTCTCGACCAGCAGGAGAATCAAACCTTCGTGCAGGGGAAGCTCAGCCTTGTCTTGTTGAAAGGCAATCAAGGAATTCATGAGAGAGGTAGCAAGGAAGAAAGGAATACTGATCATCACCTTGTGTCGGAACATGTTGAGCAGGGTCATATGGTGGGTATAGATCTTTCTATACTTGCCCTCCAATGTGATGTATTTCATGAGTTGGAGGTAGACATCCTTCCACACACTAGGGATGCAAGAGCGAGCAATACCATCTGTGAAAAACCGGCACCTCTCTTTGCCAACAAAAAACCTGTCAATCTCCAAATCCCTGTGTTTTCTATCCTTATAGAGCTTCAATCCTTCCATTTTCATTTCAGTAATCCTAGCAATGTTGGTCTCCGAGACCTCAACATCCATGCCGCGAATATGAAAAACCCCCTCCTTCCAAGCAATGCCGAAATCTTTTGACAGGATTGAGTCATGACCATGTAATTTGGTAATGAAATTGCTGAATCCCCCAACCTTAAGCTTATTCCACAGACTCGGATTGTTCTCTTCAAATTTTTGACTAGCAGGCTCCACCCTGATTCTATCGCCTCCCATCTTAGCTTTACCAAACTTCCCTTTCAACCAGTAGCACCCCACAACTAGCAGCAAATTCACCCTTTCAAAAAGTGAGCGGAGAAGATGATTAATGTGAAAGTTCCCAGGGTACTTGAAATACTTACGCCCGCTCGTGCCACCATTATGAAACTTAGCGCCCCTTTTCCTTAATGATTTCATCATTAATATTAGAGGGAAGCTTATCTCCAACGCCCCATATCTTGTACTCATGGCTCCGGATGCCTATATTTTCCATCTTGTCGCACAAATATTACCATGTCTCCACGTGTGATTAATAGAAACTTTATCAAAATCCTTAAGCATTTCCTTGATGTCTTGGATGATGTTTCTTAAAGCCCAATTGATCTTGCACCTATTATTGAGAGCACTTATGATGATTAGGGAATCACCTTCAATCTGTATATCCTTAATGCCTTTTTCCTTGGCTATTAAAATTCCCCATAGGAGGGCTCTGGCTTCCGCCATATTATTGGTTTGTTTGCCTAAAGGGCCAGCATAGGCAAACAACCAATCACCCTCTTTATTTCTTAAGATACCCCCTCCCCCTGCTTGACCAGGATTTCCTTTGGAAGCCCCATCAAAGTTGATCTTGATAGTAGATCCCACCAGCTTGTTCCAGTTCACAATCTTATCAGGGTTATGGATCATGACCGGACTATAGGTGAACTTTTCTAGCACAACCTGTTCCCCTTTCGATGACAACTCTTGTTAGTTTTACTTTTAAAGAGTTTGAGATTTTCCTTTATGGCTGCTAGGATCTTCCTCTTTATCACCACAATCTGTGGTTTCTGGTCTCTAAAGACACTATTATTCCTTGCTTTCTAGATCCCCCATAAGAAGTGAGGTAAAGCAATCCTCCAGGCCCAATTCAAAAAGGGAAACCTAAAGGGACTTTCCCATTGAATGCTGCAATCTTCTATATTGGAAGGTATGATCCATTGGATATTGAACAAATCCAAAATCATCATGAAAACACCTTTAGAGAAAGGACAATGTAAGAAAAGGTGATTCACATTTTCCTCCCTTTTCCTGCATAAAGAACACCTATTAGGAATCATCATCCCTCTCTTTTTGAGGTTATCAACCGATAGGATTCTATTTTGGACAGCCAACCAGAAAAAAATATTGATCTTTGGGATCAGATCTTTAATCCATAACTTGCCCCAATAGTCTCTTTGTTGATCTTTCTTGAAATGAGAGCTATAGGTAGATTTAACAGAGAAGTTTCCCGAATCCTCCTCTTTCCATATGATTGTGTCCTCCTTTGTCTAGAAGATGGGGATGTGAAAGTCCCTGAGTTTCTTGTTGAGATCCTAAAAGGGTTTGAGGTCACCAAGATAGTCCGGAGGGGGTTATGGTTTCCCAATGATACTTCTCCTCAAAAAACCAGAAATCCTTAATCCAAATTTTACCTTTATCTTCATAAACCTGAGCCACCTCCTTCCAAATTTCTTGATTAGCTAAGGGGGCCTCTTCAATCCAGCTATCCCACCAAAATATGATCTTGTTCCCCTTCCCAATCTCCCAGGAAGCACCCTTGGAGAGGATGTCTTTGGAATCCATCAGGGAATTCCAGAAATAAGAGCCTTTAGGAAGGTTATTATGGAAGAAAAAGGAATCAATTCTGCCATAATTCCGTAGGTATTTCTTTTTTATTATATCAATCCATAGGCCTTCCTCTCTAGCTATTCGCCAGCCAACTTTGGCTAATAGAGCTTTGTTCATAATAGGAATGTTCTTCAGACCCAAACCACCACACAACTTTGGCTTAGTTACTTTGTCCCACGCCACCAGGGGGAATTTAAAATCTTCCGAAGCACCAGCCCAGAGAAATATTTTCTGAATTCTTTCCAAAATAGTTGTTATTTTAGCTGGAAGTTTGAAAAGAGACATAATATAGATGGGAACTCCTTGGAGGGAGCTCTGTAGAAGTTGAATCTTACCAGCTTGTGAAAGGAGGAGACCTTTCCAGGAGGAAAGTTTTTGTTAACTCTTTCTAGTAGGGCATTCCAAACAGAGCTATCAGGATTTTTAAGGAGAAGAGGCATTCCAAGGTAGGAATCCGGAAAGCATTTGATTCTGTAACCAAGGATACGAGCAAGCCTAGCTTGAACATGTTTATCTACATTAATAAAATAGACAACACTTTTAAGGAAATTGACCATTTGCCCGAAACCTGTTCATACTCATTGAGAGCAAACTTGAAGTTGGTGGCTTCTTGGATAGAGGCCTTCCCCATCAGGAAGTTGTCATCAACAAATTGATTGAGGCAAATAGGAGGGAGCCCATTTGAAATCTTAATACCCTAGATATTCTTAGAAATCATAGCCTACTTACAAATTCTACTCAAGGATTCAGCCATGATAACATAAAGGAAAGGAGATAGGGGATCACCCTGTCTTAATCCTCTACACCACTCTGAAGAAACCTTCCGGACTGCCATTGACCAACACTGAATAACTAGCAGTAGATATATAGGTCATAATCATGCTAACCATAGTATTATCAAACCCCACTTTTTCAAGAATAGCCCGAAGGAAAGACCAGTTAATCCTATCATAGGCCTTGTGCATATCAAGCTTAAGGAACATAGCTGATCTAGTAGAGTTATCAATGGAATGAATGGCCTCCTGGATCACTACAATACTATCAGTGATCTATCTCCCTGAGGACAAAGGCTCCTTGGTTCTCAGAAATAAAATGGGTGAGCACCGGCCTGATCCTGCAAGCTATGATTTTGGTTAGAATTTTATAACTCGTGTTACATAGGCTAATCGGTCTAAAGTCCTTGACCTCGTTGGCTCCAACAATTTTGGGAATGAGGACCAAAAACGTGTTGTTGAGCTGTCTGAGAAGCTTCCCATTTTTGAAAAATTCTTGGACCATATCAATAACTTCAGTCTTTATCACCTCCCATAATTTTTGGTAAAAGAAGGCCTGAAAGCCATCAGGGCCAGGAGACTTATCAGTTCCATATCAAAGATCACATACCTAATTTCCTCTTCAGAAGGGATCTTTAAGAGCTCACGATTTTCCTCCAGGATATCACTTTCTAGAAAAGATTCAGAATACTGTTTTGTCTCTGCTCCTCAACCCCCTGACCCTGTTGAAAGAGATCCTTAAAATAATTTATAATGGCCTGGTTGATATCCTTACTTTCCGATAGGATCTCTCCGTTCTCGTTCTTGATTTCAGATATCTTTAGGAGATTTTTCGAGAGGTCACCGAGAAATGGAAAAAATTGGTATTCCTATCCCCCTCCTTAAGCCATTTCACTCTCAATTTTTGTTTCCAGTACACCTCTTCTTTCACAGGATGTTATGATACTCAATCAGGAGATTTTGTTCTTGTTCTTTTAGAATCAGATTGAGACCATCAATTTCAATAAGTTCCTCAATATTCCTTATATCTTCTGCCACTCTACTTTTTTCCTGGAAGATGTTTCCAAAAACCTCTTTATTCCATCTTTTGAGACAATTTTTGAGATGCTTTAATTTAAAACTGAGTCTGTAACTAGCCACCCCAAAAACCTTGATATTCCACCACTCTTTGATTCTGGTAGGAAGATCAGGATGATCTAACCAAATCTTTTCAAACCGGAAGGGCCTAGATTTCTTGATCTGAATTCCCAGTTTAAGGAGGATAGGGTTATGGTCAGATCCAATTCTGGGAAGATTCTTGAGGGAGTAGAGCTGATTCATCATACAGAGGTGACTCACCACAAACCTGTCCAATCTGATTTGAATAAGTTCCGACCCAATTCTCCTATTGACCCATGTGAACTTTGATCCTTCCAGTTCCAAATCCACCATCCCATTGATGTTGAGGAACTCAGACCAGATCTTCCATACTATCAATGAAAGAAGCTATACCCCTTTTTCCCCCATAGAAAGGGGGGAATTGAAGTCTCCTCCAATTAGCCAATATTTATCTTTGAATAACTATCTCGAAATATGCGAGAGGTCCCTCCAGAGCTTCCTTCTCTCACTCACGTTATTAGGCACATAAATATTTGAAACATACCAGGATTTCTTTGAGGACAAGTTCGTGAAACACATAGCCACATGACCTGGAGCTGACAGGATAAGAACACCATGCACAATGCTAGGGTCCCAAAGAGTGACCACACCTCCAGAGGCTCCCACAGAGCTATGACCTTCCCAACAGACTTTCTTTCCAAATAGACCTGCCCACATCTTTGAATCTCTCCATAGACATTTTAGTTTCTTGAATCATAAAAATATCAGGTTTATTTTTCATTCTAAGATCCTTAGCTAATCTATGTTTACTGGGGTTATTCAGACCCCTTATATTCCAAGAAAGAAAAATCATTAACATTTCTTTTTACGGGAAGCAAATTCCCCAGAGTCTTCTGAATACCAGCTTCTACTTCCCTTCTTGAGTTTGTCTCCCTTACTTCCTTGTTACTTTTCCTACCTTTTAGGCTTGAGTCTTTACCCACATCAGCTTGAGAGCTGCTATGAGTAATAGGTTTGGATTTACTCACGGGGTCTTCGGAGAGCCCATCTCCTCATAGGTATCAGGAACAAGGTCTGATAGAATCTCAAAACCATTTGACATAGATAAATCTTCCTCTTGTCTTTGTCCAAAGGAGCTCTGACCTATAGAGGACACCTCTTCCAAAGATAATCCATCTGCAACTTGCAAAGCAATTTTATTGTCCTCCATAACTTTACTTGCCTCATTCTCAGAAACCTGAGTTTCTTCTTCCGTGACAAAATCTAGCAGATCCTCATTCTTTTCTTTAGATTCTTCATTGATGTTTCCTTGTACCTGCGAACTTGATTCCCCTCTTTCCTCACTGGATTTATTAGGTGGGAGCAATGGTTCTTCTATTTCGGGATTTTCCTGTTGAATATTTTCAACCCTACCATTCCTTCCAACCCTCTTCCATTCCTTTGTCTCTTTTTCTAGACCCAGCTTTTGGGGCATGACCTTTGTCTCAAGCTTCTTCTTTTGAATTCCAGACATAGACGTTTATCATGGCCTACTAACTTGCATTTCTTACAGGAAAACGGGGATGGATCATAATCAAACCTCTGCACCCATACCCCTTCTGGGGTCATAAGCTTAATATTTGTTTCCATACATGAGTCTTGACTCATATTAACACAGAATCTGGCATGGGTGAGTCTAGTCTTTGCTTTCATAACCGGATCCAAAGCAATGGGGCTCCCCAGGCTCTTCGCTATACCAAAGAGAACCTCTAGTTCCCAGAATTCCAAGGGTAAACCCGGAAGGTTAACCCAAATCGGAAACTCTGTAACAGGATTTTCAAAGGGATTAAAGGTTGGCTCCCATTTCTAAACAATGACATGAGATTTTCCAATGAACCAAGGTCCTTCTGTCAAGATTTTTGCAACATGTTCCTTACTGGGCAGGATAGCTAAGAAGTACCCATTAGCATACGCTGAAACTTCAATGTTCCCATTAGCTTCCCATCGCCTCTTTGCCCAACTTCTAAAATAATCAATATTTGGTCTAGTCCCCATACATTTAGCAAACAAAGCTCCTTCCATGGAGACTTTGTTAAGAAATAAGAGATAAAATATGTGGAATAATCCCTTACAAAATCGCAACAGTAGAAACTAATATGCAGAAAATATTACAGATCTCAAATAAAAGTGTAGAATAAATAACACAACATAGAGAGACAAGATTTAACGTGGTTCACCCAATTTGGGCTACATCCACCAAGAATCACTTGCTCAGATTTTATTACAAGCCTCCACTCTCTCAATACAATACCCAGATCCGTTTGGAGCTATGCTCAACAAACTCTATAGAATTCACACCCGAATTCAAAACACATCTGCAATACATTTGCTTGTCTATGTATCATATGCATAAGACCATATAAATAGACAATTTCTTAAGTAGTTTGATACAAAACCGTGGGTATCAAAACCATGGGCAAAAACCGTGGGTATCAAAACCATGGGAAAAAAACCGTGGGTATCAAAACAATGGGTACCGAAAAACCATGGGCCCAAAAATAGCCCATAACGGTTACCCATTACCCATGGGTTAATAAACCACCCATGAAAATTTGCTTCGGGGTTTCGCACCCGAACCCCCATTGATCGGGCGGCTTCACCCCGACCCACTCACCGGCGAGAAGGACCGCCGTAAAAATACCCGAGTGTAACACATAGAAGGTGTACCACACTCTAACATGAAAATAGGCTCCACAAACATAACAATCTCCCACTTTGAGGCTGATTTCCAGTGAGAAAGCTTCTCAACCCTTCAATGTCATCCGCAAAGGCCAACCAAAGCTGAACATAGCTTTAGTTTATCCTTGTGACCACCTTGGTCATCATGTCTGCAGGATTCTGACTAGTATGAATCTTCTCCAACTTCAACTTATCTTCCTCCAAAGCTGTCCTGATGAAGTGATATCTCAACTGTATATGCTTCGTCCTGGAGTGGAAAGAAGAGTTCTTAGCTAGGTGTATAACACTCGACTATCACTATGTAGCTTACATTCCTCCTACTTATGCCCCTGACTCCTCAAGCAATTGTTGTAACCAAATCCTCTCATTGCTTGCCTCTGACAGCAACAACATACTCGGCCTTCGTGGTTGACAAAGCCACCAGCTTACGTATTCGTGAAATCCAGATCTTTGTTATCCCACCTATAGTGTAAATATAACTGTCGTGCTCCTCCGCTGTCTACATCTCCAGCCATGTATCGAATCTACATAACCACGTAAAGTGGTGTCTCGATCCATAGTAGCATAAAAGCTGTCCCCATGGACCCTCTCAAATCTTGAAAGATCCACTTTTTGCTTGTCAATGCTCTTTACGGATCACTCATAAATCTACTCACAGCTCCTACTTGTATGGGCAATATCAGGCCTAGTGCATACCATAACATACATCAAGCTCGCCAACCGATGATGAGTAAGGTACCTTAGACATGTGGTTTCTTTCCTACTTTATCTTGGGACACTGCTCATTTGATAGCTTAAAATGGCCTGCCAAAGGAGTCCCAACCGGTTTAGCATCATGCATGTTAAACCTATCCAATACCTTCTTAATGTACTCTTCCTGAGATAAAGTCAGCTTTCGTTCCTTCCTATCCCGAGTTATCCTCATACCAAGGATTTTTCTGGCTGCCCCCAAATCCTTCATATCAAAGGATTCACTTAGTTGTTTCTTGAGTACTTTTATTTCCTACATGTTTTTACATGCAACCAACATGTCATCAACATACAAACACGGGATAATATAACTTTCATCCTCAAATTTCTTTGTATACACACAATGGTTAGAATGACATCTAATATAACCTTGCTCCATCATGAAGCTATCAAACTTCTTATACCATTGATGTGGAGCTTGTTTCAAGCCATACAAGCTCTTCTTCGGTTTACACATCATCTCCTCTTTTCCTTTGACCTCATAGCTCTTTGGTTGCTGCATATATAGTTCCTCCTCCAAATCACCATGGAGAAATGTAGTCTTTACATCTAAGCTGTTCTAAGTGCAAGTCTTCTGCTGCCACTATTCCAAAAACAATTCTAATAGAAGTCATTTTTACTACAAGAGAAAAGATCTCATCAAAATCTATACCTTATTTCTGTGCAAACCCCTTGACCACCAACCGGGCCTTATATCTTTTCTTTCCTCCTTCTTCGTCTTTAACTCTGTACACCCACTTGTTCTGCAATGCTCTTTTACCTTCCGGTAGCTTCACCAAATCCCAAGTCTGGTTCTCCATGAGAGACTTATGCTCCTCATCCATGGCTTGCTCCCACTTCTTACTGGCATCTACCTACATTACTTCATCAAAGATCTCTGGCTCTCCACTATCAGTGAGTAATAAATAATAAAGAGAAGGATAAAAACGTTCAGGTTCTTTTCTTACCCTAGAAGACCTCCTCACTGTAGGAGTTTGGGGTTCTGTTGAGTCGATTCTGAAGGCGATTCATGGATCAGTGTCCCATCCTGAAGATCTCTACCACTGCATATTCTTTCTTGGATTCTTCCATGTTTTCCGAAATGGCTGTTGCTTATACATGATTGTCTCATTAAAGACCACATCCCTAGACCGAATGATTTTCTTTTCCTTAATACTCCAACATTTAAATCTAAACTCATCATCACCATAACCAATGAAAGTACATTTTTTTGATTTAGCCTCTAGCTTGGTCCTATCATCCTTGTCTATATGAACAAACACCTCACATGCAAAGAATCTAAGAAATGAATAATTAACTTTCTTACCATACCAAGCCTCCTCAGGTATGCCTCCATCCAAGGCACTTGAGGGTCCTCTGTTTATCAAGTACACAGTGCGCTCACCACTTCTACCCAAAAAGAAAGAGATAGTCATGCATGTAACCTCATGCTCCTAGCACGTTCCATTATTGTTTTGTTCATCCTTTCGATACCCCATTCTTGCTGCGGAGTTCTTGGAACCGTATTTTGCCTATGAATTCCATTCTTAGAACAATAATCATTAAATTCATTGCTGCAATACTCCCCTCCATTATCCGACATGAGACATTTTAGCTTAAGACCTGTTTCATTCTCTACCAAGGCTTTCTATTTAACAAAAGTTTCAAATACATCATATTTGTTTCTAATACAATAAACCAAAAATTTCCTTGTTGCATCATCAATAAAAGTAACATAATAACTTGAACACCCAAGAGATGATACCTGAGCTAGCCCCCACACATCAGAATGCATTAGCTCTAACTTACTCTCTTTCTTTGTAGGTCTAATCTTGAGAAACCTTACTCGCTTTTGTTTCCCATATATGCAGTCCTCACATAACTCCAAACCTATTTCTGTATATCCAGGAAAATTCTTCTTTATGATGTCCATGCCCTTATGGCTCATATGACCGAGCCTATAGTGCCATAATGTTGTATTTGCATCTGAAGCCACAAGATTACAATCATTAGTACTATCAGTGGATAAATACAAGGTTCCAACCTTCTTACCTCTTGCCACCACAAGAGCACCCTTGGTAACCTTCCAAGAGTCAGTTGTAAATATCATAGTACAACCATCACTTCCCAATTACCCCGCCGATATCAAATTTCTCCTTAATGTAGGCACATGTCTGACATCTTTCAATAGCCATGTATTCCCATTCGAATCTTAACTGAATAGAACCTTTTCCAACTATATTGCAAGGCTCATCATCACCAAGAAAAACATGCCCAAAATCCCCTTGAACATAATCAACAAAATAATGCCTATGTGGAGTAGCATGAAAAGAAGCCCTTGAATCTAAAACCCAAGATTCAGTAATATTATACAAAGAAAGAATCAAAGCATCCTAGCATACATTACCTGATGCCACATTTACCTCCTTGTTTTCTTCCTGTTGTTTCTTCTTGTCCCGAAGCTCCGAACAGTCCTTCTTTGCATGCCCAGACTTTCCACAGTTCCAACATACAATCTTGCTCTTGGATTTTGACCTTGCCCAATCTTTTGATTTTCCACAGTTTCCTCTATTCTTCTGTCTCCCTCTAGTTTCCTTTGTCAAAGCATTACCCTGAAGTAGAAGATTCCCATAGCTTTTCTTCGCATTTCCTCGCTTAGAATCACCCCTACAACATCCTCAAACTTCAACTTCGAGTTAGGTGGAACCGAGTTGCTTACCGCCATTACCAGGCTATTCCAACTTTCAGGTAAAGAGCACAGAATTAATAAAGCCCTAACTTCTTCATCAAATTCTATTGTAACCGAAGCTAGCATATTCACAACCGTATTGAAATCATTTAAATGATCTGCTATTGAACTATTCTCAGACATCTTCATATTAAACAACTTTTTCATTAAAAATATCTTATTAGAGGTAGAGGGTTTTTCATACAACTTCCCTAATGCATCCATCAGTTCTTTTGTAGTCTTTTCCTTTGAAACATTAAATAATACCGAAGATGCAAGACACAGCCAGATCGTTCCAAGTGCCTTCCGATCCAACAAATCCCATTCTCGCATTTGTCATACTTGAGGGTTTGTTCACCTTCTCAGACAACGGAGTATAAAGATCCTTCTGATAAAGGTAATATTCCATCTACATCTTCTAAAGACTGAAATTCTACTCGTTGAATTTATCAACCCTAGATCTTCCATCATCTACCATAGCTCCCACTCAAGATAAAAATTTCCCTGCGATTCAACACTTTAGCAAACCAAACTAGGCTCTGATACCAATTGTTAGGAAATAAGAGATAAAATATGCGGAATAATCCCTTATAGAATCGCAACAGTAGAAACTAATATGCAGAAAATATTACAGATCTCAAATAAAAGTGCATAATAAATAACACAACACAGAGAGACAATATTTAATGTGGTTCACCCAATTTGGGCTACGTCCACCAAGAATCACTTGCTCAGATTTTATTACAAGCCTCCACTCTCTCAATACAATACCCAGATCCGTTTGGAGCTATGCTCAACAAACTCTACAGAATTCACACCCGAATTCAAAACACATCTGCAATACATTTGCTTGTCATGTATCATATGCATAAGACCATATAAATAGACAATTGTTTAAGCAAAGTTGATACAAGTGGGTATCAAAACAATGGGTATTGAAAAACATGGGCCAAAAATAGCCCATAACGGTTACCCATTACCCATGGGTTAATAAACTACCCATGAAAATTTGCTTCGGGGGCTTCACCCCCCGACCCGCTCATTGGCGAGCGGGACCGCCGTAAAAATACTCGAGTGTAACACATAGAAGGTGTACCACACTCTAACATGAAAATAGACTCCACAAACATAACAAACTTTAGTTCTAGCCAAAAAAGAAACAGGAACTTTGAGGGAAAGATTACCTTTTTCCTTAACAGGTTCCAGGATCTCTGTGACCCTTTTATCCCGTTTGTTCCCCCCCAAAAGTTACGCCCACGTGCTTGGCCTTCCATTGTTCTCCGTAGTACCAATGGGCTCCACGATCACGTAATTCTTCAGGCCTTCCTCTTGTTCACCCTGCAAATTCGACAGGCCCTCTCGTTATTCCCGCTTGTTTTCAAAAATTGAAAACTCCCACTCCTCCCGCTCCCGCTCCTCCCGCTCCCGCTCCTCCCGCTCCCGCTCCTCCCGCTCCTCCATACCTTAGTAAATGGTTGATTAAATAACACTTTGTTGAATCATATTTTTGAGTCCAACAACCCTTGATTTATGGACATTCATGCATGTTATTTTGCACATTTTCCTCATTTAAAACCATCACCTCCAACATTTTTTAAAAATAAAATTCAACATTTCTCCTAAAATGTTGAAATAATGCTCTAAATTAATGCAAAATTTTAAATATGCCTATTTTTAAAAATAATCCCTCCAAAATGTCAAAATAAGAAATGAATTGGGATTGAATATTATAAATTGGCCGATGTGACTTGGGTGTAATGGTTAAGTCGGAAGGTTGTTTCCGACGCCACTCAGGTTCTAACGCCACTATGGTACTATTCCCTGTGGAGGGTGGATGGTTATGGATGTAGGATGCACAAGCTGGCATCTTGATGGTGGTCCGTGGGTTTAGGCCCTTGTAAAGGGAAGCGGGACCCCTGATCAACTCGCCCAACAATAATGTGTGTGTGTGTGTGTGTGTGTGTGTGCGCGTGCGTGCTTGCGCAGGTGTGTGTGCGTGCGTGTTTATTTGTGAAGGAAACTATTACATATCCTTATGCATCCAACAATACATAAGGATATGTAATAGTTTCATTCACAAATTAACATAAATCAAATTAGCATAGGTTAGATTTGGATATCTATGAAGACCACATATTCTATAGGTAAGTGTTAGTTACCTTTAGATTGTGTATAGAATGTCTAAATATGTAAAGAAATTTTTAATATATATTGAATATCTGAATTTATATTGAGTTTTAATTAACATAACAAATAAATTATATTTAAATATACATGGTTTGTGATTTAGGAAGTTAGTATCTCAATATACATGGTTAAATTTATATTAATTTGCTCATTATAAAATATAATTACTAAACATATATTAAATATATGGTTGTAATGTGTATTCATTAACTTTAGTGTATATGTAATATTTAAATGTAGTATGTGTTTGTGTAGAATTGAACATTGAATACCATATGCTCAAATATATTGACACTTGTAAATTAAGACAATGAACTAGAAACTAAAACATCCCACCTTTAAATATGCATAGATCAATGTGGTGCAAATTTTTTAAGATTATGTAGGTAAACCTAAATACATTCAAGAATAATTAATTTCATTCTTATCACTCTTCTTAAATGTTACATGAAATTTAGTTGCACACCAAATGTTATTATATTCAATGTTGTCATTGTATCACATATTTGTATCCTTTTTTCCTACGAGCATTGTGTAGATGGCATTTTATAATATCTAACCTCCGTTAATTTGAACCAAAAATACATGTACTCATGGTATTTAAGAGGAAAGGGAAGAGGGAGTCATAGATGGAACCTAAAAACATGTGTGTGAAACTTTATTGTATACCTTTACACTCCAAGCAAGATATTCTTAATAAGCTAGAACACAACAATTTCATACCAACCCATGTCAAGAACATAAGGAAAAACCATCAGTAGAAATTGAGGTAAATGTTAATGTAAATGAAAAGCATACAACTTCATTAAAGAAAAATTATTTTAAAATGACTTGATAATTGAAGACATGCCTCGAGTAATAATATATGTTAAAGAAAATAGATTTCCCATCACGTTTCCTACAAGATGAGTGAGAACATCTAAACGGGTTCATTCCAAAACTAGATGAATGGTATCATAACGACAAAATGCAAATGAACCCCAATCATATCAACTCATTAAGAAGAGGTTGAAATTTTAAAATATTGTAAATACATGTCTAATATGTGTCATCAGCTATAGATAAACTCATTAAAGGCTCACGGGGCACACATGTGATTTATGGGAAAATCAATTCTCAATTAATAATCACAACTTTGCTTCATTTTTATATCAACCCAAGGACGTAATTTTTCTATGATATATGTATAGAATAGGTGTTCAAAATATTACGACCTCCTAGAAAATGAAAATGCGAGGATTTGAATGCAACTCCGAGAAATAATATTACTAAACAGTAAATAGGGATTGTAGACTACCAGTGGGCTCTTTATTGGGTGGCTGTAATCCCTCAAAGATTCCAATTAAACAAATCTTCTCCTATTATGTGAAAAACAAGCTACTTTATTTATCTTTGTTCTCAATATCTCCTTAAAAACTAACACCGTTTTACAATACGGTTGCATGTATTTATGAATCTTGAAACTTGATTAATGTAGCCCTATTCTTGTCAGTTTTAGGAGAAGGAATTATTTATGTTAGAAACAGAGGAGGAGTTTATTATCTATCACAAAATGTTTCACATTCCTCTTAAATATTTCTTCCACCTTCGAGCAGTTGTGATGCCTCAAAGAAGAGGTCAATTAGGAATCCTTACATGATACAAGATTGTCCCCTTTATATGGACATATGATGACTTGTTTGATTAGTCACGTTTCCTCTTGATATTATTTTAGATAAGTTTGTTTTATGTGCAGGGTCTTCTTATGTTACCAATTGATCTATTGGTAACTGCAGGCTAATTTTCATTGATTGTACACAGTTACCGCAGGTTGTCTCGTGTAGATGTTACACGATGGTTTTCATAGATGTTGCGTGTTGCATTATAATGTTAGAATCTAAAATAAAAAATGAACAATATGAGATATAATATGATATCGTGTAATTACCAAACAACTATTTATACAATATTGAGAATATGAAACACAAGATTTAAAGTGCACATATAGCAAATTTCAGGTAACAAGAGAATTGGGTGGATGGGTCGAATGGTAGAAAGATACATACGAGAAAGGACATGTTACAGACTCATCATATCCCCCAATAAAAAATGTTGCATTTCCTCATGCAACTATACATGCAATTGGAGAAAATAACATATAAAAAATCCTTGGTTGCTAGAGATTTGATTCCAAATCCTTTGATCTTTTATTTCATTAATTGTTTCACCACCTAACCATCTAGGAATTAATAGTGGAACATTGGACGGTGAAAGTCAATGGAAAACAATCAGGCCTATTTTTCCATACAGAATGAATATACATCTGCACTCTTTTAGGTGCTGGTGTAAAATTATGGGGAAAATGAGGTTCTCTCCTCTCCAACACTGGTGTAAGATCATGTTATCTTCTATAACATGCTTCCATAGCCGACCAACTGATCCTAGTTATGAGTTCTTGAACATTGTTGTGTGTACACAGATAATTGTGCTAGACACAGTCATAAGTCTCCTCCATGAGTAACATCTGTGTATACTCCTATATTTCCAGGAGGTTTCTGGAATATCCTCTTATAATAAGATGGGTATAATTCTCCATGGTATCGTATTTTTCTATTTTCTCGCCTCAATGATGTTCATTCCAAAGATAGGAACAAAAGGATTTCAACTGAAGTGCCCCAATGTACAATGTAGGATTCTAATCTATATTGTATTGTGTTGTATGATTAACAAGGCAAAACTCACATAACTGGTCCTGTATTTCTACAGTACTACTACAATAGGCTGTGAATTTTTTTTGAGCCGATTACATCCTATCTAGAAGATCATATTAGATCATCATGAATTTGAAGTTGAGCAACTGCTCCTTCAGGTACAAGGAATATACCCTTGGCAGGGGTCTACATTCCACCATTTCAAAAGTTAAGTATGTCATTTTTCCACCTTATTCTGTAATTGATTTATTCCTTCCTATTTAGCTGAAAATTTAGATTGGAACTTATTTTCCATGTCTTGTTTTTATTTAATCCATACATTTTTCATATATTGAATTGTAGTATCTTTTTACCATAAAAGATGCCTCAAAGATAGGCCCATCTATTTGAAGAATGTTACTTCTATCATCCTTAGAAGCATAAGAGAATGGAATTTTTTTTTTGAGGTGTACCTATTTGGTGACCTATTAAAGACTTTGGGAAGATCTCTTTGGATGATCTAAGAGGTCATGTGATTATTCTACTGGTGCAGATTGAGAAGGAGAAGATGGACTAGTGTTAGTATCTCCACCAATTGTAACTGGATCCTCTCATTTGCGGCTTGTTGGTAGACATGTTGTTCTTATCCTTATGCGATCAGACTGTTGGATTCATTGAGAAGGTGCTTGTGAGTTTTTCTCTTCTTGGGAGGTTTTTTTGAAGGTGAATGAGAGGAAAATGGTTTTTGTGAATGAATTAGAGAAGGCACAAAGATCTCAAAAGACAGAGACATTACATTCCCCCATGATAGTTTAGTCTCCTCTGATGTTTCATTCGTTGTTGATGTATATTATCTTGTGATGCTACGTGCTTTACTGGTGATATAGGCTCAATTGATGTTACATGCCCCTCTGATGTTGTAGGATCCTCTGATGGTGCATGCTCTGTTGATGTTGCATATCCTATTGGTATTGCAGTTGGTGATGTTGTGTGCCATGTTGGTGATTTTGTATCTCATGAAGTTCTTATGCCTTATTATACGAATTGTTCTACAAACATAACCACCTATGATTCCATAGAGGATGGTCTACAACTTGCTGAGAAATGATGGTATTGGCCGCCAAAAAGTCTTCTGGAGAGAGATTCGGTATTTTTACGAAGATTGGCCTTTATAATTAACTATATCACACAATGATGAGAGAGACTTACCTTCTCATTCTAGAATTAAATTGTCATAATTTTCATGATATTATACAAAAAATAAAATAAAAAATTGGAACATTAATTGCTCATTTATGCCTGAGATGGATTAGAAGCATGAAATGAATTGTAAAAAGCTGAGAGTACCTACCTTTGTAGGTGAAATACCTCATGAAAAATATTACAACTTTGGCCCAAAATATAGGCAAGGAAAGCCATTTAGTTCCCTACTTTGTTAAGACAAATTTCTCTCCAAGTTTTGCAAACTCATTTTTGACAGTCACAACATTGACCCACTCAGGCCATTTTCCCCCTCTACTAGATTCTAGTAACTTGTGCTACCATTTATTTTGAAATATCCACCTCGATCCCGTTAACCATGGTCATGTCATTTTTAGGGTGTTGGCAAAAACATTTCTCATCGTTCGTCAAATCCGCTCGGTCAATTTATCTAGTTAGTCTAGTCTCGAGGTTTGAAACAAGGCCAAATTTTACAGGTTGTTTAGAAAGAGAGAATGATCTTGAAGTTCATTTCTTACCAAGTCCCCTCCCATGGTGCAATAATTATAGCACCATAATGGGAACAACAACAACAACAAGGGTTTGGGAAGAATGTCTTATAGGGAAGATTCATGTAAGAATGGTAGTGGTCATTTGTTGTGAGCGACCCTAGTATAATGATGACTTTAATGCCATATTAGAAGCACAATCGCTAAGAGGGGTGTGAATCAAGGACTTTACAAACTTTTTCTTTAGTTATCATTATATATTCACCAAATCATCATCATATGAGCAATGTTAACTTAGTTAATAAAACCTTCAAATAAATTTATCAACCATTCACAAGAGTATGCAACAATAGAGAACACATGAGCACATTATTTAGGTGGGAAACCTTCAAGGGTAGAAACCCACTGAACTTTGCTTATATATAACAAAATTCAAGATTTAGTGAAGCATCAACTTCACAAGGACCACCAACCCCTAATTTATCTAGCACCAACTATAATTTAGCGAGAACCAACTTACAAGGAGGTATAAACCCCTACTTTATTAGGCACCAACTTGACTTTAGAAAGCATCCACTTGCAAGGAGGCACCAACCCCTAGGGTTTTAGTGAAGCACCAACTCCACAAGGAAGACCAAGCACCAACTCAACCACCTAAGAATGTTTTCCACCTCTTCTTGTTGCTATCTCAAAAAATGATGGACTTCTTTGATCTTCTCTATCTTCTTCTCTTCTTCCTCTTGGTCTTCTCTTTATCTCTTATGTACTTAGGCCAACCTTAATAATTATCATATCAATTGTTAAACATATAAAAAAATCTTAGAGTAACCACACCATAGAAGGAAATTTTTTTAAGCGTTTACGAAAAAAGCCTTAGACAATATTTGGCGAATGCTGGGAAAATCAACTTTCACATGAATGGTGAATATGTTTAATTGACACTCTAAAACCACATTAAACCTTAATAATTATCTATACAGTTTTGCAAAAAAATTGTTTTCAAATCTGCGAGGGTGTCTAGTTTAATTAATAATTAAATATTCTTAATCCATTTCTAATTTAATTGTCAATATTTAATTCAATTTAATTATAATCTACTAGAAAAGTGTCCATTAATTCTTTTACTTGGTTAAATAGTTTTCCCTTCTCAAATTAACATTCAAACCCACAATTTTAAACCCTTAACCTTAGTTACCTTAGTTCCCTTAAATTACTAGCTTTAATGTCCATTGAATCATTTACTAAAACATACTAGAAAGAGTTACATAATTAACTTAACATACAAGGGTATTAAGTGGCCCCATTCACCCATTTTCACATACACTTAAATTATTTAAAACCCATAATAAATATATTCTCACCTAACAATTATAGGGTTGATTCTTAACCCTTGGATCAAATCAATTGTGGCCACTAGATCTTAGAGTTCCAAGCTAACCCTAACCATCCTTATGGAATTTTATTAAATCCTTTTTTCTTTCCCTAGCCTCCTCATTTGGTCTCTTTTCTTTTCTTTAATTTTGCAGGTTGGAGGAGTGGAAGCCATGAAAGCAAGGAAGGAAGAAGCCATGAAGAGGATTCATTAGGATCAAGCTTAGTTTAGTTTAGTTTATGGATTTATTATTGCAATTTCTTCTATTTGTTGATTGTAGAGGTTTCACTCTAAATCTAGAGTAGTTATTTAGTTAATTCCATTTTTGAGTTCTCTATTTGGGAAAAACCCTACTTCCATTTAATCTATGAGATTTGAATACATTTAAATGTCCATTCAAGGATTTACATACTTAAAACAATGATTTTGTTCCCTTATAGTTTGTTGGTAGTTTCCTTTTTACATTTTATAGGCTCATATTTTAATTTAATCAAGTTCAAATTTGCACATAGTCATGGATTTTAATTTTTTTTCCAAAAGTGTGATGAAACCACCCCAAAGTAGGCCGGTGGTTTTGGGACCACCACCCTACCTAGGTGATGATTCATAAAACCACCGCCACCTTCCTAGGTGGTGGTTCAGAGACCACCACTTTGATCAGGCTGGTGGTTCAAGAGACCACCACTCGCACATGGTGGTAGTCCTGTTCTTGAAAATAAAACCATCAATTCACAATTTTTCAAAAAATAATTTTTACTAGAGTGATTTATAGTTTATCCTTAGCTTGAATTTATGTGCCTAAAGTCACTAGTTGAAAGGTTAAACCATTTATTCATTCCATGACTTAAATCACTAAATTAAAGATTTTCTATTTCAATAGTAAAAAGAAAACAACTACAAGAATATTTTTCCAACAAAATTGTTTTCAAACTCAAATGAAGAAATGAAACTTAATCTATTTCTAAGTATCATTGTTTTCCTTTCCACAACAAGAATGTAATTTTTCAACAAAGTAACTCATTATAATTTAGTGCATCCTTCCATTTCAACTACAACCATTTATTCAAGGAAAGCACAAAAAACTATTATACATTTAAGATTTACTAAGAATACATTCTCAATGATTTACAACTTCCAAGTTTTCCTTCATTCTTACAATAATATAACTTCTACAAATAACAATGAACTTTTTTTTCTTTGAGCATAGCTCATTTCTTACAATGCAAAGAGCTTTCTTTCCAACAATACATTACAACTTAATAAAAAATATACAATACAACTTTTCTTTTAAATGCAAGTCTACTAGCCTTCCACCTTAAGTGGGAATTACAAGAAAGGTTTCTACAATGAAGGATTTTTTTTGACTTCTACAAATGCTCCAAGTCCCAAATCTTCAACAAGAGCTCCACCATTTCTTCACTTCAATCACAACACAAAAATGGGGAGAGGCAACACTCTCCACCCAACCAATAATCCAATGAGGAGAAGAAGTTATCCTCCTCATTGGCCCCCGAGCCCCAACCAAATGCAATAAGGAATGGATACAACTCATGAAACTAACACAATGCTTCCACATCACAATAAAAATTTCACAACCATTTAAAACACATTCAAACAAAGATAACAATCACAAGAATGAAACTATCAAAATACACAAGGCTTGAAAATGCAAAGCCAATGGAGCAAGGATCTATGGGAGATCACTTATGCCTCCCAATGGGATTAGGTGCCCACCTTAAAACCCTCCAAAACACAACTCAAAACCCCTACACAACTCTTATGCCTCCCTCAAGATCCTCTTATGCCTCCCACATTCTCTTATGCCTCCCTACAATCTCTTATGTCTCCTCAAAAGAACCAAGTAAGAAATGCAAGCATTTTCTTATCAAAGGTGGGGCACCCAACCCAACTCCCTCCCAAAACATGAAATAAAATCTTATGCCTCCCTACAATAAAAATCCCCATATCCTTCTCCTACACCATACTTAGGCATTCTACCCAAGATCCCAACAAGCACACAAACCATTCACTTACATGCAATACACACATATAAAAACAAACAAGTAAAAAGAGTGTAGTTCCTACCTTTCCATAGTAAGAAACTTGATCAAAGAATCACACTCCAAGATTCCTTCAAGCTCAATCCAACTCCAAAAAGCTCCAAAACTTCAACAAGCACTCCCAAAAAATCTCTAACTCCAAAAATACAAGTGCACAATAAAATGAAGTAACCCCAAAACAAACAAATAAACTTGCATATATAGAAAAAGAGAAGAGGAGGGTGAGGTGGCTCCATGTAGGATGCCACATCACTTATCCTCAACTCCACATCACAAGTCAAACCTCAACCCCAAGGCACAATAAATTGGTGGTTGAGAGAAATGACAAGCCTCTTACACACTCAACACAAACCCACACCCCCTAAGGACATAATTTAAAACCCATGTAAGAAAAGTGCAATAAATGTCACTTTTGCCTTACAAAACACATAATGGGGTCTATTTTTGACCCCCAATCCATAGGTATGGTTGGTATATGAAATTAAGAGGTGTGGGACAAGCTTAACTTGTCCCACAAGCCTCCAAAAATGGCCCTTAAGCCCAAATCCGAATTTCCCAAGTAAGGTAGGGTGTACAACACTCAAAGTCAAATACACTCAACTTAAATCACAAGATCCAAAGGACCAACTACTCTAATAAATGGCCCCTTTTGTCACATCCCCAATTAATTAATAAACATGATTAATTCACTTAATTAAGGCACATTAATCAACAATGATTAAATGAATTACATCACAAAATAAATCACATACTCCACAATAAATAAAAGAAAAAGGAAAAGAATTACACACAAAGCCCATGGTCACATTTGGAGGTCATCCCCCATGGGGACCCCTAAAAAACTAAAAAAAAAACATAACACATTACACAAGTTTCCATGGTGACCATCATTGTATCCATCCAGTATTATTTCTATGTGTGGTTGGTCTCCTAACCCCCTTTTGATTGTTGTGATATAATTACCTATAAAATCACACAATACCTCCTTTGGCCTCGTGGCGCATCAAATACATCAAAGATAAAAATATACACATCCATCAATAAACATCCTCATATAACTAAATCATCATCTAAACTAAACAATGCTATCATTTGTCTATAATTTCAACAACATCTCAATTCTACCATTTCATCAATATCAACAAGATCACGAGATTAGTTCAAATGCTAAATCATAGTCAACATGATGAGAATTTCAAATGTCAGTAAATATATATGCTAACAACACATCATCATCATCAATATAAAATGTCTCTCTATGTCTCTAAGAATCCACACAAATCATACTATGAATCACAATCCATCAATAGTCAGAATATCTCTATCATCTAACATCATGCTAAACCAAAATGATACAATAATATCCATGTCTATAGTCAACAATAATTGAAATCAAAATATAATAAGTGTCGAAGAGGAGTGGGCACTACATCCCCTCCCCTTAGACTCGACTTCCTCCTGGAAGTCACTTGAAATAGGTGTGGAAACTGGACTTGTAATAATGTAGCATCCTCCCATGTAGTAACATCAGTCTCATCATACCTATCCCCTTTGGACTCACACTTGATCAATCTCTCGGCCTCAAAGGCCCAGGGTCTTGTGCTCTAAAATACACATGGGCTCCACCATCATCTACCCCTTGCTCCTACACCTGCAATGTGGTCTAATCTAAAACATGAGAAGGATCTAGGATATATCTCTAAGAAAATATACATGGAACACATCATGCACATGAGACAAGCTGGGTGGAAAGGCTAGATGATAAGCTAAGGGACCGATCCACTCCAGGATCTTGAATGGACCCATGAATCTAGGAGACAACTTAGAGCCTTTTTCGTAATGGATAGGACTCTTATGAGGTATGACATGAAGAAACACCTTCGTGCCCACCTCATAACTATGGTCAACTCTCCTCTGATCTGCATACTTCTTCTTCCTATGTCTTGTGCCTCCTGCAACCTCTGTCGGATCAAAACAACCTGTTACTCCATGTCCTATAACAAGTTGGGCCCAAGAGATACTCTTTCCTCAAGTTTATCCCAACTCAAAGGTGTCCTGCACTCCCTGCCATAAAGTTCCTAAAATGGTGCCATCCCAATAGAACTCTAGAAGTTGTTGTTATAAAAAACTCAACCAAGTACAAGTACTCCTCCCACCTCGACTGATGATCCATGATGTACATCCAAAGCATGTCCTCTAAAATATGATTCACCCACTCCATCTATCCATCTGTCTCTAGATGATATGTTGTATTGAAATTGATACTGTCCCAAGGACCTTTGATGGTAGTCTAGAAGTGTGATGTGTATAAGGGATCGGTGGTCACAGATGATCTTCCATAGAATCTTGTGTAGTCTAAAAATCTCATCCAAGTACACTCTCGCTACTACACTAGCTGTATAGGTGGTCTTCACGGAGAAAAATGAGCCACTTTTGTCAATCTATCCACCATGACCATGATGGCATCATGGTGGTATCTCGACATTGGTATCCCTACTATGAAATCCATGGAAATGGTGTCCCATTTCCACTCCAGTATATACATGTGGGTAAAGAAGGCCAGCTAGATGTTGATGCTGGCCTTCACCCTCTAACACTCTAAACAACATGACACAAAACTAAGATACATCTCTCTGAAGACCTCTCCAATGGTATAGTTATCTCAAGGTGGTGTGCATCTTCTTCACCCCTGGATGGGATGAATAAGGTGCATGATGAGCCTCTTACCAAGATATCTATCTCAAACCTCCATCCCTAGGTACATAGATCCTACCTCTTTGTATATGAGAATTCCATCTGACTCTAATGTAAAACCATCAAACTTCCCCTCAAGGGGTCTCTGAGACTCAATCTTTGATCTAGTTGTAAGGTAGAAACTATCATGTGGAAGCTGTCACAAAATCCTACTCTCACAAATTATACCCATTGAAGTAGCCATAACCAAATGTCTCTATCTACTCAGAGCATCAAAAACAACATTCTCTTTCCCCTTCACATGCTCTATCTCCATGTCATACTCACATATAACTCCATCCAACACCTGCTTTGATGAGTGTTGAGATTGGGTTATGAAGAGGTGACATAAGCTCAAATGGTTTGTCCTGAGAATAAATCTCCTACCAAGAAGGAAATGTCTCCATCAAACCAAAGCATGCACAACTACTGGAAGCTCAAGGTCATGAGTAGATAATTGAGCTCATGATATTTGATTTTTGAGACTCAAAGGAAACCACATGGCCCTCCTGCATCAATACACCACCTAATCCTACCAAGGAAGCATCCATACACACAAAGAAATCCCTCTGAGGATCTGCATAACAAGAATCAATGTTGATGTAAGGCATCCTTCAGTGTACTGAAGGCCTACTCACATCCATCAGACCAAACAAACTTCTTCCCTTTTCCTTTGAAGGGAAGTGATGGGGTGCGTAATCGAGAAAATTCCTAAACAAATCTCCTATAGTAACCTGCCAACCCCATGAAACTGTGCACCTGGTCACATTGGTTAGCATGGGCCAATCCATAATAGCTCTAATCTTGGAAGGATCGATGGTGATACCTTCCCCAGAAATGATGTGACCCAAGTACTACACCTCTAATTGAAAGAATGCACACTTCTCTAGGTTCCCATAAAGTTGCTCTCTAAGACACTGCAAAACCTATCGAAGGTGCTCCTCGTGCTCCTCACGTGTGCATGAGTAAATCAAAATTTCATCAAGAAATATGAGCATGAAGTGATCTAAAAATGTCTAGAATACCCCATTCATCAAACTCATGAATATTGTGGGGGCATTCGTTAGACCAAAAGGCACTACTGTGAACTCGTAGTGGCCATATCTCTCGTATGAAAGGTTATCTTATGAATATATACCTCATGATCCTTAGCTGATGGTATCTAGACTTAAGATCTATCTTAGAAAATACTATGGCCCCCTTCATCTGATCAAACAAATCATCAATACGTGGAAGGGGGTAATGATTCTTGATCATTACTTTTTTCAATTGACGATAATCAATACAAAATCACAAAGAGATCATCCTTCTTCTTTACAAAATCACTGGTGCACCCCAAGGGGATACACTAGGATGGATTAGGCCATTTCTCCAGAAGGCCCTCAAGCTGCAAACTTGAGCTCACAGAGCTTAGGGGTAGTCATCTTATAAGGTGCTCATGAGATAGGCTCTGCTCCTAGAACCAAATCAATGTGAAAATCTATCTCACATGGGGAGGTAACCTAGAAGATCCCCTAGAAAGACATCTGAAAACTCCCTCAAGATATGATGATCATCAAGTGATGGCCCACTAGACTCATCCTTTGATCTTTCACTAACCGTGATGACACATACAACTGGAAACCTCATCATGCACACTGCTTAAGCTTCATATAGATATGGTGTGAATAGAGGTGGGTCTCCTAACTCCCACTATCATTGTATCCACTCCCAAATCATCTGCACATGATATTACCTTACTATGTAACAATCAAACTCTAGCCTCTGTGTGTAGATAACCAATCCATGCCCAAAATAATCCCATAGGAACCCAAAGGAAGGATACGAAGATCCAAGGTCATGGAAAAGGGTCCTAGGTCAACTATGCACTCCTTGACTAAGGAGTCCACTATGAGCTTGGCTCAAAAGCCATCTCCACATCCCAACTATGGCTCTGCCTAACTACCACCATTCTACATTGTCTCTACTACAAATGGAGAAATAAAATAATTGAGGATCTGAATCAAACAAAATAGAAATAGAAATTCCATCAATGCTAAATGTTGTCTTAATCACCGTGCCTTAGTGCTCTTCTGCGGAAATGGTTCGACCTACTACATATATATCCTGTGGCTCCTAGCCATATCACCTATTATAGGCTCTGAAATTGGTACCTTACCCTTGTTATTAAGGTTATGAGGGAACTCTCTCAATGATTCCCAAGTACACCACACCCGTAGTAACTACCAGGTCCCCTCAATGAGAAGCAGCTCCTGTAGGTACTCTAGTGGTTTGTGTCATGGATCCTGATGATCCTACTATGGACTATTTTGGTCAGTATGGATGAGCTCCTTCCTGATTGAGCTCTAGGTGGTGCTTGAGTCCTGACTTGGTCCCCAGGAGGAGGCCCCCATATTGCATCCCTCTCGAGCATCAAATCTCATGGAGGCCTAAATGATGGGTGAGTCTATTGCTTAGGTTGTTTTGGTGGTCTCGAATGAAAATGTGTAGAACCATGTCCACCACGAGGGAGGAGTTGACCCCCTTGATCTGATATCCTATCATCATCTGGATGGACGGACGGACTCACACTCTATCTCTTGTTTTTATGTCTTCCCCCTGGTCTCCTCTGCATAATGTAGGCCTTCTTAACACCCTCTGCTAATGTCTATGGACAATGAATGCACTACCCTCTCTAAGTCAAGGTTCGGGCCCTTGATGAACTTATGGATCCTCACATGCTCATCCTGCATGCAGTCTATGTATTGAAGCAAGGTCAAGAAAGTGACTCTCATACTCTGCCACTATCATGGATGCCTGACATAGGTCATGGAACTCATCTATCCTTTGCTAAATGAACCTCTTGGACAAGTATATCTTCTCTGAACTGCTCCTTGAAGAGCTCCCAAGTGATTATCTTAGAATCCACATGGAGCTTCTACTCCTCGGTCCTCCACCAAACCCACTTTGTCTCTTAGAAGGTGGATGACAACACATGATCCTTCATGTTGTTGGTACATGAACATAGCTTGAAGCATCCACTCAAGTTGACCAACCATGCCTCTCCGAAATCCCCAATGTCCCTAGTGAAATGAGATGGATGGAGTTTCAAAATCTCTTATGTGATCTGCCATTGTAGATTGTCTACCTCTAGGTCTCTCAACACGATCATCATGCTGCCTAGGGCTCCTAGATCTATGTCTCTGTGTCTTGTAGCCCTGTCTCCATGACCTCTTTGTGGTGAATCTCATCTAACTGACTCCACATGGGAGTTCTCTTCCCTATACTCATCACTATGTCGGGAAGGTGCACGAGCCTCTACTGATGGCTCTCTGTCCTATCTACTAGGTCTCCCTCCTAAAGATCCTCCACGTATAGTGACATTAACATCATGTAGTGTCTAAATTATCTGAGGAAATATGGCTACTACTTCTTGATCTAGGGGTGGTAAGTCTAGGTCCACGTGTAAGAACCCCTCATCTAGTCCTGTCGCCTCCTACACAAACCAAGGCGAGAGTTAGTTTATCATTCTAGGTTTTGTTTTAGTTTTCTAGGTTTTCTTCATTTTAAAATATCATGCAAAGTTGTGTGATCTAGGTTTAGAGTTGCTACTAAGTTTTCTTGTTATGTATTATGTTTCCAAGTGTTCCGGGGTCCAAGCGTTGAACCCACGGATCTCGATACCAAATGTAATGCCCATAATTTTTGATGTTCTAAAACCACATTAAACCTTAATAATTATCTAGAAAGTTTGGCAAATTTTTTTGTTTTAAAATATTACAAGGGTGTCAAACCCTATAATACATTTAATTAATTCCTACCAACAATTTACTACATTACATTAAATGGAACTAGTCTAGATTAATAATTAAATATTCTTAATCCATTTCTAATGTCAATTTAATTACAATCTACTAGAAAAGTTCCATTAATTATTTTACTTGGTTAAATAGTTTCCCCCTCTCAAATTAACATTCAAACCCACATTTATTAAACCCTTAACCTTAGTTACCTTAGTTCCCTTAAATTATTAGCTTTAATGTCCATTGAATCATTTATTAAAACATACTAGAAGAGTTACATAATTAACTTAACATACAAGGGTACTAAGAGGCCCCATTCACCCATTTTCACATACATTTAAATTATTTAAAACCCATAATAATATATATTCTCACCTAACAATTGTAGGGTTGATTCTAACCCTTTGGATCAAATCAATTGTGGCCACTAGATCTTAGAGTTCCAACCTAACCCTAACCATCCTTATGGAATTTTATTAAATCCTTTTTCTTTCCCTAGCCTCCTCATTTGGTCTCTTTTCTTTTCTTTAATTTGCAGGTTGGAGGAGTGGAAGCCATGAAAGCAAGGAGGAAAAATCCATGAAGGGATTCATTAGGATCAAGCTTAGTTTAGTTTATTTTATGGATTTATTATTGCAATGTCTTCTATTTGTTGATTGTAGAGGTTTCCACTCTAAATCTGGAGTAGTTATTTAGTTATTTCCATTTTTGAGTTCTCTATTTGGGAAAAACCCTATTTCCATTTAATATATGAGATTTGAATACATTTAAATGTCCATTCAAGGTTTACATACTTAAAACAATGATTTTGTTTCCTTATAGTTTCTTTGGTAGTTTATTTTTAAATTTTATAGGCTCATATTTAATTTAA
The DNA here is from genome assembly GCA_018340775.1 of Taxus wallichiana var. yunnanensis. Classification (NCBI taxonomy): domain Eukaryota; kingdom Viridiplantae; phylum Streptophyta; class Pinopsida; order Cupressales; family Taxaceae; genus Taxus; species Taxus wallichiana. The sequence continues at coordinate 165,763,844 of CM031236.1, forward strand.
TCAAGTTCAAATTTACACAATCACTGATTTTAATTTTTCCCATGAAGTGATGATGAAATAGCCACCCAAAGCAGGTGGTGGTCTTGGGACCGCTTCCCTACCAGGTGATGATTTTAAACTGCCACCTTTCCTAGGTGGTGGTTTAGAGACAACTGCCCGCTCTAAGATCGGTGTGGTTCAGAGACCACCACTCTACTAGGGGGTGGTAGTCCCGTTCTTGAAAATAGAACCATCAATTCGACAATTTTTCAAAAAAATTTTTACTAAGGTGATTTATAATTTATGTTAGCTTTAATTTATATGCCTAAAGGTACTAGTTGAAATTTTAAACCATTTATTCATTCCATGACTTAGATCACTAAATACATAGATTTTTTATTTCAATAGCATAAAGAAATAACTACAAGAATACTTTTCTAATAAAATTACTTTCAAGCTCAAATGAAGAAATGAATTTCCATCTATTTCTAGTATCATTTTTTTCCTTTCCACAACAAGAATGTAATCATTCAAAAAAGTAACTCATTATAATTTAGTACATCCTTCCATTTAAACTACAACCATTCATTCAAGGAAATCACAATCAACTATTATACATTTAGGATTTACTAAGAATACATTCTCGATGATTTACAACTTCAAGTTTTCCTTCATTCTTACAATAATGTAATTTCTATAAATAACAATGCACTTTCTTTTTCTTTGAGAATATCTCATTCTTACAAATGCAAAGATATTTCTTTCAAAAATACATTACAACTTAATAAATAAAGTATCCAATACAACATTTATTTTAAATGCAAGTCTACTAGCCTTCCACCTTAAGTGGGAATTATGAGAAGGTTTCTACAATGATGGATTTATTTTGAATTCCACAAATGCTCCAAGTCCTAAATCTTCAACAAGAGCTCCACCATTTCTTCACTTCAATCACAACAAAAAAAATGGGGGAGAGGCAACACTCTCCACCCAACAAATAATCCAATGAGGAGAAGAAGCTATCCTTCTCATTGGCCCCTAAGCCCTAACCAAAGTGCAATAAGGAATGGATAAAACTCATGGAAACTAACACAATGCTTCCACATCATAATAAAAAATTCACAACCATTTAAGACACATTCAAACACAAGATACAATCACAACAATGAAACTATCAAAATACACAAGGCTTGAAAATGCAAAGCCAATGGAGCGAGGATCTATGGGGAGATCACTTATTCCTCCCAACGGTATTATGTGCCCACCTTAAAACCCTCCACAATACATCTAAAAAATCCTATACAACTATTATTCATCCCTCAAGATCCTCTTATGCCTCCCTACAATCTCTTATGTCTCCCTCGAAAAGAACAAAGTAAGAAAAGTAAGAATTTTCTTATCAAAGTAATGTAATATAGCAAATTATGAACAAACTTGATATCTACAAATAATATGAAATCCAAAAGAAAATAGATCTCCTTATTTTTTGAATAATGAATTAAAATGTTTCATAAATATGAAAACAACTCCCAACTTGATTTATTAAGAAAACTCTAACTAACTTGACTAAATCTACTCTGGCGTTGGAAATTACTATTTTTAGTAGTTTACTAGAACCTACTATTCTTAGTAAGTTTGCATGCTTATTTGTATGGGCACAGAAATTGCCACACATCTTCTACATGCCTAAATTAGAGGAATATCCAAATTTTTAACTCATAATGCAACTAATAGACTAAAATTAACTAATGCCCAAAAATTAAAAAAAATGAACTATAACTTAAATCCTAATTTTCGGCCTCAAGATGGCGGATTTAGGGCCCGAAAAGTGTCAAAACTTTCCCCAACTAGTAGGGTGGGTTTTACGATGTGTCCGTCTCATCAAAACATGTGGTTTCAAAAAAACAACGGACTCAAAAGGACAGCCCGAGCTCAAGTTATGATGACCTTGTCAAGTTCCTACTAATTTTGGCGCATCATTCTCCCCTGCTTGAAAAAACGCAACTCCTGCAAGTTATCTTCTTCAAAATACTTCCATTTATATACATCCAACTTCTTAATCTCCCACTTTGTGATGCAATTATTTTCCTCTTGTTCTAGTATTTTCCAATGTACCAAATATTTGTTGTATTTCCCATGTCACGTGTCCATTGTTTTCTTATCTAGAATTTGATCCACTTCTTCTTTCTTCTTCACGAACCTGCTGCCTCCAATCTACTACTTCATCAATAACATCCCCTTCTGCACCATCCCCATGAAAATAATACAAATCTGAAACATTAAACACTAGAGAAATATCAAAATTCCTGGCAATTCTACCTCATAAGCATTATCATTTTTTTTTCACGATTTTACAGGGACCAATCTTCTTGTACTTCAGTTTGTTATAGGTTCCTTTTGGAAACCTTTCCTTTGCAAATATACCATAACCAACTCACCAACTGTAAATACCTTTTTCTCTATCTGTGCACATCTGTTATTTCCTTATACTTATCATTACTATTCTGCAGCTTCTTCCGCACTTCTTCCTGTAATTGTTGTATATGTTCGAAAAACTTCGCATCATCACTGACTCTGCCATCAACTGGTAGTTGTACCAAATCTAACACCCCATTTGGATTACTCCCATACACAATTGAAAATGGAGACTTTCCTATGGATCTATTTATGGAACTATTATATGTAAACTTAGCTTGTGGTAATGCTAAGTCCCATTGTTTTGGCTTTTCCCCAACGATGCACCTTAACAGGTTTCCCAAACTCGATTTACCACCTCTATTTGCCCATCGGTCTGAGGATGATAGGCACTGTTGAACTGTAGTTTATTTCCCAATTTTCTTCCATAAATTCTGCCAAAAGTGACTTAAGAACCTTGTGTCCCTATCTAAAGTAATGGTTTTTGGAACACCATGCAAATGAACAACTTCTCTAAAAAAAATAAATCTACTACTGTTGCATCACTTGTTTTCTTACAGGAAATAAAATGAACCATCTTAGAAAACCTATCAATAACCACAAAAATTGAGTCATTACCTCATTTTTTTTTGGTAATCCCAAAACAAAATCCATACTCAGATTTATCCATGACCCTTTAGGAACAGGAAATGGCATATATAACCCTGTATTATGTGCATGGCCTTTCGAGACTTGGAAAATTTGACATCTCTCCACATATCTTACCACATCTCTTTTCAGCTTTGGCCAATAGTATTTCTCTGCTACCAAGGCTATCGTCTTATCTTTACCAAAATGCCCATCCAATCCTCTGCTATGCAACTCTTTCACTATATTCTCTCTCATAGACCCAATTGGAATACATAGTTGGCGTCCCTTGAATAGGTATCCATCCTATAAAATGTACTCATCTAGGACATCTCCTGCATTGTCTGACAATGGAAAAATTAACCTTTCAACAATATCCTTGAAATTAGAATCAGAAGAATACAAACCCTTTATTGCTTCAAAACCCACCACCTCATTTTCCATAGTGGTAAACAAAGTCACACGCCTACTCAATGCATCTGTAACTTGATTTTTTTCGGATTTATGTTTTAGAGAAAAAGTATAACCCTGTAAAAATGATACCCACTTTGCATGCCTACTATTCAACTTCTTTTGGTATTCACATACTTCAGGGCTATGTCGTCTATAAATAACATAAACTCCTTAGGCACTAAGTAATGCCTCCAATGTCTTAATGCTTGTATAATTGCATAAAATTCCACATCATAAGTAGAGTAGTTATTTCTTACCTCATTCAGTTTCTCACTAAAGAAAGCTATTGGCTTTCCTCCTTGACTAAGAACAGCTCCAATACCCACATGTGAGGCATCACAATCAACCTCAAACACTTTATCAAAATTTGGTAGTGCCAAAATGGGTGCCTTTGTCACCTTCTTCTTCAAGAACTGAAAACTATCCTCAGCTGCCTTTGTCCACAAAAACTCCCTTCCTTTTGTGCAATTTGTTATAGGTGCTACAATACTACTAAATTTTTAATAAATTTTCTATAAAATGTTGATAGACCATGAAAAATTCTTACCTCTGTTATAATCTGTGGAGTAGGCCATTCAATAATTGTCTTTATCTTTTCTGAGTCCATCTGTACCCCATCTGTTGAAATAATAAAGCCCAAGAATACCAAACTCTCTTGCATAAATGTGCACTTCTTCATATTTTCATAGAGTTTCTCTTTCCTTAACACTTCAAATACCAACCTTAGATGCCTCAAATGTTCTTCTTTAGTTTTACTAAAGATCAAGATATCATCAAAATAAACCACAACAAACTTACCATTATACTCTGCATAGCATGGTGTTCATCAATCTCATAAAAGTACTAGGTGCATTGGATAACCCGAATGGCATCACCAACCACTCATATAATCCATTTCTTGTCTTGAATGTTTTTTTCCACTCATCTCCTTCTCTGATCCGAATCTGATGATAACCACTTCAAAGATCAATCTTGGTGAAATACTTAGATCCAACAAGCACATCCATCATATCATCAAGGCGAGGTATTGGGAACCTATACTTGATTGTAATTTTATTGATTCTCTGCTATCTGTGCACATCCTCCATGTTCCATCCTTCTTTGGTGTTAATAAAGTTGGTGTTGCAGATGGACTCATGCTCTCCCTTACTACCCCCTTTCTCACGAGCTCTACCACTTGCCTATTCAACTTTGCATGCAATGTCGGGCTCATCCTATAAGTTGTTTGATTTGGGAGTGAAGACCCTGGAATCAAATCAATATGGTGTTGAATATCTCTTTTGGATGGTAATGTATCTGTTAGCTCATCAGGAATAACATATGAATATTCTTCTATTAATTTTTTTGTTTCTATTGGTATTCGTGCACTTATAGGTTCATCCTTATTTGCAACTAGTGCATAGCAAAAACCGGTCACCTTTGCCTCCTTCACAAATTCCTTTGCAGAAAGCATATTTTCAGCCTTCCCCTCTTCTTTAAGAGGTAGAAAAACTATTTTTATGCCATCCTTCCAGAAAGTATAATTATTCTTTCCCCATCATGAATAACTTTTCTATCAAATTGCCATGGTCTTCCTAGCAGCATATGACATGCATCCATAGGAATAAAATCACACCAAATCTCATCCTTATAATTGTTCCCAATAGAAAATCTTATTAAACATATCTTATCAACAATAACTTCATTACCCTTCTTAAACCATGCAATACGATAAGGGTTAGGATTCTTCTCACAATGCAAACCCAATTTCTCAACCATCTCATTTGAAACCATGTTCTCACAACTACCACCATCAATAATAACATTACATACCTTTCCTCCTGAAGTGCATCTTGTTATGAAAATATTTGTACGCAGTCATACATCCCCCTTGATCTCCTTTCTTGGAGAAATCATCGTCCTCTTGATCATCAAATTTTCTCCAACATCTAGTGGAATTTTCAGGTCTTGTTCATCTTCTACTTGTTCATCTTCAACAAGATTTACTCTTGGAGCATCTCCTTTCCTTTTTCATGTGTATAAGTATGTGGGCATTCAAAATCCCGATGCCCTTCTTCACCACATCTGTAACAAACAAATGGTCTTCGTGGAGCCTCCCATCCTCTATCGCCAACATATCCTCTGCCCCTAGAAAATCCTCTGCCTCTTTGTTGATTCTGGAAATATTTTCTCGTATCCTCTTGCTTTTCCAATCCACGAGATGATTCTCCCCTACCTTGGCTGAAACCATCTCATCCCCGAAAGGAAGATGAGGCCCCCTATTCATTCCAGGTGATCTCCTAAAACTTTGACGATTTTGTTTTTCCTCGGCCTTTAAGGCTAATTGATAGGCATCCTCCATGCTTTTAATCCTATGCATACTTATCTCATCTTGAATAGAAAATTTTAATCCATTTACATACCTTGCAGCCATTTGTTCCTCAGTTTCTTCATGCTCTACATGAATGGACAACTTGTAGAACTCATCTATGTATTCTTACACTGTTTGTAAGTTACATCTGAGATTCTAAAACCTCTTGTAAAGAGTTTTTGCATAATATACTGAGGAGAAATTTATCTTTCAACTTCTTCTCCATCTTACTCCATGTCCTAATTATTTCTTTCCCCTTTCTTGACCGCTCTTTCTATAGGTGATCCCACCATAACATAGCATGACCTTTCAATTTCATGCATGCAAATTTTACCTTCTTTTCTTCTAACATAGCCTTCCACTCAAAAAAATTTCCCATGCTAGTCAACCAGTCTATCAACTCCTCTGGTTTTAGACTACCACCATACTCTAAAACATCAACTCTTATCCCATCATTCTTTCCTTCTAATGCTCAAAGCATCCTTTCTTCAAAAGCTAATGGTGGTGCTTGCATTTCCTCCTCTTCACAAACTTCTTCTTCATCTATGTCATCTCCACCTTGATTTCCTCTCTGGGTTATCATTGCAGCAAGTGCAACAACTTGTCTCTATAGATCTTGCATATTTCTATTCATCTAGGCAATACCGCCTCCTCTTCCTCTTCCTCTTCCTCTTCCTGCCATTTTTTTAAATACTTCAAACCAGCTCTGATACTAGATAATGTAGCCAAATTATGAAAAAACTGCCGATATATTGCAAATAATATGAACTCCAAAAGAAAATAGATCTCCTTCTTTGTTATTGAATAATGAATTACAATGTTTCATAAATAGGAAAACAACTCCCAACTTGAGTTGCCAAGCAAACTCTAACTAACTCGACTAAATCTACTCTAAGTGGTGGAAATTACTATTTTTAGCAATTTACTAGAACTCGCTATTCTTAGTAAGTTCGCATGCTTATTTTGTACGGGCACAAAAATTGCCACACATCTCTACATGCCTAAATTATAGGAATTGCAAACTTTCTAACTCATAATGCAACTAATAGACTAAAATTAACTAATGCCCAAAAATAGGAAAAAAATGAACTATAACTTAAATCCTAATTTTCGGCCTCAAGATGGCGTATTTAGGGCCTAAAAATGTGTCGAAAACTTGTCCCAATTGGTAGGGGGTTGCTCTGCTGCGTTCGTCTCATCGAAACATGTGGTTTAAAAAAACATACTCAAACGGACACCGAAGCTCAAGTTATGACCTTGTCAAGTTCCTACTAATTACGCGCATCACAAAGGTGGGGTACCCAACCTAACTCCATTCCAAAACATGAAACAAAATATTATGCCTCCCTACAATATAAAATCTCCATATCCTTTTCCTACGCCATAATTAGGAATTCTACCCAAGATCCCAACAAGCACACAAACCATCCACTTGCATGCAATACACATATATATAAACAAACAAGTAAAACAAAGGGTGTAGTTCCTACCTTTCCATGAGTGAGAAAATTGATCAAAGAATTAAAATCCAAGATCATTCAAGGTTAATCCAACTTCAATAAGCTCCAAAATCTAACAATCACTCCAAAAATCTCTACTTCTAAAAATATAAGTGCGCGATAAAATGAAGTAACACCTAAACAAACAACTAAACTTCTATATATAGAAAAGAGAAGATGACAGTGAGGTGGCTCCATGTAGGATTCCCCATCACTTATCCTCAACCCCACATCACAAGTCAAACCTCAACCCTAAGGAACAATAAATTTATGGTTGAGAGAAATGACAAGCCTCTTACAAACTCAACACAAACCCACATCCCCTAAGGACATAATTTAAAACCCATGTAAGAAAAGTGCAATAAATGTCACCTTTTGTCTTACAAAATACATAATGGGGTCTATTTTTGACCCCCCAACCCATAGGTATGGTTGGTATATGAATTTAAGAGGTGTGGGACAAGCTTAATCCCACAAGCCTCCAAAAATGGCCCTCAAGCCCAAATTCAATTTTCCCAAGTAAGGAAGAGTGTACAACACTCAAGGTTGTTAGGTTGTGGAGCCTGTTTTCATGTGTGAAAGTGTTGAAGACTGTACACTAAGAGTACTATACACTTTTCATGTATTTTTTTAGGCGTAAATTTTTGGCCTCAAAAAAATGCACCCGACATATCGGGAAACGTGCTCTTCTCATATGGGTGAGTTTTTTGACCCATAGGTTTATGGGACAGGTTTTACCCATGGTTTTGATACCCACGGTTTTGTAAAACTGCTTAAGTAGTTGTCTATTTATATGGTCTTATGCATATGATAGATGTACAAGCAAATGTATTGCAGATGTGTTTTGAATTCGGGTGTGAATTCTGTAGAGTTTGTTGAGCATAGCTCCAAACGGATCTGGGTATTGTATTGAGAGAGCGGTGGCTTGTAATAAAATCTGAGCAAGTGATTCTTGGTGGACGTAGCCCAAATTGGGTGAACCACGTTAAATATTGTCTCTTTGTGTTGTGTTATTTTATTCTGTAATTTTATTTGAGATCTGTAATAATTTCTGCATATTAGTTTCTACTGTTGCGATTCTGTGAGGGATTATTCCGCATATTTTATCCCTTATTTCCTAACAATTGGTATCAGAGCGAGGTTTGGTTTGCTGAAGTGTTGAATCATAGGGAAAGTTTTTAGCTTGAGTGGGAGCTATGGCAGATGAAGGAAGATCTAGGGTTGATAAATTCAACGGGCATAATTTCAGTCTTTGGAAGATGCAGATGGAAGATTACCTTTATCAGAAGGATCTTTATACTCCGTTGTCTGAGAAGGTGAACAAACCCTCGAGTATGACAGATGCGGAATGGGATTTGTTGGATCGGAAGGCACTTGGAACGATCTGGCTGAGTCTTGCATCTTCGGTATTATTTAATGTTTCAAAGGAAAAGACTACAAAAGATCTAATGGATGCATTAGGGAAGTTGTATGAAAAACCCTCTGCCTCTAATAAGATATTTTTAATGAAAAAGTTGTTTAATATGAAGATGTCTGAGAATAGTTTAGTAGCAGATCATTTAAATGATTTCAATACGGTTGTGAATATGCTAGCTTCGGTTACAATAGAATTTGATGAAGAAGTTAGGGCTTTATTAATTCTGTGCTCTTTACCTAAAAGTTGGAATAGCCTAGTAATGGCGGTAAGTAACTCGGTTCCAGCTAACTCGAAGTTGAAGTTTGAGGATGTTGTAGGGGTGATTCTAAGCAAGGAAATGTGAAGAAAAAGCTCTGGGAATCTTCTACTTCAGGGAATGCTTTGACAGTGGAAACTAGAGGGAGACAGAAGAATAGAGGAAACCGTGGAAAATCAAAAGATCGGCAAGGTTAAAATCCAAGAACAAGATTGTATCTTTGGAATTATGGAAAGGATGGGCATGTAAAGAAGGACTGCATTGGGAGCTTCGGGATAAGAAGAAACAACAAGAAGAAAACAAGGAGGCAAATGTGGCAACGGGTAATGTATGTTAGGATGCTTTGATTCTTTCTTTGCATAATATTACTTGAATCTTGGGTTTTAGATTCAGGGGATTCTTTCCATGCTTCTCCACATAGGCATTATTTTGTTGATTATGTTCAAGGAGATTTTGGGCATGTTTTTCTTGGTGATGATGAGCCTTGCAGTATAGTTGGAAAATGTTCTGTTTAGGTTAAGATGCAGAATGGGAATACATGGCTATTGAAGGATGTCAGACATGTGCCTACATTAAGGAGAAACTTGATATCGGCGGGGCAATTGGGAAGTGATGGTTATACTGTGATATTTACAACTAACTCTTGGAAGGTTACCAAGGGTGCTCTTGTGGTGGCAAGAGGTAAGAAGGTTGGAACCTTGTATTTAACCACTGATAGTACTAATGATTGTAATCTTGTGGCTTTAGATGCAGATACAACATTATGGCACTATAGGCTCAGTCATATGAGCCATAAGGGCATGAACATCATAAAGAAGAATTTTCTTGGATATACAGAAACAAGTTTGGATTTCTGTGAGAAATGCGTATATGGGAAACAGAAGCGAGTAAGGTTTCTCAAGGTTGGACCTACAAAAAAAGAGAGTAATTTAGAGTTGGTACATTTTGATGTGTGGGGACCGGCTCATGTATCATCTCTTGGGGGTTCAAGTTATTATGTTACTTTTATTGATGATGCAACAAGGAAAGTTTGGGTTTATTGTATTAGAAACAAATCTGATGTATTTGACACTTTTGTTAAATGGAAAGCCTTGGTAGAGAATGAAATAGGTCTTAAGCTAAAATGTCTCAGGTCAGATAATGGAGGGGAGTATTACAGCAATGAATTTGATGATTACTGTTCTAAGAATGGAATCCGCAGGAAAAAGATGGTTCCAGGAACTCTGCAACAGAATGGGGTATCAGAAAGGATGAACAAAACAATAATGGAACGTGCTAGGAGCATGAGGTTACATGCAGGACTGCCTCTTTCTTTTTGGGCATAAGCGGTGAGCACAATTGTGTACTTGATAAACAGAGGACTCTCAAGTGCCTTGGATGGAGGCATACCTGAGGAGGCTTGGTCTGGTAAGAAAGTTGATTATTCATTTCTTAGAGTCTTTGGATGTGAGGTGTTTGTTCATATAGACAAGGATGATAGGACCAAGCTAGAGGCTAAATCAGAAAAATGTACTTTCATTGGTTATGGTGGTGATGACTTTGGATTTAAATGTTGGAGTATTAAGGACAAGAAAATCATTCGGTCTAGGGATGTGGTCTTTAATGAGAAAGTCATGTATAAGCAACAGTTGCAGGAAAACAGGGAAGAATCCAAGAAAGAATATGCAGTGGTAGAGGATCTTCCAAATGGGAAAGTGACCCATGAATCAGTTCAGGAACCTACTCGACGGGAACCCCAAACTCCTACAGTGAGGAGGTCTTCTAGGGTAAGAAAAGAACACGAACGCGTTTTTCTCCTTCTCTTTATTATTTATTACTCACTGATAGTGGAGAGCCAGAGAGCTTTGATGAAGCAATGCAGGTAGATGCCAGTAAGAAGTGGGAGCAAGCCATGGATGAGGAGCATAAGTCTCTCATGGAGAACTAGACTTGGGATTTGGTGAAGCTACCGGAAGGCAAAAGAGCATTGCAGAACAAGTGGGTGTACAGAGTTAAAGATGAAGGAGGAAAGAAAAGATATAAGGCCCGGTTGGTGGTCAAGGGGTTTGCATAGAAACAAGGTATAGATTTTGATGAGATTTTTTCTCCTGTAGTAAAAATGACTTCTATCAAAACTGTTCTTGGAATAGTAGCAACAGAAGACTTACACTTAGAATAGTTAGATGTAAAGCGCATTTCTCCATGGTGATTTGGAGGAGGAGCTATATATATGCAGCAGAAGGATATGAAGTCAAAGGTAAAGAGGAGATGGTGTGTAAACTGAAGAAGAGCTTGTATGGCCTGAAACAAGCTCCACGTCAATGGTATAAGAAGTTTGATAGCTTCATGATGGAGCAAGGTTATATTAGATGTCATTCTGACCATTGTGTGTATACAAAGAAATTTGAGGATGGAAGTTATATTATCCTGTGTTTGTATGTAGATGACATGTTGGTTACAGGTAAAAACATGCAGGAAATAAAATTACTCAAGAAATAGCTAAGTGAATCCTTTGATATGAAGGATTTGGGGGCAGCCAGACAAATCCTTGGTATGAGGATAACTCGGGATAGGAAGGAATGGAAGTTGACTTTATCTCAGGAAGAGTACATTAAGAAGGTATTGGATAGGTTTAACATGCAGGATGCTAAACCGGTTGGGACTCCTTTGGCAGGCCATTTTAAGTTATCAAAGGAGCAGTGTCCCAAGACAGAGCAGGAAAGAAACCAGATGTCCAAGGTACCTTACTCATCAGCGGTTGGCAGTTTGATGTATGCTATGGTGTGCACTAGGCCTAATATTGCCCATGCAGTGGGAGCTGTGAGTAGATTTATGAGTGATCCAGGTAAAGAGCATTGGCAAGCAGTAAAGTGGATCCTTCGGTATTTGAGAGGGACCATGGGGACAGTTTTGTGCTATAGTGGATCAAACACCACTTTACATGGTTATGTAGATTCAGACATGGCTGGAGATGTAGACAGTAGGAGGAGCACAATAGGTTATATTTACACTGTAGGTGGGACAACAGTGAGCTAGATTTCACGACTACAGAATTTGGTGGCTTTGTTAACCACGGAGGCTGAGTATGTTGCTGCCACAGAGGCAAGCAAAGAGATGATTTGGTTACAAAAATTGCTTGAGGAGTTGGAGCATAAGCAAGAGGAATGTAAGCTACATAGTGATAGTCAGAGTGCTATACACCTAGCTAAGAACTCTACTTTCCACTCCAGGATGAAGCATATACAGTTAAGGTACCATTTCATTAGGACAACTTTGGAGGAAGAGAAGTTGAAGTTGGAGAAGATTCATACCAAGAATCTTGCAGACATGATGACCAAGGTGGTCATAAGGGAAAAACTAAAGTTGTGTTCAGCTTTGGTTGGTCTTCATAGAAACTAGTGAAGGGTTGAGAAGCTTGCTCAGAGGAAAACTAGTCTCCAAGTGGGAGATTGTTAGGTTGTGGAGCCTGTTTTCATGTGTGAAAGTGTTGAAGACTGTACACTAAGAGTATTGTACACTTTTCATGTATCCTCGCCGGGGTTGAGTGCAAAAAAAAAAAATTAGGCGTAAATTTTTTTGGCCTCGAAAAATGCACCCAACATATCGGGAAACGTGCTCTTTCTCATATGGGCGAGTTTTTTGACCCATAGGTTTATGGGACAGTTTTACCCATGGTTTTGATACCCACGGTTTTGTAAAACTGCTTAAGCAGTTGTCTATTTATATGGTCTTATGCATATGATAGATGTACAAGCAAATGTATTGCAAATGTGTTTTGAATTCGGGTGTGAATTTTGTAGAGTTTGTTGAGCATAGCTCTAAATGGATCTGGGTATTGTATTGAGAGAGTGGTGGCTTGTAATAAAATCTAAGCAAGTGATTCTTGGTGGACGTAGCCCAAATTAGGTGAACCACGTTAAATACTGTCTCTTTGTGTTGTGTTATTTTATTCTGCAATTTTATTTGAGATTTGTAATAATTTCTGCATATTAGTTTCTACTGTTGCGATTCCGTGAGGGATTATTCCGCATATTTTATCCCTTATTTCCTAACAAAGGTCAAATACACTCAACTTAAATCAAAAGATCCAAAGGAAAAAGTACTCCAATAAATTGCCCCTTTGTTCACAGCCCAATTAATTTAATAAACATGATTAATCCACTTAAGTAAGGCACATTATTAAAAATGCTCAAATGAATTACATCACAAAATAAATCACACACTCTACAATAAATAAAAGAAAAGGAAAAGAATTACACACATAGTCCATGGTCACATTTGGAGGTCATCCCCCCATGGGGACTCCTAACAAAATAATAAAAAACATAACACATTACACAAGTTTCCATGGTGACCATCGTTGTATCCATCCAGTATTCCATTGTGGTTGGTCTCCTAACCCCTTTTTATTGTTGTGATATAATTACCTATAAAATCACACAATACCTCCTTTAGCCTCATGGCCACATCAAATACATCAAAGATAAAATATACGCATGTACATCATCATATAACTAAATCATCATCTAAACTAAACAATGTTATCATTTTTTTATAATTTCAACAACATCTCAATTCTACCATTTCATCGATATCAATGAGATCATGAGATTAGTTCAAACACTAAATCATAGTCAACATGACGATAATTTCAAATTTCAGTAAATACATATGCTAATAGCACATCATCGTCATCAATATAAAATGTCTCTCTATGTCTCTAAGAATCCACACAAATCATACTATGAATCACAATCCATCAATAGTCAGAATATCTCTATCATCTAACATCATGCTAGACCAAAATGATATAATAATATCCATGTCTATAGTCAACAATAATTGAAATAAAAATATAATAAGTGTCGAAGAGGAGTGGGCACCACAATCAAGACATCACAAAATTATTTTTAAATGCTACCAGACAGTAGCTTTTTATATGCTACTAGTCGGTAGCATAATTTTATGTTACCAAATGACAAAGCATATAGTATGCTATTAGTCGGTAGTATAAAAATGCTACCAACCAAAAAAAAATTATGCTACTATCCGAAAACATAACTATATTCTACCAACGGGTAGCATAAAAGTACTATTAGCCGGTAGCATTTTTTATGCTATTGATCGACAACATACTATATGCTCTCGGTCGATAGCATAAATATATGTTACTAGCTAACTATATTTAGAAGAATTTTGTGAATTTATATTTCATGGGAATGACGAATTGACCCCTATAATTAACTTGTAACCATAAAATTTAGGTGAACTGGTCCTAGTTTGTACCTTAAATATGGGTCAATTTCAAATTTCTAAAACTAGAATATTCATGAATAAATGAATATTTGCACTAAAATTTTCCATGTGTGACCATATTATTCTTTCGAAATTTCATGACCTAATTATGTTAGTTCAATTTCCATGTACTTGAGTTTTCTCTTTCTCTTCTTCTTATCAATTCACACTTTCCTCTTTACATATCCATTATCTTTAACAAAGCATCCAAGTAAGCGAGAAAATAGAACATGTAAAAAAATTTAATGCCAAAAACAAAGAATGCCACGCCAATAATAGAATCATAAATTTTATTTCAAATTATTTGAAGGTCAACCAAACATGATCACAAAAATTGATCTAGAAAACTAAAAAATTCATTACAACAATAAGCACAAACCGTTGGTCCAGATAAAAAAACTAAAATCTTCAAACAAAATCAAGAATTTAGTTCACACTCCAAAGCAAATAGAACAAAATTAGTATAGACTTTGAAGTAATCAGGTTATACACCGAATGATTTATTACATCGATCAACCAACACTATTGGTCTCATACCAAGACAAACCAAAAGCTTAAGACAAACTCCAAAACATTAGGATAGACTCCAAATATTTCTTCTTCAATACTCTTTCAACAATCTACACTATTTTCTTCATCCCTCTTCTCTACATCTTCATATTCTTGTTTCAAATAATCTTCATATATATTCCCATACATTATAAACCTCATCCTCATGCTCATACAACTTATACATACTTGTACATACTCATTTCATCAAGTTATCATGTTCATTCCTTCTCACAAGACTTCTTTGTCTTTAAATTCTCTCTCCGTAATAAAAAAAATACCTCACAAACAACTGACTTCTACCATGCAAATCTTGACATCATCATTAATCACAATTTGACATCGATGAAAACTCACAACAAACTCCCCACATCACTCTCTGGTATCAAAAAGGAAAAATCTCTAATTTCACATCAACCATTCTTAACATTGTCAATCTGATATTAATGACCACCCTCCGAAAATATCTCCATGACACCAATCATGCACAAAACTTTGGCATCAATGACAACAACCTTCAAAAACTCTCTCCATGACACCCTATCATACATAACACTACTTTGAATCGGTGACAACTTTCCAACAATCTCCCCCTTTGCTTTTGATGGCAAACATACTACAAACTAAAAACACTTCAAAATGATACTTTGCATTTTCTCATTCTCCCTTTATGGTACTTACATGTGCCATCATCTCATTCTCCCCCTTTTGACATGAATGAAAAAGGGTCTTCCACATACTAGGGTCTTCCACAAGTTGTCATCTAATTACAAAACACAAAAGTTGACACCAATAGATTGATACCAATAGTTGACCAAAAATGATCACCTTAGGATTCTTTACAACATGGAGAAACATGATACTAAGTGTAGAACACAAAATATGCTCCCCTTGAGCTGAACATTCTACCAAGACTGCTCAAACATGATCATACTTGTTATTTTCCATCTTCTCATATGAATATTTTGACTCCCCTTTGACATCATACATTCTTGGAATCATCAACCAACCGTTAGTAACATTAACTATACAATACATACTCCCCCTCATTCCATGCACACCTTTCTCAACTCTTCTTTCTTTATCTTAGAGCTAAAATATCATTTGATTATCTCCCTCTAAGATCTTTACTAATTTAATGATTTCTAGGAATAGGAATTATACCTAACTCATGTCTTAAATTATAAAAGGTTGCTACTAGAAGAGGCTTGGTTAGGATATCTGCAATTTGATCCTCAGTTGATACATATTCAAGCTTGACACTTTTTTCACTCACCTTCTCTCTTAGAAAATGATACCTATTGAATGCATGACAGTGTTCTTTGAAATACTTATTGCACTTGTGTTATCAAAAGAATAGGAAAGGGACTTTCATATTCTACCCTGTATCCTTTTAGGGTCTATTTCATCCAAAGAAATTCAGTACATCATGAAATGACTACAATAAACTCGGCCTCACAAGTAGAGAAATCTAACGACCCTTGTTTTTTCTTGTTCATTAAACTACAAAATCTCCCCTTTTCTTGTCATCTTAACTTCTTTCCCAGTTAGCATCACCATATATTTTCATTTAAAACTATTTTCTTCTTAGATGCCATAATGCATACTTTATTTTGAGATACGAAAAATCCTCTTTCGAATATTTGCAAATGACTATCCTTTGGATCTAATTGAAATCTCCCCACAAGTCCTATTGCTTACATAATATCATGCCTAGAAGTAGTGGTGTACAACAAACTTCCAATCATAGACCTATATGTTATCTGATTCACTTTTGGAGATTCATATTCTTTTATTAGTTTACACCCTGTAATCATATGTGTACTAACAGGCCTACTATCCTCCATTCCAGACTTTTTCAACATTTCTCTTATGTACTTTTTTTGTGAAATGAAAATACCTTTTTCTAATTGAATGATTTATAGTCCAAGAAATAATGACAAATATCCTAGCATAGACATCTCAAACTCCTTCATCACATCAACAAAGTCCTTGGTCATGCTTTCATTGTCTCCTCCAAATATGATGTCATCTACATAAACCACTATTATTAATTGATGGTCTCCTTTTGTTTTTATGTATAGATTTTATCAACAAATCCTCTTCTGAATCCTTGGTCTAATATATACCTGTCTAATCTTGTGTACCGAGCCTTAGGGGCATGTTTTATGCCATAAAGATCCTTTTACGGTTTGCAAACATAATCTTTCTCATATTTCAATAAGAAACCTTCAAGTTTCTCTATATATACTTCCTCTTCCAAGTTACCATTTAAGAAAGTTGACTTTACATCCATCTGGTATACCTTAAATCCCTTGAAAATTACATAGGCTAAGAACAATCTCATATATTTTAATCTAGATATCTTTGGAGCAAATGTCTCTTCAAAGTCCACTCCTTCTACCTGTGCATAATCTTTGCATATTAATCTATCCTTATTCCTTATTTATTCTCCACTTTAATTCAATTTCTTTCTAAATACCCATTTAGTACTAATAAAATTCATATCCTCGGGTCTAGGAACCAATACCCAAGTTTCATATTTCTCTATTTGATCCAATTATTCATTCATAGCATTACTCCAAAACTCATCTTTGCTCACTTCTTGAATGTTCTTAGCTTCAATTATAGATATGAGCGGTATTTCCTTGATGTATATTACTTACCAATCTTCTTCTTATTTTCACACCAACATATTTGTTGCCAATAATTTGAATCTCGGGATGATCCGTTTGGATTTCTCATGAATTGGATTTTTTATCTTCTCTTTCTTCAACCTATTATTGTTCTTCATATATCTCAATGGATTCTTCTTTACTCTTGGAGTCCTTATTCTAAAACTTTGGATTCTTGGAACAAGTCCCATCAACATTCATGTTGGTACTCTCAACTATCTTTTGTAGTCTCTTGTTATAACATCTATAGGCTGAGATGATTCTTGAATATCCTATAGATATACCCTCATCAAACCTTGAGTCAAATTTTCCTAGGTCATATTCATCTCTTTTGATGTAACATTTTCTCCCAAATACTCTAAAATGCTTCAAATTATTAGGATTGAGATATTAATAAACTATATAACATATTAATTTAATCAACCAAACATTAAACATTTAACAAAGTAAAATGAAATAACACATTTACACAGGACACTAGATATAATATGGAAAACCCCAATGGGGTAAAAACCACGGAAGATTTTTCCATTAAATGAGAAACTATTAACTAGTCTCAGTAACTCCCTTTCTCACTTCCTACTCCATGTTTTTAACCAGATGTAAATACAATACATCCGATTATGGCCCACGGCCATATTTAAATAACCCGAAGGGTTATAACTATTAAGTGATGGGGTACACCATGATTTAATAAATAATTAGTTATTAAATAACTAATAACCCTAGCATAAAATTTATATTAAATAATCAAGAATATAAACTAAAATTTATAGTATTTAATTATAAACTAAATATTATGATAACTTAGTACTATTTTCTAATCACCCTTAATATTAAGTGGGGAACCATATGCTAAAATTACTTGTTTGTATAATAGGATTTACAAATCCATAAACCATTAGAGAAGGTTTAGGCTAGCACATGTATTTTGAAGGAATTATAACACCTTCATCATGCTTACCTTACCTTTTGGTACAAAAGGATTTGGAATTTGTAAATCATAAGTATGATTTAGGCTAAGCATGATTTG
Source organism: Taxus wallichiana var. yunnanensis (assembly GCA_018340775.1). Classification (NCBI taxonomy): domain Eukaryota; kingdom Viridiplantae; phylum Streptophyta; class Pinopsida; order Cupressales; family Taxaceae; genus Taxus; species Taxus wallichiana. Next base: position 165,782,371 of record CM031236.1, read on the forward strand.
TGACACTACATCCCACCATTTCTCATGGATAAATTCTTAAAACTGCATCTCTAGGATCCTATTATAACACAAGGACCTCCTTTACAAATAGATGCAACACACTAGACTGTATACTGTAAAATATATTAGTTTACACAGATCATAAAAGATATTTTTACAATGTTTTATACTAAAGCAGAAGTATAGAGGAGAAGGATTCAATAACTAGCCGACCATTAGGAGGTGACATTTCCATGCACACTCCCCTCAATGGAAACTTTGAAAGGCCAAGCATTGCACAAAACTTGTAGTATTTTATAGCACACAATGGCTCATAAACATATCTACAATATAATCTTTAGTCTGGCAGTACTGGAGATCTCTATCACTGTAGAGAACCTTCTCTCAAATAACATGCATATGAAATTCAATATGCTTCATTTTATGATGTTGAACTGGATTCTTTAGCAAGAGAAATAAAACTCTGGCCATCACATAGAAGAGGAATACTTCCTTTAGCTTCCATGTGTATCTCTTCCAACAATCACTTCAGCCACATGGCTTCTTTGCTTCTTCCATTGCACTTCTATATTCTTCCACAATATAAGAGATGGAGATAGTTGGTTTCTTTGTTTGTTCTATGTAATGGTACCTGCAAAAAACTTGAACATAAATCTATATGTATATTCTATATCTAACACAACATCAACATGGTTAGAGTCATATTATCCATATAGACATCATAATAAGCATGGTATACATATTTATTGATTACATTTTTAGCCATATGTAAAAGTTAAACACTAGTTGTACAAAGCTAACATTACAATATACTTAACAACTAACCATGTTAAAATATGTTGAAAAACTCAACATATTACTTTTATAAAATATATATTAGATGCAATCAGTATAAGATGTCTCCAATAAAAATACAAAGGCATCCCCAAGTATCATTTGATATGCATATAATAATATTTTAGCAATCACATAGTAAGAAATATTTTATCAAAAACATATATATCTTCTTTATCTTATTCTAAGACTTTTAAAAATGAGATAAGACTTAATAGATAAAATCTCTTCACATATAATCAAATCATACAAGAATAATCAATTTATACATAAAGGTGAGGTTTTGTTTACAAAATGTACTTGAACACCGGAAGAGAGTGGGGTCTGGGGAAAGTAGCCCCCAGTAGCGTCGAGGGTAGTATCCTCGCAGAATTTGGGGCTAGTACCCTAGTACATTCCCTCAATTAATAGTTTACTCCTCCTTTAAAACTTGATAAAAATCAACTCTTTGTGATTAAAAACCATGATTATTACAATAATTTGTATGATCAACATTTCGATAATAAATTAGGTTTTAGAGAGGAAAAACATTACAAAAAGAATTTAGAAATAGTCCCCCTGTCATTTAAGCCACGCAATCAAATTTCAATGAATTCATGTCGAAATAAAGGGACCTGTCAAACAGATAATCTATACATACGATATATTAGTTTGACTTGATAACAATAATTTATCAAAATGTGAGATATTTTTTTCAGTTTTTCATATAAACGATGACGGCTTATTTTCCATCTCATAAACAAGATATCATTTTGAAAATATTAATTCAACTAATTATTTTAACTAATTTTCTCAATTTAAAACTAAAAGAATTAACTTACGTTAAATTCTATTTAATTTTTTTAAAATAAGAGAAAAAGAAAAAAATAGTGTATATTAAAAAGTTTGGAGCATTTCTCCTTTATATCAGTTATATGTTAGTTAACAATCAACCACCTCAACGAACAAATATTTAACACAAAGTGAGTCATTTTCCTTAATCATTTGAGATTATACACACAACTCATTAGCATTTCTATTCACATGTTGAGCTACAAGGGCTCATACGTCAAATCATGGTGCAACAAAACAAAGTAATTAAATTTTGGTCATAGCCATGTTATAAGAAGTTTTAAAAATATATATAAACCTTTATAAATTATATTTTTCATTCCACAACTCATAGGGGTTTTTTCGCTATTATTACTTAATGGTGTTATGTTCAAAATGTAGACTACAATACTTACTTCCTCTCTCCAATAGCCATCAGATAGTTTATACTCATTCATTATTGTCCTTGTCATGTCTTGGACTATCATGTTCTTTCTTTCAACCACCCCATTCTCGCTAAGGTGTTGTAGTTGTTGAAAACTACCTTCTTATTCCATTGTCTCACAAAATTCATCAAAGTCATTGGAATGGAACTCACCTCCTCTATCAGACCTCAAAAATTTTATCTTTGCATTCTTTCCATTTTTAAAAACATCCTTAAATGCTTTAAACCTATCAATATCTTCTAATTTATCTTTCAGGAAAGCAACCCAAGTCATCCTCGTATAATCATCTATAAGTAACATGAAGTAACAGTCTCCTTGAATGTTTTGTGTCCTTGTAGGACCACAAAAATCAATATGAATTAACTCTAAAGGTATTGAGGTAGAGTACTCCTTTGACTTGAATTTCCTTTTAGTTTGCTTACCATGTTGACATGCTTTGCAAAGTGTATTTTCAAGTTTGGTGATTTTTGGCATGTTCCTTACACATTTTTAGAGCTGATTTTGACAAGGTTGTCAAATTTTAGGTGCTCAAACCTCCTATGCCACAGCCAACATTCATCCATATTACTCATTAAGCACTTCTCCTTCTTGATTTCACTCAAGACATACATGTTGTTTTCAATTCTCTTACCCTTGGCAACTAGTTTACCTGATTTGACTTTTCTTATGTCACATCCTTTGTCATGAAAGGTAAATGTGTATATTTGACTACACATCTGAATCACACTCAAAAAAATGTGTTCAAACCTTCTACATACATTACATTCTCTATTTTGGTCTTCCCATTATCTAAACTCAAGGTACCTTTACCAACAATATTTATAGATGAATTATCTCCAAATTTCACCGATCCGATGCATGTTTCTTCAATGAAATGAACTTATTATTGTCACCTACCATATGGCCTAAGAAGCCAATATCTATATACCAGATATTTTCTTCAATTTGAGTGTGAAGGTCAATCTTAACAATCAAGGATTCCGCTCTTTTAGAATTATGTTTTCCTTTTCGTCATTCACATGGTCTCGACATCATAATTCATTTAACTAGATTTTGTTCCTCTTTCAATTTTTCTTCATGAACTTACTTCATGATGTTCTTGAATGTCTTTTTCTCTTAATTATTCTTATCTACAAGATCTGTAGGGTCATACTTTCTTGATATACACCTTGTTTTTTCTTCCTTTTTGAACACTAGGAGCTTCAAACTTCTTACTTTGTCCTGATGGTTCATAATGAAAAAATATTTCTATATGACCAGTATTTTGATAGTTATAGAAAAAAACATCATTCTTACCTCTTAACTAATATGAACTGATATTGCTTTCATAATCCCATGAAAACTCATTATTAAAAGACATTCATCTACATTGTCTTGCTCTATGACAAACCGACTATATGTATAACGGTGACCACGAAATGAATTAGCATACCTTATAGTATTTAGTTGTCTAAAATATTTTTATTCATGTTTCTCTTGGGGTTTACCTTCTTTATCATTTTAGCATCATCCATATCTTGATTAGCTTCTTGAATTGTCACTTTAAATCTCTTATTATTCATCTATTCATTATTTTCATCTTCTCTAAATCTCGGACATGTATTTTCATTTGAGAACTTTTGATTACTCAACATGTCATTAATAATTTCATTGCTTCTATAAAACCTCTCAAAGCTCTTCATGTTTTTGGTTGCTTGATGCAATTCTACCCTTAAGGATTTTATCTCAGTTTTGAACTTGATTCATTCATCTTCCCTAGTCTTGAGACTTGTTGTCATTAACTCAACATGAGTTTTAAGATCTTTAATAATCTCATCATATAAATTTTCCATCCTACTAAAAAAAATTTCCTTTGAACCTTCTTCTTATATCATAATTTCAAATGATGGTCTACCTATTTCTTTGGACACGATAAGAACTTCATTATCAACTTTTTCTAAGTTCTAAAATTTTCACATTCTATCTCGAGTTCATATTCATCCTTCATAGAACCTAACTTTCTCTTTTCATCCCTCTTGGTTTCTTTGGATTTTCCACTCTTCAAGAAACATACCTTCTCCTCAAGACCTCAACATACCTTCATCTTACCTAGTCTTGATTACTCAACATGTCATTAAGAATTTCATTGCTTTTATAAAACCTCTCAAAGGTCTTCATGTTTTTGGTTGCTTGATGCAATTCTACCCTTGAGGATTTTATCTCGGTTTTGAACTTGATTCATTCATCTTCCCTAGTCTTGAGACTTGTTGTCATTAACTCAACATGAGTTTTAAGATCTTTAATAATCTCATCGTATAAATTTTCCATCATACTAATTTTTTTCCTTTGAACTTTCTTCTTCTATCATACTTTCAAATGATGGTCTACTGTTTCTTTAGACACGATAAGAACTTCATTATCAACTTTTTCTAAGTTCTAAAATTTTCACATTCTATCTCTAAGTTCATATTCATCCTTCATAGAACCTAACTTTCTCTTTTCATCCCTCTTGGTTTCTTTGTATTTTCCACTCTTCAAGAAACATAACTTCTCCTCAAGACCTCGACCATATATCTTAATAACTAATTATCCGTTTTGTGCTTCAAGGATCACATTCAATTTGTTAAACTTGATCCAAATGACCAAGATCTAATACTAATTTTTGGAAGCACAATCACCAGAGAGGGGGATGAATCGGTGACTTTAAAAAAATATTTAGTTATCTTTATACATTCATCGAATAATCATCAAATGAGAAATGTTAACTTAGTTAAGCAAACCATCAAATAAACTTATCAACCATTCAAAAGAGCATGTAATAATACAGAACACATGAACACATTATTTAGTTGGGAAAACCTCAAGGATAAGAAAACCCACTAACATTTGATTATATATTAAAAATCAAGATTTAGGGAATCACCAACCCCTAATTTATCTAGCACCAAATATAATTTAGCAAACATCAATTTGGAAGGAGACACCACACCCTAATTTATCAAGAACCAACATAACTTTAGCAACCACCCACTTATAAGGATACACCAACCTTCTAGGGATTTAGTGAAGATCCAAATCCATAAGGAAGACCAAGCACCAACTCAACCACCTAAAAATATTTTCCACCTCTTCTTGTTTCTATCTTAATAAATGATGGATTTATTTTATTTTGTCGATCTTCTTCACTTCTTCCTCTTGTTATTCTCTCTATCTCTCGATCTACTCAGCCTCGAACACACACGCAGATCCTTAATCTTCGGATGCTCTTTATAAAATTTATCTACTACTCATGAAGACTATTCAAACTGCCTTGTTTTCTCACTCACTCATCTTCTTCTTCACCTTCTCATGATCATAGAAAAACTTCCTTTCATTACTAGACACCTTCATATTTTCAACATGCATGCATTATTCATGGTCTTTAGGACCTCATACACCTCTCTCCATCTCTTCTATCTCACACTTTTCTCCATGCACTCTCCTCACTTACATTAGTTTTCCAATACTATTGGTCCCATAACAAGACAAACCACAAAATTTGGAAAAACTATGAAGCATTCAAACATACTTCACATATAATCTGAAGCTTTCTCCTTCAATACTATTTCAACAATATACTATATTTTCTTCATCGGATCCTCGATATATTGGTATTCTTGTTTCAACTCACCTCCATAACTTTTCCATGCATTCTAAACCTCATTCTCATGCTCAACCAACTTCTACATACATGTACATACTCATTTCATCAAGCTACCATGTTCATGCCTTCTCACAAGACCTCTTTGTCTTTAAATTTTGTCACTCGTACTCAAAATGGCATAAAAAGAAACTAAATTCCACCATGCATATATTGACATCATTATTAAGAATCATTTGACATAATGACAACTCATAAAAAATTCTCCACATCACTCTCTATCATCAACAAGGAGCAATTTCTAACTTGACATCAATCATGCATAACTCTATCAATATGATATCAATGAAAACCCTCCAACAAGCTCTCCATGACACCAATCATGCACAACACTTTGACATCAATGACCACAACTTGTCAACAAGCTCTTCATGAGACCAGTCATGAACAACACTCCTTTTACATCAATAAAAACTTTCCAATATTTTGCACAAGCCTTATAGATTTGAGTGGTATGACGGACATTTCTCATGCTTGTGAAGAGTGGTAGAATTATTGCTGAGATTTCAAATTAGACACAGACACCATAAACTTAGGCTATGCAAAAATAAATGGATGCACATAAACTCTCATTTAGCAATTCAATTATTATATAACAGAAAACAATTAACCTTACTAAAACATTAATCATACATACTTCAAAATTATTCATCATTACCCTCATTCATCGGGATTATTTTATGAATATGTAGTACTAGGAGTGATACTAGTTATCAAATTTTGAAAAGACATGTAATAATTTTTCAAAGTGAAGGTTGGCATCCTATTTTTGAAAATTGGTATAATTGGCATGCTAATGTCACAAAAATCTAAAGCATTCTAAGAAACATTCTCATGAAGCCTATTAGAGTTTCTATATGCATTATTGAAAGAATTAATTATGAAGGAAAGAAGTGTCAGCTACATATCACCTAAATTTTGAAAAGAAATGTAAGAATACTTTAGAGTGAATTTATACATCCTTGTTGAAAATTGGTTTTAAGTGATGTTATTGTCTTCACAACTGGTATATCCCGCTGGAAACGTCAAGTTGTAAAGTAATGAAGTCACTACACACAAAATTATTTTGAATATATATTTTTTTCAAATTAGTATAAAACTTTTATAATCGGCACATATTTATTCAACCAAGGGAAAATCAAGAGGTTTTTTTACCTTGGCCACCAAAATACAATCATATATGTGGAATATGAGTGGGTGATCCATGATTCTTATGCACTTATTTAAATAATTCATTGTAGTCTCCATTAATTAGCTTGGAGATCTCATCATTTATTGGCATCTAACTCTCCTTGATTTTTTTGAGAAAACTTTCCTTGTCATGTGGCTTCTTTTTAATCTTCAAATGATGATGAATGACCAAAGTAGTTTGAAATGGACATAGTTAATGGCTATGAGCTTAATAGATCCATTAGAAAAAAATTAATTTAATATGGGCCAATCCATATTATTCTTAACTTCCCCTTATGATCCTTGTATTTAGAATAAAAAATAAATGCCTAGTCACTAGCATAGAAATTGCTTGTTTTGATGAACTTATCATGTCATTACACTCTCAATTTCTCAATTATTTATGTATGGTGCACTATTTCTTTCTCGGTTCATCTAACTTATTCAAGTGCATAATTATTTTTCTTTATGATTTTGATAAGTCTATTCCTAATTCAAGATCATTTTGCAATGTTTTGTGTTCAAACTCAATAGGAATTTTATCATTCTTTCCATAAATAAGTTCTTAAGGAGTGAAACAAGTTGTAGTTTTCCACGTTGTGTTGTAAGACCATACAACTTCGAGGGAGATGTGTAGTCCAATCGTTGCGATGAAGTAACACTATCTTGGTAAGTATGGCTACCAACTCCATGTTGGTGACTTCCATTTGGCCATTTTAATGAGGATGATATTGATTGGAATTTTTATGGTGAATTTCATATTCTAGAACAAGGGATACTATCAAATCAAAAGTGAATTGTGGTCCTTGATCTGTTACAATTTTTCACAGTACTCCATATGGTGTAAAGATATCCTTATACAAAAATTGGCTAACTTTTAATCTTTGGCATGAGTCAAAGATTTTACTCATACCCAATTTCTTAGCTAATCAAGACAAACCAAAATATATTCCTTCCTATCGAAACCTAAATTCCCTATAAAGTCTAGTCCCCATTTATAAAAAAAAAAAAAAATTATACAATTTGAGGTTGCACGGGAAGTTCATATAACTTGGTTGTATTTCCCATTTGATGGAAATTATCACATCTTTACATATGTGTGATTTCATCCTTATGTAAAGGAGGCCAATAATAGCGATAGTCAATATTTTCTAAGAATTTATTTTGGATACGAGAATGTCACCCACAAGGTTCATCATGGAAATATTTCAAGATGTCAAAACTTATGCTTCACTCACACATATTCTCATTACAAGTATGTGCCCCATCTGGAAAAGATAGCTAGATATCCATGAATATGGGAGGATTATTTTGACTAGATGATGCTTCTCTTTGGGTGAGAAGTGAGGAAGATTTTTTCCTACAACCAAATAGTTATCTATATCCATATATCGCGGGATCTTAGTGGTTATGTAAATAAATGCTCATTAGGAAAGGATTTATAAACCACAATGCCTTCCTCATATCTAGTAATTATGGAAATAAAATATGCAACCATATTATATTTTCTTGGGTTGTCCATAATGGTGATGTAAAATTATTATAGTAGAAATATCCATCTTATTATCTATCCACCGGAAGTTGGTTTATTCATCAAAAATCTTATAGTGGCATGATCAATATAAATAAAAGTAAGGTATCCAAAGTGATGTAATGATGGAATTTTTTAATTGAGTTTACTATTGCTAAGAATTATTTTTCCATTATAATATAATTTAGTTTAACACCTTACATATTTTTTCTAACAAAATAAATAGCATTACTTGACATACCATCCTTTGTTCCAAAACATTCCCTATGGAAACATCTAAGCCATCAATATCAATATGGAATGTGATTTTTAGTCTATCCCTTGTAATATTGGAGCTATGATGAGTAAGATTTTTAGAGTTTGAAATGTCATCTCACATACATAAGTCCATAAAAAGTTAGCATCCCTATCAAGTAACACAAGAAAAGGTGTTGCAACCTTATCAAGTCCTTTATAAATCTTTAGTGGTATTTAGCATGTCCAAGAAAAATTTTAACATCCTTATAATTTTTTGTTGTATGTGGCTTAGTGATGACTTCTATTTTTACCGGATCCACTCTATTCCAGATGGAGAAATATAATGCCAAACACAATTCCTTTTATCATCATTATGTAGCATTTTTCATTACTTACTAACAAACTATGATCCTAAAATATTTGAAGAAATTTCTCCAATTTGGATAGTGATTCTTCATATGAATTCCATATAGTAAAATTATCCTTGTATACTTCCATACAATCATTGGTTAGATCGTAAAAATACTTTGTACAACTCACTAGAATTTAGTAAGGGCATTATCGAGCCTCGAATGGAAGGACTCAATAAGCATATGTACCCTAGGGGAATGTGACTATGCTCTTTTCCTAATCCTTTTGTGAAATGAGGATCATGTTGTATCTCGATGTAACCATCCAAGAAAGAAAAATACTTTTACCTTGCAATATATCTAGTACTTGCTTAATAAAATAACTAGGGAATTTTTTCCTTTTGGGTGGTTGAGCTAAGTTCATGGTAATCAACACAGATTCCTCACATTACTCGTTGTTGAGGAAAATTACCAAAGGTTAGACCCATTTGTTTTCAAAGATTATGTAGATGAAACCGCATATAAGAGCTTTTGAAGTTCCACCTTCACAATATCTATAACTATTGGATTCATCCTTATTTGAGGTTTTCTCATAGGTTTTCAACCTTCCTTGTTATAAATGTGATGAGTACAAAGGTCGGGATGAATTCCTTTCAAATCATGATAGTCCCACAAAAATATTTTTGGTGATGCTACATATGGAAACTAGTTGATCTTGGTGTTGCAGTCTCAACTTATGATTAATATTTGGTGGCCTATTTGGAAATATTCCCACTTGCTTGGATAATGTATCCATAGATTCATAAATAATTTAAAATATATCCATGAGGAATAAAATTATGGAAAATAAGGATTTCTTGAGAATATTCCATGATATTTTGAAGTGGAAAAACTTTGATCAAAGGACGTATTACACACCTCAAACAATTATCTATTTTTGGGTTCATATTGTAGGTGTTATGCATGATGTTGGTTAGAATAATATATTCTTCTCGTGTCCCTAATGTTGATCTATATTCCAAAACCACCAACTTCTAAACTTATTACTTCTCTTCTTCATCTTCTTGTTTCATCCAAGCTAGTTGATCTACTTCAAGAAAGGGCTAGGGTGTCGGTACAAAATCAACTACTTGGTCATACTTCTATTAGAAATAAGCATATTCCTAGACCTATAACTAATAAATGCACACTAAGTGGCCAGCCATGTCCTTCCAATTATTAGAGGATATCCTCCCAAACTATCATTTGGATGTAGGATCATGAAATCAACAAAGTACTCCCAAGAATCTAATAGTATGACCAAGTATTTGATAATCCCCTTAGGTTTGATAGTAGATTTATCTGGAAATTACAATATATTTGAGGTTGGCCTTAGTCCTAATAGATTCAAGGTATTCATGGTTTCTTTGGTCATGACATTTATTACCTCCCCAAGGTATTTTTGATGCGTAATCACAGCACCCCTGAATGTCTGCAACTCGATGGGTTGAAACTCTCAATGTGATTGCATAACATGGAGCTTTTCCCAAAGTGTGGGACTTTGCAATCGAGAAATCTCTCCGGATGAAGGTCGGTTCCTATTCCTCTGTTCAAGTGCACACATATAATTTGCAAAGGATCTACTCTAAAACCTACTCTAACTTGCCAAGGAGACAGGGTTAAGAAGATGCAAGAAAATAAACCTAAATTAATAGAGGTGATGCACCAAAGGAATGTTGAACACCTAATTTGCAATTAAACACAAACCATTAAAAGTGTAATACAACCACCATGCACAGATAACGTAATTGTAATGAGAGATCAAGAAGATACAATGAACATAAGAGAGGGTTGAAATCATCCACAAACTTATTTTTATTTCTCCAAGAATTTGATACAGTCCATTACAATGGCCAAGAGGCACAAACTTGCATTACAGTTTGAAATGGGAGGTTTGAACTCCACAAATTCACTTGTAGATCAGAGAAGAAGGGAGGGTGCAAGGAAAAATTGTCCAACCTTTTGAAAAAAACCCCTCCTTACAATATATAGGAAGAAAGAGAGAAGGAGATGAGAAAAACCAAAATCCTCCCTCAACCACCTCCAAAATGCATTGAATTCTCCTGCAACAGTGATGGGAGCCATGACAAAGCCCATACCTCCATGTACCATGCCTTACTGTGCAAGAAGGAAGCCTATACCTCATAATTTTGGTAGGTGAGGAGCCTGACACCCTAAAAAATGGCAAACTGTATTTCTTCATTTTTGAGTCTGAAATGCATGCAACCTCTAAAATCTTGAAATTCAGACTTTCAAAAATTTTGGTTTCGGAAGTCGAGCTACTGTTCACCGCTCAAAATGGCCCGAGATTTTTGAAAGTCCAAAACCTGAAAGTATGAAATTGTGGACTTTCGGAATCGCAATTTCGGGAATTTAGTCTTTCTTTTTATGTTTTGGGTGTGAGAGTTTAAAAATCCCCAAACACAAACACCTAAAATCCCGAAATCCTAAAATCTGAAATCTCGAAATCCCGAAAACCCAAAATCGAAATCCGAAACTCGAAAACTCTAAAATTTCAAAAACTAAAAATACCCTTTTGAAGATTATCCCCCGATCTATCAAATGGTGAAATTTGGACTTGTTTTGAGCAAGTTAAACCCTTAAAAATTGATTTGAGTTCTTCCTGAGAGGTGAAAAGTCCAAAATTGGAGAATTTGTAATTTCATTCGCCTAACTCCAAAATGCAATCCTCCATGACTGAAACAACCCCGTCGGCTCCTCTATGTGCAAGGTCATGTTTGTCTATTTTTCCTAAGAGGCAAAATTGGATAACAATTTGGCGACTCATGGGATCACCTGCCTGCTAGGTGAAAGATTAGTTGCCTTGAAGTATCCATTAGGCACAAAGTCATGAATGATAGCCTGATACTGATATTTTTCTTGAAAATTCTCCCCAACTACTTGCACTTGTTGATCCTGAACTGTTCCACTGCTTGCACTCTCAATTCTCATAAGAAAATCTTGAAGGTGAGATTTCTGAGAGTAGAAAATTGTATTGACCTGGAGCTTTCACCTGTCCCTGAAATGGACTGCTACAACATTCACCTTTGGAGGCACATTGAACTGCACAATGATTTAACCTAGAGCAATAAAACATGTGCTGAAGCACTTAGGAAATTGAAACCTAAACTACAACAAGAAAAATGTGCATATGCACTTAGAGGAATTAAAATCCTAGGCTAATATTTACAAGGGTGAAACCTTTCCTTTTCAGTAGCAATGTTTAAGGTAGATCCCATTAACCGGAATCGGAAGCTCCTCTCCATCCAATGTAGACAATTGGAAGGCATTGCTACTTTTACATCCTGTGACCATGTAGGGGCCACTCCAAATGGCGTCAAACTTGGAATGCCTTCTGGTTTTTCCCGATCTGCATCCCACTTTAGAACTAGATCCCCCTCCTGAAAGGTCCTTGCTCTTGCTTTCTTGTCAAACCATCTTTTGACTAAGGCCTGATCCTTCTCCATCATTTGAACTGCATGTTCTCTAGTTTCTTCTAATTCCATCAGTTCTGCATACCTATCCTCCATTGGTTTGAACTCAAATAACTCCAATTGCTTCATGAGCTCCAATGCGGGTAGCTCTAATGATATAGGCAACACTACCTCTTTCCCATAGAATAACTTGTAGGGAGAATTACCTGTTGACCTCTTTGGTGTGATCCTGTCAGCCCATAATGCTGATTTTAGCTTTGTATGCCATGTCCTTTTATTTTCATCTAGAGTCCTTCTGATGATTCTTAGCAAATTATTATTCGTGGACTCTACCTACCCATTACCTTGTGTTAGAGTAGGTATTTACCTTAGCTCATGTTCACCTAGGTACTTTATTTACCTTTATTATATTTATCCTTACCCACTTATGTGTGTGGATATTTCTTTTATCTTATTTAGATATTAGGAGATATTATCTAGTTGTTAGGTATAGTTCTTTCCTTGATCTATGGTATTGACTAGATCCTTGATGTCTAGTTCTCTCCTAAATCTATGGTCTTGACTAGTTCTTTGATGACTAGTTATTTCCTTGATTTATGGCTTGATCTACGACCTTGACTGGTTCTTAGATTGTTATTCCTTGCCTATTTAAGTAAGGCCCATTCTCAATGTATTGCATTGAGTTCCATAATAATATATGATATTGCTTCTCATTTGTTTGCAAAGTTTTTATGTAAAGTTATTCTAATAATTGCTTTCATCTTATTGATTGTGGTGTTTGATTAGCATCTGTGTTCTTGGCTTGGTACGATCTGGTTATCGTTCCTTTCACCCTGTAGGTAATAGTTTGAAGAGCTGCTCAAGTAGATTCCATTCTTAACAACCCATTTTGTGATCTTGGAACCTAGCAATGCCAATACATTGTTTGATATGATAGTGGCCGGCACTTGAACCTAGTCACTATCCCTTCATAGAAGTCTAGTATGCTAGACTCATTTTCTTCCTTGAGTGCTACGCCTCGGTCCATTTGGTGAAATAGTCTATTGCTATGAGAATCCACTTGTGACCTTGGCTTGAGTTTGGATTGATGACCCCAATGAAGTCTCGAACCCCATTGTATGAATGGCTGGTCAAATGAAATTGGGTGCAATGGGAGTGTTGCTAGTCTTTCCTTGCCTATGAAGAATGCACATTTTTGCACTTTTTTATCCATGTGTAGTAGTCATTGAACACCGTGGGCCAATAATAACCCACCTTCATTATCTTGAGAGTTGTTACCCGTGGGGAAAAATGACCTCCGGCCTCTCCATCATGGAATTCCTGTAACACCTTTTCAATTTGACATGTTCTAATGCATCTCAGTAGAACACCATTGATGTCTTTCTTGAATAAGACACCATCAACAAGCACATATGGAATGGCTTGTAATCTGAAGTATCTCCTCTTTTCTTTGCTCATTTCTGGAGGGCATAGGCCTGTTTGTAGGAAGTGTATCATATTTTGAGTCCAACAAGGGATAGGCACCTTATCATTTGCTTGTTCTTGACTATCCTGTAGTACAAGGACAGTCTCTTTTCCATTGCTTGCATCAACTTGTTGACTCGAGGCTAGTTATTCACATAGCCCCTTTCCACAGACCAACTTAGTGACCTTAATTTCAATTTCATATTCCATGACATGAGTGATCCATCCTGCACATTTCTCATTCAGATCTTTGTTCAAAAGGAAGTCCTTGACTCCCGCATGAGAGACTAGCAATTGGATCTTGTTATTTGAAACTAGGTGCTTGAACTTCTTCAAACTCCTGATCACTGCAAGGACATGATTTTTGATGAAGGATTATCTCACTTCATAGTCCTCAAAAATTTTATGAAGAAGGAAACTGGTTGTTCATATCCCTCTTTGTTTTGTTGCACTAGGATTGCAGAAATTGTGTCCCCACCACCAAAGGCATAAAGCATGAAGTCCTTGGAGAATTCTGGATTGATGAGAGTTAGAGCTTGGGATATGGCTTAAAAATTTATTTTCCCTTATTTTTCCACCTAAATGTCATGCTCTTCTTCAACATCAGTGTTATTGGATTCACAAGAGCAAAAAAATTGGCACAAACTTGCGAGACAAAATTGATTCTTCCTAGAAAGCTCTAAAGATCCTTCTTATGACTTGGCAAGGGCAATGCTTGAATTTCTTCAACTCTTTCTAGGTCGATCGTCAATCCTTCCTTTGACACAATATGGCCTAGGAGCTTTCCTTCGTGAGCCAGGAATATGCATTTTTTGGGATTTAATGATACCCCAAATCTCCTACATCTTTGAAATACTTGTCTTAGATGAAAAAGGTGATCTACTACGTTTTGGAGAACACAATGATATCATCAAGATATATCAGTACTATTTTTTTGATCAACCCCTTGAATTCCATGTCCATCGCTCTTTGGAAAGTGGCTCGGCATTAGACAATCCAAATGGCATCTTCTTATAGGCATAGGTGCCCCACTTAGTGGTGAAAGCCATTTTGAACTGGTCGTCTTCTTTTACCATTATTTGATTATACCCGAGTAGCCATCAAGGAGGGAAAATCTTTCCGAGCAGATACCACTTACAAGATTTGTTCCATTGAAGGGAGTGGATAATGGTCTTTGAGAGATGCCCTATTCAGGTCTTGGAAGTCCACACACAACCTGATTTCCCTGTTCTTCTTCCTGACCAGAACCAATTTGGAAACCCAACTCGAGTGCTTGATTGCAAATATAATGTTTGCCTCTATTAGCTTATTTAGCTCTTTCTTCATAAGAGGCTCAATGTGTGGGTTTCCAGGTCTTTTCTTTTTCCTGATAGGCTTAGTATCTAGATCAAGTTCTATAGTATGTTGTGCTAGCTTCGGATTGAATCCTCACAGATCCTCATAACTCCAAGTGAAGACGTCTAGAAACTCTTGGCAAAGTTGTGCGAACTCATATCTCTCTTGCTCAGTGGCCACCTTGCCAATTTGGAGTGTCTTTCCTTCCCCAACAAAAATAGGTTTTGAATCCTCTCCTTTGACTTGTATGTTGGCTTTCTCTTTATGAAACTGGTCATTAGGATTGAAGATAGACTCCAATGTTACCAAACCCTTTGGAAGCTTGTTTGTCGCATAATTGCACTACTTGGTCCCCGTACTGCTTCTCTAATTTGTCTTGATTCCTAGATGAGAATTCAACCTCTTCTTGTAATAAATTGATGATCTGTTGATCGTTCTCAAACACCTACCATCTTGTGTTATTATTTGGAACTGCTGGCCTTACAATCACATGGATATGTGGTTGTGTTTTGTCTCTTTTGATATTGTCAACCACGTTAAATGTTGATTCAATTATTGCAAGCCTGTCTGCGACTTCATTCTTCTTCCTGGGTATGGACATAATGTTGAAAGCTTCAAAGTATTCAATTAGGTCCCATACCTTGTTTTTGTAGCTCTTGAGTAGGTCATTCTTTGCATCATGTTGCCCCCTGACTTGATTGATGATTAGCTTGCTATCACCAAATACTTGCAAATTATTTATGCCTCTTTTCCTAGCCCAATGAACTCCATGAACCAAAGCCTCATATTTAGTTGTGTTATTCGAACATGCAAATTGAAATTTGAAAGCTGAATAATAATTTATGTTCTATGGTGAAACTAACATTGCACCTCCTCCAACACCTTGTTTGCTTCTTGAACCATCAAAAAATAGTTTCCAAACTTCATTGTCATCCTTATTTTCTAGCTTGGTGATGTTAGGAATGGGGAATTTTCTTCGTGTACACAATATACACCCAATTCAGATTCTTCCATCTCCTTGTATGGGTCAAATGAATGCCTTTTGTTTTCCCATTCATCCAGAGTCAAATATGGAATACCCTCAACCTTAGTACCAGTTTCTAAATCATTTGAACATTCTTCCTGATCGAAGGTTGAGCAATTTACATTGATAGGACTTGGCACATGAGGCTCAATGTGAAATTTTGTAATCGGTTATGACCTGATTATAGCCTTAGCTCCATACCTTGTCCTAAAGATCATGTGTGACCAATCCATAGATAGATATCCACCAATTTTGGCAGTGAAATCTCTTGACAAACATAGTGCAAAGAGTGGTGGTAAGTCAATAATCAGATACATCCTGTAGAACTATTACATTTGGGCAAGGCATGCAGTGTTAGGATTAACCCTTTGATGACCCCAACCGTTCCTACTATTGTCCCATCCAACTGCACTACTCCTCTCAGTATTGGCTCATACTTTAGACCTAATTGATCTGCTATTTGCTTCGGCATCACTGAGCTACTTGCACCGAATCGATCATGTAGTTATGTACTAAGTTGTTCCCAACAATCAATGACACATAGAATGGTGGAGGCTTCAAATTCTTGCTTGGTTGACTTCCACCCTGTTGCAATGCATTAGTGAGAACTTTCTCCGACTCTGGTCTGATCTATTCAAGGTAGACCAATTAGCCATTGCAGCTTGCAACAAATCTCGTTGTCTTGGGATCGCTAGTGACTCCCACATGGAAATTTTCACATGTGTTTTCTTCATTTGATCGATAATGTTGAAAGGGGATGAATTATCCTTTTATTTCCCCTTACTTGGTGTGACCTTTTCTAGTGCTTGAACAGGCACATGTGTTGTTGCAACAGTGCCTTAGGCTGATTTTGCACATTGGGGGCTGCATTTGGTCTACTAACTCCTTGTTGTGTAGGAGTGGGATGAGAAACAACTGGATTAGATGGTTGTCCCTCCTCAATGTTCCTCTTCTTTGATCACGTATTGGTGGCTACACCCTGAAAAGGAGGTTGATTAACTCCATAGAAGTCTTATGTGTGCCAATTAACCAATGTGGTTTCCGTTGGAGGTACCTCTTGTTGAGTTTCATCTTTGTTGATTTCCTTCTTGACTTGGTTCTTGGGACACACCAATGGTCTGTACCATCAAGGCCTGGTTTAGTGCACCATTGAAACACGTTGATTGATTGTGAGGTAGATTACAAGGGTAACACCAGTCGTAGTCATGTGCCATGTTTTTTTGTGTTGGAACCAACACCCTCGATATTCCAGTTTGTGTTTGGATCATATGGTCAAAATGGCCTAGCAGCTTGAGGTTGTCCTTGGTTCTACTTTTGATTTGTAGTCCGATCTCGGTGGTCTAGCTTGATATTGAGTTTGAGGTTGATACAACCTAGAACTCTAAGCTTGTTGTCTCTTGATAGTCACTAGCTCATTTCCTAGGTTCTGTAGTTGTTTCATAACCTCTTGTAGCTCTTTTGAAGTTCTTGAAGAAGTAGAAGCCTCACTATTACTTTGATTTCTAAGGGCCGGAATGGGATTCAATTATGGCGTTTGACTAGTTGTAAGAGCTCCCATATGTGGATAAAGAGGAATTGGTGGCCTTGGTGTTATCTTACCAACTTGAATCAAGCAATTTTCAGCTCTAATGGAAATCACATTTATACGAGACATCAACATTATGGACATCCCCTTTATAGTTCTTCCGAGAGGTATTCTTAGTGAAATACCACGTTCTCGTTATAATTCTTGTTATTGTCATGTTCTTGTTGATGTCCATAATTCTCATTATAATTCTCAGTGAATACTTCTCATTATTGCCATGTATAAATATGAGCTTGAGCAAATCCTAGGAAAGTATATTGTGTCTATATTTCTATATACAAATCATAAATATTTCCACGTAATCTTCCAATGGCTCTTCTTCTTTTTTGTCATTTGGAATATTCCATCTCCTCTTATAACACAACCTCTACTGATGTAGTCTTGATATTTGAGGATAAACTTTTCTTTCACAATTGGCCAATTTTTTATAGCATCTCTTCACAATCCCATGAACCAAGAATTCTTAAGGGTTTTCGGAAACAACTTCAAATGGTGTGTGTTTTTAATGTATTCATATCTCCTATTAAGGACATAAAATTAAAACAAAAAGTATCTAGATATTCTATCACTAGTCCATGGAAATTTGGAAAATATGATGGGAAATATTCTTTATGGGAGCATTTTCCTCTTGATTGGATATTGGGAACTCAAAAGTGGAAGGTTAATCCTTCTTTGGTGCATTGTTATGAGCCACTTATTCTTGAAGATTGGTTGATTACTTTCAGAACTAGGGTCTTTCTCATAATGGGGTTTTAAATTGGAGCTTCTAATGTTACATGCGACAAGTGTCTTTCCAAATCAATAGTGGTGAAAATGTTTCTTTTATTAGGGAGAAAATTTCCAAGATGATCCCTTCTTCTCTACATATAGGTAATGATTACCGATCTACTATACTACTTGTTAGTGAATTTATATTCAAAAGAGGGAACACATTATTCTAGATTGACTAAAATCGTAATACTGAGAAATATCTATATCTCGATCTCATAATTCAAATTTTGACATCATCCCCAAAAATGACGCCAAAAATGATGGGAAAAATAAACTCTCAATTAATGATCACAACTTTTCTTCATTTTTTATATCAATCTAACGACGTATGTTTTTTTACGATGTCTATATTGTATGTACAATATAGTTTTTCTTGAGATTACGACTTCCTAGAAATTAAAAATGCAAGGATTTAAATAAAAAAATTAAAGGGATATATTATATGGAAAACACTTTAGAATAGGAGAGAAATGGATATGAAATAATGAATGTAACTAAAATAACTCAATATATACTTAAAATAATAACATGTAATGCAATAACTCGTTATATATTGAAAATGTAAGAGACCATACATTTTAAATGTGATAGATCAATGCACATGCATTAAAATACACTATTTCGACATTAAATACATTGTATCAATTATGTTTTTGATGAATATAAGATTAAATAATAAAATTCATTGAAATAACTCAATACATATGGAAAATACATTTTTCATATTGTTATTTCTTGAGAGTGTGCTCACTACATGAAACCCATAGAGAAAATATCTCGAGAGCCCATCAAATTTGGGCTCACATGATGACCCACTTGGTTATTTAAACTAAAGAGTGATATAAGATGTGAGATAGTATTTAAACCCTCGGAAACACTATTTTCATTGCAGGTTTTACAAGATACAAATTGTTCACCCATGAACTCCGAATGTCAAGGATTATGGAAAAACAATTGTAGTTAATGACATCATTGAATGGAGTAATGGTGTGTAGCTAGAAATGATAGAGGATACAAGAAAAGTGATAGTGATTAAATAAATATTTCTTGAATGCATTAATTAGGTTTACATATGGACACTTATATATCCATTTGTCATGTCCAACCATGCAGATTTTTAGTTGGAAGGGTTTAGCCATTGGGTCTTAAATATAATTTTTCAATGTGCATTAGATTGTGGGCCTATCATAAGTCAATTGACATGGTGCTGAGGTGAAAATTCCACATTTTTAATGATAAAAGAAAGTATATGACATGTCACACTAATTTTGTGGTCCCTCATGCCCCTAACTTTTCTTGATATGCCCTCGATTTAGGGTGATCAATGAATAAAGTCCCTCCCCTGGTGTATCCAAGTCGACCTAAAAAACTTAGATTCAAATCAAACTATCTTTATAATGAAAGTTAAAATCATAAATATATTACCATTTCATATAAATGTACAATTTATGTCATCGTACAAGAATTAACAAATGCCGTATGGATGAATGGCATGGGAAAATGGAAATTTGAAGTACGTACAATATTTTTCCTTGGATATTCATATGTTATAAGATATATATGCTCTGTGATGCAAGATTTACATTGGTATTTTTATTTGTATGAATGGTTTTACCTTTTCAAAACATATGTTCACGTCAAAGCACATATCAATAATGAAATATTAATAATAATAGGTTTTGGATTTTGTGGAAACACTTTTATATATTTTTTACATGTTATACTAATTAACACATGGCATGTAATTTTGAAAATAAATTAAATATTTAATACATATTATTTGTCGGTAGGCGTCTATTAAAAAGATGCTTTTGTTGGAAAGTATCAAATTTCGGTAGCTCTAATAGTTCTTGTCTTGTCGGATTTTGAGATATTTTAAAAGTTATCGGATTTTAGATATTTTTCTACAAAGTCTTAGATATTTACTATCCTAGATATTTGATTTTGATTTTATCATTTAAATTCTATAGTTTACTATTTGGAAAATAATATTGGTCATATATCTTGTTCAAAGTTTTGAGATTCAAAAGTTTTCGATTTTGATTTTATTCTTCATAAAGTAAATTCTATAGTTTATTTTTTGGAAAATAATATTGGTCATATATCTTGTTCAAAGTTTTTGAGATTGGAAAGTTTTAATAGATAAATGTTCAGTGTTTGACCAAATAATGAAACGTGATTTAGTTTGGCGACTATCATAATTGTGTCTTACAAAAATATGGACAATAGTAAAATAAGAGCTTTGCAAATGAACAGGCGTATAGACATCCAAGCAATATCAATACGAAATACAACTCAAATAAACTATATATTACTACTATCTCGGCATAATTTACAACTCATTTGCAATTACTAATAATATAACTAGCTTGAAGCCATTTATGACTCTGCACAAAAATTGTGAAATTTTAAAAAACTAAATACACACATATATGGTTGATGGAACGGCTTCAGGGGTTAAATTTGACGCTGTTTAGACGTTTTTTGTGTTTTTAACCGTAAAAAACGGCCAACTTAATTTTTACCCCGTAACAGGGAATGGGCAGATGTTTTGGAAAAGCGTCATATTGACGTGCACTTCTTAAAACCAACCGTTTAAAATTTTTTTATAGACTGGTAGTCTGGTAGTGGTAGACGCGGATCACGGAGTCCGGACTCACCCTGTCCCGTCTTAGTTGTCTCGAGCCCCGAGTTGGCGTGGCAGGGCACATTGTCAATGAGTTTATGAATGCAGCGGTGAGCGGCCACCGGCTACCCTACAGGCTACGGTTACCTTTGCACAGTCCCAGAACTCCCGGGATACTAATTAGCTACTGACCTTACGGGGTTACGGCGGACTGACCTACGTAAATTGGAAATTTGGAATAGGGGTCGGGAGTATGATGACATTACCTACGAGTTGATGCTCTATTCGCCGTTTGTTCAGATGATAAATTTATTATTTAAAAACCAAACAGTGCAAAGAAGTCTATGTTGAAGCAATTAAAAAAAACTAGGTGAGTAGATTCATAGATATCGAGTCCTACAGGATAGTGAGTCGTGACTCAATGTTCGTGATTCGTGAAACTTTTTAATACAAACACAGTAAGTGTACTGTCACACTGTGTAACACTTAACACTTGGGCAATATCTCAAGTTTCAACGTCTAAACAGTAAACATCTCCTCATCATTCATGGCTCACGGATACTGAATAATTCATTTGTGCCAACTGCCATATTCAATGTCCAATGCCATCGCAAAGCATTAAAACAGATTTTGAAGCAAGATAAACCGGACTCGATTCGGACTTTCGGTCAAGGTGAAGAGAAGCCAGAAGCTAGACATGGTGATGGGAGACTGAAGTTAGTTCAACAGCAGGGAGTTACAGAAATTAGTTCAGCAACATAATTCCGGGTAAGAAAAATAGATGAATAACCCATTTTTTATGTCTGTTACATTCAATAATCTTGAAAAAATGGATTTGAAAAAATGCATTTCAAAGCATGAGTATAATACCAACTCTCTTTTCAATGGATTCTGTGTCTATCAATTTTGCATTATAGTAGGAAATGATAGAGATAATGGTTTCCTATTTGTTTTAGTACTATCAATTAGCCATAGAATTCGGTTTATATGGTGCGAGACGAAGGAGGGGACATGGTCCTCATGTGATGCTTTTCTAATGGTGCCCTTCACCTTATGTATAACCTCTTTGTAAAGTCTCTCTAAAACAAGGTTTAGGTGATAGTTCCACTGCCACTGGAATCAGACGAAGGAGGGGACATAATTTCAATGCTTTCTATTGCTGGAGCCTCTGCTATAATTATTTACAAACAACATCAGTAGGGAAATTGAGAAAGGCATGAGATCCTCTCATGGAGAAGGTAGGCTGGCAATAATCCAGTAGTGGTGTTATAGATTGTCCAATAAATCGCTAATACCACACTTCAAAATACTGGACATGTGAACAAAAAAATTGTGTGAGATTTTGAAAACATTGACTAAATAATCTAAAAATAATAAATTTTTATCTATTTCTATTATCAATGAAAAAATGATGGATTCAAGAAGATCATTCTCCTTATACCAGGTTCATTTCTTGGATCTTGACTTCGATACAGTCTGAAAAACCTGCATAAACATATCATTTCATTTAATATAATTTAATTGTATAAAACATAAGCTATAAAAAATAATGATGATTACCTTCTCCTTTAAGGGCGATGTGCAATCCTTGACCTGCATTTCTTCAGTTGAATGCACATATTCCTTCATTTGTATGCATTTCTAGGAGGTTTCCATTTTGTACGTATAAATAGATTCCATTTTTATTTGTTGGGTTAAAACATAAATTTCATCACAGGATTAGTTGGATTTTTATGGCTGAAAACACTCCACTTAATGACAAGTGTGAATTGTGATACTAAATTATAGGTCTGAAATTCTGATTAACGGTTTTGTGTAGATATTTTAGGATTTAATATTAATATTTGTAGATATTTTAGGATTTGATATAATATTTTAAGATGTGTATGTGGATCTTTTAATATATAAATGAGTTGTGGAAGGTAGACCGTAGTTCCATTTATATAAATATTTTATTATTTAAAATAGCATATGAGATTATTAATCTTCTTTTTAAAGGAGATGAAATTAAAATTAAATTTGAAGTGATTTTATGTAATGAACTAAAGTTTAAATGAAATACTTGAATCATATTAACAATATACAATATTAATTAATTAAAATATTTGAATTATATTAAAAATTATCAATATTTTTATGTATATTTTATTTATATTTTGTAATTTAATAATTTTTCCATAATTAATTTTAAAATATAAATTATGTTAATTTTTTATAATTAAATATTTAAAAGAGAAAATATGAACTCTCATTAAAAATAATTGAACTTGAAAATCAATGTGGTTGAATATTTAGTAATTTCGTTTAGAATTACTTAATATTTATGTCGATATTGTGTATTAAAAAACTTAAAGGAAATAGTAATTATTAAATTTATATTTATAAACTACTAATAGTTAATTTTACTTATAATCTAAATTTCCTCATCATTTTTGAAATAGAAAACTAATCCCTGTATATTAAATTACTTGTATTAGAAATGTATATATATAGTAACTATATTTTTTTATAATTTAATCATTCACAATCCTAGATTATGTAATGTAGATTATTCATAATGAAATTTAAATAATAAGAGCTTTAATAGTAACATTATACTATAAATTTAATTTCTTCATTTTTGTAAAATTTAATGATAGTGTAAAATTTATACAATTAATTGTTAGGTTTATGTTTATCTACAATTCACAAAATTAGTTTAACTTTATTGAATGTGGAAAAATGTGTTTTTTAATAAGTTTTTTAGAATAAATATTTTGTATTATGGATAATTCACAAATTAAGATTTGATTTTCATGGAGTTGTAGAAAATCCACATTTACTTTTTCTTAGAATAGAAGAAAATTATGGAATATCCACATTTGTTTCACAATATCTTTTTATTGTGGATACCATTGTGGATAAAGGGTCTCATTTTTAGAGTGCATTTGAAAATATATTTCGTACATATATTATTGTAAGCACCCAGTGTTCCTTTTTCAATCCAAAATTTTGATTTTTTTTTTTGAAAAAGTCTTAGATGAGGACATAGGGTTTCGTTGCAGGTAGATGATGGAGGTGGAAAAATTCCTCCATTTCAAGTAAATCTTGGGAAATTTGTTGAAAATGAAATGGAAAATTTAATATGTTCTCTGTGGAGAGAGGAATAGAAAATAAAATGAAAATATTTTAATTGGTGAATATCTAAATGTTGCAGAATGAGTTTTATGGGAAATCTATGTAATGGGTCATTTTGCTTTGTAGATCTATCCAAATAGGTTTTGATTAATTTTTTAAATATTATTTTGATAAATATAGAGTTGACAAGAAATATTATTTTAATATTATATTCATCTAAACACATCACATACATTTGAATAGCGATGGATTTATGAAAGAAGAAACTCTATAATAAGTTGTGATTGCTTTTTTATTTAAATCTGTCATTTCTATTTTATTTTATTATGTATTTGCGGATTTTATTAGTGAATAAATTATGTCCATATTATTATTTTTTAAAATAACTCCTGCTCTTTTTATGTTTCTTTTTTTCTTGTTTTGAGGTATAAAAATGCATTCCTTCTTTCTGTTTTGTATGGATTTTCTATGAAGTAGGCCTCGCAGATCTTATTTGTTTATGGAGGCCATATTATTTTGGTATGGGAAATATTTATAAATCATTTCTGTTTTATTTAAATTACTTTTTTATTTTCTCACATTGTTTTATCAAATAATTTATTTAATTTAATGATTGCATTAAGTTTTCATTATATAACATAGAAAAATAATTATAATAGATTTTTAACTACATATTTAGATTTCTCTTGAAAAGCTATCATTGTTGTAATGTGTTGAATTAATAATCTATCATTAAGTTGTTGACATTATTATATTTTTTTATTATTGAATTTTATATCTAATTATTGTTTTTAATTTCGGTTGTATAGGTACATTATAAGCTAAAATGTCTCAATCCAAAAAGAATCAATCTTCAATCAAAAAGTTTTTGCATGGTCAAACACATCACAAGCTTCATCAAGAGATGGTCATAATTTTGATTTGAATGAAGATTTAAATATATTAGGGTATGATGATGAGTGTGATGAGGCATTTGAAGGAGAAGAAGTTTCAACACAAAACAAAAAAGGGCTAGAGTAAAAAGAGGATTTAGAGATGAATGGAAAGTGAAATTCAAGTGGTTAAGGTGTGCAATGCATGAAGGAAAAACAATCATGAAATGTATATATTGTAAAGAGCACAAGTCTATTGGACCATGGGGGCTGGGCTGGTTGTACTACTTTGCAACATGATCACGATAGTTACTCATTTGAATCAAACAACCACAAAATTTCACAAGCAAAATGGATGTGGAAATGAAGGGAAAGCAAAATCAATTCCAAAACACATTGCAACTATTGATGACACCAATAAGGAAAGAATCATCACAACCATGAAATTAGTTTATTGGGTTGTGCAAGAAGACTTGCCCCTCTCAAAATATGAGTCCCTTTGCTCTCTTGAAATGTACTTAGAAACACCAAACATGCCCAAAAATAAGGACTATAAATCATATACAAATCATATGGCTGCAAATGATTTCCTTTTTCCATATCTAAGTATCTTGAAGAGAGACAAAGTGCAAAAATGTTAGATAGTCCATTGTTTTCTTTGATGTTGGATGAAAGTATTGATCGAAGCCTAGAGAAACACCTTGTGGTTTATGCTACTTTTCTAGACTCAAAAGGGTTGGGCCACCTATTTCACAATTCTTAAAGCTCATAAATGTGTGTGATGGAAGAGGGAAAAACAATATATGATGCAATTTGTGTTTTGAAGAAAGAAAGGGGTCTTTCAAATAAAAGATTGATTGCAGTTTCTACTAGATGGTGCTTCATCAATGGTGGGGAGTGAAAATGGATTTGTTACTCTTTTGAAGAAAGATGTTGACAATCTTATAGGCATTCATTGCATTGCTCATCGTGAGGCTTTATTGCATCGAGATCTTCTTAAAAATAATACGAATGGTTGTTTGTTGAGAAGTTGGCAAATAAGGTATATTCTTGGGTCCAAAATTCTACCAAAAGACATAATGAATTGATTGCTCTTCAGGAACTCATGCAACTTGAAACACTTCAAGCTCTTCAAATTCATGGGGTTAGATGGCTCTCAAGAGGACAGGTTATTGAAAGACTTATTGTGTTGATGCCTCCATTGTTGACTTTGTGGAAAAGTGAGAAGAGAGACTCATGGTATGATAAGGCTAGGATCTTCTCAGTGCAATTTTTCTTACATATGCTTGCAGATGTATTGTGTGAGCTAAACAAATTGAATAAAAATTTCAAGAAGAGAATGTGGATGTTACATCTTTAGGGGCAACCATAGATTCTACCATACAAACTTTGAGCGTGTGGTTTCTAAGGGTGATGACTTTGCAAATGGAACAAGTTACATGTCTAAATTTTTAGAGACCTCTAAATATGGTTATTTAGAGATTATTGATAAAGATGGACACATTCATAGGCATGAACTGCGATTTGTGGCAATTCCAAATGTGTGTGATGATAATGTTGATGCACCAAAACAAACATTGAAGCCTTGCATTGATGGGTCACTAGAGAGTTGTAAGAAACTTGCAAAAGAATATGTTCAAAAACTTGTAGATTGTTTAAATGAAAGATTCCCGAGATCTTTCATTTTTCAATTCTATAAAGTTGTTTAGCCCTTGTCATTATTCAGAGGATGCATGTACTAGAGAAGAAAACTCAAAGCGATGGCTTCTAAAATTTTTGAACACTTACTGACATACTTTTGTGAGGGAGAAGAAAAGCCTTTTTTGATTTTGAAGGTTGTTCAAAAGAGTTGTATAGTTTTGTTGATACTCTTCACTTTAATTGTGAAGGATTCCACATGAAGGAGGCTTGGAGGGTTTTTGTGTCTACAGATTCACATACAAGTTTTCCAAATATGAAAAAACTATGGCAAGCAATACTTACCATTCCAGCAAGTACATTGCATGTGAGAGAGGATTTTCAAGGCAAAATATAATAAAAGATATACGAAGAACAAAACTCTCATTGGATACATTGGATGCCTTGATGCGAGTTTCATTGACAGGACTTCATATATCGAGAGGTGGGTGGAATAGAGTTTATGAAATTTGGAAAGATGTCAAACAAAGAAGGATTTGAAATATCTTAGAATGTTTTATGTTGACATATTTGTAATGATGGGGTATTTCATATGAACCCACGAACACTAGATATTTTGTTTACACTACTTATGTAAATTGTTTAAGGGTACTTTCTCAAGTCAAAAGTGGTGAATCCATGATATACATTTGATCTTTTTGAAGATATATGTGATATATGTTTGAGTTTTTTTAAATATTTATTAGTGTGTATTGAGGATGTTATAATACTTTGTTTAAAATGTTTTGTTGAATAGGAAAGGATATTAAACATTTGATTATTTTGAATATACATTAACGTGTATTGGGATGATATAATAGTGAAGCCCATCTAAGTATTGTCAAATATGTTGCATTAATTGACTTCACCAATAGAAAAGATATATTATCTTTAATCAACTATCATTTAATTTAAAAAAATCAATTCTTAATTTATGTATATTGTTTTGTATTATAAAAATTATATTGAAAATTTAATTTTTAATGCTAAATTAGGCTATACATTTTATACAAATTATTTCGTTGCATGATTATGATCTTAAATTAAATGCGTCCACAATATTATGACATGTTAGTGTTTTATAGCTATGTTAATATATATTTATAATAGAATAAGATTTCGGTTTTGCGTACAATATCTCTATTTCATATAGTGTTATTATATGAAAATATAAATTTTGATATTTATATGAAAATCATGAAAGTCAAAATTAAAAATGAAACGTCACATGCAAGGTGATATTAACTACAAAACCGTCACAAAAAAATTTCTTGACGGGTGGGGGTGACCGTCAAATTTAACCCCTGAACGGCTTTCTAACAATGTCCCTTTAACAAAGACATCACCAACAAGAGATCACTTTTACATTTAATTGTAGAAGACGATACACAAACCATGTCCCATAAAATTAGTCACTCATTAAAATCGCCTCGTAATTTTAAATCTGGCTGCCATGTTCGTTTAAAGAGGGACAAATCCAGGATGCATTTATATTTTGCCTCTCCTTTTATCATTTCATTTTAAAAGAATTTCTTAGCCACGATGATACACATTCATTAAACATTACATCACATCCGAATAAGGAGCGACAAGACAATATTTTCATTAATCTTGTTCACAAGTCATCCTTACTATAAATTGTCAATACTTACGGCTACTTGGCCCACATGAAAGTGCATGTGCTCTTAATGAAAAACAACTATTATATGGTATGCATTTTTTCTATTGATTTTGACTTCTCTTTTCCATTTTCTACATTTAAGAAATTTCAAATCATAGTTTATAAGAAGATATATTTTTAGGTACTTGCCAGTATGTACGAGAGCTCAAGTCTATGGAGTATAAATTATAATATATTCTTGACACTTACGAAATGGGTTGTAGGCATAATATTATATGTATTTGTTGGGTTGTGGACTTGTCATTTATCAGTTTAAATTAGGTATTTTTGGTGTGCCGTTTTGTTCATCTTCTTGTTTTTTTATTTTTAAATTCTTTTTCTCCTTTTTCCTCTTCCCTGATTGTATGATTGTTTAGTATTTTTTTCATGATCATGCACTTAATGTATCCTATATGCCAAGAACTTGGAGTTCACATTCTCGATGAAATTTTGGGTCTTATTTGCTTAGGTGCACCTTCGATCGTCGTCCCATATTTTGTAATATTTTACTATTATTTGTGTTGGATTGCACATTGATAGAGCATTAATTTGAATTTTACTTATCTATAAATATAGAAGAATGCTAGTTATAATAAATTGTATACTCGAATATAATATGGAAATAATATATGGAGTGGTGATTTTTATGTTTTATGTTTTTTCTGTTATATTTTAAAAAATAGCACTTACTAATATTCTTCTAGATTAGTCTTTGTACTCAAGTCTTGTCTAACAAGTTGATTACGGAAATGAATTTAGAAGAATGTTACTCATTGATAAATTTTTGGTGTATTGATGTGTTTGTTTACCATTGGTCCGGTTTGGATCTTAATATTTAAGTTTCTTTATATTTTTTAATCTTCAACTTCTCATACTTTTTTCCAAAATCCTTTAACCTTGTTTTCCACCTTATTGACACCTTATTATGTTTCGTGAAGTCCTCATATCTTCATTTTAATTTTTTTGTATTTCTCTAGGGTTATCTCTCGTCCCCTAAGTTTTCTCTATTTTCATTTTTGAGCATTTCAAGATAGTAAATAGTTAGTAATGTTAGTCTCATAGTAAAAATAGTATTTTTTTAATCAAAGGCCCTTTTCTCCCATGTTATGAGTATCTTAATTTATTTTATAGTGATTATTATCCATTCTTTCATATTTTGTATCATCTTATGCACTAACACGGTTCTAATATTAATGAAATAATTATATATACGCAAAGGAATGGTAAAACATCTAGGGACATAAAATTATCACAAGTAAATTTCATTGAAGTTGTAAGGAAATAATCATTTAATTTCAAAACATATTGGCTCCAAAATGCGGATTTAAATCATATGGGGCGCATATAATCTATTAATTTTTAATGAATCAATAACATAATGGTTAGTATAATTACACCACATAAGACTACTTATTGAATGCACTAACGTTTTTCAATTCTTTCCAAATTTGTCTCGAGTTGAGGAACATTATAAACATCAAGAATACTTTATTTTATTTTAGTTAACACATTCTCCAAAACACATTTTTTTCCTTTCTCACTCTCTAAACATAGAGGTTAACTTACGATTTTGGATAAAGAGAATAATTTTTGGCATCTTACGGATAATCCAAGAAAAGTGAATGATATTTGTAAAATGTATGGCATGGTTATTGCATCAATGATATTAGTTTAGAACATTCCACAAAAATATCAATTTCATAGAATTATGGTTATGGTTGGTCACTTTTGTGACCATCATGAAATTGATCAATTTCATTCTCTAAATTTTGGACTCAAAACCACTATTTGAATCATTGGCTGGATCTATTTTATGCCGAGAAATTTTCATTGATTATTATTTCCAAATTAAAATGATTTGATGCATGGGCATCATCAAAAGAACATCAAAATTGTGAATTTCAATTTCACTCATGGTTATGAGGTCAAAGTAAGTATTTTAGAGTATGTTGAAGTCATGGATGAAATTATTAGTTAGTCTAGTGTTCACAATTTTGAATTTGACTATTTCCCTCCCTTTTGTAAATTCAAAAATGGAAATGTTGTAAAAGAGTGAAAAGAGATATTCTTGAAGGTTTAAGAATGTAATATGTGTCTAAACATGTTATAATAATTTTTAGATCATTTTAGTGTACGTGCAAAATGTCTAAAACAATGTAATATGCCTATTTGACTATGTATGGGACATCATGTGAGTCTTGAGAAGTTATTTAGGGTTTGGAAATGGGACAAGTGAGGGGATAATTTTGAGTGAGATTCAAAGATGAAGTCATTCTTCGAGGATCAAGAGGGTGAAAGAAAGGAAGTGAAAATAAAATTTGTAAGAATTACATAAATTAATATAAATAACTTTCCTTTGCGGGTAGACATGACTATTTTCTTTGATCATATCAAGGTTGTTTGTATATAGGTTAAGAATAAATAATAATTCCTCTTTGAGCATCTGAGATTTTGATAGGGATCTACTAAATAAGGCTTGATAAATATTGAATTGAAAGTAATCGAGTTATTAGTTTGAAAACCATTAGAGAGGTGTATAAGATTATGGAATTGTGTGTTGCGGGGTTTGAGGGTATCCATTTTGAGACCATGTTGATAAATATTTCTTGTAATAGCATTATGTTGTAAAATTGATTGATGTAATTTATTAAGGTTTAAATCTTAGTTATTTTTCATTTGCATGGTTGGAAATAATGAGGATTCGGGGTTGATATAGTGGTTAATGACTAGAGTTAGAAGCATTTCATGTTTCTTTTGCAAAGTAAGTGGGGCATGAGAATTGGCCAATAGTAGTGTGCATATGCATGAAAGTTTCATGAGAAGGTTGTATGAGTGGATTTTAGAACAAGAATGGGGATTTCATACATCGAATATAGCCTTAGGTCCTCAACTTGACTATTAAAGGTTTTAAACACCTTGGTCTAACATGAATACAAGTGAGATCTTGTAGTTTTGTCAAATCATTATCATTTTCATATATCAATGAGAGTACATGACTATGAGGGATATCAAAAAAATCATAGAGGAAAAATATTAATCCTTGAAACAAATCCCTTATCATTTGATAAGTTTTCTCTCTCTTTCTCGGGATAAAACAATCACATAGTCGGGGTTTAGAAGAAAAATTGTAATTATAACCTTTATGCCATAAAAAACAACTGGGAAACTTGAGGAAATAGTATCAAGAGATTATTGATATCGATTTTGGGATACGTTTTTCATGAAAAATCTTAAACCATCGGTTTTTCATAACAATTTTCTCCTTAAAACTCTCTTATAGTGTAAGACCTAATTGGTTAGTCGTATTAGTAAGGAAATGGGTTTTCTACTTAGAGATAGTCCATAAAATTTTGGTGATCACTAGCACTTGTAAATGGGTATCTAATATTGCTTTTTTTTTTTTTTGGTAAAACCTAGTATATTAAAAAGTAATCCAGAAATTAGTTGGAGTAAGCTAGTTGAGGTTAAGACTAGAGAGAAGGTTGAGGTAGTGAAAAAGTGTCCTAACTTGAGAATTGAGATCTAAAATTTGACCCATACCTAAGGAGACATAAAGGGTAGTAAAGTATGGTCTTATTTTGTTTTATTTGTGCACATATTGTTTCAACGATGGAATCGCCAAGAGCTAGGTCTTGAGAAGCCTACAAAGGATTGTTTGAGGAAAAATGAAGGAAGAGATGATTTTTATTTTTACTAAACTCTTATGTGATTGTTAAAACATTGAGTTGAGTTATTGGAATAGGGTTAAAGGTTTGGAAAATTCTAGTTAAGTCTAAAATCCAAAGATTGCTTGATTTGGGTTAAGAATCTAGTGAAGATAGATGAAGGAAGGTAAGGGAAAATGATGTTTTCTTATGAATGGATCATATTGATGGTTTATTTTGAATTTATTAGTGTAAATGAGTAGGTTATAGTGCATGGTGAAGACCTCCAAGGTGTAAAAGACCAATTTCGCATGTTTGAGCCTTACAAAGCTATTAAGTAAAATCATGAAAACATAGTACACAATATTGTTTTAAGTATTGTGTTATCCTTATCTTGTTGAGAACATTGAACATTGAATTGAGCTATGCATCATGATCTAGTGTAACATATGGGTCAAAGCACAATGTTGTGTCCCACTTCATGTCCCAGCGAGTAAAAGAAGTTGGGCGGGATCGGAAATCGAGGTTGTTGCGCACTTGAACACCCCTTTCGCGTGAACCCCCTTCGCCCGAACTGCCACGTAGGACAAAGAAACTGGTTCGCGCGAATGGGGGTTCGCGTGAACACCCCTATGAACCCCTTGGGTTCAAATAATTTTGGCGGCAAAGAGTTATATATAGATATTTATATAGTTTTTTGATTTAAGGTTTGGGGTGGTTCGGGCGAAGGGGTTCACGCGAACCCCCTTCACGCGAACCCCCTTCACGTGAGAACCCCCTTCGCGAACCCCCTATGTGGCACCTATGTGGCACCTTTGTGCACATTTTGGCGCCAAATCCATTTGGAGGATAATTTTATGCCAAAATGTGCCACTTAGGTGCCACGTAATTAGGGTTAACGAATGAATAAAATTACAAAAATTTAACACAAAGTACAGAATTTTATTAGCTTTCTAAAAATATAATTTTTATTTTTAAAAATATGTTTTACTATTTATTTTTATATTTTGCTAACATATGGTATTTTAGGACAATCAATTGTACACAATCAACCCAATTTGAAAAATAGCAAAAATATAAAAAAAATTGAAAAATTAAAATTACTATTTATTGAAGTCTTCTTCTTACCTGTGAAAAAAATTCAATTTTGATAAAATCTTAAAAGTTATTGGCATAAACATTTGTACACCATTTATTTGAAAATATTTTTACTAAATAATTACTTAAAAAAAAATATAAGTCCAAAAATATGAAAATTTGACAGCACCTCAAAATTCAAATCTTGAACATATATCTAAAATTTCATGGTGAAAAATAAATTTTCATTTAAAAGAACCACCCGGGGACAGTCGTTCCTCTTTTATAACATAAGAAACAACGTATGAATAAAATTAAGAAAAAGACCGTTTTTTTTGTATTTTTTTTTTATAAAAATTTACATGTATTCTACACTCTAAATACAACATTTCGTTAGTTTGTGAAATTTCATGAATGTGTATGGTTTTATGGCTATTACCTTTAGAAAATCAATGAAACTGAAAATTCATGTGTATAATGGTACAAAACATACCAAAAAGTGGGACATTTTATTGTGCTTTTACCCATATATCTACAAAATAGTTTTTGTAGCACTTTAATTTCAATAATGTATCCAAGTTAGCAATGACAAGTTTTGGAATGCTCCTTTGATAAGAAAAATTCTCACATTTTAGGTCTACTTAGTACATCTCTCTAGATCCTTCTTGAATTTATCATCTCCACACTATAACTTATCACCAGCTCAAAAATGTATCAATTACAAAAACATATAAATCATAGTTTTTATCATTTGATAATTTTTTTCTTTATATCACAAGCCTCCTATCTAAAATCTTAAAATTTGGCCAGGATCATTTTATGCGACCCTAGAAAACTTGTAAGTTCATGAATTTTTGCATATTCCAACTTTTAATTTAGTTAGAATGTCTTTATTACATCATTTCATCTTCCTAGTTTCATTGTTATCATAATATTTCACCTACGGAAGGCTATACAAGTAATTCAATATCACTTTATTACTCAATTGATACTTTCATAACTTAGTATTGCAAATATAATTTTGAAATATCTCAAGGATATCCTAAATATCCTAAAATTATTTGCACATCACTCAAATTAACCACTACTATAGGTTTGAAGCACTCAACTAGGCCAAATATTCTAGTTCGTCCATTTTCAAGAATGCAAATGTTCTACAACCATGTCTTACTAAGAGAAAAGTCACTCTAAGAATTATCAAAGGATATTAAGTGATAAAAGGGTATAGTTAGGCAGATGAATAATAATACATCACTCTACTACCATGATGGTTATATTATAGTATTTATATTTTTCTCAAGATAAATGATGTAACTCATAAAGGTTGGTTTATATCACACTCAAACTTGTACATCAACCTAAGAGAAATACCTAAGGATTTATGGCACTTGATTGAATACGGTGTAGAACATGGATTGGTTTGACATAGGCTAACCAAAAATGGTAGTCTAGCCTCACCATACACATGATTTATATTTTTTTAATTACTCATTTGTTAAATGATATTAAATGTATTTAGGGTTTCCACTTTTTTGTAGTTCGTTATAGGTTTTGTGAATAAGAGTAAAATATAACGAATAATATTTACAAGAAGTAAAATCACACATAAAGTTACATAACATGACTACAAAAGGCTCCTAGATCATAAAAATCTATTCAAGACCAAACATATCCGGGAGAAATGTAAGGTTGAGCGATCCTGTAACAACTTGGTTTCAAGATCTAGTATTAATAAAAAAACATCTCAAGTCTTTGATCATCAAGTTTCACTTTTTTACATCAATATCTCCTCTATTGTATTTTATATATCTAATTATTCATCTCTCCTAGCATATTTGAGCTATAATTCCTCTGTTTATCATTGTTCAAGTATTAATTCATTATTTTGATTATCCATGATAAAGTGTGAATTAATTATACTATAATAATATCATGTAATGAATCTCTAAATCCTATATATTTATACTAACACAAGCCATATTTTTAGGGTGTAAATGTTTCATGAACATGAATTTTGAATCAAATAGATCCTACTCAAAACCTACGACCCCTAGGGTTTCATTTATTTTTAGTTTGCAGATGCTTTCTCTTTATAACCTTTTGACATAGTATTTGAATTAATCATGAATCAATTAAGGATATTGATATTTCACCTCCTATTCAAAATATTTGGATAATCATTACCTCTTATCCACCCCTTGTTATTTGAATCCCTTCTATATTGAATCACAATTCTAGTGAGGTGAATTTGAATGAATTGGAAACAAATAGTGAACATATTTTTATTATGATCATGTTGGGACAAAAATTTGGACCATGACCAATTTTTATTTATCTAGATATCATTCTTAACTTTTTTATAAACATCATCATATTGAACCTCTTATTAATATTATTATATATGCTAAAATCATTCGTGATCAGCCATCTAATGTTCTATCTCATTTCAAGATGCCTCTTACTTTATTTTCTGATGTACATACATGTAGAATTCATATATTTTTGTTCCTATTTCATTAGGGAACTTAATATTCCACTTGACACTATTTCCATGACTATTGTTATGACAATTTTGTTCCTACATCTCTTATTTATACTCATAGAGGATCATATTCTTCTTCTTCTAGCACATAAGATCTTGAATATCTTGTTCATACTTAGAAAACTAAAATATTAAAATTGTAACAAGATGCATATACTTCTTCTCATATTAATTTGGATTCTATTCGGTGCCATTATAAACCATTTGTACTAGAAGTTACCCCGTATCCCTTTTCTACAACTTTTCTTACTCCTAATATTCCTATCTATGATGGAAATGGTGATTCTAATCAACATCTTCTTATATTTCATGTTTATTTTTTGGATTATGATTCTCACAATACATTACATACAAAGGTATTTCATAATAG
This sequence comes from Taxus wallichiana var. yunnanensis, assembly GCA_018340775.1. Taxonomy (NCBI): domain Eukaryota; kingdom Viridiplantae; phylum Streptophyta; class Pinopsida; order Cupressales; family Taxaceae; genus Taxus; species Taxus wallichiana. Next base: position 165,818,665 of record CM031236.1, read on the forward strand.
TATTAAGGATTTTTCGTTACAATATTTTTATGATCTCTTTATCCATTATGTTCAAACATTTAATCCCTTAGCTAATCAATTTCTTTCACAATTCTCTATCAATATTTTTTAAAACAATTCTTATTGATGTAGGAGAATCATAAAGAGGCATTCAAGTATCATTTTTTCTAGCTATGAGGTCATGGGAGTGTTCTAGGACATAGAATCATGGGAGTAAGAAAGAGATAACTGGAATTTAAAATGGGAAATTTTCCCTCCAAAATATGCAATTCCATTATAAGGGCATAACAAAGAATGTTAAGTGTTTGATTAGGCATTTTAAGTGTCTTGTTGGATTAAAGGATGTGTGATGAGTCTTGGTGTTCTTGTGAATCATTAGGATCCTTAAAATAATGTAAAAAGGAAGTTTTGATCCCTCGTGGCAAGGGAAACAATTGTGATAGGTTTTAGAAGTTGGTTACATTACTAGGTGTAGGTGTATGCAAGGAAATTAGAATATAGGAGAGTGTGGTGGTTATTTTATATATTATTCCTTGTGTGGAGGATGAAGGGGGTTGTAATGAAGAATAACTCAGCCATTTTTGTATGAGAAAGTATAGTTATAGATATGCATGAGCTTAGTTTGTATGTTGAATTTTCCTTTTGAGGATGCATTTATAATTTTGAGTGTTAAAGGAGAGCTTATCCCCATAATGCATGAAGGATTAAAAATGTGTAGTAAGTAATGAGATCTTATTTATACTTATCTCTTGTTGATATTGATCTTATACTCTGTTTGGGGTGATCATAGGCTTAGAACATGATGGAAATGACTCCTATGTGGTATACTAATGAAATTCATAGTTGATGTATGTGGTGACAAGCATATGCATGGCGGTTTGTGATATAAATTACTGAATGTTTTGTGATATACTTAAATGTGCCTTAAGTATTTGTATGATGGTTTGGGGTTTGTAGTGAACTATGATTGTGAATAACCATGGGTGTTGTGTTTATAGGAGTTGGATAAAGTTTCATTCATGATTCCTTATTTATCCCACTGATAGTAGATGAAATACTGATTTTTATGATGTCATAACTTGATAATGAGTCTTGTGTTCATGTTATATAGGGAGTGATATTTTGAAATCTTGTATAAACTATTATCTACATGTAGAAACGAGGATGGAGTGCACGGTTTTTAAGGATTATTGATTCCATGGGCTTGAATGGTGATAAAATATTTTATAGGGTGTTAAAAAAGCATGTGTCAAGTTTCAAATCTTGAATCGATGATTTAGGAAATTTATAGCAAAAATAACCTTCATTGAGTTTGTTAGGAGGGTTTCACTATGTGTTTGCTATGATTTACATTTTAGAGCACCAAATCATTGAATTTAACCCTGAAACTTGGTAGATATCATGTTAAGAGAGTATTCAAAGAGATTCAAAATTAATTTTGACATTTACCTAGTAAGTTTTGATATTTTCTTGACAGTTTGGGGGAATGAAGTTAAACACAATCCAAAGGCTAATTTAGAGGGGTGTTTTGCAAAGGAAGTGGTATTTTCCCTTTGTGATGGAACTTAAAACTTCTCATTATTAACGTAATCCCTAATGGGTGGTAAAAATTATTGATTTTGTCTCTTGGAAGTGTTTACATTAAAATTTATGAGAGTTGCAACACTTTCCTAGGCTAGTGATGGTGCTTAAGAGCCAAAATACAAAAGGCGAACTAAGAGGGTTGAAAAATGAGTTAATTTCCAATAATTTGCAAGTATATCAATGTAGTGAAAGGAAAATAAGGGAGGTGATAATGCATTTTGGGTATATTTATGAATTCCTAACCTTAGTGTGAGCAAGATGTGTGTTCTTAAGAGCATAGAAGGGTAGATTAAGGAAGAGGGAAAGAGCTATTTGAGGCATTTTATTGATGGTTATAACAATTTTTTTGAGTGCAAGATAGGGTATTAGGAAGTGGAGAGGTTACGGGAAGCTAAAATACTAAGAGTTGATAGTGGAGCTTAGAGATAGTGAAGGGAAGAGAGAAAATCAAACTAAGGAAAATGTAAGTTAGTTTACATGATTTTGTAAGGGTTTTATTAATGCATCTAGAGTGAATGAAGGTAATAGACAGATTGGGGTGATTACAAGACCTTGTAAGTTCTAAAATTTTAGTTTTGTGAGATTGTAGCCATTCTAGGCTTGTTGTGGATCTTTTTTTGTAGATCTAGGAGTGAAGTTAGTTGTTGAAACCTTCTTATTGATTGAATATATCATTGATATTATTTTTCTTTGCCTCACTTATGCTCAAATGGATATAGTGTGAAAAGGTTTTAATGATAACATCATTTATTGTGTTCTATGTTACAATACCACACTTACTAGGATAAAAATATATTTTGATCGATAGTGAACTTCAATATCTTTTTTATAAATGGTCTTCTTACACATTTATAAGAATCACTTATCGTTGAAAAGTTTCATTCATTTATTATCTATGTCATTATTTCAAATATTGAGAATCTAATCTCCTCAACATGAATAAACTCAAATGTGTTGATAATCCTCATCACACTTATAATCATAATTCGAAAGGAAATGTACCTTTAAGATCAAGATTAGTGATGATAAATCCAAAATTAAATGTGATATAAATTTTTATTTCAACCCACAAAGTTATAGCTACAAACACCTCTTTGATAATTCACATTTTTTCCTCACGTATTACATGTATTTCTTAAACAATTACTTGAGTACAACCTTGTATCGCTTCCTCCATTTCTTGAGGTTAATAAAAGCATGACTCATTATAACTACTTTTATGCTAATTCTTGTTATGATTATCATATATTTTTGGTTATCCTAATAATGGATGTATTAAGATTTGCTATGTTATCCAAGATCTTCTCAATTCTATTGTTATTGAAATGGATTCTCCCACTAAACCTATGCCTAATAATTATATTATAAATATCACAATTTTTAAATACCCACTTCTTGATCATAACAATGATAAATATACTTTAGAGTTGCACCATTATTATCATACTACATTCTACCTCCACCTTCTTATTATTATCTATTTGATTTTATGATTAGTATTTCTACTATTACAAAAGATTCTATAATTTTTATTACATTTAATGATATAGATAAGGCTCATAGTTTCATTTCTAATACACTTTTCATTCATTTTTAAAATTGAAATTCTATACATAGTGTTTTGGTTTGAAATGGTTCTCAACATTATATTTTTACTCTTCAATTTTTTCTCTCTATTAGATATACTAAAAATCAAATCATAGTTGATTCTAAGATAAAAGCGAGAAATATTATTCTCCCTCTAATAGTTATCTTTGTTACTATTTATATTCCATTCTTAATTTCGTCTTCTACTTCCTCATTTGACACACATTTAGGTTTCCATTTTCTACTTACTTTTGTAGCTATCACTTTTATATTACCTTGATGTGTTAATTCATTAATAATAATAATGTATCTATGGTTAGGGGTATACCTTTCGAGGACACTATATCTACACAAATTTTCCCAAAGCAAATATAGTTCCTACACCTAGTCCTAGCATGTTTGCATATAGGTTTCATATTTCACGTACTACTTCTAATAGATCACTCCATCGTAGTGAATCCATTCATAGGTACTACTGTAGTCACAAAATCATTCACTTTAGACATTTATTTATCTCGGTTTCATACTACTATTTAGAAGGTTCTTGTGTTAAGAAAGTACTAATTATCCCTCATCTTTTGAAATCTTGTTTTATTTTATTTTGTCATTACCGACCCTTTTTAGCCACATTCCCAGTCTATTTCGGCCATTTCCCATCATTTTAGCCTCGATGGGGTTCATGGAATAATCTTGGGGCACCTGTGTGAGTGCCCTAGTACCACCAAGGGTGCCCCGATCCTTTTCCACTTTCCCACCATTTTTAGGCTTTTTCTAGCTATTTAGCATATTTATCTTTCTTATGGTCAGCCTTTTTGGGGTTAATTACGAAATTAGATCAAGATAACCCTATAAATATAAAGTTATGAAACCATAATGAGGGACCTGGAATCACTTACTACTATCACTCCATGTAGAGTTGCATTCATCTATTACATTGTAGATCATTTGCATCCACATAGCTCCATCATCAAAGCACAAGGCTAGGACATCTATATCACACTTCATAGGGGGAGGGATTCTATTCGATTCTATGCACACATTCTATTACATTTTCTACACATAGTTATTGCTCACTACTTCACAAAGTGTGATTGACACAAGAGTAACCTAGGGCGTGTTCACATACACTTGCACATAGATCTACATAGGTTCTGAGATGTAGTGAAGCGCTTAGTTAGTAAGTCCACTATTGTGGTAGCTGAAGTCAGAGCCGACCCCTTCATATCCATTTTTTTAGGTTTTGATGTTTATTTTGGGGTCTTGTAGGCCTTTATTTCATCTTGGAGCATTGATGACATTCAACATAGGACAAGGAAGTTAATGTGACACACAACGAGGGTTTCATACCACCTTCCAACCCTATAAATACTAGTTTCAAAGCTTTTCACGAGACCAAGGTGCACAATTTGTAGACCAAAGCACACCTGTTATCCATATTTCACCCCGTGCCAAATATTGGATCGACCATGACCCCACATAAGAGAGACCTAAGAAAAATCATTCAGATCTTGCAAATTGGTTGTAGGACTCAACGTGAGTGGAGTGGCAAAGGCCACGAGAGACTAAAAGGACCTGTGCAAAAGAAATGACTCTGTTGATCCGTTTCCACATCTTAAATATGTTCTCCAAGTTACAAGTAGACTCAACTATGAGATATCAGTCAGACAAGAAGGGGTGATGCCGCAGAGGAACTAGAAATAAGAAGGGGAAGAAACGGTGAAGTTTTGAGGTCCTCGGGCTCGAAATAGTTTAGAAAAGGGTCAAAAATGACTAAGTATGGAGGAGGCAGTGGAAGGAGCCATGTGTCCTAATAGCGCTTCTCCAAAGGTGAATCCAAAAGGGAACCCAAACTTGTGCCAGGATTCCATGCGTCTAGAACCCTAAGGAAGTTGTAGGGTGTTGAAAAGTCTCCAGCTAAGAGAAAGCGTGCCAAGTGTCAACTTGGCACAAATTCAAAAAGGAAGCCCGAGGCGGAGACTCAAACTTTTGCCAACCCTCCATGTAGCAAATGGTCAAATAGAGTCAAAATGCGGGCTTCGAAATTGGATAAGTATAGATGTATCAGTAGAGAATGCCAAGTGTCAATATGGCGCATCTCCAAGAGTTGGTCAGAAGGTGGAGACCCAAATGAGTGCAAGCTCGCCATGTAGCCAAAAGTCTAACAAGTAAGAGGGACCATTGAAAACTCCATAGATCAGCGGAGGATGATAAGTGTCAACCTAACACTCCTCCAAAGGAACTCTTGGGGCCAGGTTTTCAAGCAAGTGTGGTTCCTCCACGTGTTATTCCGACAGGGGCAGTGTTAGTTGAATAGTCAATGCATGGGCCAAGCCGGCAGAGGCTACCAATTGTCTTAATGGCGCTAATTCAAGGGTTGAATAGAGAAAAGGTTTCCAAATGAGCGCAGAATGACGCGTGTCCCAGAGAAAAGTGGGCCATTGAGGAAAATTTGGTTCTTTGCCCCTTATTATCTCAAAGAGGGTAAAAGTTGCAAAATAACTTGTAACTCCACCCAAGGGAAAAAATCAGCATTTGGGACCGAGTCAAGGCCAAAGCGGGGAATCGGAGGAAGAGGTGAAAATTTTCCTTTTTTTCAAAAAGGCACAAGGATAAAGATGGAAGTGCATTTCCCAACCAACCAGAAGAAGCCACATGTCCAGACAGAGCTTCGGAGCTATGGGAGTTTTTTTGTGTTTTGTGTTTTTTGTGTAGAAGGGAAAAAAGATAAATTACTGAGACCCATAAACCTAATTTTTGTCCCAATCTGACTACCATGTGTCCCATACCAAAAGGGGGACCCATTCTTCAAATTGTTTTCCCATCTATTTATACGGACTCAATACAAACTTCTAAAGGGCATATCTTTCAACTCAGGGCTCAAAATATTGTGAATCTGACACCATTGGAAAGATCTCATCCTCGCCCATGCTACGGAGGTTAGGTAAAGGGAAATGGAGGAAATGTATTTAGGATTTCAATGCAAGATCTTCTTGCCTCAACAACCAGATCAGATTTGATTTGTTTTCATTGTTTCCTCTTCCTTCAAGGTGCCAAACCAAGGATCGATGCAGTAAAGATGGATTTGGGGCATATTTTATCAGAAGCATTAACAACAGTAGTTGAGCTTTAACCTACTTTTCCCGCCTCTCTCTCTCTCTCTTTCTTCTCTCTGATCAAATCTATAAATTCGGGGGCAGGATTCATTGTAAAGGATTGGACATTATTTGTTTTACAGGCTCCCTTCTCCTTCTAGAAAAGGAAATTATGGGGTTCAGGCCTTCCATTGAGATTACAATACTTTACTGCCTTTTGGCTACTTTGTAATGAACTGTATCAAGCCATAGATCAATAAAAACATCTGTGATTGATCTTAGATCCTTTCATGTCTCTTTTGCTTTCATTTGGTCTTCCATTACAGATCTGGCTATGTGTGCTTGTTTATTGTATGTGTTTTTTTGGTTTGTGTCTATTGAAAAAATAAGTGTTCATCATTCCTTTGGTGCATCGCCTTGTAGTTTAGTTATTGTTTATTTCTTGTACCCCTTTCTTATCTTTGTCTCCTTGGAAAGTTTTATATTAGGTATAGAAATAGATCCTCTGAGAACCTCACATGTACACCTGAACAAAAGAATAAGGAACCAACCTTTAATCTGGAGAGATTTTCCATTTTTGCAAGGTCCCACACCTTGGGAAAAGTTCAATGTTATGCAATCACACCAAATGATTTTGCCTTAGAAAATAAAACCTATAGAACTCATTTGGGGGTGATGTGATTCTACACTAACAATTTTGGAACGCTCGGTGGGACCAAGAAGTCTCTATCTTATTACGGAGGAATTGATGTTCACTTGTTATGATTTTGACTTTTAAGAAGCCTTAAAACTGTACATCTGACGACTCCAAAAGAAATAAATCTTCTAGTTTCAGTAGTCCAAGAAAGTTCATGAGATGAATACAAACACTATTAAGAACCAGAGAAGAGGGCCTATTTGACTATTTAAACTTATCCCCAGACAGAGGGAGAAAAGGAAGAAGAGCCCAAAATTCTCTATCTCCACCAATCAGAGCTTTATCAACACCTCCTCCTGGAAGACCATTCATTCAATCAAGAGCGGTGCTCAGATCGATTAGAATGGCTCAGCCAAATCCTTATGTTAACTTCACCGGCAGTAGTCCACTTGCCTTGAATGCACAAAATCTAGTTCCTATTGTAGCATTAAAAAGTATCCCATATTTCATTGGGGAAAATCAAACTTCTCCTGGTGATCATGTCCAAGATATTACAAATGTCTATACAATCCACGAGATCCATGAGATGGACATTGTAGTCAAGCTGCTTGCTTCTTCACTCAAAGGGAAAGCTTCACAATGGCTCAGAGTCTTGAGGCAGGCTCTATCCAAAATTGGAACCAGCTGTGCACAACCCTCCACAACCAGTTTGGAGAGAAGGGTGATAACTTATCTTTGTTGGAGCAACTAACAACGATCAAGAGATCCCCAAATGAGCAGCTGAAATACTTCAACCTTAGATTGTAGTGAGACTAGGATATGATTCCAACAACAGTAAATAACACTAATGAAGGTGCCTTCTTATACTTCCTTAGGGCTTTAAATTCTTATATTTCTTTGATGATTGATCAATGGGGTACACTACATTACCCACAGCCTATAGCCTTTCCATACGGGATGAGAACCATTTGATCCAGGCTAGTAAAATGACTCCTAGGCCATCCATGCCTCTGTACCCTGAGTTAGGAAGCCTAGATGCTAGCCAAATGTCGACATTAGCTCCTATACCCACCCCCAGGAGTCAAATTTCAGCTGAAGTTTCCACTTCATTATCTAACACCTCTAAGTAACTCTAGGAAGTCATGAAATAGCTTCAGAACCTGGGGAATGAGCTAGTAACTATCAAAAGACAACAAGCTTAGAGTTCCTGGCGATATCAGTCTCAGGCTCAGTCTCAAGGTCAGTATAAGGCTAGACCCTAGTACCAGCAAAATAGGCCACCATCTCAAACTATAAATCAGAGCCAGAGGCAAGGACAACCCTAAGCTGCTAGACATTTTAGGTCATATGATCCAAACACAGCATCAACATCAAGGGCATTGGTTCCTACATAGAACAATATGGCACAGGAATATGATTGGTGTTTTCCATGCAGTCAGTCACATAACCAATCAATGTGTTTTAATGGTGCTCTAAATTAGGCTTTAATGGTGCAAACCAGTATGGTGCCATAAGAGCCTAGCTAAGAGGGAGATCAGCATCAAGAATCTTAACAAGGTGAACCTCTAGGAGAGACTATGCTTGTCAATTGGCAGTGAAGACACGTGGGATGAATCAGTCCCCTCCTCAAAGTGTGGTTGTCAATACATGGTCCAAAAAGATAAGTATTGGAGAAGGCCAACCACTGAACTCAGGTGACCCTCAACCTTCCATCACTCCACAAGGTCCTGGTGTTCCAAGTGCAACTCCCAACATGCAAAACCAATCCAAGCCACCTTCCAAATCTAGTCAGGCACCGGTTGTAACAACCCATGTGCAAGAAAGAAATGTGTCTAGGAAGGGGCAGAAAAAGGACAACTCATTTAATATTATTGAGCAAATGAAGAGGACAAGTGTGAACATTTCACTATGGGAGTCACTGGCCATTCTAGGGAAGAGGGAACTGTTGCAGACTGCCATGTAGAATTGGTTAATTTCAAATCAACCCCCTAACCATCAAGAGAGAGTGCTTACCAATGCAGTTCAACCTGGAAGGAACCAAGGAGAAAAACAAGGTAAGAACCTGAGACCTCCTCCCTTCTATGTCTCATTGATTATTGGAGACAAATTGGTGCACAATTGTATGAATGATTGTGGGGCTAGTAGTTTTTGATGCCCAAACAAATAGCTAATCGGTTGGGTCTCCAATATGAATTCATCTCTAGAGGACTAGTCCAATTAGATGGGACAACGGTGACAACTATTGGAATCATCAAGGTTCTTAGCCTCACTCTGCATACTGCCCTAATGTGACTATTTTACAAAATGTTTCCATCATATATTTTCCACCACATTTTGATTTATATCTGCTAGGGATTTCACTTCCAAAATTGGAGTGTACTGTCTATTGATTGGTCACATATGCTCTTTAGGACAAGGTATGGGGAAAAGGCCACAGTTAGATCTAAACCCATTGTTGATTATCATATTCAATCTTATGTGCCTAGCCCTATCAATGCCAATTTGCTCATCTTTGTCAAGAAGGCCTCCTAAACACTAATGAAACAAATACCAAGGTGGGATGTATCCCATACTTGACTCTAGATGAGTGGGCCAACAAAAGACATGATTTTGACCCCTATAAGGAGATGGAAGAATCGAGATGGGTCTCTACCGCCTACATGAAGAGAATCATCCTCGGCTGACCTAATTAAGCCATAATACAAGGATGACAATGGGGTATGGCAATTGTTCTTTGATGGCTCAAGGAGAAGACAAGGAGCTAGAGGAGGAGCTATGATTGTGTCCCCCAAAGGTATGAAGTACTATTCAAACTTTAGATTTCAGTTTGCTTTCTCAAACAACACTGTTGAATATGAGGCTTTGGTCCAAGGTCTTCATTGAGTAAGGAAGCTAGGGATCAAGAACTTGCAAGTGTTTGGTGATAGTGAACTGGTCGCCAATTAAGTCAAAGGACTTAATGCTGTCAAAAATGACCTGCTCAAGAACTACAAGAGTAGAGTATGGAATATCATGGAGGACTTTGAGGCCTTCAGTATTGTGTCCATACCCAGGAAGGAGAATGAAGCTGCTGATAGACTTGTAGCAGTTGGAGAAACATTTGATGTGGTTGACAACATCAAGAGGGAAAAATAACAGCCACATATCCATGTGGTTATGAGGCCAGCAGTGATGGATAATAATACATCTTTGGCAGGTGTTTGATAATGATTAGTAGATCATTAACTTTTTGCAAGAAGAAGCTAAATTCTCAGCAAGAAACCAAAGCAGACTAGAACAGTAATATGGGAATCAGATAGTAAAACTACATACAAACAAACTTCCCAAAGGCTTAGTGACACTGGCATCTGTTTTTAATCCTAATGATTAGTTTAGAAAGGATAAGGCTAAAATACAGATCAAAGGAGAAGATTCAGAGTCAATCCCAGTTGGAGAAGATAAAACACTTCAAATTGGAAAAGTGACCACCGAAAAAGAAAGGTATGAATTCATACAACTTTGCCAAGAATTTCCAAATGTATTTGCTTGGAGTTATGAAGACCTAAGAGGGTTCAATCCAAAACTATCACAACACACAATCAAACTAGATCTAGCTACTCATCCCATCAAGTAGAAGCAGAGACCAGTCAACCCACATATTGAGCCTCTGATGAAGAAGGAGCTAAACAAGCTGATAGAGGCAAGTATCATATTTCCAATCAAACATTCAAGTTGGGTTGCTAACCTGGTCCCAGTCAAAAATAAAAATGGAGAAATCAGGCTATGTGTTGACTTTAGGGATTTAAACAGAGCCTCCCTCAAGGATCACTACCCACTCCCTTCAATGGAGCATATCTTGCAAGTAGTGTCTGGGTCATAAATATTCTCTCTCCTAGATGGTTATTCGGGATACAATCAGATCATGGTGAAAGAAGATGATCAATTCAAAATAGCCTTCACCACCAAATGGGGCACCTATGCTTACAAAAAAATGTCATTTGGATTGTCCAATGATGGAGCCACTTTTCAAAGGGAAATGGATATGGCATTCAAGGGGCTGATCAAAAAAATGGTACTGATCTACCTGGATGACATCACTATTTTTTCTAAGAATATAGCAGAACATATTTTCCACCTAAGGTAGGTGTTTCAAAGATGTATGAGTTTTTTGGTGTCATTGAACCCTAAGAAATGCATATTCTTGGCCCATGAAGGAAAGATTCTAGGGCATATTGTATTAAAAGAAGGATTGGCAATTGACTCGGAGAGAGTTCAAGCAATAAGATCATTTCCATTGCCAAGTCACAAGAAGGCTCTTCACATGACTTCTTGGGAAAAATCAATTTTTTCCATGCAGGTTTGTTCCAAACTTCGCTCCCCCTGTTAAGCAAATAACATTGATGCTGAAGAAGAGCTTAGCATTCAAGTGGAAAGCTGAAGGAAAAGCAAGTTTTGAGGCTATCAAAGAAGCCATATCACAAGCCCCAACTCTTGTGAATCCATATTTTTCCAAAGACTTCATATTGTATGCCTTTGGTGATAGTGACAAAATCTCTGCAATGTTGGTTCAGTAGAACAAAGAAAGTGCAGAACAACCAATTGCTTTCTTCAGCCAGAGTTTGGAAGATTATGAGGTGAGGTACTCCTTTATTGAGAAGAATTTCCTGGCAGTGATAAGAGGATTGAAGAATTTTAAACATTTGGTTTCAAACAACAAAATCCAACTATTGGTCTCTCATCTCGGAGTTAAGGAATTCCTTCTCAGCAAGGACCTGAATGAGAAGCATGCAAGATGGATCACTCATGTCATGGAATATGACATTGAGATCAAAGTCACCAAGCTGGTCCATGAGAAAGGGTTATGTGAACAACTATCCTCGAGTCAACAAGATGAAACAAACGGTGAGAAGGAGGTTGTTCATGTTCTACAAGATGATCAAGAAGAAAGGATAAATTATGTACCTGCTCCTTGTTGGACCCAAGACATGGTGCACTTCCTTCAAACATGCCTATGTCCTCATGGGATGAGTAAAGAAAAAAGGAGACATTTCAGGTTACAGGTCATCCCATATGTTCTTATTGATGGTGTCCTGTTTAAAAGAAACATCAATGTCATTCTATTGAGATGCATTGGGACAGATCAGGTGGAGAGAGTGCTACAAGAATTCCATGTTGAAGCAGCTGGAGGCCATTTTTCTCCAAGAGTGACAAAGCACTCAAAATCATGAAAGCGAGTTATTATGGCCCGAGTGTTTAGTGACTATTACACATGGATGAAATGGTGTAAGAATTATGCATTCTTCAAAGGCAAAGAGAGGCTAGCAGCACTTCCATTGCACCCAATCTCGGTCGAACAACCTTTCATGCAATGGGATTGGAATTAATTGGAGTCATCAACCCAAATTCAAGCCAAGGCTATAAATGGATTATGACAGTGAAAAATTATTTCACCAAGTTGACTGAGGCGGTGGTACTCAAGGAAGCCAATGAGTCCAGTATCCTAGATTTCTATGAAGGAGAGTGACCATATTTGGAGTGCCAGCCACCATCATATCATAAAATGCATTATCATTTATAGGTTCTAAGATCATAGGATGGGCTGTTAAGAATGAGACTTATTTGAGTACTTCATCAAACTATTACCCTCGGTGGCAATAGCCGAGGTGAGTCCACAAACTAGAATCTGCTAAAGATCATCGAATAACTCTTGATGAGAATCAAAGGACCTGGCACACAAAGCTTAAAATGGCCTTATGGGCTGATAGAAGAATGACCAAGAGATCTACGGGAAACTCTCCATTCAAGCTTGTCTACATGGGAAGGAGGCGGTGTTACCTATATCACTTGAGTTTCCAACATTGGAGCTCGTGAAGCAACTAGAGATGTCTACGAATTTGAAATAATGGAGGCAGGTATGTAGAGATGATAGAATTAGAAGAATCTAGAGAGCATGCTCTCCAAGCAATAGAGGAGAATCAAGCTTCAATCAAGAAATTCTTTGACAAGAAGGAAAAAGTAAGGACCTTCCAAGAAGGAGACGTGGTTCTGAAATGGGATACATATCGAGCAAAACCAAGAAGGCATTCCAAGTTTGACACCATCCGGAGTGGCCCTTATATTATCACAAGGTGTAAAAGTAGAAATACTTTTCAATTGTCCACATTAAAGGGTGAAGAGTTACAGATTCCATTGAACGGGATCTACCTTAAGCACTGCTACTAAAAGGGGAGTTATCACCATGTACATATTAGTTTAGTTTTCTCTGTTCTCTAAGTGCTTATGCACATTGTCTTGCTATAGTGTAGATTGCTTTTCTCCTAAGTAATTTGCATGCTCTACATATTCTATTTGGAGCATGTATGATTTCAAATTGTGTATATAGTCGTGGTGTTGTTTTATGGCTCTTATGCAGCCCATTCGGAGAGTCGATGAAACCACGGGTTAAAATAATTTTCTACTCTCAGAAACCTTCATTTCGAGATTTCTTATGAAAATTGAGAGTGTAAGCAACCAAGCTCATGAATCAGATGTAGAATAAGTATCAGATTGTATTTCTTGACTCCATGCTCAATGGATATGACAAGGCAATTGGTCCATTCATATAGCATGTAGATACCCCTGTGAGTCACCAAATTGTTATCCATATTTTTCCCCATGCCAAATATTGGATCAGACATGACCCCACATAAGAGAGACATGAGAAAACTCATTTAGATCTTGTAAATTGGTTGCAGAAGGACTCAACCATGGAGTGGCAGAGGCCAAGAGAGACTAAAAGGATCCTGTGCGAAAAGAACAAACTCTCGTCGAGTCATTTCCATATATTAAATCCATTCTCCAAGTTACATGTAGACTCAATTATGAGATAGCAAGGTTAGACAAGAAGGGGTGATGCCACAGAGGACCAGAAACAAGAAGGGGAAGAAATGGTAAAGTTTCAAGGTCCTCGGGCTTGAAACAGTTCAAAAAAGGGTCCAAAAATGACTAAGTATGGAGGAGGCAGCGGAAGGAGCCACGTGTCCTAACGACGCTTCTCCAAAGGTGAATCCAAAAAGGGGAACCAAACTTGCACCAGGTTTTTATGCGTCTAGAACCCCAAGGAAGTTATGGGGTGTTGAAAATCTCAAGATGAGAGAAAGCATGTTAAGTGTCAACTTGGCACAAATTCATAAAGGAAGCCCAGGGCGGAGACTCAAACTTGCACCAGCCCTCCACATAGCAAATGGTCAAAAAGAGTCAAAAGGTGGGCTTCAAAATTGGTTAAGTATAGATGTATCAATGGAGAATGCCAAGTGTCAGTATGGTGCATCTCTAAGAGTTAGTCCGAAGGCGGAGACCCAAATGAGTGCGAGCTTGCCACGTAGCCCAAAGTCTAAAAAGTAAGAGGGACCGTTGAAAATTCCATAGATCAACGGAGGCTCACAAGTGTCAACCTAACACTCCTCCAAAGGCAATCTTTGGGCCAAGTTTTCAAGCATGAACGGTGCCTCCACGTGTTATTTCGACAGGGGCAGATTTAGTTAAATAGTTAATGCATGGGCCAGGCGGGTGGAGATTGCCAAGTGTCTTAATGGTGTTGATTCAAGGGTTGAATAGAGAAAAGGTTTCCAAATGAGTGCTAGAATGATGAGTGTCCCAGAGAAAAGAGGGCCATCATGGAAAAGTTGGTTCTTTTCCCCTTGTTATCTCAAAGAGGGTAAAAGTTGCAAAATGACCCGCAACTCCACCTGGGGAAAAAGTTAGCATTTGGGCCCGAGTCAAGGCCAAAGCGGGGAATCGGAGGAAGAGGTGAAAAATTTCCTTTTTCAAAAAGGCACAAGGATAAAGATGGAAGCACATTTCCTAACCAACCAGAAGGAGCCATGTGTCAGGCGGAGCTTTGGGGCAGGAGTTTTTTTACTTTTGTGTTTTTTATGCAATAGGGCAAAAAGATAAGTTGTGGACTGTAAGCCCAATCCAACCGCCACGTGTCCCATACCAAAAGGGGACCCATTCTTCAAATTTTTTCCCGACCATTTATACTGAGACTCGATACAAACTTTGAAGGGCATGTCTTTTGACTCAGGGCTCAAAATATTGTGAATCTGACACCATTGGAAAGATCTCGGCCTCGCCCATGCCATGGAGGTCCTGGAACTTCAATTTCAAGAAGGTTAGGTAAAGGGAAATGGACGAAATGTCTTTGATATTTCAAGGTAGGATCTTCTTTCCTCAACAACCGAGATCAGATTTTATTTGTTTCCATCGTTTCCTCTTCCTTCAAGTCGTTGAACTAAGGATCGATGCAAAGTAAAGATGGATTTGGGGTCAAATTTTATCGAAGCATTAACAACAATAGTTGAGCTTCAACTGTTTTTCCTACCTCTCTCTATCTTTCTTCTCTCTCGATCGAATCTATAAATACGGGGTAGGATTCATTGTAAAGGGTTGGACATTCTTTTTATTGCAGGCTCCCTTCTCCTTCTAGAAAGGAAATTGTGGGATTCATCCTTCCATTGAGATTGTAGTACTTTACTTTTTTTTTTTGCTACTTTTTAATGAATTGTATCAAGCCACGAGTAATAAAACACGTTTTTGATTGATCTTATATCCTTTCCTATCTCTTTTTCTTTCATTTGGTCTTCCATTATATAGATAGCTATCGTGCTTGTTTATTGTATGTGTTTTGTTGGTTTGTGTCTATTAGAAAAATAAGTGTTCATCATTCCTTCGGTGCATCACTTGGTAGTTTAGTTATTGTTTATTTCTTGTACCTCTTTCCTATCTCTATCTCCTTGGCAAGTTTTAGATTAGGTATAGAAATAGATCCTTGCGAGAACCTCACGTGTGCACCTAAATAGAGGAATAAGGAACCAACCTTTAATCTGGAGAGATTTTCCATTTTTGCAAGGTCTCACACCTTGGGAAAATTTAAATTTTATGCAATCACACCAAATGAATCTTCCTTAGAAAAGAAGACCTGTAGAAATCATTTGGGGGTACTTGTGATTCTACACTAACAAAGCACCCACAACCACCCTATTGCTCCTCTAGGCACTCTAGTCTATCTATATACTCTAGATCTATTCCTTTTGGTAATTTTGCATAGTTTTTATTTCTCTTTATTTTTCCATTCATCTCTAAGACACTCGATAGACATCTATTATAAATCGAGTTCTTTCCTCACTCTTTTTTTCATATTAGGGTTAGCATATTCTTTTGCATAGTTTTGAAGCTTGCTTACATACTTCCTTACTGCATTTATCTATTTTATTCTTTGTTGTTCATAGCTTAGATTAACTATTTATATAATACTTAGTCCATTTTTAGTTAATCATTTTGGTGAACCCGACCTTCAAATCCACCTTTGTTATAAGTATTTTATCATCTTTTCTATCATGGCTTCTAATGTCTATCAAGTCTTTTTGCTTCAATTGATTCAAATGCACCCATTTTATAAAGAAATTCTTTTAAAACCCCTAGAGACTATGCACCTTCCTATCAAAATATTTCCTACCCAATTCAATATTGTTATTTGTTTTCTTTTTGAGGACTCCCTTGATTCCAATTCCAATCAATCTATTTGCAAATCCATTCAAGCTCTTCATTATTTATTTCAAGATAAATTTCAGGCTATGGAATCCACAATCACATCTCTTAAATATGAAATTCAACATCTTAAGGATATTCCATAGGCTCATGATTGTTCTTCTTCTTATATTTATCCTATTCCTTCTACATCCGCTCATATTAGTGAACTCGAAGTCATCTTTGCTCCCTGTGCCTCTCATGTTTAATCTCAATGTTAAGCAACAAGATATTATTCCATAGCTCATCACTTATAGAATCATTAAATTTCCATCTACTGATGGTTATCCTCCTTATAGGCTTGCCAAGTATCAAGGTCTTCCATATTGAAACTATCACCAAATTAATAGACATACTGACAATGATTGTTATGCTTTACAATGAAGTATTAAGTACCTTACATGTCAGGGTTTTCTCTCATTTGTTACACAAAATTCTAATACAAATGATAGTTCCCATTGGGTTCCTAAATATGATCCATCTATATCTAATGAGAATCAGGCCAGCATTACTTAGGATCCTTCTACAATAATTCAAGCATTTCCTAAGCAACTGTCCCTCACAATTAATTCAACACTTCCTCCTACCGAGTCATCTGCGGTCTCATCAAATCAAGACACATCATAACCTCCCACGATAAATCAACCTTCTTCTCTTGTCAAGTATTATGAAGTTTTACCGATACCACCAAAGCTACCACCATTCAAGATTCCTCTCCATCCCACTCCACTTTCGCATCCAATCAATTTTTTCAAAGAAACTACTCATTGTACTAATGGTCAAGACACATTTAAAACTCTACCACTATCATATGGTCCCTCTTTTGTTGCTTTGGCCTACCATTTTGTTGGCCCTCACTCTTATCATGACACAGAAAATTCTCTCCCATAATGGCATGACACCTCTCACATCATTGCATAGATCTCCATCATCATAGCACACTTGGGTTCATAGTAGCTCACACATCCCCCTCATCACATTAGCATCATAGACATATCCCTCACCCCTGTATTATCATTATTATATAGTACTACATCACATTCTTATCATTTATGCATAATGAAAAAGAGTTTGTGAGAATTGAATCGGAAATGAGGCACCACGAAGTAGTTGCACTCAACAAAATCATGATAGCTCTAGCGTAATTGTAAGAAGAATTGATCAGTAATGGAAGATCTTGCTCAACAAAAACAAAGCTTGCATATAGAGGAAAGACGGTGGAGTGTCTTGGCATGCTCATAAATGAATAGTGAAAGGGTACATATATTGTGCTAAGTAAACCTAGTGCATGACACACATGAAACCATAAACCTAACCCATGTGAGATGACCCTCTAATATGAGAGGAGGACACATACGATAACTCACACTAACACCCCCCTTCATCGAAGCTGGGGTAGCGGCTATGAGAGATAGACGGAAAGGGAAGATACTCCTAAACAACAAAGAAAGATGTGTCAATGGGGACCGGCAGCGAAAGGCCTGATAAGGTGCCCATATACAAACATAATCTTCCTAGAAGAAGAAGAACAAAATAATGACTACATATCCCAAAGAAGATGAGTAGCTGCAGAAGACCTCACCCCAAGAAGAGACCGTAAGTGAAGAAATTTCATCTCAGTGAAGGGCTTGATGAATAAATCTACAATCTGATTAGCTATCGAATGTACTTGAATGTCAATGACAAGACATCATGAATAAGCTCCCATATGAAGTGAACATGGATCTCAATGTGCTTCATCCGCGATGCTAAACTAGATTTTTACAAATAGAGATTTTACTCGTGCTATCACAGTAGATAATGGTAGTCCACCGAAAGTGGATGCCAAACTCGTCATAATACCCTGTAGCTACATAGCTTCGTGGCGGTGTTAAGCGCTCCTCTCGTATTATGCCTTTGTAGATGATATCGTAATTACATTCTACTTCTTACTAGACCAACTAATGGGACCCGAACCAAGAGAGAAACTATAGCTAGAAGTAGATTTCCGATGA
The DNA here is from genome assembly GCA_018340775.1 of Taxus wallichiana var. yunnanensis. Lineage (NCBI taxonomy): Eukaryota > Viridiplantae > Streptophyta > Pinopsida > Cupressales > Taxaceae > Taxus > Taxus wallichiana. Next base: position 165,837,105 of record CM031236.1, read on the forward strand.
TCTAAGTCACAAGCCCAATCAGAATCTGTGAACCCAATCAAGTCAATATCTACTCCTCCATGATAGTGAATGCCATCAGCATAGGTGCCAAGAACATAATGAAGAATCCATTTAGTTTCTTTCTAATGTAGGTCATGTGGCTCCCTGCATGAATCTAGACACGATCCCAACAGCATACGATAAATCTGGTTGAGTGTGAGTCAAGTAAATCAAGCTCCCCACCAACCTGCCGATAAAGAGTACCATCAACCAAGGAGTAGAGAAATCTGAAACTAACTTAACCGCAGAAATAAAAGGAGTAGGAGAAGACTTATAATGGGACATATAAAAATGAGCTAGCAATTCAAGAGCATACTTAGGTTGCGAAATAAAGATTCCCAAGTTAGATTGAGAAATCTGGATCCTAAGGAAGTAATGAAGCAAACCTAAGTTAGTCGTGGAAAACTTGTTGGCTAAAGCGATCTTCACAGAATCAATAATAGAGGAAGAGCTGCATGTGATCAATAAGTCATCAACATATAGAACAAGAATGAGTATGGAGTCATCTTGCCATAGAATATAAACATTTGGATCGGGACCGACACACTGTAAACCCCGATGTAAGTAAAAAGGAGTCTATCTTGGCATACCAAGCTCGAGGGGCTTGTTTAAGGCCATAAAGAGACTTATTTAACTTACAAATGAGGGAGGGATATTGGACATAACTCGAAGGTTGTTCCATATAGATCTCTTCCTCTAGGTCACCATGAAGGAAGGCACTCTTAACATCCATTTGATGGACTTTCCATCTATTCGTTGTGTGGCAATGGCTAGGGTTAGTCGAATAGAAGTCATCTTCGCAACTAGAGAAAAGGTTTCAGTATAATCAACCCCATCTATCTGGGAGAAACCCTTTGCTACTAATCACACTTTAAACTTTTCGACATCTCCATCTACTCCATACTTTGTTCGGAACACCCACTTACACCGAATGATTTTTCTTCCTTTCGGAAGAGTGGTGAGATCCCAAGTATTGTTCTTCATGAGAGAGGAATACTCCTCATCCATGGCAGAATCCCACTCAGGAATACTAGAAGCCTCCTAGAAAGACTGTGGATCAGAAGCAGAGGTGAAGAAAGAGTGCGGTATAATGAAATATGAGCGAGCGAGTACATCTCATATGCAAAGTATCTCCATCTAAATCTCTAGCACTTTTAAAGTTTTCCGGCCTAAAGGGGACCAGGAGGATGAAGCTCAGAGTCGGAAGATTATTTACTTGAGTGAGAAGGGACATAGTCCTCATCATCACTACTGTCAGAATCAGAAGACTCAAAGGTTTGATGGTCGGGAGGATCAGGAAGAGGAGCATGCTCAACAACATCATCATCTGGATGAGTCAGAATCCAAATTAGTGAGCTGAAGAACCTCAATAGGTGGAGAAGTAGAAGTCGAAGAAGACTCATCAAACTTAACACTTCTCTCAATATACAACTCATGAGAAGTAGGATTCATCAATCGATATCCCTTCACGCCATCAAGATACCCTACAAAGATACAAGGTTTGGATTGTGGTTCCAAAGCCTTACGTTTCTTCTTAGGAATCGAGCCATAGCCTTGGATCTGAAGACTCAAAAGTGCTCAACATCAGGCTTGCATCCAAACCAAGCTTCAAAGGGTGTCATCCCTCTTACTACCTTGTGTGGAACATGGTTCTGAATGTAATTTGCACAATTCACTACTTTGGCCCAATACTGCGGAGGAAGAGACTTCGAGTGAATCATACCAGTGGCCATCTCCTTCAAAGTACGGTTATTTCTTTTCGCGACTCCATTTTTTAAAGGTCTATAAGCAACTATATGCTGTAAAGAAATCCCTTTAGAAGTACATAAATCCATGAACCTATTGTTTACATATTCACCTCCATTATCAGTTCAAAGAACCTTGATATACCGTTCCACTTGTTTCTCAGCAAGAGCCTTAAAGTCCTGAAAATGTTCAAAGACTTCAAACTTAATCTTAAGATAATATACCCAAGTATATCACAAATAGTCATCAATGAAGGTTAGCACATAAAGAGCTCTAGTAAACGAAGGAGAAGGAAATGGACCAGAAACATCGTTGTGAACAAGATCCAAAGGACGAGTGGCTCTATAGGATTTTCCTTTGTCAAATTTCTTTTCAGGATGCTTTCCAAGGGTACAACCCTCACAAAGACCCTTAGAAAACTTGACGCGAGGCAACCCATTGACCATTTCATTTTGGCTCAATTTTCAAAGGTAGCGATAATTTAGATGTCTAAAACACTCATGCCATAGCTTACTAACCTCATTTGCTTGAGTGAGCAAGGCAAAGTGGACGTAGAATCAAAAGTAAAGTGGGAGAAGGTGTACAACCGTGAATGGTGATCTGTCTTTCCCTCAGCCACTGTAGTGTCATTGTTAAGCTCATGAATAATCACCGAGTTAGGACCAAATTCCACTCACATTCCTTCACCAAGGTGAGTAATTTGGTAAACCAATAGGAGATTGGTAGAGAGATCAGGAACACTCAACACTTGGTTAAATGTTCCCCATCCATCTCTACCAATCCACTACTAGAAACCAACACTGTCGTGTCATTACCCATCATGATTTGGGACATTCCACAAGGTTTGATGTTGGAAAACTCAACATGCGAAGAACCCATGTGGTGTGAGGCACTAGAATCTATAATCCATGTCAATGAAGGAGCAACTCTAGCTACAAGGGCTTTTCCTTTCTTCTTATCATTTTTAGCACCTTTTGCAGCAGAAGACTCGACCTTGAGCACTTTGTTTTATGGATTCAGAACACTTATTTTATTCTTCTCAAGTAAATGAGATAAGTGATCAATTTTTTCCAAAAACAATGTTTCTTGTCGTGACTAGACTTCTTGCAATATGAACAAAAATACTTGCTTTTCTGTGTCTTAGGCTCAAAAGTCGAAGTGTTTGTGTCATTTTTAGGTTTGATCTTGGTTTCTTTCTTAGGTTGATCCTTTCTTTCTTTCTTCTTTTCAGTCTTCTTTCCCTTGCTAGTAATTACTACAAGGGCATGTGACTTGGACTTGAGTGACCCCATTTGAATGAGTTTGTCCTATTCTCGAACGAGTTGTGACGAAAAATAGTCAAAGGAGGTCATAGTCTAAGTATCGCCCAAAGCAACTTTTGTAGCGTAGAAAGTTGACACAAAGACAGAATATTCGGGACCTAGCTTAGAGAGAATCGACAATATCAGTTGAGAATATTTCTTCTCTACTTGACATCCTTTTAACAACAATCTAATGTGGACAAATTTTGAGAAGAAAGCTTGTAGGTTTTGAAAGTCACTAGGATTTAACCCTAGTAGTTCGTTTTCCAACTCATGCGCTCTCATGTTATCTATTTGTCCAAACATCACATCCAAGCATTTTCCATGCAAATTTAGGTGTTTCGGACACCTCAATGTGGAAGAGCAAGCCAGAGAAACAAACATGTAAAGAAGACCTAAATCTTCATCACTACGGTTTAACCACTTAGATTTTTCAGGTTTGTCATCTAGTTCAGTCTCAGTTCCCATGGTGATGTGGAATAACCCTTTACCCCTTAGTTTCATTATTATTTTTGATCTCCATTTGAAAAATTTGAACAGCGTAAGCAAAGGAATTGAAAGAGCATCCATAGTGAGAGAGAGAGAGAAAGAAATGTAGAAAAGAAACACAACCACCTAGGACAATAACAACCCCCCTACTTTCGGCACTTTATAGTTTAGTGCATTGATTACAATCGGGTCCGTGCGTGCGGTTGGAAACACTTGGTAACTCGTCTTACAATCAGCGTAATAACGTGCAAGAGAGGAGACCACAACAGTGTTTCATGAAGCACAAAAATAGGACACCGTAAACAAGCATAAGCAAAAACAAGAAAGGAGGTGAAATCCAACCCTGGTGGTGAGAAAAAATGTCTCACGTTGTAAAAGGAAACCCCCCTTGTTAGAGACTGTGGCGACGTGCTCACTAGTCATAAGCAATAATAAGGGTGAAATACAAGGTTTTAAATGAACTCAAGGAGTTCAGAGAATCTTCAGAATGCCGAAAAGAGCTCGGAAGGAAAAAAGGTGCTCGAGTGATGCTGCACACTTGAGCGCACGATTAGTGAAATTTTTTTTAAGAACGCCTAAATTTTACCGTTTGGAAACGCCCAATTTTGCTAATTTTAGAGCTATTGGAGTTTTTTTTTAAATGATAAAAAAGGGTTATTGAAAGAACGATTTTTAATTTACTATAAATCGTAAATGAGATAGGTTAATTTGTAATTAATAAAAAATAGATTTAATCAAATTAAATCTAATTAATTACAAAACTTAATTAAGATCTAAAAAATTAAATCCTAATTAAGATAATTGATTTGATTTAAATAAATCTAAAAAATTGAAAACTTAAGATCTATGCAGATCTATAAAGCAAACTAATTATCTTTATTAATAGAAGGAGATTTTTAAAAAAACTTAAGGTTATAAAAAGCAATTTTTAAAAAAACTTACCAAATAGATACTTCTTTGCTTGTTTGTTTTTAAAAGATTTTAAAAAAGCTTTTAATAAATAGAAACTTAAAGAACTTACCAAAAAACTTAAAAAAACTTACCATGTTTTGTTTTAAAAGGATTGCCACGTTGAAAAAGTAAAAATCCTTACTAAAAAAAAAAATGTGAAAAGAAAATCTTAATGTTGTTTATTTGCAGGCTGCAGAATGGGAAGGAATGTTGGGGTAGGGCAGAGGCCATGGAGGGCACCCGGCAGAGAGGGCGGGGTGTCCATGCGGCAGAGAGGGCGGGGGCATCCGTGGGAGGGGAAGTTGTGGCACAACACAACAACAACAACAAAAATGCCACAGCAGAAAAAAATGAGCTCCTTCCACGCAAAACATAGCAAAGACTACCTTCCATAAAGAAAATAGCAAAAATGACCTCACACGCAAAACGTCCACGCAAAAATAACACACGGCCAGAGAAGAAGCTAGTCATGAACAAGGCAACTGCACAACGAGCTGATAGAATGAGCTCAGGTTGAGGATGAAGCATCAAAAACCAAGGCTCCAAACTGTAATTTTTGACCTGAATCTCTGTAAAACCATGCAAAAAACAACATAGAGAAACCATAAATAGAGATCTAAAAAAATTCCAGTTAAATAAAAAAATAAAAACTAGAAAATACTCTATTTTGGATTTAGCTGCAGCTAGCTAAAAAAGGTGGAAAAACCCCGATTGCTCAAGGTATGATGAAAACCTGCACATGCACAAAAAAGGCACAAAAACCGACACAAATTTCCAAGAAAGCTTGTTAGAGAGATTAGCAAAATAATTCCAGAAAATAGTGATAAAAAAACTTGCATGCAGTAAAAGAACAAAACCAAGAAAGAGTAATCACAACTAAAAAATAACGAGTGCACGTTTACCCGATCTCAGCTCTGATACCATGAAAAGAGTTTGCGAGAATCAAATAAAAAACAAGGCACCACGAAGTAGTTGCACTCCAACGAAATCATGATAGCTCTAGCATAATTGCAAGAAGAATTGATCAGTAATGGAAGATCTTGCTCAACCAAAACAAAGCTTGCATATCGAGGAAAGACAAGTGGAGTGTCTTGACATGCTCATAAATGAATAGTGAAAGGGTACATATAGGGTGCTGAGTAACCCTAGTACATGACACACATGAAACCCTAAACCTAACCCTAAACCTAACCCATGTGAGATGACCCTCCAATATGAGAGGAGGACACATAGGATAACTCACACTAACACATACATCATTGTAACATTTACTCATATCTCATCTTTGCATTATTCAATTTCATAGCATACCAATATTCATTCATACTTTAGCGTCATCATTACCCGATGACGTGCTCTTGTGCTTTGGTTCACACTTGATCAGTAAAGGAATTAATACTACACCGAACACCACACATTATACTATAGGCATTACATATTATTTTTTATCACACATCTTGTTTCATTCACCATACATCGTCCATTCTCCATGTTTATCTACAACGATGTGCTATTTCCACATTCATACATCATACATTATACTAGTCTTCACATTATGTGTTTTATATGATACACTATTAGGATATTTACACATATTATCTCACATCCTATACATAGTCGTATACCATACATCATACATTATGTGTCTTCATGTCATACATTTCCTATATACTACACTAGTCTTCATTGCATATGAGTCTAGCATTACATTCATCCCTACATGCTACATTACTCATCTATCTACATGTATTGCATTACACATTATACATTACATTTTACACATTTTAAACATCTATCATTGCATTATACACACTGTGTTTTATCATATTCTATTTATCACTTGGTCATATTTCACCACTACATATGATATATCTCCTTCTACGTGCTACCCTCACCACTTTATGGCACACTTTAGTTCCTTGGTCCATACTCAAATGTCGAGGGTTTAAAAATCAAATGGACAGTTCAATCATCACACATTTACTATTTTACCTCTCATCATACAATATTCCTAGGCTAGTGACATATGCTTTAGGCTAAATCGTCACCTATTTCATCATTTTGTAATGATATACACCTTAGGTTACATCACCACTCCCCTTTTCATCTTATAGTTATATAAACTTAGGAAAAATCATCACTCCCCCATTCATCTTATAGTGATATACGCTTAGGCTAAATCATTATTTTTACATTCATCCGGTCGTGATACACGCTTGGCTATAGGGTTCACAGACACACCATCTCTAGGTTGCATCTCATCACTATAATTACACATTCATCACAATGTGTTAGACACAACACACCCTACTCGACCATTTACCAATGACGCACTCTTGTTTATGGTTCATTCTTTAAATTCTGAAAGGGTAAATAAAATGAGCCTCACCGCATACACTTCCTTCCACTCTGGGGCATGCGACTCCTATCATTCCATCTTACATTTGATTCCATCCTTCCACAACATATTGCATTGTCTGGGGGATTTACTCTTTTTACTAAGTGTTTTACATGATCATTTTACTACACATGTTATATTTATTTCTTATATTTCATTATCTATACCATATACACATGTGTGTTCATGCCTTTTTCTAGTTGTGATCACATATACAGATTCTTCACTCACAACATGGATGCTTGCCTTCTAAGCTTCCTACACTGGTTGTTGGGGCATCCACATTCATCTCTCACAACATTTGTTTTACAAGATTACATGTTTCAATGGTTACTTCTTGTTTACTTGTTTGTTACATTGTCGATAGTGTTTGTTTATTCTATGTGGGATTTTCTCTATGTCTTGTGTGCACACTTATTTTTTGTTTGCGACCATGATGGCCTTGTGTGTATTCTGACATCATAAGTGATGTCCCATGTTTGTAACCCACCTTGTGTGGCTTCCTTTTCTTCTTACATTTTTACACTACTTTAGTTGGTAGTTTTTAGATTGTCTGTGTACTTTACAAATTGTCTTCTTACATGCAAGTGTTTTCGTACTAACACTTGTTTTGGCTATCCATCCGTGTTTGTGCGCACTTTGGTTTTTACTAAACACATTCCCTTCCACCTGCAAGGAAGAGTTACAAAGTGTACATGTGGTTGGTCCTCTTTTGGGGCCACATTCTCCTATCAGCGATGTCGCATGCACCCCCAAAGAAGGGGATCATCATTTGGGATTTTTCTACATACTAACATAGAGATTCTAAATTGGTTTAGATCATTTATATATAGTGAGTGGGTTCATACCGGTTTACAAACCCCATACATATCGGATTTTATAAGACATGGTGTCCTTGGCATTCGGGAAGAAAATAAAATCTTATAGGTTACATAAGTGGGTGTTCCTCTCTACCCTAATTCAGCAAGTGGTGTCGAGATCACCCAAAAACAAGGATGATATAGAGATATCTACACACATTTAGGGAAGCGATTAGAGCTTGGAGGACACAGAGCATTTACTCCCTACACTTCTTCAAACCTATGGCGTGACATCGCCCAAAATTCACAAGATAGGATATCCTTCTACACTCTTTCTCTCAACATGGATCAGGTTCACATGTTCCATTTATGTTTTCTATTTATATTTTTGTATTACATTCATATGCATGTGTCTTTTACATTACGTTTTTACACATACATACATATTTGACTACTTGATCATTTTCTTCTTGCAAGTCCGGCCGTATGAGAAACAAGTAGTCAAATTGTGGGAAACAACAACAAAAATAGGGTCAACAAAAACACGTTGTGATATCACATGCTTTACTAACCATATAGGTACACTACACACCATAGCAACTACACACGTGTTCCACCCTAGGTTCACTCTCATCACTTTTTCTTTACACATTTTTCATATTTAGTTTCCATGCTCCTCCATCTTTTTATCATTCCACGCTTTGTCTAGTCCTTCGACACACCTTTTTCATCAGTCTACATTGGTATCACGTATGAATCTCTATCTAATTTATGTTACCAAGATTTTCACTCACAAACATAAAGTAGCGGAAAAATGTAGTCACAAAATCATGCACTTTAGACATTTATTTATCCCAGTTTCATACTACTATTCAGAAATTTTTTGAGTGAAGAAATTACTAATTCACCCTCATCTTTTGGCCATCTTGTTTTATTTTATCTTGTGATTACCAATCCTTTTTAGCCACATAACCATTCTATTTCAGTCATTTCCTATCATTTTAGCCTCGACTGGGCACTGCTGGCCGATCTTAGGGTGCCCATGGGCGTCTTGGTCCCACCAGGGGTGTCCTGATCCTTTTCCCATTTTCCCACCACTTTTTGGGATCTTTCTAGCCATTTAGCATCTTTATTTTTCTTTTGATCGACCTTTTCAAGGTTAATTATGAAATTAGATCAAGAGAACCCTATAAATATAAAGTTATGAGACCATAATGAGGGACCTAGCATCACTTACTACTATCACTCCATCTAGAGTTGTATCCATCTATTGCATTGGAGATCACTTTCATTCACATAGCTCCATCATCAAGGCACAAGGCTAGTACATCTACATCACACTTCATAGGGGGAGGGATAATAGTTTATTCCATGCACACATTCTATTACATTTTCTACACATGGTTATTGTTCACTACTTCACAAAGTGTGACTTGGACAAGAGCAACCTAGGGCATGTTCATAGAAACTTTCACATAAAACTATATTGGGTTTGAGATGTAGTAAAATGCTCAGTTAGTAAGTCCACTATTGTGGTAGCTGAGGTTAGTCTGACCCCTTCATATGCATTTTTTTTTAGGGTTTAATGTTTGTTTTGGGGTTTTGCAGGTCTTTCTTTCATTTTGGAGTATTGACGACATTCAGACATGACAAAGTGAAGTTGATGCAACACACAGTGAGGGTTTTGGACCACCTTCTGACCATGTAAAAACTAGTTTTAACCTTTTACACATACCAGGGTGCCCAGATTGCATACCATAGCTCATACAGCACCCCCAGTCCTCCACACACGTTAGTCCATCTAAATACTCCATATCCATACTTTTGAGGACTTTTGCATGGTCGTTCTTGCTCCTAATTTTTCCATTCATCTCTGCAACACTCTCCAATAGGCATATGTTATCAGCTGAGTTCTTTCCTCATTTCTTTTTCATATTAGGGTTAACATTTCCTTTTGAATAGTTTTTAGCTTTGCTTGCATACTTCCTTACTACATTTATCTGTTTTATTACGCTTTTCATAGCTTAGATTAACTATTTATATACTACTTAGTTAGTCCATTTTTAGTTAATAAAAATAATTAACATGCTACATCTAGTGGATGATGATATCCTCTTTCATTTGGATCACATACTACCTCTCATCAATCACTTTATCATAGGCATCGATTAGATATATTTATATTTATACCAATCATCGAAGTCTTCCCATCCTAGGTTTCCTATGTCACATATTAAGATTTCTACATAGATTAAACATAATAATCCTTCTTTGTTTTTTACACTTATTAGTCATGAGCTCCATTTTCCATATGAGATTGTCTTGCCTCCTAATGAGAAACTTATTAGGTATTTCTTATGTTATCCACTTTTTTCATATAGTTGTTATTAAAACAATACAAAAATAAAATATTTATGAAAATTACAAAATCATGACCTTTTCATTCCATGATTGGATATATTTTTACTTTATACATGTTTGTAATATTATTTTCATGGATAACATATGTTAGTATATATTACTTACATATGATTCACAAGGTATATTGAAACTAATTCGAGATATACATTGGTTAATACACAATGCAAGGTGCTCCGTTAGTGTCTTCTCATTGACATTAATATTTGGGTGAATCTAGTACAATTTATAAGTGATTTTTATTCATTACATTTATTTCACACTTATTCATTACAATTTATTATATATATATATTATGTAAATGTTATTTTTTGAGCTAATAGGACTTACACGTCTCTTTTATATCACTAACCTATCTTGTTATCTATGATTCTAGTTTCATTATTTTTTAAACTTGTTTGATAAATTACTTTCACTTATTTCCTATGAGCATTTCTTTATTACTTCACAACCTAACTATTTGACTATTTGATTATGTCATTATGTGTTTTATTATTTTACAAGTCATGAGTGGCTTTATTTTGGTGTAGCACCATGTGTGTCCCATGTTTATTTCCCCATTTCTCTCTTGCATGTATATAATTGATTATTTGGGTATGAACTATAGTGCATTCTATTATGAGTGTCTTGCAACAATGTGGGTATCACATTTTTGTTTCAATTCCTTCATGTGACTATGTTTATATAATTTTCTCATGTTATCTTGACTAAATTTTTCTACAATATTGTTTCTACCTCTATACACATGTATTCTTGATTCTCTTACTTATGGAATGTTTACTATTTTTTATTTCTTATTTTATCTTGATTAAAATTTTCACTATTATTTATATTTCTATACACATGTAATTTTTTTAATCTTAATTATGGAATGTTAAATAATTTTTATTGATTATTTTATCTTGATTAACTCTTTCTACTTTTCTACACATGTACTATTTCTTGTTCTACATTTTTTCCCTTGTGTTCCATGGTATCCACCATATACATGTTGGCATTGTGTTTTCAAAGTGTAAAAATATTTTTATGTGGTTTTTTCATTTTTTCTAAGTTTCATTGATGTCAAATGAAGTAAGAAGCATGAAGGTTGACTGGTAGTGTCTTGATTGGTCAAGTTGAGTTGCTTAGTCCGGGTGATTTTCGTGGTGTCTTGAAGAGGTAGTAAAGTGGTGCGGTGATGATATAGTTATGTAATGGAATTTTTTGACGGCTCTTATAAGTTGGAAATATTGGAAAAGTCATGAGGAGGTCAATTTGGTTGGTACAACCATGTTAAAGGTGTTTGATTGTGAGGCCTAGTCAACTGGATGAGGTATGACATGGTGGAGTATAGGTATGTGGTAGATGTTTGATATTGAAAAGAGTATGTGAAGGATGTAGATGAGGTTTTGAGACACTTACAAGTTCCTTAGAGTGTTGGTTCATGGTTGTGACATGGTTTCTAGATCTGCACTATACCTATTCTTAATCCCTAGGTGTATAACTAAGATTGATTGGGAAATTTTTAGCATGGGTAATGAAAATTTGATAATTGGATAAGGTGTGGTATGTTTTTCTAGTGGTGTGAGTGAAGTTTCAGGTGTTATTTTGTAGGTATGTGTAAGGAATTGAGTTTTTACCTCTACCAAGTTTTTAAAAATGAGAAACCATGGTCAATATGGACAGTTTGATGTTTGTTGGCACGTGTGAAATCTACATGGGAGGATAAGATATTAATGGTATTTGTGTAAGGGTCCTAGATCAATGTTTGAGGAATTATTTTGTGGATTAAGGGGTAGATATTTATGAAAATAATTAAGAAGATAATGTGGTCTAAAACCCTCCTTAAACCCTAGTTCAAAAGTTATGGAAAAGATATTACTTGTAGTGGCCCACAATGGATTTATTTATAGTGTATGATTATTTTATGTTGTATAGAACTCTCTCATGTTTCTCTAGGTGGAATTTAAGTGTCTTGACTATATGTGTACCCCACTCAAAAATGTAATTTTCTGAGGAATTTTCTATTTCTCTTAAGTTTTTCATTGGACCAAGTGAATAAATTGATTTTGGTGGACTTTTGGGAGCTATAATTCATTTCTGTAGAGGTTTTAGAAAAATTTAATCCCTTAAGAGGTATGTACATGTCTATTTTGTAAGACTGGTTTTGAGTAGTTTTGGGAAGTTTCAGGTGACCTGGTTGCAGAGGTGTTTTCATGGTGTTTCAATATCATTTGTGGTACAATTAAAATATAGTGATGACCCTAAGGTCATGATATTTCCATTTATATATCACACTTTCAATTCTGAAATGAGATAATGATGTTTTGGTCTTAATCTTTGAAGACTAGTTTTATAGGTCTTAAACCTAGTGAAGAAGGTTGATCCAAATGGTGGTGTTTTTACATGATGTGATGGTTCAAATTTTTAGGAGCATGTTTAAGGTTAATAATGGTCTTATACAATATTTCTTAGTTGATTTTGAAGTTTGGTGAAGGTATTATTAGCTCAAGTGATTTGGTTTTTGTGAGAGGATTATTTTGGTGTATTAGGTCTATTTGAGACCTAATGGAGGATTAGATGCTTCTAGATGTCATTTCCGACCTAAGTGATCCCTTGTATGATATTTTTATAATATTATTATGATTTTATCATGAAATTTTCCTTATGAAGGCTGACCTTTTTCTTGTAGGATCATATGTCATGTATACAAGTAATTTGTGATGTATATTAGTGCTAGTTGAGAGAGAATATGAGAAAGTGTGAGCTAAAGGGGTGTTTCTAGAGGTGAAGGAGGTATGTTTTACCATGAATAGAGGGAATATAATATGATTTGATTTTATAAATAGTGTTCGATGTTGGCGAGATAGGTGAGATGATCTAATCATCTTGAAGGAAGAATTTCTTGAGTGAGGAAGGCTAGAGGGTAGTTTTGAGGAAGATACAAGGAAACAAGAGCTAAATGGTGTCATCATAAGTCATTGAAGTAACATTCCAGAGGTGAAAAATAAATCAAGTGAATTTATTTTGTGTTGATTCATCTAGGAGGAAGGTTCCTCCTTGTAGGTTTGGTGATCTACTAAATCTAGGGGTTGATGCTCCTTGTGGGGTTGGTGCCTTAGTATATATAGTGGTTGGTGTTCCTTATTGGGTTAGTCGCCGATAAATATGAATCATTTCTATAATAAATATTTGTTTCAGTGGGTTTTATTCCCCTTGAGGTTTTAACATTTATATCTATTGTTCATGTTTTTATTATTTATTGTTTTCTCATTTTTAGGTATGGTACTTGAATGCATGGTTAATGATGAATGATTAATGAATGGATAAAGTGAATGTGAAAAAATGTTTTAATTCCCACTAATTCACTACCCCCATCTTGGTGGATTTCTTCAAATAATTGGTATCATAGCAAGGCCTCTCAAGCAAGCTTAATAGCTTGAGGTGATCCTTGAAGTACAAATATGGTGAAATTTATTGAATTGTGTGGACAAAGTCTTGAGTGAGTGGATAGGTTTCTCAAAGGTGCATATGGACACTCAGATCTCATATGGAAATGATATTTCAATGATTACAAGGTATGTAAGTTCATTTAATGGATATTTTTTCGTGCAATGAGTTTGTTCATATAGATTTGGACTGCGATCATCATTACTCATGGAGGATATTTTATGCATGAGCAATGTATTGTGTTACAATTGCATGAAAAGAGGTCTTATTGCAAAGGATTACGGGGTAATAAATAGGAGTAATTAATAAAGATAATTTTTTTAGTATATATATCATAATATGGGACACATTTTTAGAATCAAAATCACAGAGATGGGGGTGAATTAGTGAGCAATAAAATTTTTCATTCACTTAATAAATTTCAACCATTAACCATTCAATTAACCATTAAACATACATCCACAAGAACATAAGAATAGAAGAGAAAATGAGAGTGCAAAAACACAAGAACACCAGATGTAAGTGGGAAACCCTCAAGGGGAATAAAACCCACTGAAACACAACTTTATTAGAGATATGAATCAAATTTAGTTGAGCACCAACTCAACAAGTACCAACCCCTAGGTTTAGTGAGGCACCAAACCCTATTTTAGTAGAGCACACACCCTGCAAAGAGGAACCAACCCCCAAGATGACTCAACACCAATAAAATCCACCTAATATGTGTTTTACCACTATTTTTTTACCACAACTGAAAATGAAAAAATCAAGCTCTCTCTCCTTCATTCTTCTTCAACTTTTCTTTCTAGGTCAAATAGCTCTATATCTTCTTCACCAAGTTGAATTAGGTCCAATGACCTATCTCTAAAACACTTGAAAAAACTATAGATATATGCACACACTCTTTTCCCACTATTTAAGGTCACACAAACCTATTTCACCTCTTAGAATCACCCTTCTAGCTCGCACTTTTCTCCTCTTACTCAACTAGCTCAAATGAGCTTTCTAATTTACTTTTATACTTGTATCATGATTATAAATCATCTATTCCTGACATAATAGAGTAAAATACATCACCACATCATAATAACATCATAAAAATAACACACATAAGACCATATAGGTCACCAACATCATCTAGAGCTATCTAGACCTCCATTAGGACTCAAGAAGCCCTAAAACACCAAAACAACCAACTCGCCAAAAATAAATGTTCTAGAGAAAAATCACATACACCACTTATAAATGTTATATAAGCAATAAAAACCCTCCAAAAACTATGAAACACTTTGATCCAACATATCACCTCATGAAGGAACTTAAGAATAAGCACAAATAAAGCGCCTCAAAACTAGTCTTCAAAGATAAAGCCATAAATTTATTAAATATCATCAAAAATTCAAGTGTGATATACCAATTGAAATATCACGACCTCATGGTCATAACAAAATGCATATTATTCCATAAATAAGACTAAATAGCCTCCAAAAAGCTTCGCAACTAGGTCACCCTCAAAGCTGTCCAAAATTGTCCCAAAACCATTCTTGCAAAATAGGTCAAGTACATACCTCCTAAGAGCTTAACCATGATATGAAATCATCATGGACATGAATAATATCTCACATTTTTCATTAATCACTAATTTAGTCACCTTGGTTGATGGAAAACTTTGCAGAAAACTTAAAATATTCATAAACTTTCCTTTTGAGTGGGGTCCAAACACAACCAACACCTATAACTTACACCTTGAGAAACCTGAGAGAGTATTCTACAACCTCAAATAAAAATGATATAAAAACAATCCATTATGGTCATGTACCATGAATTTCTTCTCCATCACTCTAGACCTAGGGTTTAAAAGTTGTTTACCTTCTTAACGATTGTTCATAAAACTATGACAATCAAATGACCTCATTCCACTTGGAAAACATTCTTAGTATACCTATTAAACTATCCCCAAGAGCTTGGGTTCCCATGTAAATCACACACATGCCAATTATCATTAGAAAATCAACTTTGAGCTCAAAATCTCACTTTTAGGAACTCACTAGGACTAAAAAAGACTTATCTTGTAAAATATTAATCAGTTGGACTAGAAATTGGACCACACCTTCATATCAACATAAAAAACATTATCCAATTCTTAATTTTTCTCAAATTCACTCATAAATCCTCACTCCACCGCACTAGGGCATGCTTTTTCAAAGACTAGGTCTAGGAACAAACCTAAAAACTCACTTTCCATACAATATGCTAGACCTAAAAATTCACCAACATGATAGAAAAAACTTTCCATAACTCTCACATGAATCAAATTTTCATACCTAGATGAAACCATTCATACACACATCATTTGGGTACCTAGGGCTTGAGAATAGGTCTAACGAAGACCTTAAAACCATGTCCCATACCTAAACCATCACTCTAAGACACTTATGAGTATCTCTACACCACATATACATGTTTCCCATCCTATCTCCATGTTCAAAAACTCATACACACCTATACTTCATCATACCATACCATACCTACTTGATAGGATTCACAAACAAACATCTTGAACATGTTTTCTTCACTAAATATGACTTCCATCACTTTGGCATACTTTTACACCTTCTATGACTTTCAAAACACTACATGACATCATTATAACATCTTCCATACCATCATCAGTCACTAATACACTCTAACAAGCTATGACATACTCAAGAACCCATACAACACCATCTTATCTCAACAAGACATTTACCTTGACTTGACACTACCAATCAATATTTATGTTTCTTATCTCTATTAACACCAATTCAATCAATTACAACTGCTAAAACATCATACTTTGACATCAATGGAAGCATAATGCCAACAATATCCCCCTTTTTCATTGATGGAAAAGCACAAAAGTAAAAAAACCCCTAAGGAATACACATGACATCAACTCATTCTCCCCATTTTGAAGTTAATGATAAATAAAAACATACCCACAAAATCTTATCTTATCATATTAGGCTCATATTTTGGTTGGAAACATTAACCAAACAAGATAAGTCCATTAGACCTTTTCAATCTCTAATTTTGACACCTTATATAAAGAACACAACTCCCCTAATCAAATACACTTTTTCAAATTTAACTCACACCTCTATCATTCTCTTATCATCATACCATTGGATCCAAAATTATTAAAATAATTCTCAAATATTACTAAACAAGAAACAATCATGCTTACCTTAGTAACCAATTGCATTGTTATAACTTCGATCCTTGTCTTCATGAGCTTCACTAAGTTGCTTACTTTTCAATGAGCTAAGAGAAATTTGATTAACTATTCTCGAGTTCATAATCATGAAAATACCCCCAATCCTTTTCATCTCCCTAAATCATATAATAATTTACTAACCGCATTTCATACCTTGTGAAAATGGTACATACCTTGCATAAGATAACAACCTTCTTATAGGTCTTGAAATCAATGCATCATCTTCAATTACTGCAACTTATGACTTGACACACTATCCTCCTACTTCAATAACTATATTATTTTCTTCATGGATTGATAACATCAAATTCTCCCATGTTTTCATTCTTACCTTGTATGTATCGGGTATCATTCTTCTCAAAATCAGTGCTTGATCCAACCACAACATCTTCCTAACATCAAATATTGTCAACTCCTCAAGATAATGCTTCACATTCATAACCTAGGCCTCAAGGCACAAATTTTAATTCAAACATGCACTCACAAATAAATCAAGATTAAAACCATCAATATGCTAGGGATTGTCAAACTCTCCCTCAGTCCAAGGCCTCTCCAAGATGTTCTATAGAAAACTTTAAATAAAACTCAACTAGATAAGGAAATGATCATCATACCATGAACCTATTGATGCAAGTGATGCCAAACTTCCTTGAAAATAGTGCTAGAGTTGTAACCTCAAAAATATATATTCAGACCCATGAGTACTTATATCTTGACATGCGTCTTATCATCATTTTTTTAGTTACTAAAAGAAAAGCTTGTACCATTAGACCAAGTATAATTTTATTGCATTACTCTACCTCCATACTTTGTATTACTCTAACTGTACCTTCAAACTTAGATCACCAAAATAAGAGACTCTAACTTCTATCAACCTATTTGAATTCCTTTAATCCCTTCATGATCAAAAATTATGATACCCTACTTACTAGGATTGCAAGTAAAATTATTTTGATCTTTGAACAATATGGAAACAATGCACATAACTTGAGTCATATAGGGAACACATTCCTTCAAAATTATCAACATCATGCAACATCTCTCCATGCATTTGAAAGTCTGATCAATTCATCATAAATAATGAATGAAATTTTTCTTCACTTGTCCTTCACAACTATCTTTCGAGTTCTTCATATGCATATGACCTTAAGACACTCTTCCATGATTCAAATCATAATTATTTCACTTCTTCCACTTGTATATCTACCTATTGAGCCTTCAACATGACTTCCTACTTATAATTCATAACTCTATTCATACCTCATGAATTATATTCATACCTTGTAATCATATACCTTTGGTTCATGGGGCTCAAACATCAACTTTTATAAACTCAAACTCTCATTGCTTAATTTCTCAAGGAATGCATACATCTCAAGATACATAAACATTATAAAAAAATGTCACAAGAATCATACCAACATCATCAAACCTTAATTTATCCTTGTGATTTTCAAACCATCTCTATGATTCCATACCCATACTTGTGGCACAAATATAGATCTATAAGAATATTCATACCTAATTCATAGCTCTTGAACCTTCATACCAAACCTTGTAACTTCGTGATTGAGTCTTCACATATCATACAAGATCATTCCTATTTTCTAATGACCTTATGACACCATTCAAGGCCTTAAACATGTTTCATATTGGTTGACTTCCATCTTATCCCACACACTTACTAGAACAATATAAAATTTTAATAAGGTCTTGAAAACAGCTTCATGGCTACATAATTCCAAAATAAATTGAATCATACGTGGGAAAATCATTCACAATGTGATCACGATTTCCATAAACCTGCAACACACTTATAAGGCCTTTACACATCTCAAATCTTATCAATAGTACCTTACAACATTACCTAAACTTAAACATGGTTTCACATATGCAGAATAAGGCTAAAAACTTACATCACCTCTTCATATCCTCATACTTCCTTAATGCACTATAAAATTTAAATATCATCATCTTCACATAACTCATAGCATAACATCATGGAACACTCCTAAATCTCACTTTGATGCTTCCAAAGAATTAATCTTGATGTTCAAACTAGAGACCATGCTTCCCAAATTTGACTCTTACATCCCAAGACAGTCACTGAGACTTAAATAAGGTCTTACAACATTACTTCAATCTAACTCATGAATAACTCATCACCTCAAGACTATTATTCTAGTTCCATATTCTCATACTCTTCTCAAGACACAAAAACATTATGAACATACCTATGAAAATCTACATGCATATAAAAATTTCAATCTGTTAAAAATAGCACATTTATCCATCTTATATCTTTATGTTATAAAAATAACACAAATTCATATTGGTATTTTAGACCAATCACCATCTCAAGGAACGCATACCTATATCATATTCAAAACATAATCATTATGATTTACACATGTTTATATTTTTAACACTTGATACCTCTAAGAACAACTTGAACCAATTCATCATACTAGACACACCTTATTAGCATCTTGAAACACTCCTCTTGATGCTAAAAATGATACTTCATACTGATAATATCATAGACCTTCCTAAACATGGTTCATACTCTTTAATTCTTTCTAACTACCCTCAAGTCATCATATATCCTTTGTAACATGATTTCTTGACTATCACATGACTGATTAGACCTTCACACAACTCAAATAGTCTATCACATCTCTAAATGAGATCTTAAGACATCACATATATACATGTTCAACTCTATTAGACTAGTAAAAACCTAAATAAGATCTTGAAACACTCACATAAGCTCCAATGTACATGTCACAAACCTTTAATCAACCTACACACCTTTGATGTTTCCTTCACGAGAAAAATAACACTATGAAAAAAATACTGAAAAACTTCACAACATACCTCATGACTCCATGACTGCAATACCATAAATTCATATCTTCAATGCATCCACTCGATCTCCCCTATCTTCATCATTCCTCCTAGTTATGAATGTCTCTAAGAAGCTTAGTAGAGACACAATAAGTTATATGGATCTAGAACAACAACCTTAGGATATTATAAGACCTCCTTGACATCCGTGATACCACATTTTCATCCTTCTTTAGATAAGTAACTTGTGTAAATCCTTGACTTTATCCAATAACTAACTTAGGTAGGTTTTCTTGATTTACTCTTGGTTCCCATGCCTTTTCTTTCCTCTTCTCTTGTACTCTAGGATCCTAAAACCTCTTGTTTTGTCTTGAAGGACCATGAAAACAAAACTTTGCAATATGACCAACATGATTACAGTTATAACACACAAATTCATTCTTACCTCTTGACTGGTATGAATTGAAACTCCTTCCATGATTCCATGAGTCCTCATACTTGAATGACTTTCTACATTATTTTTCTCTATGTCTAAAACCATTACAACTATAACAATAACCATTAAAGGACTTCTCATACCTTGAAGCATTGGGTTGTCTAACATACCTTGTCTTCTCATATCCCTTAAATTTTTCTATTTCTGATATCCCTTTGAATTTGGACCATCAACCTCCTTACTCTGAGTGGCATCTTCTCGAATTACCTATTTACCTTTTAGGTTCTTCTTGAACCCTAGACTAGTCCTATCTTCTACAATCCTATGACCATATATTAGGTCATCTAGATCCTTGGAGATTTTCTCAAATCTCTAAAATTATCTTTCTTTACCACATGCTTCATCAATTCTCCCTATAGAGATACTACTTATTTTTCAAATCTGATGGACTCTTCATCTTTAGAATTTAGGCTTGTATTATAGTATACATCTGAGTCTCTAACTATTTTATGATATTATCATACTCATTTGGTGTATTTAAAATTCTTCTCCTCAAAGAACATGAATCTTTTCTTTGTACTCATTGATTTGTTTCTTGAGTTTCTTGTTCTTATTTTTTTATTCTTCAATTCTTCTTAGATACATATCATCTCGGTTTAAATATTAGCCTCTTATTATTTTGAATGGATACATAAGCAGCCATATATGGAACCTTCATTCTTATAGCTTCCATATTTTTTTCCTTGAAAAGGAATTCATTTTTAACCTCTTTATGATTAGATTCAGAATCATAATTAACATCATAAGCATCACTACTTACCTCTGATGAGCTACAATCTTCGTTGGAGTAAAATATTTTCTTGTACTTCTTCTTATCCTCAAACTTCCTTCTTCTTACTCTTGTAATACCTATGGAACTTATTGTTTTCATAATGATAATCATCATGATCTTTTCCCTTATTATTTTGAGGACATTTGTTTACAAAATTTCCAATATCTCCACAGTTGAAACACTTGAAGGGAAACTTACCCTTATACTTTCTTGAACCTGTTTTCAAATTCCTAGCAAACATAGAAATCAACTTATCATCATCAATGTCATAGATATCATCATCTAAATTATTATTACCTTTTTTATTCTTCTCAACTATGAAGGTTTCTTCCTTATTGGGGGTTTATCCACACATGTCCTCATCTCATAAGCAAAAAGATATCATGGAGTTCATCCATCAACATAGTACTCAAATCTTTAGCTTCTTCTATAGTTGATACTTTAGGATAAAATTTAGGAGTGAGATATCTCAACACCTTTTGTACCACCATATCTTATTTTTCATCTTCTCCTAATCCTCTAATGGTATTGACAACTTGATCAACTCTGAGAAGATATGCACCAATGGTTTCTTCTTCTTTCATCTTCAAACTTTCAAACTGATTTCTATAGGTTTGTATATTTTCCAACTTCACCTTGGAGTCACCTTTATAGATCACTTATAGATTTTCCAACATAGCCTTATTTGTAATACATTACATCACCTTGACAAACTTTGACTCTTCTAAACCACACAAGATAACATTCATAGCTTTAGAATTATCATTACTAGCCTTCTTACCCATTACATCAATTGGAGGGTTTTGAGGAATGGTCTATCCCTTTACAAAATATATTCATATATCACATTCCAAATAAATGATGTGAGTTCTCATCTTGATACTCCAAAAATCATAATTTTTCCCATCAAACATAATAACTTTTAGTAGAGGAACCACTTTGCTAACTCACCATTTATGTGCTTCAAAGGATCACCTCAAGCTTGTTAAGATTGCTTCAAAGGCCCTACTCTAATACCAATTAATGGAAGTAGAATCACTTAGGGTGGGTTGAATCAATAGGAAATAAAATGTTTCATTCAATAAATAAAATTCAACCATTAATCATTCAATTAGTCGTTAAGCATCCATCGACAAGAACATTAGCACAAAAGAGAAAATGAGAGTGCAAAAATAAAAGAACACCAAATGTAAGTGGGAAAATCTCAAAGGGAATAAATCCCACTAAAACAAAACTTCATTATATATATTGTTTAAATTTATCGAGTATCAACTCAATAAGAACACCAACCCCTAGGTTTAGTGAGGCACCAACCCCACAAGAAGCACCAACCCCTAGTTTAGTAGAGAACCAACCCTTAAAGGAGGAAAAAAACCCAAGATAACTTAACACTAAAAAAATCCACCTGATATGTGTTTCACCACTAAAAACTTTCTATAAAAGCGAAGATGACTAAATGAAACTCTCTTTCCTTCTTCAAATTTTCTCTCTAGGTCAGCTTGCTCTATATTTCCTTCACCAAGCTGAATTAGGACCAACCACCTATCTCGTAAAAACCTAAAAATACTATATAAAATATTCACATACTATTTTCCCTCTCTTTAATTTCATACATACGTCCTTAACCTATTGTAATCACCCTTCTAGCTCACACTTGTCTCCTCCTACTCAACTAGCTCAAGCTTTCTAATTTGTTATTATACCTATCTCATGCTTATAAATCATCTAGGTCATCTATGATAGAGTAAAATATATCACCACATAATAAAATCATAAAAATAAAACCCATAATACCATATAGGTTTCCAACATCATCTACTTCCATCTATAGCTCCATTAGGACTCAAGAAGCCCTAAAGCACCAAAACAACCAACTCACCAAAAATGAATGTTCTAGAGAAAAACCACCTTCACCTAAAAACAACTTATACATGTTTTATAAGCCTTAAAAAACCTCCAAAACCATGAAACATGCTACACCAACATCTCACCTCATGAAGCCACTCAAGAACAAGCACAAACAAATTGCCTCAAAAACTAGTCTTCAAAGATCAAGCCATAACTTCATCAAATCTCATCAAAAATGAAAGTTTGATATACCAATGGAAATTTAATGACCTATGGGTCATAAAAAAGTCATATTATTCCATAAATCATACTAAAGATCCTCCGAAAAATCTTCTCGCAACCAGTCACACGAACCTACCTATAATCGCCCCAAAACCAGTCTTAAAAAATAGGACACAATAGACATCCTAAGATCTCAACCATGATATAAAACCATCATGTAAATGAATAATATCTCCCATTATTCCTTAAACACCAATTTATTCACCTTTTTCAATGGAAAATTTGGAGAAAACTAAAAATCTGAGAAACTTACCCTATTGAGTGGGGTCCACACACTTTAAAAGCCTCTAACTTGTACCTAGAGAAACCTGAGAGAGTCCTATACATCCTTAAATAATCATAATATAAAAAAATTCATTTTTAGGAATGTACCATGAAGTTATTCTACATTTCTCTAGACCTAGGGTATTAAGAGGGTTTAAAATTTGTTTACCTTCTCAACGATTTTGCATACAATTTTGACAATCAAATGACCTCATTATACTTGGAAAATATTATTTTTATACCTATTAAAATATACCCAAGATCTTGGGTCCCCACGAAAATCACACACATGCCATTGAGCATCGAAATTCAACTTTGGGCTCAAACTCTTAATTCTAGGAACTCGTGCGAGTAAAAGGACTTATCTTGTAAAATCTTCATTAGTGGGACATGGAATTTAGACCACACCTTCATATAAACCTTCCAAACATTCTCCAATGCTCACCTTTTCTCAAATACACTCATAAATGTTTACTCCACCACACTAGAGCATGTTTCCTCAAAGACTAGATCTAGGAACATACCTAAAAACTAACTTTCCATAAGTATATTCTAAGTAATGACCTCAAACTTATCTAAAACCTAAACCATAACTCTAAGAAAACTTTCCACATTTCTAACATAAATCACATTTTCATACCTATCTTAAATCGTACATGCACACCTCATTAGGTCACCTAGGGCTTGAGAATAAGTCTAGTGAAGACCTAAAAAACCATGTCCAATACCGAACCAAAACTCTAATATATTATTGAGTGACTTTACACCTCATATATATGCTTCACATGCCCTCACCATTCTCAAAAATATCATACACACATATACTTCATCATACCATACTTACGATAAGGCTTCACAAGAAAAGCACCTTAAACATGTTTTATTTCACTAAATCTGACCTCCTTGTCACTTTGGCACACTTGTACAAGTGCTAGGAATTTCAACACACTACATTTCATCATCAAAACATCCTTCATACCTCTATAGGTCACTAAAACAATCCAATAAGATAATACACATCTCAAGAACCCATGTGCAACATCATGCAATATAAATAAGACATTTACCCTCACTGACACTACCAATCAACCTTCATGTTTCTTCCCTCTATTGAAATCAATGCAATCAATGAGAAATCCTACAAAATCATACTTTGACCTCATTGACAACACAATGCCAACACAAATTGTTAAATTTTGTCGTAACATAGATAGAATACCTAACAAGGTATTTGGAGCTTCAAGAATGCATAAGAAGAGTCCAACATTGGTATGGAGACCTAATTTAGTAAGGACTAATCATGTTTAGTCCAATAATCTAGATGAATTATCTACAAAGGTAGAGTAAGGATCTGAAATGAAGAATTTCAAGAAGGCAGATCATGTTGATACGAAGAAGTAGGAATCTAAGTCCGAAATATTATCATGAAAGTAGATCTTATTGGTGAGGTCAAGGAGGATAAGAAAATTAATTTTTTTAAGAATCATGCCATAAAGACCCTATGAAGAATGATCAAGAAACAATCAAGATGAGTCCTAATTTATCTACAAGTCTTAGTGGATTGTTTTCCATGAAAGATAAAAAATTAGACGCGTTTTAGAGCTCTAAGAGAACATGGTGTCATCTAATATAGAGAAGGAAAATGATGCATTCATCAATCCTAAAGTGCCTAAGAAGACTAGGAGGTCACCAAATTCAATCTATCAACCTCATGCATGTAAATTGATTTAAAAAGTCATGGAGATGTGGGAATCTTTAGATTTTATGATGTTTTATAGCCCTAAGAGGTTTCAGGTGTGTTCATTATGCTTCTTGAAGGCATCCATCTCTCAAGAGAATCAATGTAGGTGTATTTTTATCTTGATAGATAAAAAAGGTATAGATGTTTGAAGTCCAAATGAGGTATTTTTATGTTGGCTTGATTTTTTTGTTCAAATCGTGAAATGTTGTTGTAAGTGGAAGGCATCATGGTGGTATGTTGCTAGGATATGTACACTAAGAATGGTTAGTGTTGGATTTGATTGTTTGAAGCTTACTCGAAGCATGTTTGGACTCAAATTTAACTCAATAATACTATGGAAAGGTATGTAACTATGGATAGGATTAATTTCATTTTGAAATATAGTTTTATACTTTCATGAAGATGTGTCATAAGTGAACAAGCATCAAGAAGATCTAGGTTTACAGAATTAAGGTTGCAATGTTGTGGTATCATCATAAAAAGGTGTGTATCACTCTTTTAGTAAGTGGGAGCTTGAATAGGAGGCAAGTAGATGGAATGAGAAATTGGTGTGTATTCAAGAAGATGGTGTTTTAAGGCCTAATTTAGGTCTATACATAAAGATTCATTCATCAAAGGTGGCTTAAAGGATTTAAAAGATGTTAGATAGTTATAAGAAGGTATTTGATCTTTGTGAGAGAGTATCATGAGCTCCTAGATAATGTTTAAAGGCATTTTGTGTTGTTACACAACCTTGAAGTATGTAATGTGCATTGACCGAGCTTAAGTTTGTGCCTTGTGATCATATTTTGGTTTGATTCCTTATGAGAATGTGATTGGTGGTCATGAAGACTACAATGAAGCCTTTAAGAGTTTTTTTCATGTTGTAATCGGGAGTGAAGATATGATAGATTTCGTCCATAGTGAGATCGGGATTGAAGATTAGTTATAGTTATAGTCATGTTTAAGACTTGAGAATATGTCTCACTGACTTAGAATGTGGGTTGAAATGCATGGAAGAGTTTTTAGGAAACTTAGCATGTTTGTGAAGATACTGAGAAATGTATGTTTGTTATTTAGTGAGACCATTTGAAGTATATGATGTGCTTGTTTGAGTAGTGATATGTGTTTTGAATGCATTGGTCTCTGTTAAGACCAATATGTATTAGTCAAATATGTCTATAAAATTTTGAGTAATATAAAGGAAAAAATTGTTCCATTTAATCATTTCTAAGGTTAATCTTAGGTAATTGAAGGCATGATCACTAAGTATAGTCATGATCATATATGTCTCAAGAAGGAAGCTGATAAGAACTGTAGGTATGTGTTCCAAAAATATGTATGTTGTGCTGTTCTATTCTTGGTGTTATATTACAATGAAAGGATTCAAGAATATGAATGATGGATTGAGGGAAGTTAGAAAGGATTGAAGTGTATGATATGCATAAGGTTGTGTTGCTAGAAGGTCTAAGATTTATTTCTACGTAAGTTGAAAAATTCAAGAAGTACAAGTGAGCATATTTATGCTACAAAGAGTTGAGAAGGAAAATATTATAGGTACAGTCATAGATATTCATTATGAGGTATGTATTTATGTGTTGTTTTGTAACTAAATTCATGATGACCATCTAAAATGATTATACAATATACAAGATTTTTAGGAAAATACATTTTGAATAATTATCATGAAGGTGTATGAAGGCTTGAAAGAAGAGTTCAACAATCTTGAAGAATGAGATAAGCATGTTCCAACTTGGAGTATTAGGTGACCTTATTTGGGTCTATGTCGAAGAGAAAGATTGAAAGTCGGAAATCTACACATAATTATTAAAGTTTGTTAGTCATAAATGAGTATATGATTCTATTTTGATCCTTGATTACAATTGAAGCCATGAGGAAGACTTCAAAATTACTTGTATGAGTCATGAAGGAGTGAATGATTCAAGGGGAGATTTTTAGAAAACACAAGCGCGAGAGGGCAGGGGTGTATTAGAGCTTCTCAAAACTTTAAAAACACTTATAAATCTGAAAAATTCATTTAATATTGATCACTTTTACCATGAGGGAACAATAACAGTCACACATAATAAATTAATAGGAAAGAACACACGAACACAATGTTTAATGTGGGAAATATTTAAAGGGAGAAATACCCGCTGAAATCAATGCACTGTGGTGAACAATTTTTCCTACAAATATTATAGAGATTTTAATTTTTTAAGCACCCACTCAACTTAAAACATCAACTCCAATAAATTCTACAAGCACCAAATTTCATGGAAGAACCAAATCCCTATTTTCCTAATCATCTACGTATACTTTACAATATTTTGGTCACCTTCATCTAGTTTCTTGAATCAACAAACCGTGATCTCTTATTTAGCTCATTCATGTTTATCTTCCTTCTTCATTCACCTTGATTCAACTCTTTTATCATAACTTCATACTTTGCTACAACCATAGTCTTCAATTCCTCTTTTTCACATGCATATTTTTCCTTCATTCACACATAAATAAACTCATCCCTTTCCTCTCTCGGTACATAATTCTCAACAGCTCATACCTCAATTAATAGTGCCTTCAAGACATATATTTTTATATATTAATTTTTCCTCACACATACAGGATGAGCATCCTCCAATGTAGTAATCTAAAATAAATATTTTTAATACACTCATAGTTATCTTTATAAATGAAAATAACATAATATTTCACTTCTTCAACTTCATTTTCAATCTTCTTCAATTTCTAACTTCTCCAATTTGTACCAAAGGAGTTAGAGGACATCACTAAAAATATCAACATGTAATCATTACATTTACTGGAGATTAGTTGTAAGTAAAAACCTTTCCTAACCTGTCATGATTCTTCTCCTACTTATGAGAAACTTAAATACTCTCCCGAGCTCACCGCACATCCGAAACCCTTTGGGAAAATATTATTTTTCATTCGACATACTAACATATCAGAATCGTCACATTCCATTTTGTCTTCATTCCAACGTAGATTACTTTATCTAGTAGCAATCGTAACTCCTTCCAAGTGTTATAATGAAGTGTTCACGTGAAAATTCCTTCTCCTTCCTCTCTATAACCTTAACAACCTCTCTTTAACTTTTCAGCACTACTAGGTGCATGGTCTTCAAAAAATAGTCTTCAACATGGATGCAAGAGACTCACTTTTAGATCATGTCATGTAATGAAAATAATATGGATGAATCTTCATGAAGTTAAAAAACATCATCACATGTTTGTATTGCTTTAGGTCGGGTAGGAGGCCTCCACTTTAACCCATCTTCTTAACTAGGTCTACATAGTCATGGCATCTTCAAAATCACACAAAGTGATAACATTGCTTAACAAATAAAAATGTATGATATTTCAAAACTAATTAATTCTTGTATAATTTATCATGTGAACTCTAGTTCACTTTCACAGTCATCGAGTAACGCAACCACCTCATTCTCACCAAGATGCATTGATTACCTCAAGGTCCTAATGGAGTTGTAAACCCAGAAAATTATTCCTCACAAAATGAGTTGGTTCACTCATAAAATCACAAGATCATGGCTCATATGAAGCCTTTTCAGAAATAACACATCCTTGGGAATCTCATTAGGTTAATATCATTCATCATTTCAAGGTTTATAGCATGGATATGCTTACATTTCAAGGACTATTCATACTAGGTTTCAGGACACCAAAAACCATTTTTTTCCTAAAGGCTTCTAACACGCTAAATTTATTTTTCATGCCAAAAAAAAGGCTTATAATACTTCATAGGATACCTCTACTAAATATTTAATCTCTTGCTTGCATGATTTATGTGGATAATTACACATTTGCAGCCTTGTTTTTTAGGCCTACTTGATGACCAACTAGGAAAAATTTGATCATTCAAAATTGGATATTAAACCACCTCACCAAATGAAGTAATGAACTCAAACATATCATATTAAATAACTCTATAAACTATCAATGATCAAATTTTTATTCAACACCATGCCTTTATATCATTAACCCTTAAAACCAACTTGACTAGTTTTGGCTCTTCTATCCCTTATGCGGTAGGCCATCTTGGTTGAAATGTTTCACCAAATTTATTTAAAGAACACACCTCAAAATTCTCATGGACACTTTCCGACATCTGAAGCTTTCTTCTACATCATAATTTTACTCTTCAACTCTTCTATGCATGATTGTACCATCAATTTTCTTCAAAATAGAGGTATTTGAGCACCTTACCAGTTGACTTGGAGAATGATACCACCACAAAAATGAAGTAGAAGGAATCCTAAAAATATCACATCATCAACTTATCTCATCCACATAATTTCATCATGAAAACCTTCACATTTTTCCTACGACTATAAAGATATGGTTTTAGGAGGGTTTGGGACCTACTTGTGTTCTTAACGATCATTCATAAAACATAGGGCATCATTTTAGCTCATTCCACTTGTAAAAGGTTATATACTCCATGCTCCAAATTTGATGAATATAATAGGTCACCATGTAAAATTTTAAAATTCCAATGAGAAACTCAAAATCAACCCTCGGGCTAGAAATGACCATTTTGAAATCTTGATAGGATTAATGCTCAGTTTTATTGCTTCTCCCTTTCAATTTTGAATTGAAATTTTGACCAGAGAGTTGTATTGAATTCCTTCAAATGCCCCAATTCTTATTTAATTATATAACTATCTGAAACTCATCATCCACCATGATTTGTACATGCATACCTAGTTTGTTCTCAATAATATGCTTGCAAAAGACCTTAATCATGCCTCCAACACTTGAATATTGACTTATGAAAACTTTGACATCATCTCTAAAATTTTACAAGAAATTTCTCATACTTATATTGCTCTCCATTATCTTGATTTTCCTCATACTCTAAGCCATGCTTGTACTAGGTCTTAGAATTATGCCTAGTTGAGCTTGTTTCACCTCATGTTTCATGAACCTACCCTATTTTCCATCATGAACTTGTCTTAAAATACCTTCTTCATGTTCTTCATTCCATAACCATGTTTCTCTATCTATTTCATGTCTTTGATACACCATACTAAGTCATTCGATGACTAGGTCTAAGGATTAGGCCTCTTTGGACCAAGATAGGATCACTCATGTCACTCATGCACCCTTGTGTACACCATGTTGATTATATCACCTCATCACACACCTTCTAAACCATCTAATACATCATCCTAACATGTTATCACATCACCATTATGCCTCTACAAGTCACTAGCTACTCAAGAATCCAAGGCTCAATTAGTTGTTCTCAACCATGACACCAAGAAATCATTCCATGCCTTTCCTTTCCATGTCATAAACACCACAAAATTCCTCTTGAATTCCTTCATCCTCATTTTTAATTAATGATCCTTTTACATCAATGAAAATTCAACATCCACATGCCAACAATCTCCCCCTTTGTCATTGATGGAAAACATCCTAATTCTTCTCCCCTTTTTACATTAATGACAAAATACATACCTGTAGCTCATGGTCTTCATATTCATCAACTTTTTGGACCCATTCTTGGTTCTAAACATTAACAAAACGTTTTCATTCAATCTCACAAAGTTGATTCTCCTTCCTTGACTTTTTTTCTTCTTCATGCATTGAGATCATTATTTCTCCCCCGAGAATATGCCTTGATAGAAAATACATATGCCAACTATTTTATCTTTGAGTGACAACATCTTCATGATTCATAAATATTTTTATCTTCTCTAAATCAACTCTAAACTAGGATTAATTCTTTCATATATTGGTTGCAATTAGAATTTAGGAATTAGGCCCCTAAACAAAACCTTAAAATCAAGTTGATCCATATTTTTCCATCCATATAAGTCCATATAAATCATGGAAAAATCCCTTGTTTCTCCCCTAGGATCACTCTACCTCTATCTATCTGAATATGTAAGAATTAGTCATAATACCTTGACCTCATATCAAATAGGTGGGTTAGCATTATCACCTCTTCCCGGAGTTACTCTTTCAGTGTTTATGGCCTTCTTTGTATGCTATAGTGACTTCCTTGATCATAAATCTTTCTCCCCTGTCAATGTACTTTCCTACATCACTAACCCTTCTTTCCTAGCCTCATTGACACCCAAAGTGTATCTGAATAAGGATAAACTTTGTCTTTGTCTACTTTATGAGGTCTTTTGAGACCTTTAGCTCGCTATTAGAGCCCTAATAGCCTATAATGTACCAAAACATTACAATATTTACTCATACATGTCCTTCTACACACTTGGATTCTCTTCTCAAGGATGATAATCATTCTAGCTCCTTGACACTTAAAAACACCTACTTGGACATTATAATTAGCTCCACCTACCTCAAAAAATGTTAGGTTTCTAACAACATGATGTAGTATTCTAAGACAGAGCAAAGTGTTTCCTCATACTATTCTTGAAATCTTACAAGCATCAAATTAGAGGGATAATGGTCATTTTAAGCTATCCTCAAACTCAATGATCAACTTAAACCATCATGAATCAATCAGTATATCTGTAATCGGTTATTTCATGACCATACAACTCTGTCACATCACCATGAATAATCTCAAAAATACATAACTTAGGATATGATGTATTTTCATAAGTTTGTAGTCCTCTATTAAGCCTTAAATCTTCATGCATTGAGCCCATAACCTCTTATCTTCATAAAACTGGGATGCATCATTTCCTACTTCTAATGATCATAATAATTCATAAATACAAAATATTTGCTTCATGACCTGTGTCATATACTTGATCCAACTTAAACTCCCCTTAAAATTCATATCACCTCATTCAAAGATTGTATATCCCTATACACCATATTAGACACTCTAAACTTTTAGTTGAGACAATCCTACACATCTCCAAGTAACCGTATATAGAATTTGGCACAATGTATACCACTAAATCATAACCACTTCACTATGAGTCATGACAAAGCCTTACCCTTCTTCTTGTATCCTCCATGAGGCCTAGATAAACTTGATCCACCTTACGTATGAAATTTATACTATGACACCACATCTAGCCTCATTCGGTTCACGGGAATACCTAGAAATCATATTTGAACTCTTTCATTAATGGTCCGATCAAGATTATTGACTTGTCTTCATTAATCAAGCATCTTTGTCACTCAATCAATACCTAAATAGGATCTTACACAAGTTGGAGATTTTTTAAGAACATAATGACTACTTTTTTACATCATATGTTTTCATGCAACACTTTTTGATGACTGATATTCTGGCATTTGTCTTCATAGCTGATTGTCATCTTAAATATTTACACAATTGATAATATTTCTGACTCATGATGACTTAACTTATCATATACAAATTTCAATTATCTCAAGTCTCTTTGAATTACTTCATGACCTTGTCATCCTTCACAAAACTATGATTGTATGCTTTTCTTTCTTTATAAGACCAATGGACATTTATGGATTGATGATCATAGTGACTTTCTTGAGTAGACGTAAACTTATTTACTCAAACCTAGGAGTATTTACTTCTTCTTCATGATGGAATTTACCTTCCACACCTTTAGGGCATACCACAACATCATAGCATTTGTATCTTATTCGTATTTCATTAGTATGAGACTAGACACTTGTTTTTTAAGATATCAACTAGACCATGGACCATTTCTTCTTGATGACTACCACAACCTTTAACAGATATGAAAAATAAAAACACATTCTTTATAGCAAGGACACTCACTTAATAATAAAAAAACATGTTGTATACCTTGAGAGTCCTTGATAGACCTTGACAGACTTTGTTTACTTATTTCATGATTCATTACTTGAAGACCAGGGTAGATATCTCAGCCCGCTATGCTTGATTAAGAAAAGACCTAGATCAAAGCTAGATGAAATTATCAAGAACATACTTAATAAACTTATGCACATATACGATCTCAAAACACTTTTTCACATCCTTTCAAATGTTTTGAGGACTTCTCATGACCTCTATACAAACTAAAAAAGATGAATCTTTTGATCAAACTAGTTATGACATTTATATGAATGATAGAGTGCAAACACACTTGACATTTATCTTTAGCAACATTAATTAAGTATGGAAACACAAACCATGTAACTGAATATACACACTTTTATTTACTTGAATAAACAAGCAAACCCTTCAAATACCTTATCCATACCAACCATGCACAAAGACATTATCAAGGGCTAAACACACATACCTTTCGACTTTTCAAATTTTTTCAATGTTGTTAATACCTTGATCAACACCTACTAATGGTAATACACCTTCAAGAACACACCATGCTTCTTTAAAATGGTAAATTCCTTCTAGAAGTCTACAAAAGACACAAATTTCTTATTGGATCACTAGAACAATATATAGTAATCACAAGAGCTCAAAGACTCTATCTTCTCTTTATCTACCTTTCGGACTCTCTCATTCTTCTTTAATTTACTCTTATGTGTGATGATTTCATCGCTTATGTCTTCATCTTTTGATTGGATTCCTAACACACACACATGATGAAATTCATCCATTTTCTCTCTCTTGATTATGGCTAAATGTTCATGAATTTCCTTAGGATTCTCCTCATCCTTCTTAGATTTATCAACAAATTTTGATATCTTTCATAACTTGGGCTCTCCTATGACTATCTCTGATTTCTTCTCATCTCTACCATCTTCACATGTTTTCTTCTTGTTATGATTTACCTCTTCCTACCTAGAGTTAGTTTCATTGACCTTGTACTTATGCTTAACGTTCTTCTTTCCAGTTATTGTCTCATACATGGCTGACTTGGACTCATTCTTAGGATTAGTCTTCATCTTAAATACATTATTAACTTTCCATTTAAAATCTTGACACTTACCGTTGTACCTAGAAGATCCATTTTTATAACAATTTATTTCAAAATGTCTATGTTCATAATAGTTGTAACGTACAAAACCATTTTTATTCTATATTGATGTGAATTGAGGTTCATACAAAAATTAGAAGTCTTGTGATCATGATATTTCCTATAAAAATTTCCAATATTGTTGTAATTATAACACACAACTGAATTTTCACCTCTAGGACCTACATTCCTCCAAATTTGACTAGATGGTTCATAGAGACAATACCTAGCAGTATGACCCTTCTCTTGATAGTTGAAACAAGTGATATTCCTTGATTTCTCATTTCTACAATCCCTCCCGTGGATGGTCATATTTGAAAATATTCCTACACTCCTTATATCTATGCCAAAACCATTACAGGTATAGCAATAGCCATTGAAATATCTTTCATACCTTGATGTATTAGGTTTCCTAGCTGAGTTGGACCTTCTTGAATTTGTCTCCTTGGCATTCTTCATGTTTTCTTGTCTATTTGGACCAGCCTTATCATATTCACACTTCTCCATAGGATCTCCTTTAAAACCTAGACTTTTCTTATCACTTATTTCTCTCTAACAATCCATTATTTCATCAAGAAATTCATAGCTATTCTCTAATATTCCATACATCTTCAACATGTTATTTTCTTCTTATAATTTAACTTTCAAGGATCTCAATTCTTCTTCATGTTATAGGTAAGCATATTACTTTTCTATTAGGGATTTTGACACACTCTAAACTAGATATTCCATCTCTTTGAGGGTTTGACTAAGTTCAATATCCATACACTTGTTTTTTTCTTTCAATCCATGAATTACAGACTCAACAATCTCAAACTTTCTTTTAAGAACTACTTCATATTTTCCAATGTTTTTTCTTCAAGGATATCTTCCAATATGTCAAAAATTCTTCATACAAATTGTTGGAAAACACAAGCACTGAGAGGGGAGGGGTGAATCGACTCAATTCTTCTCAAAAATTTGAAAAATCTTCTAAAGCTTAACAATCCATTTAATCTTGAACACATTTACCATGAGGAAATAATGACATTCAAACACAAGTAAGTAATATGAAATCACACATGAACACAATGTCTAATGTGGGAAACCCTTCAAGGGAGAAAAACCCAACAGAAATCAATGCACTATGTTGGAAACTTTTCCTATAAAGATTACAGAGATTTAAATTTTTTGAGTACCCACTCAACTTGAAACACCAACTCCAACAAATTTTGTAAGCACTAACTTGCATGGAAGCACTAACTCCCAACAATTTAGTCAAGGACCCAGTTGACCTTTTTCAAGCTCCAACTTCCATGGAAGATCCAAATCCCTATTTTTATAATCATATAATTAGAATTTGATTTTTTTATCACCTTCATCTAGTTTCTTGAATCAACAAATTGTGATTCCTTATTCATCTCCTTCATGTTTATCTTTCTTCTTCATTCACCTTGATTCGCCTCTTTTCTCATCGGTTCATATTACTGCAACCATAGTATTCAATTCCTATTTTAAAAACACATATTTTTCCTTCATTCACATATGAATAAACTCATCAATTTCTCCTCTCTTAGTTCTTGATTCTCATCAGCTCATACATCACCTAAAAATTCCTTCAAGACATCTCTGTTTACATACTCATTTTGCCTCACATGTACAAGGATAAACCTCCTCCAATGAAGTCATCCAAGAAAAATATTTTTCATACACTCATAGTTATCTTTATACATGAGAATAAAATGATATTACACCTCTTTAAATTAATCTTCAAGCTCCTTCAAATTCTAACTTCTCCACTCATACCAAAGGAGTTAGATGACATCACTAAAAA
This sequence comes from Taxus wallichiana var. yunnanensis, assembly GCA_018340775.1. Lineage (NCBI taxonomy): Eukaryota > Viridiplantae > Streptophyta > Pinopsida > Cupressales > Taxaceae > Taxus > Taxus wallichiana. The sequence continues at coordinate 165,872,876 of CM031236.1, forward strand.
CTGTCAACATGCAATCATTACATTTGTAGGGTGTCATATAAAATTATAAACCTTTATTTACCTATCATGACTCATATATTACCTATGAGGAACTTAAAAACTCTCCTGAGCTCACTCCACATCTGAAACCGCTGAAAAATATTCTTTTTCATTCATATGAACTGTCATATTCCATTTTGTCTTCTTTCCAACATAGATTCCATTGTATTCTTGCAAAAATAACTCATTCCAAGTGTTATAATGAATTTTGAACATTATAAATTCCTTATCCTTTCTCTTTATAACCTTTACAACCTCTTCAACTTTCCATTTTATAACAAAGTCTTCATTAGATCTCATATGCTCTACTAGGTACATGGTCTTCAAAAACTAGTCTTCAACTTGAATGCAAGAGACTTTTTCATGCAATGAAAATAGTATGGATGAATCTTCATGAATTTTAAAACATCATAACATTCTTGGATTTCTGAAGGTTAGGACAAGATGCTTCCACTTCAACTTATCTTCTCAACTAGGTCTACATAGTCATGGTATCTTCAAAATCAAAGTCACAATATTACTTCACCCAAAAAAACATATGATCTTTAAAAAATTCTTAATACTTGGATAATGTCTCATGTGACATATATTTCACCTTAAATTTCATGGAGAAACTCAACCACCTTCATTCTCACCAAGGCGCACTGATTAGGACAAGGTCATAATGGAGTTATGAACCCAAAAAACCAGTCCTCACAAAATGAGTTGGTTCACTCATCAAATCACCTAATCATGGATCATATGGCACATTTCTAGAAATCATTCATAATTTTTCATCTCATTAGGTTAATAACATTCATCATTTGAACGTTTATAACATGGATATGCTTGCATTTTTGGGACTATTCATACTAGTTTTCGGGACACTAAAAATATTTTTTTGTTAGAGGCTTCCAACACACTAAATTTTACTTTCATGCCAAACCCAAGATTATAAAACTTAAAAAGATACCAATAATACATCATAAATCACTTACTTGCATGATTTGTGTGGATAATCTAACATTTACAACCTTGTTTTTCAAGCCTACTTGGCATACTAACTAGGAAAATTTTGTTCATTGAAAATTGGATACTAAACCACCTCACCAAATAAATTCATGAACTCAAATATATCGTATTAAAGACCTCTATCAACTATCCATGCTCAAATGTTTTTTCAACACCATGCCTTTACATCATTAACCCTTAAACCCAACTTGACTAGTTTTGGCTCTTCTAGTCCTTAAGCAATAGGCCATCTTGGTTGAACTTTTTCACAAAATTTGTTCAAATAACACACCTAAAAATTCTCAAGGACACTTGGGTGACATCCAAGCTTTCTCTTACATCATAAATTTCATCTTTAACTCTTCTATACATGACTGTACCATCAATTTTCTTTAAAATAGAGGTATTTCAAGAATTTACTAGTTGTCCTCGAGAATGAGACAACCATGAAAATTAAGTAGAAGAAATCATCTACAAGCTCAAATAATAAACTTATCTCATCCACATCATTGCATGACCAAAACCTTCACATTTTTCCTATCACTTTAAAGAGAGGTTTTAGGAGGGTTTGGAACCTACTTCAGTTCTTAACGATCGTTCATAAACCATAGGGCATCCTTTTATCTAATTCCACTTCCGAAAGGTTCTAGGATCCATACCCCAACTATGATGAATAGCTTAGGTCACCATGCAAAATTCTAACGTTCCAATGAGCAACTCAAACTCAACCCTTGAGCTTAAAATGAACATTTTGAAAGCGCGATAGGATTCAAACTCGGTTTTCTTTCTTCTCCTTTGAATTTTGACAACGATACTCTATATAATTCTTTCACATTCCCAATGCTCATTTAATGCTATAATTTTATGAAACTCATCATCTACTATGACTTATACATGTATACCTAGCTTGTTCTCAATAATATGCTTCCAAAAGACCTCAATCATGCCTCCAATAGCTGAATCTTGTCCTATGAAACCTTCCACATCATCTATGTAATGCTATAATACATTTCTCATGATTATACTACCATGTCTTAGATTTTTTTCTCATAATCCAATCGATGTTTATACTAGGTCTTATAATTAGGCCTAGTTAAGCTTGTTTCACTTCAAGTTTCATGAACTTTCCTTGTTTTCATCATGAACCTATCTTAACATACCATCTTTATGTACTCCATTCCATTTCCATGCTTCTCTATTTGTTTCATGTATTCAATCCACCATACCAAGTCATTCATTAACTAGGCCTAAGGATTAGACCTACTAGACCAAACTATTCTCACTCATGCCACTCATGCACCCTTTCGTACACCATTCGACTATATAATGTATGGGTTATGAGCTTGAGCTGGAACTTTATCTTTTTTTCTTGAAGGTTTACCATTCACAAGGCTTGTCTTCATACACTTGAGAGATAAAACTTGTTAAAAATAATTTATACCACCCCTACCCGATGATCTCCATGCACAAACTCATAATAGCACTATACACAATAAGGAAAGAATTCCCTTTTCAAAAAAATCATTTCTTCCACTCTACCAAGTTGTTTTGCAAGTTTCTCAAGACAAAGGTCCTTGCTCCAACTATGGTTCCACATTTTAAAAGGTACCCAGATGGTTATGAGTATTTTAGCAATTTCCATTATACTTTTAAATATGCTCCTAAAGTTTCAAAACTTGAATCAATATCCAACACATAATATTTGAAATTTGTTTTCTATCTCACACTTTCCTAGCCTTAAACTCGTGTTTCAAGATCTAATCCCGGACTATCATAAATAACACAAAATTTATAAATGGAAAATCAAAATTTATTTTTTCTTAGCCAAATATACTACCCTACCATGATATATTCCAAATTTCAGGTCTTAATTCCTAAAAACCCATGAGATATACTCTTTTTAACATGGAAGACATTGTGTCAAACAAGTATCATGCAATCTCAGACGAGTGGGTAAAATAAGACATATCTCAAAAAAATACTCATAATCGAAGAAAAATCTTTTATACCCAATTGCACCATTATATTATTATCGTATGGTTAAAATTGCACGTGGTTTTGAGCTCATATGAAAAAGTTATGAACGTTGTCCCGAGACTAGTTTGCCCATATCAGTTTTCATAGCCAGTATGCAAGTTTCACATAGTTCACAAGAACATATAAAATTGAATTTATTTAATAAAATATTGCACCAATTCATGATGTTAACCTCTTATTTTAGCTATCTCTCTCTCTTTCTTTTTATTTCCTCTTCCTTTCTCCCGCCACTCTCACCTCTCTCATTGCCTACACCAACACCAACACCATTACCTTGCTCCTCTCTCTATTATTGCTTAGATGTATTTATCATTTTTGAGTAGTTATCCCAGATATTATTGTAATTAGCTTTGGAAACTAATTGATCGAGATAATCTATCATTGGTTAATACCCCTAAGATATTAAACCACTTAGGTTAAATAAATCGATAAAGGTAATGATAAGTGGTGAAGTAGTGGTAACACCAATAAGAAAATATAAAGGAAAATTGATAGATTGAAGGGTCATAATTGTGTTATAATAATGGTTAGTGAAGTTGTCTTATAAACAAAATCATTTATTCCACTCTACCAAGTTGTCTTACAAGTTTTCAAGACAAATATCATTGCTCCAACAATGATTTCACATTTCATAAGGTACCCATATGATTTTGAGGATTTTATTAGCTTCCATTAGACTATTTAAACATGCTCCTAGAGTTTCAAAACTTGAATCAATCTCCAACTCATGATATTTGACTTTTTGCCATCTCACACTTTCCTAGCCTTAAACTACGTTTAGGGACCTTATCTAGGATTTTCATAAATAACACAAAAATATACATGGAAAATCAAAATTTATTTTTCATAGAAAAATAGACTACCCTACCATGATTTATTCCAAATTTCAGATCTTAATTCCTAAAAACCCATGAGATATACTCTTTTTAATAGGGAAACATTTTGTCAAAAAAGTATCATACAATCTCAGACCAGCGGGTAAAACAAAACATTTCTCAAAACAATACTCAATATATAATAAACCCATTTTATACCCAATTGCACCATTATCTTATGCTCCTATGGTTAAAATTTCACCTTGTTTTGAGCTCATATGAAAAATTTATGAACGTTTTCCGAGATTGGTTTGCATGCATCAGTTTTCACAGCCATTATGCAAGTTTCACACAACTCACAAGAACATATTAAATTGACTTCATTCAATAAAATATTGCACCAATTCATAATTTTAACCATTAATACATGTAAATAATAATATTTAAAACAACATTGTGTTCATATAACTCAATCCAATATCATTAATGATTCAAATACATTCTTACATCAAAATTCTTCATACCATTCTTCATATTGTTCTTCTTACATTGTTTCTCCTCGCTAGAAGTTTGTCTCTTAGTCCTCCAACTTGAATTCGACCTCATACTCCCTTGGTTCTCTCTTGACCAAAAAAATCAGCTATATATCAATTTTATCTTAAACAAAGAACTTGTCTTATCTTCCTTGTTGAGATATTTGCTCAACTAAATGCTAGAATAGGTGAGTCGGTTTGAATATGGCTTGCACATAGTTATGCTGACCTAATATGATATAGGACAGCTTAAAAAACATATTCAAATAAATCTAATCCCTCTTCCTACGTATAATTCATGAAAACAACCCATATCCACCTAAGACACCCACTTTTACTCTTACTCATATAGTAAAGAGTTTATTACATGATAATACAAAATTCAAACATAACATAACCGGAGATAAAATCATTCAAACTCCAAGTACATGTTATCCATGCCTTGTATGGTTTATTCAAACTTTATTTATGCTCTCCAAACATCATGGAGTATGCTCTTGCATCGCTATATCACCTCATCACACACTTGTTAAGCCATCTAAGACATCATCCTTACATGTTATCACATCACCATTATTCCTCTACAGATAACTAGCTACTCAAGAAGCCAAGTCTCAATCATGACACCATGAACTCATGTCATGCCTTGTCCTGCCATGTCATAACCACCATAAACTTCCTCTTGCACTCCTTCATCCTCCTTTTTCATTATTGAGCATTTTACATCAATGGAAATTAAACATCCACATACCAACAAGCTTGTGAGAATATTCAAGACAAGTATGATTAGTCTTAGGAAAATTTGAAGATATGATGATGACAAAGTTTCTTTGAAAGGTTTGTAATGCCTATATGATACAAAATGTGTTCTTCAAGTAGGATTTACAATGATGTGTTTCAAGAAGAACAAGTGAATTTTGTAGTTTATCAAAATGACAAGGTATGTTGCAAATTTTTTTTGATGATTTGATCTATTACAATATGAGAGCTCCTAAAAATAATCGAGGTCTTAAAATTTGGGAAATATAGAATTAGAAATTATATTGACCAATTTTAGTTGTGGTATGGATCCTAAAGCAAAGTTGAGTAACAAGATGACAAGTGAAATCTGGGCACAAGGATTGTGAAAGATGATTACAAAATGTGTGTTTTAATATCATGTTTAAACATGTTTACAATAGATGTTTGAAGACTCAACAAGTAGATATACATTTTGGAGAGTGTTAAATTAATAATAGAGCTTAGTAATGTCTCTTAAGACCTAATTTAGTTTTGTCTCTTGAGAAATGGATATTGGTCCGCTAGACCAATATGTTCGTTAAACCTTCCAGTGATATGCTTGATATGAAGATCCATATAATTCCATAAGAGTTTGTTTCCTAAGGTACTCGCATAAATTTGGTTGTGTTCAATGTATATAGAGGATTGTCTTAATTGACAAAACACAAAGGGAAATAAGTATGACATAGTACAATGAAATTGTTTGACATGTGTTTTTCCTTTTGGTTAGAGATTCAAATCTTATAAGGAAGAAATCTCCAAGGTATTTTTGTAGAGGTCTATTATAATTGATTGCTAGAAGATGATTAAGCTGAGGTGGAATGATGAGAAGTTGCATTGGTTTGAGTTCGATTCTTCAAGATAAGGTGAGTTATTTTAGGAATAATTCTTGTTGATAGGGGATCTATCAATTTTATTTGAGCTTTTATGGTCGATGTTTATTGATACAATTATGGTGTGTGAAAAATTGTCTTCTTTGAAGGTGTATTATCCTAGGGGAGAATGTGTTGTATTTATCTCAAGAAGGGAGGTAAGTAGATTCTATGAAGGCATATAGCAATTCAAGACATTCATAAGTGGCAAGATGAGTTCAAGGTATCATTGAAAGGTAAGAAAGGTTATTCATTCTTACTAGAAGTTGGTTTTTGTGCACTTTGGTGTATGTCATGAAAATTTTGATCAAGATTTGAGTCTCACTTGGAAGGTATGCATTTGTTGAGGTGGAGCTCGAAAGAGTCAAATCATAAGAGAAGAAGGTCAAATGGACATTTTTTGTTTTAGTTTATTTTTGTAACCAAGGGTGATCCTATTATGTTGTCGGAAGAATGATAAAATCATGATATTGCAAGAGTGTTGTTTTTTCATTTATGTCAAAAGGGGAAGAATGAATTGATGGTACGTGTGAGTACCTTAGGGTAAAATTGAGTTATTTTTCTTTTTCATCAATGGGTTTGACATCAATGACAAAGGTGGATATTTTTGGCGTTATGTTTTCATTGATGTCAAAAGAGTGTGTATGTGGTTTTGTCATTATTGTCTGAGTTTCATTGATGTCAAATGAATTAAGATGCATGAAGGTTGATTGGTAGTGTCTTGAGTGGTCAAGTTTAGTTGCTTGATCTTATTGATGTTTCATGGTGTCTTGAGCAATGTGGTGTCTTACAGAGGTAGTAAAGTGGTGTAGTGATTCTATATTGATGTCATCAATTTTTTGAAAGATCTTGTAGTTTAGAAAGAGTGGAAAAGTGATGAGGAGGTTATTTTTGTTATTACAAGCATGTGCAAGGTGCTTAATTATGAGGCCTAATCAATTGGATGAGGTATGAGATGCTGGAGTACAGGTATTTGGAAATTATTTGATCTTGGTAAGAGCATATTAATCATGTAGATGAGGTATTGAGACACTAATAAGTTCTATAGAGTGTTGGTTCATTGATTGGACATGGTTTTGGGTCCGCACTAGACCTAATCTTAAGCCCCGTGTTGTTAGGAAATACCCTATTTAGTGTGTACATTATATATTAATGTGTTTGAGTGATTATATTATTAGGATCAAATATGTGGAAAATAGTAGTGAGTTGTAACAACTCACGCATCAAGAATTTTTTTGAGGAATCATAAGGATTTAATTATTTATGGTTGTTTGTTATTTTATAGCAAACAATAACCTATATATCTATATGTTGCACATTGAATATGAGTATCAAGTTTTTTTTCTAAGATCTGCTACTGCACCTTCATCTACCATCAGAGTGATGTTATTTTGCAGTGTGACAGGTGAATAATTGATTTGGAGGGGAAACTATAAATTCTTTTTTTCCTAAATTATGTTAGTAGTGTATTGTTGGCAAAATTTAAGAATCCGTGCATTTTTATGGTTTGACTTACATCTTTACATTAGCATATATCCTAAGGGTTCGACTCAGCCTACATACTTATTCATATATGTTTCCTCTCTCCACTAAAGGATGCTTGTAGAAGAAAGAGCACTAGTTTGCCAATTTGTCATTGTATGATGTATTTTCATTTCAAATAATTTGCATCAACTTGACCAACATCCTTCTCTCACAGGGGTTCATTTTTTCCTTAGAATGTTTGGTGAGAAACCTTGTGACAAAATATTTCACACCTTTCTCTTTACAACATTCACACGATTCTATCCATACCTCTTTGGGTCGTTTCTTTTACCTACCGCTTTTTTTTTATATCCGACTTCTTAGACCTGAATGTAAATAATTTGTATTAGATGCCTCCATATTTTTATTTTGATCAAGTTCCATGGTTATTTTATTAAGCCTCGATATATGCAGCTTCCTTAGTGGAGATCCCATTCATGTGGTGCATAAGAATGTGTCTTGAGAAAAATTATCATCTAATACAAATCGGTTGCTTGACAGTTATCATTAATCTCTACATAGTTCATGGGGTTCCATTCTCATCTCCCAATCGTGTCTCCTATACACAACAATATACAGTCCATGTAAGCTTTAAGTATTCAGAGCATGTAAGATTCATCTCCATGTATTCATCTAATTTAGATAGGATTCCTTTAAGACATATTACATTGGGGTGTGTTCCTATCTTGTAATTTGTCCTTTTTCCCTCCAATTTTTTGATAGGCCTTGGGATTTGGTATTTCCCACCATTGTGTATTTTTGGTATGTATTTTTCATGTTTTATTTTGTACGCATATAATAATTTGATTCTTTCAACTAGTTTTTCATCGTATATAGTTATGTTTTGATCAAGATATTTTATCATATCTTAAAGCTATATCGATGTTAATAGTAAAAATAGTAATTTGTGTATACCGTGATAATAGGGTCATAGTGTCAAAATTGATTCATTGTAAAAGTTCAAAAAAAATTAAAAATTTCCTTACAGATGTATTTTCAATGGAATCCAACATCCGAGTTGTAATTGAGCCTCAAATAAAAATCAAGATGAGTTAAGCAGCGTCACATTGGAGGTTAGAGGAAATGGAGGATGGAGGGAAATCAATGCCTCTCATCAGTCACCAATGACGAGGTTTCATATAGCATTGGTAGCACCTTTTTTACTATTTCAGTTGTTTGCATTGAGTGGCGTGTGAAGAAATAAAAACATGGTATTCATTCTCTACTAAATTTTGAAATGCGAAGGATCTACATTTTGGAATCTATGAATAGTTGTATATGAGGGCATCTAAACTAGAGTGATCCTCTAGCTATTGAGATTCTTTGATTTTCATACTTCTAACATCGATCAGCCGGAAAAAGAGTGTTCGCTGGAAGTGAAAGTGGGAACTGTTGAGTTCGCATATGTAGGTGAATTGGTGGAAGTTTGATTATCTAGTATGGGATTCACTATGGTGAAGTGGATTGGTCATGTGTAATAAGATATAGACAACAAGATCCAAGCTAGAAGTATGCAAACCTAAAAGTATGTGGAGGCATAAGATTATGTTTCCAATTTTTCGATGTTCTTCCCTCCATGGTTGCACTAAGGGGGATGTTAGGAAATATCCTACTTAGTATGTACATTATATATTAATGTGTTTGAGTGAATATATTGTTAGGATCGAATATGTGGATCAATGAGTTATAATAACTCGTGTATCAATAATTTTGTTGAGGAATCATAGAGATTTACTTGTTTATGGTTGTTTTTTATTTTATATCAAACCATAACCTATATATTTGTATGTTGCACATTGAATATGAGTATTAAGTTTTTTGTGTATGATCTACGGTTGCACCTTCATATGTGTAAAAATGAGATTGGAAGGGAAATTTTCAACATGGGTATGAAAAATTGAGCATTGGAGAAGCTTCACCTGAGTTTTTTCGGTGGTGTGAGTGAATTTTTAGGCGTTAGTTCTCGTGTATGTGCTAGAAATTTATTTTTTACCTCTACCAATTATTTGAAAGTGAGAAACTAGGGTCGATATGAATATTTTTATGCTCACCGGCATGTGTGAAGTCTACATGGGAGGCTAAGATCTTCATGGTGCTTGGGTAATGGTCCTAGATCAATGTTCTAGGCATTAGTTTTTGGATTAAGCAGTGGATCTTTATGAACAATCATTAAGAATCTAAGGTGGTCTAAAGCCCTCCTTAAACCATAATGTAGACACCGAGTTTCGTTAAACTTCCAATTTCACCTTATAAATACATTATTTAATCTAAAATATATCTAAAAATCATTATCCTAAGTCACTTTATCCACACCTCTATAAAAACAATTTTACACTCTCATAAATTACCATTTTACACATCCTAAACCACCTAACCACTTTAAAATTACCTTAACCATCTTAAAACCACTCAAATCTATTTTATTCTCACATCCTAACCTCCACAACTCGTCCATAACCTCCCCTCAACCATTTTTCCACATCATTAATAGAAATACCTATTTGGAAGTGGTTTCAACCACTTCCCAAATGTTTTACCCGAATAAACCAGATTGCTTGGAGATCGTAATCGATCGCTAGCAATTATAAATAGGAGTATTCCCTCCTTTCTCAGGGATCTTCATAAACCTTCGCTAAAATTTACACTTCATTTTTTTACTCCACGGTGAATCCAATCCATTTCAGAGATCACCAAGGACCCGCATCAAACTTCAAGTTATTTTCAACACATAATTTTGATAATATTTTTCATCAATCATCTCTCAGAAAGCTCAACAATTGTCCATCACTCAAATTAGCTTCATCGGACATTTGTAGACATCTTTCAGCCCATTTCCATGATAAAGTTATTTATTTCTCTTTTTTCATTTACATTTCATCTAAACATCAAAAGTAATCACATAATTATCCTTTAGATATTTTTTTAGCATTTTTATCAAATTATGTTGTCTTATAGTAATCACCGATGATTACCTCAATCACTCCCGATTCGTCTCGATCATCGAGCTTATTTCCATGAATTACTAAGCGGTCCTTGTCAAATCACATTGTTGACTCATTTATTAGTTTACTATTATTTTTTCAATATTTTTGCATTTAACTTATTCTCTACAAGCATGGCTTTACTTTAGATGGCAATACCTAGCTACTCTTATCATATCACAAGCATATACGACATTCCTATTATTTAGCAACCTTTCTTTTTGGAGCATTACAATATCCTTCATGATTTGACATTGTGTGTAATACAATTTTCCATTGACATCAAATACATTGACGATAATATCGAGTTCCTCCACAACATTCAACAAGAGACAGAGGACTTTTGATGTGATTACTTTAAGTTTGTTTAGATTACATCCACCATTTTTTGGCCACATTCGAAGCCACACAGACTTTCCCTTCAACCTTGAGTTTTGAAGCTTCTTATATGTTATTTATCCATTATTTTATTAATCACTATTATCGATATACTTAATTATATCAAAATGATTTGACATCCTCCAAGGAAGTCCCTTTGGATTCCTAGAATCAGCCTTTTCCAAGCAGCTCATTTATCCATTTATCTAATCCATCTTGTTTAGTTATCTTTGATTTGTAGGTTTCTTTGTCGTGCAAGAATAATGAGCTTCATCAAACATCCATCGACCTCTACCATTACAGTGTATCGATAAACCCCATCATCTTCCAAGGTCATTTTGTTTTTCTATTTTATTGTATTAAGTTAAATTTGGAAAGAAAAAACTCTCTGGTACATTCTGGCATGCCCGGTGGGACCTTTTTCCTTTTATTTCATTTCAAAATTAATTATTTCCACCTTTAGGTTCTTTTCTCTACAATCGCCAATGATCCAATTAAATTTCCAATGATTTTGGTGAATTTCTAATGATTCATGTAAATCACCGCTGATCTTTGCAGATTATTTTTGATTGCCTATTAAGTTAGCCTCTACCTTCCTTTCTCTTTTTGTTATTTGTTCTCATATAACCCTTATAGGTTGTTGCTTTGGGAATTTTTTTCTTGTTTCACTGTATTTGTTCTAAAAATAATCAAAAAAATTAAAATTAAAATATTTTTCCTTCAAAGCATTGCTTGTTTATATTTTCCTCATTAAAATAAATCTTTCTTTTGGGTTTAAAATGAACCTTTCATCATGCTTAATTAGTTATTCTAGTTATAACTTTAACAAATTACATTCACTTAACTTTCCCCACACAAAACCAAATCACATCAAACACAAATTTTCACTAGAACATTCTTGCCCAAGTCGACTGCTTGGATTTCATCACCAAGAGGAGAGTCCTACTGGTATTCTAGCCAAGTATAAATAATTGGTTTTCAGTATATTAGCTAAGCACATGAATCCCTTATCATTGTAGGACCGTGAAGTGATGGGGTAGGCCCTAATACTAGCCCCGTACTAACACTAACACATATTTGGGATTCATGTACCTTCATGTATATGTGGACTCCACCTTAAACATCACTTGAAACCATCCATATACTTTCATTTCCTATGACACTATTAGCTATTTTACACATTTCACCTTTTCTTTTAAATAGTCAAGATAATCAAAAAAAAAAAAATTGTGTGATTTATTTGTTTTTGTAATCAACCAATTTAGCTTCATTTTTCATTATTAAGTGATTGTTTTCTTTCATCATTCTTACTACAAGATAAAAATCATGTCTCTCAAATTTCTGAAAATATGATAGAAAAATTCCACATATCTATTGAAAACATTCAAATTCTCATTGAGGAAGATTTTCATCTACTAGAACAACAATGAGAAACTTTATCACCCCAAGCAAAATATCAAGAACCCCTTCACTCTCCTAGCAGTCAATCTTCCTTATCCGAGATATCTAATCCACATAGCCTTTGTTTATTCGATGGCAAGGATCTAGTATTTTTGAAATTTTAGATTCCAACCTCATTTCTCTTAATGCATATCTTGTTTCCCGAGGTGTCCACCTCTAACCATTCACACATAGACCATTACCTTATGTACTTGACCCCTCACGTGCTTTCTCCTAACTTAGTGATCTTAATCATGAGCTAGTCATTTAATAGGTACATCCTTATCCCACCAACAACCAAACAGAAACATCCAATGTCATTTCCTCTGCCCCCGTCATTTCCTTTGAATTTAATGTGGGCTCCCCACAATAAACGACCAACAAACAATCCATGTATTCAATTAACCTTTCCTCTAGCTTTACATCATCCTAATATAATACTAATATATCCTCATCCACGTCAACTCCCTAGTCTCTTATACCATCCAAACTCTTCCTATGAGTTATGTATCCATCCCATCAAGCGTAGATCAACCTCCCCATATCAACATCCTACCTCTATTGTTCAAAATGTAGTTATGTCCATCCCTACATCGAATCCACTTATTAATACTAGCTTTATTTCTATAATTTTTCCATCCTCACAACAATCATCCAATATCCCTACTTCTTCTCAATCCATACCTCAACAATCTCAACCTCTCATTCATACTTCCATCCCCTTTTAGAACATACCTCATCAATCTTAACCACTTATACATTCTTTAAGCCCTTTCTAACATGTTCCGCAAAGAATCACAACCCCTTATTCACATATCGATTCCTTTTCAACATATACCCCAACAATCACAACCACTCTTTAACATGATTATACCATTTCACTACCAATACATTCAACCTTTATAGCCATTGATTGAGTAACCTCTTTATAAAACTCCTTTAGGTGCCCCTCATCAATAGAATATCCCATCTCAACATAATATCCCTTCACAATACTAACCTTGGTAGTAACCAAATCAATTCTTTTATAATCATATAGGTTTTTCCTCATCCAATATACAACAATAACCTTAGATCGACCTCTCTCGGGTTTTAATGAATAGAGTATATAGTATTTGAGCCACTTCCATGTGTTTCAGTAGAACATTTTATCTTCATACGAACACATATGCAATGAACCCATTCATCCATTTATACCATACGAATCTTATCCCCCTCATTGGGAACTTCCTAAGTTCCTCAAATTCTATAACAAAGAAGATCCTCAAAAACACATTTGGGCCTTCCGACATGCTTGTTATCTTATATCCCATGACTAGGACCTCATATTGAGAAAATTTCCCATGTCCTTAGTTAGCTCTGATTTAGATTAGTATAACAACATTCTATGGTATTCAATGTTCTCAATCACACAAATCTCCTAGATCTTCCTTGAAATTTTTTTTATCACCCATAAAATCACCATTACCAATTTGTATGCAATCAAAATTTTTGAAGATGAGTCCATTTTGACTTTGTCACCCACTAGAGAGGCGTCATTAACCAATTATAATTTTCTCTCCCATAGACTGAGATAATTGAGTTATTTTCTTGTTCATGTTCCAAAGACATCTCATCCACACTACAAAATCAATATTTCCAAACATTTGATGAGGCCTTCACCATGGCCCACAAAATTGAGCTTCATGCCCTTGAAGATGGTAGAGTTAAACTTAGGTCAAAGAAACCAAAAACTAATTTTTCATCTAAACCCTCTTCCAGTCAAGATAAATCTAAATCATCAACCAACACAGTTTTGTCAAAACTAAACCCAAAGAGCATTCAAAACAATTTCTTCATAACTTTACTCCTATCTCGTGAGTCTTACAATGTGTAGTCTTTGATAAACTCCTAGTTTCCAATATGATCACCCTTCCTCCTATCCACCCCATCAATACATCCATCTCAAATCCCTCTTGGTATAGAGAAAATGATTATTGTAAATACCATAGGGTCAAGGGCCATGACATCAAAATTTGTCACTCATTATAAAACTTCCTCCAAGATCTAATTGACAAAGGTGATTTACAACTAGACAATCCTAATGCACTTCAAAATCAAAATTTGGATGTTTTCAAACAATCATTCCCTAATCACTCCCCATCTACCAGTCAACCACAATCCAATAACATTCAAGTACATCATACTATCAACACAGTCCATAAAATCTACACCCTAACCATCTACTAGTACCTCTATCATTGAAAAATAAATCAACCATCCATGGAAGCAAGTACATCCATTAGTCCCGCAATAGAAAAAAAAACACCTTCATCCACATCTATTCCTTCCAAGGAAATTCATCCACTAGTTCTTCGCAAACTTTACAAAAGAATCCTATCATCTGATTTTAACAAGCTCATATGATGACCATATCATCCAACATTATTTACATACCCTTCAAAAAAATGCATATACGACTACAACCTCCTTCTTCTAAATCTCCAGAATAATAACAATACAACATCACATCACCCCTTCAACACAAAAACCAATCCCTTTTCCTTCCATTTTAGGATCATTCCCATTATCCAAATTACATGGGAGTATAACAAAATTCAAAACTATTCTCGGACATCTAGTCATACCATACATGAAACCATTCCTCAAATGCTCCTACCATCAAAACAATCATCACTTTCCTCAACTTTTACCTCAGGAAGACATTATACATTACTCCTTGAAAGTATCCTTCAATAATCCATCATAACATTACCCCCTCTTAATCCATTTCTCTCCCGAGGATGGAATCCCTCCTAGTATAACTTTAAAGCCTCTTGTGATTATCATTTCACACCAAGAAACTCTATGGAATATTATAAATCCCTTCAAGATGCTATCAAAAATCTTACTAAAAAGGGCTTATCCCCACATATTTACAAACATCCAAATCACCCCAAAAGATTTCTATGACCATTATATCTAAATCAACACCCACACCAACAACGTCTAAAAGAAAGGAAACTTCTAATGAAATACCTCCTCACTAAATCAATGTAGTACGTATTACCACTAGAGCATGTACCCATGAACCTAACACTCTTGACCAAGACAAATATAAAGTGTCCATTTCACTATATCCTAACTCATCATCTCCTACACCTCCCGCTAAGGCTAAGGTTTTCATCCTTTCCACTCCTCATACATAATCCACCACTATAGTTCAAAATGTTATCATCAAACAACTTCACCAAGCTCCAGTCAAGATGTCCCTTTACGATGAACTAATTCAGACCTCATCTTCACACTTGCCAAGCCATGATTGAAGCACTTCAATCCATATTAGTGCCCTCAGATGATCCAAAAATATTCACAAATCTAGTAGGAACTCTTAAAACATCCATTGCTATATCCTTTGATGATTTAGAAATACCATCTTTATAACCATAAGACCATGATCTTCCCCTCTTCATCACTGCTCAAATTGATGACATACTCATTAAGAGAGTTATGATTGATAATGGTGTCTAATATCAATATCATATCATTGTATTCCTTAAATCAAATTTTTCTACCTAACACCATCATCGCCCAAACACCAGTTGTACTCTAACCTTTAATGACATGATTACCCCCACGTTGGTACAATGATCATCTTACCTCTTATAGTTGGCATCAAAACCCGCCCCAAACTATTTTCTGGTAGAAGGATAGTTCAATATAAATATTGTTAATCCGACCTTGGATTTTCATTGTGTGTATCTCATCAACACTTCATCAATGTCTAAAATACGAACACAAAGGTAAGACCTTTACTATTCTCACAAATCCTAACTCTTTCAAAGCTTTTAACATGATGTATTATCTAAATGACATACTTATTCCCAAATCACATGTGGTATCCTTTGATGAATCCTCTACCATTTTATCCATCTCATCATCCTAACTACTAGATGACTCTTCCTTCAACGATGTTATGCATCACCTTTCATTAGGGAGTATCACCTCCTCATGCTCAATTCACTTCCTACACCAAAAACATATGGAAGACCCGATAAACAACCCATGTATGAAACCAATTTCATATTTTTTATCTCCTATGGTCCCCTACATCTAAAAACAAACAATATTCTATGGGGGGTTTATTTCCCTTCCACACGTCTTACTCATCAATGTCACCCCATGTTGTTTGTTTAAGATTTCAAATTCTTATATAATCAATTATTTGCACAGATGTACCTCCACCAATGTGCCTGGAAGGGATTTGGTTCAAACACTATGAGAAAGGTATCCATGACTTAATTATCCAACATTCCCTCAAACCACATGAAAAATATGGGCTAGGTTATGAGAAACTTGTTTATGAATCCTCCACATATACCACATCTAAAATCATTATAAAATCAGCATATCCTCTTCACCTATAAAAGACATTCTTATGGACACATATGACATCATATCCATTCTATCTAAAAAATTAATCAATATTATTACATTAGGACCATTGACTTATCAAAATAATCATAACACTAAGACGTTTCCTCTCATTTAACCGTGAAATGATAGAATAAGATTCACCCCATTCTCAATGTCAACATGACCAATCTATTTTATCCCACATGGGGCCAGAGGACAATTTCCTTCAGAAATCCTTACCACCTAACACTTCAAGACTCCTCAAAATTCCACTATCTATGTTAACATAGGAAATCCACGGAATCCTCATATAGTTAAAGTCGGCCAATCCTTAGATCCACAGGAGTTAAATGTAGTCAATACTTTTCTTGGTCATATATTGATATGTTAGGTATTGATCCCAACTTCGTGATCCATAACCTTATCATATATCATAATACAAAACATGTTAAATAAAAGTTATTAAAGAAGGTTACAATGTCTACTCTCTACTACTTTCATCATATTGAACCCATAATTAAATCCTCATAGAAAGTTACGTATTCGCACCGACTTCCAAGTTATCAATCTCACTTATCCTAAAGATGACTTCCCTCTTCCAAACATCGACCAACTTTTGATCTAACAATCGGCTATGAGATGCTTTCCCTTATGGATGGCATGGCTTCTCTGGTTACAATCAAATCCTCACCGCCACGAGATAATTAACACAAAATGTCCTTTATTAATCCTTTGGGGACTTTCTCTACCGCATTATTCCCTTTGGACTAAAAAATGTGGGGGCCACCTACCAATGCGCTATGACATATATTTTCCATGACCTTATCCACAAAACCGTACAATACTACGTTGATGATCTCTTAGGGAAATCAAAAAATGCAAGGACCATCCCACTATCTTAGACATTATATTTTTTTCCTTATTCAATAATTTCTTCTCCTCATCCTCGCTAAGTGTCATTTTTGGTCTCACTAGTAACCTCTTAAGGTTCATCATATATATCCAAGGAATTGAAGTATACCCCTCTAAAATTAAGGATATTATCAAAATTCCCCTCCATGAAATCTCAAAAAATTATGCATCCTTAAACATAAGATTCATTCCATCTCGACGCTTTATATCATAACTTTTAGATTGCTTTCAACCTTTTCACCATCTTCTTCAAAAATGTTAACTTTAGATGGGATCACAATTGTAAAAAGGCCTTTGATGACCTCAAATAAGACCTTCTATCACCACCAATGCTCACATCTCCACACGAAGGGGAACCCTTCGACCTTTACATATTTGCTACAAATCACGCCTTAAGTGTTAGGCTCACTCATCAAGATGAGAAGGGTCATGAGAAGGTCATTTACTATATAATCCACACTCTCCATGAATATGAAATCCATTAGACCAAAGCTACAAAGTTATTTTACGTGCCTTGTACTTCACAACTTCCAAAATATGTCATTATCTATTCAACCACAAAACTTACGTTGTTATTATCTTTAATCACTAAAACCATGCATTTTAGACTATATGATAGTGACCACATCACTTGGTGGCTTATGCTTATGACTGAGTTTGACCTTGAATTTGTCTCAAAAAAATATATCAAATGACAAGCTATCGCCAACAAGCTCATTGAAGCCCCTATTCTAGATAACCAATCACCTCACAAAAATTTCCCCGACAAATCTATTAGCACTACACCGATCAAGAATTTTATCTTGTCAAAATGACTCTCACATTTGATGTATCTAAATACCATCAAGGGGGTGGTGTTGATATTTTCATTATACCTCCTCGAGGGACACTGTCCCTTTTCCATTCAAACTTAATTGTGAATGTACTAACAACATGATTGAATACACAACTTTAATCATGGGTCTTAACACCACCATCATGCTCGGTGTACAAATATTAGACATCTATGGGGACTCATAGCTTGTTATAAATCAAATCAAAGGAATTTATCAATGTAAAAATTAAATATTATAGAAATATAAATCCATTATTGAATTCCTCTAGAAGCCTTTGATCATTACACTATCCAAACTATTCCACAATCCTCTAACAAATTCTTGGATATCATGGCTTCTTTAGCATCTCTCATCCCGTTATCAATTGAAGAATCAACTAATAATTCTAAGTTGTTTATTTTTTCCACAAACTCAATCAACCATCCCACAAAAATGAACTCCCTTCATCAACACCATTCAAAACATCCCAATGGACCTTTGGTACACTCATACATTTGAATATATTTGGAATCCAAAATTCCCCCTGATCTATCTAGAAATGTTAAAAATATTTTCTCGAACATGCTACTTGCTATGTCATCATAGGTGGTATCCTTTATAAATGTGGATTCAATGGCCTCTTATTAAGATTCCTTAAATCTCACGAGTCTAATAAATCCATTCAGGAATTCCATGATGGTATATGTGGTGGACATTTTAATGGTACCATTGTCGCTAAGCGTGTCATTCAATTGGGATATTATTGGCCTACTATCAATCAATATTTTTGTGTGTATGTTAAGAAGTATGTCAAATGTCCAACAACATTCCAATCTCACTCACATCCCTAGTCAATCCTTACAACCTACTCAAGACCTATGACCTTTCTCATAATGGGGTTAGACCTCATTAGCACAATCAATCCCCACTCATCACAACAACATCATTCTATTATCACAACTATTGAATACTTTACTAAATGGGTATAATCCATTCCTTAACCTCTACTAAAGCAAAAAATTGTTGATTTCATCTATCAACATATCATATGTCACTTTGGTATCCTCATAAAATCATCACGAATAATGAAAAATTTTAAAAATAAAGACACTAAGCAATTATGTGACACATTCAACATCAAACTAAGTTCTTCATCACCAAATTATCCTCAAAAACTCAAAAATTTGAATCCTCTAATAAAACACTTAACAAAATCCTCATGAAAATTGTTGAAAAAATAGGAAGGAATTAGCATCTCTTAATCTCATTTTCTCTCTAGGATTATTGAACTAGCATCCATACTCCTTCAAGTGTTATGCCCTTTTCCCTAATCTATGGATCCGAGGAGTTACCCCTTAAATTTAAAAATACCATCACTCTGGGTATTTCATCTCGTTGAAGACTATCGACAAGACCATCTAAGCATAGTTATAATTATTAGATGAAAAACTCTAAACATCTCTCAAACATCATCATTTCTATCAAGAGTGCATCAAATGCACATATAACAAGCATGTAAAGGAACGTGAATTAAATAGGTGATATAGTTCTCAAATAAAATCAAAATTTCACCACTCTAGAAAGGAGTAAACATGGAAATTTTTCCCCTAAATGGATCGGTCCATATGTTATCACTAACAAGTATGGGTCAAGATATTATCCTCTAGCCCCTTGATGGTGCACCTAAAAGGAACCTCTCGAATTCCTTGCAATTGTGGCCTTTCTATTGTTAACATCTTAATCATCATGACAACAATCAAATCAAAGATCCTATTCCACCTTCAACTAACCATTTATCATGTACTTATTTTAAAGTATGTGGTCTTCCGTCACTATCCTTAAAACCTTAAATATGAGCACCACAGATTTTTTCATGCATCTTTCACATGGAAAAGTTCCTCCTTAGTAGGAACCCCTTGTGATCATTACATCCATCCACTTTGTATATCAACCAAAAGCATGTCATGAGGCACACATGTGTATTTTGTGTACACATCCCTTCCCCTCCTCAAAATGGTCTATTAAGGTTTACACTCAGCTCAAATGTAGTAAAAATATCTGGATGCATCTATCAAAATAAATATATTGATCCCTCGAAGAAAATCTATTAAAAAAAAATCATATTGTCAAAAATAAAAGTAGACTGATCCCTTAAAGGAGAGCTTCCTATCATAGATCACCCTCGAAGGACGACTATCAAAAATCAAAAAATTAAAATTGTAGACCACTCCCTTGAAGGATGGATACCTATGTAAAATGGCTTCGAATCGATCAACCTTCAAAAAGATAAAAATCAAAAGCATCCTAGGAAATATTTCTGCATCGATCAACTTTCCCATCAAAGTAAACTTGCATCAATTGGTTTGCATCAAAAATAAAATTTATAGCTTAGGTACATCACTCTATGAAACCATTGAAAGGAGAACCTACTCTCCCATGTAACCTACATGTGTCAACCCTTCTCATGTCCTAAGTAGATACACATTTCACTTATGTGACTACCTATTGTTATTCGTATGTTAACTTTTGTTATAAAGGCCAAAAGTGCAAGTTCCTTCACCATATTGATTCCCATCATGTATGTATCAAATACGTATAAAATAGTAATCATTCCATTTTTATTCTTATTCAAAAGTTAAAGCACATTTTGATACACATTTTGATCACATTAAAGTCACAATGTTCCTAACATATCACATATAAACACCATCACTCATCAAAAATCAATATCTATACATCCATAAAATAATAATAATATCCATCATTAAACAACCATAAAATTTAATATAATCATAAAATTAAATCACATTACATAGATATACTAATCAACACAAACCCATCATCATCACCATATATATAATCATATCTCTATACATCATCTAGAGTCCCCAAACTCCATATATCAAAAATATATACATCGAATATAGGCTTCATAAAAGAGTTGTATACATCATATCTATCTAGTAAACTAGACACTAGCAAGGAACTAACTACCTTGAACAATGCTTCCCTGAGCACCCCCTCCACTACTAGCACCCTAAGCTCTTGTAGCTCCACCATCTCCCCATTCGGCCCTCTATCTTGTCCCCGGGGTGGTTGAATGACACTAACCCACACTAATACTAGGACATACTCCTCACTAAGGTATATACTTTGCGTAACAAAGTGTGGTAGGAAATTTATGCACCACTAAATCCTCATAGTATGTCAGCTCATCAAGTATTGAATGGTAGTGAGCTAGGTTCACTATGTTAGGCGGTCCCATCTCGACTACCGGCATGATCCACGAAATGTCAACTCGACACTGAAACCGATGTCCATATAATGCCGAGAGTCCTTTTCAAGGTCTCTTGGTGTTGTTGTTATCTCTCTTGATCTATGATATCCTGTGATATTTTTTATTAAATCTATCACGCTGGCCCTCAACCCATCCCTCTCCATCACCAAAACATATATGTCATCATATTTCTCTCTCTATCTCCACTACTATAGCCTTTTCTCGGTCATCAAATGTGCAATAGTAGCCTCAAAATCCACTTTATCTACACCATCATCCCCCTCACCACCATCTTCATCACCATCACTTCCATTTCCTCCCTCTACTTAAGCCCACACTCACTTATCTCCTTGAGCTAGTTGAGCTCCCCATATAGCAAATGCATCATTCCACTATGCTCTAAATTTCACTATCATACCCATATCATTTATCGACACCAAATCTCCATGCTCATCAAAACCCATGGATCCCTCCTCATCATGCATAGAATAATGTGGCCCCACCACTTCCCTAGGAGTATCCATATCTCCATAATCTCATCTATATAATATCGGAGCCTCTAGAACATCATGAATACAACCAGACTTGTCGCCTAACATGATAAACTCTAACAATCTTTCACTCCTTTGTCATCGGTCCCGCACCCATAACTCCTACTGAGTGGCATTCAACTCACTCTCATGTCCCTCCCACACTAGAAATCTAATGTAGGGCCTCATAACACATCCCCCACCTATAACCCTACAAGGAGTTGTTTATAGTGCTCATCACTTCTGCATTGATCCATCCTACCCTACATCAACACACCATCTCATAAAACCAACAAACCTCCCCATAATATCAACACCTCTCCATGAAAACCATGAGGATGGGCCATATAATAATCTCAAATGCCCAACATTGTAGTAAGAACACAATAGTAATCCCAAACCTCCATGATTTTTCTAGCCCATAACTCCATATAAGTTTGTGCTAACAAATAAGGGGCCCATTCAAATAATTTCTTATGCTCCCTCATATCTTCTGTTACCCCATCATCATCCATGGAAATTGATCACCACTAGATTCTATAAAAGAAAAAAATAGGTAATCCCCATCATCATCATATTCATCTAACAACAACATTGTCTCTCTCCGCATAATACAAGGTCTGATAACAAGAACCATTAGTTACATATCCGACATCATTGACATCATCCCCTTAAAATATCCTCATAAGATCCTCTCCTTGGTATAATAAATACAATATACACCTCTCTTCATGAATCAAAATCTAGAAATCCTATGAAGATCCTCTAGGTTGATGATCATCTCACCCATCAGCAAGTAAAAATTACAGGTGGCAGGATCCCACCTCTCCATTTATTCTAATAACAACCTCCTATGTCTATGAATATGTCTATAGTGATGCATCCCAGAAAAACACACCTCTACATGTGCCCAATCCTCATCCAAAATATCCACCCTCAACTCCCTAAAATCACTAGAATCCTATCTCTAATATTCATTTTATCCTTCACTTGGATCCACAAAACACAAAAACATGAATTAGAATAGATCTCCATAAAAATCTTATTGAAAACATCAATCACTAACGATCTAGCCTAAATCTCCAAAGATCCATCCAAATTATGGTGATCCAAAAACTTATCGACAATTGTGAAGATTTCAAAATCATGCCCTCATACAGACATTAAAGATAAGAAAATCAAGAAAATAAATTAAAACACACAAAACGACAAAAAAGAGGTACATACCTCACCTGAGTGGGCTTCTTATGTCATCGAGTTGGTCCCGCACCGCATTCATGGACAATTATCACTCTCTAATCAATTAATTAAGCTCCTTAGATCTCACAAACTCAAAAAATCATAAATGAAAATTTTCTTAAGGAAATTGACTATTTATAGCCCCAAAATATTTCACAAAGGAATCGCAAATGGTGATTCCCGTAATCACCTGTAATTCATCCTAATCATCGAAAATTCCTGATTTCCTATAATTCATCAAAATCACTAGAAATCTATCATTTTATATCACAAAGAATCATTTTTCAATATCAACCATCATTTTAAACTATATTACTACACCCTTCAATAATGTGACTCATTTTGAGGAACCCAAAATTGATCATCCTTCACAGGAATAGTTTGATGATCTCAACACGGTAAGTAATCCATACATATATAGGCTACAAACACTTTGGTTCCCATATCACTTGGCTTTGTAATTATTTTACCTATCCCTATGAATCATACTTCTATAGGAAACAAACCCTTTGGTTCCCCTATCACTTAGTTCTATGGTAATATCCATTTTGTTTTGATACCTCATCTTGGGAAGATTTCAAAAAACATGCATGTTAAACCTATCTAATCAATTCAATCAAACTAGATATCCTTACACTACATTCTATTCACCCCGAGTTTGAGGGGGTGTCATCCATCCAAACACAAAACAAACCATCTCACACTATTTTTTCAATAAGTTAGGTTATCACAAACTACTCGATAAAAAGAGGAAAATTTAAACGCTAATTTTTTTAAACCCACCTACTTCACCTTATACATACATTATTTAATCTAAAATCTATCTAAAATTATTATCCTAAGTCACTTTATCCACACCTCTAAAAAAATTACACTCTCATAAATTACCATTTTAGATGCCTTAAACCATCTAACCACTTTAAAATTACCTTAACCGTATTAAAACCACTCAAATCAATTTTATTCTCACATTTTAACTTCCATAACTCACCCATAACCTCCCATAAATCATTTTCCACATAATTTACCTAAAAACCTTGTTTGAAAGTTGTTTTAACCCCTTCCCAAAAATTTCCCTAAAAAAACCCGGATATCCAACAATCCTAACCGATCGCTAGCGATTATAAATAGGAGTTTTCCCTCCTTTCTCAGGGATCTTCAGAAACTTTTTGATCATTTTTGCACTTCTTTTTCGACTCCACGATGAATCCAATTCATTTCATAGATCATCAATAACCTACATCAATTCAATTTATTGTCAACACATCATTTTGATAGTCTTTTCATCAATCAACTCTTAGTAAGCTCCATAATTGGCCATCATCTTCATCATACTTCAATTTATAAACATATTTCAGCCCATTTTCCATAACAAAGGTATTTATTTCTCATGTTTATTCATTTACATTTCATCTAAACATCAAAAGTAATCACAAAATTATCCTTTAGAGCTTTGTTTATCATTTTTATCAAATTTTGTCATCTTACGATAATTGCCAACAATTACCTCAATCACCAAGTGATTTTGTCTTATTGCCAACAATTTCACTGAATCACCATCAATCCCAATCAAATCCTGTATTTTTACTCATTGATCAGTTTACTATTATTTTTATAAATCTTTTTACATTTAAAATTTTCTTTGCAAACATGGATTTTTGTAAGTGGCAAGACATGGCCGCTCTCATCCTATCACAAACATCTATGACCTTCGTATATTCAACAACCCTTCTTTTGGGAACAATATAATATCCTTCACGAGTTGACACTATGTGCAATATTATTTTTTCCATTAGCATCAAAGACATTGACAATCAAATTGAGTTTCTCCATGACATTCAACAAGAGAAAAAGGAATTTTGGTATGACTACTTTGAGTCCGTTCATATCGCATCTACTCTTTCTTGGGCCACATTCGAAGCTACACAAGACTTTCCCTTCAACCTTGAGTTCTAAAGCTTCTTATCTATTATTTATCCATTATTTTTTCACGTATCACTATTTCCAATCTACTTAATTGTATCAAAGCGAGCTGACATCCTCCAAGGAATTCCCTTTAGATTCCTAGAATCGCCTTTGTCGAGCAGCTCATTTATCCATTTATCTAATCTATCTTGTTCAGTTATCTTTGATCTATAGGTTTCTTCATCAGTGCAAGAAGAAGGAGCTTTATCCAACATCCAACATACATCGAGGTCATGTCTTCCAAGGTTTTTTTGTTATTTCATTTTATTAAGTTAAAGTTGGAAAGAAAAAACTCTCTGCGTACACCTAGTTCAAAAATATATTTCTCGTAGTGGCCTATAATGGATTGATTTGGCTTCTATGATGATTTTAGGTTTAATAATACTCTCTCATGTTTCTCCGGGTGGTATTTAGGTGTCTTGACTATAATTGGACCAAACTCAAAAATGTAAGTCTCTACATAATTTGATATCGCTCTCATATTTTACATTAGATCAGGTGAATAAATTGATTTTGGAGGAATTATGGGAGCTATAATTCATTTTTGGATATTTTTAGGACAATTTTTATCCCTTAGGATGTTTGTGCAAGTTCATTTTGTAAGACTAGTTTTTTTAGCAATTTTGGGTAGTTTTAGGTGACCGGTTAGCGGTGTTTCATGGTGTTTCAGTCTAATTTGCGGCATGGTTAGCATCCAGTGATGACCTTGAGGCCATGATATTACCATTATTATATCACACTTGCAATTATGAGGTGATTTTATAAGGTTTCAGATTTCAATCTTTAAAGACTTATTTTTTAGGTCTTAGACCTAGTGAAGAAGGTTGTTCCAAATGGTGGTGTCTTTGCATGATATGATGGTTTAGATTTTTAGAATCATGTCAAGGATTATATTTCCATTAGAAAACATTTCCAATTTTATTTTGAATTTTTTTGAAGTTCTTATTATTCCAAGTGATCTGATTTTGGCGAGAGGGTTGTTTTAGTGTATTAGGCTTATTTGAGACCTAA
Organism: Taxus wallichiana var. yunnanensis; assembly: GCA_018340775.1. NCBI lineage: Eukaryota > Viridiplantae > Streptophyta > Pinopsida > Cupressales > Taxaceae > Taxus > Taxus wallichiana. The sequence goes on from CM031236.1 coordinate 165,899,409, forward strand.
TGGAGGATTAAATGCTTTTGGATGTCATTTTTGACCTAAGTGGTCCCTTTTATGATGTTTTTATAATGTTCTTATGATTTTATCATGTGATTTTCCTTATGAATTTTGACCTATTTGTATTATTATCATAATTCATATTTAAATGTAAGTTGTAATGTCTATTTGTGTTAGTTAAGAGAGAATATGAGAAAGTGTGAGTTAAAGGGGTGTTTCTAGAGGTGAGGGAGGTATTTGTGACCATGAAAAGAGGTAAAATAATATGATTTTATATTCCAAATAGTGTATTAATGTTGGTGAACTAGGTTATATGATCTAATAAATTTGAAGGAAGAAGTTCTTTAAAAAGGAAGGCTAGAAGGACGTTTTGAGGAAGATAGAGTAAAGATGAGCTAAATGGTGTCATCATCATTTGTCAAGAAACATTCTAGAGGTGAAAAAAATCGAGTTACTTTATTTAGTGTTGAGTTATCTAGCAGTTTGTTGGCTCCTTGTATGGTTCATTCTCTACTAAATCTAGGGATTGGTTTTCCTTGTCGAGTGGTGCCTCACTAAATCTAGCGGTTGTTGTTCCTTGTTGGGTTGGTGCTCAAATAAATTTGAATCATTTATCTAATAAATATTTTACATGTATAGGCATATTATATTTCATCCTGTTTGATAATATTCTATATGTATAGGCATATTATCAAACAGATGAATTTTTTTCACAAGGTAAAACCCCTCACAAATATGAATAGATACTAAGAAGTGGTGAAATTCAATACCCATAAAAATATACACTACGGTCAAGATTGTAGTATAGTCTTGACAACATTGGATGTTCACCGATAGGGTATGATTCTCATAAATTTATATCATTCTTAGATTTTATCATCTATCCATAAACTTATTATAAAATTTTAGATGCATACTACTCAATTTAGAGAAGTATACAAGTAGGAATTAGTTCTCCATTCCTTCTCCTCTACAATACTCATATATATTTAGAAGAACATGGTTTAAGGGGCATGGGAATTATTATCCTTTTCATTATCGTACAATATATACATTTAGTATTAGTTGCATAACACATTGGGGCATGATATATCCATTCCTTTTCAAATGTGTGGTTTAAGCTACAAAATATTACTCAATAGTTTCAATAGTTATGAAAATGTACCTAGATCCATCTATAATAGTGTAGTCTGTGGGGTTGTTAAAGTTGTAGAAGAAAATAAGTTCTTCATAGGTGGTCCTTCCTCTCCTCTTGAAAATTTAAAGGGAGAGATATTAGGGTTACTAATAATTTTGATACATTATCTTCTCTCTTTACCATGATTCTTTAATTCATCTATCTCTCCTCAATGTTGGGTTACATGAACTCAACACTCCACTTTATCTTTCAAAAATTAGGGACTAACCATCCCCAATCCATGAGCATCTCAAAAACAATTCCAAATCTTTCGAGTACCATAAGAATTAGATATCATCCCTCTATAGAATGAGAAAATATATTTTTTCCATGTTTTTCATATCCTTTACTTTACAATATATAAGTCAAATTTATAATAGTTACAAGAATTGTTTATAATTTTCTTTATAGTTCACTTTAGATGATATATATTGACTACACATTTTTTTATGTTTAACCATGGAGTATGCCAACACAAATACATAAAAAGGAAACTATTAAGAAGAAGAAGGAAAAATTTTACACGTGTGTTTTTCCTTCAAGCATGCAATTTTAGATTTCAAACTTTAAGGGTGAATGTAGATACTAAAAGTTGGTAACTTATCCTTTATAAATTACAAGTTTGTTTATGCTCCTTTACTAAGAAAAATTCTCACGTTGCAAATATAATAATTACATATATTTAGCTCCTTCTTGACTTTATCATCTCCACACTCTACTATGTTATTAACTAGATAATTATCAAATAATAAAAATAGTAAATAATCTCTAAACATCATTATAGAAATTTCTACTTTATATTACAAGTATCTTATAAAAACTATATAGTTTTGTCAAGATAAGGTGTACATATTTGGATGAATTGTATGGTCATACATTTTCTCATCTGCCAACTCTAAATTCAATTTGAATATCTTTATTGCATCGTTTCATTTCATTAGGGTCAACATTATCATAATATTTCATCTACAAAAGGCTATATAAATAGGTCAATATCAATTTATTACTCACCTAACACTTTCTTTCTTTATTATCTTTAAGATAGATTGATTGGATCCCTTCTCATCTAAATAAAAGCATAAACGATGTTACAAATATATTCATTTTTTCCTATTTTCTCATTCCCTTTCAATTAAATGATCTAGTACTAAAGAAACTAGAAAACTCAAAATATGGAGGGTTTATGGTACCTTAGATGCAATGGGATGGATATTGGCATAAAGTGATTGATCTCCACTATTACAAGTTGATAAACCTACAACTCAAAGACACTAAATAAAATTGATTATATAAGATGTGCGGGGTTTGCCAAAAAAGTGGACCCAAGAAGCATTAACTTCCTTAGCAGATGTCAATCCATGTTTTAAAGAAAGATTAGAGTAAGAGATTAATAAAGGAACCGTATGCGTAAAAGAAGCAATAGTGAGTCTGAAACTAATGAGGATCTATTATAAGAATTGATTTTATTGAAATAACTACAAATTAAAGGTTACATGTTTTGGGTTGATGGTGACCCAGACTATGCATAGGCAAGTCAATGGTGACCGGGAGACCGGATCAAGAATGTAAGAGAAATGTGTAGACTTTTCAGGATATGAGTGTAATCTAGAAGCTACAGTAGTCTAAATATGTTGGAGTCATCCCGTAGAAGGAACCTAAGAGAACAGAAACTAGAGGATGATAAAAATTATAGCGAGAGAGGTCATATGGCAAGTGGACCTATGGGTGCTAAAGTATGACCTATAATATGATCTTTAAGATAGAGAGGTAATGAAAAAGGACAGAAGAAACGATTTGGACAAAGTTATTAGATGAACAAGACCTTGGTCAATGTGACTAGAAGGTATCGATGGTGACTATGGCAAAATGTGATGAGGCCAAAGCTAAATAGATAGGAATGATGAACTATAAGAAAAAATAGCTAAAATAGAAGGTTGTTGAGTGATCCTTGGATGTTGCAAAAGCTTCTCTAAGCTTGCAAAACATTAGCTACAAGCAGAGAAACGATAATATGATTAAAATATTATTAAAGAAATATGCAATGATAATAATCTCACAAAGGCTAATCATGATTGACCCAATCACGCCCAAGGAGGTTTGAGAAGTCTGAATTTATTTTTAGAATGCTCTAGCACTTAAAGAAGCTCACAGTGTGCATGCATATAATTTTTTTATTCTTCTCCCCACTCTAGTAGAAAGGAAAGGTTCATTTTTATAGGGACGACGATGAAAAGGCTGGGTCACCACCAACTACGGGGTAAGTTTCCCAAATGGGAGGATTTTTCTACTTTTGGTGTGATTTTGGATTTTTTAAGAGTTGGTTGGATGCTTTAAAGCATATTGGAGGGAAGATGATGAGATGTGAGTAGTTAGTTCATAAAAATAGATGGGAGAAAAGCTTAGAAAAGCAAGGGGATGGATTTAGGATAAAAGTATCCTAAATAGAACGTAGGTAGGACAAGGTAAGATATTAATGAATTGATTAATTAATTAATGTAAGTTAAATAGAATGTAGGTAGGACAAGGTAAGATATTAATGAATTGATTAATTAATTAATGTAAGTTAATTAATTAATGGGACTAGTATGGACATTTTTAAATAAATAGAAATGGATGGGTTGATTTCAAATTAATTATGCACACCTGCGAACAAGGGGTATAGATACCAATTTTAGGTGTCTACATTTTTCCCCTTTTTGTTGAGTGGTTTACGTTAGCAAGCCATGAGACAAAAATGATGAGATTTGAATGAACGATAGAAAATGATTAATGGTGAGCTTCCCCTCAAACAACGGATTGATGACACCAAGGGAAATTAATGACGTATTTAAAAAGGTAGATGATGAAGAACAGGTGAGTGAAGAAAATATGGGTAAAATCATAACCAAGGAAAGATGCCCCAAGCAAAAAGGATCGCAATAACAAATCAAACTATGGTGGTGACTTCAATATCACATCGGTAGAGGACAATTATGGTCTCAATGGAGATGAGCTATAATGTTCTACAGACCAGTGAGTGGGTGAAGATCACTGCAGTATGGATACAAGCCGAGATGACCAACGTGTCATAGGCAAGTCATAAAAATATGTGCAAATATATGTGAAAATTATGCAAAATACTCCATACATGAGGAATATAACAAATAGGTATGCATCATTAAGGGATGAGGATAAAAGGTATAGCTCAAGAGGACTTGAAAAATGGTCAAAAAGGAAAAATGAAAAAGTGAATGGTGAAAAGGTATGCCCAAAAGGGGAAGGTATGACCACTAGGTGGACTTTGTGTGCAAGTTAAATAAGATTGTGAAATAAAATTCCCAAAGGAAGAGTGAATATGGCCACAACAAGTGGACTTTGAGAATATGTATGCCCGAAGGAAAGATAGATATGACCACAATAGTGGATTTGTGAAGAACGCCCAAAGGAATGGAAGAGGAGAAAGCCCAAAATAAATATTAGAAAGGCTACCAATGACAATCAAGCTATCGATGAAAACCCAATGAGGTCGACAATGACTTGGTTCGGTGAGCTATATAAGCCTAGGGGTTGGTCGACAATGCTCATTTTCACACCAAAACTTGATGAGAGAGAAGTGTGACAAAAGAGATGATTGATAAATGGAGGTCGTGGGATCTGTGAAGAAATTCCAAAGGGTGCAAAGGATGGTGAGTAACAAAACCCACACTAGTTTTTAACTTAATTTAATATTTTATTTTTAAAATATATATATTTTAAAAAAAATTGGATGATGCCAGGGGAAATTGGTGATGATCCAATAAGGTTGATGTCAACCTAACCCTAATACACACCGATTAACCCCAAAATGCTTCAACCCAACCTGGGCCGGTCTCCACTAGGGTTAGATTGAATTTTTGATGAAATTTAATGTATTTTGGATGGATTTTAGATCAGGGATCTAATGGAATTCTATTTTATTTGTGGTCATAGGAAAAAAAAGACCCTTTACCTAAGAGATCAAGTGCCTTATTTGTACAAGAAGATTAGAGGATATGTGATAGATGTTGAGTGGGATCATCTATTTATATTTTGATTAGGAAGATCCAGACACTATCAAAGGATCCCATAAGATGTGGGCTTGATGATATCATTAGTTGAGAGGTGGAATAGGAAGACATGTTCATTCTGGTTCAGGATAGTGTAGATGACCATCACCCTAGAAGATGTATACCACATCCTCGTGCTACTGATACAGGGAGAGCATATAGTTCCCATTGCAAGTGATAGCAAATTGGTTGTATTGACACAGCTATTTGGAGCTGATGTGCACCAAATCAGTTTTTCTTCAAGGGATTTTTCATATGAGATGTGATATGAGGGTGGAGTGCCACATAGTCGATTGATCGGTTTAGTCATGATGAAAATGTCATGTTATGCTTTGTCGAACTCGGGAGGAGCTTAGTTTTCATGGGCATTAGTTGGTGTAGTGGTGGATATTGTTGATCATCATATGGTGTTTTCATTCGGGACTAATATATTGGCTCAAGTTTACCATGAGCTTTCCATGTACAAGGTAGGCAGGAGGTCAGGGTTGGATGTGGGTTTCTTGCTTCACTATTGGGCCTATGAGCATATTTTTATGATTAGGCCACTAGGGCTTCCATAGGTGCAGTAGGAGACCATATTGATCTCATAGTTGGATTTCTAAGATGGAGGGACGATTAGGCCTTTGGTGATATGAGTGAGAGGAAGGTGGATTGGTATGTAGACTGGCTCAGATATTTAGATGTTGATCAAATTATATAGAGGTCGTACTTAGGGATTCCATGCATGTCTTGGTGTATATGTGGAGTTAGTGGGGATGAAGAGGATGAGGTGGATTCATGAGAGACATCCAGAGATGATCAAGTACATTCAGCTTGATAGGGTGAGATGACACTTTGGATTCATCCAGATAGTGCCTCATGATCCTATTTTTTATAGGAGAGAGGAATTGGATATTCGATTAGCATGGGTAAAGTGTTGGAGATCAAATATGCACCCATCCCCAAATCATAGACAACTCGGGATTTGAGACAACATGGGACTGTCTCTAAGTTATGGGACTTGAACCAAGATAGACCTCTGATAAGTTTGACTTCCTCTACCTAATCCTAATGCTAATACTACTCCTAGGAATTGAAATGCAACTACCTAACACTAACTTAAAATTCCAAGGAACCAGGGAAAGAGAGAGATGCATGAAAGTAAATTCCTAAGCTAAGGGGTGTCATAGCACCAAGAACAAGTGTGAAGATATCCCTAGTGAGTGAAAATAAGAATAAAATGAAGTAGGAGAGGGCATACATAAGTGGAACAGTCCAAAACAACATTTAGGTCTCCATTTTCATGGAGCACAATAGATTTGAGTCCTACAAGAAGAAAAAAGTATGCACAATATACCTACAAATGCAATGGAAGGAAAGAAATGCAATATAACTTGAGCTAGGGTAGAAAAATCCACAAAACACAAATTTTATTTCTTAAAAGTATGCACAATCCATTACAAAGTAGACACAAGGAAATAAATCTCTTATAGGAAGCTCAAATCTGAGGCCTACAACTCACAAAAGCTCTCGAATAAATTTTGACAGAATTCCTTTGCATTTTCAAAGAGTCCCCTTCAAATGAGGGGTTTATCACATTATATAGAGAAAGAACCTCAAATTTGTCTCACCAACCAACAACTTGCATTCAATTATCTGAAAAGAGGTATGGGCAGCCATAAAATTTGCTTCCCAAGGGTACTTTTTTGGTAGAAGAAGACATGGGCACCATACTTCATTAAAACTAGTTGTTGAGCTATCTTTTCACCCACCTACCTCACCTAATCCAAGGTCCTTCATTTTTATTTCAGATGTCCTGTCATCATCATTATTCCTATGTTTCCAATCGGCAATAGCTTTTCCTTATTACTAGATGGTAACATCCAAACATGTTGTCATTTGGTTGTATTCTAGCTACTGTCGGGCCGTATTCCTACTATAAATTGGTAGCACAATTCTTTGTTATCGGGTCGATAATACTTCCTTTGTTACCGTCTGGTAACATTCATGTATGTTTTCAAGTTGACAACATTTCTTTCGTGGTGATGTTGCAATGGGACGCTATCTCGGTTGTGATTTTCCTAATGGCTAGTAGTGCCATTATTTTTACCAGTTAGTAATAGTTGTACACTTTTTGTTAGTCGGTAAAAACCTTACATGTTATCTGGTAACATTTATGCTATCATTTGGCCACATTTTTTACAAAAACTGCAAAAGACCTCCATTTTACCTTTTATGGCTGCTCTTTCTAGCTCTTTCATTAAGGCACCATCAAATTTCCCGATTCCATATTTGCTAATTTTTTCAATTTGTAGGGGCTGCAAAATTGAACAATAGTTTTTGCGATTCATGGGGTAATATACTTACTAGATTGAAAATATCAATAGCCTTGAAGTATCCATTGAGCATGGAGTCAGCCTGAAAACTGAAATTGATCTTATATTTAAAAATTCACCCCGAATCCGTATGAAGCAATGTAATGATATGACTTTGATCCGAAACTACATGAGCTGGTAATTGATTGCTCTCATATGAAAACTTTCCTAAAATTAGAAATTACAACAACAACAAAAACAAAACTATATACAAACATGAAATCCATACACATTTCAAATGGAATATGCATAGTGTATACAACACTTATCCAAAATCAAACCTATACCACAACATAATAGTGTGCCACAAACACTTGGAGGAAATTGAAACCCAAGCTAGTATTTACAAGATGCAGAATAAGAACTCAATGAGAATGCTTAAGATAAATCCCATTGATGGGATTGGCAACACATCACCATTAAGATCAATCAACTCAAAGGATTTGGCTTCCTTGCAAGCACTAATTACATATGGACCACTCCAAATTGCATCAAACTTGGAGTGTCTCCTAGTTTAGCTCTGTCAACATCCCATTTCAGCACCAAATCACCAACTTTGAAGCTCTGAAATCTAGCCTTTTTATCAAACCATTGTTGGGTTGATTTTTGATGCTTCTCTAATATGTCCATGGTAGAATTCCTTAATTCTTCCAACTCCACCAATTTTTCCATCCTGATCTCTCTTTGATCAGCCCCTTCAAATTATAGTTATTGGGCTAATTCAAGAGAAGGTAACTCAAGTGATAAAGGAAACCTTGCCTCTTTTCCATAAACCAACCTGTAAGGAGAAGTGCCAATTTCCTTCTTCATGGTAATCCTGTCATCCCATAGAGCACTTCTCACCTTGGTATGTCACTGCCTTTGGTTGATGTCCATTTTCCTTTTCATGATCCTTATTAGGTTCTTGTTGGTAGATTCCGCCAAACCATTACCTTGAGGGTAATAGTTGGAGGAAGTCTTCAAGTAAATGCCAAGTTCAAGATCCCAACTAGAAATATTTGAACCAAGGAATGCCTTTGCATTATCAGAAATTATGGTTTGGGGAACACCAAACCTTGTGAAAATTTCCTCAAGGAAGTCAAGGATCACCATTTCTATTTCTTCCTTCAATGGTATAGCCTCGGTCCACCTAGTAAAATAATTTTTGGTCACAAAACCCACCTATGACCAAAACTATATGGAGGATTGATCATTTCAATAAAATCTAGGCCCCATTGTGCAAAAGGATGATCTTCTTGAATATGTTGAAGTGGGAGAGTTTTCAACTTCTTCTTTCCTATGAAAAAGGCACATTCTTTGCATGCTCTAACCAATCTGTGGCAATCAGAAAATAATGTGGGCCAGAAGTAACCTGCCCTTAGAATTTTCATGGTTGTAGCTTTGGCTAAGAATGACCACTAGATAAGCCACCATGAAATTCTACTAAAAAAATTTCTTTCGCTTTCCTTCAACACACCTTAGCAAAGCTCTGTCAATATTTTCTTGAACAAAATTCCATCCACCAAGGCATATGGAATGGATTGCAACCTTAGTTTCTTTTTTTTATTTTCTCAAACCATGAGGGTATATACCTATAGATAAGAGGGTAACCATATTACCCATCCAACTGTGATTACTAGTTTCCTCTCCTCCATCTTGTTGAATTTCAACATCATTTGGAAGTTCTTCAATCATGAAGGAATCCTCTTGTTCATCCCGAGCATTAACGGAAAGTTTCTCACATAATCCTCTTCCTCTTACCAATTTGGTGGCCTTTATAGTCACATCAAACTCCATTATCTTGGTGACCCATCCAACTCTCTTTTCATTAATATTTTCCCCATGATAAAATCTCTCACACTAGAATGTGATACCATGACCCTAATGTGATTGGTGGACAACATACTCTTGAACTTCTTAAGGGCCCTCACAATAGCAAAAACCTATTTTTTAATATGACTATATTTTAGCTCATACTCTTTCAATATTTGGCTTTAAAAGGTCATCGGCTGCTCTATACCTTGAATTTTTATTGTGTTAAAACAACAACAACACTAGCATCAGCTCCATAAGCATATAAGATAAAATCCTTACCATAGTTAGGATTAATTAGTGTAGGAGCTTGGGAAATATCTTGCTTTATTTTATCAAATCTTTCCTTTCCCTCATTTTTCCATCTAAAGGCTGCATTATTTTTTAGCATCAAAGTAATTGGCTTGACCAATCCTGCAAAATTAGGAATAAACCTTCTCACAAAATTGATCTTGCCTAGAAAGAATTGTAGGGATTTTTATGAGTTAGTAAAGAGAGGGATGGTATAGCTGAAATTCTTCCTAGATCAATAGAAATTCCATCCTTTAAAACAATGTGTCCCAATATCTTTCCCATAGGAACTACAAAATTACATTTTTGGGGGTTAAGAGACACCCCAAATTCCCTGCACCTCTCAAATACCTTCTCCAAGTGGCTGATGTGATCCTTTCTCTGCTTTGAAAAGATGGTGATGTCATCCAAATACACAAGGATGAATTCATTGATGTAACCTCTGAAAGTAATATCCATTGCTCTCTAAAATGTGGCACTTGCATTTGACAACCCAAAAGGCATCTTTTGATAGGAAAATGTACCCCACTTTTTTGTAAATGTAGTTTTAAATTGATCTTCTTCCCTTACCTTGATTTGATTAAAACTTGATATCCATCCAACATGGAAAACCTTTCAGCCCCTACAATGGTCTACAATTTTTTTCCATTGAGGGAGTGGGTAGTGGTCTTTGAGGGAAGCCTTGTTTAAATCACGAAAATCTACACAAAGTTTGATTTCCCCATTTTTCTTTCTAACTGGGACCAAATAACTCCTCCTCCTGGGGCTATATTTTGGGGTTAATCGGCCTTTAATTTTTCCTAACCGGTTTAACATTGGGATCTAGATCTATGGAATGTTGCATGATTTCTGGATTAAACCCCCTTAGATCTTCATAATCCCAAGAAAATATATCACTGAAATTTTTACACAAAGAAATGAAGTCTTGCTTCTCATTTTCATCACATACCTTGCCTAGTAGAATCTCTTTTCCTTGTGTAATAACAATTGGTGGAAGTCTTATTTATAATATGTTCTTTTCATCCCCTTTGAATTCATCATTTGGGCCAAAAATCTTCTCCAAGATGGCCAATACTTTAGGCTATTTGTTTGTTTTCAGTTGAATAATCTGATCACCATAAATGATCTCTAAATCAGATTACATATTCAAAGAAAACTTGGCCTCATTTTGGATGAATTGAATGATCTTTTTGTCACTATCAAACACCTTGGCTGGTTTCATTTTTTGGAATGGATGGCCTGACCACCATCTTAATGTGTTGCACATTCCCCTTAATCAAATCCTCAGTAGGTGATAATTGTGATCCAAGAGCTTTCATCTGATCAACCTCTTTGTTCATCTTCCTAGGCACCACCTATAGATTAAGAGCATCAAATCTCTCCAAGGTCCCAAACTCTATGTTTATAATCTTTCAACAACTTATTATTTGTGGCACATTTCCCTCTCACCTAATGAATGACCAATTCCGTGTCCCCAAAAATATGCAATGCTTTTATCTTCCTTTTCTCAACAATCAATAGACCATGGACCAATGCCTCATATTCTACTACATTATTGGAACATACAAACTACAATCTGTGGGAAAAGAAGAACCTCTCATCCATTGGAGAGACAAGCACAACTCATTCCCTAACTCCATTTCTACTCCTAAAACCGTCAAAGAGTATCATCCACAATCCAGAAGCTTTTTCTTTTTCTTTCTTGAATGGTGCATGTATAGTAGATCCTTCTTGGAGAATGTAATAAGTACCGAGACCAATCTCAAAGGATTTAAGATATTCAACATAAGGATCAAATTTATGATCTCTCTCAACCCATTCATCTAGCAATAGATCAAGTATGGGAGGAGGAAAAGACCGGTCTCCTTAAAATAATTTTTGCTCTTGGTTTTCTGGATTAGGCAATTTTCTTAGAGAGTGGTGGGGTCATATGACTCAATATGATAAGAAAAGATGGGTTCATACCTGTATTGTAAACTTTGTACCATATCTAGTTCTTAAAAGCATGTGAGTCCAATCTAAAGATAAATAACCACCTACCTTGGTTGTAAATTCTCTTGACAAGAAAATGGAAAACATGGGAGGAAAGCTAATAACTGATATGTCATGGGTTATGGTGAGGCTTGGACAAGCATGAAGTGTTAATTCTAGATCTTTAATCACTCCTAACACACCTATGGTTGACCCATCAAGTTGTAAAACTCCCTTAGAAACAAGACTGTATTTAAGACCTAGGATGTCAAGCAATTTTCTTGGGTACTAGCACATGAATCAATCATACAATTATGCACCAAGTGTTTTCCCAAAATTAATGACATGTAAAAGGGTGGGGTTTTAACAATTTTACTTACTTTTTCCTCCTTTGCATGGAACATATTGACAAACAATAGTATGGGCCTTTTGAATGACTGGATCAGCAAGAGGAAGTTTCTTGAGAGCTTCACACAAGAGGTCTATTTGTGATGGAATGGCCAATGCATCCCACATTGTAACATTTACATTTGTCCTCTTCATTTCTCTACTATATTGAAAAGGAGAATCGTGGATTTTGTGAATCGTGGTACAAGATTGTCCTTTCTTCGCTACTATAAATTTTCAATAGGCATCTTGGAAGAAGGAATCTCTTTATTAGGAGCCTCCTGTACTTTATTTTGGTCTGCATTAACCTCTTTCCCCTTGTGGATAGCAACATTCTGATTAGAAGAAGTAGAAGGCTGAGAATCCAACATTATTTTCTTTGATCTTGTATTGTCTGCAACAGTAGTGGTTTGAGGTCTAATGGAGCTTCCCGTTGATTGGTTTAAAGCACAAAATCTTCTACTCCAAAGAACATCAAATTTGTCTCTTGGTTAGCCTCTTGGATCCCCTCCACATTGGGATTTGGTGCTTCAACCGCTAGCTCTTTTTGATTTGAGGAATGTTGAATCATAAGATATTTCTCATGCAATGCGTAAACACACCCATGTTGATTATGTGGTTGATTGCAAGGGAAACACCATTTAGCTTCTTGGACCATATTATTCTACACTAGGACCAAATCTTGGCTAGAGCTAATGACTAGAGGTGGCTGAATAGGAGCAATTGTGGCTAATGGAAGTTGTGCATTTTGATTTTTCCACCTATTATGTTGTTGGTTTTGACCATACCTCTGATTAGGTTGTTGAATTCTATAAGGTTGATATCCTTGGTTAAATATTTGATTTGTAGGTTTCCCTCTATTAGAATAATTCCTAAGGGATTGGGCTTATTATTTCTCTAAGGATATGACCTTATTGGATTAATTTTTATTAGGGCCTTCAAATATTCATCCTCTTTTTTTTTGTATGGGAAATGGATGTGGAGGCGTAGGTTGGGTATTAGGCTCTAGAATAAGGGAAATAGAGGGTTGAGTAGCTTGGGGTAATTTGGGGTATAAAGGCATTGGTTGTCTTGATGCTAATTTTCCATCCTGAATTAAACAATTTTTAGCCCTAATGGCCAATGCATAAGCAATAGGAAACGTAATACCCCCATTGATTGCACCATAACAACAATATCATAGTTAAGAGATTTTAGAAAGTAAAGAAATGCACCTCCAACCATCAGTCTTACAAGAACTCAACTTCTATCCCATGTCCTCTGGAACATGAATTTGAAGTCTATTATTAGTTCATTTGAAGCCCTCTTGATGGTGGTCAATTTTTCCAACAAAGATAAGTTATCCCCGTACTCTCCAAAAATTTTAGAAAGGGTTGTACATAATGCATTCCAATTTTGAATTGATCCGGTTGTAGACTCCTAAACCATTGTAAAGCCTTTCCTTTGAATGAGGAAGCTATAAGTTTCACAGCTACATCCATGTCAACAATTTCATGGATTGCACACACATTTGCGATATCCTCAATATGATCAGCTGGAGTTGTGTGATTTTCTCTAGTGAAGAATGGAATATTCTTTAAATTTGTTACTGGGATAGGATTCTGAGATTTTAGAGAAAGTGGACTACTACCTATGAATTTGACAAATCATGGATTTGGTTGTTGTGATTCTGTTATGATGGGCCTGATAACTCTAGTATATTGCAAAAATGGCCTACCACATGGAGGTGTTGAAAGAGTTATGATTGGTGGAGATGGTGATTTGTGGAAATATCTTCCTCTTCTTCATCTTCCTAGTGATAGTTGTAGATATTCAAATTCTCCTTCTCTTGTCATATACCGTGTATGGATTCTTCTCATAAACTTGAGGCACTTTGAATTTTGATACCAATTGATTTGAAAGTTGGAGTCACCAGATGTGTGGATATGAGCCTCTAAAGGCTAAAACTTACTAAGCCACACACCAAAACTTAGTAAAATATTGAAATAAATCTTTCAAATGGTCCCACCGAGTGTGACAAAATTATTGGAGCTCAAATATGCACTCGTCCCTAAATCAAAGACAACTTGATATTTTAGACAACATGGGACTATCTCTAAGCTATGGGACTTAAACCAAGACAAACCTCTGGAGAAGGTAAGATTCCTCTACCTAATCCTAATGCTAAGAATACTCCTAGGAATTTAAATGCAACTACCTAACACTAACTTAAAACACCAAGGAACCAGGGAAAGAGAGAGATGCATGAAATTAAATTTCTAAGCTAAGGGATGTGATAGCACCAAGAACAAGGGTGGAGAGATCCTAGTAAGTTAAAATAAGAATAAAACTAAGTAGGAGAGGGTAGACACAAGTGTCACGGTCCAAAAAAACATTCTGTGTCTCCATTTTCATGGAGCACAATAAATTTGAGTCCTGTAAGAAGAATAAAGTATGTACAATATAACTGCAAATGCAATGGAAAGTAAGAAATGCAATATAACTTGAGCTAGGGTAGGAAAAGCCAAAAAAAAAATTAATTTCTTAAAATTATGCATAATCCATTACAAAGTAGACACAAGGCAAGAAATCTCTTGCAGAAAGCTCAAATATGAGGCCTACAACTCACAAAAGCTTTGGAAAATTTTTTGACAGATTTCCTTTGTATTTTCAAAGAATCCCCTTCAAATGAGGGGTTTATCACATTATATAGAGAAAGAAGCTCAGATTTTGCTCACCAAAAACAACCATAAAATTTGGTTTATTCAATTCTCTAAAAAGAGGTATGGGCAGCCATAAAATTTTCTTCCCAAGGGTAATTTTCTAGACTAATTGTTGAGCTATCTATTCACCCACCTACCTCATCTAATCCAAGTTCCTTAATTTTTATTTCATATTTCGGTCATCATCACTATTCTTGTGTTTTCAGATTAGCAACAATTTTCCTCATTACCGATCGATAACAAGACCAAACATGTTGTCATTCGGTTGTATTCTCGTTGTTTTTGGGCAGCATTCCTACCATTAGTCAAGAATACGATTATTATTACCAAACAACAACACTTCCCCTATTACCGGTTGGTAACATCCGTACATGTTGTCATCCGACAACATTTCTTCCATGGTTATAAAGCGATCGGGCCATCATCCGACCGTGATTTTGTTGATGGCCGGTAATGCCAGTATTGTTATCATACGGTAATAATCAAACACTTGTTTTCAATCAAGAACAACCTTACATGTTTTTGGTTGGAAACATTTATGTTGTTGTCTAGCCATGTTTTAATGAAAATGTAGAAGACCTCTGTTTTTTCTTTTTATGGCTGCTCTTTCCAATTTTTTCATTGAGGTCCCATCAAATTTCCCAATTCTAAATTTGCTAAGTTGTTCATTATGTGGGGGCTAAAAATTAGACAAGAGGCAACTTGGGTGGTCGAGGAGGGAGGAGAGGAGGAGGTAGAGGAGATGGAGCATGATGTGGAGGTACCTCCCAGAGGAGGTGGAGATGGTGGAGTGGAGGAATCTATAGAGGTGACACGGCTACGTTCTCCGAGATAGACCAGATGAAAGTGGAGAGAGATCGAAAAATATAGAGAGAGACACAACTCTACAAAGAATGGGATGTGGTCACTAAGGAGAGGGACCAAGCTATTCAAGATAGAGACCACTACTGTAGGCAGAGGGAGGCCTACATGGCTCATTGTGGTGATTTGACTACTATTTTGGTGATGGAGTTGATTAGTAGTGTGCAGGAAGCTCCACAAGGGTCGGGATAGGTTGCGCCTCCCTATATAATCTCTATGGATAGATACAGAGAACTAGCAGAAAAGCAAAGGCTATATATTACAAGGGGATCTTGTTTGAGAAGCTTCCAAAGACATTTTACTACTAGGAGAATTTGTAGAGGATAGTGATAGGAGGAGTGAGGCCTTCCAATAGCATGGATAGCATAACACAACCACATCAAGAGGGAGGAGGGCATGAGGGTGGTGGTGAGGTTCAGGGATCGTGTTCGTACCTTCCCCTATAGGAGAGGGATCTCGAGATATATACTTTAAAGATTTTGATAACATATCTGATTTGTAAGAGCCCCATTAGAGGGAAATTATGATGTATTGATACCCTTTTGACATACATACATACATGTGTGTGTGTGTGTGTGTGTGTGTGTGTGTGTGTGTGCGCGTGTGTGTGTGTGTGTGCGTGTGTGTGTGTGATGAGTTGGATTTTATATGATGTCATTGATGATGTTTAGATTATATGTTATGATTTTGTCTTGGAATTTATATGTGTTTTATATTCGATGATGATGATGCAATATGTGTATGATTAGATGGTTAATTTGGATGTACATATGTATGGATAATGATATAAATATGTTTTGTGTTATGATTAATATGTTTTGCTTTTGAATTTGATCATGGTGATTATGATGTGTATGGTAAAATGTGATGAAATAAATTTGGAAATGGATGTGGTTAAATGATGAATATAAGTAAGAGTAAATGTGTTTAGGATAAATGGATAACATATAAGTGATTGGGATAAAGAAAAGGTATGTTTTGTAATAAAACAAAGGTAGGGATAGAAGATAGATGTGATAGGATCAAGGATAAAGAAGAATGCAACATGGGTGACCTATAGGTATAAACGACATTGTGTCATATCAAAAATATATGAGTAAAATATGCCTCCAATCGCATTGGAGGTAAACTAGAAGAGGATCCAGTAACACAAGGCACATGTGACGAGAAATGATGTTAGAAAATAACCAACGATAATTAGTTATATCAAATATCATAAGGAAAAAATGGATGAAATGAACTCATAAACCTAATGTTGACATGAAAAAGGAGTTTGAGATGTTCTTGTGCAAGGGAAGGGCTTCTCCAAAATTGGTTTTCACTAAAACTATGCCCCATATCCGGGAAGGAAAAAGAGTAAATTGCTCAATGCATGAAGTCTATTAGAAGAAAGTTGATCTATGTGGGAAAATTTATGAGGATGCTAATAAAATGGTAGGATGATCAATGTGGAAATCCTTCAAATGCCATAAATAATAGGCATCCTTCGAGGGATCAATCTATTTCTTTTGATTTTTGTTTTTTGACTTTGATTTTGATTCCTTCTTTTTCTTTCTTTTTGCATGAATATTTGTCCTTCAAGGGATTAGTCTATTTTTATAAATTTGATTTTGACTTAAGTATCCATGAATTTTGATCTTTACATGGGGAAGAGCTAGGACTAGCTAATTAGACCACTTAAGAGGGGATAATGAATGTACAAGATACACCCCTGGACCCTTTTTATGGTTCCAATAGGTGAATAAGAGGGTAATGGATGTAATTATTGTGGAGTTATCATGAAAGGGGAGAAACTATCCATAAGGAATATGTTATGGGCAGAGCCATGGTGCCCATATTTAAGGTCACATCTAGGAAGTGATAGTAGACCACACAATTCCAATTCATCACAATGGAATATGGAAGAGGAAGAGATGGAAGAATGATCTAAGGATATGACTAAGGGAACATTGGTAAAAGTGCTAACAGTATAATGGTCATAACTCTAATGCATTAAGCAGTTCCACTTCTAGTTTACCCTTAAGGTAATCCAAACCATAGGCTCCTAACCCGCACCTATGCGTGATAATGTATGGTCCAATCCAATTAGGGGAAAACTTTCCGTGTTGGCTCCTTTCTAGAGTAGTGACATTTTAATTTAAGTCATGATAGGATATGATGAAAGATGGGGTGAGACAAACAAGAAAATAATGAAAAACTATGCGCTTAAAGAAGCAAAAATCATGTGCCCCTAATGAGATGAAGAGATGGTCCCCAAGGGAGAGATGAATATGACCACAATGGTGGATTTTGGATGAGAATCAATGATCCCTCAATGGAGAGACAAATATGGCCACAAAAGTGGACTTAAAATGTGAATAGATGGATTGGATAAGATTAGATGAGATAGCTAAGATAATGTCAAGGAAAGGATCTAATTGCATAGTCAGTCAATGTTAAATTCATAGTCTCCCAGCATCCATGAAACTACTCGATGTATTGGAGGATGAATGGATGTGTTTAGGATGTGAGGATGTGAGGGGGATAGAAGCGAGTGATAGATGATCCCCCAATGAGAGATGTCGCATTACATTAAGTAACTTGAATGTGGATGTGGATAGATTGGAAGATGTGGATGATGGAGTAATATTTTTAAGAGCACTAATGATAATTTTGGATTTTGGTGGACAAATTATCAAGGATCGTAGGACTGATTATTTATAGACAAAATCGCAGATGGGGAAGGATGATTCTCTTGGATGAGAAATTCATCCCTCTCAATAAGATCATGGATGATAACTTGGAGGGCCTTACAATGCTCAATTTATGGCCCAAGGTATGATGATAGGCGCAAACATGATTGGGATTGAACCATGAAGGTTTCTTACTATGCGGGTTAAAATATTTGATAGGTGGAAACATGATGGAAGATGTTTGGATTAAATGTCTAAGGATCTTTGTGTAAGATCCAATAGAAGTAGTGAAGGGAAGATTACTCCTATGAGGTTGGGTAAGATATTTTGGCTTGGATTTAGGGGAAGGAGTGGATGTAGATTGAATGGGTGAATTGGATATCTCAAAATATGGACCAAATTTGGGAAGAGAGTTAGATTTCTCGGATCGTAATTTATTATTATGAGGTGTCTTAGATGAAGGGACTGATCCTAAAATAGATGAGGGGTGCTTGGGATGGATTTTGTAATGTTGGATTGTTGAGGAGAGATAAGGATTAATTTCTTACAAGGGTGCATGGGAGACTTTTGGGGATGCTTACCAAGAGTCATAGATCTTGATTGAGATGGCTTACCCTTGGTAGGGATAACTATAATTTCAACTAGTGGATTTGAAGATGTAAGTGTAGGTTTGGGATTGGTTAGTGTAGAAGAAGTTGATTTTGTAAAGGGATAACAAATCCCCTTTGTGTTTGTCTTGGTCCTCAAAGGAGAGGTGGGTGTATGAGATAATATATTTTGATTATGTTGATGTCTTGATGGTCCAAGTGCAGTTTGGTATAGGTTAATGTATTAGCATTGGATGAATTTTGTTCAGGTTGACAAAATGTTCTTAATGAAGAGGTTGTTGTGTTGGATGGTTTAGAGGTGGAAATGTCTAGTTTCTTGTAGAAACATACAAGGGGTTTTGAGGTAATGTAATAATGGTTGAAGGATTTATTTGTAAGGGTGCGTCCTTAGGAGTGATAAAAATTTCTTCCATAGTATCTAGAGGTGGTGCAACAATTGGTATAGACATAGGAATAAATATTTGTTTGATGAAATTTTAAGATTTATTTGATTGCATTGATGGGATAGAAGGTCATTTGAATTTATTTGAAGTGTTTTCAAAGACTCTTCGAATGATGACATTGAAGAAGAAAGAGGTGTGAATGCACTTTCAATAATTGACATGGATACAATATCTGAAAGAGGTACTGACCTCAATTATGAGGATGGTATAGTAGGTAGAAGTGGGGTGGATGTAGGTGAGGTAGTCAAATCTGGTGAAGTGGATTTGGTGGATAATGAAGTGAATATAATAGGTAGCATAGTAGGAGTGGAACCAATGTCAACCATGGAAGTAGGTGGGAATGGTTGTTTCATAAATACTTCTAGGGGTAGGAATGATATGTGTGCGAATGGAATCCTAGTAGTAGGAATGGATGTCGAGGTAGATATAGATACGATTGGTGTGGTTGTGGGGACAAGTGTTAATGGGCTTGCAGATGTGGGAATAATACCGATAGGGATCGATGTGATTGGTGATGAAGGAGGAGAAGTTGTAGGTTTTTATCAAAATGTGTTTAAATTATTTATGTTATGAGCATTAGGTGTTTGGGTTGTGGAAGTGGTGGTGACTTGGCTTTTTGATGTATGGTTGGGAAAATATTGTTTAATTCCATCTAGGATTTGGCTAGGTGAAATAGTGGAGATGTCTATTTAGATATCCCCCTGATTTAGAAGTCATTGGATGTGATATTTAAAGGAGCAACACTTCTCAATTTCATGACCCTTGACTTGATGATATTTATAATAGTGGGCTTTTTGATACCAAATAGGATTGGGTCATGTGTTATCTATGGGTCATATGGGAGTAAGTTAGATGGAGTGTACAACCATCAATTTTTTAAATACCGAGCTATAGGACTCCCTCAAGGGGGTATAGTTAGTCATCAGTTTAAAGGTTTGTAGTTGAGTCCCTTTACTAGATGTGGGTACAGAAGAAGATTTGGTGACCACAACATTGGCCGCACTCTTAGATTTATCATTATATAAAAATTACCTAGTGATCTTGGCTTTGGATTGGCTTGATTTAGGTTTAAATTGGTCTTGCTCAAGGGCACGAGTTTTGATTTTATGAGCCATGGTGAAGGCTTCTTTGAACATTTGGAAATATTAGATTCACAACATAGAAGAAATATGCTTCGCAAAAGAACGTGAGAATATTTCAATGAGTTTAGTTTGTGGAAGAGTAAATGAAATTTGGCTTATAATGGCATGCCAACGTGTAACAAAATATATGATAGACTCGTCATCGGACTTTCTAGTGGTGTATAATTCGTTGATAGTGATTTTACGCATAATATTAATCAAAAAATGGTGTAGGAATAGTTTTGTGAGTTGGGTAAAGGATAATATGGAATGTTGAAGAATCTTGTTATACCAATCTAGTGTTGGACCTGCCAAGGATGTAAGGAAGGTACAAAGCATAAGTTCCTGATCATGTTCGATAAGGTAGCGTGTGTTTTTAAATACATGGAGATGTTGTTGGGGATATTACTTGCTACTGAACTTGGTAAACTTGGGAAGCTCCCAATGATGAGGGAAAGGTTTGATTGGATCTTAAAGATGAATGGGTTCATTACATATATTTTTGTAACATAATTTAACCTTGGGTCCCAAAGGTAGTGACCTCTAGGCTATCCAACCTATTCATTAGGAAATGCATAGGATTGTTTTCTATGATGATAGGTTGGGATTGTGGTTGTGTGGTATGAAAAGTAGCCTTGTAGGGTGGTTGATCAGTTTGTGGATGCGCAAGTGTTTGGGGAATCTAGTGGGGGTGAGAGTAATTCATGGGTTGTGATTGAAGGGATGGTGGTTGAAATAATTTTTTTGGGAGATGGGCATATGATATGACTGTTGAGATGGGGCAAGTTGTTTTGGTAAACAATGAGTGAGAATATGAGTGTATGAGGTTGAGATAGTTAGATAGGCATACTAGTAGCGGATGGAATAGAGATAGTGTTAACATACAACGATGTGGGTGGAATAGGATCTACCAACTAAGTATATTCATAAGATCAAAAGGTTGTGGGTGCTTTATGAATTAAGAAGTCATAATGGGGCTAAAAGGAGGTTGAAATGCCCCTAAAGGAGTGGGAGATGAGGGTGTAGTTGGTCTATAAAGGTTGGATTGATAAGAGGTACAAGAATTGGTTTCAAGATAAGGATGATTTTGGATGACATGGTCCTTAGGAAGCGAAGCCATGTTGACAAGGGACTGGGAAACCAAAGATGTGGTCTCAAGCTTAAAATTTTGTTGGGAAAGATCATTAAAGGAAGGGATTTCATTGGACGGAGTGGATTGTTGTGCTACCTTGACTTGAAATAGGTGAACATTTGTTTATGTAATTTGTTAACAAACAAATCAAGCAACAAGTTCCTTATCAACATGATTAATTGAGAAGATGTGAGAAAAATAAAAAGGGAGGTGGATAGTGAAGGTTCCTAAGAATGACAGTCTAAGGTTGGTTTCAGGATTATTTTGGCTTGGAATAGTCTCAGGTGGTTTCTTGTTGGGTGATGAAATCCCATCAGTAAACTAGGTAAGTGGATGTCTCGATGCATTAATTTGATTTGTGAGGTTTAGGTTGTGTGTGATAGAGTGTCGATTCAAAAGGTTAAATCCAAATTTAAGCTATGTGAGCAAGCAGGATGTAGAAAAGAAAGGTTATTTTAAAACCAAAACGAAGTGTGATATTTGATGAGGACACAGACAAGAATGGAAAATTACGATGCAAAAAGGAGAAAATAGGGAAAAAGTGAGGAATACCTAGATAACGCTTTTCCTATTCATCTACACTCGAGAGAGATGAGTGATCCAATCAATTGAACCCAACACAAACAAGTAAAAAGTGGAGCCTTGTGCTACGATGTTAGTGGAAGACAAAAAAATCAAGATATAGTAAGAAAAATGAAGGGATCACCTAAAGGGTGGTCCCACCGGGTATGCCACGAATGTTTTCCAAATTTTGTGTTCCTCTTCAATTAAATGATCTAGTACTAACGAAACTAGAAAACTCATATTATGGAGGGTTTATGTTACCTCATATGCGATGTGATGGATATGGGCACAAAATGATTGATCTTTGCTTTTAGAATCTTATAAACCTACAACTCAAAGACACTTAAGAAAATTTATTAGATAATATGTATGGGGTTTCTGACAAAGTGGACCCAATGAGCATTAACTTCCTTGGTGGATGTCAAATATCCTTTTAAAGAAAGATTGGAATATGAGATTGTAGAAGCAATATTGAGTTTGAAACTAATAAGGATCTGATCTAAGAACATATTTGATTGAAAGAATTACAAATTAAAGGCTACCGGTTTGAGTTGACGGTAACCCGGACTATGCACAAGAAAGTCGACAAAGTGACCTAGAGACTGGATCGGGAATGTAATAGAAATATGCAGATTGTGCGGGATCTAAGTGCAATCCAAAAGTTGTAATAGTCTAAAGATTATGGATTCAACTCGCAGAGGGAATCAAGGAACAGAAACCGGAGGATGATAGAAAATGGTAGTGAGAGAGGTGGATGAAAAGATAGATTTGTGGGTGTTTAAAGATGACCTACAAAATGATCTATGAGACAGAAAGGTAGCGAAAATAAACAAAACCAATGATTTGGATAGGTTATTAGATGAACGAGACCCTTGTCAATGGTGACTAGAATAGATCGACAACGCATCAGCGAGAATGTGATGAGGCCGAAGCTAAATTAATGGAAAAGGTGACCTATAACGGAAAAATAGTTGAAACAGAAGGTTGGTGAGTGATCCTTAGATGTTACGAAGTTTCACTAATCTTACAAAACCTTAACTACAAGTAGAGCAATGATAATATTATAAAAATTGATTTAAGCAATACACAATTGTAGACCCCTGTAGTTTGGCTAATGCACTATTAAGACTAATATTGTGCTAGTTGTGTTTCTCCCTGTAAACTGATGATACACCGCTGGTTCGACCTATCTAAATCTCTTCCTACGACATCCCTTTTGTCGTTTTTTCTCTTGTAAACCATTTAAACAAGATATAATAGCTTCCTTCTAACTACATTACCTTCTTACTTTCTTCTAGTGCACTTCTACCACCTTCTTGGCCTCTCAATCCATTCCATTGGATTGATTTGACCCTTAAAAACTCTCTCCAAACCCTAATCACCTCCTAAACATGTTTAACTAAGCTTAAACATGGTTTGTCACTCCCTAAACCTAGTCAAAGTAAGCTTTGACTTGCTAAAAGTGTTTTTTGGAATTTAGTGTTTGTCCCACATGCACCCAAGTTTCCCTTTTTCCCAAATGGAAAAATATATATAGGGCTAGACCCCTCTCTCATTTTCAAGAATTCCTTCCTTCTTCCTAAGCATAGATTATAGCATTTTGCATCTAGGTTCTAGATTTCATTTCTAGATTTCATTTCTAGTTTAGATATTGAGCTATTTACTTCATTTTTTGTATTGCTAATCCAATTTAGAGGGTAAAAGAGAAGAACCATTGGCTCAAAATCCTATAATGGGGAGATCTCTTTCTCTTAATCACTAAAACTGATTGCTTAGGGCTTACTAGGTTCATTATTTTAAGCTTTCAAAGAATAGAGATAGTTTTAATTAGCTTAAATTTGAGTATTTACTTCATAATGTATGCTAGTTAGAAAATCTTGCTCATTTCTTATCGGATGGTCCACTAATTTGTTGCTTGAAGCCTTTGGGGATTCTTTAGGAATTCTTACCCCAAATCCATGGCTTTCTACAACTTTTCTTTGAACACATTTGGCACGCCGGTGGGACACTTATGTCCATCCTCCATTAATGGAGGTCCTTTGAGTTCTTCAAAGTCATTTTTCAAGTTTTTTAGTGTAAATCACTTGTTATTTTCCTCATTTCTGTTTTAAACCTTGGATTAATGAACTCTATTTACATGCATTTGTGGGTTTAACATAGAAATAGGAAGCTTTGACTAACCAATAACCTGTTTGCTTTTAAAATTTTGAAAATCCGTGTGTTTTGCGGGTTTTTACAAGGCACACGTAGGTGTTTTGAGGTAGCGCGTACATGTTGAGATACATGCGTCTCCGTCGGAAAGGCCGCGTACCCATCAGGGTGTCCTCTGTGTTTATGAAATTTTTCTCTGTAGGGACGTGTCCATGTCCCCGTTGGTCCTGATCCGTGTCTCCGTCTCTCTGGACATGTCTATGTAATTAATACCATTGTGTAAAAATTTTAGACTTCTTTTTGCTTGGGCCGCGTATCCGTCGGTAGGAGAGCGCGCGCGCGTTGAAACCCAAAGCATACCTATTGGATCAAGGCACGTAGGTGTCAGAACTATTTTAATCTTAATAGACCCGCATAGGTGTTGGTATAGGTGTATACCCATTGGTTGGGGTGTGTACATGTTGTTTTAGGTGCGCAGGTGTTACTGTCAAAATTTAAAAAAAATTACAGTCGGTTTTAGTTGTTTCTCATACATTTTGATGCAGGTTTCTAGAAGGTTGACAGGTTTAAAAACAGGAATAACTCTTTAAAATTTCAGTTTGCATGATTAAGTGTTTTTCATTCCTTAGCTTAAATTAGGATTTGTGAAACGTGTGTATGCTCTCTCCTCACACTTTCCAAAGTGATCTTGGAGATCAAAAGAACTTACAAAAATCTATTTTATATGTTAAAAACACTTGCTCTTTAAAGGATAAAGTAACATTTTTATGTGCTTTTAGTAGGATTTCCACTTTGCGTATGCTCTTCCTTCGTGCTTTCAGGCGATCTTAGGAATCAAAAGCAAGTGTGAGTTCTCTTTTACCTCAATCAAAGCAAACGGAAAACTACTAACCAACTTGTCTATAGGACCTAACATTGGTCAAAGAAGGTTGTTCGTAACAAGCGAAAAATTCTAATACACATGTTTTTGTAGATTGCCAAATGGTGTGCCACTTTTGAAACCACATTAAGATTAAAAAGATAAAAACACACCACATTCAACACACTGTATTGCAGGTTTGAAAAGGGTAAGTCCCTCTCCGCTTAACTAGAACGTAACCCCTTTGGCATAATGCCTTAAGCTATAACAATGGGGGTGGTTCAGGAACCCCAAAGTAGTCCACCGCTGAGTAACCTCGTGGACAAAACGGGAAGCGCCTCGCTTACCCACTTGACTAGTACACCTTGTGAGATAGTGTTCTTAGATTTTCCATGTGGCGACCCCAGTGATAGTACACGTAGATGCACTAGTTGCCTACTATTCTTGAAGGGGGTAAAGTAAAGCCGAGATACTCCCAAACTAGTCAGTGTGACTTTTTGGGTAAATCGCGCTCGCTTAAGACAACCTTGTAACACCTAGTTGAGAGAGCTTATTAAGGAAACCATTTTGTCTAGAGGCCAACTTTACTAGTCCATTCATGTCGTTTGCCATCACGAAGTGATAACTTGTTTGGATTCAGCACCTTGTTTGTCGAACACGGTAACGAACCCATTCTAAGTTGGATCTAAGTGTTTTCCATCACAAATTTAGACAAACGTATTACTTAGCTTAGCTTCCTTCTCGTTTTTTAATGAGGTGAAGCTCTGCCCAAGTGAAACTAAGTCTATTTTCACATGTTCTTGATCTACACCCATGCGTTCGTACTTTCCACATTGGAAGTCAAACAGAGGCATACTTTACGTATCATGTCAGAGATAGTGCTAGCTACTTTTGTATGTTTACACTCATCCATGTTTACGGCTGGGGTGTTAAATGACTAAAGTGGGCGGGTACATTTTCACGTCTTTGGTAGTCCTACGATCTTGATTTTAGGATCTTCATCATTGTTATGGGTTGGTTTTGTCATTCTGTCTCTCCCTAGTTTGTCAAATTTTGCTTGCATTTTAGTCGTTTAGTATTGGCATTTATGTTATGTCTCCCATTCTTTGGGCACATAGTATAGATCCCTCTATTACACGGTTACGTTGCTCGCATCATCGTAGACTTCTTGTTATACCTTCTACTTGGTTTTAGTTTTGACATCATCTAGGTTTTTTGATGAGTGTTGATAACACATTATATATATCGTCATGATGTTGTCTTGATATCGACACCTTGCTTGCTTGGTTGAGATATCTTGACAGCATTGTTGCGCTATATCTAATTGCGACTTCCGGTTCTTAATACACTTGGCTTGTTGATAGTACTTGAGTTAGTTCTAGGTATACCTTGTTAGGGGACTTTGTCAGTATTGTGCTGATATTCAAGCCTTGTTAGATTTCTAACCTCGGCCCACATATATGGTACAACATTGTCATTCATCTTGGTATTTTAAGTATATATTTGACATAATGCGACTTAGGTGAGTGATACATTTTCATTTATCCATATTGGTATCCTTTGAAAACTAGTAAACATAGTGTTGCATCTGAGTATTGGCTAGTAATGCCTAGACTTTTCAAAATGGCAACAAAATCCAGTGAGCTTAATACAAGAGCTAATCCTTTTGATGATTTCCCCTTTAGCGGGAACAATTTAGGACCACTCTTCTCTCAAGTCAAAGATACGAGAGACATTAATTGATCATAGTGGAGGAGAGTCGGACTCTTTGGGAGAACAACAAAGGTTAGACCTAAACAGATTTGATGAGCTCTTATATTATAACAAAGATCAAGTACTCACGAGAGTCTTGGCGTTAGGAGCTAAACTTCCACATGAGTGTGAAGAAGAAAAAAATGTCATGACCCTAACTTAGGAGAGAAAAGATTCATCTTAGACATAGATAATCCTTTTGATGTGGGATATGCATCCACTTCTAGGAAACATAAGGCCGTTGTTGAAGGTGAAACATCACGTAAACCTCACTTTAAGGCTTTGCGTAAAGTAAAAACTGAGTGGAAGGCCTCCCCTCCTCCGAAATTCGATGAAGAAGAGGATCCCTTAGTTGAGGAGGAGACCCTCCAAAAACAGATCTTGAAGTTGAGTTAGAAATTAGCAAACCTAGGTGCTTCAAAAAGAAACATAGGTAAAGACAAAGACAAAAATAAACTTAACGAGTTTCAATTTGATCCACATACATATTATACCTTCAAAGCAACTCAGACTCAAAGTTTAATGTCGCCTACTAAGGAGCAACTCATTCGGGATGAATTGAAATCTATGAAAGATACGATCACAACATTACAACAAGGAAATATAGGCCAAAACAAAAATTCTCTACGAAGAACTATGTGCTTATCCCTTCGATAAAGACATGTTACTACAACCCTTTCCTAAACATTTCACTATTCCAAAGCTCGACAAGTACAAAGGCAAAGGTGATCCCCGTGATCACATCAAATACTTTTACATGGCTTGTCAAGAGGTCACCTACAATGATAATTTTCTAATACGAATCTTTCCCCGTAGTTTGGGAGCTTTGGTGATTGAATGGTTCTGTAGCATACCTAAAGGATCTATAACAACGTGGCCGACCAGCACTAGCATAAAAATTTGTGCGGCACTATTCTTTCAATATTGAAAACAATGTCACGATGAATGACCTTTGTAATGCAAAGCAAAAACCTAATGAGACCTTCGCGGGTTTCTTACAACGATGGAGAGTGCTGGCTAGTCACTTCCCTTGTGCTTTACTTGAAAAATAATTAGTGAGCATTTTTGTTCCTAATTTAAACTCGGAGATAGCCTTCCATCTTCAGATGCATTGTGGATCTAACTTGAGGAAGTTATAGAGAAAGGTAGCCAAATTGAAAAGGCTCTTATTACCAAAGGAACACTTAAACCCTTTGTCAAAGAAAAACATGAGGCCAAATCTGTAGACAAACCTAAGTTCTTTAATAAGAACAAACACGTCATCGGTGATGGAATTATTGACTCCAAAAGAGTCCAAGTTGTGCAGATATGTCCACTTTTGAAGCTTTTGCAAGGACCTCGTCCCAAGGCACCTACAAAACATACGTTCACAACATTGAGTGAACCCCTGACTGCTATATTAAAACAATTAGATGATGCTAAAATGGTAGAGTATCCAAGTACCATAGTACCATTCCCAGAAAATGCTCCAAAACCTGGTTGGTATAAAGACCATGAATACTGTGACTTCCATCGTGTCAAAGGACACAAAATAGATAGATGTCTATGGCTGAAACATTTCATACAAGACCTCATTGAAGAGGGCAAGATTGCCATAGAATCACCCCGATTTAGATAGGGTCCTAATGAAAAAATGGGCATATACAAAGAACCTTTTCCCAATCACACGGATAAAAAGAAAAGGAAACCAGATCATGGGTAGGCCTCTAATGACTATCGCACTGCTGCGTATGTTTACCCTAGTAATGACAGTCCATTTGACTCCCTTATAGGTTGCATCCATTTACCTGATGAATGAGTAAACACAATCTGAATTCTTGAAAAGAGTTGTGTAGTTGGAATGTGACGCGCTCACTTAATCATACCTGATCCAATACCAACTACCCAAAGCCAATATAATTTACTAGACCAGCTAGAGAAAACACTAGCTAAAATATCCATTTTAGACCTTCTTAAAATCTCTACTGCTCACAAGGATATATTGTACAAAACATTACAGAATTCTAGAGTCTCTACTGAGGTAGATCCACGCACTTGCAAGCTATGGTCACCCACCTTGAACCCACTGATCACATCACTTTTGATCACAATGCTATCCCGCATAACAACCCTGAGCATAATTTGCCTCTCTATTTAGAAGTGGTCATTACCCATCGTAAGATTAAAAGAGTGCTTATGGATGGGGGATCTGGTCTAAACATATGCACATTAAAGCTGGTCAGGTAGCTAGGCCTTTCAGAAACAGATCTGGGAGCTAAGACCATCACCATCATAACATATGATAATGAGGAGAGAGAATCCATAGGTACTATTATAGTGCCCATGGAAGTAGGTCCAACTTGTCATGATACGACCTTCCATGTCCTGGATTTAGATCTCCCATATAACATGCTCTTGGGGCATCCATGGATTCATGCCATGCAGGCTATCCCTTCGACATTTCATCAGTGTATCAAGTTGTGCCATGAAGGGCGTATAATCACTATCTTGGGTGATCCTGAGTCATTCACTCACTGTCGAGCGTTGCATAGTTTCTCTCGTGCATCCTATGAGTGCCCTTCATGGATGTTGTCATCCCTCTTAAAATAGAAGCTATGAAGAATCGGGTGGACTCAGAATCACTCACACCTTACAATCAAGACTTCCCTTCTTTGGTCAATCCTTTTACATCTTGGGAGGCTACATCAGCAAAATATGGCCCAAGAGAGCCATTTACTCTTGAACAAGCATTATTAATTTCAGACTTATCAGTGTCACCTAGGACATGGGGTAAGCCCTATTTTCAGTTCAAAAGTACATGAGAACCATGTTCAGAACCATTGGATAAATTTGTTCATAGTGGCCTCTGGTCTGAAGAGAAGATGTTGGAGGATCCCATTAGTAAGGTGCCAGAAGGAACCATGGCCTCATGCCATCAAGTGCCTCAAGTATACTAAAGGACACCACATGATGTTTGTCATGGGTTATAAAGGATATGGATGTGGAGCCACACACAAGGCCATCTAGAACCTATTCCTACTCACCATTTCAAATTTGACAAGCATGGTCTTGGGTTAAAATCCCAGGATGCTCAACCCGTCAAGGTTGATGCTACCTTTTCTGAGTGCGAGGATGTTTCGTATAATGTGGATAGCGATGCAAGTTCCCAATGTAGCCTCTACGAAGATTTGGCTTCCACGAACCTATTCCCAGAGTCAGCCGTCCTTACCCTATCTGAATCCATCCCTTCAACCGATTATCAAGTCACCCTAGTTTATCCTGAACTTGTAGATTGGGACCAACAACTTTACATACCACTTGATATTTTCAAGAATGATGAAGCATTCACGGAATTCATGGGACTCAAGGATTTTCTTCCTACTGGGGACCACAAGAAAGGATTCCAAATTCAGTTAAACACATGTGCATACTTTGGAGAAGAGGTAGAGATGTGTGGCCACTTGGGTAAGAATGTTGTGAATAAAAGCAAAAATACTTCAGAGCAGCCTAGTATAAAGAATAAATGGAAATCTCACAGTGACAAACTCTTTGAAACACTTATAGAAAAACAAAATGAAAAGCACATGGATAAAATAACTTATCCATTTGAAGATGATAAAGAGCTACCTCAGGAAGTTGATCTCACCCTCCCTCCTGATCCTACTAGAATGGAGGACACATCTAAGATGCTCATTGAGGAAACCATCAGTGTCAACATTGGTTCAGAGGATTTACCCAGGATGATCAAGTTGGGGGCTTCGCTCTCAGCTCAAGAACAAAAACCTTTATGGAACTCTTAAGAGAATATGTTGATATTTTTCATGGACATATTCAGATATGCCCGGCTTGGATCCAGCACTAGTTGTGCACAACCTTGTTGTGCACCCAGACGCCAAGCCCATTAAACAGAAACGAGGAAGATGCATCCTACAGTTACACTTCTTATCAAAGAATAATTGGAGAAACTCTTGGCTGCAGATTTTATCAAACCTATTGATTACTCATATTAGATCTCCAATATAGTTCCAGTACAAAATAAACTCGTTGACATTAGGATCTTTACTGACTTCCATGACATCAATAAAGCATGTCCTAAAGATGATTTTCCTTTACAAATATAGATATGATCGTAGAATTTACCATTGGCTATGAGATGTTATCCTTAATGGATGGCTTCTCGGGGTATAATCAAATAAGGATTGCAGAAGAGGATCAGCACAAAACTACCTTCATCACTCCATGGGGAACCTTTTGTTACAAAGTCATGCCGTTCGGACTCAAAAATTCTAGGGCTACTTATCAGCATGCTATGACTATCATTTTTCATGATATGATGAATGATATTATGGAGGACTATGTGGATGACATATTAGCTAAATAAAAGAGTAGAGAAGAGCACCCAGAAGTGCTTAGACGTATCTTTCAATGCCTCGGGACTACAAGGTTCATCTTAATCCTAAGAAGTGTGTCTTGGCGTATTATCAGAAAACTCTTGGGATTTATAGTATCACAGAGAGGGATAGAAGTGGATCCCACCAAGGTCACTGCTATTATGGACATGCCTCCACCCACCACTCTTAAACAACTCATAAGTCTGCAAGGAAAGATCCAGGCTATTCACCATTTTATTTCTCATCTTGCGAGATAAATGTCATCCATTTACACATCTTTTGAAGAAAGATGTTGCTTTCAAGTGGGGACCCAAATGTCAGAAGGAATTTTCTCTACTCAAGTAGTACCTTGTAAATCCACCTATGTTGATGCCCCCTACTCTTGGAGAGCCTCTCCTTTTATATATTTCTGCTACCCAATTTGCTATTGGTGCACTGCTTGCCCAATATGACCTTGGCCATAAGGAGAGAGTTGTTTATTACCTTAGTCATACATTGATTGCCTATGAATTGAACTATTCACAGGTTGAAAAGGCCTACTTAGCAGTCATCTTTACATTTCAGAAACTCTACCATTACCTCCTTAACAATAAAACTAAACTTATTTCCAAAGTTGACCCTCTTAAGTACCTCTTATCCAAACCCACCTTAACAAGCCGAATGGCTAATTGGATCATTCTTTTGAGTGAATTTGAGATCGATTTTGTAAATCAGAATTCCTTAAAAGGATAGGTATTGGAAGATCGGGTTGATAGCGAAGCACCTTTACCAGGAATGGAGCCTTTGTGTCTAGATCTCCCAGACGCATCTATGATGTATATCGAAGAATCCATGGAATGGCAAGTCCATTTCGATGGATCATTTACTTTTCATGGATCAGGAGCAGGAGTAGTGCTTATTACTCCCATAGGAGATATTATACCAAGGGAATTTCTGGTTGGGGTTTCCTTGTACCAATAACATTGCAGAGTATGAGGCACTCATTGCTGGCCTCAAGCTAGCTATCACTTGGAACATCAAACAGCTGCGAGTTGTTGGAGATTCTCAGCTCATCATTAAGTAGGTCAATGATGAATACAAGGTTAAAGATGAAAAAATTATTCCCTATAAGAAGATGGTTGAAACCTTGAAGGAATATTTTTCACATGTCATATTTGAACAAAAACCCGATCTCATAATAGATCTGCGGATGCCATGGCTACCATAGGCTCTCTCTTGCACATCCCACATGAAGAGAGTAAGATGCTTTTCTTTGTAAAAATATTACAAATGTCGGCATATGATATTCCTGAATCCTTCTTAGCATGTGAAATTATTGGTCCCCTATCCCCATGGTATGACCCTATTTACCAGTAACTACAAGATGGAACCTTCCCACCTGACATTACCCATTCAGAGAAAAAAGCCCTTATCCGCTGCATTGCCCATTATACCCTCTGAAGGCATTCTTTATCTCGTGGCTACGACAAGAACTTGCTTGGATCTAAATGTTACTAATTCAGTTCATGTGATTAACAGGTACATGTGGTATCTACGGGGCACACACTACTAGCATAGTCTCCCCTCCTTTCTTTGAGTTGGTGGCTTATTGGAAACCACCACCCTGGAATGACGATTCTTGTGAACTTCATGCAATGAAGAAATGTGAACTTTGTCAAAAGTATGGTAATCTCATACATGCACCAAGCATAGGCTTTGTAGCCTATCTTTTGCAATGCCTTGGCCTTTTTCAAAGTGGGTTTAGATTGAAAAGTTAATATCATAATTGCATAAATAAAATTCGAAATCTTACTCTTTATTCTTGCTCAATACATAGGAAGTATTACATCCATTTAAATAGAGATGTTGTTCATATTTAAGGAATATAATCTCCATAAATATCTCCACACATAACTCCTCAAAACAACTCCATGCTATTATACTTAGCCTTTGAGATTTTGATTTTCACAAAACTAATATTGTTAATGATTTGTTTACTCAACAACTCATAACAATATTTACTCAGCCACTCATAATTACATTTACAATAATGTAATTAATTATTTTACAACACATATTATATTATCCTAGATAATATAATCACTTACATAATATTCTATGTTCACATACAACATAGATATTCCTAACATTGGATGTTTTAGTGTGAACATGGGGTAAGAGCTCTGAAACATCAACCTTGTCGGATATTCAGTTTTGTTATTTGGATCTCTGCTTATCTCGGATCTTGCCGCTAATGATCATCCTTGTCGTATGAACATCTTCATCGATCGATCACCTTTTTTGAAGTACCTTCCACATGCAAGTTTTTGGATTCACATGAGCATGAAGGACCGACGAGATGATTTTCCCCGGGGATTCATGCCACACACAACTGTGGATTTGCTTCTTCCACACCAAAATCAGAAGCTTGTCAAAGTTCTATGTGAACACATTAAAATCAAAACATGAAACTAGTTTCATTGTATAAACACACCACATCACTTTCGAAATAAATATCACTGTGGGGACACATAGTTTATGAGAAACTATGATTCACTCCATCACTTCGAGGTGAATGAGTCGAGAGGAGATTAAATCGATTTTCCTCCTTCCTCCATAGCCTCCTTCCTCCAACAAGAAAAGAGCTCTACCATAGGAAATCCTCATCACTAGGACATGAAAGTTCTTCATTATTAGTTGAGTAGACTTTATAGATACTTTTTAAATAATCTATCTTGTCATCAAGAAGATCGAATTATGTTTATAGTTCATCAAAAATACATGCCCAATCTCATTACATAGAAAAGCATTTTATTTTTCCATGTGAAGGAACCTTCTTTGGTTTATGTTTGACAATTAGATGAGGAGCTAGAGAGTTTGTTTCCTACATATAGCCAATACTTCTTCATGTTCTTCATGATTGCTTTGTTCTAACAATGTAGAAATCACTCTTCTAGACTAATAGTAATTTTACTCAAAGTCAAATACAATATTTGAGTAACTCTTAGAAGCATGCTATTATTAAGAAGAATAGCTTTAGCAAATCATCATCTTTTACATGTTCTTTAATTCCACTAGTTGATTTAGCAAAGAACGAAACTTACTTATATGAGAGCCATTTTTGAGTTCTCTTCCATTTTCAAACTAGACAAGCGTTGCTTCAATGTAGTCTTTGCCATTTCAGCTTAAGAACCAAACAATTTGTTAAGAGACTCCCAAATTTCTTTGAGAAGATTTTTGAAACACATGATGTAAAGATAGGCTTTTGATAAGCCCGGACAATGGTACCCAATGGGATTAGGGATCTTTTGCATTCCATTTTGCCAATTCATTTCCTCCAAGTGGGTGGAGTTGAATTAGACTTCACCAATCCCATAGATCCTTTTCTACGAAATGTAATTGCATCGCTTAGCACATTAGTATTTAAATCCACTCCTTCAAACTTTTCAATCATTTAGTTTCTCCATTATTTTTGTACAATACTGATAAAAAAATACAAAATTGAATCAAGTACTTTAAAATTTTATATTGAATACCTTTTAACCTCCAAGAAGTCAAGAACTTGTATTAACAATTCAACATTATTGAAAATTGGAGAAAACTTAGACCGGATTAAGAGAAGAATTGATGTGCTTAATTTGATAGCTGCATAGTAAAATCCGTATTTCTTCCAAAATACGTTCTGGGTTCTTCTGAAATTTCTTCTGTAGTTTCTTGACCAGCACGTGATTCTGCACACAAAATTATAGAAAAACCCACATCTGGAAACGAAAAATATAATATATTCTTTGAGACGGATCTGATCATGAAAGCACTGAAATTTCTTAGATCAAATGCTCGCTTGTCACTTTACCAAATGAAAGTTAATATCATAATTGCATAAATAAAATTCAAAATCTTACTCTTTATTCTTGCTCAATACATCCTAGAGAAGTATTACATCCATTTAAATAGGAGATGTTGTTCCTATATTTAAGGAGATATAATCTCCATAAATATCTCCACACATAACTCCTAAAAGAACTCCATGCTATTATACGTGAGATTTTGATTGATCACAAAACTAATATTGTTAATGATTTGTTTACTCAACAACTCATAACAATATTTACTCAAACTCATAATTACATTTACAATAATGTAATTAATTATTACAACACATATTATATTATCCTAGATAATATAATCACTTATAATATTCTATGCCTTTCACACTCAAAGTAGATATTCCTAACATAGATCTCATAGGGAAGCTCCACCCTTCATCATCAGATGGTCATACACACATCATAACTGCCACCAATTATTTCACTAAATGGGTGGAGGTTGTTCCTCTTACCTATGTCACCGGTGCGTAAATATCCAAGTTTATCATGAACCATCTTATATGCCATTATGGTATCCCCTGGCCATTATCACTGATAATGGTAAATCTTTCAAAAACAAGATGGTAAAAGCCTTGTGTCAACACTTTCGTATCCAACTTAAATGGTCCACCCCTATTACCCTCAAGGTAATGGGCAAGCAGAGGCTACAAAAAAACTCTTGTGCACATTATGGAGAAAATGGTTAGTAAAACTAGTCGTAATTGGCACTTGCAAATCCATCCCGCCCTCTGGGCTTATCAAACCTCCATCCGCACCCCTACTGGTGCAACCCATATTCACTTGTCTATGGCACTGAAGCCATCATACCTTTGGAAGTGGAGCTTCCCTCCCTGAGAATATCTCTCAAGGACTACCTCGATAAAGATGAAGACTACAGAGTTGCTCGCCTGACAGAGTTGGAACTATTAGATGAACGGTGTATCAGAGCACTTAATCACCTTAAAGTATATCAAAATAGAGTATCCAGAGGATACAACAAACACATCATTCATAGGGAATTTGATGTAGGTGATCTCGTACTAAAAGAAAATCAGAAGAATACCACCAAAGATAGAGAAAAGAAAGGTAAATTTGAGGCCAATTGGCTCGGCCCCTATGTGGTGACCGCTAAATATGGATCAGGGGCATATAGACTTGCCTATTCAGATGGTGAAGAGCTTCCAGAGCCCATGAACGCCATCCACCTCAAGTGATTCTATGCTTAGGTGTGGTTAGAATATTGAGATAAGAAACTAAAAAGTAGAAAACAAAGAAAAAACAAGCAAAAAATTGAAAAATTGAGAAAAAAGTGAAGAAAAAAACAGGTCATCCTATGTGAAAACCACGCAATTGTGGTGCAGTGGGGATGTCCTTTAGTGAAAACCAGTTTTCAGCGCTCAAGGAAGGTTTCTTGTACACAAGTCACTCTTGTGACAGGATGGGTAACTCTTGCCACTTGCTAAATTCTGCAGTACCCTGGCTAGGTCTAGGAATCCGACCTCGAGCTCCCATGCAGGACCTGTGATATGGTTTACTTACGCTATATCTGTGTGATGGATGTGGCCTATTTGTATATTCCCACATCGTGCTGGGGGCACATTCACACTCCACTTCATCGTACATTAACATGTGGCATTTGAACCTTTATATATTCCCACATCATGTTGGGGCTTTCACATTTCTCTAAAGCTTGTACATTGCTTTCAAAACATGACCTTGAAAATACAAAAACATTTAGAAAACGATACACAAAAATCTAAACATATAGAAAATTTCCCTTTTTAGGGATAAAGCTACATTCATCTCATAATGTCATCTTAGGGAAACCTAGACAACAATGACAAACACAGCTACGAAAACTTATCTTTTAGATAAACCCAAAAACATTAGAAAATATGTCAATGTTGTCCCGCAAAAACAAAGTGGTAGTTAGATTGCTTTTAGTTGTTGGTTTGTATAGTTTTGATGTACTTAGCTTGTTGTGTTGTTCATTATTTGAATGATTCTTTGCTTACATTATATTAGATCTTGTTAGGTTTAATTATGTGTTGCACTGCATTCATTATTAGGACTTTTATGCTTGTAATTAATTGTTGTATGTTTCTTTGATTGCCATGTGATTTGTTGAACTCTCATTTTTACGCATTTAAATTAAAGTGTTAGATTAATCTTCTTTTAATTACATTTTATTGTGTTGCATGTGTATATTTGTTTAGTTTTGTTAACTTTTGCTTGTGTGTTTGTTTAGCACAGTTGTTTGTTATCACATCTATCATCTATCATTTCATCACATCTAACATCATCTATACATCATATATAAATAAAATGCTAAGTATTACATCATGCATGTATGCTAAGCTAATCATCACATATCATATCATCAATGGGGGCAAGAGGGGTTGCACATAATCACTAATCTATCCTCCCCCACACCAATATCATCTAGTATCATCCCAAAATACTAGCCATATGGAATCAAACATCTCATAAATAAAAACACATGATATCAAATACATGAGTATATCATCGCTATGAAAGAAAAACATGTCCATCTCTACATTTGAAAGTATGTCACATACATGAAGAGAAACAAGATATAACATGAACATCAATAAAACATAATTACCATGACAATATATCAATACACGACAGGATATACAAGATAATGTCCATATGGTACATGTATAATAAAAAATCTCAGTGTCAAAGTCCGGTATATACAAAATGCTCTGTCCATCTACCATATAAAAGGGGCAGGGATCAGATACTAAGCCTACATACAGAGGCATGGTGGTACATAACAAAAGTACCTACATCGATCAAAATCGGGCCTTCATCAAGAGGCATCCACAAAAGAATCTAAAGAATCTATACATAGTCAAAACGCCTTCATAAGAGGCATATACAAATGAATACATACATATATCATGGCATGAGTAGGAGACTCAGCCACAACTCTCACCCTCACCGGGGCTGCTAGGACCATGTCCTGGAGGATGGAATAATGGAGGTCGTGATGGGCCTGCCCCTGAAGAACCTACCAACTGTGAGGAGGGACCTGTGTACCCCTCTGTGTACTCGGCTATGTGGCCGGCTGCTATACTGACTGGCTGACCTCGTGATCTAGAGCTTGTGTGGCTCACATCAAGCTAGGCATAAGGCATCACTCACTCCTTTGCTGGAACTACCTAAAAGTAGGTTGTCCTGTAATAAAGAGCCTCACCTGTGGCCCTAATAGTGTCACGTATCAAATCCTCATCGCTTGTGGATAGGCTTCTCGTAAGGACATCATGCTCACCTATCAATCGACCTCTATCACATCATCCTACCTAGCAGCAAGTGGCCTCTCGATCCCTCTCCAGTGTGACACTTTTGTAAATCGACACGTGCCTCGGTCTCCCTCATTCATATAGGTATGTCCCTCGATTGCACTGATCATGTTGAACCATGATGTTGTGTAACTGGATCTATACCTGGCCTAAGGCACCTGCTAATTGAGCACCCTGCGCTACCAACTGTGTAATCTGACCCTGCCATACGACCCTACCACTGTCATGTAACTGAGACTTGGCCTGGTCTCTCTCAGTAGTCAATACCGAACCACACTCGCTTGATATCTCTCTCGTGGCCACCTAAAGTTGTACACTATCGCGGCCTATAACTTCTTTCTTTGTAGTGCGCAAGTCATTGTCCATCACCACCTCCTAGGGCCTGAGGAGGTGGACCCTGCTATGGTAGAACCTGTTGTAAAGTGGGACATATATGCCCACTGGAATGCCTACTGGAGGCAACAGACCAGCTGGGGCCTGGTGTACCTATCTAGGTATAGGCCTAGGACCCTATACCTATGGCTGTGGAGCCCTACCTCTAACTTGATGTTGTGCATCGGGGCCACCCTCATCATCTGAATCATCATCATCGGTACCACCTCTGGCACCATCATCATCACTAGGTGGCCCCACTAGGGGAGGCCTCATGCCTGCATCATATGCTACCCTCGGAATGGTCAGCCTGTGTGGAATCACACCATGATACCAGGGTGCGTACTGTTGTGCACCCTGGATCTCGAACCTACCTCAAAGGTACCCATGCAATGGGTACCACCTGTGTAAAACTAGCCTAGGCTCTATCAAAGGCTATCTGTGGCCCCATGTCAAAATACTCACGCGCCCTCCGTGCATACCACATATCAGGCCCTGGAACATCCTGTGTGGTGCCAAACCGCATCACTTGCATCCTGTCCACCCTATAAAACTCACATTTAGCATATAGTTGCTACCCATGATAAAATGATCTACTCTGGCTATAGATAGCTCTCAGCATCCTGGGCCATTGGAAATGTCGATATGGCCTCCATACCACGGCCACCTATTGTAGGTCATCGAGCTCTCGACGATAAGGATAAGGATCACCCCTGTAAGGCCGAACATCGTCCCCGACGGGGACCCAACCCATGGTAGATGGCTCCTCTGGAGCCCGAACTCTCAGAGTGCCTAAAGGGTGCCCAATAGCAATGTGATCCCAGGCCCATATCATGAGTAACCTGGCTAGGCCTACCATCTTTGATGGTAGTATGTGATAAGATGAAGATCCCAGAAAGATGTGCTAGAATGCACTGGCCCCAATAATAAGTCTCTCCCTGTATCAATCCAAGTATGACCCAAGTAGTCCAAGGGGGAATGAGGAACTAGTCTTGTCAGGGAGTAAAACTCCACTGACAAAGGCCATCATATAAACCACGACCCGATCTAGAGAAAGGTCATCAATGTAGCGTGACAATCTCACCATCATCCCATGACAAGGTATCGTCGGGACTCCGAATAGCTGTGCAATGCATCCATCCAACGTTTCTCTATCACTCATGTCACATATTGAATGGGTTGGCCAATGATGGGAATGCATGATGATGCACCAGACATCCTCCAATGTGATGGTAATCTCCCCTGTAGGCAGCTGAAAGCACTGGCTCTCACTGTGCCATCTCTCTGTTATGGTTGTGAGAAGGCCATGGTCCAATGTGATCTGGGGCATGTCAGCCACGTAGGCTAACCCTATGACATAAAGGAGGATATCTAGTATCCCCCTATCTCCATCCTCGAACTGCACCTCTATCGTCTCAAGGCAGCCATATCTCTCCCGCATCTGAAGTGTAGGTAATCTACGCTGCAAGATCAAAAACAAGTGTTAGGCACTTATCTAACTTCTAGCTATCTTTCTAAGGAAAATGGTTTAGTTGAGTCCGTTAACTTACTAATTTCCCTTTTTCTTCTAAGTTCTTCTAATTATTCTCCTAGGCACTTTGCTATTTTATTGCTATAAGTGTTTTTCATTTTCTTCCGGACACATGTGCACCCCTTTTGATGCACATGTGTCTTCCTCGATGCATACGCGCCCTAACCAATGTGTACGCGCCCCCTACCTTTTCTACTTTTCACGTGTATACCACACATGATGCCAACGCGCCTAGTGTGACACCTACGTCCCTCCTAGTGCACACGTGTGTGCACATCCATTCCCTAGTAAAATTCAAAAATTCCCCAGCGCCTACGTGCTTGGTTCGACGCACACGCGCGTCCCTATTTTCCCCCTCTAACGAGTACACGTGCGCGTATACATTTTTCAATGCATATGCCCACACGTATCCACTTTTTCAACGTGTACGCATGTGTGTCTCCATATTTTTGACATGTGCACGTGCATGTGTCTTTTCCCACCTACCTACCCTAGAAACGACCTAGAAAAGCATTAAATGCGTAATTTAAGAGAGAAGGGATAGACTACTCATGAAGGGTCCATCCGCGGGGTCTCACTGGTACTCTCGGATCCGGTCTGCTCACCTCCGTCTCATCGGTAACCTCTCCATCACACTCCAGGCTCTCTCGCTAACACCTCGTGGTAAAAATTTACAAGAGCTCTGGTACAAATGAATTGATCGTGATTGTTTTTACCCCCCGGGTGGGTATATTAACTTGTCGCGGTGCCCTTGGGGCATGTTTTCTCTACCGTGGTCATTCTAATCTTCTTCTACCCACCGTGATAATTATTTTTATTATTAAAATAATTATTTTTATTAATTTTCACATGCTGGGGCACTTTGTGCTACCCTGCGGACACTTCCTCTTAACCCTGACATTGTTTACGAACCTTACAGGCATTTTCCTCTATTTTGATTCCTCTTTTTCATCTATCTACCTCCCGTCGTGAACAATAATTATTTAAAATAATTATTATCACCCTGTCTTTCTTTCCATGGGGATACCCTTTTGGCTCTTTTACGGCCTTGCCTTCCCCCGTTCACCTCCGCACGTAATTTTTTAGAAGATATTTGATCTTTTGAATTCTTTTCTGACCGATCAAAAATTTAAAAATTGTAAAGCTGATTCGTAAAATATCAAAACCAATATAAAACTTTGAAAATGAACTAAAATCAGTAACCAACTCATTTTTGACTGAAATCTGTGTCTTTTGCATGGCGCTCATCCCATATCCTACTGACATTTTTCACATGATTTGAAACAATGACTTGCAAATCACCTTGATCTACAATCATTTACAAAAGACCGCTGCTTACTTCGTCTGTACTCTGGGGCACTATTAGTTTCTTGGTACTATTTCATCGTGCACATTGCTTTTTCATCAGACCCAAGTGTCCTCCGTCATTTCCCTTGCATGTGCATATTGCTTGGGGCATCGTTCTTACCCTTTTCATTTATCGAACATTTGGGACTTCAGCGTGATAAAAAATATTTGTGAAACCTTCTTGAACATTTTGGTTTAAGTGTGTGTGACTGTACTTATTTCCCTGTTACATGAGTTTGTTTACTTCTCATTTTGCATTACATGTTTGTATGTTTGCAAAGATTTAGCATTTTAGCAATAGACAATTGTTTTGTATCTTGGATTTTCATGTCACTATACGCTTTTGTTGTATGCTTACATTTTTAATAAGGACCGATGAGGAGGTCTCTAAGCAAAATGATGATAGTGGATACTATTGATTTGTGGATAGCTCAATATCTCTTTTCTTGTTTTATCCTCTTCTCTTCGCCTTCCCCATTCTTCTATCTATGTCTCACCTTTTTGAGCATCGATCGACTTCTTTCATCACCCCATCGACACTCGAGGGGGCATCCTTCATCCTATTAATTTTTCTTCTATCCCTTCAAAAAAATCTTCTCTTTTATATTTGTCTACTTTCTTTGAAGTGATGTAACTTACATCACCTCAAAGAGGGGAAAATGTAGACACCTGTAGTTTGGCTAATGCACTATTACGACTAATATTGCGCTAGTTGTGTTTCTCCCTACAAACCGACGATACACCGCCAGTTCGACCTATCTAACTCTCTTCCTACGACATCCCTTTTGTCATTTTTCCTCTTGTAAACCATTTAAACAAGCTATAATAGCTTCGTTCTAACTACATTAGCTTCTTACTTTCTTCTAGTCCACTTCTACCACCTTCCTAGCCTCTCAATCCATTCCATTGGATTGATCTAACCCTTCAAAACTCTCTCCAAACCCTAATCACCTCCTAAACATGTTTAACTAAGCTTAAACATGGTTTTTCACTCCCTAAACCTAGTCAAAGTAAGCTTTGACTTGCTAAAAGTGTTTTTTGGAATTTAGTGTTTGTCCCACATGTACCCAAGTTTCCCTTTTTCCCAAATGTAAAACTATATATAGGGCTAGACCCCTCTCTCATTTTCAAGAATTCCTTCCTTCTTCCTAAGCATAGATTATAGCATTTTGTGTTTAGGTTCTATATTTCATTTCTAGTTTAGATATTGAGCTATTTACTTCATTTTTTTATTGCTAATCCAATTTAGAGGGTAAAAGAGAAGAACGACTAGCTCAAAAGCCTATAATGGGGAGATCCCTTTCCTTAATCACTAAAACTGATTTCTTAGGGCTTACTAGGTTCATTATTTTAAGCTTTCAAAGAATAGAGATAGTTTTAATTAGCTTAAATTTGAGTATTTAGTTCATAATGTATGCTAGTTAGAAAATCTTGCTTATTTCTTATCGGATGGTCCACTTGATTTTTGCTTGAAGCCTTTGGGGATTCTTTAGGAATTCTTACCCCAATTCCATGGTTTTCTACAACTTTTCTTTGAACACAACAATAACAATCTCACAAAGGTTGATCATGATTGACACAAGCACGTTCCAAGGAGGTCTCGAGAAGTCTATAATTGTTTTTAGAATGCTTTAGCACTGTAAGAAGCTCACAGTGTGCATGTATCTAATTTTTATTCTTCTCCCCCTCCATTAGAAAGAAAATATTCAATTTTATAGGGTCGACGATGACTAAGTGGGTTGCCACCAATTGCGAGGTAACTTTCCCCAATGGAAGAATTTTTCGCTTTTGGCATGATTTTGGATTTTTAATAGTTGGTTGGATGCTTTAAAGAATATACGTAGGAATATGACAAGATGTGAGTTATTAGGGCATAAACATAGATGTTAGAAAAGCTTATACAAGTAAGGGGATGTATTTAGGAGAAAAGCATCCTAAATAGAAGGTAGGAAGGACAAGGTAAGATATTAAGGAATTGATTAATTAATTAATGGGACATGGATGAGAATTTTAGAATAAATAGAAGGGGTGGGTTTATTTAAAATTAATTATGCACACGTAGGAGGACAAGGGGTATAGATACCAATTTTAGGTGTCTACAATTCATGTGGATAAAGTTATAAAGCAACTAGAATATAATGACGTAAAGAAGAGAATTTATAGGAACTAATAAATAAGATACAATTTAAAACTATAAGACACCTAAAGGATATTTATCTTCCTAAT
This sequence comes from Taxus wallichiana var. yunnanensis, assembly GCA_018340775.1. Taxonomy (NCBI): domain Eukaryota; kingdom Viridiplantae; phylum Streptophyta; class Pinopsida; order Cupressales; family Taxaceae; genus Taxus; species Taxus wallichiana. The sequence goes on from CM031236.1 coordinate 165,943,323, forward strand.
TCCTCATAAAATCCTTCTCCATATATTCCAAATGAACCCCAATAATCTTTTGTGGTACCCAAAATTGAAAACATTGTCCATAAGATATGAACAATTAAAGCTACATAAGAAAAACCAAAAAGTTCATGAAAGTAACATATTCTTCTATTATCTACATACTTCATAACACCCTTAACAAGACCCACTAAGGAGTTCGAACCAAAAACTTTAGCATCACTGTGGTTATCTTAAAGTTTCTCCAAAATTGAGGATTTTTCCTTATTCAAAATAGGGTTTATGGAATGTCCATATCTATACACTTGAATCCAAAACATATCATTTTCTCTCAAGTTTTAGCAAAAACTCCTATTATATATTTTATTAAAAAAATCACTTTAACCTCAAACCTTTACTAATATTCATGCAAGCTTCAACTCTAATATTTTATGTATTCACTATTTGTCTATGTGGCCCAATTTTCACTATTTTAAAATTGTCATCAATTTACATCCTCCATTCTATATAGACTCCATCATGTTATTCTCCACATTAATCAATCTATCATAATAGTTTTTCCAATATCACCACTTAGAGTCTTATACTCTATAACTTATTACTTATCCTTGTTTGAATGGATTATTAGAATTGTGATTCAAACTCCATGAGAAAATCAATACAACTTTACATGCCACAAAACATATTTTGTTAACAATCGATTACATACCATATTTCTATGTCATAATCCTAACTCACAGAATAAGAAAATAAAAATAACCCAAGGGTAACTCAAGAGTGTTTTATCCACCCCACATCATATAAAAAATTTCCTCTTTATTTTAGAAATATTTCTACAATAGTCATTTGACGCCCCATTTTAATAGCCTCTAAAGATTTCACAACCAATTTTTTCACCACTGAATTTCACACCCTCTTCTTACCCCTTATTGGGGAAAAATTCATTTCATTTCTTACCACATTGGTTTGGTAAATATAAATATGAGTAATAATTTTCAAATCATAACCTTTTATTATGGATTCAAAATCCATAAGAAACCCCACCGTTATGTGTATCATGATTTAATACTTTTTCAAAATTACATTGTAACTCAAGGACATATTTCTTCTCTAAACTCTTTTCCATCATCCAAAGTAGAGGGAAAGAAATCCTAGGATGATTTTCAAATTTATCCATCAAGCCATTAGGAGTGAAAAATTATGAAGAGGTTCTTCTTCAAAATATTTCGCATCCATCTCTATTGTTATAGCCACATCTATAGTCAATAGTATTTGTCTTGAAATCACCCATAATTGAACCTTTTCGGGAGTAGAAATCGTTCTTACCTTATGATATACCAGTAGTTCAATCACATTTAGACAATAATGCTTCTACTTATATAACCTTCAATCACTTTTGTCCTTTATAAGAGATCAATAATTTGGAATGTGTAGCTTCCAATTAAACATCCAAGTTGTGTATGAGCCATTATGTAATCTTATCCAATTAAGCACTAGGGTGAAATATAAATGTATTAAATTTATGGATCCTTCAATTTTTTTCCCCTTACCATAAATTATTTTGTATTATCCTAAACTTTTTTTGAACCAAATAACCTCTAGTGAGCCACCTTATTTATTTGGAGGAAAATATTAAAAATGAGAGTAATTTATATCTCTCTATATAAATTTTGATACTTTCACTTGACAAAGATTATATGTCATAATAAAATACTCATATTCATTAGGTTGTAAACGTTAGTTCCAATTTAGATTTAGAATTATGAATTGAGGGTAGTTCCTTTGTCCTCCATCTTAATCTACATTTGCACAAAAGTAGCATATATACCTAGAGATCATGAATTCGATTGTAAAAACCATCCCAAGGCATCATTATTATTATGAAATATCTCCATATCTCAATACTCGAATGGTAAAGAGTATATTTTGATCCTACAAAAATATGCTCCTATATTCATTTCAAAATTCAAAATAATTGACTACCATAGTTGACATGGATATTTTTTTCCCTTAAAAACAATTTTTAGAAATCATCCAATCTCTATCTTCAAAACATAAGAATTTTTCCACAAACCAAACTTTAACGGAGTATTTATGATCATATATGTGAAAACATTTCTAAGTACTTTGAATCCATGATTAGTAATACCTCCCTTTATAATATATCATTGGGATTTTTCCTAAGATTTCCAAATCCTCCACATTCCTCATCCAAAAATCCTCGAAGGATCAAAATAATTTTGACATGTGGTGTTTAGTCTACAATATAAACATCCTTAGAATAAAAAAATAATTCTATTGAGATCAAAAAAATCCAAGGAATATTTTATCACCAATGCATCCTAAACAGATCCATACTTATCTTCATTTTTTTACTCTTACCCTAAAAATAGGCTTTGATAAAGCTAGAGTCAATTTTACAATCCATACTCTTATCAAATTATCTAAATATAATATAAATATCCATTAAATTAACATTTAATCCATAATATAAAGCTAATCCCAAATCAATTTAACAACTTAAATCATAACCAACATCCTTTGACTTATATTCCTTATAGTTTCCCTTAGTAAATAAATCATCGACCCATCTAGGATGAATGAAACCAAATATCTTAACTCCCAAGATTAGTCACTAAATGAATTATATATTATAGCTACATCATATTCATATTATCTTGTATTATTATTACCCACATCCACAACTCACACCTCTCCTTATTAATATTCCCCATTAATCCCCCTCATCACATTTTAACCACCACTAGAAATATGCACGCAGAATCATCACCCTCTGGAATATTTATCCAATTCCTTTGAGATCCACTCAAGTAAAAAGGTTCTTGTATCAACAAGGCTTCCCATAGATAACCATACATATCTTCCATTTTCCACTTTTTCCTTAATTAAAAATTGTAATAAAACTAGAAACAATAGTTCCTTGCATCTTCTTCTCAGTTTCTCTAAATATAATAGCAATATATCTAGCATTTCACATTGATCTGTAAGATATATGACCTCATGGATCTTGTATAATAACTATAGATTTCAGAAATTATCCCTACTTGTAATTAGTTCTCTTAATATTATGTGTAAACTCTTTTTACCAATCATGTTCAGAAGCTACGGAAGTTCTCAACCCTCCAACATTACCACCATAACGCAAAAATCCCTTAGTGAACCCATTTTTATACCTTTAAACATCTTCCTATACTAGATCTAACACCTAAACATCCTCCTCATTATCATATATCATTTCCAAAAATATTCCCTTTTTTTTTTTTTTCCCTCACACCCCACTCCTCTCATGCCTTTCTTATATTAAAAGTATTATATTCATTACCTGACACTTTCAAAATATATTATTGTAAATGAGTATTCTAAAATCACGTAAGGCTCTCCTAAATATCCAATAAGTAGTTTCAAATCACTTATAACATCTAATAATACATGCATAAATCACTCAAATATGTTAAATTGTATATCTTCCTTCCTTTCCAAGCATGTAAACATCTTATATCCATTTTTAGCAAGAGAAAAGTCACTCCAATAATTTTCCAATGTTTTTAAGGGGAAAATGGTTAATTTACCTGGTTGAATAACACTACATCTCACTTATAATATTTTGGATACATTTTATACTCTATAAAGATCCCACTATCATTATGTAAAGAGACATGATTGCACTCATAGGTGGTTGGATTAGGTCACACTTTCACGTGCACATAAAAACTACATGACGAATGATTCCACTATATGGAATATAGTAAAATATCTAGATTGGTTTAGTAGGGGTTTATTGCCAACAATATTCTATCTTGACCACACACATGATTTCTCCTTTTATTATCTAATGTTTCAATGAGTAGTGTTGCGGGTATATAGTGTTACCACTTTTTGGAAGTCATTATAGGTTATATGAAAATAAGAGACATGCATGAAGGATATTTATAGCTAGAAAAAGACACATTAATTTACTCAATCTAGCTACAAAAGGTTCAAATACTTTACAACTCCATTTAGGACCATAGAGGTCAAGAACAAGAACATAGAGCGGTTGTACATTCCCGCACTAGCTAAGTTTCAAATTCCACTATTACTAATGAAACATATATATTCTTTTATCACCCTATTTCACTTGTTTGAACATCCATATATCCTATGTTCTATTATGTGTGTGTGTGTGTGTGTGTGTGTGTGTGTGTGTGTGTGTGTGTGTGTGTGTGTGTGTGTGTGTGTGTGTGTGTGTGTGTGTGTGTGTGTGTGTGTGTGTGTGTGTGTGTGTTACCACTTTTTGGAAGTCATTATAGGTTATATGAAAATAAGAGACATGCAATGAAGGATATTTATAGCTAGAAAAAGACACATTAATTTACTCAATCTAGCTACAAAAGGTTCAAATACTTTACAACTCCGTTTAGGACCATAGAGGTCAAGAACAAGAACATAGAGTAGTTGTACATTCCTGCACTAGCTAAGTTTCAAATTCCACTATTACTAATGAAACATATATATTCTTTTATCACCCTATTTCACTTGTTTGAACATCCATATATCCTATGTTCTATATATATATATATATATATATATATATATATATATATATCTTCATCTCTACTTGCATATTTGAGATAGTATTTTATCATTTATCATAGTTACAAGTGTTAATGTATTATTTATGATTAGGAATGGTTAGTTTTTTAACTAATTATATAAATATAATATCGTGTAAAAATCCTTACATTGTATATATTAATTATATTGCATGTGTCATACATGTATATGTTGTAAATATTTTCATATAGTCTATATAGCCTTTATTTATGAAAATAGGTCTAAATTTTGGAATTATTATGAACTAGAACTAAATTACACAAGTAATACATGGTTAGTTTAGTGAATTTTTTTAATGTAAAGACACTACTCATATCGACTTATCTTGAACCAAAGTTACATCATATACAAATGTTAAGGTTACCTTTTGATGAACCAAGTAATATTAAAATTAGACTTTGTTTAATTAAGATAATTACTATGTGTAAATACTATGGTTCGAATTTGAAATAAAGTCAAAGTTATAAATATAGTGATTCCAAACCATGTAATTATAATAAATTGAAATTAGGGTTAGAATCGTACAATTGTAACTATTATGTAAAATCTAGAAGTGTGAAAAGGGTTTAAGACTATAAAAATGGGTTGTGTAGAATTTGTTTTGAGATTTTTTAAAAATATGGAATGTTTAAAATGAGTGCAAGTTAGAATTTCCCTAGCTAAAAATTTTTATTGACATTTTCCCCATTGTGTATGATATTTTCCTATGTTGTTTTGATTTGAAACTAGGTGTTGGCACTTGATTCATCTATATCACTAAATGTGCAAATTCCACTCAAAATTTAGTGATTATGATTCATTGTAAGCATATGGATTTCCAAAAAAATATTTATAAAATATTTCATTTGGTTGAGGTAGAAAAATATCATTCGCATCCCTAATGATGTGATGATAACTATACCACATACCAATAATTCAAAGTGGAATCAATACATACAAATCTCTCCCTCCTAACGAATATTCATAAATAGAGGGTTTGAGAAGGACCCTAGTTATAAATTATCTTTCACTTTATTTTTTATTCCATGAGAGTATGTTCTATGCGGAGAAAATTGTATATATTCCTACTCATATTTTCCTAGTGTTCTCTAAGGATGCGTTACTTCAATAATTAGGGTTGAAAGATCCTTAGAGTTTTTAATAAAGAAGATCCGATACATATATATAATTATTCAGATATGTATCTTGTGAATAGGTTGTATGTGATTTTATTTCTTACTTGTGTGAATTATTTCCCACTCAATTGACTTTAAGATGATAGGGGTTACTTGTGTATTTGACAAAATTTAGCATTACAAGTTCCTAGGACATAAAAATTGTCTTGGGTAAGAACCATTAGTATTTTTTTCTACTTCTCATGTGATTGTAAGTAATTTTATCTTGGGATAATATGATAAATGATATGAATTTATATGAATATGTAATTTTTTTAATCTAGGGTACACTATTTCTTGAAGAGATAAACTAAGTTACAAGTATTGGTTTAGTACACTTAACGAATATGAGTTAAGTGATGTACCTTTAGGATTAAGATAGTTACTTTGTAAATGGGGAAAAACTTGGTTAAATATCAAATGTTTATGTTCAAGTTCCTTTTTCTACATTTTAGATATTACAATTACCCCACATTAATCTATACATCAAAAATGTTAGATGAAAATAATTTAAATATAAATGTAAATCTCCCTATAAATATTGGTTTTCATAATAGCTAAATGTGTATTTTTTCCACTTTGTTTTATACATGTGAACCTAAAAATATCATGCCAAAACATTATTAGTTCCCAATAAATATGCTTATAGAATCAGTAGGTTCTAATAATTGAAATTGAAAACATAAAACAACTAATCTAAATTTCATATGGAAACATTGTAAGGGATGCAAATAAAATAAGTGAAAATTATTACATTTGAGTATACCATGAGCCATTTCCATACTAGATCTTACTATGTATCCTTTTTAGTACTTTATCTTTTCATATATCTTATGTATCATTTGCAAATAATATGTTTGTTTCTACATGCATGCGTACATGTGTGTGTGTGTGTGTGTGTGTGTGTGTGTGTGTGTGTGTGTGTGTGTGTGTGTGTGTGTGTGTGTGTGTGTGTGTGTGTGTGTGTGCATGCCCACACACACAAATATATATACATGCACACACACACACACACACACACAAATATAAATACATACATGCACGCACGCACACACACACACACACATACATACATACACATAAAGGTGCATATTTTAGTCACAAAATAGTGCATTTAATATTAATATTATACCACCAAATATGTTGTTTTATATATGGATCTTACGTAAGAAAATTTTTCACCGATGACACATTTCATAGTCCTGTCATCTATCTTCTTGGTCTTTACCATTGTTGGTCTTGTAGATTTTCCAATCACTTGCATGGCTCAGTCAAATCTCAAGGATTTATATTTATTAGTAGTCACTTAGTTGTCATTACTAGTCCCTGACTAGGGTACCTAGAGAGGTGTTGGGTAACCTAGGGCACCCTAGTCTTGATTCTAGGCACCCTAGTCCCCATCATGTTTGGTTTTATTTTTTTCATTTGATTTCGGTATTTTTGGTTTTTCCTCTCATCTCCTGAGGTACTAGTCATCATGTCGAGTCATTAGTGTCAAAATTTGAATAAGAGATCCCTATATAAACACAACATACATACTACCTTATGGGTGAGACTATTTCTATCAAGGGCTAGCTATCTACATAGAGCAAGGGACTACATTTGGGCATTATTCTACATCACACACTACATAGGAAGGGGAGTTCATTCTATTTCATCCACCATTTTGCATTTTATCTAGCTACTTCCTAATATCTCTATGTCATTGGTGTTAGGGAAACCTAGGCACATTATTGCACACAAAAACACATAGAACTACATTGGTTTTGAGATGTGGTGCAAAGCTCGATTCTAAGTACACCATTGTGGCGCTGAGGACAATTTGACCCCCTTATATGCATATTTCTCTTTTAGGTTTTTGATTATTTTCTTGGGATTTTATAGGTGATTCTTCATTGTAGGTTTATGGCGACATCAGTGGACCAAGTGCAACATTCACGCAACCAAAGGTGAAGTGTTGTGAAAACCTAACGACCTTATTAGGATCAGATTTTGAGTTGTTTCGTAGACTAGGGTGCCTAGATTTTGGACCATGGTGCCACATGCACCCTCATCATTCCCTAGACACCTCATTCTATTCAGATCTTCCCTTGCTGTAATTTTTTCGAGGTTCGTTATGACACTATGTCCTATCATTCCATCACTTTGTTCAGTCCCATATCACTACGAGGTAAGTCCACTTCAAATGAGTTCTTTCCCCTTTTCTTTTATTCCATTTAAAATCTCAAATAAATTACTTTGAATTTATATTTCATTTGTATGTCAATTATTAAAAATATTAAAATTTTATAGAATCATTGTGGTGAACTCGTAGATTAGAACATTTTCCCTAGGATCCACTAAAACCCTAATGGCTAGGGATAACTCTTATCCTTATCGGCTCATCGTGCCTCGTGTTAGTATCAATCCCAAATGAGGAAACTATAGAGCTTATAGATTTATATCGTGATGTTACTATGTTGGATCATATTCAACAAACTCTTAGCCAATGAGTGTAATGTGCCTACTAGTTTTGAAATTTCTCTTGTTGGCATTATTTTTTTATGTAATGAGCTTCACTTGTTTTACACCATGTTATACAGTTAGCCATGATCCCCTTTCGAAATTTTCAAATAAACTCTAAATGATTCTCTTATTAATTTCATGCTTAGTCTTGGTGATAGTACACATGTGCTTACTAATTCTTATCCTAGTTAGACCACTACTATAAGTGTTTCTCCTATTTATGGTAATGATTCTCATGATCCATCGCATACTAGTTCACATATGCCTTCACACTATGTTGATGATCTAATTGATGATAAAATTAATGACATTTTCATATCTAAGTCTCTCTCTGATTTTGATGAAACAATTGATAGTCATGAGTCTACTACTTTACATACTATTGAGTGTGAATCTCCTACTCCATTTTCATCTTCTTCTGAGGTTGTATCTAATAATATGCATGACTCATCTCCATCTATTAGTTCATCTCCTCCTACCACTTCATCTCCTCATATCACTCCATATCCATCTATTCATTCCTCTTTTCATATCATCACATCTCCATCGACACTTCATCTCTTAAGGATGTTTCTAATGCTAGTCTGTTGTCCCCTCAAAATTTCCCTACTTTTGAGAAGTTCAAAATTGAAATTTTTGAGTTTATCACTTTTTCTGTTGTTCTGGTAATGAAAAAGTCAAAAATTTGGAAAGAATCTACGTTTTGGGTCATTTTGTGTGATTTGTGGGTCTGTCGAACATTTTTGTCCCAGATGTCCCAAGTTCATTCAGCTCTCTGTTCGCCGATTGGCCACTTTACCCGAAGTCCGTTTCTTTCGGGCCCGTCGGAAATTTTTGTCCCAAATAACACAAGTTCACCCAGGCTCAATGTTCACCTTTTGCCGTGTCGGCCGAATCGCGTACTTCGCGTACTTTCATCCCTCATGTCCCGAAAGCATTTGTGCATCTTTTTCCCGCGTCGCCCACATCGGTCAAATCACTCTTTCGCGTCCCACATGTCCCAAATGAACCAAAGGCCATCCGAGCTAATTTTTCCTTCTCTTCCCAAATATCTTGCTTTTCAAGTTAGTAGATGTGTATTTAATGCACATTTATTACCTTTCTCTCTCCTAAACGGCTATTTAATAAGCTTCCCCCTTACGTATTTTTCCATCATGCTTTCTTGTTATCTATTCCTCATACCCTCACGATCAAAATTTATGTGCACACACCCATTCCCCTGTAATTTCATCGAGATTCCAGACTGTGACCTTGTTTCTCGAAGTTGCTATCAACATGAAGATCAAATTTCAAGGTCAGGAGCAAATTTCACCGCTCGAGTCTGCCGTTCCCAATATCAGGGATAGTGAAGTTCGTCACCTGGACTTCAGAGATTTCTGGACTAGGATGACAGACTCGAATCCCTCTCCTATGGCACAAATGATTCATGATAGTGGCTTGGCATTTGCCGCTGGTTTCCCAATCTCAGTACAATGTGCGAGATACAATACTCGCTGCGGTGGTCATTTCAATCCCGACTCGAGTGAGCTAATGAATGTGCATGGGGAACTCATTGCCAAGCTCGATGTTGCCGCCATTGGCACTGCCCTAAGGATTCCTGAGATGGACAATTCTATAGTAATCTCTCAGAACTAGGCACAGGCCCTCTTTGACCAGGACAAGTGAGAAATACAAGGCGAGGGTGGCAAAGTCTTGGCTTAAAAACCCTAAAAAGGGGGCGTCCCATCTATCCAAGGTTCTGTTTCATGCCGATTTCAATGAGGAGCTGTCAAATTTTATAATCCTGCTAGCTCGGGTCATGGGCTTACCCTCTACCAACGAGTTCCATTTCTAGATGTGCCCCCTTATCAACATGGTGTGTGAAGGAACTCAGAACATCAACTGGGTAGAAATCATCAGCATGAACTTAGCAGAGTAGCTGTCCAATGTACAACAAACCAAGAAGTTCTACATGACTTCATACCTAATGTATACCCTAGCAACATCAAGGCAATGGTTTGGATTCACATACATTGATGCTCATAAGGGTGACCCTGTATATGCCTACTGCCCTCAATTCACCCTGGACACTAGCAATCGTAACTTCAGGAGGGTGAATGATGCTTTCACCATGTACATTGTGAGGCTTCTAGAGAGCAACACTATAAGGAGGTTCTCAGATGAAGCCATGAGCCTAATAGCGAAGTACGGTGCTTACTTCATCCAATTCAGAAAATTCTCCTATATCAGGCTTGCAGGCTATGAGAGCACTCCTCTCAAGCTTCCTATGTTCTGCAACGATAAAATGGCCTTGATCGAGATATGCAGGCAACTAGAAAAGTTGCACAGAACCTGCAGGGATAAGAAAATTGCTGGCCTGCACTTCCCCATATCTTTGGGAAACTACACCTGCAAGATGACTCTAGATGCACAAAACATAGAAAGATCCCTAGCTCCCATCACTGTCCATTTCTTCAAGCCAAGAACTTGTTTTGACTTGAAGAAATTTATTGAACAGAACATCAAAATCAATTACTATCATAGGGCAGACACAAAAGACTATTGGGCTGACTGTGTTGATGATTTTGAGGCAAGAAGGAGACATTACGGCAGGTTTTCTCTTCAACTGATTCAAGAGCTTAATTTGTATCAAGTCCGGAAGGGCTTCAGGATGATAATTCGACCTATTTTCATATGAGTATGACACCTTGATCAAACACACTCCCTTGGAGGATTTGGACTGGTTCAAAAAGGAGAAAGATGATCTGGATGAAATCTTAGCCCTTGTCTTAGTAAGAACCAAAATCTGGTTTGATAGGAAAGTCTCGTGAGCTTAGAAGGCATTCAGGTGAGTCCTCCTCCAAGGATACTTCAACACCAAGGAAGGAAGCATTGACACCCAGTTCAGAAGCACCTGTGCAGACTCCTCCTGCCTCCTCAACTAAAGGTCCTACATCCTCCACTCCTTCCTCATCCACTCAAGTATATCAGAAGAAAATCAAGGAGGTCAAAAAGGAGCCTGTTGAAGAAGATCCCATGATGAAGCATTCAGAATTGCCCTCAAGTCCAGAGAACATTATTGTTCTTAGTGAAAGTGAAGAGAGTGAAGTTCCAGCCTCCATAAGTGCTCCAGAAGCCCCAATGGATAAAGACAAAGAAGTCCAAAGCACTGAGCTTCCAAGCGCCATTGACTCCTCTGTACCAGAAGCCCCGAGCGCTCCACTCATATCTCAACTGGAGGCAACAAGTAGTGCACACTTTGAGTGCCATGAGTTCCCTTTCTCTCGGCCCTCTTACCCCACCTTCTTCTTCCTCCTCTTTTGCATGGGTGCAGCCTTTTGTTGATAGTAGGAAGAGAAAGTCTTCCTCCGAATCTTAGGACCCAATTTTGATGTTGTGGCGGCCTTATTAGGCACTACTCCTCCTACTCCCACCAAGAAGGCCAGGACTACCTCTAGAATAGTATTTTATGCTCAGGATCAATAATTCCTGGAGATAGCAAATCCCAAAGTAGACAAGCCAGAGCATGATTTGCAAACATCTGATCTTGAGCTCTCAAGGATCCCTATGGGAGAGTCCACCCCGGAAGGTGAGATTCACAATCTCAAGAAAGTCACCATGGTCATTAGGAGAGTAGAAAAAGGGAAACAAACTATAGAGCAGCTGGAAGAGCAGGCTCAAGTTCTTGCAGGTTTCATCAAGTCACTGTTGTCCAAGGACAAAGTTTTAGACCCCACCCCACTGACCACTCTTCCACCACCTGTAATCCTCAGCCAAGATGAAGTCTAGAGTATCAAAGATATACATAGATATTCCATCTATGGAAGGGCTATGGAAGCCATGGTGGATGATATGCTCATTACAGGATTGAATTTCATTGATGAAGCCTTCAAACTCAATGAGAAGGTAAATAATCTACAACATAAACTCTCCTCCACTATGGGAAATATAGATAAAGAACTCAAACTCTGGAGCAGTTGTATAGTATACCTTCACCTTTTGGGGTAGACTGATGAAAATATTTTAATGGTGAGCAAAGTATTTGATGATGCAAAAGATAATTTGTCAAAATCGTGGGTATACAGTGTGGAATGGAAAATCAAGGTGCTGGAGGAGGCTTCAAGAGAATTGAAGAATAGGCATGGCGAAGGGTGAGGCCTTCAAGAATTTGGTGGTATCTGCTTTCAAAGATATACATTGTCACCTCCATGATGAAACCTCTGGTGTACCCCTCTCCTTGCAAGAAATCAAATCTCAATTCAGAGCTTTTGTCAAAGATAATTTGTTCAAGGAGGATTCTATTTCCAAGGAAAAGATGAAGGAGATCTACTCTCTCCAGTCTACTATTGAAGAAGCAAATAAAGATTATCATACACACGTCAAATTCGAAAAAGAGATGGAGAAGTGCCTCGGATTTTGGACCCAGTCCACTACCAACACATCGGTCCCACGTGGCAGAGACATAGCAGAGGCATTGAAAATATTTAGACAGTGGATTCTAAAATCAGTGGGCCCCTCTCAATCATGAACGCATGTCTTCTTCTCTTGATTCTTCTCCTTTCTTCCTTTCTTCATCTCATATTTATTGTAATTAGTTGGGGTATTGCGATTAGCAGCCCTTTAACTAAGCATTAATTAAAATAAGTAGTTACCAAGAGTAACTGATTTGTAAACTATATAATGGTCTCTCTTCGCCATTGTGGGGGGAACTTGGCTTATTTCTGAAAGTGTAAGAAATAGTACGGAAATCAATACAAAAGGATCTTCTTTCTTTGTTCATCTGATTCCTTTATTTCGTAGCTATCTGTTAAATATTATTAGATCATTTGTCTGCATAATACCAAGAAGCTTTGTATTCTTGTAGATGTTATTTATGGAACTGTGTGTCCCTCCAAATTGCATCTTAGTAATTCAAATACAAATGGTCCAATTCCAATTCATTGTATTCTGGCACGCATAAGGAATTATTTTGTCAGCTATAATTCTGGAAAATGCTTTTCTGCTCATTTCCTTGTCTTCATTCTTCTATGCTTTTGTGATTGATAATCTATTTCAGTTCACAAAGCTTTCATGATACCCAAGTTCCACATCAAGTTATGCGTTGTACATTTGTAAATAAGTTTTCTTTTAAATAAGGGAACCTCTCCCATCAAAGAGGAGGGACTTCTTGTCCCCTGACTATTGCTCTCATTAGGATCTTCTTTTGATGACCAACATAGTCTTACCATTCGTGGATGTTTCATGCTCTTCATCACCTATTTCTTCCTCAGAACCTACACATTGTGTTCCCTTGGCATCATAATCTATTTTTTCTCCTCTTGAGATCCCTATGATTACTCATAATGGAAAATTACAATTTTTTAACACATTATTACCATCCCCCACTATTCCTTAACGGGATATCTTGTCTCTCATGCATGTTGTGGGTCACTTACAGTCTCAGGTTCAATCACTCACATTAGAAATCTAGGAATACTATGCTTCCATTGATAATACTTCATTACATGCAAATCCTATTCCTAAGAAGATTCATAATTCACCATTTCCTAAGGATTTTTTCAATCCTAACTTTTCATGTTGCAATAATCTGGAAATCCCGACTTGAATCTCAAGCATTACCATATGGTTATGGATTCATATTCTAATGATCGATTATTGTTTAAATCCTTTTGACATAGTCTTATCGATGACTCTTTACAATGGTATACTCATCTACTATTTAGATCTATTAGCACTTATTATGATATGGAAGAAGCTTTTTCGTCACTTTATCATAAACAATGGCACTAGAGTTACCTATGATCATCTACCTACTTTACATCAAGGAAAAACAGAACCTATCATGGATTACATCTTACAATTCAATTTTTGTATGCACCAATTAGTCTTTCAACCTATCAATTTAGAGAAGCGGTTCATTTTATGCTATGGTTTGATTCTAGCATTAAAAAAAGATTACAATATGACACATGTGAATCATTCACACTTCTATGTTATAAAGTCATTAATCTAGAACAAGACCTCATTGTTACACATGTTATAGATCCTCCACCTATTATTACTACTATTGCATCATCTAGTTCTTCTCCATTTCCATCAATGTAGAATCCTACACGATCTCCATCTCCTCCTCACAAGCAAGTTCAACCTAATACATCATAGAAGCATCCTTATTCTCCTAATTCAAGGTAGGTTACACCTCAATCTTCAACACCTATTTCGTGTGAGCCATTGTGTTTCTCTCATCACGCTTGACCACATGATGTGTTGTGTGCTTTTCTCAACATGCATTTAATTCTCTTACCTTATAACCAACATTAACCACAACATCACTTACAATGTCAGTGTGATCAACCCTATTGTAACTATCACTGTATCAATGGCCATAGGGAAAATTATTTCTTCGCCCTTCATGATCAGTTACAATAATTAGAGGATAAGGGCATCATTTCCTTTGGCTCTTGCTCATGTGAGTGGTCCATATCTCCTCTCCCTCGTCAATGAGCTACTACTCTGGTTGAGTTATCACTCATGTGCACTCTTCATCGAGTCCATCCATCATTGCACCCTCCATCGAGTCCATCCATCATTGCACCATATCATCCACCTCATCCATCGCATCATGTTCTTGCTTCACATTGGCTTCCATAGCCCTTGGCATTTGTGCCTCCCAGCACTTCTCCATGTGACATTCAGTTTGGTTCATACACTCACACTTGCTTTCATTCCACATGCTTCCACTACTTCACACCGCATTGGTATTTGGTAGGTTATTTCTATCACCCTACCCCCTGATGAAGCACTTGTTTTCTTATGATTCTTACATGATTATTAAAGGATATGTTACAATAAGAACTTTTCTTCATGCACTTTATCAATTTATAGAGCACACCCCTGTCAAATCGTTTCTCGATGACGCACTCTTGATTTACTGAGTTCATTCTTGATTGTTGAGGGGTATTATATAAATGAACCTTATCATCTATATAGTGGGGGTAATTTCTATTCCACCCCCCCCCACCTCCATCGTCTTAACATGCGACCACATCATACTCTTACACATCATCAATCATTCATCACAATTTTATTTTCACAAACATATTACAATCTATTATCCTATACACTATATCATCATCACATTACTCTTACTTAACAACTATGCATTACAAACCAGTTCAACAAATATGAAAAACACTCAACACATCAAGCATCATATATAGAAACAAAAATCACATATATAATCATCACATCATAACATCAATACACAATGAATACAATCATCATATACTAATAAATCCATATATGTATATATATATATATATATATCAATTATAGTTACAAAACGTATCATCACTAGGGCAACTCCCTACATCGAATACATCATTCAATACAAATTGTATCTCATCATCATTGTCACTATCTGGTACTCCAATATCTCTATAACTCGATGCCTCGCCGCTAACTCGTGTCGATGATTGCGGCCTCGATATCTCTCCACTTGTATCCATAGTAGTTCCACCTATTTCGATTTCTCTAAAATTGAATCAGTAATGCAATGAATCATGCAAACACATCTTATGCTAAAGGAATGATACCTACCACCTCTTTAGCTCATCATGTCTCCTCATCTACTTCATCCTCTCTCTCGAAGCATGGTACATGTCACTGCTGCTATGGCCATTGGCTCAAAAATGGGCATGTTCACCTACGATATCATCCACACACTCTAATATCCCTCCACCCGCAAGTATGTTGGTGGGCACATTCCATGTCAATGTGTGGATAGATGTGTCCATAATCAAGGACCAATACACGTCACCTACAACCAATAAAACAACACATTAGATAATCATAACCATCACATAAGCAAGTAACCAATCATACAACATAACTATATAGATACTCACACTCCACTATCACCACCGCTATGTTGTTGGGGGCATGTACTTTCCCCTCTACTCCTCCTCCTTGTGGTAATCTCTCCTCATCCATAAACAATGGAAACAAAAATACCCATCAATGTGCCACCCACCATGCCGGTATGCCTCTCGTAAACCCCACACCATCTATGTCCATTGAATCTATCATTGCATTGGCCTCATTTGGCCCGGGAGGTACTAGTTTCTCTCCTACATGCCCCTGGTCTAGCTCGGCCCTCTTGGTGCTCTAAAATCTCTATCCCACACATATGGCTTTGGGGGCACATCTTGGGCCATACCAAACTGTCAAGATACCTTCTCTACGTAGAATAACTCGATCACCCATGGAAATTGATACTCTAACCACATCATTATTTGTATGCATCGTAACATTTCCGCATCCTCTAGCCATCCTCCATGGTCTCGGTATGGCCTCCATATCACTTCCTCTAGCTCCATCTAATCTATCAATGCTCTATACATTTTAGTGTCCATATTCTTCCCATGCACACCAATCCATATCCTAGCAAATATGTCTAGCCTAACCCAATCTACTCATAGACCACCAACTGGCCTCAATACTATTATATGCTTGTTGACCCATGCATGAAATAATGTAGTATCTCAAACCCCACCTCTATGTTCCTCCTATGTTAATGTGTATATATCCCTATACATCTGGGCTAACACACATCGTGCCCATGCATACCTAGTACTCTCCTCCTCTATCCAAAGTGGTAAATATCATGCATATTATATAAGATGCCCACACCACCTCCCTCCACTATAATCGATGATGCAATAACCACAGCTATAAACTTCCACAAACATGGAACCCCGATCTCAAAATCACATCCAAACTAATGTGGGCCTCGGTAGGCTCTCGAGTCCCCAAAAATACCACCTAACGGCCCTCATCTGTCTCTCCATATCCTCCACATCCATCACATGTGCCCTCTCCCCAAAAATCGGTAATCACATTATGTGATATATATCCTCTAATGTAACTTTCATCTCACCTATAGGTATCCAAAATGTACAAGTGTCTACACAACATCTCTCACACAAAGTTATCAACATTGGCATATTATGGGGCACATCCCCCATCCTCGCTATGTGCCACAAGTTGACACAGTCTATAACCTCCCAATCATCATCGACAAACCTAACCTAAGCAACGTACTCGCGTGGTGACCACCATAGAACTCCCTCAAATAGATATTCCTTCGTACACCACAAAATGACACCAAACACAGTGTTACAACACCATACAAATACATGCATGCTTACTTATGATATCACTACACATCAATTTTCATGTTTACAACACTTTGGACAAAAGTAAGACTTTTTAGACAGGGGCACCTAAAAGAAGGAGCTGGGGCACCTAGAGCAAGGCACTAGTGCCCATGTCTCCGGGTGTTGCTATCCCAAAGGCCACTAGCTTCTTCACTACTCTTCTCCACATCCAAAACACCAAGAAAAAAAAAATAACAATTTTGTAAAAATTCATCAAAAATTACTATTACACATGCATTTTTTCAAAAAAATAACACTTACTACTTTGTCATCATACACGATGCCACAAAGGTCACTACCATCTCAAAATGGCTAGGTCATGGTGCTCTAACTTGTGGCATCCTTACACACTTAGAGCTCACTCTCACACTCATGTAAAAGAAAAATGAGTTGACTAATCACTTTTTCACTTTACTATTTATAGTCACTTTTCATTATTCACTCTATTATGGTCATACTTCACATTCACTACTCAACTAATACATGTAGAACAATTTAATTAATATCTTGAACATTTTTACTCGATTTCTATCACTTTTGTGGCATTCTATTAAAAAAATCCTACCATCGTATCATACACATAACACCCACACTATTTCTCCTTGACATTATCTTTCACTCGATCTATACATATTGTTGTGTTATACATCATACATTGTCTATTAAAGTGTTTACTTTTGGCTTAGCATTCATTTTAATTATCACTTCCCCTTTCACCGAAAGCGGGCATACAATTGGATTCATCCTATAATTACCCTTATACCACTACATGATCATTTAACACTTATAATTCGTCAATTTTAAACATTTACTAATACACCATGCGACATTTCATCATATTCTATCAATTCCCCCTAATGACCCAACACGGGGAAACAAGCGTAAAATATATCTATGAGTAAAATAATAAAAAAATCAATCAACCAATCAAATACATTCAAGTCTCTAATAATCGAAATCATACCATTCAATCAATACAATACAACACATTTGGCCTCCTAGATGACCTAACTTGGGAGTTACATTCATTACTTTCCCAGATGACCTAACATGGGAAGTTATTCTACATTTCACATTTTCTTCTAGATGACCTAACTTGGAATCCATCACACACATTGTGGTGACACCCTTGGAGTGGGGGAAATGAGATGTCATTTCCTTTCCTATATTGCTCCTATATGGGTCAACACGTTTGATCAAAATATTTGGATCCAAAATCACTGAAAATTTGATCTATGTTCATCTGTAATGGCTAGATATTTTGAGGATGTAGTTAAAGGTTGGAGAATAATACACCTTTCTCCCTACACTCTTCCTTTGGCGAAGGATGCCAAAATCCTCTGGTTTTTCATACACACACAATCAGGTTGGAAACGATCACTCCCTACCATATCACATCAGCATCATACAAAATTTGAAATTTACAATAATTCCACATCACAAACATCAGTCTCGTTTAGTGCACTTCATCATGGTCTTACATATCTCATTACATTGTATGGATAAACATGATAATCCATGGTTCATCATGCTATATGTTTTCATTTAGCATGCTCTTCTACCACATTTTTGCATTCTTCTATAGCATGGGCTTCTCTGAACTTATCTCAGGTATGCATCTCTAACTACTTTATGTTACTAAGATTTCTCTCACTAACATAAAGTGGCAAAAATGTGGTCACAAAATAATGCACTTACTACTATTATTATACCACCAAGTATGTTTTTCTATATATGGATCTTGCATAAAAAAGTATTCATTGATGACCCATTCCATAGTCTATTCGTCTCTCTTCATGGTCTTTACCACTTTTGGTTGTGTACATTTATCACTCGCCTTACGGTTTCAGTGAAGGTCTCAAGGATTCTTATCTATCAAGTACTCACTCACTTATTGTCACTTGCCCTAACTAGGGAACCTAAAGAGGGATTAGGTCGCTTTGGACCCCATCACACTTGGTTTTATTTTTGTCATTTGAGGTCGGTATTTTCATTTTTTCCTCTCATCTCCCGAGGTACTAGTCGGCATGTCGGGTCATTAGTGTCGAAATTTGAACAAGATATCCCTATATAAACACAACATATATACTACCTTATGGGAGGACTATTTCTATCAAGGGATAGCTATCTACATAGAGTAAGGGACTACATTTGGGCATTAATTGGCATAGGAAGGGGAGTTTATTCTATCCCATCCACCATTTTGTATTTTATCTAGCTCTTGCTTGATATCTCTGCGTCATTAGCACTAGGAATCTAGGCACATTATTTCACACACAAACACACATAAATACATTGGGTCTAAGATGTAGTGCAATGTTCATTTGTAAGTCCACCATTGGGCCACTTGAGGATAGTCGACCCCTTCATATGCATCTTTCTTTTTGCGGGGTTTTTATGCTTTGCTTAGGGTTTTGTGGGTGATTCTTCATTGTAGGTTTACAAAGAAAATTAGCAAACTAAGTGTGACATTCATGTGACAAAAGGTGAAGTGCTACGAAAACCTAACAACCATATCGGGTCATATTTGAAGTTTTTGTAGACCAGTGGTGCCTAGATTTCAGACTAGGGTACCTTAGGCGCCCTCATCCTACCCCAAATTCCCCACTCTAGCCAAATATTCCTTTGTTGAAAAATTTTAGGTTCATTGTGACACTCTGTCCCACCTTTCCATCACTCTTTTCAATACCATGTCACTTACTGGGTAATTCCAATTCAGGTAAGTGCCTTCCCCTTTTATTTTATTTCATTTAAAATATCAAATAAATTACTTAGCATTTATATTTCATTTTTATGTCAATTATCATAGTTGTACATTTCTTATTTTAATAAAATATTCAAATTTTATAGAATCACATACATACATGCATATGTGTATATGTATATACATACATGTGTGTGTGCGTGCGTGCGTGCGTGCGTGTGTGTGTGTACACTCAAACAATATTTAAAATAATATTTGTAATTATATGAATGTTTTGATCACTTAAAAACATATGTTCATGTACATGGACATGTCAATCATGAAATATTAGGGATACTATGGTTTGGATTTCATGCATACACTTCTATACAATTTTTACATTTTCCACAATTTAATATAGGGCATGTTAATTAGCAAACAAATCAAATGGTCAATACACACCAATATGTTTAATATTTTATTATACAAACAGTATAGTTATTAATTTATTATGGAAAAATTATCAAAGTGATCTTTTTTATATTTCTTATATTGTTTTTCCTTCACAAAGTAAATATAATTAATATTCCTCTAGATTCATCTATGTACTCTATTTTTTTCAAAACACTTATTATACAAATCAATTTAGATTAATATTACATAATTGATATGATTTTGGAGTATTGATATGTTAATTAACAATTGGTCCAAGTGATTCAACCCTAAATAAATGTTTGATTAAGGTTTTCTTATTTATTATTAGATCAATGGTTAGGAATAAGTAATATATTTATAGTATTTAATAAACATTAATGCAATACCAGGAATATATTATTATAAAAGATAAATTATTATAATAGAAAATATTCCTAAGAATGTGAAACACAAGAAAGATGGTGCACTAATTTGATTACAAACTCAAAATATGATAGCTAGTAGTGTTTCATCTAAGTGAATCCTTAGTCTTACTAGGCATTCACTTAGATGGAACATTACTATCTAATTATGAGAAAATGGAGGGATACTATGGATACTATCCAAATAGTATCGTTAATTGGGATACTATGTGAACTAATTTTGATAAAATATTTAAACTAAATAAATATTCTCACACTCTTCTAACTCATCTTTCTTATATGAAGAAAGAACCTTTCGAACCCATAAGATAATTTTCGCCAAATTCAATAGTATTATACATGAATCAAATATTATTTTTTTATATGCAAGATAAAGTTAAGTTTTACACAAGATAATATTCATCTATAGTTTGCATATTACAAGATTACATTTATATAGGTTAATTTTGCTCCTATAAATTAGGATTCAATCCATAACACCACATAACTAAGAGACACCTAGAATCTCTTACACAAACTCCAAAAAGATATAATCATGAGTTATTGTAAACAACCTCATTAAAAATAAAAACCATTACCCACTTAATATTATAGTATACATACTAAAGGATTAATTTATAACCTTACCCCTTAGTGAAAACATGGGGAAGAAGTGTGCACTATTTGAAATGGAAATAGAATCATATGTCAATGTATACTTGTAGGTCTATGTATTATTGTCTGGATCTTGTTGCACATGATCACCTACATATGAGAACTTATCCTTCTTTCACTTCCATTGAACTTATCATTGGCTGACCATTTTCCAACAACGTATGAAATTCAAAGGATATTTGCAGCCAATTGACCTCCTATACAACTATTTACACCATCTATGATATGCACATTCTCCTCTTTTCAAACTTAGCAGGAATGTTTGCACTCTTTTATTTTTGTGCATGACACAACTAAAAAAATGAAAAATGTAATTTGAGGAACTTTTCCTCATTAGATTTGAAGCCACCCTCATATATCACTACCACAATGATCACAGACAATATGGTACATGAGTTTCCATTGCCATTTGGGAACCGATCTGGTTTTAGCTATCTTGGCATAAATGTGCTGCCACTAATGCATTTTTTTGGTATCGTCGCTAGTGAAGCTCTTCAAGATAACTTTTAAATGAGATCACTTTTAGATTGAGTGCACATTATTCTTGTAATTCATAGTTTAAGTCTCTATGAGACATTTATTTATGTGAACATTTTTTATAAGTTTTGATCTCACTTTAACTATTTTCATTTAATGTTTTGAGCCCCTAACAAGTCATAGTGTTTTTACAAGACAAAATTTATGATCACCCAATGCATCATAATACCTCGTAAGTTAAAATTGTATCTTCAGATCCCAACGAGCCTCAAAATATTATATCTAATTTGATATCTTTTAAGGTGACTCTCTTTTATGCTTTGAGTGTCCCAAAGGTCTGAAGTGTCTCTTGAGTGCATGTGAAGACTTTGTGATCACTTTGGGCAGCTCTTTGTCCATTGAGATCACATCATTAAGTATCTTATTACTTTAGGAAGATGAAAAATGGTGAACTTCTTAACAAAATCTAACTCTTGGCTAAAAAACATGGTAAATGGTTTATATTAAATGTTTGGGATCTTTCTATCTTGTTGTCCATCTCTTCTAGCTCTATTTTCAGTAACTTTATAAATAAAGGGAGAGTCTCTATATAAAAATATTTTTCATTAAGGGTTTTTGTTGGAACACTTCCTTGGACCCACTTAGGCAATATTTTGTTCTATTTTTTATCCTTTCTTTATTAAATACATGAATGTATCGCTATGTTCTCTATATGAAACTATGTATATTTAATGTATTAATAGTGTAGACACCTAATTTCGACCGCACAATTTTAATACTAAAATTGAACTATTTGTCTTCTTTACCATCATTTCATTAGAATTATTTATTTTCCACTAATTAAATAGCATTCATCTTTGTCTCGAGTTAATTAACGACACTTCATTAATTAACTAGTCTCATCCCTCATCATGAATGCCAACTAACGTCACTTCGTTGGTTATAATTCTCTTTTAACTAATTAATTAACAATTATTAGTTAATAAAGCCTTTCAATATTATATTTAATTGATAAAATGTTTTATTGGTTAAATCCCCCTCTCAAACCCTTCAAATTCTACTAATATCCCCCTAAATCATCTCCAAATGGATTCTATAAGCTTAACTTGGTCTATTAATTAATCCTAGTTGATTAATTAAACCTCCCCTAACTCCCATGATTTTTTAATATTTAATTAATCTCTTCTAATCATATGTATCCCTTTCTAATTATACATTCCCTTTATCCCACATTCACTAGGATGCAAGCTTCTCCCAAAATGGAAAGCTATATAAGAAACCTAGTACCTTCCTACACTTTTTACGCCTTAATACACCATTTCCATGACATGAATTATACTTAAGAAGAGAATTTCATGTTATTAGAAGGCTTGTTAAATCTCCCCCTTTTCTACTTTCCAAAGAGTAGTAAGAGAAGACTCAAAATGGAAATCAAGCCATATTTGATGAGATATCTTCCTCTTGCTTGAGAAATCCTTGATTATGTGTGGTCTATGTTCGGATCATTAAAGGAAGTCTCCACAATCCAAATCACATTCAAACATAAAAGGTAGGTTTAAATTTAATTTTAGATTTATGTTTTATGCAAGTTAATTAGCTTTTCAATGATGGGGTGGGAGTGTTGCGCTCAATTCACACGATTGTGTGCTAGCCCACCCAGTTTCAAATCCCCCTAAGGCACAATCCTCCCTGGAGGTGGTTTCACCGCAGGTTGTGGCATCTCCAAATTCATTGCAATGGTAGCACTCAGTTCCACATTGTAGTGGCAGCACTCAATTCCTCATTGTAGTCACAAAATCATGCACTTTAGACATTTATTTATCTAGATCTCATACTGCTATTTAGAAGGTTCTCAAGGGAAGAAAGTACTAATTAACTCCCGTTCTTTTAGCCATTTTATTTATTTTATTTTGTATTATGTGAACTATTTCACCCATTTACTCAGTCATTTTTGAATATCCCATGTTGTCTTAGCCCTAACCGGGATGCCAGATTTAAAATCAGGCGCACTGGTCTCTTTTCCACTTTCCCACCATTTTTGGGTCTTTTCTAGCCGTTTTTCATAATTATCTTTCTTGTGGTCATCCTTTTTAGGGTTAATTATGAAATTAGACCAAGATAACCCTATAAATATAAAGTTATGAGACCATAATGAGGGACCTAAGCATCATACACTACTATCACTCCATCTAGAGTTGCATCCATCTATTGCATTGGCATCCACATAGCTCCATCATCAAGGCACAAGATAGGACATCTACATCACATTTCATAAGGGGAGGGATTCTACTCTATTCTATTCACACATACTATTAAATTTTCTATATTTAGTTATTGCTCGCTATGTCACAAAGTGTGACTGGCACAAAAGAACCTAGGGCATGATATGCACGCACGCACACACACACACACACACACACACACACACACACACACACACACACACACACTAGAACTACATCCAAGTCTAAAATGTAGTGCAACGCTCAGTTTAGTAAGCCCACTATTGTGGCAGATGAGGTTATTTCGACCCATTCATTTTGCATCTTTATTTTTAGGGTTTTGATACTTCCTTCTTGTCTTCTTATAGGTCTCTACATCAGCTTTGATTATTGGTGACATACAACGTGGGATAGAAAACCTGATGTGACACACAACGAGGGTTTCAGACCACCTTCCAACCCTATGAAAACCATTTTCAGAGATTTTATGTAGACCATGGCACCTAAATTGCATACGATAATTCTGTGGGTGCCCCGGCCCTATTCTAGGCACCCTCGTCCACTCGAGATACTCCAGATCCAATCTTTATAGGACCTCGGCATAGTTGTTCCTACTTTTGTTTTATCCAGTCATCCATGCAACACATTGTAATAGACATTTGCAATTAATTGAGTTCTTTCCTTACCCTCTCCTTACACATTAGGGTTTTATCTCATTAGTTTAATCATTTAGTAATTTCTACATTAATTTATCACATTTATTTACAGTGTTTATGCCCTCCTAGATTAGATTAAGCATCCCTTAGCTAACCTATATTTAGTTAATTTAAGTTAATCACTCGCTACATTGGCAGCTCTTGGCTCTTTTCTACAGTTGGAGCACTCCTAGTTTGGCTTCACTTCTCTACAAACACATCTTGTTGGACTCCTTATTGATACGCTAAAGTTGTAGCACTCCACAAATTAGCTTCACTCAATTAGTTGTACTTCTTAATGTAATATGTTTTTATTGCAGCATACCATATTTAGATTCACTCAGGTTCCTTGTGTTGGTTCCCATATTGTAATAAGGATGCGGGTCCTTCTCAAAAAACCCTCAATCTTACCCTTAATCCAAAAAATAGTTAATTAGATTTCCTTTTACTTTATCATGATGTATTAGCTTAAATTTAACTATGTTAGGATCTACTTGGTGTTAGGTTCTTTCAATTATCTTAGTTCAAATTTTTAGAATGCATACATATGGCATGCCTAATGGGACTCTCCTTTGTTTCATGAATATTCATTTATGTTTATTTTAAAGCTTCATTTTTCCATTTTACATGCAAGTTATTTCAATTTTTTGAAATTTATTTATTTTTGAGCATGTATGTTAGTGTTTGGTAGTGTTGAGTCTTCTTTATAGGTATAAAAGAAAAAAATCTGTCAAAATTGAATCTTAATGGGAAAATTTGGATATTTTTACTATTTTTTCAGAGGTATAGGTCTTCATGCACCCTCATGAAGTAAACGCACCTACGTATCCATTCACGTGCATGTGTTAAAATGCATTTATGATTACACATTCTTACGTAGTGATTCATGTCCTTACATTTTTGTCAACATGCTAGCATTTCTCTTTCTTTTCTATTGTTTTTTTATCTACACATTTGTGTATCATTCAATGCACTTGCATTGTTATGTATCACTACTACACATATTTGTGTCATAGTGCACTCACATACATTACACTACTTTTACCACATGCTCTAGTGTCCTGGTTCACATTCCTGCATTACATTATTTTCTTGTTGCTTTTTCAAACATCTTTGTTCACACACTTGCATCCTTCTTCACGTCTTTAGCGTATTATTGTACATGTTAACATACTATGTAAAAATATTCCTACTTTCCTCAAACTTTCTCAAATTTCCCAAAAAAATAGTTTTTATCTTCAGGTTATTTGATTAAAACAGTGCTAACACTTGATAACTTTGTTTAAAGTTTCATTTTTCTTAATTTGATCAATGTCATGTATGCTCTTGTCTTTCTCTCTCAAGTGACCTTGAGAATTATAAATGACTACAATCCTTAGTATTTTTCTAACATTTTTGTGCACAAAAAATTACTAATCATTTGTGTGTAGGACCATCATGAATTTGGAAAATATTTGCCACATTAAATAATAAAAAAGTAAACTACTAAAAAAATTGCATATAGGTTCCTTGTTTGAAAGATCAAAATCAAACTTTGCTAAATCAAATAAAATGAATAAAATACATTTTATTTGCATGTTTGTATATGGATAATAGGTGGTTGCTTTAACTGTGGGAAGTGCTTGGGCTTAATCCGTAAAACTCATTGTGAAGAGTACCATAGGAACCCCAAAGTATTTTTCACATTAAGGAAATTGTCTAGTGAAACAAGAAGTGCCTCATCACCTACTTGACTAGTAAAACCCATGAGAAATACCAAATATTGTTTGTGGTGGCCACCCTATTCATATTGATTACATGGAATATCTATATTTAGGATATATTATTATATTCGTGATTGGTTTAGAAAAATAGTGGTGAGTGTAAATCTAGAATCCCTAAGAAGCTATTTGGCATTGGGGTCAACCTTACCATATCTTATTTATTTGTATCAAACCTTTTACAAAGAAAACTTTGTCCAAGTTACAACCTTGTTTTTAAACAAGTTGAAACTCTATCTATGTTTTGCAATGTATCCTTCATCAAAATCATACATGGTAAAAAAATTCTAAGTTATACCCTTGTTTTCGAACAAGGAAAACTCTTTCCAAGTTTTGTCACGTATCCTTCATCAAAAATCATACCTCTTTCCTAATTTGGCCCCCTTTATCAAAAGAGAACAATATGAGGTTCGACAATTAAGTTTTTACTTTAAATGTGATTGAGTGTTGAGATTGCATTGTTACACTGTCTAATTTTTCCTAGTTGCCTTAACCAAATTTTCAACATTCAAACCTAGGAAAATATCCCTTCACATTCGACATGCTACCCACATTTCCTAAAGTTTCCTTGGTAAAACTTTCATTATACATTCAAACCTTGGAAAATATTCACCTTACGGTTGTTACATTGCTTGTTTTTCATTATATTCCTTATAAATTTTACATGAGTATCATAAATATTTACAAAACGCATACCCATCATGGCACCTATCACACATTTAACACATTTGAGGATTTCATCTAACCCCTTCCTCTAAAACCCTTTAGACCCATATTTTGATGAGGAATAAAAACTTGTTAATCACAAGTGGGGGTGAAGAATAAATACCTCTGTAACATATTTAAAAAGATCCTACTTATGTAGATCACTTCTTGTTTCACAAAAAATAACAAGTATTGTTTTTTTGGTAGAATTAAGGGCTAAAGTGCCCTCTAATTTTGATCATGCTTTCCTTACTAGCATGTTTCGGGGTGAAGAGAGAACAAAAGATCCTCCTTTCAAAACATTCGAGGATATATTAAACCATGAAAATGCCTCTACATCTACACAAACTAATGGTCATAATAAGGAAGAAATAACCTCTAGAATTAAGATTAGTAATCATATACCACTTATTTAAATTAACCATCAAGTCGGAAAAGGGTGAAGAGCCCCAATATGAAACCCAACCTAAACAACACAACGAAGACATCACGTATAAAAACAATTAAAACTCTTAGCCACTAATTGGAAAATATAGCTACACATGTCCATAGAGACACTCATAGAGAAAATCAAACTAAGAAACGTAAGGTGGCGTATGTTGAACACTACACTGGGAATCATGATGGTGAGGCATAAAATCCAATTTTACACATATACCTCCCACACTAATGCATAAATAAATTTATCACCAAGAATGACAGTATATCAAAGATGCATTTATTAGTCTACAAGAAAACACTATGGGATATAATAATAAATAGTATTTTGAAGAAATGTTTCTTTATACCTTTGATTGGGATGTGTTACGTGCTCCCTTTCCAAAAAAAAAAATTGATTGCCCCAAAATTTGAAAACTATAGGGGTAAAGGTGATCCTCACGATCATGTGTAAAACTTCTTCATGGAATTCCAAGAAATAACTTATACCAATAACTACCTTATTTATTTGTTTCCATAGAGTCTTGGGGGCCAAACACTTGAATGGTTCCTCCATCTCCCCAAAGTGTCTATATTCACCTTTGCAGAAATATCTAAAAAAATTATCCAACACTTTTCATTCAATATAGAGAGTGATATTACCATGTTATACCTTTTCGTTGTCAAACAAAGAAATAAAAATAACTTCATTAACTTCTTACAACAATGGCAAGGGTTGGCTAGCTGATTCCTTTCTCAATTCTAGAGAAACAACTTGTAAGAATAATATTCATACTAAATTTGCACCCTAATATAGCCTTCCATTTGTAAATGCATTATGTAGGAACATTTTAATAAGTTAGTGAAAAAGGAAGCCAAATCGAGAAATCTCTATTATCCAAAGGGGTTTTGAAACCCTTTCAAAGAGATAACTATGAATTAGAACCTACAGACAAATCCAAATTCTTTAATAAAAATAAACATGTTGTAGGTGATGAAATCACTTATTCTAAACATGTGCAAGTGATTTAAAACACCCCAAATTTAAAATTATTACATGGGCTAGTAAAACTAGAAGTCAAACGCATGGAATACACTCCACACACAGAGTCCGTGATCAATCCTTAAACAACTTGACTCACACAATATGGTCAACTTTCCTACCACCGCCCATTTTGCAGATGATGTACATAATATTTTGTGGTATAAAGACCACAATTATTGTGAGTATCATCATGTCAAATTTCATGTCATGGATCAATTTATTAAATTGGATAACTTCATTCAATAATCTCCTAGATCAAGGATATATTGAACTTGACACGTAGGAGCCCCCAAAATCATCCAATGATCAGCTTGGTGATTTTGGATGAACAACTACCGAGAGGGGGTCAATCATTTTTCCTAAAACTTTATTTCACATACACTTTAACATTCATTAATTATCATTTCAAAGTAACCATTAAACATGCATTCACCAAGAATCATAACCATACATGAGAAATGACAACATAATAACAAAAGTACAAAAATATAAGTGGAAAACCCTCAAGGTAACAAATCCCATGAAACAAAACTTGGAAAACTTTTCCAATAGAGAAATGAATAAATTCAGTGAAGCACCGACTCCACAAGGATCACCAACCCCTAGAAGTTTAGCAAATCACCAACCCCACAAGGAGCACCAAAAACTAAATTTAGCAAGCAGCACTAACTTACATGGATGCATCAACCCCCAGATGATCTAAAGCACCCACTCAACCACCTAAATTTCTTTCGCCTTGATAATTTTTTCTTCTATCAACTAGTGATGACAGTTATTCAACTCTCCTTTCTTCTATCTTTTTCAAATATGCCTTATAGGCTTATCTACACACTCTCTTCTCAACTAGTGCCAATTAGGTTAAGTGACCTAGCTCTCAAACATTAAAATACCCTCTAGAACATCATTAACTATCCTCTACTCTTCCTTAATGGTCACTAATACTTTATGCTCACTTCCCTTTTTCTCGCTTACACCTCTTACTCTCTCAACTACAAAATAGGTCTTCTTCACTTGCATATATACATGACTCATGCATACCACACACCTCATTTGGCCTTCATAGATCATATAACATCATAAAAACATCATACAATAGCCAAATTAGGTCAAAAATAGCATATGAAAGCTCAAATCCTTCATTAGGACTCAATTAGGCCTAAATGCCTAAAACAACTCCTTCACCAAGTCTGGGTCTTCTTGGTCCACATGGCCTTCACCAAACATCAGGAACCACTTATACATGTTTTCTAAGTCTTCTACTAGTCTCCAATATGCTTGTTCAACTCTGTACCACCATATCATGCTATGAAGCCACCATTAGGATCAATTGTCCTCATTAGGTTTGTGACCTATAAAATCATTCTTCACATCAACCATGCATGTATGTCACATGAATAAAAACATCATGACCTCAGGTTCATCACCAAATCCATCAAACATGTTTACTTAGATTGTAAGTGCCCAAGTTCCTTTTTCCAACTTACACTCCCATGCATGTCCTTACACCATGAAACCCACTCAAGAAAGCTTGACCTTCCAACACTTATAATAACTAATTCAAAGTCTTCTAATTCTTTTAAATGGTCCTTAGAACATCCATTATCATCCTTAGAAAGATAAGCAACATGTTTCAATGGCCAATATTGATCTTGCAGACCAATCTCTTCACCCTAACTTCCCAGTCCATAACTAGGAAAAACCAATCAACTTATGCACACTAATTCACCTCATTTTTGGTTCACAGGATTCTCCAAATACATACATTCCTTAAAATTCATGAATTACACCTCAAAATTCATAATACACCATAACTCGGGGTTTAGAGGCCCAAGAACATCTCTACAACTAAGTCACCAAAATTTGCCATCACACCCAATAAAACATGTCTTGCAAGAATGACTTACACAAAACATTTAAGGGATAAAAATTATTTTGAAATCATCCCAAAATGTTTAATGACTTCTAAATTCCTCTACCATCCATTTTTTCAACATTTCCAATGTAAAACCTAAGAGCTTTATAAACTTCTTCAAAAATTGTAATTTATTGTGGGCTTCACTCACTATCATGATACATCATTTTAACCTGGAGATACCTACAAGAGTCCTTTACAACCTCCTTTCATCAACCGAGGTCAACCAATCTATTCTGTTCCATTTTGAGAAATATCTTCTCAATCACTACCTTAGTAGGGTTTTAGGAGAATTTTAGACCACCTTACCTTATTAACGATTATTCATAAATCTAAAGGCCTTATCTCCTAAAATAATTCATCAAATATATTATTAGGTCCATTTCCCAACTATCTTGAAGATCTTGGGCCACCATGTAGAGTTCCCACATGTCAATGAGCAAAAGAAAGTCATTCTCAAGCTTTGATTCTCACTTCAGGAGCTTGGTAGAGTCTAAAACATTTTTCATGCTTCTTATTGTAAAACATAGCCTAAAATTTTGTTCATGCCTATAGGACAACCTACTACACATTTCCCAATGCTCAATTTTACACACTTAACTTAGAATCAGATCATCCTACTTCATCATACCGCCTAATCCTTTAGATAGATCTAGGTACATACCTAGAAAGTAGGTACAAACCATGTATACACAATTTGTGACACATGTTAGTGTCTTAACACATCATCATCATGATATTGATGCTCTCACATTTCTTAACCAGATTTTACATACCTGTGAACCACCATGAAATACCATCCTCATTCATGTATGTTAACTAGGTCTCCTAAATAGGCTTCTTGATCATGCTTGCACCTTCCATGTTGACCAATTCATGACTTTTTCACTCTTGACCACCTACAAGATCCTTCAAAAAAATCATGACATTACTAAAACATGCACCTATCACGGTAATACTTCTGCAAGACAATACACCTACTCAAGACACCATTCCACCTCATCAATGGTAGACTAAGCAACTCAACTTGTCACGACATCAATGAATTAACTACTAAACAAAATTCACACGTGATGTTCCTTTCTCATTATTACATCAATGACACTTATTGACATAAATGACAAAACCACTTTTCAACAATTTCCCCCTTTTTCATTGATGGCAAACACATATATCTCATTCTCTCAATCCATTAGCTCATTCTCCCCCTTTTGACATTAATGAAAAAGGGTCATACCTACAACATCTTAGTTCTCTTCTTCTGTCATCACATTAGGGCTCACCATTTGGTTGGAAACATCAACCAAACATAATAAGGTCCATTTTACCTCTTCATCTCTATTTTGGCACTTTACAATATTAGAGCAACATAGCTCCCCCTTAGCAGATGCATGCCTTTAAAGAACTTACTTACCTTCCTTTTGATTTGAGAACATACTTGATTAACTCCCATCAATTCCTTGACACCAGTAACATTACTTGATGCAACTTGAATAGATCAACCTAACTCCCCCTAAGACCAAACACACCTGTAAACCTTCACATACTATGTTTGATGTTCTTCTTTACAACATACCTTTCATGATGTAATGAGATATAATCAAGTCATCAAACATTTTTCACAATTATAATTTCCATCTTCAATTTACTCACCTTTTTATTGAACTTTTTCTATCCAATCTTCCATATAATACATGTTTCTTCTAAGTAATGAATGCCTCTAAGAATCTTAGTAGACACATCCATAACCATAGGGATATAAAAAAACAATTTTATGAGATTCCAAGGCCTCCTTAACACCCGTGGCTTGACCTCTTAACCATTATTTTGATAAGCAACCTGTGATAATTCTTAAATTGTTCCAACTTCTAGCTTATTCCCTACCATAGCAAACATTCTACTTTGGTTCACCTATGGTCTTTATACCTTATTTTTACATTCTAGGAGTTTCAACCTTCCTACTTTGTCTCAAGGGACCATGAAGACAAAACTTTACAATATTATTAGCATTATGATAGTTATAGAAAACAACTCCATTCTTACCTCTTAGCTAGTGTGAACTGATACTTCTTCCATGGTTCCATGAATCCTCATTCTTGGAGGACCTTCTACACTCTTTTTCCCTATGACCAAACTCATTACATGTATAACAATAACCATTGAAGGATCTTTCATACCTCATGGCATTAGGTTGTCTGATAGGGTTAGATCTCTTATTGTCCAATATAGCATCCTCCTTGCTCTAAACATCATCTTCTTGTCTTGTGGTTTGAGTCACCTTTTCACCCTTTAGGTCTTCCTTGAATCTTAGACTTGTCTTATCACTTGAAGTATTTTGACTATCCAAGAGATCATCTAGATCCTTGGAACTCTTCTCAAACTTCTGAAAGGTTCTTACCTTGCTTGTTTCTTCAGTCACTTCTTCCTTTAGGGAATCCATTTCTTTTTCATACCTGATGCACTCTTCCTCCTTATATTTTAGGCTTGCAACTACAGTATCCACTTGAGTTTCTAACTATTTGAAGATATTATCATACTCCTAGGTGTCAATCCTATGTCTCTCTTTAAGAAAATGAATCTTGTCTTCATATTCCTTAGCATGTGTCTTCAGTTTCTTGTTCTTCTTCTTTGCATGCTTCAACTCTTCTAGGACACTCATCAACTCAGTTTCAAGGTCAACTTCAAACTCTTCTTCATCTGAATCCACACATGAACCTCCAAATATGGAATATTCTCTTTTAGAGCTCCCAGATCCTTTGTTCATATTTCCAACATCATCAACATTTGATTTATCATCATCAAAATCACTAGTTTCACTACTTACCTCAGATGAGCTACAATCCTCCTTGGAATATAGGCTTCTCTTGAACTTCTTCTTGCCCTCAAACTTTCTAAACTTCTTCTTTCTCTTATTATACCTGTGGTACCTCTTATCATCATGATTTTCATCATGTTCTTCATTATCTTCATCCTTATTCTTGTGAGGACACTTGTTTGCAAAATTCCCTATCTCACCATAGTTGAAGCACTTGAAGGGAAACTTACCCTTATACTTACATGAACTTGTCTTCAACTTCCTAGAAAACATAGAAATCAATTCATCATTGTATATATTTGAAACATCATAATTTTTATCTTCTTACCTTTTGAATCCATTTCATATTTTAAGGTTGCTTCCTTGTTGGGATGTTTTTCATCACATGTTCTCATCTCATAGGTTATCAAGATACCATGGAGTTCATCCATCTGTAATGTACTTATATGTGTATCATCCTCTATAGCTAAGAATTTAGGATAAAACTTAAGAGTTAGAGATCTCATCACCTTCTATACCACCAATGCTTATTTCACTTCTTCTCCTAATCCTCTAATAGTATATACCACTTCATATACCTTGAGGAGATATGTTGCAATGTTTTCTTCTTCCTTCATCTTCAAACTTTCAAACTAACTCCTGTAGGTATGAAGCTTTTCCAACTTCACCTTAGTGTCACCTTCATAAATGACCTATAGCTTATCCCACATATCCTTAGTTGTAGCACATTGCATTACCTTGAAAAACTTTGACTTTTCCAATCCACACAAAATGGCATTCATTGATTTAGAGTTATCATTACTTGCCTTCTTTCCTATTGTATCAGTTGGAGCAGTTTAAGGAATAGTGTACCTACCTACAACTAACTAACAAATATCACATCCCAAAGAGATCATATGATTCTTCATCGTGATGCTACAAAATTGTATTTTTTCCCATTTAACAAAGGATATTTTCTTTTTGAGAAACCACCTTCACGACTAGCCATATCTTCGCGTTTAGGATCACCTAAAGATTTTTAAGATTTTTTCGAGGACATGCTCTAAAACCAATTGTTGGAAGCACAACCATGGAGAAGGGAGTGAATCGGTGTGCCCTAAAAATTTATTTCACATACACTTTAGCATTCACCAATTATCATTTCAAATTAACCATTAAACATGCATTCACCAAGAATCATAACCATTTATAAGCAATGATAACACAAAAACAAAAATGGTATTGACACTTCGTGCTTCCAAGCCTTGGTTGTGAAAATCACTATATCTAAGAAAATATATTTTATCCAAAACAATATTCCTACAAATCATCAAACACACCATCTACCCTTTTACATTGAATTGATTAGTACCCATAAAAAGGTTAAAAGGGTGCTTGTGAATAATGGATTTGGCCTTAATATATGAACTCTAAAGCTTGTGAAACAATTAGGACACATAAATACTAAAGTGGAACCTAATGTGATCACTATTAAGGCCTATGATAATGCATAAGGAAAAGCAAAGTGGGCACAATCACCTTACCCATGGAAGTTGGCCCTATCACACATGAAATAAGGTTCCATGTCATTGACTTGTAAATTCCCTATAACATTCTCCTCATTCGCCCATGGATTCATGTCATGTAGGTCATTCCCTCCACCTTCCATTAGTGTATCAAATTATATCATCAAGGATAGAAGCTTACAATTCCTAGTGACTCGCAACCCTTTTCCCACTGCAAAGTGTTTTTAGTTACTACCAGAAACTTATGAGTGTGCTTCTATAGATTTAGCTATTGAAATAAAGTTAGAGGTCCTCACCTCTCATGTAAATCCCAATACACTTTAGCCTCATGCAAGTGATGCTTCCACCTCTGTTCCCCATTTTTACTTGGTAATATAAGTTCAAAATCCTTTGTATCGGGTGTGGAGAATACACCCCCAATAGGCCCTCCTTGTATCAAATCTTCCATTATTACCTAAAAAGCATGGTAGGACCAAATTTTGGCCTCAATGAATTCATGAGCCTTACAAAGATTGACAAATTCACCCTTTTGGTCTCCTAAAATATGAACATTTGAGTAGTACCTATACATCCCAGATCCCTAATGAAAAATGGCTTCTTGATATCAATCCAGAATATGTCACACCTATGGGATAGATAGGATATGGAAGTGGGTTACATGAACAAAGTCTACGAGAACGTCTTCTAGCACATGAAAAAATGGGTAGATATGTTAGGTTGTGGAGCTTGTTTTCATATGTGAAAGTGTTGAAGACTGTGTACACTAAGAGTATCAGTACATTTTTCATGCAAAAAAAAGGCATAAATTTTTTTTGGCCTCGAAAAATGCACCCGACATATCGGGAAACGAGCTCTTCTCATATGGGCGAGATTTTTGACCCATAGGTTTATGGGACGGGTTTTTCCCATGGTTTTGATACCCACCATTTTGTAAAACCGCTTAAGCAATTGTCTATTTATATGGTTTTATGCATATGATAGAGGGATGAAAAACATTGCATATGTGTTTTGAATTGCCATGAATTCTCAGTAGAGTTTGTTGAGCATGCTCCAAATAGATCCGGGTATTGTATTGAGAGAGTGGTGGCTTGTAATAAAATCGAGCAAGTGATTCTTGGTGGACGTAGCCCAAATTGGGTGAACCACGTTAAATATTGTCTCCTTGTGTTGTGTTATTTTATTCGTAATTTTATTTCAGATCTGTAATAATTTCGCATATTAGTTTCTACCGTTGCAATTCGTGAGGGATTATTCCACATATTTTATCTCTTATTTCCTAACAAGATATGGTTTTTGTATTTAGTCATATAGAGCACAACCTACAAAAATTGATGTCATCTCTTTTGAGTGGGAGGATAGGTCTTCATATTATGATAGCGAACTAGAGTCCCTTTATAGTCTCTACTAATATATTTCCTCCACAAACCTATTTTCCGACACCACTATTTTAACCTTAAAACCCTCCATTCCTAAAATATACCTTCTACACCCATACCTAATTGATTGAGAACAAAAACAACACATACCAATTGATCTATTTTAGAAAGATGGGGAAATTAGAGAGTTCATAGGTTTACTTTATGACATGCATATCATATATCATAAGAAAGGATTCTCTATCAACCTCGATTCATACACAAATTTCAGGGACAAGGCTGAGTTTTATGGTCATTAATAAAAGAAAGAGGCCAAAATATAAAAAATTCATCACAAAAGTAAAAATCCAGTCCTACATTGAAAACTTCTTTGAGGCACTTATAAGAAAAGTGAAAAACAAAAATGGATAATACAAATGATCATTCTATTAGTGAAAATATCCCTGAGACACCAATAGAGGAAGAACTCCATTTCTCTCCCGGTCCTACGCATATGGAGGATGATTCAAAAGCTGTTGGTTGAAGATACTATCAATTTCAACATTGGCATAGAATATGAACCTAAAATTATTAAGCTAGGTTCTTCTCTTTCCACACATCGACAAAAGACCTTTACTATGCTCCTCAGAGAGTTTGTGGATGTATTTTCTTGGTCATATGTTGACATGTTAGGCTTAGATCCCTCTTTTTTGTGCACAACCTCGTTTTTGCACAAATCAGAAACTAATAAAATAAAAATTACAAAAATGCATCCACATTTATCTCTTTTGGTCAAATAAGAGTTGGAAAAACTACTAATGAGGTTTCATCGACTTATTAAC
Source organism: Taxus wallichiana var. yunnanensis (assembly GCA_018340775.1). NCBI lineage: Eukaryota > Viridiplantae > Streptophyta > Pinopsida > Cupressales > Taxaceae > Taxus > Taxus wallichiana. The sequence goes on from CM031236.1 coordinate 165,980,731, forward strand.
TAATCGAATGGATTTCCAACATCATGGCTATCTATAAGAAACCATTTGCACCAACTTCAAGGAGATCAATAAATCATTTCCTAAATATAATTTTCCTCTTCCCAACATCGACATGATTGTTGATTCAACCGCAAACCATAAAATGATATCCCTCGTTGATGGATTCTCTAGCTATAATCAAATCAAAATTATGGAAGAGGACCAACACAAAACCACTTTTACTACTCCTTGGGGCACCTTTTTGCTATCACCCATGATTTCGGCCTTAAAAATTTTGGTGCCACATATTAGCATGTCATGACTATCATATTTCATGATATGTTACATGATATTGTAGAGGACTATGTGGATGATATCCTTGGCAAGTCCCAAACCCAAGTAGAGCACCCAAGAAATCCTTAGTCATATATTTGAGCGACTAATGGATTATAAGGTCCATTTGAATTCTAAAATTGTGTATTTGGTGTCATCTGTGGAAAAAAATTGGGCTTCATTGTCTCCAAAAGAGGAATTGAAGTGGACCACGTAAATGTTATTGCTATTAAAGAGATGTGTCTTCGTAAGAACCTTAAAAAATTATATATCTTAAAAGGAAAAATTCAAGTTATTCATAGTTTCATATTCCATCTTGCAAACAAGTGCCATTCCTTCACCCATCTACTTAAAAGGATGGTGATTTCCACTAGGGTCGTGATTATCAATAGGATTTTACTCAATTAAAACAATATTGCTAACCCACCTATGCTCGTACCACCTACTCTAGGTGAACCCCTCTTGTTATACATATCATTCACTCAATTTTCTATTAGTGTGCTCTTGGAATAGTATGATGGCCAACATAAAGAAAGAGTCATCTATTACCTTAGTCACAACTTGATCTCCTATGAGCTGAACTATATGTAAATTGAGAAATCATACATGGATGTTGTCTTCACTTTCCAAAAACTCTACCACTATCTCTTGAATAATAAAACCAAGATGTATATAAAGTTGGCTCACTCAAGTACCTATTATCTAAACCCACACTCACCGAGAGGATGGCCAACTGGATCATTTTACTAAGTGAGTTTGACATTGATTATGTTCATCAAAAATTTGTAAAATCACAAGCCCTTGTTGATTAGTTTGCAAAATCACCCTTACCAAGAATGGAACACCTAAGTCTAGATCTATTAGATGCTTCGTTTTGTACATTGAAGAATCATCTACCTCAAAAATAAATTTTAATGGTTCACTCACCTTTAATGTCTCGATGGAAGAATTTATTCTTATCACCCCTAAAAGTGACCTTATTTAACAATATTTTAGACTCGGCCTCCCATGTACAAACAACATTGTCGAGTATGAAGCTCTCATCGCATGTTTGAAATTCATTATAAAATGGAATATCAAACAAGCTGAGGTTATATGTGACTCACAACTCATCATCAAACAAGTGAATGATGAATATAAAGTTAAATATGAGAAGCTTGTACCATATAAATGTATGGTGGATAACTTTGAAAGAGTAATTTGTTCGATATCTTTCTAACGTGTCATTTGAGGATAGAACAGTCAATGAATGCTATGGAAATTAGCATATCATTGCTAAGATTATCGTTGGATACCATATATTTTCAGTTCTTCATCGATCATCTCGAGTGCCTACATACAACATGCCGAAATCATGTTTTTTATGTGAAGTTATTGGTACCTTTTCCCTTCGTATGTTGATATTTATAATTACCTACAAGATGGTACCTTCCCACCCAACATTTCCCATTCCAAAAAGAGATTCATTTTCCTATGCATCACACAAGATACCCTCCTTTGGGGAACTCTCTATCGTCAAGGCTACACTGGGACTCTATTTTGTTGTCTTAATTATAAAGTGGCTATCCAATCTATCAAATAGGTGTACAAAGGCATCTATGGTGCTCAAACTAGTGGCATGATCCTTGTAAAGAAACTTATACACATCTTGATCCATGTATCATCTCATTCTTTACAACTTATTTCTACACCATGGTCATTTTATAAATGGGGGCTTAATCACATAAGAAAGATTACACCCATCTCATCTGATGGCCATAAACATATCATTACCGTGACTAAGTACTTTACTAAATGGGTGGAGATTATTCCTCTCACCTATTTTGTAGGTGTTGAGATCTCAAAATTCATCATGAATCACATCAATTTTCATTACTGTATTTCTTCTTCTATTGTACGTGATAATGAAAAATCATTCAAGAACAAGCAAGTGAAATCCTTATGCCAATGATTCCAAATTCATCAAAAGTGTTCTACTTTGTATCACTCTCAAGGTAATGGGAAAAATGAGGGTAAAAATAAAACCCTTGTTCGGATTATGGAGAAAATGGTTTGTAATATAGGTTATAGCTGGCATCTCCAAACCGACATCGCCTTATGGGCCTACCAAACTTCCACCCACACACCCACGAGAGAAACTCCTTGTTCCCTTTTCTTCACACTGAATCTATCACCCCCTTAGATATCAAGCTTCACTCTTTTGAATTTCCATCAAAGACTATCTAGAAAAAGAAGAGGACTATAGATTCATTATACAAGTAGAGCTTGAATTACTTCATGAAAAATGGCTCCATGCCTTAAGCCACCTCAAAGTGTATAAAAATCACATTCACGTTAGCTGCAATAAGCACCTTATCTCCCATGAATTTGAGGTTGGGTATCTTATTATAAATGAAAACTATTTCAATACTACTAAAGAGTGTCAAAAGAGAGGAAAATTTGAGCATAACTAGTTAGAACCATTCATTTTGGTCATGAAATTTGGTTCATAGGCCTATAAAACTTGCATATCTTGATGTTTATGAGTTTTGTAATCCCTGAATGTCATCCACCTCAATAATTTCTATACTTGATCTTAGGATGCATTCAAAAATAAAAAATGTAAAAAACCAAAAAAAAACACAAAAATAGTAAAGAGAAATAAATTCATTCAAATGTGAAAACCACACAATTGTGGCACTTTGGACAATTCCTTTGGTGAATATCGGTTTCTGGCACCTTAGGAGGATTCTATTTTTCACAAGAACCTTCTAGTTGGGGTATGATTTCTTATTCATAGCTTTTTCTTTGCCTTATGGTTTTAATATTTTTGAGTCTCAGTATGCACCAAATTTTTTCATCTTAATATTTTATACCTATTATTAACAATTTTCTTTATACGAATAAGGGTCGTTGATGCATCTATTTCTTGAGCAGTGCCTAAAAGGGATTTTTGGAAATGGGGTATGTCTATTCACATGGTCATTATCAATTAGATATAGTACATCGAGAGAGTATCACTATGTGTTCCTAGCTTTAGTTATTCTTGCATTATTTATCCTTGTCCCTTTACGTCTCACACACACTAGTACTCCCAACACTTACTTGCATATAACTCCATCATTAGCACATTTTCCATTTATTCTTGCTTGATCTATGATGCATTGTACCACTTTTGACATTTAGGCATCCTTGGTCAATGCTATTACCCATAGGCAATGGTATCGGTGTTAGATTTCTCTTGGGTGATGGTTTTAGGTGTATATACAGATCACACTTTAACATTTCATAAGGAACAAAGAAATACCATAGGAACTAGCCATCTACTAAGTTCTTTTGTGCCATCTGTGTATCTTCTCACTTTTTTTGGTTCATCATGCACTTGACTTGGATTGGATTGGACAATATTCTTGATTATTGGATTGTTTGTACTATTAGATTATCTATAGTGAGTCTAGGACAAGAATGGTGTTCCCCTTCTCCACCCAAGGTGATTATCTCTCAGTATGCTACTTTGTAGGTAAGTTCTCTAATCCTCTTTATCATTTTGCATAGATTAGTTCATGCCACTTCCCCATTACTCTATGTTTATCTTAGCAATGTATGTACATCGATGTTAATTAGCATAGTGATCTTATATGATCATCTATTTATCTTTCCTTTCCTTTATATCAGTTAAATTTTAGTCATATTGTAGCAGTGTATATTTTATATCTTCCTCCAATCTTCCCATCGGTCTATAGCTATCTCCATCAATTGATATCCTAGAAGGGTACTCTCCTCTATCTTGATTGTGGGCCTTGGAAACCCTAGGTTGACCTAGTGTAGGGATTACTTCCCTCTAGATATGTGACCTTATCACTCATTGTAGCCCTTTAAATCAACATGTTGTGTGTTAGTTCATTTGTTTCTCTTATTCATTAACTCAATACCATTGTAGAATTGACAACTCGGGAATACAAGCCATTGAGACACATTTTGGCCCATCATATATTTCTAGTGAACCCGACGTGAATCCTACAAACTTTCGACTAAGCACATCTCATTAAATCACCCATCCGTAATCTCAACCTCATTCTAAATCACCAAAATCCTAAAAAAATCTAAAACCCAATTTATACAAACACCATTACCCAAGGGTAATATTTTCTATCTCAAAGATACTTGACTATATACACCTTTGGCCCTTATGTAATCTATCTTTCATTGTTGATCCCTTCTATTTCGTAAAACGTATATCCTCGCACCATTTTCCCCGTGTGTAATTTTACTTACGCAACCAATTGCATCAGTAATCCCCACTTCAGGACTTTCTCTTAGCAAAATCATCACTCTATCATGGAGTATTTGGGCCGGGGTCTTTCGATTCTATTGTGTGGACATTTCTTGAAAGAAACCTCCCACCCACAATAATGGCCTATTTGGGGATGAAGAAGAGGAAAAGAAAAATTAAAAAACTTTTGATCATCCTCATGAGATTCAAATATTCCTCACATAATTTCCTCCATACAAAGATGAATCAGAAAAAAATGTTGTGAAAACATCTCCTTGAATTTTTATGCCAACAACTTTACAATAGGGTAAAAGAAAAAGGTCCTAAAGTATGTTCATATGATAATGCCTCCAATTTTGACCCTACCAACCTTATTCTCCAACTCATTAAAAGGATGAGCCAACAATAATCCACCACTACAGATTAATTCCTTCAAATCCAAGCTAACATGAATGAACTAGTCAATCACCCTACAATGAGCTCTCGGGATACCACCCCTCCTTTACCAAATCGTCCTAATGGGGTACCTAATTCCCAACCCCTATCCACAAAAAAATTTTGAGTGCATTCCAATAAGAGCCTATAGCAACTTACATTACTACCATGGATATTGGGGGTATTGCTCCTTCCATCTCTTATGACGAGTCCGTTGGTCCTTCCCTTTACATTAAGTCCTTTGGAAATCTTTATAAACAATGGACCAGACTGAATTTGTACACGCCACCAATATCTTAGATAAAACCCTCACTGGAGATGCTTTGGATTGGTATCATACCTTACCTCCTAACTCCATAGTTGAGCTAGAGTCATTGGTGAAAGCCTTAATAAATAAATTTCAGTATCATGACTTACTTGAGAATAACATTAATGCCTTTATCAATTATAAACAATCTGAAAATGAATTAGCACAAGCCTTCATAAAACATTGGAAGACCCTATCTACACATGCTAAACATAACATGCCTAGTGATATCCTTTTCCAAATTTTCCTACGAGCTCTTGAACCTCACCTTCAATATAAGGTAAGGTCCTTTTCTCCACCTCTATGGAAGAAACTTTTGAATAAGCTAAAGTTTAAGATTATCTCATGAGAGATTTCGAGAAATTTCTTTCTATGACACCGCCTAACAAATAATTCCAAATCCTTTAACATTTTAAGAAAAAGAATGTGACAAATGACGTAGTATCGATACTCTTCATCTTGTTGCTTCTTCGTAAAGGAATTTTTGACATTGATCAACAAACTAAAAATAATAATCAGCGTAACTAGCATATTAAGGAAGATTTAAAATGTCACTTACCTAATAAATTTACTACAATATTATATCCATCTCAACTTATTCCTCAATGGCATGATGAAATTAAGTTTTGTTGGTAGAATTTTAATTGGGTTCACTTCTATGAGAACTATTGTGCACTATGCATTATCACCATAAACTTCTTCCTAGACTCTCAATTTTACCATGATACCATCACTCGAGATTGTTTGAATGAAGTAGTCAAATCCCGTGATCTCGCAAAAAAGGATCATCATGAATAAATTAACCAATCTAATGAGAAACTTTAAGTCTTCTCTAATCCCGTGCCTAATCATAATACATGTGATATTTCTAAAAATCAAGAGCATGCTATGACTAATTTAGTTGACATTGACTATCCTCCTAAGAATTTGGTTGTCATTAATTATGTAAGGTGTGTCATATCTTATGTAGATCCTAAATACCCCACATCATTCCAACCTCAAAATCACATAGTCATATATCTTATTGTACCTCAAAATTAGGCTTCTTAAGGAAAAAATTTCCCTCCTCCTAATGCCATCACCCCTTGTGGAAAATATCTTATTGGTTCAATGGTGTCTAAAGTTTTTCCTATTGCTATATACAAAATTGGCCCCCTGTGAGACCTGAAACTTACAAGGTGAATGGTGAAGAAACCGAGAAAAAATAGTTTCTAAAGTATATCTTATTACCCCCACTTCTTCTCTTTTTGTTCCTAAGGACTCCCATAACTCTCATCCTACTACACAGTCAAGACATGATGAGTAGATCCTCTTAAAGTAATTTCCCAACTATCTAGCCAAGTCCCTTTTCTATAACTAATGTATACATCACCTTGACACCGCAAGTGTCTCATGATATTTTTTTTTTACATGAGCATCCCTTGTCTCTCCAAATTTAGGATAGAGTCCCATATTACATGGCTAGGAGGAAAGCATCCTCCGTCGAGTGTGAGGATCTCTCCATTCATACCAACCTTACCACAGATGCTCACTCTTACATTCATTTCCCTAAAGCCATAATGATTCCTAATGAGATTTTGTTTTGTGCAGATGATCCACATCTTGTCATCTTAGTTTATATTGGCCACACTATGGTCAAATGTGCCCTCATTAATAAGATATTTGACACGTTTGTTGCCTCATTAAACTTCATTAAATCTCTTGGTTACTCTATAGACAACCTGAAATCTACATGTACCACTTGTCAAGGGTATGATCACTAATAGATGCCTCCTATGGGGTGTATTTGGTTACCCATCACCGTTCCTCCTAGGACTATCCAAGTTAAATTCATGGTCTTCAAATTTCCCTATCTTATAATATCCACCTAGAGCATTGTGGACTCATCAAATGTGCGCAGCCATTACTTCTATACTTTTCAAAGGTGTGTCAAATTTTTTCACCAAGGATATATTTATAATATTAAAGGGGATCTTAATCCTTAGAACTATAAAAAAAACTCCAAAAAAAGGGGACATACAAACTCCCAACACTTGATGAGTTATCTCCCATCCCCATTTTTGAATATCAACATTTCAAATATCCTATAGATTTTCTTCGTGGCAATTTCATTCACCCCAAATTGGTTGGGCCTCCAAATATCTTGGATTCGATGATGATGACCCTGATGAGATCAAGCTTAGAATTAATACTTTTGATCTCCCTAATCTTATCATATCCCAGTTTCCTCCTTTCTTGTGGCCTTGTTCTCACAAGAAGAATTCCTCGATTCCTTATCTCACCTCGCACACATCATAGCATCCATTAGAGCATGTGGTCCATTTAGAGACTATAGTTGATTCTTGTGTGGTAGATGCCTCCACATCCAACTACAAAGATGGTTACACTTTAGATAACCCCCACCTAGCTAGTTATGCCCAAATTCATAATAGGGAATTCTTGAATTACCAAAAGACTCTTCGCACCAAATTAAATCAAAATACAAGAGGAATCCTCAAGTGTAGTTGTTATTTATTCTTTACTAGTTCATGAGCCTCAGACTACTCCATCGGCTACACCTCTACATACTACCATCAACTTAGTCGATTCATTTTTCTTTACAGAAGTGGATGGTTGAGTCACTAGTTTTGACTATGAAGTTGATGGCCTCACATGTGAGGATCCCATCTATAGTACCTCAATGACTGAGTAACAAATTTTTCCATCAATTTTTTTATTCATTACATTAGTACATTCCCCACATATTTTCACTATCCCTCTACATCATGTGATACTTCCTCCCTACCTCTTACCCTTATGGCACCCCGGTCCCTTACGATCGAGCCAAACTATACATAAAATGAGGCCTCGGGACATGACTTCTTAGATTTTAAAGCATATAGATGAAATATGAAGAAGCTCAAAGCTGAGGTCAAATGTGACCAAACTAGAAAGGCTACACAACCTTCCACTTCAACTCCCTTCTTTTTTTCTCATTACATGGGGTATTATGTGCATACCGACATTGATTATCATGTTATACATAGAAAGTGTCAAGATCCTAAAACCTCTTCCCGTAATAGGAAGCATGGGGATGATTCCTCTGGAATTGACCACCTTCCTCCATCCATCTAGACCACAACCTACTTACGAACCACCACCTCACCCCAATCCTCATCCCTCTATGAATGATATTCAACATGACATTCTCACCCAACTAGATGACCCAATTGATGATTTTTTTTGCACGAGATCTAAAGTTCACTTTGGTAATTCGCTCTCACACAACATGCCATAGAAGGTCTCATGACTTGAGTTCAAAGTCACATCTTACACCATATTGATGACTTACGATACTTGTGATCTTTTTCCCCTCATGGCTAGTTATATATAATACCTTGATTACATTTTCCTTCCTTCCTTTAGATTTTTCCCTTTCCTTTTGCTTGGGCTTGGGTCCCCCTTAGTTTTTCACACACGTCCTTCTATTTTCGCTTGGGATCTTGACCCCTACTTGGGTTTTCCACACATCTCCTCATGTCTCATTACATCCTCGCTTAGGTCGACTACCCTTCTTGGATTTTTCTTCTTGTACATGTCAGTTCCTCTTACCATTGGAGTGCCTTGGTCCTGATTCCAACTATCTTAGATTTTGTATGCCCCATGGATTTCCCATTTGATAGTTATGGTATTATGTGTATCCTCACTTAGCTTTATGGCCTTACTTGGATTTATTTACCTAATAACACTCTAACATCCTATTATTGGATGTCTTGGCCTTTTTCTACCCCTTGGATTTTTCACATCATGTGGGTTGGGCTTATCCTACCGATTCCCCCTCATCAGTTTTCTCTATCTAATGATATTATCATTATTCCTAAGTACCATGAGTATCATCATATACATGCATGTGGAAAACAGGAAAGTGATAAGAAAAATACACATACAAACGCAAAAGAAAAAAAAATATATATATATATATATATATATATATATATATATATATATATATATATATATATATATGAATCAAGTTATATACATTGACAAAATACTACAAAATCAAGTTATGTGACTATAGCCCATCTCAATAAGGCATTAACACCCTCACACCCTATCGGGTGTCTTTGGATGTTTTGGGCCAATGAGGTCATGTCGGTAGCTCAAGTTGTACAAGCTAGAGATTCCGCCTAGATCAAGCTCCGAGGCCTCTTTTAAGCTCTCACCAATTGTGCCTCTAATGCAATAATCCTATAAGTCACCCTCTCGAGAACCCGATAGATGGGTCACCTACTCCTATACCAAGGCATTTTTTCTTGCAATAATCTCTACATCATCACATCTATACTTCTTATAGATTTTAATGAATGTACATACCTATACCTCTACAGCTTCCTAGATGCCTCTCCAACCGGATCGAAGGCACCCATTGAATCTTCTACCAAAGGTGCTACTAGATTAACCATCATTTTAGTATCCCGTACACCTAGCATTGGATCTAGAATATCATGTTAGGAACTTTCTATCAAGGAGTACCACTCCATCATTTTCTCTCGCAAAACCAAATTAAAAAGACACATGTTACTTACGATATAAATATAACACATAAGAGCTATTTTTCCAAAGATCATATAAATAACATAATATCACATCACGCATACCTAGCTACTCCGAGCCTTGCCATGATGGTCTCGTTTTCTTCTCATCCTCCTTATACCCCATCCTCTTCATCGTCACAACAAGGTCTAGCTCTTATATATTATGCCCATATCTATCGCGGGGCACCAATATCATGTCCCATTTGTGTTGTGGTTTGCACCTATGTCTCAAGTGCATAGTCATGTGGACCCAAATGGGAATTATATAACCTCCTCCTTGCTGGAAAATAATGTCCTCCCTTAGCCATACTCTTGGTTGTCCCACTACTCCCCTCTATTTATTTCACCATCTTCTCTTGAACCTCCACCCCGTGAACTTATTTTCATGGATCCTCCATTAGATCCCTCCTCTAAACCATTAATTTCTATAATTTGTGGTGGGCACCGAGCATCCCCACCACACCTATGTTGTTTATGAACCTAGCCACTTGTTTCCCATACCTTATAGAGTCATAGTTTTGGTACCCTCGCCACTCCTCTCGTGGCCTACCTAGTATGTCAAACATCAATAGGGTGGTAATAGTACCAATATAGGCATTTTTCACCCAAATTGTCTTAGGATAATGCTCAACGAATGGGTCTCCACCCAATACAAATAATGCCTTGTTACCTCGGTGATGGCCTCTAAGTACTCTACTCTTGGCCAACTGGGCCACTGATCTACATTCCCTCCATAGGGTTGTCATATGACATCATCTACACCCTCCTATGCTAATGGTTGGAATGCTTGAAGTGTTCTCATGCTAGCCCATGTGCCCACTAGAGTACTCTCTGGGCACCCACTACTACTACCAATGGTGTCCCTATCATCTAGTATATATGAGAGGTCTCATAAATCCAATCCGTCAATAAAATGATGGGTCCAACCACCCTATTACCTCACCCTCTAACCCTTTATAAATCATGTATCATCTCGCACCAATATGGCGGTTCCCTAATTGAAATATAACCATTATTTATCACATCATTGCATACTACTATTAGAAACAATGGGATGGCTCCATCTACTTTTTCACACAATATTTGTGTCATAACAATCCTCATAACAACCTTTTTGATAATCAAAATCCCTACAACATAAACTATGTAGAGTCAAACACACAACATACCCCTATCATATGTTTCACTCCCAATAGCCCATATGGCTAAGGCTCTCCACTCTACACTATCTATATTCAAATCATAGTACATACAACTACCTCCAATGGATAATCCCAAAATTTTGTGAACATCCCTGCAAAGTCGTGGCCATCTCCATAATCTCCTATCATGTCCACCACTGAAATGTGTTGGACCTATTCTCTTATACAACCAAAAACATCTAGAGAAGGTCCGGATCTAAAGGTATCTCATTATCTTCATGATTCCCCCAAAACCACAAACCTGTAATTAGATTATCTATTCCTAAATCAATCTAGAAATCAATCCACTTAGCCATGCCACATCAACACTCCTCCATAGGTGGATTATTTGGTCCCTATAAATAGACAAAATGACATAAAAATGGGCATTACAACTCTGAAAAAATCATGTGGCATGTAAAATCAAAAATTACAAAGTCACATGTATGGCTACATGCGCTATCAGCCCTATATCTTATGTCATCAACCCTTGTAAAAAAATTACCCTATCCCGACGCCATCAGCCCTCATGTTTAAGCCGACAGATGGCATATGGCAAAAAAAGGCAGCCATGACTATATAAAAATAATCCTAAAAAGAACAAAATGACAAAATAAAAATTAAATCATTCTCAAACCCACTTGCATTTTTTCCTAACGTACCCTATGATGCAAAATTGGATGAAAATAACATGTTAATGACTCTGAAAACAAAAATCACTAAATGAAACCTAATCTACCCAAAAACATTAAATGCAAAGTACTTGCTTTACCTTATCATCCCGCACCACCGCCACCTCATACTCGTGTCATGTTGTTGCAAAATATACCCAAATTTGGAAACCATATCTCAGTTCTCTCAATTCCAAAACTAGCAATAATAAAATAACAAACCAAATGACTATATACAACTTAGATTTCTATTAAAATTTGGTCATGATAATCCTAAATATTCCAACGATTTCCATTTTTGTTCCTAAGCTCCCAAAAATACATCATTTGTTATGTTATTATTGTAATCTTGAAGCATTTGTTTTAACCTATTACATGTATACATCCGACGATTTTCAACTTTCACATATTTTTGAAACCATATGATATTTATGATATTATGGCATGACATCCTTTCCATGGGTCCCTAGTTAGGTGATTTATGTCTTATTTTACCTATGATCCTCTAGTGTTTCCTTTAATTTTTTGTGTCTTCAAGGTTCTTGCAACATTGGTTACACCCACACATGGCAGAATGAGCAACACCATCAGGTATGCATTGGTGGGTATATTTCATTTCAACTAGTCCTTTCTTACTTTTAGTATCTTCTTTCGATTTCAATGTTACAGATTGTTTCATTCTATTAACCACCTCATGTTTTGCTATTGTGACATGCGGTGATCAACGATTGGGGCATATGTATACACCTAATTTTTTTCATCTTAATATTTTTACTAACAATTTATTTTGTGCGAGATAAAGGTCACCGATGCATCTATTTATCGAGCAAGTGCCTTATATGGCCTTCTCGGGAATGGGGTATGGCTATTCATATGGTCATTATGGGTTAGAGATAGTACATTGAGAGAGTATTGTTATATGGTCCTAGATTTAGTTATTATTGCATTAGTTATCCTTGTCCCTCTGTCTCACACACTATAACTCTCGACACGTACTTACATCTAACTCCATCGGTAGCACATTTTCCACTTATTCTTGCTTGATCAACAACACATTACACCACTTTCAAAATTTAGGTATCCTTGGATGATGCCATCGCCCATGGGTGATGGTGTTGGTGTTACATTTCCCTTGGTCGATGTCATCTCCTACAGGTGATGGCATTGGGTATATATACATATCACACTTTGACATCTCATAAGGAAGGAAGAAAGACCACATGAACTAGCCATCTACTCTATTCTTTTATGCCATCTTTGCATCTGATCACTTTATTTTTCTTCATCTCTTACTTGACTTGGATTGGATTGGACACTCTTCTTGATTTTGGATTGCTTGCACTATTGGGTCATCTATAGTGAGTCTAGGATAGGAACAATGTTCCCCTTTTCCACCCATAGTGATTCTCTCTTGGTGTACTACTTCTCTAGAGAGATAGATGCATCGACAACCACCTTGTAAGTAAGTGCTCTAACCCTCTTTTCATTTTACATAGATTATTTTATTTCCCTTCCCCATTAATCTATGTTTAACTTATTATTGTATGTACATCGATGTTAGGAAACATAGTGTTATTATATGATAATATCCTTAGCTTTCATTTCCTTTATTTTATTCATATTACAGTAGTGTAGATTGTGCATATTTGTCATATCTTCCCATCAATATATACCTCTCTCCATCAACTGATATCCTAGAAGGGTACTCTCATCTATCTTAACCGAGGGCCTTAGAACCCTTATGTTGACCTAGTGTGAGGATTACTTCCCTCTAGATATGTGACCTTAGCACTCATTAAATCAAAACATTGTGTTTTGTTTGATGTGTTTCTCCTATTTGTTGCCTCAATACCCTTATAAAACGGATGACTTGGGAGTGCAAGCCATTGAGACTCATTCTTGGCCCGATATACGTAACCTATCCCTCTTGGCCTTGATCTAGCTTATCTTATTCTTGTATATATGTGTAGGATTTCCCTTATATATTCTCACCTCTATTTAGGGGCATCTTGGCAATTAGTTATTCCCATACATAGTAAAACCCTTGGAAAAACTTTCAAAATTCTAAGATCATTGGTAAAACCCTAAAACTACAAAAACATTGGTAAAACCTTCAAAAATCCTACAAATTGGTAAAACCTTCAAAAATCAAAAACATCTTAGAAAATCCAAAAACATTGGTAAAATTTGTAAAAACTCAAAAAAAATCACAAAATCTCAAAATCACATTGGAAACATTACTTAAAAACATCCTACCTCACCGCTCACCTGCTTCTAAGCATATGACATGACGGATCATATTGTGATCTTCTTTCACTAAAAATATTGTTTTAATGTTATGTCTCTCTTTTCGGTATATATCATTTCTTGGGACAGTTTCATAGTGCACATTTTATTTCATGAGACTTTTATGTGCTTCATTCAATCCCTTGCATGTATCCTTGATTGGGAAATCATTTTAACCCTTATCGTATAACTCGAACATTTGGGTACTGAAGTCGGATAACAAAAACATTGGTACAATTGTCTTAAGCATTGCTAGTTTAGGTTTATGTGCTTGTTTATTTGTGTAGTGCCCCTACGGCTCATAGAAATTCCCCCTTGCTCCGGCCTTAACAATTTGTGGATCATTGAAAAACACTCGCATCAAAGTTGTTGTTTAATCGTGTTTAGAGTGATCGTAAAATAAAAATAGTATTAAAATAAATTAAACTATTTTTTTAATAAAATAATAAGTGTAATGTGGAATTTTTCCTTTGTGGACTAAGTGTATCTTCGGGTCTTCAATCTATGAGGTGATGTTGGCTTCTTGCGATTCTTTTAACTTGAGAACATTTTAAGGGTTTGATTTAGGGTTTAGGGTTTCCCTTTATAAATTTAAATTTTGATCTAACTAAATCGCATTATGTATAATATTAGATCCAATCTACATAACCTTCGAATAAAGAAAATTACGTATTAAAGTAAGTTCCTTAACGAGGGAGCTGTTGTGGTTATGTTTTGGAGCAAACTTAAAATAATAAACAATAAATATTTTGAAATTTAAAATGTAAATAACAAAGCAAAGCAAAAATGAGAATAATTAAATTATCAAATACTCTTAAGTTTTAACTATTCCTAAACTTCTCCAAATTATTGGAGCTTGTGCCAAACCTCCTTCCAAGAATGAAATAATGGAATTTTTTTGGTATTTGTGAGAATGTTTTTATTATTTTCTAGGCATACGTGAGGATTGTGGGAAAATATAGTTTTCGGGAGTTTGTAAAATTGGCAGAGGATGTATTCAGATGGTTCTGGGCTTGGGTGGGAGCTTTCATGGTGGGAAGGCAGATTTGAGTAGCAAACTTTGATGCAACTTTGGATTTCCTATTTTCTCCAACAAATTAAGCACAAACCTTATGAAGGAAAATGTATCTTGGCGTCTCATATAGGCTTACAGCCTTGTAATGCTTTGTGTGGTCATGAAACTCTTCTTTTTCTCTATGTCGTATTGGGCCTGGTCTGATGGATTTTGAGTGCAAGTTGTGACTCCTATTTAGCTCTTGAGTCTTATTATCCCTCCATGAACGTTTCAATTTGTGCAGTCATGCAAGGCCTGGATACAAGTCCATTTTCCCTTCACATCTCAAACACTTTCTTGTTCCTTTATGCATCTTCTGCTGATTCATTCATGCACCACTTAATTTTGTCCATTCTTAGGGAAGCACCTCCATCCACACGTGCTTAGAGGATGCAAATGCAGGTGTAGTTGTCAGGCCTAGTTTTCTTTATAAAAAAGAAAGTGGATTTTTTTCTGGTGTAGCAGTTTCCTATGCGTTGATAGTTCAATAAGAAAATGTGAGAACATACAGAATATCTAAAAATGGGGACGTAGCTGAGAGGATTTGCAGGGCCTGCATAGGGTATGTGATTTTTTTGATAAAATGTCTGAGAAAAATGTGGTTCTGGGCAGGAAATGATTGTTATATACGCAAATTGGATTTGTTGAAAAGGCTTAGAACCACTGGTGTTGGCAAGTATTCCCAACATATGGTGCGTTGTGGCTTGATTGGGGGATGCGCATAATATGGTTTGTTGAAAAGACCTTGGAAACTTTCTGGCAAATGCATTGGTGACAGGTGTAAATCCAGACACCACAACCTTTGCTGCTACCATTCTAATCTGCGCCAAGAGGAGAAATATTGGTATTGTTGTTTTGTTTTATTTGATTTTTCTTTGTTTGGTTGTTGTTGGGATGCTAACACGGGGAAAGTAAACTAGTTGATAAAATTTCCTTAAAAGATGGTGGTCTGTTGGTCAGTTGGGAAAAATTAGAATGATGCAATGTAGTTTATAATACCCTTACACAAGTTTGTGGACTGTGTTGTTTATCAAAATGCCTCACTATAGTGTGGTCAGGTGGATAGAAAGGATTTTTGAATTTAGACAAATTGGTTTGGTTGAAAAGGATTTGGAAACTTTTAAACACTTGTAATTGGTCGGTGTAAATCTAGGCACGAAAACCTTGCTAGCATCCTCCTTTCTTGTGCCAAAAAGGGATTATTGGGACATGGTATGGACAGCCATAAAATAATTATGGATAGATCATTTTTGTCAATTGTTATAGTTGCAAATTCTCCAATAGATATATTTGCAAAATGTGGGAACTTTCTCAAGTCATGCAAATTGTTTGACAGAATGCGTCAAACAAAATGTAGTGTCATGTAATAGTTGATCTTTGGATTTACATAGAGTTTTGTTAAACAGTCATGGAGGTTTTTGATTAATGCAAGCAATTGGTACAAAAACTCAACTCAACAACCTTTTCCATCATATTCATAGCATGTACAAAAATTGAAGCATTCATAATGCTGCAAATTGTTTAACGGAATGTTTAGACGGCCACAAACCGTGCACTCTTTGTTCTTCGGTCACTCACCAACTCAATTCATGCATGGTCATATTACTCTATCCTTGCATATTTTAGCATTCCTATTTTTTTCTTAATGGCAACGGAGTTGTATATCGATTTAAAGAAGAAAAAAATTAGTTGAATTAAACGGGATGGGTTATTGTGTAGAATATTTTCACCTCCGTTTGCACGCAACAAGACCATTAACCATGAATGAAATCGCAACTCTTTCGCTCACCTCATAAGATGGATGTTTAAACCATGATACTAGTTTTGGATTCAAAATCATGTAGTTGGTGGGTTAAACATGAAAATTAGTGAAAACCACTCCCTAGGTGACCTTGTGCAACCTTAATAAAAACTTGTTTTTCAATGAGGCACAAAACATGAGTATAAACCTCGAAATGAGAGGAAAATTTTATCCGGTACCTTGTCATGTGGAGTGTTCAACCAAACCCTGAGTTGTCCCTTGGATGTCTATTTTAACTTATTTCGTAACATTTTTAGGAGCCTGTGAGGGCTAGTTCGTAGCTTTAAGCAACTGCTGAAAATTAAAAATGTAGTTTGGTTTTGACCCACCGTTTTGGCCTTGGGTGTCGAAACGGATTTTGGCTTCCACATACCTATAATATTTCTACGAAAATTACTAAAAACCCCATTTTGGATTAAAAAATCCCACAAACTAGTTTTCTTAATAGGTTTTGTAGGCCTCGGTCATTGGGTGACAAGGTCGTTTGGGTGCATTAACGATCGGTAGCTCCGGAAAGACGAGTGTCATTTTAATCATGTTTTCCAATTTAGGGTTCTATCATCCCTAGGTGCTTCCATGTATATAGGGGAATATGTAGGAATTTGTTCCCTTTTGTTTTCAAGTCTCAAAGATGGTTTTTTAACGATGTATTTTGAGAAACTTGTCTAAATTTGACGTTTTTAGAAAATTGCTACTACTTGGAAAAAAATTATATGAACTTATCTAATTAAAATAACGATAGAAAAAACTTGTAAACATGAATACATGACTATAGGAAACTTTTTGTTGATACTGGCTTGAAAATAAATTGAATGTTGAAAAATGATGTTTTCTCTCTCATCTCTTTATCTCTCTCCTCGACTCTGGAAATGAAATGAAATGGCATTACGATTCTTACTCTTCGAAGTGTAGACACCCATAATTAGGCTGAGCAATTTAAATACTTAAATTGTGCTAATTATCTCTCTTTTGGCAAATTGATGACATATCATCAAAAACGCTCATATTCTCTCTTATTGTCGTTAATTAATTACAACATGCTAATTAGTTAAGTCACCTATCCAACAAATACCATAATTAACGACCTTCCGTTAATAGATCACCCCTTCTATCTGAACTAATTAATTATTATTAATTAATTAGCTTTCCCTTTCATTAAACTAATAAATCAATATTTAATTGATTTAATCCCCTTCTAATAGCCTAAATCGTACTAATATTCCTCTAAATAGCTTCTATAAGCCTACACCTACCTATTAATTAATCACCTTTGATTAATAAAAACCCCCAACTCCCATGACTTGCTAAGTATAAATTAAACCCTCCTAAAGTAAGGTTACCTTTTATAAAGCAACCTTATCCATTCCTAATTTTGTTTTACCTTTATCCCACATGCAAAGGGATGAAGTGTTTCCTTTATCCATTGGGTTATATAAGGAGCCATCCTTCTACCTTTATACCTACACCTAAAATTCTTGAGAAGACAAATGCAAAGCATATAGCAAAATAGACTAAAAGCTTTCCTTTGTTTTCTTGAGAGTTAAGCCTCTTTTCTAGCCTAAAGTGCTTAGGTCATATGGGAGGTGTCAAAAGGGTCTTGTAGCCCAACTTTGATAAGCCCCCATTCCTAGGTTCTTGGAATATCAAGAGAAACCTATTTGATTATCATGGAGCTTACATAGGTTCATTCATTTATTTGTTGTTAATTAGGAGAATAGAGGATTTAGACACTTAGCATGTTAATTGTCAAAGTTTTATTTAGTGTCTAACCTTGCTTAATTCTCATCTTGATGGTGCTTTGTATTTTGTTTAATTTTGCTAATTAAGGCTACTAGGTGTTAGTCTTTATTTGCATTAGCATTAGTTTAAACAAATCATGCACACATTTGGCACGCTTGGTGGGACCTAGTCCCTTGGCATTTTAGTTTAAATTTCATTGTTTTGGCTAACTTTTGATATGCACATGTAGTAATTAATGTCTATTTTTCTAGGAATTTTTACTAATTTTATATGTGTAAGTTCTCTTTCATAGCCATCATTTTAATGGGTTGTTGCCATTTTTAAACTAACTTGCTAAAATTTGAAGTATTGTGAGCTTTCTTGTGTTTTTCCGTATTTTGGTTGCAGGGGTGGCACAAGCACACTACCGGGAGTGCAGGTACATTTATGGTGGAACATGCACCACTCGGGTGGTGCGGCAGCGCACTGTCGAACTCGCTTCTCGTTTATCGACCCTGGCGCATACGCACTAATCCCGCGCACATACCCTAACCGGCGCATAGGTGCACTAACCTGGGTGTAGACACCATTTCATACTGTACCTTCACTGTAATTCAAAACCTATCAGATCGGTGCGTACACCCTAACCCAAGTGCACATGTTGTTTTGGTGGCGCAGACACATTTCAGTCACGTGAAGTGTTCTCGAGAATCGACACTTGTTTTACAAAGCGGTGGCGCACACACTTTTCTGGTAGTGCACCTACTTTTCCGGTGGCGCACATGCTTTTCTGGTAGTCGCAAGCATTATGTGTGAATTTAAGCATTTTTTTTATCGAAGGTAGCGCATACGTTCTTTTGGTGGTGCACATGCTTCTCGGGTGGCACAGGCACAAGAAGCTAGAAGAACATAAAGTGGTGCACACATCTTTTTAGTGGTGCACACGCCTCTCGGGTGGTGTAGGTGCTGTAAATCGAAAAAACACAGAGTGGCATATCCACCCTAACCCATGCGCAGATGCCAAAATAGGGGCACATGTGTCTTTTTGTTTTCTTGAAGTTAATGTGTTGAGGTGCTAACATTCTTGCAGGTTTTATCTAATTAAATACTTGTCTTTGCAGGTGTTTTTACATGCTTTTACTTGATTAGATAAATTTTACATGTTTACTTATAGGAATAAGATTATGTATGCTCTTCCTCGCATCCTTGGGGCGATCTTGGGAATCAGAAATGATTCTTAGGTCCTTTTGATGCTTTGAGGTTGTTAGGAATATTTGAGTTGGAATTGGTTAACTTGGTGTAGTTGAATTAAAGTGTTTTTCCATTTGATATCTTTTTGGATTTTGGAAACATCACGTATGCTCTTCTCTTGTGTCCTTGGACGATCTAGAGAATCAAAAATGATGTTTACTCTTTTGATGGAAAACTACTAAAAATCGTCATACAGGACCAAAACACCACGCTTGTCAAAGAAAGGAGGAATCAAAATGAAGTCAAAAACTACTAATACAGTTGTTATACAAGTTGCCAAATGGTGTTCAAGAAAACCACACCTAATTAAACAAGATAAAAAGAACAACATATTCAAAACAAGTATTGCAGGTTTCAGAAAAGGGTACGTCCCTCTCTGCTCAACTGGAACATAACCCCTTTGGCATAACGCCTTACGCTACAACAATGGGGGTGGTTCTAGGAACCCCAAAGTAGTCCACGCAAGAGGGAACCTTGTGGATGAAACGGGAAGTGCTCCACACTACCTACTTGACTAGTGATTCCTTTGTGAGATAGTGTTACAAGTTGTCCCTATCATGACCCTATTAAAAGTACACAATGGGTGCATTTACTGCCCACTGTGCTTGAAGGGGGCAAAGCCGAGATACTCCCAAGATAGGCAAGGGACTATTTGGGTAAATCACCCCACTCGTGGATAGATTTGTAACATCTAGGACAAGAGAACCACCTAGGAAAATATACTTTGGCCAGGAGCCCACTTTGACCATTCTAAAACAAAGTGTTGAGTTGTGAGCCATCTTTTCATCACGAAACATGTGACGCGTTACTTTCGCTTATTTTTTCACTTGCCTTAAGGTGAGGTGAAACTCTGCCAAAGTGAAGCTAGCATTTTTCATCCCCATTTTTGATCTACTTCCTTCACATTCTTTTGACACTTTTTTGATCAAAATAAGGGTGACTACCTTTGTGTTACCAATCGATTGTTTCTGCCACTTTTTGTCCATTTACGCCCATCCATGTTTGTGACTGGGTAAGTTAAACGTCTAAAGTACGTGGATACATATTCATATCATTGGTGGCCATTGTGATCTTCATACCCATGTCAAGATCGTCATTGTAGTTAGGCGTGGTTCATCATCTTGAACTTCCTTAGAAGGGTTACCTTGTTTGTATCGTATCAATACAATTTTGATATTTACATCTTGTTTCTTGTAAACTCAACCTAAATATCTATATTGTAAGGTTACGTTGTACACATTTTAATTATTCCTAGTTGTACTTTGAGCATTTGGTTTGATTTTATTCTTACCTCAATTTTGAAGAGTGCTACGTGTTACTACTTGTGTGTGTTATATCAATAGCATCTTGATATCAATACCTTACTTTCCCGCAAAGTTTGGTTAACATATCTTGGTGATATTGTTGTGTATATCTTGTTAGGAGGTCACATTAACTTTTTGTTTTTACTTATGTATTGTTCATTCTCTTGAACTTGGCATAAGTGAGAACATCTTGTTAATTATCTTGTGACACTAAACTACTTTTGAGACATAGTCTAGGAAGTTCATCATTTGATAGGCTTAGATACCAAACATTTGTGTCACTGGTGATTTATCACTCTATCACATTGGTATTCTCACATTGTTATTCATTCATATTCTTGACAATTTATCTTGCATTTCACTTAGGTGTGGTCACAAAGTTTTGAACACATTTACAACTTACCTTAGTGAAACTATCACAAATCATGGCTCCCAAAACATGATTAGGACTCAAGAAACAAACATACGAGGAACAACAAGCACAAGCTTGGGAAGCCTCAAACAGACAAGGGTCAAACCCTTTCATTGGACATGATCTAGGGCCTTTGTTTTCTACGGAAAAAGAGATAGAAGATATGGTCGATCATAGTGGTGATGAATTGGAATCCCCACACGTAGAATTTGAATTTGACCCTACTTTATTAGATGAGTTTATTTTCAAAAATAAGGATAGAGTGCTAGCACGGGTCGTAGAATTAGGGGCCAAAATTCCCACTGAAAATGAAACAATCCCACCTGTGAATAATGCTAATGAGGAAGAACAACCCCTTATCAATATGGAGGATATTTTGACGCATGGACATGCTTCTACCTCCAATGCAAGAAATGATAAAGTGGTGGGACATAGAATACCCTTTATCAAAGTGCCATGTAAAAACAGGACAAGACATGAGAATGGTGAAGAACCTCCACAATACAAGGAAGAGGAGGAACCTTTAGAAGAAGAAACCACAATTCAACAATGATTAGTAACCTAAGCTGAAAATTAGCTTTTCTAACCTCTCATGTACAAAAGGAAGCAAGCAAAAACATTCAAAAGTCAAGGCCTAAGGTTAAGATCAGTGAACTCCATAGAGAAAATCAAGGAGAAGACGATACGGGGTATCATCGAGTATATATCCCCGCTTCTCCCACTAAAGAACAATTGCTCGCATAAGAGGTACAATCTATGAAAGAAACACTCGCAAGCCTACAAGAGAGCAATATAGGGAGCATTAGAAAGTATCAATATGAAGAATTATGTCCCTATCCTTTTGACAAGACTATGACCCTTCAACCTTTTCCTAAGAAATTCGATATGCCAAAATTCGAAAAATATAAAGGGAAGGGAGATCCACGGGATCATGTCAAATATTTCTATATGGCATGTCAAGAGGTGTCCTATAGTGACAATTATCTCATAAGACTTTTCCCAAGAGTCTAGGAGGTCAAGCCTTGGAGTGGTTTACACATTTACCTTGGGGATCAATTTTCACTTGGCCAGAATTGGCAGAAAGGTTTGTGCGTCACTTCTCATACAATATAGAGAGTGATGTCACCATGGTAGATTTATGTGGCACCAAACAATGCCCTAATGAGACTTTTTCCAACTTCCTCCAACGATGGAGAGGGATAGCTAGCCGCTTCCCTTGCGCTTTCCCGAAAAACAAATTTGGTTAGTATTTTTGTTCCCAACCTAAACCCGGACATAGCCTTCCACCTCCAAATGCATTGTGTTCACACTTTTGAGGAGGTCATCGAAAAAGGGTTCAAATAGAGAAAGATCTCATTACAAAAGGAAATCTCAAGTCCCAATCTAGAGATAATCAAAATGTTAAACCCACGGAGAAGCCGAAGGTTTTAATAAAAACAAAAATGTGGTAGGAGATGGGATCACTGATTCCAAACGTGTACAAACGGTCCAAACCAGTCAACCTTTTAAATTGACTAAAGGACCAATTCAACTACCACCAAAATGAAGAATGTTCACCTCTCTTAATGAACCTTTTTCAGTTATACTAAAACAATTGGATGCGACTCACATGGTGACATATCCTACGACACAACCATTTGATGACAATACTCCAAAACCTTCATGGTACAAGGAGCATGAATATTGCAAAATGCATTATGTCAAAGGACATAAGACAGACAAATGTCTTTGACTTCGTCATTATATCCAAGACCTCATCGACGGTGGGGAGATAGAGGTGGACAACCCAGAAAAACTCAGACACCCAACGAGAAAATGGGGATATATAAAGAGCCATTCCCCAAACATGATAAATCAGAAAAGTCAAAGCCGGATCAAGGAGAGTCATCCCAAGGTTATAAAGCAGTGAATTACTTATACACCAAAAATACAACAATCATTATGATTCACTTATTGGATGTATTTGCTCTCCTATTGACCATATTAATGCCATCCAAATCAAGGGAAAGGATTATGCCGCGAATAAAGGTGTGCCCACCTCGTGATTCCAGAACCTTCTCCATCAACCCCACAACTGGTAAATACAACCTCTTAGAGCAACTTGAGAAGACATCTGCTAAGATTTTGATCTTAGATCTTCTTAAGATATCCAATGTACACAAAGACATTCTATACCAAACTCTTCAGGGGTTGGGAGTGTCGTTAAAGGTAGATACTACACATCTCCAAGCCGCAGTAGCAAAGATCGTACCAAATGAACACACTGCGCATTCAATCATAGGGAAATCCCTACTGAAAATCCAACGCATAATATTTCTTTTTATATTAAGGTAGTGGTTACCCACAGGAAGATCAAACGGGTGCTTATGGATAACGGATCAGGGTTGAACATCTGCACACTAAAGTTGGTTAAACAGCTAAGACATACTGAAGCAGATCTTGAGTCAAATATCATCACTATCACCACTTACGACAATGTGGAAAGGGAGTCAGCGGGCATAATCACGTTGCCCATGGAGGTGGGTCCCACTTTCCATCAAACAAATTTTCATGTTCTGGACTTGGAACTTCCATATAACATGCTTCTAGGCTACCCATGGATTCATGCCATCGAAATTCCATCAGTGCATTAAATTGAAGCATGAGGGACACACCATTACAATACAAGGAGATTCAAATCCCTTCGCTCACTATAGAGCTCTCAATAGTTTTGCACGTAAGGGCACATATGCATGTCCCTCCACCAATATAGCTGTCCCTCTCTAATCTGAAGCCATGGAATCTCGGATAGATTCAGATTCTCTCAGTTCTTGCGCCCATGGTGCGTCTACATCAACCTCTCCTTTTGATTCATGGGAGATGAAAATCCTTGAATATGGTTATAGAGAATATAATGTGCAGCAAGCCCTCTTGGTTTCAGACCTCTCATTGTCACCCAAGACTAGAGGTCGACCCAACTATCACTTCAGAAGACCTAGAAATGAACACACTATTGGGTCATTCTTACTTAGAGGCTTGTTGGCTGAAGAAAAATTGTTAGATCCACCTACAACTTGGGTCCCAGAGGATACTCAGCCAACTGTTATCAAACCCCTGAATAGAAATCCAGTAAAATGATGTACTCCATGGGCTACAAGGGCCTAGGATGTGGAAGAAATGAACAAGGACAGAGAGAACTAGTGCCTCTTCCGCATTTTAAAATAGAAAGATACGGCATTGGAATTCTCCCTTATGGAGCACACCCCAATGATCAAGATGCTACTTGTTTTGAACATGAGGATAGCTCTGACTATCTAGATAGTGATACAGATTCCCATTGTAGCCAATATGAGGATCTTGCCTCCACAAACCTATTCATGAACAACGTTGTCCTAACCATAACCCCTACGGAACCAACCCTTGACCTTGTTTACCCTTCCCTTGTTGAATGGGACCAACAACATCACATGTCGCTAGATCTATTCAAGAATGACGAAGCTATCGCAGAGTTCATGGGCATTCGGATACAATTCCCATTGGAGACCACAAAAAGGGCTTCTATATTGACTTGGATACTGCGCCTACTTCGGTGAGGAGGTTGAGCTTCGTGGTCAGCAAAACTTAAGAAAAAGTGAGGGAAAAAGTTCCAACGTAAAGCCTCGGAAAAAATCAAAGTCCAAGTCGCATAGTGAAAACCTCTTTGAGGCACTAGCCAACAAACAGGTGCAAAAATCAAAGGACAATAAAAGTGACCATGCCAAGGATGAAAATCTCATGGAGACATCCTTGGATGAAGATCTCAACCTTCCTCTCGATCCTACGCATATGGAGGACTTGTCAAAATTACTAGTCGAGGAGACTATTGATGTGAATATTGGTATAGAAGAGGACCCAAAAATAGTCAAATTAGGAGCATCACTCTCGCACGAGAACAAAAGACATTTACTATGCTACTACAAGATTTTATAGACGTGTTCTCATGGTCTTACAAAGACATGCCAGGCTTAGATCCAACTTTGGTCATGCACAACCTAGTTGTGCACGTAGACGCTAAGCCTATTAAACAAAATCTCATAAAGATGCACCCAAGGGTGGCCTTATTAGTTAAAGAGGAACTAGAAAGATTGCTTGCGGCAGGATTCATTCAGCCTATTGATTACTTTGAATGGATATCCAACATCGTCCCTATCCAGAAAAATCCTGTTGGTATCAAAATTTGCACATATTTTAGAGACATTAATAAAGCTTTCCCTAAGGATGATTTTCCACTACCAAATATTGATATGATTGTGGATTCAATAAAGCAAGATACGAGATGCTATCTCTCATGGATGGCTTTTCAGGATACAACCAAATCAAGATTGCTGATGAAGATCAGCACAAAATGGCTTTCACAACTCCTTGGGGTACCTTCTGTTACCAAGTAATGCCATTTGGCCTTAAAAACGTAGGAGCTACTTATCAGCAGGAAATGACAGTAATTTTTCATGATATGATTCATGATATCATGGAGGACTATGTAGATGACATCCTCGGAAATTCTAAGACAAGAGAAGATCACCCTATCATTTTGCGGTGTATCTTTGAACGCCTATGAGAGTATAAGGTCCGGCTGAACCCAAAGAAGTGTGTATTCGGCGTGCTATCAGGAAAACTGTTGGGCTTCATTGTATCAAGAAGAGGAATTGAGGTAGACCCTACTAAAGTGTCTGCTATTACTGAAATTCCTCCTCCTAAGAACATTAAGCAATTGCGTAGCTTACAAGGAAAAATCTAGGCTATTCACCACTTCATCTCCCAGCTTGCAGATAAGTGCCACTCGTTCACCCACCTACTTAAAAAGGATGTCGCCTTCATCTAGGGACCAGAGCAATAGCAAGCCTTTGCTTTGCTTAAACAATACTTGGCCAATCCACCTATCCTCATGCCTCCAACTCCTGGGGAGCCACTCTTGCTCTATATCTCTACTACGTAATTTTTTATTGGTGCGTTTCTCACCCAATACGACCTTGGTCACAAAGAAAAAGTGGTGTATTATCTCAATCGCACTCTCATCGCTTATGAACTCAACTATCCCCAAATTGAAAAATCTTGCTTGGCTGTTGTTTTTACTTTTCAAAAACTTTTCCATTATCTATTGAATACCAAAACCAAGCTGATATCCAAAGTTGACCCACTCAAGTACTTGTTGTCTAAACCAGCCCTCATAGGTAGAATGGCTAATTGGATCATTCTACTAAGTGAGTTTGACATAGAATTTGTACATCAAAATTTGGTTAAAGGACAAGTACTCGCTGACTAACTAGCAGAAGCACCTTTGTAAGGCACTGAACCTTTAAATCTAGATATGCCAGATGCCTCATTGCTATACATTGAAGAATCTGTCGTGTGGCAGATACATTTTGATGGGTCCTTTACTTTTCATGGTTCAAGTGCAGGGGTGGTCCTCATTACTCCTTCTGGAAACCCTATACCACAAGATTTTCACTGGGTTTTCCTTGCACAAACAATATCACAGAGTATGAGGCACTTATCACAGGGATGAAGCTCGCTATCAAGTGGAACATTCATCATGTCAAGGTTGTGGGTGATTCTCAGTTAATTATTAAGCAAGTTAATGATGAATACAAGGTTAAGGATGACAAGCTCATACCTTACAAAAAGCTGGTAGAAACTCTAAAGGAGTACTTTGTGCACATTACATTTGAAAAAATTCAAGAGTGCAAAATAGATCGGCAGATGCTATGGCGACAGTGGGTTATATGCTTCATATTCTGCCAGGGAATAATGACATGTTGTTATTTGTAGAAAATTTATGCTAGCCCGCGTATGACATGCTAGAATCTTGTCTGACTTGTGATGTTGTTGGTCCCAATTCCCCATGGTATGAACCCATCTTTACCTATCTCAAGGACAACACGTTCCCTCACAATATCTTCCATTCCAAGAAACAAAGCCTCATTCACCAAATAGCATGTTACACCCTTTTAGGAGGTACTCTTTATCTTCATGGCTACAATGGGAATCTATAACGTTGTCTCGATATGACGGAGTCGATCCAAGCGATCAAAGAAGTACATGAAGGGGTGTGTGGAGCACATACTAATGGAATGGTTTTGGCCAAGAAATTGTTAAGAGTAGGCTACTATTGGCCTACCATGGAAACCGATTGTTGCAATTATGTCAGAAAGTGTGTACTTTTCCAAAAGTATAGGAATTTCATCCATGCTCCATCGCAACCATTACAAACTATCACTACCCCAAAGCCATTTTCTAAATGGGGACTTGACTTGATAGGGAAGCTTACCCCTACCTCATCTAATGGTCATACCCACATCATCATGGCTACTGAATACTTTACCAAGTGGGTAGAAGTTGTCCCCTTAACCTATGTAACATGAGCTCAGATTTCCAAATTTATCATGAATCATATCATTTGTCGATATGGCATTCCTATGACCATTGTTACGGATAATGGGAAGTCATTCAAGAATAAAATTGTAAAGGGTCTTTGTCAGCGGTTCCAAATCAGGTTAAAATGGTCTACACCATATTATCCCCAAGGTAATGGACAGGCCGAAGCCACAAACAAGAATTTGGTGCAAATAATGGAGAAAATGGTAAGTAAAACAGGTCGTAATTGGCACTTACAAATTCACCTAGCTCTTTGGGATTACAGAACCTCCATTCACACTCCTACGGGTGCGATACCATATTCTTTAGTATTTGGGATGGAATCCATCATCCCACTAGAAATTAAACTTCCTTCCCTAAGAATCTCTCTTAGGGACTATCTAGATAAAGATGAGGATTACTGGGTAGCAAGGCTGGCTGAATTAGAGCTCCTAGATAAGAAGCACATTTGCGCTCTTAATCACCTCAAATTATATTATAACTGAGTCTCTAGAAACTACAACAAGAGAATCATACCTCATCAATTTGAGGTTGGTGATTTAGTCATGAAGGAGAATCAGTTTAACACAAGAGCATAACAAGAAAAGAAAGGAAAGTTCAAACCACATTGGTTAGGACCCTATGTTATAGTAGCCAAGTACGGCATATGAGCATACAAACTCACTCACCCCAATGGTGATGAGCTCCGTGATCCCATGAACGCCATGCATCTTAAGTGGTTCTATGCTTAAACATGGTGCAAAATCAGAAAAGCAAAAAAATCAAAAAAACATGGTAAAATGATCAAAAATACAAAAAAATAAAAAGAGAAAAGAAAAAGAAAAAGAGAAAACAGGTCATCCACAAGTGAAAACCATGCAATTTTGGCACTTTGGATAGGTCCTTAGGTGAAAACCGGTTTCTGGCACCTTGGGAGGATTCGTTGTTCACAAGCATCTTGCATCTGGAGGGTAATTTTACTTGGCCTAGCCCTAGTTCTACCTTTAAGATTCCCTGTGAGCCCAATCCTGTCAAGCCTTGATCTGGCTTTGTCTTCTTTTATTCATCTGTGAGGGGCATGGTCTTTCGTTATTTCTCATCTAACGCTGGGGCAATTCAACGACTTCACCTTCTTGTTCATACACACGTGGCCTCTGCCCTTGTATATTCCCCATCTAACGCTGGGGGCATCCACGCTTTCTTGGTTACTTGTGCATAACTCTGGAAAACCGTTAGAAAACAACGCAAAAACAATAGAAAATTGTTTCAAAAACTAAAAACAATAGAAAATTGTTTCACATAAATCACAAAAACAATAGAAAATTGTTTCACATAAATAAAAAACAATAGAAAATTGTTGCATGAAAACAAATCTTACAAAAACATTTACTTACGTTTACTTGCATTGTCTTGTTTCTTGCTTTGCTTGTTTGCTTGTATAGTTGCTTCATGTTTATGCATTTGTGTTGTTTTTTTACTTGGGCATACTTTGTTAGGATTCATCTTTTCTTGCTTAGATTAGATTTATTCTTGCTTGTGCATATTGAGGTATGTTTTTGCATGCTAGTGAATCATGGTGCATTATTATGTTAATTCATTATGTTCTTTGTTAGCATTTGATTGTGTTTATTGCATGTGCATTGTTTTGTTATCACATCATCACATTACCATCATTATCATCACATCTAACATCATCTATACATCATATATAAAGAAAAAGCTAAGTATACATCATACATGAATGCTAAGCTAATCATCACATATCGTATCATCAAATGGGGGCAAGAGGGATCGCAAATATCAAAATCTATCCCCCCGCACCCTTATCATCATATCATCTCGTCCACTAAGTATGGCACATCACATAAACAAACACATGTGATACATCAACAAGATCATGATACATATACATGTCAAATCAAATAAAAATGCATCATAAACATAGCTATCTATCCATGAGAAATAATAAACAAATGTCCATCTCATATACACATATGTCATGTCAAAAATGTCCAAATCATACATGTGTGGTATATCTGTATCAAAAATGGATATACATCACGGCAGTACATCAAAAAATCCTTCATCAGAGGCATGTATCAAAACTGTTATACATCAAAAATGCCTTCATCTGAGGCGTAAAAAGGTGATACATCTATAACAGAATAAAAGCCTTCATCAGAGGCATGTGTCAAAACTGTTGTACAAATACAAAATGATATACATAGAGCACAATTTTCTCATAGCCTTCATCAAGAGGCATATGTGTGAAAGTACAAAACATCAGGGCTGACTCGAGCCCTCTGATGGGGTATCTAGTCTGTCTCAAGGAGGTGGCATGACATGAGCATCACTGGCTCTCCCTGGTCGTGGCTGCTCAAGGCCTGAGGCCTCTCCGATCTGGTGCCCCTACTTGACTGTTGACTGTAAGAAGGTGCTCACCGCTCAGCCAGAACCACCTCAAAATATAAGGACTTGTAATAGGAGGCCCTACCCTCTACTATGGCTAGATCTCTATGAGTCCAGGCAGTCATCGTTGTACCCTATGTGCGTCAATATGACGCTATCTCTACGAGTTTCGGGCAAGCTTGGCCTATCCCACTTCACGCTCTACCCTGACCCTATCTCGCTCTAATATCATAGGCTGCAGTTGGGCCTGTGTCTGCTGGTATAAACCTATCACCTGGGCCATCTGGGAGGCCATCTGTTGAATCTGCTAGAAGTGCACAACACTATCACCTCCGGGATAGCCCAGGCTCGAGCCTGATCTCGCTCTAATAATAAAGTCATAATAGGATCCTGAGCCTGATCTCGCTCAGCTGTCATTGTCACACACCAGGCTCGGGCCTCATCTCTCTCTACTCTAGCCTGATCTCTCTTGGCTAGAGCACTCTCATGAATCTTCTTTACGCAAGGTGGTTGTCTATGCCACTAGTTATGCCACTAAGACTAGTCCTGTGGCACCCTAGAAAACTAGCCCTACTCTAGGACTCTAGCTCTAGGAATCTATGCAGCGCCTATCCTGGACCCTGTGGCCTTGGTCCCTGTACCTGTGGGGCACCTTGCTCATCATGAGGTAATCCATCAAATGGATCCTCTGGATCATGACCTGCTACACCCTCTCTCTACTCAACACCATGCCAAATCTCTCTCGGCGGTCGAGTGCTGCGCCCATGCCTCCACCGGGATAGTAAGGTGCTAGGGTAGGATAGTGGCATACCAAGTCCCATAATCTGTTGTAGTACCTAGATCCCTAACCTATCGTGTTGGGTCCCATGCCTGTGGGACCACCTATGAGAAACTCGCCCGGCTTGGGCCACCGGTATGCGAGGCCCCATAGTATGCCTCTGAGTCTCGGTGGGCATACCATATATTGGGCTAAAAAACCCCTTGTACTATGCCAAGTGTCATGGCACTGTCAACTCAGACACTCTATGATGTAGCTGTGACTACTAAGGATAAAGTGCTCTACTGATCACACACTGAGCTCTACGGCATCCTCTGGCCACTAAATATGTCTATAAGGTCTCCATATGATGTCTATCTCTGGCAGCTCATCGAACTCTCGTCGGTATCTATATAGGCTGCCTAGGTGGCCTCGTACATCACCACCTACTGATACCCACGCCATGTAAGATGGATCCTCTGGGTCTCAAACATGTAAAGTTCCCATAGGGTGTCCGATAGCAATGTGGTCCCATGACCAAATCTATAACAATGAGGCTAGCCCCACGGTCTTCTAACCATGGTAAGTGATCAAGTGTAAATCCCAGTACAAGTGCGCTAGTATGCACTACCCCAGTAATAATGCTCACTGCTGAAAATGTCATGTACTAATGGTAGTAACCCTCTCGGGAAGGATGTCCCCATCTTATCAGTGAGAAAAAACCCACTGATAAGTGACATGATGTATAGGGGCCCCCGATGCAGTGTTGGGTCAGAAATACACTCGTGTAATGCAATGGTCATACCATCATGCGGTATGTCATCTATGTCGAAAAGGTTGCTGCAAGCTGCTCTAATATGCCCTATATCAGAGCTATACTCAATCAAAGTACCCATGATCAGCACACAAAGAATCCACCATACATCCTCTAGGGTCACAATCATCTCCCCAATAGGTAGTCTAAAACACTGACTCTCGTTGTGCCATCGCTCGGCTAGTGCAGTCAGTAATCCATGGTCCAAAGTGATGGATGGCATCAAGACACGGGGCCTAGCCCCACTGCCTCGAGAAGTATGGCCATAGCACGCCGGTCTCGCCGACGCATGCTCCCCTCTAGCTTAGCAATCTAGGAATGACGCTCCCGCATCTACAACACTGGAAATCGCTCTGCAAAATATCAATCCACTCGTCAGTTACTAACATTTCTTCTAAAAATCTATCTATCATTTTAGGGTTAACCCAAAAATCCTAAATTTTCTTCTAAGTGTCATCTTTTTGGCATTTTTCTTGTCTATACTCTGCCAACCTAGGACGTCCGCGCACCCTTTTGGGTGTGTGTACCTCCCTTTTGGCACATGCACATGCACGCGATTGTCTTAGGGCACTTGAGCCCTCATTCATGTGCCTATGAGCCCTCTTGGGCGTGTGCGCCACTCATTTGGTGCTTGCACCATCATTCATGTACCTGCGCTTGCACGCGTGTGACCCCTTAGTGTGTGTGCCCTTCTTTTGGGGTGTGCGCTCCCTTTCTGGTGTGTGTGTGCGTGTGCGCACATGTGTCGTGTGTGTGTTTGCGCATGTGCGTGTGTGCTTTATGATGCATGCGCCCCAAATTTACACCTACGCCTACGTGTATGTGCATCGATGTGACCGCCTAGCCCTAATTACTAATTTTAGGTCATTAATGACAAAATTTGACAAGCAAGGTTCGAATACTCACAAAGGTGTTGTCGTCGGCGTGCCGCTGGTACCCTCGATGCATCTACTCACCTTAGCCGATCCCGTGCGATCACCATCGTCCTCGTCGTTGTCAGAGCCTCACGAGTAAAATCTCAATAGTGGTCGGTAAAAGTGAATTGGTTGTGGTGATTTACCCCGGTGGGGTATATCAACTTGTTTTTCACCGCCATGAAGGCCTGGAGGCTCGTTTCAACCACCATTTTCTCCTCTGTTCACCGTTGAATAATTATTTTTATTAAATAATTATTTTTCTCTTATTTTTCACCGTGTTGGGGAATTTTTGTTGTCTAATACCCCTTTCTTCCCCCTAAGGCAATATTATTGCTCCTAGGTGATTTTTCTTCTTATTCACACTCGCATAAATAATTAATTTTCAAAAATAATTATTTTATTAATTTTTCCACTACACAAGGACATTATTTGTCGCTTGTTTCTTCTTTCTTCCACCTAGGGTGCTCTCTCATTGCGCTAGAACCTTCATTCTATTTCTTCTATTTTCTTCTACTGTCCACCACATTTTAGAAAACAGAAAATAAAAACAATATATATGTCATGTCAAAAAACCAAAAACAGGGAAATATTTTTCACAAAATCCTAAAAAGTAAAAAACATACAAAAATGGTAACTTGCTTATTACGGCTGAAACTTGTATCTTGCGCATGGTATTTTCCCCATATCCTACTAGTTTGTTTCATATCTTCCCTGATTAATATGACTCGCAAATCACCAAATTCACAACCATTCACAAAGCCAGTTGCTTGCTTCGTCTGTACTCTGGGGCACGTTTGTTTCCTGGTGTTATTTTGTTGCGCACAACACTTTTTACTTGGACCCAGTGTCCATTATCATTTCCCCTTGCATATATCCTTGCTCGGGCATCATTTTTAACCCTTGTCATCAATCACAAACATGTGGATCTCTTTAGCTTGATAACAAAACATTTGTACAACTGTCTTGACCATTGTTGGGTTAGATATGTGCATTCGTACTTGTTTTCCCTATTAAATGAGCTTATTTCCTTCTTGTATTGCATTGCATTGTTGTATGTTGCATGGAGTTGGTATTTTCAGCAATGGACAAATTGTTCGTAGTATGGCTTTTCATGTCATTCTACCTTTGTCGTATGCTTATATTTTTCATAAGGACCGATGATGTAGCTCTTGTGGTAATATGATGACATCGAAATTGTTCCAATAAATAATGGCTAGAGGCTAATCTCTTCTCTCCACTCCTCCATATTTCTTCTACATCACTTTCCTCTCACCCCTAATCTTCCGTCTTCTTGGGGCATCCTGCCCCTTCCCATTCTTCTATCTATCTCTCACCTTTTCGATCGTTGATCGTCTTCCTTCATCACCCCATCGACACTTTGGAGGGGTAATCTCTCCCTCCTACTAATTTTTTTCTTCTATCCCTTCAAAAAAAATCCATCTACTATCTTTGAAGTGGCGTCACTTACACCACCCCAAAGAGGGGCAAATGTAGACACCTATAATTACACCCGAGCAATTTAAATACTTAAATTGCGCTAATTATCTCTCTTTTGGAAAATTGACGACATATCGTCAAAAGTGCTCATATTCTCTCTTATTGTCGTTAATTAATTAAAACATGCTAATTAGTTAAGTCGCCTATCCAACAAATACCCTAATTAACAACCTTCCATTAATAAATCACCCCTTCTATCTGGACTAATTAATTATTATTAATTAATTAGCTTTCCCTTTCATTTAACCAATAAATCAATATTTAATTGATTTAATCCCCTTCTAATAGCCTAAATCGTACTAATATTCCTCTAAATATCTTCTATAAGCCTACACCTACCTATTAATTAATCACCTTTGATTAATTAAAACACCCCCAACTCCCATGACTTGCTAAGTATAAATTAAACCCTTCTAAAGTAAGGTTACCTTTTATAAAGCAACCTTATCCATTCCTAATCTTGTTTTACCTTTATCCAACATGCAAAGGGATGAAGTGTTTCCTTTATCCATTGGGCTATATAAGGAGCCCTCCTTCTACCTTTATACCTACACCTAAACTTCTTGAGAATACAAATGCAAAGCATATAGCAAAATAAACTAAAAGCTTTCCTTTGTTTTCTTGAGAGTTCACAACTTGGAGAGTGAAGCCTATTTTCTAGACTAAAGTGCTTAGGTCATTTGGGAGGTGTCGTATGATGGAAAAGTGACAAGCAAGTGTGGGAATCTACAAGTAACTCTTCCTCGCTTTGACCTCCCGAGGTCGTGTGCGGGAGACAACTAAAGTGGGGATGGAATATGTATGGGATGCGAGACAAACTAGTTAGGCAATCTAATGTCTTCAATACGCACTAGTAGAACTTGCAAATCTAAGGCAAAGAGGCCCTCCTAATCTGGCGGTGTGATAGATCGGTCGTGAGGATGACTGCTCGAAGGATCCAATCAATATCAAGCTCGGCGTGATTCGATCTATGGGTTGTGGAATACGTGAAAAATGACACGGGATAGTTTCATGTATATCTCCGAGATAAGGTCATATGGTGGATGGTAAATATAGTTGACTTTATGGACGATTCTCTCGCCTAGTCCATGACTCCTTAGCTTTGTTAGCTGTTGTGTTTAGCAAGGATAACTGTTCAATGATGATAGGTGGAAGTGGGGTAGATCTGAATACTAGTGTGTGTAGGCTAGTGTCTATGTCTGATGTACTTATGGATTCGTTGGGTTGCGGGATTTGTCGATCGCAACCATAAACTTTTAGTTGTTGTGGTCCTGCTATGGTCATGTATGGAATCAGTCCCTAATCCCTAGTATCCAATAATCATATGCTTTCTCAGCCTCTATATTCAAAATTAATAGTTGTGCGATCTTCTCAGAGTACCTCATAGGCGTTCTTGCAACCTGAATTCTTAGGCTAGTATCTATGTCTGTGAGAATGTCTCCTGCGTCTGGTTGTGGGACCAAAGGATCACAACCGAACGTTTTCTCTCTTTCAAACCCCTCCACAGTCATGCGGGCATGTATCTAGGGTAATCTGTAGTTTGGTTGACTTGACCAAAATATGTGTGCTTGGTCGTCTTCTATGTTTAATCCACTCAACTGGGAATTGATTTGTTGCAAGCTTACCGTTGTTCGGAAGACTTGGATCCTAAGATTTTGATCTATATCAGTTATTGCTGTGATGAGATTGGGCTGAGGCACGATTGGCTCGAATACGTATTCCCTGGGCTCCCTAGGTCCCGTGATTGTCATACAAAAGTAACAATGTAAAAACAAACTGCAGAAAAATGAAATTTAACTACGTGAAGTATATCTATAGCATATATGATTTCTCTCTCCTTTTTTTGTATTTTCTGATGAACTTTTATGAAGGAAATTTTAAAAGAGCAACTACTTTATCATACCTAGAATTTGACAATTAATCTAATGACGAAATTAAAACAAACAAGATAACCGAGTGTAGCTATTTGTCTGTGCAATTGTGAATCTATTCTAAACAATGAAATAATTGACTTAATCTATTTGCAAGGCTCTCGATCCTACCTCAAAAGTGAGGAGTGAATCATAGTTTCTCAGAAACTATCAATCCCCACAACTTCCCTGGAAATATCGAGAGTAGAATTGACTGAAATAAAGTGATTGGCTACTTTATTTGATATGTTTCTAACTAGAACTTTGAAAGCTAGAACCTGGATTCTGCAGAACAGTGGTGAATCCGATGGTGTGTGTGATCTTGTCCCCTCAGTGTGATCTCCTCGTTCCTTCGTGTTCACGTGGATCCAGAAAAGCGTGTAATGCTAGCATCAACAGAAGTAGATATTGGGACAAAGGCAGCTCAAGATACAGATTGAATACAATGCGAGTAGGAGAGGGATAGCACAAGAGTACAAAGCTTGGCTTATGTAATTCCTAGCGGGATTTATTGCGAGTCATGCAACATGAAACATCCAAAACCTGAAACTATCCTGTTTGAAGAACAAAACCTACAACTTTAATGGCTTCCTATTGAAAACAAACTATTCTACTCCAATGGATTGGATAAAATGATAACACTGCACAAGATGGATATGTGGCTTCCTAACAGCAAAACAACACTAACTAGGCATGCAATGAAAGAAACTAAGAACTCTAAGCAAAATGAAAACTAAATCTATTGCAAAGAGAAATTCAGAGGCAAATTTGAGGGGCCATTTGCTTGAGCACAAGCCAACTATTTATAGCATTTGCATTTACCCAAGGTAAAAACCAAATAGAACTCTTAAACTATAAACAATGGCAAAACACTATTCCAGGGAACCAGAATCATAAATGCAAGCTTATGGCGGTGAAAGAAAGCTGGTAAAACGTTGAAATTACGTGAGTCATGTTAAAAGAGATTTCTGGAAAATGCGTAAAGGACCGCTGCCCTAGCGGGCGGCGATTCTGAGACCATTGCCCCTGTTCGGGGTGGCGGTCACGAGACCGCCTCCCAATCGGGGCGGCGGTTTCGTCACTGAAGATAAAAAGGCCAAGAAAAGAGGGGAAAAGGGAAAAAAAAAGCATGTGGGGGCTAAGTGGGGCATGTAGGATGTTAACACACACTTGGAGATCTTTTCTGGATCCCGAACACCTTGTGAGGAGACCTGTATCATCATTGGGGCACTGTCACGTTGTTTTGGCGATCTGATACCTTACAATTTTGGGTACGTACATATTGCCCCCTCAGAGAAGTGTTTTAGCCATGAAGAGGCGTAAAACGGTGGGTCCGAGTATGGCGGTCCCAAAATGGGAAGTTAGAAGTTATACCTGATACATCCATGTGTTGAAATGACGCCGTCCAAAATTCCTACTACCATTTGTGCGAGGATAAGAATTTACCTCCGTCGGCGCTCCAAACCTGTGAAAAGGGCATTTAAAATGAATCAGGGTGCTATATATATGAAAGTGGGCCCATTTTCCTATTCATTTGCGTGAGTTGATTTGATTGATTTTGAGCTCTGGAACCCATGGTGACGGTTTCTTGCGTGAGTAGAGTCAAAACGTCTGTGATGGGATAGTGATCATGCCTCCGCGAGCGGAACATCGACCCGCGAGATCACAGGTTAGTTTTCTTCAATTTATCCTTTTACCCCCTTAATTTTGAAATGTTAAAATCTTTGTCATGGGGGGGTAATTTTTGAAAATGTTAGTGTTAAAAGGTCCATCTAGGGGGGGCGCATACTGGGTAGGCTTTGGTTTTAGTTAAAATGGTCTTGTTTTATCGTTTTTGGGCTTTTTAGGTTTAAAAACCCGCGTGAGTTTTCGGGCCACGACCGCCACCCTATTCAGGGTGGCGGTTACACGACCGTTGCCTTTAAGGCGGCGGTTACAAAACCGCCTCCCTGCTCAGGGCGGCGGTTTTGCACAGAATGCCAAAAGAACATCTGTTTGAGATTGTTTTTACATTTTTAGCATTTCTACGTGCTTTCATGATTTTTCCAGTATTATTCGGATGCTAACTTGCTCTGTTTTGTGTGTTTTTGGGTGTATGCAGGCGAGAGAGGAGTATATCTCGGTGGAGCCGAGAGAGGGAGTGTGACTGGCTCCCAGGAGTATTGGATGCCCTTTCACAGGATGAGGAGGACACTCTTCAGAGGGTCGGGATACTACGCATCTCACGCGTGCCCCATGTTACACCATCCAGTCACATTCTTTGTGACCTATTCTCCTATTGGGATGTTGATCGGAACACCTTCGATTACCAAGGGTCCGCGGTGAGTGGACCATCACTTTGGAGGATGTTTACCGTATCCTGGGGGTCCCGATCATCGGGAGACGACTCACCCTAGAGACAACAGGTTCACGGGCCCAGATAGCATAGTGGGCCACATACATGGGAGATGCAGTCATCTCCACGGGGTCGAAGAAGGGGGTTAGAGTTCGATCCATTCCTAGTTTTCCCATCCCCTTACTTCGTCAGGCTATCATGGGGATCCTTGCCTCGAGACTGATCGGGGACAAGGGAGGAGACACATTGTTATATTGCTGGTCCCCCATTATTGCACAGATAGAGGGACATGGCCGGATATATGCCTGGGGAGCAGACATACTTGGGACCACCTACCATGATTTATACAGGGTAGTCCGTTTTACGGGCAGTCCTTGAGCCACCCGACCCTAGTCATGAGTTGGGTCATGAGCACTTCATCCCTACGGCGAGTTGTAGAGGTGACAGATCCGGAGCTGTGAGGGCAGCTAGATGGACAGATATGTCGGTGCTCCGAGCACCTCATCGCCGATTGCTTCTCGACTCACCGCCAACATGGAGGCCACACCATATCAGACTATGGTAGGTATATGGGTCGAGGAGGCTCTTACTTTGATCTCCTGCTCCACGACAGTCGACTTATTAATAGAGTGGGGTGAGTGGAGATACACCCCTTTGGCCGAATTCCTCAGTAGTTTGGCCTACCCTACATGGGTATGCTTCCCCCGGTAGTGCCAATATACAGATCAGTTCGAGAGGCCAGAGGGGGCCTAGAGGTCGGGGTTGGACAATGGTTACTCCTGGCATTCCTATTGCAGCCAGGAGGATAGTACGTGCCAGAGGGAGAGCCGGTGCACCTTAGGCACCCTTGCTTCATATTGCCGCGGGTCTTGCCCATAGCAGACCGACCCCATTGAGGTAGACTCCGAGTCTGAGGAGTTTACAGGGGGAGAGACAGAGGAGGAGACCGAGGAGGATAGTGATCCTGAGTGGCATGACACTCAGGATATCATGCAGGCAGAGAGGGCCGAGCAGAGTGCAGAGAGAGTGACTCTGGTTTCAGAGGAGCCACTCTCCCAGGGCCATGGCGGGGAGGATGAGTCCGTTGCGGGGTGCTACGTTGCTCCAGCCACAGGAGCAGCCCCTCAGTCAGCGGCGGCATCCGTGGCAGGTGCTGATCCTATAGATCCATCCTGGAGGCCTGGTGATCCGAGTAAGTTACCCTCTCTCCTTTTAATGTTTGTTTTTAGTTAGGATCTCCTTAGTTACTATCTCTCCTTTTGTTTTATCTTGTATTTCTAATTTCTTGTTTGGTTTCTAATTTTTTTCTCCTTTGTTTGCAGAGACCACCGATGAGTGGCGAGATTTGATTTTCGGGGTATGTGCGATACCACCGATGATCCTATAGAGAGGACCCACGCAGAGTCTGTCCGTGGATCTTTGGGAGCCCTCGCGGTGGTAGACATACGATGTCTTCGCCCCGATCGGCATGTGGCCAGGATGGTATCAACTCTCCGCACGGAGCTAGCGGGGTATAGGACAGCCGAGCACTTGATGAGGAGTCATTCTCGTGGTGAGACTGCGGCTGCCCCTCGGGATCCTGAGCCCTCCGTGCACTCAGAGCGCCGGCGTAGCCGGAGTCCTAGGCATGGGCGTGTGCCTTCAGAGGGGTCTCATAGGGATTGAGAAGCCACTTGGCTCTCCTATATTTTGTATGATATATTCTTTTGTATATCTCGGGCTCTTTGAGCATTTTGACCATGCCTAGTGCATGATACCATGTATCTGAAATGTTGATCATTTATATATATATATATATATATATTCTTTTGGATCAAACCTTTGGCATTTATGGCTTTACTTCTTTTCTAGTTTCCTCATGTAGATTATGATGTTTATACTTGTATGCTCTTTAAAATGTATGCAATGGAGAACAAATGATGCAAGTGTTTATTTTCCTTTTGTATTTCATGATGTTGATATATGATAATGTAGATACAATGTGATTTTGAATCTTAGTTTCTTTAAGCAATTTTTGATACTTCATATTTGTTTTGGCAAAGTGATGAATATAAACCGGTATGATGAGCAGATAAACCTGCCCCTACCCCCAACTCCACGCAACTAGTAAGATGCGAGGGCTCATCACCGAGAGTTGGGAAGGGCACAAGTTATGAGATGTGTTGAAATGATATTGATGAAAGACAGACAAAGCTTTGGCGGAACCAAATTAGGATACCACAAGCCCACTCCACTCGAGTGACTTCATAGTTTTGGATGCAACTTGCTTTGCGGTTTATCCAGACTTAGATCCTTAGATGGCCACATGGTAGACAAAATCTGGGTTTTTAGGATTTTGAACTCTTTTGGAATTTTGGACATCTGATTCATTTGTTTTTGACTCAAAGACTTCGAGATTTGAATTGTTTGCTTATGACCTTTTGCATTTGTTTGTCAAGAGGACCCCCTACACTTTGCCCCATGCTACTAGTAAGAAGCGTGGGTTTATCACCGTGGGCAAGGCATAGGTGAGTAAGGGAATTTCCATCCTTTCCCAACCCTACGTCACTAGTAAGAGACGCAAGCTCATCACCAAAGGTTGGTGGGGCAAGGAAATGTGTAAATTTAAAATTTTCTGTTTGATTCTATATTTGACTTGTTTATTTGAGCAAAATGTCAGTGTGTTCTTATTTCCAAAGAGATATATATATGGGATAGATGTGACACCATGAAGCTTCTAGAACAGACCATAGGCAAGACACCTATCCTAAGAAGAAACCAAAAGTGAGAATAAACCTGCAGATCTTGGCATGGTTACCGTTAAGACTTTGTCATATCTAGCTTTATTTGATGAAATGATTCTGAGATAATTTGATGATATCATGAAAATGGAGAAGTATGATTAGAGTGTTTATGCCAACAACATCATGAGTTTGTAATGAATTGCTTTGAGAACAAAATTCCTTGATCACAATTTGTGTGTACAAACAAGCGGACAAAATGATCTTAATCTATATGAAGATGCAATGTAAATGTAATTATAAATAGTGCTAGTTGCTTACGCGTAGAACCGCTTGAGGTGTAGGGAATTGACATTTCACCAAATTCCTCACCTTCTAGCGTACATAAGAGGTATGCACCATTTCCATAGTCCTTCATGACTCGATATGGGCCCAACCATTTAGGCTGG
The DNA here is from genome assembly GCA_018340775.1 of Taxus wallichiana var. yunnanensis. Classification (NCBI taxonomy): domain Eukaryota; kingdom Viridiplantae; phylum Streptophyta; class Pinopsida; order Cupressales; family Taxaceae; genus Taxus; species Taxus wallichiana. Next base: position 166,022,473 of record CM031236.1, read on the forward strand.
AACTTCCTTCCTTCACCCGGTCTTCTTGTCGATCCGACTGTCTAGCCTTAGAACTAGATCACCTTCATATATGTCGCGTTCATAGACTTTCTTGTTATACTACTAGCACATCCGATCAGCATAGGCTCTGGCTGTTTAGCATCTAACCTAGCTTCATCTAGGCTTTCTAATTGGGAGAGACGTGCTTCTCTGTAAGCATCTTCATCCAGAATCCCTTGTAATGAAATACGGAGACTGGGTATTTCAACCTCAAGTGGGAGAACTGCCTCTGCCCCGAATACTAGTGAGAAAGGAGTTGCTCCCGTTGGTGTTCTTATTGAGGTTCGGTGGGCCCATAAGGCTAGATATAACTTTAAGTGCCAATCTCGTTTGTTTTCTTTCACCATTTTAAGGAGAATGGATTTTAGTGTTTTATTCGTCGCTTCAGCCTGTCCGTTGGCTTGAGGGTAATACAAGGAAGCCGTATGATGGCTTATTTTAAATTTATTGCATAATTCGCGAACTTCGTCATTCTTAAAATAAGTTCCATTATCTGAGATAATGACTTGTGGGATACCATACCTGCAAATGATTTGGTTCAAGATGAGCTTGGCGATTACAGAACCTGGTACAGTAGTAAGAGGCATAGCCTCTACCCACTTGGTAAAATATTTGGTGGCCGTGATTATGAAATTATGGCCATCTGTAGACGAGGGGGAGAATTTCCCTATTAAATCTAGGCCCCACGTAGAAAAGGGCCATGGAGTCGCGATTGGTTGTAGAGTTTGTGCTGGCATGTGGATCTCATGGGAGAACTCTTGGCACTTATGGCACCTGCATACAAACTCTACTGCGTCGTGTTCTAGAGTGGGCCAGAAATAGCCCATTCGATGTATTTTACGAGCGGTGGCATGGCCACGAAGTGGCCTCCACACATTCCACTGTGAGATTCATGGAGAATTTTCTTGGATTCTTCTGTGTCGACACATCTTAGAAGCATTCCATCGAATGCTTTCCGATAGAGCACTTGCTCTATAATGACGTATTTTGCTACGATAATGTGTAACCGCCTTCTGTGTTGTGGTGTAGCCCCTTCTGGATACGTATGGTCCATGATATAATTAATGATATCAGTGTACCAGGGACACTCAAAGATAGGAGGTCTGGTTTCAATGTAGTATACGCACTCATCTGGAAAATCTAGATCTACTAGATCACCTCCATCTAATGGGTTATCAGCTAACCAATCTGCGATGATTTGTCCCTTAACAGATTTCTGATTTACAAATGTTAATTCAAATTCTCCCATTAAGGTTATAAAACATCCAGCCTTCTTAGACAAGGACCCTTGCGTGAGAAAAGTTCGTAAATGGTCTGTTTTTACCATGACCCTTGTTTCTTGATTTAGCATATAATGTCTTAAGCGTTTGGTTGCAAAGACTATGGCGAGGCATTCTCGTTCTGCTTGTGTATAATGTGTTTCATAGTCGAGCAACGTTTGGCTAATGAAATAAATCACACGTTCTCTCTTGTCATCGTCTTCTTGAGCTAGCATATAGGCTAGCGAGACATTGGTAGCTCGCGAGTATAAAATTAATGGGCGATCTAGCTTAGGTGGCATTAGCGTAGGTGGTGATAACAGGAAACGCTTAACTGCATCAAAAGCTTCATTGCAGTCTTCGGTCCAATCAATACTATAATCTTTCTTGAGCAGATTGTTGATTGGATGGATGGTGAAGCTTAAGTCCAGGATGAATCTCCGGATTGCACCAAGTTTTCCGAGAAATGACCTGATTCCAGATTCATTCGAAGGTGGGACCATTTCAAGGACAGCTCGAATTTTGGTTGGGTCAACATCTATCCCTCATGACGATATGATGTAACCTAGGAGCTTCCCTCTTGTTACACCAAAAATGCATTTTTCTAGATTTAGCGTGACTCCGTATTCTATCAGATGTGAAAGAATGACGCGGAGTACTTTCGGATGGTCACAACGCTTCGCCTTAGAGCAACAAGTCATCTATGTAGGATTCCATGATTTTATGAATTAGATCGTGAAATATATATGTCATAGCTCGCTGGTATGTAGCACCAGCGTTCTTGAGACCAAATGGCATAACAACATAGCAATAAGTTCCCCAAGGAGTTATAAACGTGGTTTTAGCTTGATCTTGTTCAGATATTCTGATTTGATTGTATCCGAGAATCCATCCATGAGAGACAAAAGTTCAAATCCAGCTGTCGCATCAACAATGATGTCAATGGATGGTAATGGGAAGTCATCTTTAGGACATGCTTTGTTAATGTCTCGGAAGTCTATGCAGATGCGTATCTTCCCATTCTTTTTGAGAACAGGAACGATATTAGATACCCATTGAGAGTAATCGACTGGTTTGATGAATCCTACTTGGAGGAGTTTTATTACTTCCTCTTTCACCATGAGAGCTACCTTAGGTTTCATCGGTCTTGACTTTTGTTTGACTGGATTTGCATCAGATTTAGTGACGAGGTTGTGCACCACAATGTGGGGTGCAACTCCTGTCATTTCCTTATAATTGAATGCAAAAGCCTTCTGATGTTCTTTGAGGATTCGAGTGTGTATTTCTACTTCTTTTGGGGTTAATGAGGATCCTAGTTTCAATATCCTTGGCTCATCTTCCGTTTCGATGTTAACATCAATTGTTTCTTCGATTAAAGCGGCATTACCTTCTTAAAACTCAGGTGGGGCTGGAGGTAAATCCAAATCGTCCCCATTTTCTACTGTGTATATGCTAGGTTCCATTTGTGAGGAAACTCCATCATGGGATTTCGAAGTAGGAAGATGAATGTGGGATTAAGGACAAATCTATCATATGATAGGAGAGATGTAATGCCGCATAGGTGTTTAAGTAATTCATAGTGGCATATATCACTATCAATGTGGTCTAGGATAGTAGATTTGTTTTCATTTCCGTTTAAAAGAGAATTTTTCATTATTTTTATCAACGGTTCATCATGAAGGGATACTATGAAACGTGTATCCGCTAACTTCCTGTTTGGAGTAAAACGTGATGCTAAAGTTGCTTTATTGAATCAGCGAGAGGATTTTTCTCTCGCGGGATTGTGTCAATTGATATGAAGTCAAACTCCTTGCTTAAATCTAATACTGCCTTTTTGTAAAGCTGCAAGTGCTCGGCTTTGGTTTCATATATCTCAGAGACTTGGTTTGCTACCAATTGTGAGTCTCCTAAGACTCTAATGTTATCAACACCGATTCTCTTAGCTAAGATGAGGCCAAGGAGGAGGGCTTCGTACTCAGCATCGTTGTTTATGCATTCGAAATTTAGCTTAAAGGCAAATGGTAGGACTTTCCCCTCGGGAGAAGTAAGGATTATACCTGCCCCAGCTCCATAACGACATCTAGCCCCATCAAAAAGGAGAGTCCAATATTTAGTTGGAAGTATAGATGTTGGGACATTTGTTGTGTTAACATCTTCTACCTCTACCATGCGCAGAGATCTACCATCTGGGAGAGAACCAACACCCAAGGAATATACCACACCTACTGAATCAAATGGTAAGAACATTAGTAGATCTTGTTCTATTAATTCAACGATTTTGCGGTAGTTCCTAATGATCTGTTTTCTACAAAGTGTTAGCCTCATCTTTGGGGGTTGGGGTTGCCTTGGTTAGGCTCATAGTTTCAAGATCTCTCGTAGGTACCAACTTTTCTTTTAGTTTTGCGTCGGTAGGTTTATTAAGTTGGTTTGTTGGGAGTTCAAACTCCGAGTGCACACCTGGTCTTTTCTTTAAGTCAGCTAGGTGTACATCGAATGGTTTTGGATCACCTTTGGCTACAAATATCTTTCCTAAGTGTAAAAACCTTACTTCTTGAAATAGCGTAGAAGGGATTGCCTTCATGCGGTGTATCCATGGTCGGCCGAGGATCATATTATAGTTAGTTTCCCGATCTATAATATAAAACTCAGTCAAGATGGTTTTGGGTCCTAAGGTGACTGGTAATATTATAGTTCCAACCGAGGTGGCTTTAAGGCTATCATAGCCCCTTAGTGTGTTTCGAGTTGTGGAACAATTGGTTTCTCCATACCCTAGCTTTTGAAGGAAAGAGAAGGGGACTATGTTAACCACCGCCCCATCATCTATCATTGCATGCTTTACATAGTTGTTATAAACCCATACTTGCAAATGTAAGGCTGGATCACCTCGGTGTGCAATCTCAGCATCTGTCGGCATTTTGTTTATCTCGAATATGAATTCGACATCCCTATCCACCTGTCCCAGGAGGATGAACATCAAAGTCTATATGATTTACCTGTGTTTCAGGAGGTGGAGTGATGTTAATTAAATGACCTAAACCTAATGCTTCTAAAAGAGCAGCCCTGTGGGCAGGAGAGTTCTTTAGTAAGTCTAAAAATGAAATGTGCGAGAAGGTTTTTGTTAGGTCATTAATTAAATCATAGGCACCCACAGGCTTTTGCTACTATTTGTTGGAAGTTATCTATCCCTGGCAGGTGGCTTGGACTTGGCTGAGAGAAATACTCTCGCGTCCTTGTTACAGCTTCGATGGGTAGTTTGGCGTCTAACTCTACTAAACCGACTATCTTAGGTCGTGGCTGACTTCCTAGTTGTGGCACAACTAATGGATTTAGCGAAGTTGAAGCTTCATGATCATTGTTTCCTATCATTACGCTCTTGTTCGTCCCAGTTAGATTTAGCCTATTGTTATCGTGATTTGGGAGTGGATCATTAAAGATCTTCAGGGGTGCGTTTTGAGGGGAAACTACCCCTGAAAAAGTATTTGATGCTGGTGACATAGGATCTGCCAAGAACATATCCATGAAAAGTTGTCTTTGTTCATCTGGCAAGTGTTGCATGAATTTATTGTAGTCACGGCACGTTCTAGTGTCATGGCCACAAATTTTGTGGAAACCACAAAACGAATTAGGATTGTAACTCCTAGTTTGTTGATTTGGTGCATATTGTGGCCCAAAATTTTGATCAAACCGTTGTCTATTAGGATTAAAATTTTGCGTTTGTTGTCTTTGGTTTGAATTCTGGTTTTGGTACCTAGTTGAATTTTGGCTTGGACCCTGTGTGGGATTTTTCCGTTGTTGTTGTTGTTTTTGTTGTTGTTGTGGATGGTTAAAATCCACTGTATTGATTGTCGAGGTAAAGTTGTTGTTTCGTTGGTTGTTTATTTGTGATGGAGTATTGACAACATTTACCTTCTTAGGTTGGTCGGTTACTCCATCTGTTGTTACACCCGATTTTTATTAAGGATTTTAGGTCCTTGATTGACTTTTGTGGTAGTAGGATAAGTTGTGGTGTTCTGGTTGGAGGTGATTAACCTCCCATTTGTTCCATATGTTTTGCGACCACTGTCAATTTCTGCTTGATCTATTCAAAGAGCACTCTCAAGTACTTCATCGTAAGTTCTTAATGGGAACTTCTGGACTTCTTCCTTCACTCTCTCCGAGAGAATGAAGGAATAAATCACATAGTTCTATTTGATCCATGTTTGGAGCACTTTGAAGAATAAAGAAGCGTACGCCACCTTTGGATGATGAAATGGGCGAAAGATTCGTTGTGTTCTTTCTTGATGTGTAAGAATTCCCGATTCATGTCCTTAATAATTTGTTCATGCCAAAGGCCTTGATGAATTTCGACACAAGCGCTTAAATGAATGGATGGAAGCCTCGGGTATTCTATAATACCAATCGAGAGCAATGCCTTCCAAGGTTTTGGAAATATCTTAGAACAACCCCATCCCATGGGAGTAGTTCTCGAATGGCTGTAGCGTAAGCTTTGATATGTGCGTTTGGATCTCCCTCACCTTTGTATTTGGGCAAATCGGGAAGAGGTCTTGGAAGCATGACACTTTGTATGGTGAAATCTAAGGGCTCTTTCAAATATTTTGAATAAGTCCCTATCGCATAGGTTTTGACCATTGATGGTACTTCTGCCGAGGAAGCGGTGTTGGAATGGGTTGTTGGTATGGCGTAGCGTATGCATTGGTAGGGGCATAAGGAACACACTGTGTTTGAGAAAACATCTTAGGGAGAGGAGAAAATATCCTTGTGGTGATTTGGAGTATATGTTTAGGTATGAAGGGGTATTGTCTAGGAATGGATTATTTTGTACTAGACCGGGAAGTATCGGAACGGTGTTAGAAATGGCGGGTCTAGTTGGCGTTTGTCGTGAATACTGAGGAATCATGCTTAACATGCCTACTCCTGTGAGGAGGTCTACTTGGCTAGGATGATGTGGAGGATTGGGACTTCTTACCTGCATAAATTGCACATTTTGACTTGCTTCGGCAAGTTCTAACCCTCTAACCTTTTCTACTAGAGTAGAAATGACTTCATTTGGTGAAGTCGCGATATTCTACCTTGGTGGCATTTGTTGCATATTCTGATGTTGTATAGGCATGTGATATCCTGCTATAAATTGATCATTATCTTGCCAAGTTTCCCTAAGGGTATTTCCTATATGTAATGGTATAGAGGTGTTTTCTTGAAAAGAGACCTCGGGTTGTGTTTGTAAACCTCATATAGGTGGGTACATACTTCGAGAACGTTGTTCGTTCCTGGAATAACGTACCAAATTTTCATCATCTAAACCCAGATATGGGTCTGATTGTCTACTAATTTGTGGTCTAAGTAGTACCTGAGGAGATGAACTAGATTCTCCTGTGAACGTCATATTGTTCAAGCCTGAAGGCCCTATTTTTGCATTTGAGCGAGTTGTTCCAAATCCTCTATTTGGAAGGACGAGCTATATCTGATCCTTGGAGTTTGTGTTGACAATTGGTTAGCTAAGTAGTTGTCACCCCATATTGAGAGTGAGGGTGATGATTGTCTATTTTGTTGGGTGTAGTATGCCTCAAGGCCCAAGAGGGGCCTGCCATATGCATCGAATCCCGACATATTCGAGGGGTATATGAATACCCGCAGAATAATGGGAAGGAGCGAAGGTGATGGTGAAAGCTAATGAGGTAGTAAAGATGAAAGAATCATTTTTAATTTAAAAGAACTAGTAGAAATCGACTCTAGATCGAGAAGGTTGCGTGTTCGATTCACATCGGGTTCACCAATTTTGTACGATGGAAAAGTGACAAGCGAGCGTGGGAATCTACAAGTAACTCTTCCTCGCACGCGACCTCCCGAGGTCGTGCTGAGACAGCCGGTGGGGATGGAATATGTATGGGATGCAGACAAACTAGTTAGGCAATCTAATGTCTTTAATACGCACTAGTGCAACTTGCGAATCTAAGGCAAAAAGGCCCTCCTAATCGAACTAGTGTGATAGATCGGTGACCAAGGATGACTGATCGAAGGCTCTAATCAATATCGATCTCTGGCGTGATTCGATCTATGGGTTGTGGAATACGTGGAAAATGACCTGGGATAGTTTCGTGTATATCTCCAGATAAGGTCATATGGTGGATGGTAAATATAGTTGACTTTATGGATGATTCTCTGGCCTAGTCCAGAACTCCTTAGCTTTGTTAGCTACTATGTTTAGCAAGGATAATTGTTCGATGATGATAGGTGGAAGTGGGGTAGATCTGAATACTAGTGTGCGTAGGCTAGTGTCTATGTCTGATGTACTTACGGATTCGTTGGGTTGCGGGATTTGTGGATCACAACCGTAAACTCTTGGTTGTTGTGGTCCTGCTATGGTCATGTATGGAATCAGTCCCTAATCCCTAGTATCCAATAATCATATGCTTTCTTAGCCTCTATATTCAAAATTAATAGCTGTGCGATCTTCTCAGAGTACCTCACAGGCGTTCTTGCAACCTGAATTCTTAGGCTAGTATCTATGTCTGTGAGAATGTCTCTACGTCTGGTTGTGGGACCAAAGGATCACAACCGAACATTTTCTCTCTTTCAAACCCCTCCACAGTCATGCGGGCATGTATCTAGGGTAATCTATAGTTTGGTTGACTTGACCAAAATATGTGTGCTTGGTCGTCTTCTATGTTTAATCCACTCAGCTGGGAATTTATTTGTTTGCAAGCTTACCGTTGTTCGGAAGACTTGGATCCTAAGATTTTGATCTATATCGATTATTCTTTGTGATGAGATTGGGCTGAGGCACGATTGGCTCGAATACGTATTCCTTGGGCTCCCTAGGTCCCGTGATTGTCATACAAAAGTAACAATGTAAAAACGAACTGCAACAAAATGAAATTTAACTACGTGAAGTATATCTATAGCATATATGATTTCTCTCTCCTCTTTTTTTTTTTGTATTTTTTGATGAACTTTTATGAAGGAAATTTTTAAAAGAGCAACTACTTTATCATACCTAGAATTTGACAATTAATCTAATGACAAAATTAAAACAAACAAGATAACCGAGTGTAGCTATTTGTCTGTGCAATTGTGAATCTATTCTAAACAATGAAATAATTGACTTAATCTATTTGCAAGGCTCTCGATCCTACCTCAGAAGTGAGGAGTGAATCATAGTTTCTCAGAAACTATCAATCCCCACAGCTTCCCTGGCAATATCGAGAGTAGAATTGACTGAAATAAAGTGATTGGCTACTTTATTTGATATGTTTCTAACTAGAACTTTGAAAGCTAGAACCTAGATTCTGCAGAACAGTGGCGAATCCGATGGTGTGTGTGATCTTGTCCCCTCAGTGCGATCTCCTCGGTCCTTCGTGTTCACGTGGATCCAGAAAAGCATGTAATGCTAGCATCAACAGAAGTAGATATTGGGACAAAGGCAACTCAAGATACAGAGATGAATACAATGCGAGTAGGAGAGGGATAGCGCAAGAGTACGAGCTTGGCTTATGCAATTCCTAGCGGGATTTATTGTGATTCATGCAACATGAAACATCCAGAACCTGAAACTATCCTGTTTGAAGAACAAAACCTGTAACTTTAATGGCTTCCTATTGAAAACAAACTATTCTACTCCAATGGATTGGATAAAATGATAACAGCACCTGCACAAGATGGATATGTGGGTTCCTGATAGCAAAACAACGCTAACTAGGCATGCAGTGAAAGAAACTAAGAACTCTAAGCAAAATGAAACTAAATCTATTGCGAAAGAGGAATTCAGAGGCAAATTTGAGGGGCCATTTGCTTGAGCACAAGCCAACTATTTATAGCATTTGCATTTACCCAAGGTAAAAACCAAATAGAACTCTTAAACTATAAACAATGGCAAAACACTATTCCAGGGAACCAGAATCATAAATGCAAGCTTATGGCGGTGAAAGAAAGCTGGTAAAACGTTGAAATTACGTGAGTCGTGTTAAAAGAGCTTTCTGGAAAATGCGTAAAGGACCACCGCCCTGAGCAGGGTGGCGGTTACAGGACCGCCGCCCTGTTCAGGGTGGCGGTCACGAGACCGCCGCCCAGTCAGGGCGGTGGTTTCGTCACTGAAGAGAAAAAGGCCAAGAAAAGAGGGGAAAAGGGAAAAACAAAGCACGCAGGGGCTAAGCGGGGCATGTGGGATGTTAACGCACACTTGGAGATCTTTTCCGGATCCCGAACACCTTGCGAGGAGACCTGTATCATCATTGGAGCACTGTCACATTGTTCCTAAGAATCAGGTACCTTCTGATTTTGGAGTACGTACGGTGTCAAAAGGGTCTTGTAGCCAAACTTTAATAAGCCCCCATTCATAGGTTCTTGGAATATCAAGAGCAACCTATTTGATTATCATGGAGCTTATATAGGTTCATTCATTTATTTGTTGTTAATTAGGAGAATAGAGGATTTAGATGTTTAGCATGTTAATTGTCAAAGTTTTATTTAGTGTCTAACCTTGCTTTATTCTCATCTTGATGGTGCTTTGTATTTTGTTCAATTTTGCTAATTAAGGCTACTAGGTGTTAGTCTTTATTTTCATTAGCATTAGCTTAAACAAATCATGCACACAAGAAGTGTGTTAATTATAGTTTCATTATTATTAGAGAATTGTGAAATCATATATCATCCTTGGTTGTTGTTTGATGTCATGCTAGTAGTTGTGTTGACCATGTGGTGGTTGCAAGTATGTGGGACAAGAAGGAAAGGGTAGCGTTGTTGGTGTTTTGTTATATGAAATACCATTGAAATATACATGTAATATTAAGTAGATGTATCAATAATATTTTTATGAACATGAATGTTATTTATTAATTATTTTTTGATGAGTGGGAAATTGGGTTATATTGGTGTATTGGAAAAACATGCATTTATATGGGTACAATCTTGATTATGAGTTTGTACGTTGTTATATGGTTTGGATGTTTTAAAACAAATATCTATAATGTTAATTATTGTTTCCTCTCTTAATACTTATGTTGATGGTATAAATTTTCTATTCCTAAACTATCCAAAACTTATACGGTGTATCTCTCTCTTAAACGAGTCTTGTAGAGTTTTACAATACCCCGACCCTCTTTAGAAAAGACTCAAACCCATAACTTGTCGTATCTTTTCTTACACATTGAACAATATCATTAAGAGATCTAAGAGGTGTAAGTGGGGTTTTTACCACTTTTCCTATGCATTAAACCTCATGTTTGATGTCATAACATCCTCTTGTATCTAACTGACCTATGGGAGGATGATTTCCTCTAATGTAAAATTGTATCGAGTTATATATCCCTTAAGTTCTAAAGGAGAGAAGTAATCCTAGTACCCCTTTTAGAGAGTCTTTGTGAACAAAACCTATGTTGGGTTTTTTCTATAGCAATACTTTTCCCAAAATATTGAGCCTAGAAATAAAGCAAACCATAGAAACCACCTCCTTTTGAATCTTTGGTAATATTTTTTCTTGTTCCAAACCGTAGGCTGATTTTTCCGTTATGGGAACATGTAATTTAATAATGATACCTTCTTTCTCAAGCATGGGATTCATATGACCCATGTGTACCTCAAAATGCATCTTATCACTTGGACTATAGTAATTTAACTTCACAAATAGGATCTCAAAGCCTTGTTACCATAGGAAAATGGTTGTTTGTATCTAGATATGTGAAACCACCTATGGTAATTGTAATGGACCAAATCTACTAGGAAGTTTTTATAAGTGATAGGAGGGTCCTTTTAGTAAGCTTGGAGTTATGTTTAGATTTAAAGTTTCTTTTGTAGTCCTAAAGTCTTAGGGAAATGTAAGATTTTGTGTGTTTCTTCCCTAGGAACCTAGTAGGGAGTTTCATGTGGGTATGTTGTGTATAGGATGCTTGACGCAAGGCATAATGTCACTTGGTGACATTTAGGACGATATTTCTAGTATGTAATCAGTATGGTTTTCTAGAACTAAACAATTTTAGAAGGGAAGATATTGTAAGTGCTTGGGATCACAAGGATGATTAGGTTATGCATGGATACCCCCACTAAGACTCTATTTGTACAGGAATTTTGTAACTTACTCTTTTTTATTGTGAATATACCCTTGTGATGTCGGACTATAAATTATAAGTTCCATGGAGCTTATTTGCAACTTAATAGATCTTTCTTGCGATGTGAAAGTAACTTCATTTTGTTTTTGTGAAAGAAAACAATTGGAAAAGAAGACATAGTTTCTATTTTAGAAATCTAATCCTATGATGTGTAAATGTCAAGATTCCTATAATGGTCAATCGATTTTTATAATTTATTTACAATAAGCTAAACGAACTAATTTTGGATGTAGCCATTACAAGTTAAGTGTTAAACGAACTTAAAAAAACATGGTCTAGAAAAGAAAGGAAAATGTATGTGTTCATGTTAAGTGCTCTTCAAACCCTTGAGGTTGAATAATGAAACATGATTATAAATAATTAATAACCATGAAAAGGTGGTATTGTGGAAGGGTACATTCATGATGTTCATACTATGTTAGGTCTTGGTTTTGTACTTGTTTGTCCGTTATACAACTTTTATGGACATTTGGTATCGTCATATCGTTTACATGTTCTTCATGTTGGTGTAAACATTGCATGTGGTGTTGAGAAATATTTTGTGACCATATATGGTATCGCATAGTTATATCAAGTAAATGAAATTCAAAATACATTATCCTAGTATTTTAATCATGTGTTTGGGTCCTACATGGGTGGGTACTACAATTTCTTTACTTTCTTGCTTTGCATTAGTTGTGTATTTTGCTTTGAATTAGTCCTTTAGCATGGTACAAAATATAGTATGATGGCTTCTTATTTCATTTTATTATTTTGTCGTATGCTTACATCAAATAAAAAGGTACTTCCAACTCAAGATGGTGTGTATGTTATGCTACAATCTTTCCTTTCATCACCTATCACCTTTCTCATTCTAACTAACATTATTTCTCACTAACCTTTTCTATTTCATCTAAACTAAAGCGACACAATTGTCATATTGACTTGTTTGTTACCCTCCCTCCCTACTTTCTTTTACCATTTACATGCACTAGCACCAAAACTATATTAAAAAGCATGTGGTCCAATGGTACCAAAATTTAATCAAATCAAACAATGGCCAACCAAGTTAAGTTCAAAACCTTGGTGTCGTGAGGGGCCTTTCTTTCTCCATGATCATTTATAACTTTTTTCAAGCGTTAATAGACCTCTTCTATCATTTTATCAACACTCAAGGGGGCATCCTCTATCCTACTAATTTTTCTTCTACCCATACAAATTACACTCATCTACTATCTTTGAAATGGCGTCACTTGCACTACACCACATCAAAGAGGGGAAAATGTAGACACCTAATTTTTACTGCGAAATTTTAATAGTAAAATTACACTATTTGTCTTCTTTACCATATTTTTTTAAAGTAGTAATTTTCCACTAATTATCTATAATTCCCCTTTGTCTCGGTCAATTAACGAATCTTCGTTAATTAACTAGTCTCATCCTCATCCTAGATGCCAACTAACATCACTTCTTTACCATATTTTTTTAAAGTAGTGATTTTCAACTAATTATCTATAAAAATTCCCTTTTGTCTTAGTCGATTAACGACTCTTCGTTAATTAACTAGTCTCATCCCTCATCCTAGATGCCAACTAACATCATTTAGTTAGTTAAAATTCTCTTTTAATTAATTAATTAACCAATATTATTTAATTAATTCTTTCGATCCCATATTTTATCAATAAACCTTCTTATTGGTTAAATCTCTCTCTCAAACCCTTCAAATTCTATGAATCTCCTTTAAATCATATCCAAATGAATTCTATAAGCTTAAGCAGTCTATTAATTAATCATAGTTGACTAATTAAAGCTACCCTAACTCCCATGAGTTGTTAATCTCTTATAATAAAACTTATCCCTTTCTAATTCTATATTCCCTTTATCCCACATTCACTAGGTTGCAAATTTCTCCCAAAATGGAAATCTATATAGGAAACCTAGTACCTCCTACACTTTTTACACCTTTATACACCATGTCCTTGACAAACATTATACGTAAGAAGAACATTTAATGCTTATTTCACTAAATTTGGGCTTATTCCAGGTGATCTGCAGAGGATTTTCATACTCTGGATATTCCTTGAATTTCCCTAAACTGCTCCTTACGAAAGAGAAGGTCGAGATATTTTCAAAGGTACCTTAAACACAGGAAATGGACATTATATGCTCTAAATAAACTCCACACAAGAACAAGTGTTGCGGGACGGAGCTAGGGAATAGGCAATGCATGATTTGGGAATGTTCTGAAAGGTAAAATTGGTTTTTATTTTATTTTATTTATGGGCTTAAAATCAGCATTAAAATTGAATATCCCATAAGGATTTGTTGGTTGAATACTACCATTTTACGAATCAAATTTGGTTTAGGAGCTGGTTGATTGATCTATATTTTATAGTTGGGAAAGTTGTCAAAACATGAGAAGCTTGAAGATATCAAGGTGTTTAATAGACAAATTGAGGATGAGAACATTTTCCTGAGATCAAGTTTCACTCCTTAGAAGAGGAGATAGAACGTTTAAAAGCTGATTTGCAGACCAAGGATGAGCTCTTGGCATAGTTGTAGTAGCAGTTGTGGAGTTATGAAGCAGAAGGAGTTACCTTCCACAGATGAAAAGACCATGATGGAAAATTTCACTATAAGTTCACACTGCAACACTTCTTCCACCCAGTTAGTTTCTAGATGCATTTTTGGGTATTTTGAGAAACACACTAGAGGTATTGGCTCAAAACTGTTGTTTAAAATGGGTTTTGATGGAAGAGGTCTTAGTAAGAATAGCCAAGGTATTGCTAACCCAATACAGGTCAAGGATCATCCTTGTTATGTAGGTTTGGGTTACACTAGTGAGTGAATGGAAATTAGAGAGAGTTCCAAATCGCTAAGTTAATACGAGATTCCAATAACAAAGGGATTACTCCACTAGCACAACAAAATTCCTCCATACAGAGGAAAATTTCATCACATCTGAATGAAAAAAGGTGTACACGAACAATAAGAAGAGGTAATGAAATTCCACATCCTTGTTCTTACACTCAACATAGCACTAAGAAAAATTTTGCAAGTTCTGAAACTTTTGATCCTCTCTTTCAATATAAAAACTATGGTTATGATATACAGAAAATGTGGCATGCTTTTCCTTACACTTTTTGTGGGTTAAGTAACCATTCTATTGCCATTTGTTAGAAGAGAAGGTCATTTATAAATAATTTCATTCCTTTCATCAAAAACAAGGTAGGTGCTAAATACCAATCTCGTCATTCTTAGGTGGGAAATAGAAAAAGTGATTCCTTGTCCAAGAAAGATGACAAGAGGAAATATTGTACTCATTATCACTTGAGTGGACATAAGGTTGATAGATGTTGGAAACTCCATCCAGAAATCCATCGGGAAATGTTAAAAACAAGTTAGATGATCATGTAAATACACCATCAAAAGCTGAGACAACCTTGGATCTATTCAAAGATTGTCCACAATTGTGTCCATTTTATTTTGATATGGACAATCAAAAATCATTTGTTTTGGATAGATTTATATACATTTGTGGATGATTGATGATAACATGCTATAATTCAAATATCTTTATTTTGGAATTCTTGTTGATTAATGAAAGGAAATTTAACCCATGTTGTAGCTTTGAATTCTTGGAGTACCGGATGAGTATATTCTCGTGACGGGTTTATCATGATTGGAGTTTCTCACATTGTAACTCTTTTGTGTGATGAGTAAACGCTTGAGTTGAAGAAATCATTTCTATGAAATTGTATTTCTTGATAGGATGCATTTAAGACTCCTATCCGGGAAACATTGTGTTTTTAGAATCAATCAATTCACCATTGGGGAATACAACATTAGTGTAGACAAATTCACTTGAAGATCACTAAATCAATTAGATTGGTCTCTTGTTATGGAGATGTCTTTTACAAATTGGTCATTTTGTGTGATGTTGTTCTTACTGATGAGATGAAAATTTTCTATAGGAAAGGAATGACATATCTTGTCAATTTTAGAGTAGCATTTTCAGAAGTCGTAGAGTTTACTAAAAATATATCCATGAGGAAAAGTAAAGTAACAATTCCAAAGTGTCGAGGAAATGAAAATTTCAACTTTTGGTGGAACAAAATCCTTCTCACGGGAGGTGTGATTAGGAGGATTTCTCACGCTTTAGATGTTTTCTAAATTCCACTAAACATTTTCCTTACAAAATATTAGGTTGAGAGCTTTCGAAGGGACCTTGAATAATAGAAACGGACATCGTATGCTCCAGATATAGTTTGCACAAGAAAAATTGTTGTAGGAAGAAGCCAAGGAACATGTGATGCAGTGATTAGGAATGTTGTAAAAGGGAAAACAATTCATTGTGACATTGATAAGTGGCGTAATGTGGAGTACAAAGAAATTTTGTAAACCTCTGTCTTGATAGTCATAAAAATGGGGTTCAAAAATGGGGTCCACTCTTATTTCAGAAGGGGACCCATCTATTGAAGTTATCTACTAACTTGATGTTTTCTCCTTCAACTCGTCAATCTAGTAGCCGAGTTGATGATGAGTTGAGCTGATGTGTAAGTTAATCGAGCTCATGGTGAGTGAGATAGTGGTGAGATGAGAACTAATCTCATGGAGAGACTATAGGTGATTTGAATGACCGAGTTACCATCTCACCACATAACTCATGAGTCACCCAATCAAACAGTAGAAACACATTGATGTGGTTGAATCCATGAATAACATGGGTGAACTTAGGCTATATTAATCCTTCACTAACCCACAACCCACCGCATGTGGGATTAAATCCAAAAACCCATGGCAAAAAGAATTAGACCTACGACTCGTGAACAACTTAGGTGACATCTCGGTGATAACCCGGGAAGGCTCATAGCGATGAGGATTTGGAAATAGCTAGCAACTTAGGCTAAATGATGATGAGGGTGAATAGACGGTAGACTCGATGACAACTCGATGGACAAGGTAGATAGAAGCAGCGAACGTGCGATGGGGTTGAGTCGACAAACAAAGAATATGGTGATGTGGTGATCTTTGTGTGGTTGTTGGACATGGCGGAGACAAAAATAGCTCGGTGATACTGGTCAACAATGGTGTAGACACTAAATCACACTTTTTGGGTACATATCTAGGTTCTAATCACATACTACTATTCATATGATTCCTAAGCAAGAAAATTACTAATTGATCACTATCTTTGGCCTCTTTACTTTCTTTATGGTTTTCATCTTGGTGCTAACACCCCACCTTGCCCGATCGGCCTTCGTCACTTCAACTTTTACGAGTTTGGAAACCAAAGTGCCTATCCAGGATGTCGCGCTTAGGCATCCTCATCCCCTCTAGGTGCCCCTAACCTCTTTGTATCTCGCTCATATCGTTTGGTTATTTTATAGTTGTTGGGCATCTTAGTTTCTTAGCTTGACCATCCTTTTCTTGGTTAATTAGGAAATTCAAACAAGGGAATCATATAAATATAAAGTTGTGTGACTATAATAAGGGACTAATCTCTAAGCATCTACTACTATAACCTAAGGTTGCATCGATCCAAAGGAATTTCAAGCGCATCAAAGCATCCATTCGAGGGATAAGGGACTATATACACTTTATAGGAGGGGAAGTTATTTTTTAATGCACACATTTATTTACATCTACTACATATTTATATTGCTCACTATTAAGTGTATCTTTCACAAGAGCCACCTAGGGAATGATTCTACACATACAGACAAAATTACATGGAGTCTGAAATGTAGTGCAATGCCAGGAACATAAGTTCACTCAATTGAGTGACCATCGAGGAAAGACCAAGTCCCCATTTTCATATTTTTATTTATTGAAATTGATGTGTTTTGGGTTTTACAGTGCTCTTTCTCTTTGCATGTTTGATCGAACTCGGTGATCAACCAATGACACATAGGTGACTAACAATGAAATCTTACAAACATCTCAAGGCCCTATAAAATTTAGTTTCGAGGTTCTACAAAATGACGGGTGCCTACTGAAGGTCCTTAACACCTAGGTGCCCATGACCAAGTCCAAGCACCCCATTCGCAACATTTCTTATACTCACACAATTTTTGGGATTGATTACGACGATCCGCATTCCTATTCCATTAGTTTTCTAACTCAACACAACTTCAGAATTATTGTGAAATTAGATAAGTATTTCATCCCTACTCTTGCACTTAGGGTTTCATATTTTATATCTTATTGCTTAGGTCGATTTCTTCTATATTGCATTATCATTTTACTACAACTCGTGATTATAATTTAACATTTATTTATTTTTATTTGTTAAATAATTTTGTGAACTCTTTCTTCTACATTGTTTTTAGGATCTTTTTATCTTTTCACTCATCATGGATCAGTGCACATGTTCCTTTTCACATTTTCACACACTTTTTACATATTTTGATCAGATTTTTCGTATACACACATATTTGACTACTTATTTGCTCTTCGCTTTTGTAGGTCCGTCCTTATGGGAAATACAGTCACATTATCAAGCATCAAACTATTAGGAATAAAACTTAGCTTAATTCATCATTTACTAAGTTGTAATGTTAAAGTAATTAAATTTAATTACTTTAACTTAGTTAGCTATTATCTAGTTGTCACCTCCCTAAATTAGTGGGGGCTAACTATTGTTAGTTTACTACATTGGAATGTTCCTAGATGTGATTAATTAGGGGAAATATGTTATTTCTGTATATTTTCCATACTTAGTAGATTGGATCCACTTTCCGTGGATGTTGTTATAGTTGTTCAATGTCTATAAACATTACAACTTCTTCATTTGATAATATGAAGGGTTTCCAAAATATTACATTGTCAAGATTTGGTATCAGAGCTGGTTGATCCCAGTCTATGTGAGGATCCCTCATCCTCTAAGGAGAGTGTGTTGTAAAAGGTTTAAGGTTCATTTTATAGGTGAATGCTGAAAGTTTGAGCTTGGAGGAACCATAGTTATCCCCAACCTCTTGGAAGCACCTTCCCTACTTCATCACCCCTAGAGTTACGCACAAAGTGTTACAGTTTGTGAGATTCATTTAAAATAACTTAAAATCAACAAATTTAAGAAATGTTCGCTACATTTAGCGGTTGTTGTAGTTGGAGGTCAACAAATTTCAGATTTGTGCAAAGAATCCATCACTAAGTTTTGTAAAGGGTTTTACACCCACTAAAAGAGTTGAGCCATTTATCATAGCTCCCAATGAGCTATAATCAAATCCATGAGTTGAGTGGTGAGTTTTCAATGAGCTCTTGATCAGACTTGGGAAAGTTGAAGGTTTCTTGTATATCAAGTTGGAGTTTATGCATTACTAAGCCGTTCGAGCCCGGATGGGGATCTGCGAGTTGTGTTTGGCAAATGGTGAGTTCTTAATTGCGAAAGGACTTGAACCATAGCCATTTGACCCCGCACATAGTGACTTCTAACAAAGAAAAGGAAAATCCATTCATTAATGAGGTCAAGAACCTCCTTTGTGTAAATGATCCATCCCTATAAGCAGTGAGTTGGGCATTTGACACTCCCATCGACCGAATACCAAGCAAACACGGTCAAGCAGATTCAAATCGACCTTGCGCATTGCATTGGAAAGTTCAAACCCCCAAGCGACTGTATAATTTTAAAAATTCACTGCATAAATCTGTGGGTGTTTTTAATTTGAATCAATGGATTTCAATAAGGGCAAGCCCTTGGTGAGTTTTGTTGCCTCTGATCCAACTCGGACAAGCTCATTGTAGAGTTATTTGTTGCAACATCCAAAGGCACATTGCATGCATTAGAGTTTAAGTTATTTGCATTCAATCCGAGCTCTGTGGTTGAGATTAGATAAACCCCTCTGCACCTACTCAAAAATAGTGAGGATAAAATTTTAAAAAAATCTACGGTTGAGAAAAAACAAAGAGGCGGCCAAGAAAATTGATAAAAAAGGAGAGCAAAAACAAAACAATGACTGAGGAGAATAAACAAAGTAGAAAACAAAGAAAAATCGGTTTTGGGTGACCTAAAATTGACCTTCTTCAAAAATTTGCCACGTGGTAAGCAAGGTCAAAGCTAAGGATAGAAAAAAAAATCCATTTTTGGAAAGGGGCCTAGAAAGATATTAAAATCGAAATTAAAAAAGTCATAACTTTCAACTGGTACCTCGGATTGAGGTGCCATTTTTTTAAAGTGTATGATTTTTCGATCTCTACGTCTTGGTCTAGATTTTAATAAGCTTTGTCTTGTAAAAAAAAAAAAAAATCAAAGGCTGAAATAAGCTAAAAAAGTATAAAATTTGCAATTTTGTACTCACAATGTATCCCAAAAGGAATTTTCCACAAAAGAAGAGACAAAATTGTAATCGCACTATCATTATAAAGTGCCAAAAAAATTCATTCTCATGGAGCTAGTTGTCTTCACTTTTCACTCAGAATTTAGGGGAAAAGATGAAAGACTTGCAAATTCTTCATTGATCGCTCAACAATGGTATTCCTTACTGGATTAGAGCAAAGTGAATGGAGGGGAGTTTTTCATGCCAGTGCAATTTCAAGCTACGAGCCAACCTAATAGAGGTTTTATTGAGCCAAGAGCCAACCCAACAGATGTTTTCAAAACATTCAGAGCTAATCATTTGTTTTTCGAGCACACGTGCTAACCCAAAAGAGGTTCCAGACATCCAGAGACAGTTCCTAAGCCTATTCTATCTCTTGCACACCGTTCAAAGGAAGTACCTTCATCCATTACTCTTGTTCAGTGAGATCTATAGAGACCATATTGAATTAAGGGGGGATGATAAAGTCATTTGATTCACCTTAGAATAGGTTTCTTTTAGCATGTGTGTGTTAATAAATGTTTACCTCATGTAAACATATTTTATTTTAGATAATTTCTCTCATGTTCACTTGAGACCATCTTTGAGTTAAGGGGGGAATGTTAAGAATAAAACTTAGCTTAAATCATCATTTACTAAGTTGTAATGTTAAAGTAATTAAATTTAATTACTTTAAGTTAGTTAGCTATTATCTAGTTGTCACATCCCTAGATTAGTGGGGGCTATACTATTGTTAGTTTACTACTTTGGAATGTTCCCGAATGTGATTAGTTAGGCACAATATGCTATGTCTACATATTTTACATAGTTAGTAGATTGGAACCACTTTCCGTGGATGTTGTTATAGTTGTTCAATGTCTATAAACATTGTAGCTTCTTCATTTGATAATATGAAGGGTTTCCATAATATCACATTGTCAAGACAAACGACATCAATAATAAGTACAATGCGACATCACACATACACTTTTCACCCCTAGGGTCACTTCCTCTTCTCTAGCTTCCACACTTCATATTATTCACTCCATGCTTTTTCTTGTCTCCTCGGCATTCTTTTGCCATCAATCTACATGGCTATCGGTATGCATGCCTTATCTACTTTATGTTATCGATAATTCTCTCATCAAAATAAATTAGGGGCAAATGTAGACACTAAATCATGCACTTTGGGTACATTTCTAGGTCTTGATCATATAATACAATTCATATGATTCCTAAGAATGAAAATTAATAATTGATCATTGTATTTGGCTTCTTTGCTTTCTTTTTGGTTTTCATCTTGGTCCCACATAGCCTACTACCTAGTCGGCCTTCGTCGCTTCAACTTTTTCTAAGTTTGGACACGATTCCTAGCCAGGACACCAACACCCATGTGCCCACATCCCTCTAGGAACCGTTGACCTCTTCGTATATTTCTCGCCTCTTTTCTAGTTGTTGGGCATCTTATTTTATTGATGGTCAACCTTTTAGTGGTTAATTACGAAATTTAAACAAGGAAGTCATATAAATATAAAGCTATGAGACCATGTAATAAGGTACCAAGCTCTAAGCATCTACTATTATCACTAAAATTTTCATCCAAATGAATTTCAAGAGCATCAAAGCATCCATCTAGCATCTATTAAAGGGAAAATGAACAACATTCTTGAATACACTTCATATGTGGGGAAGTTAATTTATTCATGAACACATTTATTTACATCTTTTATATCTAGCTATTATTCGCTATTAAGTGCATCTTTCACAAGAGCCACCTAGGGCACGATTCTACACACGTGCATGTAGAACTACATGGATTTTAAAATGTAGTGCAACACCCAAATTCATAAGTTCACTCGGTTGGGTGACCACAAGTCAGTCTAAATTCCCATTTTCATCTTTTTCTTGTTAAGATTTAATGTGTTTTAGGGTTTTTCAAGTGCTCTTTCTCTTTGCAGGTTTCAGGAGAACTCAAGGATCACCCAACAACATATAGGTGACTAACAACGACATCTTTCAAACATCTCATGACCCTTTAAAATTTAGTTTCGATATTCTACATAGTCACAGTGCCTATAGAAGGTTCTAGGTGCCCAGCGCCCCGGACCCAATCCAAGCACTCCAGTCCTAACATTTCGATACTCGCACAATTTTTAGTCTTGGTTACGACATTCTACATTCCTATTCCATCAGTTTTCCAGCTTAGGAAAGATTCAGAATTTTTGTAAAATTAGCTAAGTATCTCGTCCCTTCCTTGCACCTACGGTTTCATATTTTCTAGTTTATTGCTTAGGTCAGATCTATTCTTTATTGCATTATCATTTTATCGTAACTCTACAATTATAATTTAACATTTATATATTTATGTATTTGCTAAATCATTTTTGAATCCATCACATTCGAGCACTCTTAGGGTCCTCATACTATCATTGCTCTCATTTTACTAGGATATTCTCATCTTGGATATCTCTATTCATAATTTCTTCTTGCCAATATTTATTGTCATCTTAAAATTATTACTCTCTTTGTTAATACTCGCATCCCTTCTACTATGGATCCATACCTATTTTTTAAAACATTTGTGAATTCATTATCTCAAAGCAACTTACTTTTCCATCTCTTATAGCTGACAATCTATATTTTTATGACAATGTTCCACCTCTTTATATATGAATATGCATTCATAACTAGGGTGTTGAGAAAACTTTAGTCGATAATGGATCTAATATTAATCTTTGTCCTTTATCATTCATTCAGAATATAGGCCTTTCCGTGGCTAATATTAACCCAACATCTATTTTCTCCAATCATATGATTCTATTACGTGTCCATGTCTCGATACTATTATTTTTACTATCACAGTTGGGCCTAAAATAGTTCTTCTTGTGTTTTTGTCATAGATTTCTGGTTTCATATAATTACATACTTGGCGAGACCATGGCTTCATAGAATATAATTTGTACCTTCTATAGTCCTTTGGTGCATCAACTTCTTACATGAATTCATTGAATACCCGGTTCTCGCTAATAGTATCCCATTCCATTCTATGACCAAGATTGACCATTGCATTACCTATTCCAACTTCTACTAATGTATATATTGTTGTTAATCCATGATACATGGACTATCTGGACAACTTGCCTCCACTCAAAGGATCCATTTTTGCATTATACCTTGTTTCATACGCGAGTATCACCCCCTCTTTCTACTAATGCAATGGTACTCTATCATGTTCATGTCCATACATCGGACGTCATACCACCTTCATTGTCTTCTCATGAGAAATCTACATCCACACCTCCTCCATTCACATGCACTCTCTTCATGAATAATTCTTATTGGCTGCACATTCCATTCAATCCTACTTTCTTTGAAACTATTTTCACACATGATGGTTTGGCTTAGCTAGGGTTCACGTTGAATGATATCATCCCTACATTACATGCTCCTCATTTATATCATGGATACATTTTCATTATTGTTGCTTATGGCCTTTGAGTATTTCATCTATCAATATTTTTTACACGCACTTTGTGCCTTTTACCACTTACTCTTGGAAAATCTTGGCTTGATTATATTGGTGGTACTTTAGATCCTGACCTTAACAAAATTTCATTCCCTATACCCTTCGTATGCATCTTTATTTGAAATGATTCATTCCTTTTCTATTCACACAATCTTACTCATTGGTATGTGTATGGATTTCCATTGCCACCTTTCGGTGATGAGGAATATGCACTAGGTATGTACAATATGTGTTCGCAATGGCTCTTTACATGATCAACATCATATTATTGCTTATCAGTCTCAAATGCATCTCCTTTTGTTTTTACCATGACAATTATGATCTCTTAGATGATATTACTTGACACTCTTGCACATCGTCGACTTGGGGGAATCATGCTTATTCTTCCCCTCCCCTCCGATAGCATTGTAAATCTCACACTTCTACTACTATGTTTAATACTTGCATGACTAGTCTTCTTCATACATCTTACACAAGTTTATACACATACCTTGTATCATTATTTCATGATGACACATTGTTGTAAACAACTAACCTTCAATCATCTATCACAAGGCTTACTCCATCAAATTATCCTTTCTCTGCAAGTAAAAGATCATACAATGTTCATAATGTACCTTTCTTGACTTATGTATGCAAGGACTATGTTATTTTTCCTCTTTAAGATTCCTCTTCCACCTCATGCCATGTCTCTAGCTCTGAAAATGAAGCAAAGATCCTTAAATGCACAATATTAGACTCGGAAAAGAAGTAATATGACCAATATAGCCCTTTAGTATCTCATCTCCTAAAAACATGGTATATGAGATCTTAAGGCTTATTCTTCCTTTTATCACCCTTCACTTTGTTCAACCACTTTAGACCACACTAATTCACCTATTAGTTTGATGGAAATTTAATCAAAACTCCGACTTTTGCTTCTTACTCAAATTGTCAATCAACCCCTTAAGTCAATGTGCTTTGGATCAACTAGGTTTGGATTAAATTATAACCACACAGAGAGGTCTAATAAAATTTTCTATTACTCTTTACCATGCCTTAGGTGTACCCAAAATTTCAGGATCCCACCCTTTGATTTGTTCCCTAACACCACCTTTTGTTTTCTTACTCAAACCCTCACTAGGTTTCCATAAGGAGACATTCATGCATACAATCTTGTAGGGAGAGATTCAACAGAGTGAAAGAGAGTATTTTCTAGCACCCTTTAATTATTTTGAGGTTTCCCTAAACTTTCATAGTCTAACTCTTTTCCTAGCATGCACTTCCTTTGTAAATGTGCTCCTTTCATTAGGTTTGGGACCTGTATTTTCCTTCCTCCCCTTACACTATCATGAATAACTTATAAACTAACCATTGAAAACCAAAATAAAATCTTGAATCTTTCATTTCCTTCCTTGGGCATTAATAGTTACAAGTTTCAAGAAAATATTCCTTTATTTGATAGGGTAAATTCCTTTCCTAGCACAAACTTGTATCTGAGTCCCAAGAAACCCAAGAACACAATTTTGGTAATAACTCTTGTTAAGAATTGATTCAAACCATAAGACTTTGCAAGAATGGTTGTAAAAACATTATAAAAATTCTAGTCTTACCATTAATGGAAATTATCTTCTTATTCACGTGCTTATTCTCCTTTTCCATTGTCTCGAGTTTAAGAGTTCACAATCACAATTTAGCTAGGTTTTATCTCCATATATTAGAGTAATGTAACCATGCATCCAAGTTGAAAATATTCCCACCAATAGTTCATGTAATACAAGACTGATCAACCACACTAATGATGTTTTCAAAATATTTCATCTCCTTGTAATCTCGAGTCACTGAGTCCTAGTTCCCTTTATTATCAATACAAAACACCGAGCACACCTAAAGGCAATCCTTCTAGTCAATTCAATGGCATTCCACTCTTATCATTCAACCAAGAAGTCGGAGACATAAGTTTAGGACCTTTTCATTAGAATTCATAGTCTTTCGCAGGTATTGTTATCACCAAATCAGAAAACCAATACTTTTCACCATTGTTTTTCACAAAGATATTAAACATGCAAGTTACTCATCATGTCTCTTATTCACTTGGTATGAAGAATGACTCCCAATGCTCTCTATTTGTGCCACATCAAGCAATTCACCATACACACTTTGCAAGGTTGTTCACAGTCCAATTTACATCACATTTTGCATAGTCATGAACACAATACAAGGGTTTTTCCTTTAGGGTTCAAGCATACATATTCCACAACTTGAATAGGTAATTATTTATTCACCAAAAAAGTGTCAACAGACTTGTCTCAATTTACAAGTACCATTGTACTTCACAGTTTACTTACTCACTGAAATCTTGAGTTTGTTCTCACATACATCAAATGCACATACTCACTACTATTCCAACAAGACTTTGATCAAATACCCTGCATAACATAGTTATGGCATACTAATCAACATGCATAAGACTTCCATAAACATTCAACAATCTCATAACTATATACACAGTTATGAAGTTACAAAAGCTCATACAAAACACTAATTTTTCATTTTCTTTAAGCCTCGTTGCTTTCCAATCAATTGGGAACCAGGTAAAGTAGTTACATTGGCATATTAATATGATGACCATCGATAACCAACTGAGTACATACCCTCAAATACATTAGTCATATGAGTGACCTTACCCTTATGATTAAGTTTCTTAGATCAAGACCAAGTTATAGACTTTCTAAACTCACATTATGTATTCTAGAATCTAATATGGGCTTATGACACTTAATTACACCTCACTTCATTCTTTCACATGTTTGTAAGCTTCAATATCCCATAAAAACAACCATACCAAGATAATATGGTCTCAAAGACTCCAAATTACATTTTGGAGGGAAAAAAATTATTCAAATTTCCTAAGGACTTAGCTCTGAGTTGATCATTATAGAGGGACTACAAAGACCCTATTAACACCCCTTAAACCTTATCTAGGCTAGTTCAACCCAAAATCACATAATTCATGCAAAATATCAAAATTACCATGTTGGTGAGAAGATGCTCTGCATCACACACTCTTGTGATATGGTTCACAGATTGACTATTGAGGGCTTACTACATTCATGAACCTCACACCATACACATTGCACATTTCACACTCGATTTTTTCAAAACACATCTTTCTAGCACACATTCATCACAATACATTTCTTGATGGCGCACTCTAGTTTCATAGTTCATACTCGATTGTTGAGGGTCTAAATCTAAAATGAACCTCACCACATTCACTCACACTCTTTACACTTTGTGCTTAATTGATTATATCTTTCTAGTATGCACAATTCAAACCATTTCCCATTGACACACTCTTGTTTTATGGTTCATTCTTGACTGGAAAGGGGTCTTTTATTAATGAACCTCATTTTACTCATACATACACATTCACTTGGGAGTACGTTTCTCTTATCACACTCAATTTACATTCCATTCCATTCACACTCACACTCACAACATACTGCATATCTTGGTTGCACATTGTTCTTTCTTACTTATACTCACATATTATACTTTTCTTACTATGTTAGACAAATACTATGTATGTCATTATCTTTTCTATACACACATTCGCATTCACTTTCCTTCTTGTTGTGAATACATACTTTACATAAATATCTTACATGTAGCATGGATGTTTGGCACAATACCTCTTACTAGTCCAATAATGGCTCTAGGAAATTGACTTTCATACACATTACAGGTGTTATTGTTTCAATTTATATTATTTTCTACTCTTACTAGCACACTACATTATCGGATCATACACTATGTGACATATTTTTTTTATCTTTCTAACATGTTAATGGGTGCTTCATGTGCAACATTTTCTTTACAAGAACTATATGCCACCATAATTATACATTACTCTTTCTTTGCCACTCGTTTCCTTTATATGTCATTATTTATGGGCTTTTCCCTATGTCATTTCTTGTTCGATTCTTGTATGCTTTTGGTCACTTTATTACGATTGCCTTACTGATATTGTGAGTGATGTCCCATGTTTGTAACCTGATTTTTATGACTACACTACCTTCTTGCTTGTTATATTACATTTTGTCTTCTACATACATATTTTTCTTGTTTTTACTAACACATCTTTCCTAGCCACTTCATTTGCATGTGCCTTGGTTTCTACCAAGAACATTCCCTCCCCTGCGGGGCTTAATTTTTAGATGTACATCAGGTCCTCCTTTGGGATAAATTCTCCTCGCGATGTTACACACACCCCAAATGAAAGGGGCATACATCAAGTGAATCAATCACCCCATACAACAGTTCACAATTACACTACAACACAGTTCACCACAAAATTAGCATAGTCTACAGTCTCAGAATTTGATTTGGGTCCTTAGCACATCATAAACACCAATGCCCGGGCCATACATTAGCATTTAGGAACTCCTGAACCTTCCTGGGTGCCTATGACCATGGATAGTTACACAATTCTTCCCGGATCAACACGGTTGTTAGTAATCTATGCAACACTTTTCACAAGATACATGCATAGTCCTTCGGAAATCAACATTCATGTTTTCACCTCTTTTATATTTTTGCATTAGATCAAATTAGATCACATTTGATTGAATTCAAGCACACCATCTGCAATGGTATATACATCATCGGGAAGCAATCAAAGGATGGAGAATAACAC
The DNA here is from genome assembly GCA_018340775.1 of Taxus wallichiana var. yunnanensis. Lineage (NCBI taxonomy): Eukaryota > Viridiplantae > Streptophyta > Pinopsida > Cupressales > Taxaceae > Taxus > Taxus wallichiana. Next base: position 166,050,348 of record CM031236.1, read on the forward strand.
TAGACCTTTCTCCTACATTTCTTATGTCGTAGCGTGAGACCACCCCAAAAAATCATACTTGGCATGAGATCACCCAAAAAAATCATTCTTATACAACATTTTTAGGATCCTTTCTATCTTTTCACTCATCATGGATCAAGTGCACATGTTCCTTTTTGCATTTTCACACACTTTTTATATATTTTGATCAGATTTTTCATATATACATGTATTTGAATACTCACTTGCTCTTCCCTTTTGTAGGTCCATCCTTATGGGAAGCGGCGAGTCACATCATCAAGCATCAGTGACATCAGTAATAGGTATAATGCAACATCACACATATGCTTTTCACCCCTAGGGTCACTTCCTCTTCTCTAGCTTACACGCTTCATATTATTCACTCCACACTTTTTTTTATCCTTTGCATGCTTTCACCATCAATATACATGGTTATCAAGTACACATATCTTATCTACTTTATGTTATCAAGAATTGACTTGACACCATAAAGTTGGGATAAATGTAGACACTAAATCATGAAATTTGGGTATATTTATAGGTCCTAATCACATACAACCTTTCATATGATTCCTAAGTGAGAAAAGTACTAATTAATAAATGTCTTTAGCCTCTTTACTTTCTTTCTAGTTTTCATCTATTTCCTACACACCCTACTTCCCAGTATGTAGTTCATCACTTCAGCTTGTCTAAGTATGGACACTAAAGCACATAGCTAGGTTGTCGCGCACCTGACGCCCCCATCCCCTGGAAACGCTCGACCTCTTTGTATCTTGTTTGCATCTTTTGGGTCTTTTATAGTTGTTGGGCCTCTTATTTTCTTGGTGGTTGTCCTTTTAGTAGTTAATTATGAAATTCAAATAAGGGAATCATATAAATATAAAGTTATGTGACCATAATAAGGGACCAAGCTCTAAACATTTACTACTATCACCTAAAGTTGCATCCAAAGGCATTTCAAGAGCATCAAAGCATCCCTTCAAGGGACAAGGGATTGCATTCTTCTGCATACACTTCATAAGAGGGGAAGTTCAATTTTTCATGCACACATCTATTTATATCTTATACATCTAGACATTACTCGATATCAAGTACATCTTGCATAAGAGCCACCTAGAGACACGATTCTACACATAGAGAGAGAGAAATACGTGGATTTTGAAATGTAGTGTCATGCTTGAATCGTAACTTCACTCGGTTTGGTGACCATCATGGTCATTCTGACTCCCCATTTGCATCTTTTTTATTTTTAGGATTTGATGTGGTTTGGGTTTTTGCAGGTGCTCTCTCTCTTTACAAGTTTCATGTGAATTCAGCGATCAACCGATGACACATAGGCGACTAACAATGACATCTTGCAAACATCTCACGACCCTGTAAAATTCAATTTATGAGGTTTTTGCGAGTCACAGAACCTACTGAAGGTCCCCGACGCCCAGAACCCCTTACCCATTCCAGCGCCCAGATCTAACATTTCTTATACTCACACAATTTTCTAAGCTTGGTTGTGACAGATGCATCCTTGTTCTATAATTTTTCTAGCTTGGCATGGCTTTTGAATTATTGTGAAATCAACTAAGTATCTCATCCCTTTTCTTGCACCTAGGGTGTCAAATTTTCTAGCTTATTGCTTAGGTCGGGTTTTTCTTTATTGCAATGTCATTTTACTACAACTCTACAATTAGAATTTAACATTTATTTATTTCTATATTTTTAAATAAATGGTGATGGTGATGAAGATGGTGTGAAATTTGAACCTGCACCGTCACTTACAACTCATTCACCTCAACTAACTCGGCCAACCGATTTGGTTGGTGCCAACTCGATCGATAAAGCTTAAATACAAAAATATTGGCCTAGCCCCTAATATTCAAAAGTTTCAATCCCATTCATTCTAACACAAGCACATCAAATCTTAGTATGAAGGAGGATAACCTTAGAAGATTATAAAGGTATATAAGACCTATTTTGATAGGAAATTTGATTAAGTTAATTAATTTAACTCAATATTATTTTGTAAAGGCTATTTTAAGCCTTAGTTTCTCGTGTAGGACTCGAAGATAAATTGTGGAGAAAAGGTGAGATTTTTAAGCACTAAAGAATCATATGCAGGAGCTTTGATTCTTCATCCGTTGGGAATTATAGCTAATTTCATGTTACTTGGAAGCCATGGAGGAGGATCTTAATGTTGAGATCTACTATTGATATTATCCAAATTAGCTTTGTGTAGAGGCCGGAGGTGTAGCAGAGGGGAAGTCTATAGGAGGTGTAAAGTAGGGAAAACTATTCCAGAACACTGAGAAAGATTTAGAAGACCATTCTGAGTTATGTTAGACCAATTGGTAGTGAGTTCATGGTGAACCGTGTTCGTACCCAAATATATATGTCCTAATTTCAACACTTTTTTCCCTTTAAAAATTTATTTCTCAAAGGAGATAGATCAATATGGGGCTCAATTCTGAGGAGTATTTCTTTTTCTTATCATAAGTGTTATGGCGGATGGATGATTGAGAATTTGGTCTTACTTTCACCATGAAAATTTCTTGAAGGTTCCGCATACTTAAGGTATATTATAAATTGAATGGTTAATCCAAAGTTAGGATTTTGGGTGTAATTGGCCAAAGTGCAAATGTGATGAGTGTAATTTATCCCAAAGCTTAGAGGCTAGATATTAATAACTATGTGGCCTAAACTACTAAGTAACTTAAAAAGTTCCACGGGACTCGAGTCATTTTATATCCCCGTAAAAAGAGAGCGGGAAATATCCACTTTGAGGTCCCACTTGGGAATTAGCTAAGGACAGTTTCTCCTCGGCATCTAAGACGAGGACCTTATTTGGTTGCTTAAAATAAATTACATTTCAGGATCTGGGGCCTGATTTACTTTTTCTAGATTTGGTATAATTCGCAAGTGTTGTTCCAGACCCGACCAATTGATTTAAAGTTGATAAAGGATAAGAACAAAAATACAGTTTCACCAGTTCGTAAGGATGAACAAAGTGACAGAGACATGTTTCTCTCTCCCATGTTTCTACGCAGTTAAGTATGATGCACCAAAAAATGAAGGCCAAATGGAATGTCTATTTTGAGGGTGTTCTTATCTTCAAGAGACAAAAACAAGGAAGTGCAAGGGTGTGCTTGAATGCTCAAATGAATTAATAAGTTGCACATGATATATAGAAAAATGATTTGAAGCAATATTTACTGAACAAAATGGGGGTTGTATTTAAGGGGTTTGACCCTCCACTACATTGATATACAAACAAAATGAGAAAAACAAGATACATTTTGATATATATAATATAGTGGAACATACATTAAACTACCATTGCAACAGTAACATTAGGGGCACCTCTCAAAAATTGGTCACGACATAGAATGAATTCCTCATTGGCCATGGTGCTAAAGATGAGTTATATGTCCTCTGCTAGATCCTCGACATCCCCTTCTCACGTAATTATAGGATACTCACCTTTGGCTCATTCAAAGCATGTCAACTAGCTCTCTCCTCCATGCAAGCAACTTTACCCATTCACACAGACCAAGTCCTCCCCTTTTGTATGCTTTTGTGCACCGGCCTTTGGTAGGGTGGGCTTACGGAACTATGGTCACATCACAAATTGGGGTGTTAGGGAGGGCATGCCTCTTTTTGGTGAAACATGTGCAGGCCAACCACGGCTTGAATATATTCCATGGCATATTCTAGAGCAACAAGCCACTCCTTCGTTCTCGCTAAGCATGACCACCGAGGATGGAACCTCATTGTTTAATTCCTGATGTTGGGTGAAGAATTGGAGCTCTATTTCTAGAAGAGAGGGTGTATAGTAGGCCTTCATCATGTGCCAATGGTCATCATGAACATGCAAGAAATGATGAGACCAATGGTTCCTCAGGGACTTGGGATCTAAATGAAACTCTAGGTGAACTAGGTGAAAGTGCAAGGTTTGGAAAATAGGGAAAGAAGGACACATTTTAGCCAGGTGATTCATGAAAAGACAAGATTAGGGGGTAGGTTGATGAAGAGAATCCTAGGGATTATCTCTAGCATTTAGAACACTGAAAATTTTGTGAATCAGAACCTCACTTGGCCATGAAAGTTGAAATAATTGGCCCATATGGACCAATTCCTCCCCTGACATATTTGCACTCAGGAAAGATGAAGCCATTGCTAGGAATATTGAAGTGAAAGGGGATAGTAGGAAAGGAAATGGTTTTGAAGATTTTACAGTGAAATATGAAAAGGATAGGTGACAAAAGGAAAGAGTTGGTAGACCGCTTAAATAGGCATGGCGATGGCACTAACGCAGATAAGGAAAATCATTTCATTATTAATGCCATATCAAATTTTGATTTTTAGGTATGTGTGGAGCTTAAATAAAGATCAATTGTTTATGGGGAACGTGTTGCGAAAAAGGATTAATTGCCCGCACAATTCAAGAATGTCTTGTCACATTAACCTTTCTGGCCACATCATGATTGTACACATGTGGAAAATTTTAAATGTTAAATGTGATATGACTTGGAAAATATTTTTTTGTGTCATTAATGACATATGTAAGACATAGTGGCAATTGGTGAAATTGGTGGCCATTTGTGAATAATAGTTTGTAGTTTCATGGCGGCCCGAGAGCAGTTGAAGGCAACGACAGTTTGTTTGGGTATCTGAGGAATATGCTCTAAAACCCTAAGAACATAAGGTGATATATAAGAAGGAAGGAGACTAAAAAAAAAAAAAGAGGAAGGTTTTCTAGACAAAAAAGCGAGAAAACTAGCGGGAAGATCCTTAGGGAGAAAATTATAGTGGGAATTTGTAGAGGCATTATGAACCAGAGGAAAGGATTGTGTTGTGATGAAGGTTTTTCTCTCTGTGTGACCCAATTATCAAGAATTTGTGTTAAGATGATTGCATATGTACAGTCATTAATGAGCTTTGAGAGCATTAATATATGTTTCCCTTGTCTTTTCCTAAGTTTAATGGTTTTTACTTGATGAATTTGTCTGGATTCATGACATTTATTTGTTCTATTGTAAAATGATGTTAGGTGGGAGTGATATGTGTCTTTTGTTATAATTCTTTGTGAATCATGGTTGTAATTCAACTTTAAACATATCTTGCACTTTCTTAGATCTCGTCTAGGAAGGGTGTGAGTATTTGATGTTTTCTAGGGGTACCTAAAAGCCTCATTTCTGAAGCCTATAAAAATATCCCTATGGACTAAGTAGGGTTTTGGGGTATGACTTGTAATTTCTTAGGGGTCCCTTGATCCAAACTATCTAGCATGATCTTGCATGAGATGATCTGCCTTAGGTGTATTGAGTTAGATTGTCAGGAATTTAGATATTGATTTGCCCAGAGCTTTCCCTACATAAAAATTTCCATACAAGGGACACATTTATTTCCTTCGCTAGCATTCATGTAGTGATAGGAACAGACAATGGTTGGCCTTTTGTTCTCTCGATTTCCCCCATTTCCCTTCATGGATCTTTCCCTTTCTCTCCCACTTTTCTATCGAGATTCCCTTCATCCCTACTAAAAATCTCAAATAACTTTTCAATAAAACCTTAACTCATCTCACGGGTCCCAGATCATCTTGTTCATATTCAATTGACCCGCCTGGGAGAATACATTATTCACTCAATATATTTTTCTCATTCTCACCTCTGATCTGAAGTTCCTCATTACAAATCGTAAATAAATAACGCATTAAAATTTGGGATAAATTCTCGGGTCAAACTAACACTTTCCCTTCGCGGTCCATGTTGGGTCCTCGGGTGTCTACAACATTTAGTGACCACTCTTTCGAGCGAGTGTTGTATTTAGTGGCTTCACCCTGTCTTGATCTATCCCTTGTTAGATTCCTTGGACTATCATCTCAACTCCGCACCCCAACCTTCGTATTCCCATGACCGCACTCTCGGGTCCTCTCACCCTGACTTGGGCATAGTCAAAATTAGCAGGGATCACAGCCACACCCTTTGTTTGGGTACATCCCCATTAATCCCTCAAGAATGTTGGGGGTGACCGGAGGGAGACCTTCCCCGGCCTACAAGACAACACATCACGAGGGTCACCTTCGTCACCCGGCCTCCACTACAAATCCTCATTTCCCCTTCCACCTAGGGTGTAATTCGAGAGCCAACAAACCATAAAATTAATTATATTACTATAAGTTCTTATTTTGTACTTACGATTGAAAATTTAAAATGAATTGTTTCATCAAGTAAGCGAGCCCGAAGATGTAGGCAATTACGGAACTTTGTTATCAACTTCTATGCATTTTCATTCTTTCTTGCATTACTTTTTTTTAGTTGATTTTATTTATGGGGTAAAAATTGTCATTAGAATTGAATATCCCATAAGAATCCATTGGTTGAGTGAAGAATACTACCATTTTACAAATCATCTAGTCCTAGAAGGTTAAAAATATAGACAATATTGGAATCCAATATTACTATTTTGGACTCAAAATGTTAAATATTAGAATTTACTATACTCCAAAATCACATATGTTGGAATCCAAAATCACATATATTAGAATCCAAAACCACATATATTAGAATCTAAAATCACATATATTGGAATTTACGCCTCGAAAATTACATATAAATTGGAATCTAAAAATCAAAATATTGGAATCTAAAAATCAAAATATTGGAATCATGTTATACCTCCTTAGAAGTCCAATATATCATATTACTGATTAAATTAATGAATCTGGGATAAATCATTTAATGATTTTAAGGAATCCAACATTGATCTACAAAAAAATAAATAGAACATGTTTATGTTTTATATCGGTTAGTGGCCATTAGGAATTGTTTATGCTTTGGAATAAGGTTCTTATTAGTTTTAAAATGTATTTAAGATTAAACTATGCATATTTGAATAATTAAAATGCCTTGTGGCTTAGCAACTACTAGGATAATGACATTCAAGAGATGTGAGACACTTTCAGGTTCATTTAGTATGATGTGATTGAACCTTAGCATAACCATAGAATTACTGAAGATATTCTGAAGAAACTAACAAAGGGTGACAATCCAAACTAGGAGAATGAAATTAACCGTAAAACCATTCCAGATATATTTTCATATTTAAATATGGATATCAAATTAAGCGTAGAACCATTCAGTTTTGGAAAGGCAATTGGACCAATTTCATCTTGAGATACAGTTTGGGTCCATCAAGGACATCTTTGATTGGGATATATGGCAATAAAGTGAAAGACTATATAAATTTGGAGGGAAATAAGAAAACTTGGAATCAACTTAGGGTGGATATAAATTTTTTGGAACCAGTTGTTTCTTCTCTTCAAGAACAACTAGCCCTTATTCCTTTAAATCAAACTGACTCTAAGGATGAACTCATTTGGGTTAACTCTTTTTATGGTGACTATACTGTCAAATCTAGATATAGTACATTTTTTGAGAATATTCAGTGTGATTTCAATTGGAGTAAAATCTCGATGCCTGAGTTAACCCCAAAGATTAATATTTTCCTTTAGCTTGTGATAAAGGGGGAAATTTTAACTAATGATAATATTATCAAGAGGGGTTTTATTATGCCAAACATGTGATGTGCAGTGCAAAAATGAGGTGAGGACATAAAACACTGTTATTTCAATGTGATTTTTTACGAAGTTGTGGGGTCTAATTTTGACAATTCCTAATAATGTTTTGTAGGCCTGGAAACAATGGGATCCCCTATAAGCATTGCATGGTTAGAAGGCTCGGAAATTGATCTTTCCACATGCTATATGGAGGCTTTGGAAATCGAGAATGGAATTATCTTTAGAGATAATGAGACAAGTTTGTAAAAATATTCTAATGAAATTTTTGTTGTTGTCAAAGATAACATGGAGAGATATAGACCCCCAAAAAATAAGAAATATCCTAAGGAACATGAAACTATTTTATTAGCATGGAACATTGACATTGGAAATCTACAAAGAAAATATCACACTTGTATAGATAGGTCTTTGATCCATTGGATTCCACCTCCTAATTCATGGTACAAGGTCAATTTTGATGGAGCGTCCAAGGGAAGCCCAAGAGTTGCTAGAGGAGGAGGTATAATCAGATATCACAAAGGTTGTTTAGTTTCTTCTTATGTTGGTAATATGGGACATCAATCAAATCACTATGTTGAATTTTTATCAGCATTATGGGGCATTAGAATGGCTAAGGACTTCAATATTTCAAATATCATCATTGAAGGGGACTCCATGAATATTGTAAGTCATTTAAGTCAAAAACATCCCCTAGTTGGACTATAAAGGACTTCATATATGAATCCATAAATATTTTTAAGTCCTTCACAAATTACAAAATCATACATTCCTATAGAGAAGGCAATAAAGTCGCAGACTCTCTTACTAATCATGGGGTTCTCAATAAAAAAATGGAAATATGGTATACTAATGAGAACCTACCGAGTCAAGTACATAATGTTATTATCAATGATAAAAAAATATAATGCAATTGAAGTTCAAAGACGATGAGAAGCCCTCGTACATGTTAAGGTGAAGTGATAAATGTACTTGAAGTTTAAAGTCAGCCGATGAGTTGGCCTTCCCACATGTGAAGGTAAAGATTATTACTACGCCCCCACGCAATCTTATCATCAACATTAAGGGATTCCATTTTTCGCATGATTTTTGGGTGATCTCAAGAGCAGATGAGAAGCAACATTTAGGTTGTAACACTACTAAACTGAAACAAAGTGAAAACTAAAGAAGCGACAAGATCATCATGGGGAGCATCATGTCAAATTGAGCTTAATTGCGACCTTGCTTGGAAGGAGGATGTGATTCTATGGAATTTCTTGCAAATTGGTGGGGTTTCCAACCTCATGGAAAGAATCCAGGATACAACAAACATATATCCCTTCAATTTGTTGAAGGATGGAAAAATAAAACAATTTGTTAAGGGGACAAGATCATCACTTTCAATGAAGAGCTTTTGCAAAAGTCACTAGCCTTGCCATGGAGGGAAAAAAATTCGACAATAAAAAAATTGATAAGGTAGTAGAAGTTAAAAAATTTCTTGATGAGGGAGAAGAACTAAACTTTATCATTGCATGAATCAAAGTTACCTCAATCCCATCACCATTTGGTGAGATTGCGGGACGATGGTTCGGTATATTACGTTGGAAGGTAGGTACATCATAGTCCCCCTTAAGCATCTCATCTTCCTAAACCATTTTGAAGAAATCTTAGAATTTACTTTCCTCTTTTGATTTTGAACTCGTTGGAACACTCTATTTTAGAGGTTCAAAACCACAATCGTGTTGTTCCCCTTCATCAAGGCATTATTCTCCTTTTGTATCAACATTGTCTCACTCAGAACTCTACTATTTTGTGTGCCTGTTTCCCTCCTCACCCCAACCCTACCCCGAACCCATCATTCCCACTCCCACTAACCCTATGGGCCAGAGGATGGTTCAATCCAAATATCCCTACTACCCCCTAAACCATACTTTCCCTCCTAAGAAAATACTTTGCAGTCAGCCAAAACAAAGATATTGAGCTTGCCTAAAACCTCCTTCAAAAGGGAAACCTTGGACAGAGCAATGCTACTACAGAAAAGGATGATGTTATGAAGAATGGGGTTGATGATATGGAAAAGGAATTGGAGGCCCTCAAGAAGGAATTGAAACAAATTTCTAGGAAAGAGGGCAAGAGAAAAGTGGAAGAGGGATCTAGACTTGCTGAAAATCAAATGAAAGAGATATATAAAAATCTCAACTCCCTTGATAATTGGATAGTGAATATGAAAATCAGACAAGAATTTGCTTGCATAGCTCTTAAAGTGGTTTATAATTTTCTAGAACAACAAGTAAAAATGTCAGCATGTTAAGCAATATTCCTAAAAACATATGGGGGAAGGACCAACTCAAGCTCAAGTCTTTTGTCAGGTGGATAAGAATGACCCCTCACAAAGTTCTTGGTATAGCATTATTCAAAGTGCCCTCACAGGATTTAAAGAAAATATTGACAAAACATCCAAGTGATATACTTTTGTAGGCATGTTGTAGACAAGTTGATCAATGGCTACGTTTTTGTGTTTTTGGCTATCTTGTAAATTTTTGGTACTTTTATGTGCATATGTTTAAGCGTAGTAGTGTTTTCTTGCTATATCTTGATTTTGATCACTTTTTGGAATATTTTTAATGTAATATTGGGCTTGAGCTTTTTAAATTAATTAAAATTAACTCTAAAACTATCCTAAATATATTTCGTATTTAAATATAGATATGAAATAAATAAAAATTCCCTTACTAAAGGTAGAATTATAGTAACATATTTTAAGATTTTTTTGAATTTTATTGCTAAAATATTCTCGAAGATGGACTCCCAAATTAACAAAAGAAATCATAGAAAATTTCCAAAAATAAGCTCCCTATAATTGGGTTTTTGATCTAATAACATCATGAATGTCTTCCATGTCCTTCAATGGTTGCAAAAAAGGCCACAACTCATCTAACAAGTAGTTGTCTACTAAATTAGAATCTATGTTAAATGTTTTAGCAATTATGTAGTTCCCCACATCATTGAACTTATTTTTCTCTAAAGAGTCATCTATAAGCACTATATTTTTACAATGGTATGATGCATTAAACCGCCACCAAATGGAGTTAAGATTCTTGAGATATAATTGGGATTCCCAGAACCTTGATAATCGGTGCATTTGGACTCAACACAATCTTCTTGTGTAAATATGAACTTGAAGTTTCCAACCTCTAAGACAATGTTTTGAAGGAATGAAGGCATCATGTCATCAACATTTGAATTTCTTGCGGATGTCCATAGTGCTATTTTATTAAAATTTTTTGTAACATTACAAGAACTCTTTCACATTTGGTCGAGAAAATAAATTTTTGTTTTGAGCTTGATGCCACCAAGATTTTTTAACTTCTTGTGTGATGAATCACCTTGTGGATGGTGTGTGCCAAAACATACCATTTATATAGAATATTATCAGTTTCATGTTGCATGTGTTCTTATCTATAAATGAAAAAAAAAAAAAAAGGTTGAGGGCAGTGAATTAATCCAAAAATAAAAACACGTCCCTTTTGTTATTGTTATATCAAAAATCAAATGGTTGTGGGTGGTGAATTAGGTCAAAAATCAAAGGGTGTTCCTCATTTCTTATTCTACTAGGAAATTTTTTTTGCAATTTTTTTAATCGAATGTAATGTTTCAAGGCGAAAATCTTTACAAATTGTATTGTAGTTATTTCATTTCATATGAATGTGGTATACAATTTTTATTTTGGAAGAAAAAAATAGTATTCAAGCATGCTCATAATTAATTTAGGAATACATATTTGATTAATAAAAATTGCTCAAATTTTTTTACAATAATATTTTTTTGATAATTCACACACACAACTTATACATTCATACTCTCAACTTATAATCAGTGAAAATATAAATACTCCCAACTTATATTTGTACAATCTCAACATACAAAATAGTTAAGTAGTACCATCATAATAACATATGAATGTATCTTCTTTACAATGTTAAGCAATACCATCATAATAACATTTTGAAATGATAAATAGTTATTTAGTATTTTCTTGCTCCAAATATTTGATGCCCTCTATGAAATTCAATCCCTGAAACACATTATTAGTGATAAGTTTTTTACAAATCATTCATCAACCACATATCTTTAGAAAAATTTCTCCTCTTCTTTTCATCCCAACCATAAAATTTTCAAGAGGTTTCCTTTACACCTAATGTAATACACAATGTGTCTTTAAAATTGAAGGAAACATCGTTTCTACTCCAAACCTTTTCTAGATCTCTTATTGCAATTCCATCGACTATATTGCAATGTTCATTTCCCCAAGTGAGTATTGGATTTAATTTAGATGATAATTTTTTATTGAAGGCCTTTGTTAGTTTTTCAACATCAGCAAAAGTGAGATTGTCGGACTAAAATCCCACTTCAAATTTGTTGATAATGACTTTATAAATTCTTTTAGGCCACCTCCAGTTGATAGTCTCCTTGCTAAACTTGAATGACATCTCCTTAGAGGGTGATTTGGTTTTTCTCATATAGCAAGCCCTCCAAATCTAAAATAAGTAAATAATTCTTATGGCTAACTATAGGAAGTAAATAATTTTTATTTTAATCATCGCATATCAATTCTAACCAATTGAAATGAACAACATTTTAGGAGGCTACCACTTACCGATTGATCTTGTGGCTTGGATTACATCACCCTTACTCGTTTAGATCCATGTTGATGCATGATCTATTTCAAATAAACATTAATCAATTCATAATCTATTTATTTTATGGAAAATGAAAGCATAATTGAAAAAGCAATAGTGGTCTCTGTGGTAATATGGTAAGTTCAATATCAACACTTTAGGAGGATACCATTTACCGAATGAGCTTGCGGCTTGGCTTGCATCACCCTTACTCACTATTGGTCTTTTGATGCAAGATGTATTTCAAATAAAATTAATCAATTCATAATTGATTTCATGTTATGGAAAATGAAATCTTAATTGAAAAAGCATAGTGGTCTTTGTGGTAATATGGTAAGTATATATCAATGATTTTGTCTTGTGAATGAAGTTTAGTCACCGCTAAGCTACACTTATATTTTTTGAACCACCCTTTATCGGAAATCATTTATGAGCTATTGATGTGGATTAGTGACCACTAGGCTATGCCATCATTGGTTGGACTACACTTCATTGGACAACCTTTAATGAGGCTAGCCAAGTGTTTCTCTACATACCCATGAGTGGGATCAAGCCTTATGTAGTTTTGTTTATGATGATGTTGAAATAATTAATTACGGAAGCTAAAACAAAGTTAATTGAATGTAAGTAGTCAGTATGTAGGAGTGAATCATGGGACATTGTTGAAAGTATTAATTTCATATGGCACCACAATATAAATCAATGTAATTAGCTAGTATGCAATAGGGAAATTGTATGGTTGTTTAGTCTAACCACTACTGTATCAAATGTGGATGCATAGAGTCTACTAATCTCTATGGTTCATCTTAAATTATTATCATAGCTTACAAATGGATTTCCTTAAACTTTATCTTCTACTGTATGCCAAACATCAAAACTAATGTCTGTTAGTTATGAAATGGTAACTACAAACTGTGGAGCTTTAGATGCCACCATGAACATTTGAAATAGGTTATTTGGTTATTCCTCCTTTGAAAATGGTTGTCTTCTAGAGTTAGTTGGTATCATTTCCTATAAATTTGTGGGCCTTATAAATGGTTTTGTTTAAAAATACACATGGCTAACATACCAGGTTTTGACTGCTTATTCATGTTGGATACCCCATGCCCTCCATGGTTACTTTATTTGATTGTTGGTTGTCTACATAAACATTTAATGTCTTATAAATTTGTGGGGCTTATTAGTGGCTTTGTTTATAAATGCACACGACTAACATACTAGGATATGATGGTGTATTCATGTGAGATTTCCCACATTCTCCACGTTTATCATTAGAACTAAAAATAGAGAATTTTTAAATAAACGAAAACTATGGTAATTGAAAACATATCACATTAAACATATTTATAAAATGATTGAAGGTCAATCACCAAGTTGAATTGGTTGTGTAGCGACAAGTTGAAAGGGTTGTACATTAATAAATTAATCAACTCCTATAATTTTAAGTTGATTGGAGCTCATGATTACTTCCTTAGTTTTTGGTTTCTGCATAAATAATGAATGTATAAGTAGCTTATATCGGTTCAAATCCATTAAACAAAATCACTTGTTCAAGTTGTCTTTGGTGAATGAACCTTTTTTAAATGAGAATAGTAATGTTTCAAAAACATTTCTTGATGATGTGTCTCAATAATAAAAATAACAATTAGATTGGAATCAACTAATGCACGTAATGTGACACTACCATCATAAAGCACTATTATTAGAGAATTTTGGGAACAACATCAAGTGAATATCTCAGACTATAACTCATAAGATCATTCACAAGGAAAAGGATGGATGTTTCCTTGTAGGCCAATTTTTCTTGCAATTACCAATTCTTGTGGTAGTTTCTCCATTTAATCCCTAGTGACTTCTTCTCTATCATCATCATTATTGTCGCAATTGTGCACACTAGTTATTGTGTACATAAGACACAAACTTTTAAATTTGTTTTTTTGTCATAAAATCTATAGCATCCATCCAAAATTGATTCTCCATTGTCTTTAACCTTTTCCATATATCTTTTTACTATTTCTCTTAACATTTTGAATAAGAAATTGGTATGAGAAATTAATAATATAATTCAACACACTGGTTCCATAACTATTAGTAACTCCATTATTACATCAGAAGAAATATCCCTAGAAAATTGTAAAAACCAGTGATCACACATTCAACATTGAAAGGATTAGTGAAGGAATAGTGATAAAGTTGACAAAAGATGGAATGGATATGCACATTGAAAAGTAAAATATTTTGTCTTCCATCCTTGTTGGTATATTTCCTTCCATTGACATCACATAGTTGTTCTAATATTGTTTGAGCCTCGATGGGAAGAACTTCTTCCACCTTAGGGTATTTTTTTTGTTTTGCCAATTTTTCACCTCCATGGGAATCATATTTTATTTTTCTTTTTCTCTCTTCACTCAACAATATAGAAAAACTGGTGGTAGTGTGATTCATGCAATTTAAAATTTTCAATTACATTGGATTCACTGCATGTTATCAATATAATTTTATCTGGATGTTTATTTTTCAAATATTTTAGAACTTTTTCTCTCATTTTTTATCTCCTTTTATTCTCGGTAGTAAGATTCAAATGTCTCTGTTATGATTTTTGCCTCAATAGATCCAAGTTAACCATACATCCCCTGATTGTACTTTATTAGCTAGTACTGATAGTTCTTCATTGGTCATTCTATAGTATCCCTGAATGAATTGGTTGTGAATCTTGCCAATGAATTTGGTTGAAAGTTAACTTGATTATCCTTAAAAGGTGAAAAAACAAGGCCACTTGATCTAAACAATTAAAAGGTTGTTGTCCATTTAGTCCATATATCATCAGGAAACAATAGAAAATTCCATTTATCATATAGACTCTCTGGTTTTTACACAATGAAAATTGAAAGGCATTGATTCTCAAAGCTCTACATTCAAAGGACAAACATATTTTTATCTTTATATATCAAAGTAAATGTTAATAACCAATGTAATAAAATTAAAATCCATTACCCTCCACTCATTTGTCTTTTTTTTGTCACTCGGGCCATTGAGGACATCCTAGTGATTCGCTAAATGATAGTTTTTGTACAAAAAATCAATAAAATTGGTTTCTATCCAAGTTTTGTTTACTTCATTATGTTGTTTGCAAATATTAGCAATGGCTTTGGTAGATGATTTTGTAGACAGAATACGATCCTTTCAAAATTGTAGCCTCAAATGTAAAGACTTGTAAGTCTATGAGCCCAAAATATTTTTTTGCGCACATATTATATGTTGGCCATCAAGTATATAAAATTACACATCATCCCTTTTCAGGTATTTTAGATCATTAAGTTTTGTAATATTCTTCATAGAATGTAAGAAGGGAAGAAGAATTATGTCCCTATATGTAGGAATAACATTTATCAACATGGAGTGGACAAGAAGGTCAAAATTCTCATCATCTAGAGGATGATACTGATATTCTGGAGGTGCTACATGACACCTTGAAACATCAATTGAAAATACTTCACCATTGAACAAAAACAAATCAAATTGTTGAATAGTTGAAGATTTTATTTTCTCGAATATAGTGGTTTCTTTCTTCAACAATGTAGTTGATTTAGTATTCTTTTTTAACCCAAGAAACTTTGATTTAGATGGGTCAATCTCTAATTTAGAAAATATGTTTGCCTCAACATAATAAATAGCTTGGCATGTTTTGGAGGTGAAATAAAACCTTTTCTATTCAAATGATGACAAAATAAGAGGTTTTTTCATTTCTATACAATTTTCTAAATATTGTAAACATTCCATTATGAATTTATTCTACATTTGAACAACAATGGTATTGTTAGATTCTATAAACATCCCCAAATTCCAACCATATTGTGAATAAATATGTTTGGTTTCTCTATTGAGGCTTGCATTTCTCATTTCTTGAATAAAGAAACTTCCAACTCCATATCAGAATAAGACACTTATTTTTTCAAGTCAATGCATTGACCTAAACATGTAGTGTCCCGAATCAATAACTTCTTGAGGATAGAACCATATCCGAATTCCTCTTGATTTTCATCTATAAAAAAAAACAACCACATGTTGATGTGGTAGTTTTTAGGGGAATGGATTTCAACAAACCATTCCTCATCTCTTTTCTTCCAACATCAGCACCTTTGATGAATGGAATTATCGAGAATGAAGTGTGAATAATGGAAGACATTTTACCTGTAATTGGAGTAGAATACATTAATAATTAGTTCATATATGAAGTATAAAATGTTTTTTTCGCATTGTCTGATAAGGAATATAAGTATTATCCTAGCGGTCACCAACCTCTAGAGTTCCTTACTTTGTATCATTGAGAGAGTAATTAACTTAATGGTTAGCGATACCGATAGGCTTTGAATAGACATGATATCTAACATTGGTACAAATTATAGTAATTCATCTTTTGTGGATCAAATCAATAATAATGAACTTATCCAAAAGTGTTCTAGCCAATTATCACACATTGAAAGGATCAACATTCATTTGCACCTTTTGAAAGGATTATCCTTGAGTTTGAAAACCTATAACATTCCATAGATGGCATGACAAAATGTAAGAAAATATAGATCTTAGTGGCAGATAGGATTCTAGTCGACATATAAATGGAAAACTTAAAAACATTCCTAATGGTTAATTTTCTCACGTTGATTATTTGGTAAGATTAAAAATCAATACTAATGGAATATATATCAATTTTTTCAATCTATTAATAATGCATTGAGAGAAGAACATTCATTTGCACCTAATGAAAGAATTATAATTGAGTTTCCTAATATTCATTACATTAAGAAAGGAATCCAAGAAAATATAGAGGGTAGCAGCCGCTAGGATTCTTATTGTCGACAAATAAATGGACAACATATAACATGTGTAGTTGTTTATTAACACCTATTGCAAGAAATAGATTAGTAGCCACTAATACCTAAGGATTCTTATTTAAAATCAGGCATTGGAATATATTTTGCATAACACATAATTCACATCAATTTGTATCAAAAAAATTATTAGCGACTACTAAGTGCCATTACTTATTAAAAGGAATGGCTTTTTGTAGAGGCTATGCTCAACATTTTCTTATTTTGAAAATAGCGATACAATAACAAATCATGGTATAACTTAGTAGCCATTAGGTCCTCTCATTAGCTCTAGTAATTGTAAAAACTATATGTACATCTTTAGATCGCTAGTGTTTTTCATTGATTATAATTATATCATATTGGTTGGACTATCCCTGGTGGAGCCAAGTGTTGCACTACATACCCTTAAGAGGGATCAAGCCTTATGTAGTTATCATAAGATATATTGTGCATAACACATAATTCACATCAATTTGTATCAAATAAAATGTATAGCGACCACTAAGCTCCATTACTTATAAAATGAGTGGCTTTGAGTGGCTTTGTACGCTACGCTAAACAATTTCTTATTTTGAAAATAGTGATAAAATAACAAATCATGGTCTACCTTAGCAGTTGTTAGGCTCCTACCATTACCTTTTTCATTATAAAAACTATTTGTACTATGTTTTTCTTTTATTATAATTATATCATATTTTTTGGACTATCCCTGATAGAGCAAGTGTTGTACTACATACCCTCGAGAAGGATCAAGCCTTATATAGTTCTCATCAAATATATTGTTTTGTAACACATAATTCACATCGGTTTGCATCAAAGAAAATGATTAGTGACCGTTAATCTCCATTAATTATTGAAAGGAATGGCATAGCGCCCGATAGGCTCAACAATTTCTTATTTTGAAAATAGTGATCAAATAAGAAACAACAATAATAGATCTTAGCGTCTACTAGGATTCTCCTCAACTATCTAGTAATTATAATTGATTCGGACAACATGTAATGTTCCGTACATTTCTGGAAAGTAATCCTAGAAAATATAGAGGCTATCGGTTGTTAGGATTCCCGTCGACAAATAAATAGACAACGTAAAATATGCATAGTTGTTCATTAACACATATTGAAAGGAATAGCTTAACGAGTACTAAGAATTAACACTTTATTAATTTAAATCTAGTGTTTAAATAACAAAGCATAGCCATGGAGCTTAGTGGTCGCTAAGTTTTTTCCGTATATAAG
Organism: Taxus wallichiana var. yunnanensis; assembly: GCA_018340775.1. Classification (NCBI taxonomy): domain Eukaryota; kingdom Viridiplantae; phylum Streptophyta; class Pinopsida; order Cupressales; family Taxaceae; genus Taxus; species Taxus wallichiana. Next base: position 166,068,682 of record CM031236.1, read on the forward strand.
TCGATGTGAAATATGTGTGAAGAAAAGTTATGTTTTAGGGTTACTAATGTAAAATGTAAATAACACCAAAATATTGACAAACAAAAGAGATATTAGAAATTTCATGCCACATGTCATCATTTTAGTGGGTATTATTTACATAATAATATTGTGGATTTATTTAGGTTTAAATATTTTATAGGCATTTCTTTAAATATAAATTTCTTAATAAATGTGTCAATTATATTGTTTCTAACTATCTGGTTCAAACTTTCCACATGGCACATTTTAATTGAAGAATTATATTAAATTAGCGCACACTATATCTAACAATCTTGATATCGATTTTGATAATAAAAATAAAAATAAATGTGTGTATATTATTCTATTAAACTTTAAAACTATGTTTAGAATTTATTACTTTTGTTTTCTTATAATATGTTTTTTATTATGCTTATATCAATATATTTTATAGACAATAACAAGGTACGTTGTTTTGAAATTACGTTATTTTTTTATTTCAAAAAGAAATTCCAAAACCGTTTTCCTCCCTATACCACCTTTTCTTAATTAGGGAAAAAAATTCAAATTTCAAATTCCCCTGCATTTGAGAATCTTTGAAATTTAAATATCCCACACTTTTGCTTAATGAGGGGAAATTAAAATTTTCATATCCCGCACTTTTTATTTTTGAAATTTCTTTCATGGAATGTGACCAAAATTTATTAAATACATCGGAGAAATATTGATTAGGGTTTATGTTTTTTTGGCCTCGTAGAACCGTAGCTCTTGAAATTATAATACAATACTTGCGGGTTGTAAATTGCAGGTGAGTGCACGAATCTGGAAAAACAATCAAGGGAAAAATGAGGTAATGATTACAATCTCATTTACACAAAGAAACACACAAAGGACGTACACAAAGGAGGCAAGTAAAAGAGGTTGTGGATAGAATCGTGTAGATAGTTTGTTTGAGATAATAGATGGAGGTTTCACAGACATCATTAAGCACAAAATAATTTCAAATTTTACTAAATAAAGTATTTATCAAAAGGATCTATTATAGTATATGTGTACCTTTTATATTGTGGGATCTTTCGGTCGCCTCTACCTTTCCCTACCGAATCAAACTTCGCTACCTTTGCAATTCTTTTTTATCGCCTTGTCAAAAAGATTGTTCTTCCGAAAACACAATTTTTGTTTTGTCTTAACAAAAGAAAATGTAATCCCTTCCAGATCTTGTATTATTCTTTGTTAAACGTGTTCCCTTCTCATCCCTTTTATGTCACTCTATGGATAATGTTTTTGGATTTTTCGTTTCTCATTCTCGTAATTATTTTTCCCGACAATGATTACATGTCTTCCCAATTACAAAACAAGCGTCGTGTAGTCACATTTTTATAATCTTAATGGTTTTGAGACCCAATGTATTGGTTAGGTATTCCTTTTGACTACCTTTAATGTTTTTTTATCAAGATGATACAAACAAATGTGGCTAATTATTTACATTGTTTATATGGTTACCACATTGACATTTTGGGAAGATTTTTAAGTTAACAAATTGTTTTGAAACTATAGAACCATATTAAGAATTCAATTGTATGATAAATATTTTTAATTATATACATTTTCCCATGTAGAAATAGTCAAATGTAATGTTTTCTAAGTTCATTTTTATACAATAGAAGGTGAATATATCATATATACGCGTAAATATTGTTATATATAAATTTTAATCGCTATATTTTTAAATATATATATCCTTTTGCACCTACTAGGCTATGTCAAAAAATCACATAGCTTTGTGGCTGCCACAATATAATTATTTATTTCTAGTGCCACTTTACGAAACCAAATATTTATTTATAATTAAATGTGAAACCAGAGAATAATAGATTTCATATAAAACATAATTTTTAATATGCTACATATTATTGGTGAGAGATAGAGTCTTGTTAAATATATTAATACACGATTGTACATGTATATGTATGTATCTATATGTAAACTCCAAATTTATTCATTATTGTTTATAACTTTTCAATTTGATTACTCCTATCGGAATATACTCAATCATGAAAAAAGTTGTCTAGCCTAGTGGCCGTTGGGCTATAATTCTTCTTTGGAGAAAACATCTGTGTAGCTTAGCGGTGTGCAACTTCGGTTGCGTGTTTTCCTATAAGCAAATATATTGTTATTTGGGCCTAGCGATCGCTAGTTTATTTTTCTCTTGTTTTATACGCAAAGATTAACAATTTATATTTATAACACCACTTCATTATAAACATGATATAATTACCTTTAAGAATTGTAGACAAAAAGTGGTGTTAGTTGTAAATACAAACTAAGAACTAAACCAAACTAGTTCCTAATCTAACACACCTATTATCTACCTCTGATTGAGCTAGATAAAAGGGAGAAAGAGTGTTATACTTACACTTACCTACAAGCTCCAATGCTCTTCCCTTGTTTCTTTGGATGTGCTCAAGATAGTTGTTATATTGCTTCAAATTTGTGGGATGAGTTGGACAAGCACCTCCCCTTGTTGAATGATGATTTTTCTTGATGGAATGCTTGATGATTGAGAGCTTGCTTAGAAGTATTTTGGAAGCATATACTTGCAATTTCATAATATGATTGCCATGGAGGGTGGCACTTCTATTTATAGTTAGAGGAAGGAGGAATGGAGGGTTGAGATCTTGCCATGTAGATGGTAGATCAATGGTGGAGAATTGGTGAGAAGGAGAAAGATCTAGAATTGGAGAATTATAGAAATTAGAAAAAGCCTCCATTAAATTTTGAGGGAGGGAAATATATTTAAATTTTTAAATATGGAAGAGGGAAAATTAGAGAGGCTTCTAGAAATAGAAGCCTCTAGATTTGGAGGATTAGTTAGCTTAGGATTAGGTGAGATTAAATGTGATTATTGGAGTGATTAGATGGAGAAGCTAGGTATAGGGTAGGTGTAGGGTAGGTGGGTAGGTGAGTAGGAATTTTTAATTCTTAGAAATTGATAATATGGATTAGTTAATGGGATAATGAAATATTAATGATGTATTAATATGATTAAGGATGAGATGGGATTATTGGGTGAATAATGAGAATAATTGAAGTATGATAATAGGGATAATAATAATTAATCTCACGATTAATTATTATATGGTTAGTGATGGGGGGATTAATAATGTATAATGAGTATGTTATTTGCTAAATGAGCATGTTGACATTTTACATGTCTATATTTTCCCCTCTTTGAATGGTTATTGTGTAGCAATGATCATTCAAAGAAAGAGAGATGATGAGATAGATAGTGAGGGTGATGCCCCCTCGAGGGGTCGGGTGAAGAGGAAACGAGTCGAGTGACTGCTTGAAAAGATGAAAGGCCTAAGGTAGCTGGATGAGTGAAGTTTAGAGGATGAGAATATTTGAAGATGTAGAGATTAAGAGTGAGAGAGTAAGAATATGGGAGGATTCAAAGGATTAGAAGATGGGAGGGATTAGAATAGAGGAATACGAGTGGGAGATTAGAAGATTAGGAGGTGTTATATTTTGGGGTATAGGATGCCCCAATTAGGGGGTTAGGGTTGGATGAGTTACGATTATATGACATGCCCTAGTCAAGGATTGTAAGTTGATAATAGGATGATGGAGTGGATGGTCTGAGATGTTATGGATGAGAGGGATCAATTTTGGATGATAAGAGAGTTGATGAAGTGATGAGAAATAATTTTGGATTGATTGATAAGAGGGTATTGGAAGATGCCCCAGCCGATGGGTGAGAATGGTAGTTGTGGGCCTTGGATTTGATTGATGAAGTATTGATTGGATAAGGGGATAAGAAGATTGGATAGTTAGTTGAGTGATGAATAGGATGGGACTTAAAATATGATGATAGAAGGGGGTGTGCTTTCATAAAGTACCCACTATGATCATCATTAGCAATGTGATTAATGTGGCATAGAGCAAGATGCACCAGGGTATAAAAACTGTGGTGACTAAATTATCAAATGCCCTTGTCCTCATGTCATTGGAAAAATTAATATTATGATGGTCCTCATATCATTAGACTAAAAAAAGTGGCCTCATATCATCGGTTGTGCAAAAGAAAAAGAATCAAAAGGGGCCTCATATCATCGGCCAAAATGTAAATACGAATAAGCAACAAACATTCAAAAAAAAACACACACTACATTTATATTTATGGATTTTTAAATTGTGGATGGTGTGTTTATTGGAATTTTATAAGTTTGTGATTGTTATGATTTTTATAATTTTTTGGATTTTTTTTTGGATTTTTTTTTTTTTTTGGATTTTTGGATTTTTATAATTTTGTGACTTTTTATAATTTTTTGATTTTTTTATAATTTTTGGATTTTTTTGGATTTGTTATATTTTTTGGGGGATTTTTTTATAATTTTTTTATTTTTTGGATTTTTTATTTGTTTGGATTGTTTTATAATGTTTTTATAGAAGGGAGATTTGGTTAGGGTAAGAAGAAAGCGAGAGGAAAAAGACAAAGCAATGGGGTGGGAGAACGAGCTCTTGGAAGTTTCTAGTATCGCAGTGGGTATAAAAGTGCTTCGAGGACCACAAGACGAGTCATTTTCACTACGCATATTAGAGATTAAGAACCTTTGAGAGACCATAATGGCCTACATGAGGATTATTGATCAATGAGCGGTCGAGTGATGACATACCGGTGATCTAGTAGCCAGATGAACCTAGGGTAGGTACCTTGTGAATTTTTATTGTTTGCATTTTTTCATGTTTTTGAGAATTTTTAAATTTTTAGGGTAATCTTAGGCGCTAGGGGGTATGAATCAACACCTATGTGCATGAATTGGCGCATATGCACCAGAAATGGTGCCTATGTGCCAATCCTAGTGCCTATACATCGCTTGGGAGGGTAATATAAGTTTTGGCGCCTATGCGGTGAGGGTGGTTTGTGTTTTCGCACCTATGCATCGAGGGCGGGGTATGGATTGGCACCTTTGCACCCTGGATTGGCTCCTATGTGGGAGCTTTGGTGCCTATGTCAAAAATAGTAGCACTTATGCCAAAGGGGGGTAGAAAGGAAACATAATGGCACTTATGTACCAGGCGAGGAAAGGGAAATGGAACTTATGTTTTAAAATGGTGCCTTTGTTCTGAAATGACACCTTTATTATCGAAATGGTGCATTTTTCATAAAGTGGTGCCTATGCTTATGAAGTGAAGTCTATACCATAGTGTTGGGAGTTATGGTTTTTGAGGGGTGGATTGGTGAAAATAGGCATTAATAAGATGGGTAATGATGGGTGGGGCTAATATATGTTGTTTGATGTGTGCAGGTTATTTTAGGTGTCGTATAACTTAGGCATCGGCATTCGGCCGCCTTGAGGAATTTATTAGGGGGTTTTGATGAGGAGGTGGAGGAGGATGAGGCTTCATTATTGCACATGCTAGGATTATTACATGTAGTGAGGATGCCATTTATGCAAGAGATCGAGGCTTATTTATGGTGGCTTTGGTAGAGCGGTGACACTCGAGACAAGTACTTTTTGGCTACCTATGGGAGAGATGACGGTGACATTAGAAGATGTCTACCGTATATATTGGTTTCCCATGGAGGTGGATCGATGGTATGGCATAGGAGAGGCTTGGAGCACGATTGAGGGCTGCAGCAGATATGGAGGATACACCCCGCCGAGGGTTACTAATAGATTTAGGCATTTATTTCAAATAGTGATACATGGAGTGGCTACCGATGTTACTATCCTCCTTGATCAATTGTATTTTATTGTCGGATGGTGGAGGTCGGTATTTCAAGTATTGGATTTTAGATGTGGTGTATCTATTTATGTGGCATTAGGAGACAATGTTTACGTGGGCTTGTGTGGTATTGGCATGTTTATACCACGACTTACACGGGGTAGCCTACTAGGGAGGTAGCAGTATGGGAGCAAGCATCCTTTTACATATTTAGAGCTATGACCATATAGTAGTGGTAGTAGATCGATTGGCATTTGGAAGCAACGTCGGGTTGGGTATCCTTCAATATATGAGTGGTATATGTATGGGCATGAGGGAGCATTTAGGGAGATGGTGGTATAGGCACAAGATTGATAAGTCAGTAGGAGAGGATATTACATGGCAAACCATACTGGTAGTATGAGTCATGGGAGGGAGACCAAGTGTAGCTATGTAAAATCCAGAGGTCATATTATTTGATGGGGGACCAACCATTCATGATAGGCTAGTATCATCCAAATCACGTGTTGTGATGGTTTGAACCATGTCAAGAAATTCTATATAGGTCGTCATGTGTTCGTATGTATTGCATGGGATTCCGAGGAGTGGGGTGTCGTGATTCCCAGTAGATGTGGCCGGGACCAACTTTGATGATTTACAGGTAATCCCATGGGCACCTTTACTAGAGGTGGTAGATCTTGGTATAATATAGGGATATGATGAGTGGTGGTGGGGGATCAAGCTACAAATTGACACTACCGCTAGGAAGAATGAGATTTGTGCATGGGTGTTGATAGGTATATAGGGGGGATGTCACAGGGGCAAGTAGTATTGGTACAATGACCCGGGGGCCAGAGGTAGAGAGGAGTTATAGTGGGCACCACCTATTATTATATAAGGTGGTCCTCCATTCCAGTATTTAGTGGCTCATTCACTCGTACAAGATACACCAATGTAGATTCTAGATAGGCATGAGGTGGATGTGATGGATGTGGATGATATTATGGAGCCATTACAAACAGTTATGCCACCACAAGTGGATATAACAGGACCATCTAGGACGGGTGTTACGATATAGGGGTCTCAAGGTCATAGAAGTGCATCGAGGGTTATGCTAATACAAGTGCCAAGTTACTGAGTGCTCCTGGATTGATGTGTAAGAGACAGAGGCTCATGCATGGGCATGGATATAGCAGGTCGATCGAGAGGTGTATATCACTTGAGAGAGATATGATTTTGAGGTGATGTTCTATATGTTTGATAGGTTGGGAGGTAAAGTGAAGGGATGTAGATATTGCTCACTCATAAGGGGAGTTGACTCAGATACAATAGGTAGTCAATTAGTTGAGACAAGAGAGAGATCGAGCATTACGACATCGAGATAGGTATCACCATCAACATTATACTTACAAAGATATATATGGACCATTGAATGTAGCGGTAGAGGTGAGCGAGTCACGCGGTGCTTCACAGGGAAGTATGACCGATGGCACCCCTAGTACTTCTCAAGGAGCGGGGACGGATGACATCCCCACGACATAAAGTGTCATCAGATCGGTATCAAGTCATGGTGGAGGAGATGTGGTATTATGATGGCATTGTGGCCCATCACTTTCGAGGTGTGGCCTTATGAAGAGTACCTAACGACAGAGATATTGGCACATTTGATGGCCTCGCGAGTACGGCTAGTGTGTTTACATTCATGCTAGATGGGGAAAGTGATGATAATGGTAGCTCGGTGTAATGATGAGCATCATATGTGGTTGATGGAGGATATTATGTTTGTATTGCATCATATGTATTTTATCATACATTTGATGATGACAGGATGGTCACATTTTTGATGTATATGTATTGATGATACATGATGTATTATTTATTTTTTGATGAGGTATTTGATGATCATGATGAGTTATGATGATGTAGTATTTTGTTATTTTGTATTGATGATAGTGATGATGATTTTGATGATATTGATGATGACATGAGTTAATGTTGTTATTAGTGATGATCATGATGAGACATATATATTTTGGTGGTGATGATGTGTGATGTTTGATATATTATATGGGTTTGACATGATGGCATGTTTATAATTATTGTGTATGATGTTATTTATGATGATGAATTTTTGATGACATGATATTATTTTATTTTGTGTTTGATGATATATGATGATGGTACATGGTGATGATGTCATAGATGATATGATGATTTACTTTTTTATGTTGTTATGATAATGATGGTATTATTTGTGGTTTTTATGATGATGGTGGTGTATATTACTTTGTTTTATCACTTACATGTGTGATGGTTGATACATTAGAGGAATTAGTATAGATGATGTGATGGCATTTTGATGATAATTTATTTTCGATGTATGGATGACGTGGTTGATGATTTTTATGATGAGGTATTGATGATGTTGTTAGTGATATGTGTTATGATGGATAGTTATTGTTGTAGACATAGGTTGATGTGTTGGGTGTGATTTATTTTGAGTGGTATGAGGTGATTAGATAATGATATGATGGGATATGGATATGATGATTATGATGATGTTTTTTAGATTGTTAGGTATTATAGATGATTAGATGTGATAATGTTTATTTATGATGATGGTTTGTTTTCGATGTTTAGATGGATGGATGGCATGGTTTACTATGAGATGGATTATTGTGTATAGTAGTTTTGTGGTATTTTATTTATTTATGTGGATAATGTGATGATTTATTTACATATGGTAAATGTGATGGATTTATTAAAGAAAAGTTTGAAATGGAACTTAAATGTGTAAACATATTTGCAACATAATTGTTACGTGAAATGAGGCGGGATAGAAAGAGAAGGGGAAAGTAACTACAAAGGGAAATGACTGGCGATAGCAGGTGGATGAGGGAGATGGAGAGAAATGAAGGCCTCAAGATCTTACAAGGGTTACATTTCTCAAAGCATTTAATGTAGATTTTGCTTATTGTTGCATTTACCCAAAATGTGACCATATACAACGTGACCATAGCTATGATCATAATAGTGTTCCTAGTCATGATAGATTTTTGCTTCATCATGAGGATCATAAGAAGTTTGGATTTGGGAGTTTAGGATGTGGATAGGGATGAAAATATGAGTAGGAATGAAGGGGTGTGCCCCTATTGTGTTGATTGCGTTTATAGGGCATACAATCAACGGAGGACTGTGGTGATCATGCAATCAGCGGAGGACTGTGGTGATCATACAATCAGCGAAGGACTGTGGATAGTCGTCAGGGATCAGCAAAAAGGACTTTCTCCGAAGCTATGACTCGTGCGGCCCAAACCCGAGGGCGACTATCTAGAGTCGGCTAGCACTAGTGGACATAAGATTTAGTTTACCATAGCATTGGGAACCGATTTTCACCATGGTACTTTCCTAAGGTGCCACCAAGTGGTTTTCACCATTGGACGAATTATTTTTATTTTTATAGATTTTTATTTTATTTTTATTTTGATTGGTGGGCACTTAGGCATAGAAGCGCTTGAGATGCATGATGTTCATAGGCTCATCTAACTCATACCCATCTTGAGTAAAGAAGCTTATAAGAACCTGAGCCAAACTTGACAATGACAACGTAAGGTCTAAGCCAATTTGGTTTGAACTTTCCTTTCTTTTCACGATCAACATTAACATTACGCTGGTTTTCCTTAAAAACTAGGTCACCAACTTCAAACTCACGGCTTTTTTATGCGCTTTTGTAGTGTTTGCAGAGGCAATTTTTATAAGCTTTGAGGTTTTCTAGGCGTGAAGGCGTTTCTCATCTAGCAGCTTGAGTTCTTGTAGGTGATGTACTTGATAGTCCTCATCGTCAATGAGGTGTTAGAGGAAACACATAGGAAATGGATCTCGATCTCAAAAGGAAGAATTACTTCAGTGTCAAAGATGAGAGAGTATGGATTGGGGCTAGTGGGGGTACAGATGGATATGTGATAGGCCCATAAGGCAAGGTATATTTGTCTATGTCAATCTCATTCGCTTTATTGACAATTTTACCAAGGATGCACTTTAGCGTTTTATTGGATGCTTTAAATTGAGAATTTCCTTGTGGGTAATATGGGGTGGAGAATTTGAGATTGATGTGGAAATGGTCACAAAGCTCATAGACTTCTCGATTTTAAAGGATTTTCCATTTTTCGTGATGAGAGCAGATGGAATACCATAATGGTAAATGATGTGATTAAGGATGAACTTGGATATTTGTTTTTTGGTAACATAGGTAAGTGGGATGGCTTTGACCCATTTAGTGAAGTATTATGTGGCAAGTAATGATAAATTTGTGACCGTCAGATGAAGTGGGATTTAGCTTTCCCATGAGATCAAGACCCCAAGTGGAAAAAGGCCATGGAGTAGTAATAGGTTGCAAAACTTGGGATGGCGCATGGATAAGGTCGGCATGTTTCTGACGTGGGACGCATTTGTAGACGTAAAAACATGCATTGCATTGGTATCCAATAATAGCAAAATTGGAATCCAATAATAGCAATATTAGAATCCAATAATAGCGAAATTGGAATCTAATAATAGAGAAATTGGAACTCCAATGAGTCCACTAATGACAATATTGGAATCCAATATTACTACTAATGGCATCCAATAATAGTAATAATGAAATCCAGTATAAACAAAAATGGAATCCAATATACACAAAAAAAAGTGATAGATTTCTACAAAACTTGTAATCTTCGGAGTCTAGATTCACCTGGAATATGTCCTAATTAATTGAAATAATCGTTATTTCATGTTATTGGAGGGATTTTTAACTCCCCTATTTTGTACATGCCAAAGTGTACTAAGAGAAGACTCAAAAATAGCAACTAAGCCATACTTGATGAGATCTCTTCCTCTTGCTTGAGAAATCCTTAAGCGTGTGTGGTCTATGTTTGGCTCATTAAAGGAAGTACCTACAATCCAAAGCACATCCAAATATAAAAGGGAGGTTTGCATTTAATGTTAGATTCATGTTTTATGCAAGTTAATTAGCTTTCCTTTTGCTTTATCATGATGTATTAGCTTAAATTTAACTAAGTTAGGATCTACTTGGTGTTAGGTTCTTTCAATTAGCTTAGTTCAAAATTTTACGATGCATACAAATACAATACTATGGTTTTTTATTGAGACCCTATAATGTCATTGTGTTTCTTATCTCTGTATGTTTCAAGATATTATGTATCTTATTTCTCATTTGTACACAAAGTATTTTGTTGAAATTAGGTAGAGAAAAGAGTCATATGTTCCCGCATTTTCTCACTCTCAAAGGTGCATTACCCCATTTGATTTTGTTTCTCTCTCCGCTTTTCCCTTACAAGTTCTTATCTTAGCATTAAGAGTAGTTTAGAAAATAAATGAAACTATCTCTAGATTTTTTTACAATAACATTCCCAAAATTGGTAAGATATCACTTTATTGCGTTTGAAATTTGTGTGCAATAAAATCCATGACGTTTTCAAGCATCAAAAACACCTATGACAATATAGTTTGTCATCATATTTTATGATTTGTGGCCTATATGTATTGATGAAAGTGGGTAGAGGTAACTCTATGAGATTACACTCACGGAGTTTCGCAATATCTTATATGGAGGTTCTAAAAAATAGGTCCATTACCTTTTTGGAGCTAAATTAGGACCATGTGTTGAGTTGTTGTAAAACATTGATAATTTTTCATCGGCTTTTATTTATTGTCATATGGTTTGCCTTTGTAGAATGTAGGTGTATTACCACCTACAACTTGGCTTCACTAGATGTAGGTGTATTACCACCATATTTTAGCATGTTGGATACAAGGAGATTCTTCTCATAGATTTAAACCATCTAGCACAAGTTTTCAAAGGATGTGAAGGTAGTGAACATAATATTTTTCCTAAGTTGAGGGATAAGGATAACAATGAATGCTTCTCGTTATTCATTCACCCTCATCGATGTGCGTAGGACCTTGAGAGAGCATGGTCTTGTATTACATAACACATCTATGACCTTACCTTTGAATTGTTGCTTGACTTCGGGAATTTGAGCAAAGGAAAGGAATTTACCAATGTTAAGTGAGAAAGCTGAGAAGAAACTATCACTTAAAGTTTGGAATGAATGTACTAGACCTTAAGGAAGGGTATATAATCAATCTACCTCATATTATTTGAGACTGTGGAGAAATCTTAGCTAATAAGATACTAATGTTACCTTCATAGTCCATACATGAAGCCATAAGAGGCACGTAGATGCATTTATGGATTAACCTTGCCATCGTAGAAGGATAACTTGGGTGGAGTAAACCTAGGTGGTAATGGATAACTAAGGACCTTACAGACTAATAGATTGTCAAGTAACCTTATAGAGCCCATAGTGACTTGTGATTTGACTCATGTAAACGGATTATTTGAGATTACATGTCTTATAGTTGTTATATATATGCATTAAGAAGAGGATTTTGAATTACATGTGTAGTGTTAGGTGATATAATGGAAGACATATATTATGTAGGGATATGCATGGTAATCTAGGGAGCCATGAGTGATACCCCCATATTAGGAACACTAAATGTGGGAAAAGCTTTAGTAAACACTTGTGTATTAGATCTTGTAGGGGAAGGAGAGCCTCTAAAAGGTGTATTCATATCATTTTAAGGTTCAACACTAATTTCCCTATCTTGGTCTTGTCCTAAGTGCTTCTTGTTTACTAAAGAACATAAAGTAATTCAAGGATCTTATAAAGATTTATCAATATACATTGTTTTATCTCTTTTATCATTTCCTCTTGGCATGAGAGATATGAATGGGATAATCTATGGAGGAAGAGGAGTTAATCGCCATGTAGAATGTAAAATACACAATCCAATAAAGGTTTTGTATGCCTAGAATTGGATTACTGCAATATGTGTTAGTCGCATTTATGAAAATATCCAAATCAATGCTACTAAATATATGGGATTACACTGTCATTGAAAAGAGAAGGACAATTATAGGTTATTTCAATGAATAAAGTGGGTAAAATTCTTGATTTGAATATATAACCTGCATACAAATACACTTAGAAAAATGTTAGTAATTTTTGGTGGTTAAGGGACCTACCTTGGTCAGATCCCTAAGCATTTAATGAGATAAAAAAACATTTTTCATACAAAAAAATGACAAAACAATGCATAAAAATGAATGATAAACCGAATCAGTACAAACCAATTGTGGTTGTGATTCATTAACAATTTCACAAATGTTTAGTGCTAGTTGCAGTGTGTGATCGACACTGCATTGAAATAATGCCAAAATAGTGTTATCATGAGTTGCACTAGTCTTTTATGATCCACCTTCGCCTCTCCAAAACCCGCAATACCATAATATGCGATCAAGGAAGCTAAAAATGAAGTATGGGCTCAAATGCACAAGGAGTCAAGGGTTTAAAATGATGGGGGTGAGTAGTGTTTTATAGTTTTGAGTGCATAGAAGATTGTGACACATATGGATGCAATGTGCATAAATGGGTGAGATGATAAGGGTCCACATTGCATTGCACATGCAAATGGGTAGGTAGGATGGAAAAAATTAAATGTGAGTGGGTGAGGGTTAGTAAATGAGTGATGAGGTGTCTTTTATCACCTTTTGGTGGGGTTTTATAGATTTTTAGTTGCTTTTGTGGGATTATTTGGATTTTTTGAGATTATTGTGTTTTATAATGTTTTTGGTATTTTGGAATATGATACCTTATGCACAAGGTGTGTTTTCTAGTGTTTACATGTTTTTCTTAATAGTTATGGTGTTGAACATCAAATCAAAATTATAAAACCCTAAGGGCAAGAAATGAATCTTGAGGTTAGTGTGTATGAATATATAAAGTGGGTTTCCCAAAATGTAATAACAATTTTTGGGGTCATTTTCTAATTTAGCTATTATTGTGTAAAAAGATAATTCAAAACAAAAATTGCATGAATCACTGTCATAAATAATGTAAGGATAATTATATAACTCAACAAATTTTTAAAAAAGTACAATAAAAGTATAATTAGGGTTAGGGATTTAGAAACATATTACCATTCTTTGGGTTTAGAATAGATGGCAATTATAAGAATATGGATAAGAAGGTTAAGTAGAGTGTAGGTTTGTCTCAAAAAAATTTGGGATCTAGAAATTTGTGCAATACATGTTCATTTGGAAGGGGAAAGATTGACCATTGTCAAGGATCAACAAATGTGTCATCTAGGGTTAGAATATGTGACTTGACTCTAACACTTGCTTTCATTTATACCTTTGGATTTGTTGCTTGTATATAGATCTTTGAGATGATGTTTGTATACTTGTATATGTCTTCTCCTCACTTATTTACCTAAAAAGGAATTAGTCATCATATGCACTAGAATGACATCGCCATACCCCACTAACGTGACGAGTGTTACACTACATATGAATAATCTAAAGAGGGATCAAACCATATGTACTTAAGTCTAATGATGACATGACATTTAGAAAAACTAGACAAGATAGAACCCTTTATTCCACCCTTAACACTTGGCAATTGATTCTTCACTTGATGTTGATGCATAGATATGTGATCTAAGGAAGTAAAATAGATGTATTCATATTTGAGTAACTTTGTTGTAGTGTGCCTTAAGGAAATGAGCTTAAATGAATTGGCTTAATGACCTTCTTAGATTGCTTTTGATATGGGATCCCCTAGATGCCCTTGACGAGTAAGGGTGTGTATGTTTACATAGATGACTTACGTGTATGATTTCCCACTTAACTAGCCCTAAGCTTCCCAAGGTAACTTATGGATTTGAAAGGATGATTGTGACAACTTGTTAAGGGACATGTTTTTGGCCTTGGGACAAATTCATCGACCGAACTTGTCATGGGATCATGAACTCGTCTATGCTTAAGGTAGATACATATCTAAGATAAGAGATGGTTTATAGAGAGTTTACATATGTCTTTTCAATAATGTGCAACGATTATTAAAGTGTTAGGCCAGAGAAGTATCTAGACCTAGAGGACTCAAGGCGTGGGGACCGAGTATGAAGTTTCAAGTTCATCAGTAGAAGAATGGGATTATATCGGGATAAATGCTAAACTAATATTGACCAAGTGCCACATGAATAAATTTTGGGTACTACATAATCCTATCAAGAGATTACATAGATTATTCCTACGTATATTTTTCACAAAATTGTAGTTAATTCTTATTGACCTTAGTGGAAGGATTCAAAGTGTTGTGCCAAAATGGATCTCCGAGTGATATGATTTGTTATCACTATGCTTTCCCAAGGTTGAAAATATTAATGTTTGTCAGTCTCTTCACTCAATTGTTCATGTCCAGAGCCATTTTTTTCGGACAATCTAGAATGTTATTCTTGGGCCCAACTTAGCCCACTTTACATTGCGCTTACTTTATCGGGGTTTCCCCTTAGGTTGTCACTTTGTTCATTCGAGAGATCCTGACATGAATATCTATTTTAGGAACATGCATGGCCTTCATGCAACATACATTAGATAGTCTAGACATGAATCTATTATTTCTTCAAACCCTTTTAGGTCAAAGATTTTCATTTGGAAAAACATTCTTCGAGGGGATTGGCCCATGCTTCATGCATAATACACATAGATTTGGTAAAATTTTAGAGTGGAAACCCTTTTCTTTATTTGGAAATAAAGAAATTCAATCATATTTGTTAGCTTTGTTGTTGATTCTCGAATTTATACTTACAATTAAGCCACAATTGTTTGAAACGTGTTTATGTGAATCCAGGATAAAACCAACATGGGGGCTCTAGAGGTTGCCCACCATCATACTGTTGGATCATTAGGGAATGCACATTGCACCATTACTTATGTCTTGCCTTCTTCACCCTCTAAGGAGGGTATCTCGAGAGGAAGAGGTCATCGCCGAAGCCTCTCCAAGCACCATTCCCACTTCCAAGTTGGGTGGTCTCCTCCATATAACCTCTCTTTTCCATTGGCTAAACTCAATGGATAGGCTTCTTTGCCTTCATATAGTGACGAGTGGTCAACCTCACCTCACTATGACAAGTTTTTCCATCTGGGTTTGACAATTTCACCTTCTCAAACTATTTTGCAAAACCATCTAGAGGACATTAGAGAAGTGATTGAGGCAAATAACACGCCAATAGTAATTGATATCCCATACTTGAAAGGAAATACCTTTCGGATGGTGGTTGGTGTGTTGTTGTTTCTACACAACATGCCCTATTTTCCCTTCAAGAAATCGTGGAGCCTTAGGCCTTTCTCTTAAAGGTGGACTACTTGTGCTTTCCCTTTCTCATTTCTTTCGCGCAAGTTAACTTATTCTTTCCTTGGGCCCCTTCACACACTTCTTGGCCCCTTTTATTGTGAGCTATTCATTCATCACATGTGCCCAACATCCTTGACTCTCGCTTGGAGTTTGCATGTGATCCGGGCCTTTGTGTGAAACATTAAAGAGCTTTCTTGCAATTGTCTTGTGCAACATTCTCATCTTCCATGCAATATCCTATAACCTCCTTGCTTTTGGCATGTTATTCTCATCTTTTTGTACCTTGTTCATGACTTTCCTTCATGTCTTTCAAAGCATGACCTTCTACATCATCCCTAGTGTGCACACTTCATTCCACCCTATGCAATTCCACTACATAGTATATTCAGATCTACATACAATTACCTTTAGTTTGTGGCTTGCACATACCCTTGAGCAAAGTGTTCCACAACATTCCCTATGCCCGAAAATGATCCACAAAATCCTTGTAACATTGTGCCGATTTTCCATGTTCAACTAAGTCTCACACTTCATTTTGTGACCATATCATGAGTCATGCAACCTTCTAATGCTCTGTGGTGCCTTAACTTGTCATACACTACACACGATCCCAAACACCTCCTCACAAACTTTGCAATTCTTCATTGCAGCTTATAAAATTGAATGAAATATTACCCACTTGAGCAAACCTCACATATGGTTTCCTCAAGCTTTATGTTGTGCAAATAATATATATGCATGCACAATGCATTAAAGGTTATGTGCTTAGAGATTCTTCTAAGGAAGACAATGAGCATATTTAGGTGCACAATTATTTGTGCCACACAAATTATGGAATGCAAGCATGCACAAACATGTGCACAAAACAAAAAATGAAACACATACACTAGCCAAGTGCACACATTATGTGTGTAGCATGGTAATGTTTGAATGCATGGTTTACATTTGTAATATTAACTCTACACTTTTTCATGTGCTTCGTAGGAATTGAAGGCTCGGTTGTAGAAGTCCCAAAGGGTGCACAAGAGTTAGAAATCCCATTATGCAAATGAAGAATGAGGATGATTGCATATAAGTATAACCACGTCTTGCTCACACATAACCATCAAATCGAGCTAGCATGTTATCAATCACCCGGTCAGGCGTAACACACAAAAGATAAACATTACTTCATTGCTAAATGACAAAGCTCACCTTAAAAGTCAACAAAATATTTCGTTTATGACAAAACCTTGCCCATAACTATCATTCTTATTGGAGAATCAATCTTGTCCACGTTGTCAACAAAGGAAGTTGGGAGATCTCCTTGGACACTCCATGTGAGGAAGTAGGTGCCGTATGAATTTAATGAAGATTGACTTGTGCCTCAAGCTACCCTTGCACTTCATAAAGGATTGAATGTTGCCTTCTAGAATCAAAGATCAAATATCGTATTCTTTTATATTGCCTAAGGGGCATTCAATTTGATTTGATAGTTTAACTACCATGTATTCAATTTTTTAGATCTACATTGCGCGAGTTGGATGAGGCCATTTATTGTAACACTTGTAATTATGCCCAAGCAAGCTATGGTTTTCCTATAAATACCAGTTGAAAGACCTTGTTATGGTCGAGATCCTTGTAGAAAGAAGTTTTAAAACATTTTAATGCATTTGCCTTAGTTTTCTTGTTTCTACTATGTGTTTCATCCTGAAGTTTGATGTTTGTGTGCACTCTTTCCATCTAATTGGAGTATATCCAATTTGTTTATCAATTAATATATCATTTGAATATTGATTTTAGTCAATGCTTACTTCTTGCGCATCCAACAACATTGTGTCCCTCTTTTGACGAATTTCCTTAGACTCTTGCACCTGCTCATGTCTTGATCGAGCTAATGTTGGTTTAAGTGTGAATATGTGATCCAAAACTCAAGGGGTTTTGGGATTAAAGGAATGAATAAAAATTGTGCTAGATATAAATAGAAAAACTATCTTTGAGAAGAGATGTATAATGCTCAAAACTATCTCTGAAAAGATATGTATATTGCTCAAAAGATTGTGATTACAATAGCTATCTCTGCAAGGAGATGTGTGTCTTTCCTTGCAGTTACATCTACTTATATACTACTTTTAGAAATATGAAGAGACATCTAGAAGAATGTGGAAGGTCACCAATCTCGAGGGAGATGAGGTGATTCATCTTCCGTGAATTACATATGCAAAAATTTCGCGAATTTACTATTTTTAGACAACACTACGAAAATTGCAATTTGAGGCCTTTAGAAGTGGATTTTGGGGTCAAACTTTACTAAAAGTTGTACATGCTTTCACTATATTCTACATGTTCCAAGCTTTCTGACGCATTTTGAATGGAGTCAATTAGAGTTAGGGTGTAAAAGTTATGCCTCCTAGAAGTTGCCCCACTAGAATTGCCCCCAGAGTTGTCGTGCCAGATCAATATGGTTTAGGATCTATTTTCACCAATTGAAAGGGGGTCTCTCTCGTTGCATCGAATTCATTTCCTTTTCTCCCTACCCTTGTCTCTCTTACTCTTTTTTATAACCCCTATTAGATTAGAGTTAATTTAGGACTAAAGCTTGCAATCGATTTATTTTGCCAACCCTTTATGATTACGGGGATACTCGTTGTATAATATCCCACGTAAAGGAAATTGATGCGCACTATAAATGGATGACCCATTAGCCTCACACACAACCACACTAAACCTTTAGAGGTTGCATTCCTATGTTTTTCCATTGTCAGGCAACCCTCGCACTATCCCAATAGACTAAACCAAAACGAACCATAAAACGTCCTTCAAAAAACAAACACCCACCATCCACCTTGAGCTATTCCCAACAAAATCTTAGGACCACCAAGATCGATGAGAATAACCTTGGGAAGTGCAATTGCACACCGTTCAAGAGAGGTACTGCTTCACCGGTTGTGTTGGACCATACCTACTTTTTTTATTATTATGAGGAATCACTACATTTTACATTTTAAGCTCGGCCTCAAACCTCGAAAAACTTTAACCTGACGTGAGGAAGGGACCACCAGGTTCACAAATTTCTACCGCCTTCTGACATAACCGGAGCCTAGGTTTCATACCACCTTCATACAACTGGCACACACTCAGGGATGTTGGCCGGACTACTACTGCAAAGCATGTAGGATGCTCGGGCCTCGCCAATGGGGTTTGAACCTTGGACCTCCTCTTAGTAAACCCCGACCTTTGCCAATTAGTGAAGACCTCATTGACGACCATACCTACTACTTGTTTGGGCTCACGTGCCTCTCATTTTCTCATAGAGTCCAACATCTATGGGCAAAAGAGGAGTGAGGAGCTTTCGCAAAACACCATGATGCCCATGATAAGAATCCACCTCCGTTAGGTCTCCTTGCTATCGTTGCCTAGTGTTTTGTTGCTATCGTTGCTATTCGGATGCTTAATGTTGTTGTGACGTGTGCTTTCACGCAGCCTAATATTTTTTCCTCTTTTCGGATGATTGATTAGTCTGTAATATTTTTATATCCGTTAAAAATAAAAAAACAAAGCACATATACACGTTATCTCCTTGTTAAAATATTTATTTGTGCGGATAAAAACAAACAAAACACATATTGAGACAGGTCGCTTTTGGTCCTTTCCTGCTTATATTCTGACCCCATCAAAAACACGAAATCCAAAAGTCTTAAACAAGGAAAATAATGTCCTCCATATAATACCCACAAATTAAAGTGAAACTTCTGAGCTAAAAACAGGATAGACAATTCTGTGCCGTGTTTCTGTAACATTCATTTTCAGAGACTGACATTCTGGAGAATTGGATAGTCTTAAAATGAACGAGTCAAAGGTGGAAACAACTGCTCGAATTGCTCAATGGAGAATTGAGAACTTGGCTTCATCTTCTTATAGGAGGTCCGAACCCTTTAAGATGGGTTTCTGGAATTGGTAATTAGTTTTCTGTTTTTCTATTTGCCTTTTTTTTTTCTCTGTTTTTGCATAGATATTTCGGGTGAGGCAGTCGGCTGCCAATTTGAATCTGGGTCAATCTTTAATTAAACTTGGGTTATGTTTCAATGGTCATTTTTAAGGTCACAGCTTAGCCAGCATCTTATTTGTCAATTAAGATTCTCTTTGTGGAAACAAGGGAACCTTTTCTCTCTACGTCAATATATTCTGTTTAAATTTTGTATTCCATGAGCTGGGGTTACTAAATTTTGTATCACATGAGTTGGGGTTATTAAATTTTGTATTCCATGAATTGGGGTTACTAAATTTTGTATTCCATGAACTGGGGTTACTGGCCTTTGTTAATCCATGTACACTACACCATTGCAACCTGTGTTGTCAATCGACCTACGCTGGGCCACCACAACTTGTGTATTGTCAATACCTAGTAACCTACAGTATCCTACCACAACCTGTGTATTGTCGATACCTAGTAACCTACACTATCCTACCACAACCTTGGATCATGTCTGCTACATGTTGTCTTACTGCAGTGAGTGGATTTGAACCTGTGCCATGCTCTAACTAGTGTCCCTGATCGCAATTAGGGAAGTTTACTAGTGTCTGTCATTCCAATGAGGTAGATTTTAATCTTGGTCGTATCCTTAGTCCCGGCCCCTTAAACTGACAGTTTGTCGATTACAATTGCCATAGTGGTTAGTATTTTGAGTCACTGGGAGTCACCTCACTTGCAGCCTTGCAGGTGGTCATGGTACATATTAGGCTCTTGGGGATTGGAAGTAGTGGGTTCAATTTCCATGGAGTCAAGTTAAACTTATTTTTTGAATTTGGGGAATCGGTCTCTGCAGTTTACCCAGGTTTCTCAATTTTGTTTTATAATTGATTTGTTACTCAGGCACCTGTCTGTGGAGAAAAGTCGACATCTGTATGTTCGCCTGTTTCGGAGCCTAGCCGACATTCAAAGGAGCAGCCCCCAATTGCCACATTCGTGCTTCGAGTGTATAATGTTGCAGTCAATAGACGTCCTTGGACATCTCCGGGTGCGTGTATATAGCCTTGGAGCTTATCATATAAGTTGATTGTGATTAAAGTTGTCGGGCTTTCACAAATTGACTTGTTGGTAGAAGAAATTTTTGGAGTACACATGTCTAGAAGGGATTTCGGGAATACCCATGTCTTAACTTTTGATATTCCTGACACTTTGGGTTGTAACTTCTCAACCCATCATTACAGGCTGCAACCCAAAACATCACGAATACTAAAAATTGGAGACTGGTAATCTGGTGCACCAAGCTAAATGCTACTGTAATTCAACACATATCTTGAGCCATACTAATCTTATAACAGGATATACTGCAACACTGATACAATGTCATTAGAACAATCTTTCTCACGGTCTAGGAAAATGATACTTTGAAGGAACAATTAATATAGTTGTAGGTTCAAGATTGCGTTTTAAAAATGGTTTGTTACATATCCATTGTTTGGACTGGACTGTGATTTGTATGAGCAAAAGCTTAAGATATAAAAAGGTGCAGCCAGCCCCACTGTTCTATTGGGAGAATTTTGAAAATCATATAGTTTTTAGTCCGCAATGATTCAGTTAAGTTGAATTGTTTACTTGGTGAGTGCTTGGAAAAATTGAAAAAATCCTTGCAAATTAAAAAGTTAAAAAGAATATAATGTTCCAAAAACTATCTTTTGATTTGTAAAAGTTGGCAGATCCATTGCCCATGAAAACCACTACCCCAGCCAAATAGAGTGCAGGAAAATATAGAAGTATTTGCTTTTCTATTAACTACTGTAGCTTTTAAAACAAATTGGCGACCTTGAACAACTTCCACATAGCTATAAAGTCCTTGGACTAATGCTGGAAACAAATTAACAAGTTGACTGTAAGATCCCCAAGTGGATCTATATTGCCCTAAAAGGGTTTTATGAGAAACCCAACACTAAGTGCAAATGAATAAAAGATAACTCAGAATCTATTGTTGCAGAACTGTTTTTGAGTTGGGAAAAGAGATTGGAATTATGGTAAGAACCCACTCAACTAGCAATAAAAGGATGGTTTTCTTACTCCAATGTGATAAGAATATTTTAGCAAGCCCAGGAATGAACCCAAACTGATTTGATCCCTTCCCCAAATCTGATCCAAATTTTTAGTTTGAGTCGTTTGACATTTCGTCAAACACTTAGCATGCAATTGCTTCAGGTTAGATAACAACAATGACATGCAAAACATATTTTTTCTATGACCCAAATGAAATACAAGACCATGCAAAGAGCAGCTTGACTGCTGCAATAAATCTTCAAAATAGCGGCTAGGGTTTTGTTGGAAGACCCCCGCAAACATAACCAGCCATATACAAATAAAATACTGATTTTTAATAGCAAAATAAAAGCTGGAGAATACTCAGAAATCTGCCCTCTAAAGGGGACTGAAAATACACTTAAAACCCTCCTAGAAAATTCTGATATTAATTTCTTTTGAGCCCAAAATGACAGTACAAATGGATGGCACACAAATCAGATCTGAAAATACCTCTTAAACAGCGTAGAACATCCAAAAAGTGAGTCGCCCCACATTGACAAATATGCTAACTGCTGCTGCAATTTTATTCTTCAACCCACACTGCTGGAAATGACTGAAAATCAGATTAAATCAATGAGAAATCCTGAGTGGAAATCTCTCACAATACTCTTGGGGTTTTCGTCCACAAGAGATATAATCCTAAGGGGTTTCGTCCTTGGATTATTTGCATAAGCTCAGAGTTCACATGCAAGAGAAAATATCATATCAATAATCTGGAATGCCTCTACATAGGTTGACCTCTTCTTATATAGGAAATGAGACCCAAAGTGACCTTTGGACTTCCAATCAAAGTGACTTTTGGACTTCCAAATGAAAGTGACCTCTAGACTTCTAAATGGAAGTGACCTTTGGACTTCTAAATGGAAGTGACCTTTGGACTTTCCATGAAAGTGACCTTTGGACTTCCAAAAGGCATTTTCCATATGAGGAATACAAGACATAAATAATATGTTATCCTTCCTAACTTCATTATTCCTTTTTGGCCCAAGAATAAAATATGATAACCCCTTCACAATGATATTTGCCACTCGTATTGACCATAGGGATTATTATTTATTTTTATTAAGCTAAATAAATTAATATAAGTGCTTTTATAATTTTATTTTATTTTTTTATAACACTTTATAATAATTTATTGTGACTTAAGTCACTCTTATATTTTTTTCTTTTGGTCGTCAAAGTTGACAAAATAGGCCAAAGGTCTTCGATTGGGAAAAGGGGACATTACATTAACAAGCTAACAATCGCTACAAGCAAAGATACCATGCCCGTAGGCATATTAAAACTTCCCATATCCAAAATTAGGCACGCATCGAAAAATAGTTTTAAGATTTTTGCATAATATTTTTTCTGATAA
This sequence comes from Taxus wallichiana var. yunnanensis, assembly GCA_018340775.1. Classification (NCBI taxonomy): domain Eukaryota; kingdom Viridiplantae; phylum Streptophyta; class Pinopsida; order Cupressales; family Taxaceae; genus Taxus; species Taxus wallichiana. The sequence continues at coordinate 166,092,059 of CM031236.1, forward strand.
GAGCATGCAGAAAGAAATAAAGACAAAAATGCAGGAGATCTCCCTTTGCCAAGTAATGCCCCTTTTCCGGGCTGAAACAGAAAACCAAGGAAAATATAGTAGTATTTGCTTTTCTGTTAACTACATGTAGCTTTTAAAACAAATTGGCGACCTTGAACAACCTCCACATAGCTATAAAGTCCTTGGACTAATGTTGGAAATAAATTAACAAGTTAACAAGCTAACAACTGCTACAAACAAAGATACCATGCACTGTAAGCATATTAAAACTTCCCATATACAAAATTAGGCACCCATTGAAAAATAGTTTTAAGAGTTTTGCATAATATTTTTCCCGATAAGAGCATACGAATGAAATAAAGTCAAAATGCAGGAGATCTCCCTTTGCCAAGTAATGCCCCTTTTCCGGCTGAAACTGAAAAACCAAAGAACTTGCACAATCCAAATAGTAAACTGAAATTAAATTCCAAACCCTAGCAACAAGCTGTAAATATATTTATTTTATGATAGAAATCAGCCACAAACTTGTTGGAAATAATTTAGAAACCCTTCAAAATAATATTCTTCAAATCTGGAAATGATTGCAAGAGAAAAGCACCGGAAAATATATCATTTTACCAATTTAATATTCGATGGAAATTAATCTATGTTACACCAAGTTTCCGAGGCGGGGACGGTAGGGGACGGGGGACGTGTTTCTAGGACAAATTTTTGGAGGCCTTTTTTAGGGACGGTAGGGGACGACTATTAAAAAATAAGGGAAAATTTAAAAATATAGGAAATTTCAAATATTCATATGATAACATTGATAAAGCATTCATCACACACATTATAGAACCTTAATACATAAAATTGGAGCTGAATTGAGATTTCACATAAGATTCAAGTTTCAATTACAATAATAATTACAATGAAATGCCCAAGGGCTGCAAGTTTCAACTACAAAATGTCGAAACATAAAAAATGAAAATATATTGTTGCCCCTAATCAAAATCCACTAAAATGGCATCAAATTGTTCTTTTATTTGTTGTGCCTTTAGCTTTGTTATAGTCGAAGGAACAACTCTCTTCATATGGTTAGATTGAAGATGAACATCAATTTTGATAATATTAATGCATAGACTGATACAGAAGAAAAATATATTACAATTCAATTCTAATATAATATGATAAAATTAAAAATTATTGCTTGCACGAGTTGAGGTAATGTCATTTAGGATATACAAATATTTTAAGTATTGGTGAAATAACATCCCAAGAGTTTAGATTCCAAATAAATGGAAACTGTGCCCATACATATGCATTAAATAGAATACACCTTATTTCTTAAAAATCTATTTCCAAGATATAAAATTGAAAAGCCCACCTTAATGCAAAGCTGCAACATAAATTTCAACTAGTACCACCTAACATGATAGAATTTAATAAGAAATTGTATAAATAAACTGATAAATAAAAGAACAATTTGATTAATATTGTATCATGGCATAAATTTTATAAGAAATGAGCTTCTTTCTTTTGTTTTAGTTGTAAGAGAGGTTTTAGGTTTAGGTTAGTTAGGAATGAGTGTGGGGTTCCCTTGTGGCCCCCCACATTCCTTTTATTTTTATTAGCTTGAGTTTTTTTAAAAATAAAATTGCCTTTCTTTGGGACATAGAAGTCGCCACGCCTTACCGGCGACGTTTGGGCATCCCCTGCCACCCCCTTCTTATTTTTGGCATCTCGAGACGCCCCCTATTTTTAGGTAAATTGGGGATGGGTAGGAACATTTCCTACCCGTCCCCGTGTCCACGAAACATCCCTTATTGGGGATGGGCCTAAATATGTCGGGGACGCGTCCCCATGGAACATAGAAATTAATTAATCAACATCGGTGAATACGCTTTCAAACATGGCTGGAAATGAAGGTTTCCAAGCCCCAAAATGAAGTACAAATGAAGATTCCATCTACTAAAATATATCAACCAGGAGAAACCCATGGGAGCCCTAGAAGCCCCCATCACCATTGCCAAAGTAGATCCCTTGACTGATTTTCCAAACAACACCATAAAGACACAAGGGTTTGGAGAAATCATGGGGCACGTGTCAAGGAATGAGAAGGAAATTAAGGAGCATGCAACCCAAGGTAAAAATCTTTTAGTGTTTGATGATGAATTATTGGTATCCAATGATTGCATAGAGCTGAATATTAGTAGAGAAAAATCAGATTTGGGGAAGGAACATGGGGATGACATTGTTGGAAGTCATACCCATGAAGAAAGGGCATTTCAGTGCCCATAATCACTCTCAGCCTGCTGGAGTTATCCTAACAGCAGTCAATGAAGAGCAAAATGATGATGGATTAGACTTCAGTAAGAGCCACGAAGACATTCAAAACATATATGAACAAGGTATGGAGGTAGTGCAAAAAGGGAAAGCACCAATTGTTAGAGAAAAGGCAAAAGGAAATGAATATCTTGACGACACTCCAAGGTATGAAAGGATTGGTAACATGTCATATTTATTGCTGCATACTAAACCATTTCAGATTTGTTGTCCTCATGAGAAGCATGTTAAAAGGAGTGATAAAATGAAGGATACAATTTGCAATATGGGGCATGTGGACTCCTTGATCCAAGTTCATAATTATGGGCACCAAAGGGTATGGGATCCCAATAATATTCTGAGTTCTACAAAGGGTAACAATTCTGATTTCAATATCTTTGATGTTGTTAATGTCATTGGGAAAAGGAAAAAATCAGAATTGATTTTGGATAAATGTAAGAAAAGCTTGGTACAAGTTTTAGAAAGTAGTACTCAGAGAAATTTTGGTTTGAATACAAAGGGCATTCAGGTGGACCGATTTGATGATGGCCAATGGGCAGCCCTTTGTCTGTTGAGTTGCAGGTTTGAAGTTTTACAACGAGTGTCAAACAAGGAGCATATGAGACTTTCCAAGTTGGGCATCATGAGGGCTACATACAAACCAAGGCTCAAAACTCAGAACTCAAATTTTGGCAAGAGCTCTCTCATTTGACAGGCACGAGATCTAGGCTTTTGGAGCACTACAACATGTTTTACCTCTTGGACATGGTACTTGGGCATATGAGCTTGCATTTGCTTGAGGGCAAGAAATTTGGGAAGGGAGGACTGTAATGTCCCCTTTTTCAAATTAATGGACATTAATAATATTTCTAAGTTGGGCCTAGTCAATTCATTATCTAGGGGCAACTTATTAATATTATTATAAGAATAAAATATATTTTTAAATACTGGCAGGTAGAAGACCCCTTTTTAGCCTATTTTCCATTGTATTGATGGCTAAAGGGAGAATAAAGGAGGAATTAATAATCTAATTTTAGTACTAAAGTAATTCTTATTACTGGTACTTTAATTAATTATTAAAGGTTGGTGGAAAAATAAAGTAATATTAAAATAAGAAAATAAAGTTACTTTATTAATCCCACATGGAACACCCCACTTGAAAAATAGAGACAAAAAAGTATAAAAGGAGGTGAAGAGGGGTTCATTTGACATCTTTTGGTCATTTGATATCTATTTTCTGGTTTTGGGCTATTTGCTCTTCCATTTCTCCACTAAAGGACGAAACCCCTTTGGTGTACTTGCATTAGAGGACGAAAACCCTCTCTTGCTAAGGTTGAAAACTCTTCACTATTTTGTGAAGATCCTCCATCTCAGGAGTTTCTATTGAGCTTCAAGGAGTATTTCAGATTTTCAACAGTGATTGAAGACCCAATATTGCAAATTTGAGGCATTCCAGCTAGGGTTTGAAGACAAAAGTGTTTGGGCAGATTTCTACCTTCATTTTCAGCCATATCTCATCACCAACAGCTTTGCCATAATTTTGGAGGCCATATTCAACTTTGTTTCAGTGGATTTGGGCTTGGGATCACTTTTTTCCGGCCACTTTTGTAAGTTGTACTTCTGCAGATTTTTAATAAATTTCCAACACTTATTTTGGGTCCAAAATTATATATTTTGGTATTCATACATGCATAATTAATTCTGATTATTTTGGCAAAGATTTGGTTAAGTTTAGATCAGATTTGAGGGTTATTGAGTTCTAGATCAGCTCACCATTTCTAGGGTAATTTCAGATCTGAAAATTGAGGATAACTTGCATTATTATCATAAATTTCTTCAACCAGTTTGCTGCAATAAATCAAGAATTTCAGGTGTTCCCTTTGGGGTTTGAATATTCTCCATTGGGGACATTACAATGATGAAGCTAAGGTTGGACAACATCCTCTGGTTTTCATCCTTTAAAAAATTATTTTCTGTAAGGAGCGACTCGTGCTCATTCTGCAGTGCCGAAAAAAGATCCACATCTTGAATTGGGACCTCTTGTCATTTTTTCTTTCTTGCTTTTCCCCAACCAGCAAAATTCTTGCAAAATGTACGGAGTGTTTTTTTCTTGATCTGATATCACTGATTTGGATTGGATTGGGAATCTGGTGGATAACACGACTTTGCATAAACTTGATGTGTTAAGGCGAAAACAATTTTATAACAAAAATCGCGGCATAGAATAATATTGCAGAACAATAGCAGAATGATCCATGAATGAATGGTAAACTATAAAAGAGAGATTAGATTATAAATAAAAAGAATCTACTGCATCATTGATGTGGGAGGTATGTATGAATCCGTCTGAGAAGAGATGTGATTTATTTCTCCATGCTATTATAGAAAGTAGGTAGTGATCTCTGAGAAGAGATGCCGAGCTATCACTCTCTGTTCTGCATATAAAAATGATAACAATCTTTAAAAAAAGATGCAAAGCTACAATAAATGGTAATCCCTGAGAAGAGATGTGAAGCTACAATATTCTGATGTCTGTCTATCTTCACACCATTGATTTTCACATTTGAGTGACAATTCCTTCATAGCTACTTTTAGTGGGGATTGAAAAGTCTTAAAATAGAATATGAAGTGATTTGACTTGGAATGTGAAGAGATATGTGGTAAGCATTCCCTAGAGAACTTGATAGGTTTTGTCACGACTTGAAATTCATAAGATTACAAGATTTTGGTATTTTCTACATTTTGTATTTTGTGATTTTGGAGCTCTTTGGAGCAGATGGGTCAAAATGGCGTTTAGATTCCAGCACCCTTTCACCAAGTTGTACATGTCCTAAGCTTTCCAACGCATTCTGAGCAGCAGTCGTTCAAGCTATATGGTTTTGCAAGGTTACTCCTTTGACAAGGTGAGGAACTAGTTTTTGGTATCTTGTCAAAAGACTGCCCCAACCGCTACTTGGATCATGATCTTTATTTGTGTCCTCCCTACCTTGTTAAGGTCTGAAACGATAAATTAATCACTTTGAAAGCTACTGTTACTGTCCTGAGTCTCCACGCATCCCTCAAATTAATCCCTAAGTTACCGAAACGCCACCCCTAGGGCACCTGGTACGGGTATGGCCCGGATTGCCCTGGAAATGGCTGGGCAGGTCTGGGTACAGTTGGGTACACCTGAACCAGTTTTTTTTTTTTTAATAATTTTTTTCTACTTTAAATTTAATATATCATTACAGCAGAAATTACAGTTTTTGCAGCAGCATTATTCTATGGAAGGTACCAAATAGAAGCCATCATAAACAAGGACAAAAATAGCATGTATGAGATAAATGTAATAAACACCTCAACTAGATGTGGTAGGGATGATGCTTGTGCCCAGGTTCAATGAAATTATGAGTAGTTTGTTGTGGTTATTTAGCTTGTTTTGTTTTTCATATGCATAATATGTGGTTAATTCCTATTTATTAGGCTGGAATTTATATATTTTGTATGGCCGTATTCAATGCCATATCCGCGGCCAATTTTGTTTTTTCCGTATCCACGTACCAGATACTTCATATCCGTACCCGTATCCAAAACGTATTGGCAACTTAGATAAATCCAAATTGTCATCTTTGCAGGATCTAATGGGAATAAATTACTGGATTTACCTCTGATGTAGTCTCCTTCCAAGTCAGTCCACCAACCTGTTGGGAGCCTACTTAACATAGCTAAAATTTATGGTCCTAAAGGAATGCTTTGTGCTGTGGATCATTTTGCTGTAATTTCTCAAACGAATTCAATAGGAATTACCTCCTTTCTTATGAGAGAGATGAATCATAATCGTAAAATTGCCCTTGATATTTAGATTTCTAATACTAAGGGTGATTGCCATGTTCAGCCTCATAAATAGATCCTTTCATGTCAGTGTAATTATATGTACAGATCCCTAGATTTTTGAAACAAAGATACATGCCCGTCCTATTCAGATGTCTACTCCCAGATTATCTTGAGAGAAATGGTCGAATTATATTTGATAATATTCTTAGGCAAGTATCACATTCTTTCAAATAATTTCCATTATGTTTAGCCAACCTCCGTTGGGGAGCCTGGTTGGTTTCTTCCAACTTTCAATCTTGGGGAAATTTTTGTTCCACACCACTTCTTGATTTATTTCTGATTGTTTGGCTTGAAACTCAAAAACGTCAGAATAATCTTGATCTGAATCCAATCTTTAACCCTCCCCTTACTATTTAAATTATGGTTAGTTCTTTCTTTTCAGATGTTCTGTCTTGTAAGTACTAGTGTTATATGTTAAGAGATTTCAAAGATCATCGAACTCAGGAAATTTTGGTCCAGATAGTCTGAAGTAATCTTTGCCCGTAATTCTCTTTTACCTTTTCCATCTCAACTCTTTTTTTATAAGAGCATCCTGTGTTACAAATTGTTCTGAACTACTTTCTACGGATAGAGATTCTTTAGGCCACAATCATATACCTCCTACTTATTCAAAGAGTATCCTTTTCCAAGAAAAGTTTTTTGCCATCAAAGCACAATATCTGACCTTCATGCAAAAATCTAGTTTTTCTTTTTACCTCATGGAAGTTCATCTTGCTTTTTCCAAAATGTTGTATGATGACTAGAAGCCTGCTGGCCAGAGTGAAGGAGTTCCCACACTCTTTCCTTGAGGCAAGGATGGTGGTTTTCATATTTTATTAGTGCTTATCATTAAATTCATTAATTTGATTTAACAAAGGGTACTTTTCGGGAACCGTCCCAAAAGTTGTTACCCTAGTTTAGTTTCTGGCATTCTAAAGACTAGTTCATTTATAAGTCTTAAGTCTTATTATTCTCTTACAAGTGCATGCACCATCGGGAAAACTTTCCATGTTGGTTAAGTTTTGAACATCTTTGTTATTAGCACATTGTTTATATGTACCCTAGTTTATTTTCTGGCATTCGAAAGGCTAGTTCATTTATAGGTTTCAATTCCTGTTATTCTCTTTGAAGTGCATGTACCATTGGGAATTTTTTTCCAAATTGGATAAGTGTTGAACATCTGTGTTATTCGCATGTATTTTAAATCGGATGCTTGCCCTGAGACTTGGCTGATTTTACATCACCTTTAGAGGAGTTTAGGTCCCATAGAGCCATGCTTATTGATAGAATTCTACTTAGCTTTGCTCCAGCAGCCAATTTTGTAATTTTACACTTTGTTCTATGGCACTACTGCCATTTATTCCCCCTTTTGACCCTTTTATACGGAAATGCCTCTACACTTTTACTATTAGCAAGAATTACTTGGGCAGCTAATAGAATTGAGTGTAAGTAGATCAGAAATGATTGGAAAACTGACTTGATAAGCTGAATATTGCAAGCTTGTCTCTGCCAGCAATTAGTCCATTACTCAAGTTTAGTCTTCAGTTGTTGAAATGGTTGCTTCCATTTCCGCTTTTAATGGTATACTCCTATCATTGGGGCATGAAGCTGCTACAGAAGAAGCTCAGCTCTTTGGAAATCAAGTATTCTTCTTGTTTAATCCTGAAGCTTCAGATCTGTATTACGGAAAATATTTGTCCTACCAGTGTCTTCTAAAGATGCTGCAACAAGTCTAAGGATCTTCCTTGTGTTTTCCCCCTTTATTGTGTGAAGGATGCCCCCACTGGAGCTGAGTGATCTATAAGCTGCAGATGGGATAAGGAAGATAGATTACCTGCCATCTTTATGCCTTTTTTCTGTTATGGTGTCAAGAATGGCAATGAAGTTTGAAATTGGCACTCATATTGTTTATTGATCTTTGAAATTGGCACTCATATTGTTTATTGATCTTTGAAATGGACCAACTGGTCTATAAATACCTGGATAGAACAAACTCAAGCCACATAATTCTAAAGAAACACCATAGGAATGCCAAGAAAGCAATTGACAAGTCCCAAAAGCAAGCCACCATGATATAATCACATAAGTAGGACATCACAGCATGGCACAATGAAGTACTTTGAGAGTTTGGCATGATTTCGGACGTAGGACATACTTAGGACGAGAAATCGGGCCCATTTGATGCATTAAATGCATGGAAACCAACCTAAGAGGTATCATCATCACTTGATCATCATTTGAGTACATTAATTATGGCAGGGCAATGCATATATAGGTCTCAAACATATCTCATTCTTTTAAATACCAAGGACTGTGATTTTGGGCTAGCATATGACTTCTGGTTTAGGCAATTCCAGATTGCATAAGCAGGGATGGTGCATCAGTTTTGAGGCAGTTTTCTTTTTCTTTAAGTAGAATTCAGACTGGGTATTGAGTATGATGTTGCTCTGATAAAGGAGGAGGAAAGTTTTTATACATTCTGATTGGCTGTTAGGAGGCCAACCTTCCTAGTTTTGTATTGGTTTTGTGTTGTTATGATGTCTTTTATTTCTGTTATGATATTGTTATGTCCTCATACTTCAAATTTATGGAACCATTATTCTCAAGACAATCTACTTTAATGTTAGAATAACTAGCCTCATTTACCAAAACCAAAAGCCCATTGGATTTATCTCAGGATAAGTTCTAGAGGTTCCCATACTCTTATTGCCTTCCTAGAATCAAATTCCTCACCCCAAATACCTTTGCAGGCAAGTATTGTAGGTCTTATTAGAAATCATAAAGGTGAATTGGCACACACCTTTTAGGAAAGCATAGGATATGCAACAAATAGTATGGTCAAGGCCTGGCCCATTTTCAAGGGTTTTTAATAACTAAACGCGTATCTTATAGTTGAGAGAGGCTTTGTTATCATTCTCACCTTATTTTCAGAAGGAGGCCAATACCAAATATTCCCTTCTTCACAAGGTCCCAACAATAGTATGACACGTTTCCATCCAACCCTTTTATAGTTAATAATGCCTTATATTAATCCTAATAGGATCTTTTGCGGGACAAAGTTGTTAGAGTTGTGTTCACACTAGGTATGTTAGAAAGTGGTTTGAATTATTTTCTAGCAACTAGTTAGAAGTTGTGTTCACACCAGTTGTTAAGCTTGTTATAAGGAGTTAGTACGTGGTTAAAATTGTTATAGCCAAGTTGTTATTTTTTCAACAACTTGGTTGCACTATATGAGTTTGTTCAAATAATATTTGTTTGAACATCATTGTAAAAGCCTATTTAATAGTTAAACATGTAATGCAGAGTAAGGAGAGTGGATTAATATAATATTATTGATTTCTTGGTGTGTTGGTAAATCTCTCGTGCTCAAGGGAGATTCTGGAGTGTTTGTGTCAAATTGAAGGCTTAAACCATTATTGGTGTCCTACCTAGATCCTCTGGGTGTTACTCTCATATGGTATTAGAGTGCTTGGGAGTGAGAAGAAGCTTGTTATAGGGAGTTAGTACGTGGTTAAAATTGTTATAGGCAAGTTGTTATTTTCTCAACAACTTGGTTGCACCCATATGAGTTTGTTCAAACAATATTTGTTTGAACATCATTGTAAAAGCCTATTTAATAGTCAAACATGTAATGCAAAGTAAGGAGAGTGGATTAATACAATATTATTGATTTCTTGGTGTGTTGGTAAATCTGTGTGCTCAAGGGAGATTCTGGAGTGTTTGTGTCAGATCAAGGCTTAAACCATTATTGGTGTCCTACCTAGATCCTCCCGGTTGTTACTCTCATATGGTATCAGAGTGCTTGGAGTGGTAGAGGAAGCCCAATTTGGTCAAATTTGCATTGAAGAATTTTTTCAATAGAAAAAATATTCTACCCTTAGTTGCAGAAATTTACTTCATGTCCTTGGCGTGAGTTGCTCCCGATCCGAATTTTGGATCAATAATGTTAGCATCATGAGATAACAAAATCACCATTGTGATTATGTAACTTTTTTATCACTTAACACTATTTCTATGGCTCTTGTTGGATGTAACCACATAACAGGGTTCAAGATGAAGTTGTAAAACCGTGAGACCTCAAAGAAGATAGGTTTCGGTGCAAAGGCTTAAACACTATGAAGATGTCATCAAAATCAAAACTTGATTGCATATTTGTGTTCCTCTCGAAAAATTATGCAAGTTCAAAAAAACGACACCCGATTTCGAGTTCGTATGCAAAAGTTATGGCCTCCAAAAGTATTGGACTTTGTATGGTGACGGAACGACCCCTAAAGCCAGAGTGGCGGTTACGCAACCGCCTCGGCAGGTTTGTAACCTTCGGTGTTGGTTTCGCATCGCCGCGGTGGTACGCAACCGTCGGTGGCGTTTATGCAACCACCGGTGCTGTGGAAAGCGGCGGTTCGTCACACACGGAAAGTCTAGGAAGAGTAAACTCACATGAGGCGATTCCTCTTCAATTTCCGAGTCTTTTGGGCTTCTTTTTCAAGCTCTCCTTGGTGTCAAACTTATATATATATGTGGGGAAGGTCTTTGTAAGGAGAAGGAAGAGATTCCAAGCAATTTTTATTCTTGATCATATGTGGTTTTCTGAATTGGAGCGTGAAAGTGAAATGTCCCTCTTTCTAAAATAACATGTCGAAGACCCTTAGCCCATTTTGTCTACCCGACGGCTAAGGGATGAACACAAGGGGACTTAAGTCATAATAATTTATTATAAAGTGCATATAAAAAAAAGAAATATTATAAAGCACTTATATTAAGTTATTATAGACTTAATAATAAAATAAAATTAGAAAGGGGAAAAAGGCATTTGATAATGTTTATTTATTCTATGGAAAATGTGACCTCCTTAGGAGATGAAAGCAAGTGGGAAAGACATTAAATAAAGGAGGTAAAATCTGATTGGGAGTTGAGGGTGGCCATTTGGCCCATTACTTCTATAAAAGCAAGTCGACTTGCTTGGAGAGATCATCCTTTTCTATTTTCATAAATTTGAATTTTGCATGTTGAGCCTAGAGCTTACATCAAAAATCCTCTAAGGACGAAACCCCTTAGAGATTCTCTCTTGAGGACGAAAACCCTCTTGAGATTGAGGAGAAGAACAAAAACTCTTCTTCTTGGGTATTTTCCAGCAGTGATTGAATACTTGTGAAGCTGATTTGAAGTAGGGTTTGAAGGAGAAAAGTGTTGCTGAAGTTTCTTCTTTGTTCCCAGCTGAAGCGACCTACTTGGAGGATTGTTTGGAGGTGTTGGGAGTGAATAAAAATCAGATCTGTGTTGCTGTTATAAATTCTGATTTTTAGTCATCTAAATCATTAATTTTGGAGTGGTATTTGGCTCCAAAACTTCTCATTTCCAGCTGTGTCTGAAGACAAGGGTTTGCAGAATTTTAATAAATAAATCAGCCATCTTTGGAGGGTTTCCATTATCCTAGCAAGTCGCATTTTCTGGAATAAATTCCAGATCTGCACTTTAATAAAAACTTTGTGATATATTTTAAGTCAGATTTTGGGGGAATCCATTGTATGCATTTATATGTCCTTTAGGGGACATTATAGAAAGGAAGGTGTGAGTGAGTGAGTTGCAAAGTTTGTATGAGTGTTTGAACATCATAGTGTTCATGGAGGCCTTGGGAAGGCAACAAGCTTGTACAGAAAGACCTGATTGTGAGATGAGGAAGCATTGCTTCACTCGGAGTTTTCTCAATTTGATTTTCTCTAGGTAATCTTGTGTCTCTCCCATTGTGTTTTCTCTCTTTCATTGCTCAAGTATTTCCTTGATTATGCAATACTCCTAGTTCATTTCTAAAGCACATTTAATAACTATTTATGCAAATTGAAAGCAAATAGTATATTGATGAATGATGGGAATTGTGAGGAATGCATAGGATCCATGTTGGTGAAACTTAGTGTGTAATAACCACCTAGTTTATGGATCAAATTGGTATCAGAGCTGGTTCATGTTCCATAGTGTGTGGTTTGTTTAGTGATCATTTTGCAGATATATGCCCGTTACAAGAGCAACAAGTGCTAGTGGAAAAGGTGATTTGGTCTCTTTGCAACAAGACATCTCCACAAGGAAGTGGAAGAGAGAAGTGAGAAGTATGGCCCATGAAGATGAGAGGAGATCTGAAGATGGTGAAGAAAGATTTCACAGATTGGAGGAGGATGTTGCCCACATATCTCACTCCATGGATGAGCTTGGGAAGATTATGAAGGTTGTCATGGCAAAGTTGGGAGTTTCTATGGATACTAAGCGAGGAGTGTGAGTCTTCCCACCATGAGAAAGAGCAGCCCCATTCCAACCAAGCTCCACCTCCATTCAAAGCAGAGGCAAAAATTGATATTCAGCCGTATGAAGGTGAGGTGAATGCAGATAAGCTTGATCATTGGTTAGCTCAATTAGAGGTATACTTTCATTTGCATAAAGTTAGTGAAGAGCAACAAATTTATTTTGCAAGGTTGAAGCTAGCAAGTCATGCTCTAACTTGGTTTGAGAGTTATCTTAATTCCTTGGTTGTTAAAAGGTTACCCCAATTACTAAATGGGATGAATTTAAAACTTTGATTAAGAGGCAATTTTATCCTATTTGTTATGAAGAGGAAAGGTCTATTGATTGGCAATATTTGAGGCAAAAAGAAGGTCAAAGTGTGCAAGTCTATACAAGTGAGTTTCGAAAAAAGGCGGTCAAATGGGAAAAGATACATTTGACCGTGAGATGCTCATGAAGTATGTCGGAGGCGGCGTAGTCACTTAAGGAGGCTCGTTCTACTTGCAAAGCCAAAGGACATAGATGAGGCTTGTTCTCAAGCCCATTATCTTGAGATGGATGAGAAAAAGGGTCCATCTCCCTCTTCAAATTCTTCTAATGCTCAAGAAGAAAGGTGGGGTTAATGCCACTTCTACAATTGCCAAGAAAGATTCGACCAAGCATTGTGGGCATTGTGATGTTGATGGTCACACCGATGAGACTTGTTGGAAGTTGCATCCGGAATTGCATCCGTTTAAGAACAAGAAAAAGAAAAAGAAGTCCATGCCATCACTTCAAGGAGAACCAATTTATGTTGAGAGCAGTGAAGAGGTGGATGATGATTGTGTTGTACTGGCCTTCAGAAAAGGTATGTTTGGGTAATGATGATGCTCAAAACAAAGGTGAACCTTCTAAGCTTTTTCATATCAAGGTACAAATTAAGATGGTAAAAGTTGATGCTCTTTTGATTCTTGCTCACAAGTAAATTTGATTGGAAAAGAGTTGGTTGATAGACTTGGGTTGGAAATGTATGATCATCCTAATCCTTATGCTCTAGGATGGGTGAAAAAGGAGTAGAGATAAGGGTTTCTAAACAATGCAAAGTCAAGTTTGCAATAAATGAACATTTCATTGATGAAGTTATTGTAGATGTTGCACCTATTGACATTTGTGGTATAGTTTTGGAAGCCCCTATATGTATGTCAGAGATGCTATTTTTAGGAGGAGATTGAATCAATATCAGTTGGTTAAAGATGGGAAAAATTACACCATAAACTCCTATGAAGGCAAATCTAAGCTCTCCTTGGTAAGTTCCACTCAAGGTAACTAGTTGTTTAATGTTAGTGGGAAGGTTTCTTTTCTGATTTTGAAAGATAAGCAAGAATGTAAGGATCTTCATAGTTGTTCTTTTGACAAGGAGCATGAGAAGGAGATGAGGAAGCATTGCTTCACTCTTGTTGGAGTTTTCTCAATTTGAGTTTCTCTAGGGTAATCTTGTGTCTCTCTCATTGTGTTTGCTCTCTTTCATTGCTCAATATTTCCTTGATTATGCAATACTCCTAGTTCATTTCTAAAGCACATTTAATAACTATTTATGCAAATTGAAAGCAAATAGTATATTGATGAATGATGGGAATTGTGAGGAATGCATAGGATCTATGTTGGTGAAACTTAGTGTGTAATAACCACCTAGTTTACGAATCACTCCCTTTGCACCCGACTCACCTCCAAATTGAGTTTTGTTGAGTCACAACTCGACCTTGCTAGCTTCTTTGCTTCCTACAAACAAGCTTACATTGGGAATAGACTCGGAAGCGGATCCATCCTCTCTTATAAAGCGACTCTCCCGACTCGTGATTAGAAAAAAACATTCTTCACAAAGAAGCCGTGTCACACACACGTCTCTCCATCGGTTCGGGTTTGCAAACTACTGTATTGGCTCAAGCTCATCCCCAACATACTCTAACATGCGTCGGCGCTCACAACTTGTGACCCGTGTTTGGCCCCAACTCGATACTCATTATACCAACTTGAACCAACTCTCAAGCTCACTTCCCTCTCGATCTTCTCTCGGCTCAATCACGATTTGGCTTGGATTCGACAATAAGGGCAAGATTTTGAAACTCCTTGTTGTGGCTAAATCTCAACTCCTAAATCTTGACATGAATTCGGTATTCTTGGTGGTGGACACAAAGCAAAAAATAATATTATGAAGAGTTCCCTAACTGCTACCTAAATCATGGTCAACACCAAAGTAAGAGTTTAATTTTTTAATAGCAAATCGCTAGTTGATTGAGGTTAAATATGAGGACTAATATATGTTTGTGAAGATTGCAGTAGCTTGGTTGACAAGACTCTTGAAAACAAGATGAGTTAAATGGGTTACGGGTTCGAAGCTTAAAGGTGCCTCTTTTATAGGAATTTGTAAATTTTAATGGTTTAAATACAAAATTGCTCTTCCATATATATGGAGCACTTGATAGTGCAGCTAGACAGTTGCTTTGGTAGGGCGTTGGGGCTCTTAAAGGTGAAGGGTACCAAACCCTTCAAGTGTGTTTTGCTCAAATTTTCTTTGAAATCCTTTTTTGAAAATTTTGAAAAGGGAATTTTAAAGGAGGATTTCTTTTTCTCAAAAGAGGGGGCACAATTTTTCGAAAACGGTTTTTGTCAAAGAGTATGTTTCTTTAAGAAAACTATTCTGGGGGAGAATTTTTCCGACAAGTGATATTCAAGACCTTCTCCGCCACTTCTTTTACTTCCTCGTACGTGATGGATAACATGTTGTTTGAACCCTTGAACTCATCTAACTATCATGCCTGGAAACCGAAGATGAGATAGTTGCTCCAGTCTAAAGGCCTATGGAGAGTGTTTCAAGAGAATGTTCCTGCGTTCACCTTAGAGAAGGATAAGTATGCCTATGCGTGCAAGTAGGATGAAGCTCTTAGATTGATTGGCCTGAATGTGTCTAAGAGTTTGTAGTTTCACATCGATGAATCCAAAACTCCGAAAGAGGTATGGGAAATCTTTGAAAAGCTCTTCGGTAAAGTCAATGAATTTAGAATGCTTCAATTAGATATAGAAAACACTTCGCCCTCTAATTTTCCATCTATTGAAGATTTTTTGCTAAAATTCAAATCACTTAGATCACAACTGAGTTGGTGGTAAAGATAAGAAGGATGATGAATGTATAATTTTGATTTTGTCTAAATTGAAAGGTCCTTATAGTGTGTTTGCATCCACATTTTACTCCACAATGGATGCTTTAGAAGAAATTTCAAGATGCCTACTTTTGAGCTATTTTGTGAAAGGCTTACTCGTGAACAAACAAAATTGCGAGCATTTGATGCCTTACCTAGCTCAAGTCATGCACTAGTGGCAAATTCCTCTAAGGGAAAATGGAAACCAAAACCAAAGAGAGGACTTCCTCCTAAACCGGCAGAGTTAAACAACCTTCTCCAACCACCACTGAGATCTCAAAACCTTCTAATTTTGGCAAGTCTAAGAAGTTTTTCAGGAATGTTTATGATCTTTTTCCATACTGTAGCACAACTAATTATCCTGATTACAAATGCTATCAGAGAATAGAAGCATTGGAAGAAAAACTGAAGTAGCATAAAATTGATGTTCCTTCCTCCATAAATATATGGAAAGGAAAAACTCTTTCTACTAGGGCTTGTTCTTTTATGAAAAATAGATGGATTTTTTATTCTGGTGCTTCTCATTATCTAACTCACGTGGTTTGTTGAGTTCTCTTTCTGAATGCAACACTTCTCAGATAATCATGGGAAACTCTTTGAAATTTGAAGTTTTGGGTTCTAGTAAAGTTCAAATGCAAAATGGGTGTATCAATGATGTAATTTTGGTACCTGAAACTTCATCAATTTTTTTGTCAATTTATCAGGTTTGTAATTTTGGTTATGGGAAAATTTTGGAGTTTACTCCACAAAGTGTTGTAATTGGAGAGTTATTTGATCCACAAGATGTTGCAGCTACAGGTGTGGTGGACCATCATTTATGCTTTTATGTATTTGATAAATTTGACAACTCTACAGGGTCTTCGCTTGTTTCTCATGTTGACGCAATGAGCAAACTATGGCATGAACACTTTGGTCACTTGAACTACATGTATTTGTTGTAGCTACATTCACATCACATGGTGATAAGGCTTCCTAAGGTCTCTTATAATGATGGTGTTTATCCAGGATGCATGCTTGGAAAACAACATCAGGATCCCTTTTCAAAGGGACAAGCTACAAGAGCTAAGGATCCACTTGAGTTAGTACACGTTGACTTGATGACTTTTCTACAAGGTGATTTTCTAGTGCAAAGTATGTATTGACTTTCATTGATGATTTTACTCGGCGGACCTGAGTGTTTTTTTGTAGTATAAGAGTGAAATCTTTGAGAACTTCAAGGCCTTCAAGGCTTTTGTTGAGAAGCAATTAGAACTTTCACTGAAAAAGCTCCGCACAAACAATGGGGGAATATGTAAGTAATGCTTTTTAGGATTTTTGTACTGATCATTGTATTTTGCATCAATACACAGTGCTTTACACCCCTTAGCAGAATGGATTAGATGAGTGGAAAAATAGAACACTCAAGGAAATGGCGAATTGCATGATACAATCCAAGGATAGAGCACCTAAGTTTTGGGCTAAAGCAATAAATTGTGCAAAATGCATCCATAATAGAAGACTCCTAAAGAAGTTTGGTCAGGTGAAAAGAGTGATGTTTATGGATTTCGACTTGAGAAGAAAAGCATGGGCATTTGTTCTAGATGACAAGTGCAAATCTATGGAGAAGAAAAGCCAGAACACATATTTGTTGGTCATTGTGAGCATGTGAAGGTCTACCACCTCTTTGATCCAGTTACCCATGATGCATTGTTTCAGTGAGATGCTCATGTTGTTGAGACCGATACTCTATTGGATCCTCCTACCGATCCTCCTAATTTTCCTCTTGCATTTGATAGGGAGGTCTTGCTTCTTGATAATGATGATGACACTTATGATGACAAAGTGCTTTGCCATCTCCTTCTCCACAGTCCATGCCCAAGTGGGCACAATCTACTTTACAAGTAGTTGGTTATTTAGTTGGTGATCCTTCCGATCCACACTGTACTTGTGCTCAAACATCTAGTATAGCCCTTATGATCCAAGCAATTTCTAATGATCCAATGTTGTTTTTTGAGGCGACATGTAAACCCGAGTGGGAAGTTGTTATATGCAAGATGAGCATTCTTCACTCTTGAAGAATAACATGTAGGAGTTAGTGCCTCTTCTTAAAAGAAGAAAACTCAAATCTGTTGTAAATGGCCCTATAAGGCCAAATAGTCAACAGATGGTTATGTAGATAAGCACAAGGCTTATCTTGTAGCTAAGGGGTTCTCACAAATCGAAGGGATGAATTATTGTAATGTCCCCTTTTCAGAATTAATTAATTTTGGATACCTGAAGCCTATTTTTATTATTTTCCGTAGGCTAAGGGGTGATTAAAAGAGGGAAAATAAATTAAGTGGTCCAAGGGTATTTTTATATTTTATTTGGAAAAGGGACACTTAAATTATATTTAAATAGCTGAAATAGAATAAAATAATAATAGAAAGATGTACTTCTATTATTAGGCGCCAAAGTCAAAGTTTCTAATTAAATAAAACATTCTATAATGGGGGCGCCAAGTATAGAATGGGCTGCATGAGGAACAAATCCTATTTTTAGGATGAAGTGAAGATCAAGCCTTTAATTTTGCATATTCCTATTATTAGGATGGGGCGCCAACTTGAGGGGAATAAAGTCATTATTTTAATTGTTTTTGGGAGCATGCATGTAAACCAGAAGGGGGTGCCCACTTTGGAAGAGGATGGGAGGTTATAAAGGCAGATTTGGGGTTTATTGTTGGATCATCTTGGAAAAATTATCAACTACATATTTGTCTGCAAGTAGCTTCTGCTTCTGCTTCCGTAATAGAGGACGAAAACCCTCCTTTACACATAAATTTGAGGACAAAATCCCTTAGTTATTAGCTGGGCAATTCCATTTCGGGGTTGCAGTGACAATTCAGGGTACAAGTGTTCCGCCAGTTCAACTCCAAACAATTGTATTAAGACACTGGTATTTTTATTGTAGCTGGTCCAAATTCAATAAATAAAAGATTTTTTTTACACATTATAGTTTGCTGTTTTTATATTAAAAAATCAGATTATCGCTGCTGTTATAAAAGTCAGATTTTTAATATTGTTGCCCTAGGGTTTAACAAAAATATCCAAATTTGTTAGAAATTATTTTCAGGGATATTACAATTACTCGAGACTTTTTCTCTGGTTGCAAAGATGTATTTAGTTCGCCTCATTCTCTCCCTTGTTGCATCACATCAGTGGCCAGTATACTAGATGGATGTTAAGAGTGCTTTCTTGCATGGTGATCTCCAAGAGGAGATCTACATGGAGCAACCTCAAGGCTTCGTGTAAGATCCTTCACTTGTTTGTAGACTTTGTCGTTCTCTATATGGGCTCAAACAAGCTCCTAGAGCTTGGTACGAGAAGATGGTTTTCTTTTTGCTGAGTTTTGGCTTCTATCGGTGTGAATCTGATCATAATTTTAACATCTTGAAGCAAGGTGAGGATATATTGATCTTGGTTTTATATGTTGATGATCTCATCCTCACAGGTAGTTCAGATTCTTTTCTTCAGGACATTAAGCACAAGTTGAAGGCACACTTAGATATGACAGATCTGGGATTGTTGCACTACTTTCTTGGTCTCTAGGTTCATCAGTATCCTAAAGGTATTTCCATTGGACATCAGAAGTATGGCATAGATCTTCTTCATTGTTTTTGCATGACTGATTGCAAGCCTTCTCCTCAGTTAGGTATTGAGTTGACTGCAAATCTAGATTGGTTGATCCCACTTTGTATAGACAAATGGTACATCGTCTTTTCTACTTGATACATACATGTCCCGATATCACCTTTTCTGTTAACTTGGTCTCTGAATTTTCCCATGAGCCTCATGAGAGTCACTAGTAGGCAGATAAGCGCATTTTGCGCTTTATTCGTGGTACTTTGCTTTTTGGAATTCAGTACACACCAAAGAGTTCTTCAGAAATTTGAGGGATTCATAGATGTAGATTGGGGTGGATGTGTTGATACCCGCTGCTCTACTTTTGGATTTTTTTTTCACCTTGGCTCGGGTCTTGTTGCATGGGCATGTAAGAGGCAAACAATTGTTTCTATTTCTTCGACCGAGGCTGAGTATCGAGGTATTGTGAAGGTTGGACAGGAGGCACTCTAGCTTCGACAGTTACTTGGTGAGTTTGGTTTTCCTCAGCAAAATCCCACTTTGATTTGGTGTGATAATCAGAGTTCCATTGAGATAGCATGTAACCCTATAGAGCATCAACAAACCAAGCATAGAAATTTACATGCACTTCATTCAGAAGCTGGTCTAGGATGGAGTTGTTTGTTTGGAATTTGTGCCTACTGCTGAACAGGTTGCTGACATCTTCACTAAGCCCTTGGCTTCTCCTCGTTACCTTCAGTTGTGAGCGTTGCTTGGGGTGAAGGAAGTTGTACTTGGGGAGGATTTAGGTTGAATCTTTTTTTTCATGCTTTTACATGGATACCTTATCAAGCCTAGTAGCTGGGATCCATATTCAATTTGTTTTTTTACTCTGTACACCTTTGCTTAAGGGAGGGTGTTAGAGCTATGTTCACGCTAGGTATGTTAGAAAATGGTTTGAGTTATTTTCTAGCAACTAGTTAGAAGTTGTGTTCACACCATTTGTTAAGCTTGTTATAGGGAGCTAGGACGTGATTAAAATTATTATAACCAAGTTGTTATTTTCTCAACAACTTGGTTGCACCCATATGAGTTTGTTCAAACAATATTTGTTTGAACATTATTGTAAAAGCCTATTTAATAGGCAAGCATGTAATGCAGAAGTAAGGAGAGTGGATTAATACGATATTATTGAGTTTCTGGTGTGGTAAATCTGTTTTCAAGAGAGATTCTGGAGTGTTTGTGTCAGATTGAAGGCTTAAATCATTATTGGTGTCTTGCCTAGATCCTCCTGGTTGTTCCTATAAAAGCATTATGGTTGTATACAGGTTTTGATACTCACTACAATCTTTTGATTATATTTAACTGTAGCGGATTTATAGTCTTACTTTTATGTAAGTTTCCTCTTTTATATCATTACCAGATTTTCCAGAAACCCCCTCCATATCCGAACCAAAACAGTTATGGTACTGATCTTGTTTGTGGTTCTCCTGGGAACATACTAAGTTCTGCAGAATTGGTGGGTCCTTCCTGGAAGCATTCCAGAAATGATGACCATGTTTTTGCAAAGGAGTTGGCATTTTGGGCCGTGTCTAGGACAAACTCATTCTAGGTGTTTGCTATATATATATATATATATATATATATATATATAAAGAGCTAACTTAACCCAATTCATATATCATAATTTATGAACCTTACCAATTCCTGTATCCGTACCCATTTCCTGGTAACTTAGCTCTTCCATATTTATGAGATTTTATATTCCTAAAAAGAAATCCCCCTTCATGACAACTTTCATCCATAACGCAAATGAAAAGGTCTTTCCTACATTATAAGCTGATGCGGCCCTTACAATTCAGAAAGCAAACTCCACATTTGAATTAAACACCTATTTGTCAATATCTAGATTTTCTGAAGCATCATCCTCATTCTTTATTCATAATTTCTCACGAAGAAGACTGGAGCATATTCCAAAACTAGAAACCTCATTATTTGAACTACCCCAAAGAAATTTGATTCATCAAAACTAGAATCCTCATTATTTAAGTCAACACTATCTACAGAATCTCGAGCAACAAGCCCTTGACCGGTTGATGTGATAAGAGATTTTCATGAGATTTTACAATTGTATGTGTAGATCTATACAACAAATATTTGAAGAGTGATTGTCTATGATATTGTACACATGCTACAAACCTCAAACCAACACAACTCAATAAGATGATTGCTTTTAAAGTTTTTTCACAATAACTACAACTATTCCTATACAGACAAACTTATACTACTACTATTTCTATACAACTACTACAATGATCGCATTATGTTTAAACCCAACAATCAGTCGACAAGTGTTTTGCGAAAAAGCTATAATGTATCTCGTGTTGGTGTGTGAAATGCACATCTATGTAATCTGTCTCGTCGGGTTTCCTCAATCTTGTGTAAATTCCCATGAGGTAACAAGCTTGTGTGCTGGTCCTTAGATTGCATATATATGGACCCGCTTTAGGTACATCTTTCCTAATGTATCCGTGGTCCACTTAAGTCCAACTCTTAAGGATAGGCTATAAATAGATGGGGATGGTGCCCTATCTATCTTACATAAGCAATAAAGTGATAGTGATGTGATGGCTCGCACTATACATACCAAATTCTCTCTCTCTCTCTCTCTCTGTGTGTGTGTGTGTGTGTGTGAGAGAGAGAGAGAGAGATGTGGATGCTTATTCAATGGTAATGTAGTAGAGTCGCTGAAGATCATTTCTCAATAATGATGGTTATGTTTAACTAGGTCATGGACATTCTCTGTTCTAACACCTTGATTTTTTTTGAGAACATGATAGATATGTTTCTTGTCTTCTGCTTCTAATTTGAAAGCTGGTAGTATGTTTTTCCCCCTTCTATAACAGTTCTGGAAAGTAACAGGAACATTGTTATTAGATATTCAAAATTCTAAAAACTGTTGATGGTATACTGTTATTAAGAATGAAAATCGATAAAGTAGCTCTAATGTTTTCTTTTCCTTATGTTGAGCTTATTGAGTTGATGCAGTTCATGACAGGTTACTTCGAAGCAGCGAGGATTATGTGTGGGCTATAGAGACTACTTTTTTTGGAAGATTTATGATCGACGTGGAGTTTCTGGATCTAAAAGTTGCTCCAGTTAATGTAAGAATTGTAACAATTATCAGTTCCCACAATTGAAATTTCTCACTATACATTATAGTCAGCTAGCGTAGGCTTTGATGCGCTGTAAAAAATACTAACCGTGAATATCCTTGTCATGTGATTTTTAATGACTGCCAATGAAGGGTGGTGAACCTTCCTCCATATGGCCAAATGAAGGAAGCATGCAAAATCAAGCAATAAAGGGTGCACTAGCATGTCTCTCACGTATGCTGGATGAGGGCTGCATACCGATGTCACAATAAATACTGCTAATGGTACTGTTAGAGGACATCGGGCCATTCTTGCAGAAAGGTCCCCTGTATTTGAGAGAATGTTCATGGAAGAATTTAAAGGTAAAGAATCCTCAACAATTCACATCGAAGATATATCTGTAGAAGCTTGCATGGCTCTTTTAAGCTACCTCTATGGAGGCATTAAATATGAGGACTTTCGAGAGCATAGGATAGCTTTGCTTAGGGCTTCTGAGAAGTTTGAGATTCGGGACTTGAAAGAAGCATGCGAGGAGAGCTTTTGGAGGATATAGATTCTAAAAATGTTTTGGAGAGGCTTCAGGTAGCCTGGCTTTATGAGCTGATCCGATTGAAGAAGGGGTGTCTCAAGTATCTGTTTGATTTTGGAAAGATTTATGATGTGAGAGAAGACCTTAGCGTATTTTTCCAGCATGTTGACAGGGAGTTGATGATTGAGATGTTTCAAGAAGTTCTAAATCTTTCGAGGATGGCCTAAACATGAACATCACTTAGCCAAAAATAGAAATGCATAAATATGTACATTATTTGTTTGTAAAGTCCAGAGCGCCTAGAAAGTCTAGATAAAATCCCAAGTCAAGTTGTCCGATGCATGGGTTTACCAAAAGTGTTGTTAGTTGCCCTGATGTTCATTAGAAGAAACTGAGGTATGTCATGAATTACTCCATATCTAACCTGAGTATGTATGTCAGGCAGCTTGACCTGCTTTGGCTATTTAATAGGTTTAATTTTAATTTCTCGCTGCTAGTGCAAAAACTTCATTATCTTTATCTGTTATGCATTAAATTTCTTTTTGTGCTTGCCTTAAATTGCTGTCAGTACTACAGCTTGTCTGTTTGGAAAAAAAATATTGTAAATTTAAATCAGACCTATAGGACTTACAATTTCAATGACAGTATATTAGGAAAGTTATGTAATTAATTGTTGCAAAGGGTGCAAAATGATGTAGAATGTGATTGGGATGCAGAAATCTGATGTGCCAATGACAGTCCAATGTAATGCAAATATTTCAAAGGTTAAGGGGAACTGTGTTTGGAAATCGCAGTAAGGGAACTTGTCTGGCACTTATGTTTCTGCAAATATAAATTGCACAAAACATAACGAGAAGAATTCTCTCATTATAAAACTTTCTATACAGACATGCATATCTCCAAGCAGGAAACAGTTGCAGCAAATGTAAACTAGTTACTTCAGAACTACATGGATGTTTGAAATCCTTATGCTATATACATTTCATCAAGCAGGAAGCAGTTGCAGCAAATGTAAACTGCTCACTTCAGGGTGTTTGAAATCCTTATGCTACCTCGCTTTGTAAGGTTACAGTTTTCATGCACTGATCTGTGAAATTGATTTATAAGACTGTGTAGCATCAGTGAAAACATTCATTACTGATCACTTACATTGGCCCTGTGATTGGATGCTTTGCTGCTAAGCTAGACTTGTCGGTAGAGTCCTTTAATAAGCTATATAGAAGCTCTATGAAGATGCAAACTGGGCTACCAGGCTTGTCCATAATTTATGGAAAGGCATAGTTAATTGCTATGTAGTGATTTTCGTGACATATTTTGTCTACAAATGTCCAGGTATGTTGGTCCTTCCCGCTAGTGTTAAATTGTTCAAAAAAGTGGTAATGGACCTGCACTTTAAGGGAATAGTCAATGCTTCAGATTGTACATTCTGGATCCTATATGAATCTGGGCAATATTCATTTGAAATCCCTGCGGGCTGCAGCTTAAAACTGTAACACAAATTGTAGCATGTAAGGCATACTAGACAAGTTATTTTTTTGATTTTGTCTTTGTGGACGGTACCCATTACACGAGTTATGTATTGGAAGCCTTTTGCCATGCCTTTTAGACCTCTAATATGCCTCTTCATTCCATCTTGGAATTGCTTCTAGGACTCTAAAATCCTCATTCATTCATAATAAGTTATACTCGACAATGCTACTGAGTGGCAAGTCCTACAAGAAAGGTGGTGCATGCGCTTGCAGAATGATAATTGAAAAATAATGGATCAAATAAAGTGCAGGGGTGATAGGTACGGTCAATGTAAGGTTATCTCTTATTTTTAGACTTTAAAGGTTGTTAAAGGTGTTATGTTGTCTGTTTATAATGGCTATAAGCAATGCGAACTAAAAAAAGGTTTAGCATTAGTCTTATTACTAGCAATTGCACGAGCTGCAAAGTACACCGGGAGGGATGTCAATGTTTAATAGGTTTTTGATATGTTCGTATTTTGTCAAACAATTTACATGCCTTTTGTATGCTGCCACATTTTGCATACATGTTTATAAAGGCATTTGCAACATCTAACAAAAATCCGTTAATTATATTTTGATGGCTCTTCATAACATGTTCCAAAGGTCTCATTTTGGTACTAGTTGGAGGACACTGCAAAAAATTGCAGTGTTCGACCATACACCTACCAATTACGTTTGCCTATAATTCTCCTAAGAATTTATCAAGATTTCTGTTTTGTACATATCTTACAATCATAGTGTTCCATGACGCCACATTTAGTTGATGGCATATATTAAGCACAGAAAGTATTCAATCAAATGCTTCAACTGAATATGGTGCCATGGAACATGTCTAGCCTTGGAAGGGGCATATAACAAACAACGACCATTATTTTTAGGACCATTTTAGAGGGGTGGTGGGCGCAGAGCAAGAAAGAGGGAGAGAGAGAAAAACAAGTCAGAAGTCGTTAAACAAAAAAACATCAATATTTACATAACGTCTACCACTGATTTAAAAACGTGCAAATTACATGAATACCATAAAAATACCATGAGATATTATATAATTCTTGCCTGGTCTGAAAATGTTAGAATACAACCCAATTGCCTAGGTCAAGTATTTGACATTACACTGCAAATTTTCAATGAATACAATTGTAGGAGCCCTTATAAATTTGAGACACAGCAAATATCAGGTCCATTTCTATACTGGAAAGCTAAAGATGCAAGATCGGAATGTGAAAATGCCATTTACAAAGCTGATGAGATAAAGACCGAAAGGAAACAAATCATCAAACTCACAAGTGCTAGTTCACGGGTACACACCTTCAGCACGTGGGTTACAGTCCAGCCTTCACTGATGGAACGTAGAGTATTGAGCGATATTCTTTGAAATCATAATACCCCACCTGGGTAACAAATTAATAAAGGGAAATCTAGAGCCTTTTCCCTTAATATGAGAGAGTGAGCAGGTTTACTTTTCAAGAATTGTGGGTTGTGAGGTAGCCTACATCCCGGACACTTACCTAGGAATCCCTCTCTTTACTGCAAATGAAACAGCTAACCGGTGGGACGGACTAAAGGTTAGAATAAAGAATAAATTGAGTTATTGGAAAGGGAAATGGCTCTCTTCTATAGGGTGAATTACTATGCTATAGAGGGTGATTCAAGCTATGCCTACCTACTGGTTAGCAATTGTGCAGACCCCAAAGAAGATCCATAATGAAATCAACAAGATCACGTGTCTCTTCATGTGCCAAGAAGTAGATGAGTAGAAAACGGTTCCACTTGTTTCTTGGAAGAAATTTTGCCTCAAAAATGTGGTGGGAACACGAATCAAGGATAATGAAATGGCTGACCAGGCCTTTTATGCAAAGTTGATATTGAGGATATATAGTGAATCCTTTGAACTTACGATTCAAAAAGTACTTGGATAATGATGAGCCAAAGAGAATATTTACCTTGAAACTACCTAATGGTTTGGAAATGTGGAATAACATCACTTGAGCTAGGTCTCTTATTGAGGGGCTCTCTTTTGGAGGATTCATAACAGAGAAAAATTAAACTTCCTAGAGGATGTCTAGTTCTATAGGATGCCAATGGCTTTAAATCCAAATCTTAGGGAGGTTTAGGGAACTCTTCCCAAGTTTAGGGTAAGAAGGTGAAGAAACGGGTCGCAAGAAGTGAGGGACAATGGAAAATGAGAGAAATGGAGAGACATGGGATGCTCTTGCTCTACAAATGATTCTTCTCCCTTTAGAGTCAACTACGTATTTGTCAAAGCTTTAGGGTGTCATAGAAGGAAAGACAAGATACATTCCAACGGAATTTCAAGGGTAAATGATTCACTATGTGGCAACAAAGTATGTAATGTTGGTGGGGGTAGTTTCTTTAGGGCAACATGTGGAGGTGTGGTAAAGAGTTTGGTTGTTAAATGCATGGTAAAAATTAAAGGCTTCCTTTAGGTTGTAGTTTAAGGGAAAATCCTTACCGACAATCAACTCTAGAAAAGTGGCCCTGTAGGACCTTTTATATGCAAACTTTGTTGGCAAGATGAAGAAATCGTGGATCATGTACTTCTCAAATGCCCCATATGCTTACAAGTTATGGACATGTTTTCTTAGTTTCTAGGGGTTGATTGGGGTTCTTAAGGAACACCTAAATAGTCGTTGTTTTAAAACAAATTCAAAAGAACTAAGAGATATGAGGGATGTTGTTCTTCCAATGACTTTTGTAAATTTTGGCGAGAGAGACATGAGAATTTTTCAAAATGAAAGAAGATTGGAGGTGGTTTTAAAGGATCCAAAAATATATATGCTTGAAATTTTGAGCTCCGGGGGGTTAGAAGAAAGCTAAGGATGATCTTTAATAATCACGAGGATGTTGGGTGGGAGCATAAGTCTACCGGGGGTGCAATTTCATTTGTGACCATTGGCAAATGTAAGGGATATTTGGTAAGGTGGGTTTTTTCGAGGAAGGTTGGTGCAAGGTAAAATTTTGATAGAGCCTCCAAGGGCAACTTGGGACCATTAAGAGTTAGTTGTGTCAACCATGATTTAGATGTTCGAGGTAGTTTTTATTGATATAAATATAAACAATGTCGTTGAGGTGAAAGATCTTGTTAAAGGCCTAAAATTGGCTAGTAAGTTGGGTGTCATGAAGGTCACGGTGGAAGGGGATTATAATGTCATTATAAATGCTATGAAGAGAGAAGAATGCTAGAATTATAGAATCATGAATACTATCAAAGAAGCTTTTTATCTACAAGGTTTTTTCTATGAGTGGTATTTTGTCCATTTCCCCAAAGACGGATAATAGGTGGTAAATTCACTAGCTAATCAAGGTGTTGCCTCTTTAGAATGACTTTTCAAAGGTGGGCATGAAGAGGTGAGTCAACTTGGCGAGCTTGATAAGTTGATTGTCGATGATGAAAACTATGCACATGAATTTCAAATTTTCTTTCAATACCATACAAAAGGGGGATCCTTCATAAATATATTGTGGGAAAGAGGTAAACTCTAACGATAAATTAAATAGCGGTTGTTGCAATTTTAATGAGGACGAGGAAGAGGATTTTTAGAGTTATAGAAGCAATTCCAATATGCACGAAGAGAGAAGGCATGTACTATATAGAAGATGCCAAAAGTCTCAACAAGTATCTCTTCAATATGCCATTACTACTTTGAAATATCAATCATCGGACACACCACACAAGATTGTATTCTCAAATCCTATTTATGTGATTAATTAAATTACAATAGGGAGTCTATATAAATAGGTTAGAATATTTATTTCTTCGCAACAAATTATTGTTGTGAACAAACTATTATTAAAGTGATTAGTTTGCACTCGAAATTTATCGTGCGAATAATAAGTTGTCATTGATAAAAATAAATGTCCCTAAATCAAACTTAACCCTCTTCTAGTGTGAACCCAAACAAAACCAAACTAGTTAGGAAACTACCTATACTAGCCTAATGTGAACACACCAACAAAAATACCCTCCCTTAATTGTATAACCAGGGAGAGAGAAGAAAAAAGAGAAAAGCAAGGAGACAAACCCTCTTTTATGGGTCCAAGCAATTGGGTCAAATCATGTATCCATGTATAATGTGTTTTAAAAAATGAGTCATCATGAGAAAAATGTGTCATTTGCAAAGTTTCTAAAAAATTACTAAAAACAACAAAAGTGGAGGAGCTAACATATGTTGCAAGGCATCTCAAGAAGCAAACAAATCAATACTTGAACACAAAGTCAAGAATGTGTTTGGTGGATGAAAACATCAATAAGGAACTCAATTTTGCATGAGCGGTCTAGATCCACATCATGATCATTAAAGAAGTAAAACCGACACTATATTCACCAAAATATCTTAGCTCAAGGAGATTCTCAAATGCATTAAAAGTGCAAAACAATCTACCAAACTCGAATGTGATTAAATGTCAAAAGTAGATGCCATAGGATCCAAGGGGTTATCAAGAAACACAACCCCGAAGAAACATGATCTCGCACACACACCCCATTATGTTGATTAGCGGAGCGGTTTAAAAATATGTATGAGTGAACAAAGCCCACTTGTCGAGCACAAAAGGATGACACGATGACACTATATGCACCAAATACCTTCTTACAAAAAGAAGATTGTTAGTTTGTCAAATAAGTATCAAAGATACAATCAAAAGATCTCTTAAGAAGATGGCCTTGGTGGTGATGATAGAGTCAAGCAATCGAAGTAAAGAAAAACACACAGAATAGAGAACATACACATGAAGGTAGATTAGGATAAAACAACAAATCCTCCATGGCTCTATAGACTCATGTGACTATAAAATGATCTCATAAAACAAACAAACCCACCAAACAACACAAAGACCTTCATAATGTTGTTAATTTGTTGAAGAAGCCATCAATGATACGAGAGTTTCTCTTAAGACATCCACCATAAAAGAGAGAACAATTAGTAAAAGGAACATCAAATGACATGATGATTTGTATGCATACTAAGAATTTGAATAGTGGAGGTGACTCTCATGTAGAGCCTTTGCCAAGAATGCTTACAATGTTGCCACAATTAATCGAAATCCTTCTAAAATAGTTATAGACCCGATGCAAATTATGACCTCAAAACAAGCACTCTAGCCCTAAAAACCCACATTTTAACGTTAAAAATATTAAAATCAAACCCCAAATCGAAAAGTGGTGCTACACGATAACATCCTTTTTCAAGGTTAAAATTATAACCTTTGCAACCATGACCTTAAAAACTTATAATGTTGTTAACAAAAACCTTAATATCAATCTTCAAATTGAAAAGTAATGCTACCAAGTAGCACCCTTTTTGGGAGTTAAAATTACAACTTGTTTGAAACTATGGCTTTAATGATCAATATTGTTTTAACTAAAATTTTAAAATCAACCCCAAATCGAAAAATGGTGCTACCAATAACATCATTTTTAGGGTTAAAATTGAAACAATTTTGAGACTATGACCTAAAAATAGGTACTCTTACACAACTATAAAGTCAACCCGAAAATGCCCTCTTATATATTGTTGATTTCGACTCCAAGCACTTTGAACAATAAATTATGACATGATGATAATTTAAAAATTCAACATTATTTTCAAATATTTTGTTTGCTTATTAATAAAAAACTCAATACAAATTACATTGAATTAAACACAAACTATTTCATAAAACACATTGTTGCATAGTTTATATTCAAATCAAATAAGGTCAGAAATCTTGTTTTATTATTCATAATCAAATCATATAAGCTAAAAAACATATAAATGATTTATAACTTTATGGGAGATCATATGTAAGTTCAAACACTCATTCAGAGTTATCATACAAACATCATATTAAGCAAACCTTAAGATACATTTGACCATTAAATATCATACAACCCACCAAGTAATTGAGTATAATTCTCCTCTAAATTATTTTTGTATAGACACAATGTGGCAAAATTGTCTTTTTTCGATCCATGCCATTGTACTACCTTCATAACTTGTATGATGCCTCTTGAAATCACAAAACCTTGAAATATGGCCAAATTTAAAATATTAAAACCCCGAAATTTGGCGAAGTCTAAAATATGAGAGGATCCTCCAAAATAGACATAGAATTTTCATTATAACTCATAGAGGTATGAAACCACTCATGAACATCTTGAAAACATATACATAAAATAGAACTTGAAGTCTAAAAAAGTAAATGTCCATATGTAAATGTAAACTTATACTTTATTTTATGTATATATTTGTCATCACTGAATCACAACACCCTCCAATTTGCACAAGTGTGTGTGCTTGGGCTCACGATGTGATTGGGTAACATAGGTACTATCTCTAAGTTGTGGGACTTGCTACTTGAGATAGACCTCAAGAGAAAGATGGTTCTTCTTCCTAATCCTAGTGCAAACTAACTCTACTGAGATGAAGCTACTAATTATCTCTATCATACAATTTCCAAGGGACCAAGGAGAGAGAAATAACATGCAAATGAAGGAAAACTACACTACATAGGTGATGCACCAAAAGAAGGGTGTGAGAATAATCTCCAATATGTGAAAATGGAAGCAAAATGCAGATTAGAGAGGGTGATAACAGTTCTCCACAGTCTAATAATAGCACTCACAACACCTTTCCATGCAAACACAATAACAATGAATCCCTGTAAGAGCATAAAATAAACACAATATATTTGCAATGAGATTGAAGAGGCAAGAATAATGCAAACAAACACAAGGGAAGATACATCCACAAACTTGCATCTATTGCTTCATTGATATGCACAGTTCAAGCTATTACAAAATAAATTCTGGATCACCATGCAAGGAGTCCATTGCAAAGGCCTGCAACACATTGGCTTCACAAAACCAAAATGATAGAGTTTTGCTACTCAAACTATTCTCTTTAACAATGAACCCAACACTCCAATTTATAGAATTTTGAGAGGAGAGAGAGAGGATGCAATTCCTGAAATTCCCTTTCCAACTGATTGTAAGTCATGATAAATGAGGGTGGTTGGTGATTTTGGACTTGAAAAAGCAATCTCAAGGTGTCCCATAACTTGCAGCAGTGAAAGAATGATTGCCCATGCTCATTAAATGTTTTTCCAACCACTTTTCAACAACCAAATAAAACTGGGATCGTTTCCCTTAAAAACACCATAAAAAATTCATCAATTTCTAGATTTCTTGATTGTTGTGTGTCAGGTCGGAGCCACGATTCCAATGAGACCAATTTTGTGAAAACCCGTTTAAAATTTCTTAAGTTATGGCTCTCTCGAGTGGAAGTAGCTATTTTGAGTTTGTGTAGTGCCAACCCAAAATCATGTCCCAAAAGAAATTTATCAAATGGTATTGTGTGGGGCTGGCTGGGAGGAAGGAGACAAATCTTTGAGTGGCACCGATCATCCTGGGGACTTTTAAATTTAATAATGAATTTTGTTCACCCTACCACCGAACCTTAACCATTATTCTCTACCGGGCACACTTGTTTTATTCCTTATTGCTTTGGATCCCAAATTAATTATTGTTTATTACTGGCAAGTGAGTGCGTAGGTTTGTGGACTGCCTTATCCATTCAAGCATTGGATTCCTTGGAAAATAAATTTAAAAAAAAAAAAATGTTAAATTAAATGGTGGTTGTGTGTTGAATGGAGCTTTATGGTGTAGTGCCCACATTTTACACACCCAAATACAACAGTAAAATACCAGGATAATTTTTTTGACTTACATTGCTCACGACACACAACACAGTAAGGGCTCCAAGTACAGAACTCGACACACATGCGACAATCACATAAGTCATCGACTCACATAGACACATGCAGACGACATCGACATGTCGATACCACACTCTTCCCAACGAACGAATACTAGCAAAGACCCAACCACAAGAAACGTGACTTTAGGAACGAGTGAACCCACGACAAAACATTACTTTAAATGTATTTTAGTTACGGCTAACTTCCCAAGATCCTTATTAGGTAAGCATGATTTTCTCCCTTTTTCCACCTACATGTCCTGAAAATTCGTTTCACAGTTCACTTATTGTTCAACCATTTAATTTGCTCTTTACCCTTATGACAATCTTCAGAACTTACATAAGTATTTTTCCATATTTCAAAATGCCTACAAGATTCTAATTCTCTCATTCTTATGTTAAGATTTTGCTTCTCAAACATTTATTTAATGGCTACAGTCTTACCCTTACACTCAAGCGAAAGTGACTTGATGTCCAGAACGAAATCAAGGATTTGACGGAGATTTAGACACAGGGCAGCTTTTCACCAAAATATTTCTCGATTCACACTATATTTATTTCTCTACCATTGTTATTATAATTTGAAAACTTATTGAATTCCTATAAGATTTATATATAGCTAGGTATACATATCTTTTGTTTTCTCAAAGTTTGGTCGCACCAAGGTAACTTATATTCTTTGCAACGCATGAAAAAGTTTAATTAAGTTATAAAGACTCCAAGATTGACCTTAGTCCTAAACTCCAATCTCATGTGCAACATTATATGATATGCTCTTATATCGCACTAAGGTCTCGTTCTTAGCATCGTCTCGAAACAAAGAGATACGAAAGCACTTGTCTGACATCTTAAAGAAGTACAAGGCTAGGAGCATAATAAACTACACATGAACACAAGTGATCTATGTACACGAAGATCCCATGTCACTACACTTCACGATTCCGCATAAGGAATATTCTTTATTCCTTAATGCCATAAATGACATAACAAGGATTATGAGGCAAAAATGCAGTTTTCTAAGGTTCTCTAAAAACAACATCTTTCAACACAATTTCGTATGCAAGGAGTTAGATTATGGTTCTCTAACCACAAGTGAACATCCTAGTCAATTAGGGTTTAGTCCCATTCCAATTTTTCACTTAGGGCTTTACGCTCTCTTATAGATTAGATTAAGGTTTTAAACACATTCACCCTATAAACCCTCCGTAAGAGATCAGAGCACTCTATTGTCACTAGCCAAAGATGGCACCTATAGCTAGGAGAATCTATTCATAAGCAAAATTTTAAGTGATAGAACCACTATTTCACTAGGTCCAAGATGTCATCTGGATCTCACAAGAAATTCATTCGATGTAGAAGATTTATTTGACTGAGTTGCTCCTATGTGTCTAGTTTATGTCGATGTCACCAAACGTACCTATAAGACGATAAACCCCTCTTCTTGGGATCTTATTTGCCTAAACCAAGGTGCTCCATCGGGTGAAAAGGTTAAGTTCGTTCTACTGATTTAAATTTCTTATAAGGTAAAAAGGATCACACATGCAGGCAAGTTAAGCACGAATATTTTATTAGGGTTCAGTGTTCCCATTAAAACTCTTTATTACGTTTACAAGGTAAGAAGATAACCCAATGATTAATTTAATCGTTTATTGAATGCTGAGAAAGTACTACAATATATTAACTTCAATTTCAATTTACTATGTATAAATCAAACACTTTTTGCCATACACAACTAAGAAACAAATTAAACCGGTGATTAGATGCACATTCCCTAAGTATCCCTAAAACTGGCATATCATGCATATTAACAAATTTCATTTATAAATTTTTGGTAACAAGAGACTGCATTAGACAATTATTCATTTTACAATGACCTAAAAAAATTACAATAATAATAATTAAATTACACATCGCCTTTTTCGTCGTCGAACTTCCATCCTGCAAAACCCACGTGAGCATGATATCATCGATAAATCGCTGGCATGGCATCCACCCTAGAACAA
This sequence comes from Taxus wallichiana var. yunnanensis, assembly GCA_018340775.1. NCBI lineage: Eukaryota > Viridiplantae > Streptophyta > Pinopsida > Cupressales > Taxaceae > Taxus > Taxus wallichiana. Next base: position 166,126,191 of record CM031236.1, read on the forward strand.
TCATAATTACCATTTTTCAGTTTCCCATTTACATCTGACAATAATTACAACTTGCAATCGAAATAAAAAGTCTAGAAACATGTATTCATTGAATTTCATTTTTCTTCATTTTATAAACCTAGGAGAGAGAGAGAGAAAGGAAGAGAGAGAAAACATCGTTTTGACAAAGGTTCTAATACACGCAACAAGTTTCATTATAGTGTTTTAAACAATTATTTACATGTGTTAAAAGTTTCTATGGTGATTTGGTAACCCTACGAGGGTCCGCAACTTTCTATTTTTACATTTTTTTTTCACTGGCTACAAAATGTACAAAATGGCTCGGAGGCTAAGAAACTGCTTCCAAAGGTTATCTTCCGCTGAGCACGCACTCCACGATTAACTTACTACGCGTCCCTAGATATGCCAAGAATTCATAGCGACTGAGAATTGAAAAAGAGCGAACGGTTTGTGTTTGGTCGTTAGTTCTCCGAGGCCACTAGTCGTAGTTCACCGGTTGTAAAATGACAAAAAGTTAGCTCGAGGGCCGTAAAACCGCGTCCATAATCGACATTCGATGGAGAAGCACGCAACGAGACATCTCCTACTAGTTCCCTATATAAGGAGAATTCATCGAGTTGAGTGGGGACCGAGAACTAGGAAACCATTTTCAAATGGCGACAAGTTTTCTGGAGCGACAAGAAGAAATTGGTCCAGTTTGACCTCGTCAAACTGCAACCGGAGGCCTACAAAACGGCTTCGCCAAACTATCCCAAAAGGTGCTCTTTCCTATGCTGAAAGTTCCATGCATTTGTCTAGTATAAACGCTAGAGGTTTGCGAAGACGGAACGTGATTTCTCTTTCCGGGTTTCAAATGGTGGTCCAAAATGAAAGCCAACTTTCTAGTTTTAACAACTCTCTACTGTTGTAAACCGATGTAACAGGGCTCCTATAAGAGCGTCAAAAGGATGTCATATGATCATTTTGGGTCAAACCAAAAATCAAGGCGACTCCTCGTATACCAAGGTACACGAATGAAACTTCACATCTTGTTTCCAGAGTTGCGAAGGGTACTTGGTGAGTCTCCGAAAATTGCAAAATTTAACTATTTTAAGCAGGAAGAAGGTCAACTTAATCAATGGAGAGTCAAATTTGTCAGGTCGATAAAACGATATTGGAGCGATCAAGAAGGGTAGGAGTTTTCTAAATCATCTCGAAGTGAGGATAATAGATCATGGTTTAAAGTAGACGAGTTAAAAAGACTTCGAGAGTTGCGACACGACGCTTTATTGTTTTGCAATGAGTTAAAGGGACATTTAACTGTATTAAAAATCTAATAATTTAAAATTCTATTTAGTTGCAAAAGAGAACTAAAACACGAGAATTATGAGAGGTAAGGGAAGAAGGACCATGCCTGGAGAACGAAGTCGGTCGAAGCCGCAGGCTTTGGTTCAGCATCTTGCTCGGGCACTTCGCCAACCGGTTCACGAGCCTGGATCTAACCTCCACCACGTCACACCCACTTCCCGATCACTTGAATTTTTCAAAAGAATAAGTAGTTGCTTGAAATTTTCTAATTTTTTAACATACCCACTTCGTACAAATCCTGTTAATCGATGATGCAGTGTACGAGGTGCCCCAAGCTAGTTAGAACGCATACAAGCAACAAGTCCACCACACGACAATCTTGCTCCAAGATTTACATTTCGGCACAAGGAGTTAGGATGCTTGCAAAGGTTATGAACTCACATATCTCCACGAATGAATTCCAAGCTCAACCGATCTTTATGAGCACCACTTGTTTGTAAATCAACAACTTGCATACAGATCTAACAAACCATGGTTGAGCATACTCTACAAATCATGTTGTCCATGATAAAACATCTATCTGGGGTATTTTGCAAACAGTTAACGTGCTCTGTCAAAGCTTTCACATCTTGCATCCATGTCTAACATACCCATTTTGTGCAGATCCTGCAAATCATGGCGCTCCATGAGACTGCATTTCTTTGAGGCATTCTGTCAAACAGTTCATGTGTCTTTTCTATTCATCCATTTTGTGCATATGCTGCCATCATGGCATTCCATGAGACAACATTTCTTTGAGGCATTTTATCAAACAGTTCATGGGCTTTGCCTATACTTCCACATTTTGCAAATGCATCTGCCAAGGCGTGTGCAACTTCAACATCTGGCAAATTTTTCTCTATCTTTTATGCGCTGGAAGAAGTCGCACAGGTCTGGCACGTTTTTTTACACGGTGAGGATTTGTTGGCAAATGTAAACTGATTAGGTTGGAAACCTGTTTGTTGCAAGGTGAAGCAAAGTGACTGTTTCTTGAGGGATCCACGTCCTCCCACGCACAGCAGCATATAGATTCACGAGGAGTTGGCTCGTTCTTTCATTTGGTCAAACCTGCAACCACATCCCCCAAGGTCTTTGCAACTACAACAATAGACAAAACTCCCTTTCCTTTACCCACGCATTTAGATGACCAGTTCGCACGTTTCCACGTTTTTACAAGCAAATCTACTAGGGCGCGCGTGACTGCCACATTTGACAAAATTTCTTTGCATTTTTGGCCTTGATGGGAGCCCACGCAGGCCTGGGCGCTGGCGGAAGGGTGCTGGCCATGTGACAGACCAAACACACAACAAAACTCCTCCTTTTTGCTTGATCTTCCCACGCAGGTGCGGCGCGGCCTGGGAGGATGCGAAAATAGTTGTGGAGTCTAGCTTTACATGCATTGAAACACATTTGCTTGAAAGCTTCCAAGGCCTCTTCAACAAACTCCCTTCATGCTGGTCCTTGCGGCCCCAACCCATCCGCCCAACGCCCAAAACTGTGCATTTCCAAAAGCCAAAAATAGAAATAAAACCCTAACTGTGTTTTTGGGCTTTTTGCCTTCTTCCATTTGCCCTAAACCGCCCAACATTCACGGGCATTCACGGGGATTTTGTTGAAAAGGCGTGTGATCTGTTTGACATAGAAAATGTGGTCTCTTGGATCGGGATGACTACTTGAAAACACAAAATGGTTCTTTTTGATGAGACATGGGTGCACAATGAATGGCTTGGTTTGCACGTGACTACCTGGCATCATGTGGCAACAATGGTGGTCTCGACGGATCATGAGTGTAAACCGCTTGGAGCCCCTTGTACCGTTTCACTCATCGTTTCCAGGCATGGTTCATCTTCCTTTACCTCTCATAATTCTCGTGTTTAGTTCTCCTTTGCAACTTAATAAAATTTTAAAATATTAGGATTTTAATACCGTTAAATGTTTTCTTTAACTCGTTGCAAAAACAATGTATTGTCGTGTCGAAAACCCACGAGGTCAAAATAACCTGTTTGCATTAAAACATGAATTGCCACCCTCATTTTGAGGTGATGTAGAAAACTTCCTATCCAACCGAACCACTACAACATTGTTTTATCGACTAGACGAAACTTACTTTCCAGAAATAATGTTGACCAATTCCCTAAAAAAAAAAGAAAGAAGAAGTTAATTTTTTTGCATTTTTCAGAGACTCATTAAGTACCCTTTGTAACTCTGGAAACGAGATGTGAAGTTTCATTCGTGTACCTTGGTATATGAGGAGTCACCTTGACCTTTGGTTTGACCCGAAACAAACATATGACATCCTTTTGACGCTCTTATAGGAGCCCTGTTACACTGGTTTACAGTTAGAAAGCTGTTAAATCTAGAAAGTTGGCTTTCATTTTGAACCACCATTTGAAACATGGATGGAGAAATTACTTCCTGTTTTCACAAATCTCTAGTGTTTATACTAGACAATTGCATGGAACATTCAGTATAGGAAAGAGCACTTTTCGGGATAGTTTGGCGAAGCCATTTTGTAGGCCTCCGGTCGCAGTTTGACGAGGTCAAACTGGACCAATTTCGTCTTGTCGCTCCAGAAAACTTGTCGCCATTTGAAAATAGTTTTCTAGTTCTTAGTCCCGTCGACTCTGATGAATTCTCCTTATATAGGGGAACTAGTAGGAGATGTCTCGTTGTGTGCTCCTCCATCGAATGTCAATTATGGACGTGGTTTTCTGGGCCCTCGAGCTAACTTTTGTCATTTTACAACTGGGTGAACTACGACCAGTGGCCCCGGAAAACTAGCCGCCAAACGCAAACCGTTCGTTTTTTCCCAATTCCGTCAGTTGCTTTGAATTCTTGGTATATCTGAGGACACGTAGAAATTTAATCGTGGTGTGCATTCTCATCGGAAGATAACTTTTGGGAAGGTGTTCTTAGCCCTCGAGCCCGTTTTGAACGTTTTTGTAACTAGTAAGAAAATGTAAAAATAGAAGGCTGTGGGAACCTCGTCGGGTTGTCAAACCACCTTGGAACTTTAGACACATGTAAATAACTATTTATAACTCTATAGTGTAACTTGTTGTGTGATATAGAACTTTTGATAAATGGCGTTTTCTCTCTCTTCCCTTCTCTTTCTCTCTTCTGGTTACAAAATGAAGTGAAATGAAATGCAATGAATACATATCTTAAAATGCTTTCCTTTTGTTTGTAAATTGTAATTATTATCATATGTAAATGGGGAAAAAAAAAAAAAAAATGATAATTATGTTAGCTTAGGGTGGATGCCATGCCAACGAATTATCGCGATAGCATGCTCACGTGGGTTTTGCAAAGATGGCGAAAAGGCGATGGGTAATTCATTATTTATTATTGTAATTTTTATAGGTCATTGTAAAATGAATAATCGTATAATGCAGTCTCTTGTTATAGAAAATTTATATTTGAAATTTGTTAATATGTATGAGATGCAAGTTTTAGGGATATCTTAGGAAATGTGTAATTTATCACCAGTTAAATTTGATTCGTAGTTGTGTATGGCAAAAGGGTTTGATATATATATATAGTAAATGAATTTGAAGTTAATATATTGTAGTACTTTTTCGTATTCAATAAACGATCAATTAATTATGGGTTATATTCTTACCTTGTAAACGTAATAAAGGGATTTTTAATCGAAACACTCAACCCTAATGAAATATTCGTGCATAACTTGTCTCGCATGTTTGATCCTTTTACCATAGAAGAAATTTAAAAGCGTAGAATGAACTTAAACTTTACACTCGATGGAGCATCCTAGTTAGGCAAATAAGATCCCTTGAATGGGTTGATCATCTTAGTAGGTACGTTTAGTGACATCGACGTAAACCAGACATATAGGAGCAACACAATCAAACTTGACCTGGAGTAAGTAGAGCTAACGCTTCCTTCGTGTCCTAGTGGACTACCTTGTCTTCCGAAGATAGATTTAGAATTAAATTTTTTGTATCGAGTGAATTTCTTGTGGGATCCAGATGACATCATGGAGCTAGAGGAATAGTGGTTCTATCACTTAAAATTTTGTTAATGAGTAGATCCTCTTAGCTATATGTACTATCTTTGGCTAGTGACAATAGAGTGCTTTGATCTGTTACGGAGGGTTTATAGGGCGGATATGTTTTGAATCTTATTCTAATCTATAATAGAGCGTAAAGCCCTAAGTGAAAAATTGGAATTAAACTAAACCCTAGTGGATTAGGATGTTAACTTGTGGGTAGAAAACTATAATTTAACTCCTTGCATACGAAATTGAGTTGAAAGATGTTGATTCTAGAGAACCTTAGAAATTGTAATCTTGTCCCTTAATCCCTTGTTATGTCATTTTATGGCATTAAGGAATAAAGAATATTTCTTATGCGGAATCATGCAATGCAAAGATATGGGATCTTCATGAACATAGATCACTTGTGTTCATGTGTAGTTTATAATGCTCCTAGCCATGTACTTCCTTAAGATGTCAGACAAGTGCTTTCGTAACTCTTTTGTTTTGAGATGATGCTAAGAACGAGACCATAGTGCGATGTAAGAGCATATCATATAAGATGAAAATGAGATTGGAGATTAGGATTAAGGTCACTCTTGGAGTCCTTATAACTTAATTAAACATTTTCATGCGTTGCAAAGAATATAAATTGCCTTGGTGTGACCAAACTTCGAGAAAACAAAAGATATATAAATATAAATGGAAGTCCATAAGTTATTGAACTTTATTAACTATGGTAGCGAAATAACTATTCCGTGATCGATGGATGTTCTTGGGGAAAAAGCTATTTCGAATCTATGTCTTCCTTAATCCCAAGATTTCATCTTGACATCACGTTAGATTCTCTTGTGTAGCAAGAGTAAATTTTAAACATTAAATAAATGTTTGAGAAGCATATTCTTAACATAAGAACAAGATAATTGAGTACTTTATATGTGATTTGAATTGTGCCAAATAAGCAAGTAAGTTATGGAAATTTCTGTGATGCATAAAGGAAGCCAACTTAAAATGGTCGAACTGTAAATTAAACGTGGAATGAACTTAAGATTTTGCAGATGGAAAAAGGAGAAAGATATCCTTGCACAATAATGTTCTTAGAATGTTAATCGTAACTAAGATGTAATTAAAGAAATGATGTGTTGTGGGATTCGCCATCCTGAAGTCATGGTTCTTGTGGTTGGGTCTCTACTAGCAACCTTCCATCGGGAAAAGTGTAGCGTCAACATGCCTATGTTGTTTTCGTGTGTCTATGTGAGTCGTTGACTTTTGTGATTTTCGTATGTGAGTCGAGTTTCTGTACTTGGAGCCCTTGCTGTGTTGTGTGTAGTGAGCAATGTAAGTAAAAATAAAAAAAAAAATTATCCTAGTATTTTACTGTTGTATTTGGGTGTGTAATATGTGGGCACTACAGTTTGCGTGACATTTCTTGTAATACACGAGATTGGGAATTCAATTCTTAGAGCTGGAGAAATTTCTTTTATTTTCACCCACCTAACCTCACTAAAAATAAGAAATCCAATTTGGTGACGTGGAGGATGTCGAGAGCTTTCCAAAAAGTCCAATTTTGTCAAAATTGGAGCTTCGATCAAAATTTATGCCCTTTTTATGATCGTGGTTAGGGTGGTCCATGCGAACTTTCACAATCCGCAACACACCGGCTTTTTTACCTCCCTTCACTTTGATATGCGAGTATTGAGGGTTTTTGGAGAACAGAGGGCACATGAGTACAAGGGCCACTTGGGCCTGCTTTCTCCGCACTAGACCTGCCTCCTTTGTTGTGCGGCAATTTTGCCTCCATGGAACTTGTGTCGCACGGGCCCCAAACTTCCGCATTATCCGCAATACTCGAACCCACTTCAATTCCTTTGCAAATCAGATTTCGGGAACTTGTGGCCCAATGGAACCTGGACCGCCCGGGTTGTCGGGACTTGATTTACCCGCAAGTCATTGTTTCTTTAGCATTTCGAACCCAAGTCGAGGCGAGAAACCCTAGTTCGTCTCGCACCATTCCAAACAGAGCCCCCTGCACTCCACAAATACATTAAAATATGCTTTTTCCCCATTTCTCCAAAATTTAAGAAAATTTTCACTAACTCCTTAGATTTTTTTTGAATAGGGAAGTCGAGAAAAACAAAAGGGATGCCTCCAAAATCCATTTTTTTGTCTTCACCATTTCTACGAGTTCAAGTTTAAAGAAATTGTGTAAGTTATAGAATTTACCTTGGGGGTAAATTCGGATAAAAATATTGTTTGTTTTGATAGGTTTAATTTTGTTAAAGAGAGTGGAAAGAAAAAAGGGTGATTTCATTATTTGTTCTACCCTTCATCGTTGTGGTTAAAGGCGAGTAGAGTTGATTATGGGAATCACCCTCCCTTCCCAATGCTCATTCGATTGTTTTTTTGTTTATTTCATTTTCAATTGATTTTATTTTTATATCAAGCATTAACTCATGGAAAATAACATTAAATATTATCCTTTTTATACATAAAAACTATAAAAAAATGTTATTGTTAATTTTTTTCTAATTTTAGCCATATAAATGTTTTATTTGACGTGCCATTAAAAATCTAAAACATATACATTTTTCATTATGACTCGCTTGTAAATGTATTATTTTTTGCTAAATATTTAAAAGTAGTGTTCTTTAGCTATAACTATTACTTATGCATTGAAAATTAATTTTTAAATACCATCATAATTTGATCAAGAATATATAATTAGATAAAAACAATATGATTGGAAAAATAAATCACGTATAACATTTTCAATAATGTTTAAAACATTAAATTTAGCATTTTAATAAAAATATTTTTGTTTTGGAAAAATAAGAAAAATTATTAAAAATAAAAACATAGACTTTTAGAATAATAACAAAAATATTGTTAAAATAATGCTTGAATTTTATTTATTAATACTATATAACTAAAAATATTCAAAATGTCCAAAAATTACCATAAAAATGTTGTTATCGGTAGCACCACTTTTTGAAACGAGGGCAAAAATAGCTACTAAATGTGATCCTTAAAAATTAATAACTCAAGGGTTCTCACCAAGTAGGTAACTACGCTATCTTAGATGCATACAAATGGTTAAAGAAGATGCATGTATATGATTGAGTGCGAAGTGCACAACTAGTGCATGCAAGGATACATCTAAATGTGTGCTAGGTTGATCATACTTGAAAAAGTAATCTCAAGGTTCTCAAGTCTAATCGAAGGTGCATGAGAAATCATGCCTTTCTTAATATCCTCATGAAGAGTCGAGCGAACAAAATTGTAACTCTATCATCAAGTGGTCTTGAAGAAAGTGAAACATGTGATGAATAACCAATGGAATGGTGAGAAATTCAATTAATAAGATAGATAGGAGAAATAATGCCATACGAGTGTCTACCAATATCTATGTCTAGATAACCCATGGAATTGAGCATGTGAGAATCAAAGACAATTTTATGCTTCTCAAAAGAACCAATTATATAGACATATAGATATGTAGTAGGAAAAACAAAAGGTGCAACAACATGAGCAACATGCATAAAAGCATAAAGAACAATCACAAGTGGTCTCGAATAAAGTGAAACATGTATTGAATAACCAATGCCATGTCGAGAGAGCCAATTGTTGACCAAATTTTTCTCACTCCTATTTCAGATTAGTGAAATGGTAACAAAGAAAACAAGCAACTCCAATAATGAGAGGGTTTAAAGCTACCTCTAGATGAGATGATGATGGATACAAGCGCAAAATATCCTCCTCGTAGTGAGCTTGATTACATGCACAACAAAGAGAAACTCAACACAGAAAAGGATTAGTAGATAGGAGGGTGGTTTGTCAACAATGCCGGTCCCGAGAAGTGAAAACTTCCTAGGATGGATGTTAACCCACTTTGATAGAAAATAAGGATAAAACGATAATGGATAAATGATATGATGCAAATGATAATCGAATCGAAACATAAAGCTATAATATTCTAAATAAGATAGAATGCATGTATGATAAAATCAAATGATATTACACTAAACGTGACCGGGCCGACGGCAACCCGAGACCTGATGGACATAGTCGATGGGGATTGTAGAAGGATAAATCAAACAACAAGTAGAAAATGCATATCCGAATGATTCAAGCTAATATAAGAATGATGAAGATGTTGAGATGATGTTAGGATGGTGCATAAGTGTGGATATGATCTTGAACAGAAAGCATGTAATAAAATTGCTAGACTCGATGATGAAGATGATAATTAATCGATCCTATTCGACGACAACCGAGTTAAATTGATGATGAATGAAGTGAGGTGGGGAAGATATTGGGACTCGAACAAGTAGATCGGATAAATAGAGAGGTATGTGCACTTAGGCAACAAGGAAGGTTGCGAGATGGAACATATAACTCGAGAATAAGGTAGATTGAGGCGTGGTCTATGGTGATCAGTGGGTCGATAAAGTGAGTGAATATGATGATGATGAAATTTGAAGTCATGGTGTGTAGAATGGAAAGATTGGTAACTCTCGGGGTATGGAGGGATAAAAAGAGGTAGGAAAGACAAAAAGCTAGAAATAGGGTATATCGATGACGATCGTGGCAATTCGATGATGACCAGGATAAATCTAAGATTTGATAAGGTCAAAATAGACAAAAGCCAAGATGAAGAAAGCTAAATGAAGGATGGGGCAATAATAGGAGTCCAAGATGATTCACTGAACCCGTGAGGTGAATCATAAGAGAAAAGGAAAGACAAAGGGGGATCCACACAAGCTCAAAGTGTCTTCAAATCTCCACAATGATGAAAGAGGTATTCAAAAGAAAAATCCAAGATGATAACAACTATTGGTGAGAAGAGGAGAAACCTGCAAAAACAAAGCCAAAGCCGAAGAATACCCAATTTTTCATCCATTTGCAAGGAGGGAGTAAAGGCGTATGTATAGGGTCAATGGTAACTGGATGGGTCACAATGAAAAATGAGTGCGGTGGTCCATTGATTTGGGCGGTGGAGGATTGATCAGCTCGAGACAATGAGCCCTTGTGAGGTAGGATTAGGGTTTCAGGTGGTAAATACGAGTTAGGGGTGCTTTGGAAGGATAAATGGTAGGTGAGAGGTAGGAAAATATTAAATAAAGGCAAAGGGGAGGTAAAATTATTAAATGAAGGCTCAGGGAGGACAAAAGGGGCATTTAGGGAGGATAAATGGATTAATGAAGTGATTTAGGGATAATTAATGGTGATTATGGAATAATTAGGGGAAGTAAAACATGGATGGGGTAAGGTGGGAAATTCAAATAAATGGGATTTAGGAGGGAAAGAGGGAATTTGAATGGGAAGAGAGATATGGACGTGAGAATGATGACGAAGGGGAGAAGACGTGGGATGAGGGATAGGAGATACCAAAAATTGGTGTCTACATTTTCCCATTTTTGTCAAGTGGTTTGCGTTGGGCAAGCCATGAGACAAAAATGAGAAGTGATAGAAGATGATGATGGTTGAGGTGCCCCCTCAAACTAGGGATCGATGATGCAAAAAGGAATAAATTGCTAGGTTGAAAGAGATACATAAAGGGATATAGAGTGGAAAGAATGAGAAAAAGATAGAAGATGAAAGAAGATGCCATAGGTGAAGAGGGATAAGGATAAAACAAAAACAAAAATATAGCGGTGATTTTGGAATCACTTTGGTAAGGAACAAATTATGACCTCAATGGAGACGACAATAATGTCTTACGGAATTGTGAGTCGGAAAAAATCACGAAAAAAATTGTGGGAATCAAACGAGAATCCAATCGATGGATGTACAAGTCGTGAGACCAGGTTGGTCAAGACAGACATCAAAAATATGTGCAAATAAACGTGAGGATGTTAAAGAAAATGGAATTGATGTAATGTTGGGGAAAAAGCGAGATGTGATATACTGCATACATGAGGAATCGATCAAATATGCGTCCTAGTGGGATGGAAAATGGAAAGACAACCACAATGGTGGGATTAAGATGAGGTATGGTCCCCGAGAGGGAACACAAAGATGGCCACAAAGTGTGGGATTTGAGATGAGAGATGGTGTCTAAAGGGAACACAAAGATGGCCACAAATGGTGGGCTTGAGATGTGATCAAGAATGTGCTACTAGATAAGATGATAGGAAAGGATAACAAGATGAGCCACATAAGGAAAAGATCAATGTGTTATGGGTGACACACAAGCCTAAAGTGGAAGAGATAAAAGGATTGGATGAGATGAGATAAAAGATTGGATGAGATGAGATAAAAATTGGATGAGATGAGATAAGAGATTGATTGAATGAGATAAGGTAAAATGGCATGATTGGATTGGATCGGATGTGATAGATAAAAGGAAACTGATGAGGAGGAACGAAATATAGGAAGGAGCACACGTAGGATAGATGCCTTTAGAAGCTTTTAGATTGGATTTAAGGTAAAGTGTGAAAGAAAACAAGACAAAGAAATGCACTTGCGACCATATGACAGTGTCAATACATAACTAATGGTAGTTAGTTAAACTCAAGATCATGAAGAAAGATGGAATGCATGCTTATAGACCCCCATTGTAGACATGACAAGGGGATTTATATGTGGCTTGTACAAGGAAATAGGTTCTCCTTATGTGGTTGTCTTACATCTATGCCCCAACTCGAGGAATATGGTGCAAACTGATCAATGCGGGAAGTTTGTATGAGATGGGAAAGTTGATCGATGTAGGAATATTTCCGAGGATGCTTGCTCTTGATATTGTGCTTTTTCTTTTAGAGATTTAGAAGGTTGATGAATACACGAAGAATTTTACTGCCATGATATAAGAAAATAGCCATCCTTCGAGGGATTGGTCTACATTTAGACTTTTGATTTTGGATTTTGACTTTTGAATTTTTTTTATTTTAGATGATAGAATAAGATATGAGATAGTTGTACTTCGAGGGATCAATATTTAATTTTGATAATTTTCTTTATATGAGCAACTATCTTTCAAAGGAGCAAGTCAGTGTGTTTTAGGATAACATAGCTTTTGATAAGAGCATCCATGATTTTTTTTTGACTTTAGGATAGAGCTAAGGATAGCCAAGTAGACCACTTGGGGAGGGGAAAATAAGATATACAAGCGACACATGTGGACCCTTACCATGGTTTCAATAGGTAGATAAGAGGGTGATGGATGTAATGATTGCGGGGTTCCCACCTAAAAGGAGGAAGTGGTTCATAAGGAAAATACTATGAGTAGAGCCGTGGTGCCCATATTCAAGGTCTCGAGATAAGAAAGTGACAGAGACCACATAACTCCAAATCATTATAAGGAGAGATGGAAAGGCTGATGAGGGAGATAAGATCTTTGATATAACTAGGACTATGTCATGTTGGTAGGTATGTTAATAATAGAAAGGTCGCAAGTGCAAGGCATTGAAAGGTTCCGTTTCCAGTTTACCATCAAGGGAAGCTAAACGATAGCGCTAGACCCATATTTATGCGTGATAATAAATGGTCCAATCCAATTGGGAGAAAAATCCATGTTGGATCCTTTCTAGAGTAGTGAAATTCTAATTAAAATAAGTTAGGGGAAGGGACACCATGTCATCCACGTCTATGGGGTTGTTAGATGGAGAAGAAGATGGATCAATGTGCATGGGAGATGTAGAAACAATGTGTGGGAGAGAATTAAGAGTGAGGAGTCATACTCCCCAAAGTGAGAGACATTGTATCACGGTGGAGAGATACTCATCATTAGGGGATTTGGATGTGGATATGGATGCCGAGGGAGATGGGGTAGGATTGTTAGAAGGAGCAACAATGAAGACTCTAGATTTGGATTGGATATATGGTTGAGGATCACGAGGGTGAGAGTGAGTGGAAATCCGGACAACATTGGTGAAAATAGGGGACCTTCTTTTGGGTGAAGTAGCATTTGGAGGAGGGATGACAACGAAGGTCTTGGATTATTGTGGGTGGATGTGGGTGAACTAGTATATGGAAGAGGATGATCTTCTTCAAGGAGAAGTTCATCTTCTTCTATAATATTATGGATGAGAGTTTGTAGGGTCCTACAATGTTTAGTGTCATGCACAAGGGTACGATGACAAGTACAAATGACATTAGAATTGAACCATGAGGGTCTTGGCCCACGTGAAACAAAATATTTGATGGGGGAAGCGTGATTGCATAGATGCTTGAAGTAGTCATTGAAAGATTGATGTATAAGAACCAAAGAGGGTTTTTGAGGAAGGAGTTATGGATTGATGTAAAGGGTTTTCTCTTATGGGGATTTGTGGGATCCTCTGATTCTAATTTGGGCTTGGAATACAAAGTGGGTGATCGTGATTTAGACTCAAGATTTAGAGAGGAGATTGGATGGTCTTGATTCGATTTATTAATGATAGGAGTTTTGGATGGTGTTAACTGGATTTTGATTTGAAAGGAGGAGTGGATGGTTTTCATTTTGATTTATTGATGAGAGGATTTTTGGATGGAGGGATTGGCCCTAAGATGGATGGAGGTGCACCTAGGATTGATGACGAGACATTAGATTGTTTGGAATTATGGGATTTAGGAGGAGGGAGCTCCAAATTTTTATGTGGATGGGTAAGATATTTCGAGTATGGGCACCAAGGTTATTATATTTTGGATGTGAATATTTACCCTTGGTGGGAATTATAATGATTTCGACTAGGGAATCTTTAGAGGAGAATTAGATGATGTAGTTTTGTTGCAGATGGGGATTGACATGGGTATTCAAGATGAAAGTGTTTTTGGATGACACATTTGATGAGATCGAAGGAGTTAAAGATTGCATGGGTCTTGAGGTGACAACATATGAGTGATAGGTCTTGTTGATGATGAGGATGGGTTAATAACATAAATTATAGATGTATTAAGTGAGGATGTTTGCATAATAGATATTTTAAGGGATGACATGGAGGCGGGTTTAGATGTTGATGTAGGAATGGTTACAATTGTTAAAGGTTTGGATGTGGTTGTAGGTAAGGGTATGGAAGCGGTCATGGATATAGTGGATGTAGATATATGTACAAGTGTGGTGTAGAGACTATAGATGAAGGGGTAGAGACCCAAGTAGATATCGACTCAAAGTGGATGAAGGGGTGATGGGTGTAGGTGGTGATGTTGATTCATGGATTATAGTGTTGATGGTATGGGCGTTGGGAGCTTGAGATGTAGGAGGATTTGTTTGATTAATTGGTGCATGGTTAGGAAATGGCTGTTTGAAAACATCCAGGGGTTGATTGGGAGGTGCGTTAGGATTATCCACTTGAATATCTCCACGATCGATAAGTCGTTGCATGAGGTCTTCAAGGAACGACAATTTTTAATGTCATGATCGCATAATCGATGATATTTTAAATAGGATCCCCACAATACTATGCGGGTTTGGGTTAGGATTCATCAACGAGTTGGATAGGGGAGGTTGGATGAGATGCAAAAGCATTAGATTTTCGTAGACAAAGTTATATGATTCTCTAAGGGGAGTAATTGGGGGTTGGTTTTGGAACCCTTTGTGGAGGCTCAGTGTGGGATGTAGATGTGAAGAAGATTTGAATATGACGGCATTAGTTGTGCCCATAGACTGTCATCATGGGTAGATGACTTGGTGAATTCAGGTTTTGGTTTGTTGGATCGAAGTTTGAGATGGCCTTGCTCAAGGGAATGAAGTTCAAGTTTATGAGCCATGGTGAATGCCTCTTCAAAGGTTTGGAATGATTGTATTTGAAGATTAGAGGAGATATGATTCACACAAGACCGTGCAAAGAGTTCAATTAGTTCGATTTGTAGAAGGGAGAAAGACATTTGATTGATTGATTATGTCACGCCATCTAGTGAAATGTTTTGTGATATATTCGTCATCAAATTGTCTAATGGCGTAGAGGTTTGTAATGGTGATTTTACATGCAATGTTGATATAAAAGTGTTCTAGGAAAAGTTGCACGAGTTGGGTGAAGGAAAATAGGGAATGTTGAGGAATGTTGTTGTACCAAATTCAAATTGGGGCCAACCAAGGACATAGGTAATGTGTAACATAAGATCTTGGTCATGAGTAAATAGATAACATGCATGTTGAAAGGCATGAAGGTATTGTTAAAGATATTACTTTACTATTAAACTTGGAGAATTTTCTAAGTTCCAAGTGTGGAGGATATGGATTAGTAGAGACCCGACGAAATGATGGGTTCATTGCAAACTCATTCATAGGAGAAAGTGGTTTTAGACCCCAAAGTAGTGGTTTTCGAGACCGACCATTCTACTCAAGAAAGAATGCACAGGGTCGTTAGATGTATGGGGATGAGAGATTGAAGGATGAGGTTGTAGGATATAATAAGCAGATGGGTTAGGTTGCAGATGTGATTGATATGATTGAGGATGTGTGGGAGTTTGTGGAGGTGGTTCATAAGGGGGAAGATAGTTGAATGGTTGTGACTAAATAGGTTATTGGGAGATAGGGATGTAATAAGATGGATGAGATTGTGTTGGTTATTGAGAGATGGGGATGTTGGATTGGTTTTGTATGGGATGCGTTGGAGTATAAGTATAGGGTATTTGAGATGTTTGAGTGAGATTGATTAAGAAATATATGACGAAAGACATTTCAAGTAAGAGGTTGATGAGTTTGAGTTAATTCAAAAGGATGGGGTTATGAGGTGATGAAATTTGTGTGGACTTGGGATGTAGATAGAGGGAATCAAGTTCGATCATTTTGTTAAGGAAGAGGAAGAAGTAAATGAGACTCTTATGAAGTTTGGATAGGGGCACCGATAACAACCGTGGACGAAGATGTGATGAGGATAAAAGATGTGGGGATAGTGTTGATAAAAGGTAAGTTGGGTGGAACGAGCACCACCAATTGAGTGGTTTGATGGGCTTGGGGGACCGTGATGGATTTACGGAGAAGACAACCGCAAAGGGCGATGATATTAGCATCAAGGAGTTCCTAAAACTCTGAGACTCCATGAGGGATAGTAGGAGGTCCAAGGGTCTCTAAAGAGGCAGTAGACAAGGGCATAGGTGGTCTAGAGGGAATGGATTGATGAGAGACAGAAGGGCTAGTTTTAGGATGGGGATCATTTTGGATGACATGGGTGTCATGAAGAAAGACCATAGAAACAAAGGGTTGGGAGGCGGAAGGCGTGGTGATCATATGTGTAGAAGAATTAATGGAAAGTGTAGAAGTTTATTGGGAAATATTGTCAGAAGTGGGGATGTTGTTGGATGAGGTAGATTTTCGTGTTTTCCTGACCTGAGAATGGGTGATAACGTGCATGAAATAGAAAAACAAAACCTTATACATTTTATTAATAAATAAATCAAGAAACAAAATTTTGATCATCTTGATTATTGAGAATGATGTGAAAAGAAGAAAATGGGATCAAAGGGAACTTAGAGAAGTGGCCAATCTAAGGACGGTTTCAAGTTGTTTAGTGACATCTTTGATATACCAAAAGGTACATGAGGCGTGATGACTACTGGTACGAGGCCTTATATTGGGGCTTACCCAAGCACTTCACGCATTATAACGATAATGGTGTCGGACACTTAGCCAATATAATGATAGCCAAAAAAATTAAAATGTTGCCAAAACACCGTGATGACTTTCCTATTGGGCGATGAAATCCCAATAGTGCCACCTTGTAGGAGATGTTTAAGATGTGTAAATTGATGTGTGCATTTTAGATGTGTGTGATAGAAGTGAACACAAAGAATTAACCTCCTAATTAATATATATTTCCAAAAAGTATGAAGGTTCTTTTTAAGTCCAAAATGAAGTGTTTTATTCGATGAAGACACTCAAAAAAATATGCGAAAAGATTAAATAGGGAAAAATGAAGAATACCTGGATAACACTATTTTTTTTTTTTTTTTAAATTTTAGCAAGTGCGTTGTTGATCCAAGAAAACAATCCACCACGTATGCAAGCAAGCGAAGCTCCCACCTGCGAGGTTAGTAGAAAGAGAGAAATAGAAAATGGAAATGGAAATGAAAGAAAATTAAAGAAATCACCAAATAAGGGTGGGTCCCACCAGCGCCCCAAAATGTTGACCAAATTTTATCGCTCCTATTTCAGATTAGTGAAATGGTAAAAAAGAAAACAAGAAACTCTAATAATGAGAGGGTTTAAGGCTACCTCTAGATGAAATGATGATGGATATGGGCACAAAATATCCTCCTCATAGCGAGCTTGATTACTTGCACAACAAAGAGAAACTTAACACAAAGAAGAATTAACATATAGAAGGGTGGGTTACCGACAATGTCGGTCCCAAGAAGTGAAAACTTCCTAGGATGGATGTCAACCCACTTTGATAGAAAATAAGGATAAAACAATAATGGATAAAAGATATGATGCAACATATAACTAAATTAAGACAAAAATCTAAAATATGCCATATAAGGTAGAATGGAGGTCTCATAAAAACAAATTATATTACACCAAACCCGATCGGGTCAACGATGACCCGAGATTAATGGGCATAGTCGAAAGAGATTGCATAAGTGCAATGCCCACATTTTCCACATACAAAAACCTAAGATAAAAAACCCAATAATTAATTAGGAAAAAAATACGAGATAATGTTTTTTGAAGGGTTACATCAAAATAACTAACTACATTTAAATATTTTTCGCTTACTAAATTTCCTATACTCGTAAGGTTGTCATACTTAAATTTACAATTAATTATTATTGCTTCGCTCCAAAATTTGGGTTTAAATACCCTTCTAGGGTTATCGTAATTTCACCTTGTTAAAAGTGTCTCATAGTGCAAAATCACAACACCCCTGAATGTCTGCAACTCGATGGGTTGAGACTCTCAGTGTGATTGCATAACATGGAGCATCTCTCAAAGTGTGGGACTTTGAAATCGAGAGAGCTCTCCGGATGAAGGCCGGTTCCTATTCCTCTGTTTAGGTGCACACATAAAATTTGTAGAGGATCTATTCTAAAATCTATTCTAACTTTCCAAGGAGACAGGTTAAGAAGATGCAAGAAATTAAACCTAAACTAACAGAGGTGATGCACCAAAGGAATTTTAAACACTCGTCTCGCTTATCAAACATAAACCATTAAAATGTAATACAACCACCATGCATAGATAACCAATATTGCAATGAAAGATCAAATAAAGGAAATGAACACAAGAGAGGGTTGAAATCATCCAAAGACATGTATTATTGCTTCACAAATTGATATAGAACATTACAATGGCCAAGAGGCAAAAAAACTTGCATTACAGTCTTAATAGAAGGTTCGAACTCCACAAATTCATCTACAGACTAGAGAAGAAGGGAGGGTACAAAACCAAAATGTCTAACCCTTTACAATGAGCCAAGATCTTACCTTTATAGATGAAGTGAAGAGAGGAGAAGAAAAGGAGGCGGGAAATCTGATTTGGAAGCTCAACCACCAGCCATCAATGCCCCTATAAATCTTTCCACAACTGGTCAAGTCCGCTCTCCATGTCTATTTGGCATGTTGAAGAAGGAAGAACAACATAGATAAAATCAAATCTGATCTAGTTGTTGAAGCAATTAGATCATACATTAATGGCATGAAAGATGTTTTCCTATTTTTCACCCACCTAACCTTGTCAAAATTAAAGTTTCAGGCTTCCATGGCATAGAGGAGGTCGAGACCTTTCCAATGGTACCAAATTTGTTGAATTTCGAGCACTGGATCGAAATTTATGCCCATTTGAATATTTGAATTGAATCCGTACAAAAATGGCAAAAAAATAGTTTTGCAAAATGGATCCGGGCCCGAAATTCACTTTGCACCTTTTGCACAAAAATTACAAAAGTGCAAAAATTCCTCAAGCCCCACCAACCTCGAAATTCACTTTTGTCCAAAAGCCCCCGCAAGCCCGCAACCTTCTCATTTTTCATTTAGCGAACAAACCTCCTCAGCTCGTGGGCCCGCACTTGCAAACTATGCTTTTATGAAAGTTGTAAAAATGCAAAAGAAATCCGTGGCCCCACAACTTTACATTTCCCAAAAGTCATCTTTAGGCCCGCTGACCCGCATTTTCCACTTTGGCGAAAAGTCTTCCTGTGCCCGCCACCACTTTAAACAAAACTAATTCCAAGGCCCACCTTCTCACATGTAATTTAGGCCTGACACGTGGCTTCTCTGGGCATCGGCAGAGGTGCAACTTACTTTTATACTTTTACGCTTTTCAAAACAAAAGCTAAAATTCCAAAGTTCCTTCGATGACCCGCCTTCCCGCTTTGACCTAAAACATGGCCATGTGTCCCTTTGTGGGCTTGCTCTGTAATTTTATGTTTTGACTAAGTCCCTCTGTTTGGTAGAGGCTTTATGTCTGACTCGAGACACGTGGAGGCTCAACGCACATTTGGGACCTGCCTCCGGATTTTCCTTTGAAGTTGCACCGAGATGACACATGGAGACTTCACCACCTATCCCGAGCTTGGAATTTTCAATGGCCGGTGTCCCCTTTTCAGACCTGGGACACGTGGAAGCTTTGCGCTCATTTGGGGACCGCCTTTGCCTTTGACCCTTGAAGGTGCACCGTTGAGACATTTCGAGGCTTCCGTCCGGTCCCTTTATACTTAGCCGATTCGGGCCCGCCGCCCATGTGATTTTTGTTGGACCTCGAATACGTGGCGAAGCTTGCGCTCATTTGAGTCTCTGCCATGGGCTCTCACTTTTTAAATTGTGTCGAGCTAACACATGGTTCTTTCCGCTCGTTTGGACTTTTCAACATCCGACTTTGTCCTTTTTAGACCTTGGAAAAGCGGAGGGTCGGTGCTAGTCGTGTGGTCTCCGCCGGTCCTTTTATACTTAGCCGATTTAGGCCCACTCTATCCCCTTTTTGACTCGACCACGTGGCGAGCCTGCGCTTGTTTGGGGTCTTTGTTTTGGATTCTATCCTTGGAGTTGTGCCGATGAGGCACGTGGAACCCTCCGTGGGTCTGTGAATTTTCAACGGCCGATGAGACCTCCCTTTAGACCTAGGACACATGGAAGCTTCGTGCTCATTTAGGGACTATCCCTTGGGTCTCACTTTTGAAGTTGTACCGATTGGACGCGTGGAGGCTCAGCGCACATTTGGGACCTACCTTTTGATGTGCCTTTGGAATTACACCGAAAGTGACACATGTTGCCTTCCCCATTTTCCTCCTGTGAGCCTCTGGCCTCCTTTCGCGTTGTTTGATCCTTCACCGACCCTACTCCTCCATTATAGAGTCTTGCCGCCCTTGATTGTTGGATTTGAATGTGAGCTCGCAGGACAAAGCCGACCCTTCGATTATCTCCCGTGGTGGTTGTGTTTGATCAATTTTGCTCGAGGGCCAAAATTGGGATAATACAGTGTCATTTATTTACTTAATATCATAAGGCTAAGGTCTCAACTTATCCTAACCATATAATTAAGTTCAAATAATTTTAATCCTTTTTATAGGATTATCTAGTTGCCCATGTATAAAATCAATTTAATTAATCCATAAAGTTAAATGCCATTTACAAAATCATTTATCTATAACAATAGATGTCACAAAATATTTCTAACTTCCTAATACCCTTAAGTGGCCCCAATCACCTATTACCCATAACATTTTATTAAATCTTATTCCCACAAAAATCCCCATCACTTAAGTGATGTAGGGTTTATTCCCAACCCTTAGATTAAATGGATAAGAACCCTTAGATCTAGGTATTTTCAAAGGAACCCTAAATATCCTTATGAGGTCTTCTTATTCTTCTTTTTTACCCTAAACTCACTCATTTGCTCCATTTTGTTTTGTAGGTTTTGGGAGCATGGAGGCCATGAAGGCCATGGAAGGTTTCTCAAGTTCTCGGATGGATACACACAATTTGGTTGCTTATTTTCATTTGCATCCCTATCCTAGTGTTTTCCAAGATTATCATTTGTTATTTGTGTATTTTCTTGAGTTTACCCTATTTGGGCATGGGCATTTTTGCCCCATTTTATTTCTGGTTTTAAATAGTGATATATATATCGGTGGTTTGAGTATATATGTATACACACAAAGACATATATATATATATATATATATATATATATATATATATATATATATATATATATATATATGTGTATACATATATATATAGCGCCCTCCCCCATTATTATAAACCCCAACTAAATACAATGCAATCGCTTTATATATAATCATGCCACTTCCTTAGACCCATTCGGATTTGCTTGAATATATACCAAAAAAATGCCAACAAATACACACACACACATGTATGTATACCAAAAGTCTAAGGAAAATCTGAAGTCTAAGGCAACAACTTGATAAAATGACCCTATATATATTTGTTGGCATTTTTTTGGGTATATATTTAAAAATCGGCCACTTGATAAATGATGATATATATATATATATATATATATATATATATATATATATATATATATATATATATATATATAATGATATTATATTAATACAATGGTCGACCGAGTCTAAAAATACAATGTCATAATGACAAATGGGAGGTCGCGACATGTTTTAGTGTTGCAGGTTTAAAATATAAATTGACCGCATTGTATTTAGTTGGGGTTTATAATAATGGGGGGTAGGGGGGGCGGCCACGACTTCCCACCCCAACCCACATTATAATATGTGGGTTAAGGTGGGGCGACGCCCTCCTCCATACCATATAAACAACACACCATGACCATATCCATTTGGCTTAGCAATTTTGATTTAAAATTTCCTTTTTATTTTAATAAAACAAAATTACTTAATATCCATTTGGTTTTATATAATATATATATTAAATATTATAATATATGTATATCTATATTAAATATTATAATATATATAATATACATACACACACACACACACTATATATATACATCATTGTATATTTTGTTCTTATTTGATTTAAACATTCACTCAAGTTCATTTATATAGTGCAATAATATAGGTAAGTAGTTGTAAAGTTTTCTATCTCTTTATAGATGTGATAAAGTTAAAACTAAGGGCTTTTCGTTAAGCCCAAAGTAAATAAGGAGGAAAATATTTCTTCGATTTCAAACTCTAGATATGAAAGTATCTTCTTATACCTTAGTGTAGAATTTGACTATAATTTCAACATTTCAATATGCTAACTTTCACAATAAATAAGAAAATGTTTTCTTTCTTTCACAATAGCACAAATGACATCCATTTCAAGAAAAGCAAGTATATTTCAATGTAAGAACACTAATCATTTAAAATGAAAAAAACATATTACACTTTTGACTCAAATATTTAAGTTTGAATATAAGTTTTTCCCATTCTAAATAAGGATGGTTTCCATTAATAAATCAAATACACTTTTGATCTAAATTTACAAGTTTGAAGGGAATTTAATATCAAATCCATTACAACTTCACATGCCTCTTTTCCAACATGAACACTTCTTGAATAACCAATACAAATTAGTTTTACAAAATACATTTACAAGAAGATGAAGCTTTAAAATGCAAGTTACAAAATCCCTCCACATAAGTGGAGACAACATGGCAAAAATTTACAAAAATAACTATTTCTTTTCTCTTCATCTTCACAAAACAACTCTTCCAAGATGACAATTTGAGCTCCTCCATTTCTCCAAAATCCAAACACAACAACAAAATAAGGGGAGTAGGCAACGCTCTCCACCCAACCTATAATCCAATGAGAAGGAGAAGCCTTCCTCCTCATTGGCCCCCGAGCCCCAACAATGAAGCAATAAGAGGTATCAAGCAACCAAGACAACTTTTACATGGCTTCAACAACAATCATTCACACAAACTTTCAACACAATAAGAACAATACAAAAATAACAACAAACATACAATTTTTTCCAAAACAAAGGCTCAATATCCAAGCCAAGAGAAAGAAAAGAAACATGGGAAAACACTTATGCCTCCCAATGGGTTAAGTGCCCACCTTAAAAGCCTCCAAAAAATTTCATTCACACAACCACAACCAAACTCTTATCCCTCCCTCAATTTATCTTATGTCTCCCACAAACTCTTATCCCTCCCTCAATAAATATAACAAGATAAATAAGAAAATTTCTTATTATCACAAGGTGGGACACCCAACCCAAACTCCCTCCAAATACATAATATAAACTCTTATCCCTCCCTCAATATATATCCCCATTTTCTTTCTCCTACACAACCTTAAGGCCATTCTAATCCCAAAACCAAAACATACAACATTCATTCATTTACAACCATTTTCACAACAAATAAAAATAAAAATACATGGGTGAAGTCCCTACCTTTGCCATTGTAAAAGTATCCAATCCACAAGCACAAGCTCCAAGATTTTCCAAGTCCAAACAAGCACAAACCAATTTCCAAGCTTCAAAAAAGGATCCAAAAATAAGCTCCTCCAAAATGCAAGAGTGAAAATAAAACATCTAACCCCAAAACCATCAAATAAACTTGAATAAATAGAAAAAGAGAAGAGGAGGGTGAGGTGGCTCCATGTAGGATGCCACATCACTTCTCCTCAACTCCACATCACATGGTCAAACACCAAACCCAAAGCTCAATAAATTAGTGGGTGAGAAATGTGACAAGTTCTCCTTACACACACAAACCAAAAGCCATACTCCAAAGGACAAAATTAAAAGCTCATGTAAGAAGGTGCAATAATTTCACCTTTTAGCCTCCAAATCACATAATGGGGCCTAATTTTGACCCCTTACCCATAGGTATAGTTGGTAGATGAATTTAAGAGGTGTGGGACAAGCTTAACTTGTCCCACAAGCCTCAAAAATATCCATTAAGCCAAAATCCGAGTTTGACATGCAAGGTTGAGTACACAACACTTAAAACCAATAAAATCCTTTCAAATCCAAAATAAAATCAAGGACAATCTACCAAAATTAAATACCCCTTTGGTCACATCCCAAATTACTTTAATTAACAAGATTAATCAACTTAAATAGAGCACATTAACTAACAATAATAAAGTGAATCACATTACTAAAATAAATCACATACTCACAAAATAATTAAAACAAAAGGGAAAACAACACATTTACCCAAGGTCACATTTGAGGCCACCCCCAATGGGGACCTCCTAACAATTTATCAACAACATAACAACATACAAAAACACAAGTTCCAAGGTGACATGTTGCCAATACCCAAAATTCCTTCATTGTTGGTCTCCTATCCCCTTTTGTTTGTTGTGTTACAATTTCTTGCAAAATCAAAACAATACCTCTTGGCCTCATGGCCATATCAATGACATCAAAACAATAAAAACACATATACATATCAATTCACATCATCAAATAACATAACTAAATCATCACTAAAATCAAGCAATTTCACCAATTGTTCACAATTTCAAAATATTTCAATTCTATCATTTCATCAATCAACAATAAGATCACAAGACTAACTAGATCATCTAACAAAATCTATGTATCAAAATCCAATGTGTTAGTATATATATAAAGTAGTAACTCTAGATCATCATCAATACTGAAATGTCAATCCATGCATATAATTCACACTATGAGTCACCACATATCCGTAATCAAAATATCTATAATGTCTAACAAAATACTAATCAAATATAGTAATGTCCATCTATCAATGTCTACTAATCAAATATGATAACAAAGTCTATGCCTCCAATCCAAAGTAAAAAAAAATCATAGTAAGATCAATGTCGAAGAGGAGTGGGCACTACATCCCCCCCTTAGACTTGACTTCCTCCTGGAAGTCACTGGAATAAGTGTGGGAACTTGTGCTCTCAAAGGGTGTGGCATCCTCCCATGTAGTTGTTGTCTCATCATATCGATCCCACTAGATGTGCACTGATCAATCTCTGGCCTCGAAGGCCCAAGGTCCTATGCTCTAAAATGCATGGGCTCCACCATCACCCCCCTTGCTCGCACCGCAATGTGGTCCAATCCAATACATGAGAAGGATCTGGAATGTATCTCCTAAGAACATAAACATGAAACACATCGTGGACATGAGACAAGATAGGTGGCAATGCTAGATGGTAGGCTAAGGGACCGATCCACTCCAAGATCTCAAAGGGGCCCACAAATATAGGAGCTATCTTAGAGCCTTTTCCATATAATGGATAGGGACTCTTATGAGGCCTTGACATGAAGAAACACCTTCGTGCCAACCTCAAAACTATGGTCAACTCTCCTCTGATCTGCATACTTCTTCTATCTATCCTAAGCCTCCTATAATCTTTGTCTAATCATGAAAACTACTGCTCCATATCCTGTAATAAAGTTGGCCCAAGAGATACCCTATCCTCTAACCTATCCCAACTCAAGTGGTGTCCTACACTCCCTACCATATAATGCCTGAAATGGAGCCATACCAATAGAACTCTGAAATTTGTTGTTATAAGAAAAATCAACCAAGTACAAATACTCCTCCCATCTCGACTGATGATCCATGACATACATCCAAAGCATGTCCTCTAAAATATGATTCACTCCACTTAGTCTATCCATCCATCTCAAGGTGATAGTTATACTGAAATTGATATTCATCCCAAGAGCATGTTGCATGGTAGTCCAAAAATGAGAGGTGTATAAGGGATCACGGTCACAAAATAATCTTCCATGGAATCCCATGTAGTTAAAAATATCATCCAAGTATACTTGTGCTAATGCACTAGCTGTATAAGTGGTCTTCACTAGAGAAAAATGAGCCACTTTCATCAATTTATCAACCATGACCATAATGGCGTCATGGTGATATCTCGACATAGGTAGCCCAACAATAAAATCCATGGAAATGGTGTCCCATTTCCACTCTGGTATGGCATGAGGATATAGAAGGCTAGATGGATGTTGATGCTCATCCTTCACCTTCTGACACTCTAAACAATGAGACAAAAATGAGCTACATCTCTCTCGATAGCCCTCTCCAATGATACAATTGTCTCAAAGTGGCATGCATCTTCTTCACCCCTGGATGGGTTGAATAGGTGCACATGATGTGCCTCTACAAGGATATCCTATCTCAATCCTCCATCTCTAGGTACATAAATCTGACCTTGTGTCGAAGAAGTCCATCTAACTCTAATGTAAATCCATCAAAACTTCCCCTCAAGGGGTCTCTGAGACTCGATCTCTACTCTAACTGAAAAGGTAGAAGTTGTCATGTGGAATTTGTTGTAAGATCTTAGTCCTCAAGTTTATACCAACTGTTGTCACCATAACCAAATGCCTCCGATGACTCAAAGCATCTGCAACCACATTCTCCTTCCCTTCACATGCTCTATCTCCATATCATACTCACAAAGAAATCTCCATCCAACGCCATTGATGGGCATTGAGATTAGGTTGTGTGAAGAGGTGTCCAAAGGCTCAAGTGATCTATCCGAGAATGAACCTCCTGCCTAAAAGGAAATGCCTCCATCAAACCAAGGCATGCACAAATGCTGCAAGCTCAAGGTCATGAGTTAGATAATTGAGCTCATAATCCTTGAGTTTGTGAGACTCAAAAGCTACTACATGGCCATCCTGCATCAAAACACCTCCTAACCCTGGCAAAATGAAGCATATGTACATATGAAGAAAATCTCTGAGGATTCTGACACGCTAGAATAGGTGTTTTCATAAGGCATTCCTTCATTGTCTGAAGGCCTACTCACATCTATTTGACCAAAAAAACTTCTTCCCTTTCCATTGAAGGGAAGTGATGGGATGCACAATATGAGAGAAATCCTAAACAAACCTCCTGTAATAACCTACCAATCCCATGAAATGTGCACCTTGGTCACATTGGTTAGCATTGGCCAATCCATGATAGCTCTAATCTTGGAAGGATCAACTGTGATACCTTCCCTCAGAAATAATGTGACCTAAATATTGAACCTCTGACTAGAAAAATGCACACTTCTCTAGGTTTCCGTAAATTGCTACTCTCAAAGACACTACGAGAACCCTGATGAAGGTTCTCCTCTCATGCTCCTCACACGTGTACATGAGTATATAAAAATATCATCAAGGAACATGAGCACAAAATGGTCAAGAAAATTCTGAATACCCCATTCATCAAACTCATAAATACTGCATGGGGCATTCATCAAGACCAAATGGCACAACTGTGAACTCGTAGTGGCCATATCGAGTGTGTGAAAGTTGTCTTGTGGATATCCACCTCTATAATCCTCAATTGATGATAACCAAACTTAAGGTCTATCTTGGAAAACATGTATCGCCCCTTTCATTGATCAAACAAATCATCGATGCATGGAAGGGGGTAATGATTCTTGATCATTACTTTTTTCATCTATGTCATGTAGTCAACACACAAATGCAAAGGATCCATCCTTCTTCTTCACAAAAAAATCACTGGTGCACCCCAAGGAGATACACTAGGATGGATTAGGCCTTTCTCAAGAAGGCCCTCTAACTGCAACTTGAGCTCACATAGCTCAGGGGTGGTCATCCTATATGGCGCACATGAGATAGGCTCCACTCTCAAGGAACCAAATCAATATGAAATTCTATCTCACGTGGGGAGGTAACCCTGGAAACTCACTAGGAAAAACATCTGAAAACTCCTCAAAATGGGATGATCATCTCAAGTGATGGTCCATGAGTCTCATCCTCTGATCGGTCACTAATGTAATGCATAAGCATACAATGACATCCCCGATGCACACACACTTCAGCTACATAGTGGATATGGTGAATAGAGATGGGTCTCCTAACTCCAACTATCACCGAATCAACCCCAAATCATCTACACAAGATATAACCTTTTTGTAACAATCCACTCTAGCTCTGTGTGTAGATAACCAATCCATGCCCAAGATAACTCCATATGAACCCAAGGGAAGGATACAAAGATCCAAGGTCGTGGTGAAGGGTCCTAGGTCCACTACACACTCCTTAACTAAGGAGTCCACTGAGAGCTTGGCTCTAGAAGCCATCTCAACATCCCAACTAAGGCCCTTACCTAACTACCACCAACCTGCATCATCTCTACTAATGATGGTGCAATAAATGAATCAAAAGATCCAAAATCAAACAATATAGAGGTAGGGATACCACCAATGCTACTTGTAGTCTCTATCATTGTACCTGATGCTCTACCTGGTGGTTCTCAACCACTACATAAATCTGATGGCTATGTCCCATATCACCAATGTAGGCTTTGAAATAGGTGCCTTACCCTTATTATTAGGGTTATGTGGGACACTCTCTCTCAATGGTGTCCATGTACACCACATCCATAAAATACTGACTCTCTCCAAAAAGAAGTGGATCCCCTAGTGCTCTAGTGGTATATGGAGTAGATCTCGATGATCATGTTGCCATGGACTATTGTGGTCACTGAGGGTGAGCTCTAGCTAACTGAGCTCTAGGTGCTCCCTGTGTCCTGATGGGTCCTCTAAGAGGAGGCCCCATACTCCGTCCCTCTCTAAGTATCAAATATCTATGGAGGTCTAAATGGTGGATGAGTCTATTTTTTACTTTTGGTTGAGGTATTGTTGTGGTGGCTGAAAGAAGACTGTGTTGAACCATGTCTACCATGAGGAGGAGGATCTGACCCCCTCGACCTACTATCTACATCTGTTGAATATGAATCCTCACTCTATCTCTATCTTGTTGTGTCTTCCCCTTGGTTTCCTCTATAATGTAGGCCTTCTCAAATGGCCTCAGCTAAGGTTTTGGAAATGAATGTGCACTACACCTCCCAAATCCAAGTTTAGGCCCTTGATGAACCTGTGAATCCTAACCTGCTCATCCTGCATGTAGTCACATATATTGAAGCAAGTCTAGAAACTGACTCTCATACTCAACTACTGTCATGGATGCATGTCACAGTCATGAAACTCATTGATCCTCTACTGAATAAACCTCTTGGATATGTATCTACTCCTAAACCACTCCTCAAAGAGCTCCCAAGTAACTATCTCTGAGTCTACATGGAGCTTTTCTCCTATTCCTCCACCAAACACCTGCTCCATCTCTCAGAAGATGAATCACAACATGAGCCTTCATGTTGCTAGTACATGGGAAAAACTTGAAGCATCTGCTCAAGCTCACTAACCAAGCCTCTTCCTGAAATCCTCATGTATCACCAGCATAATGAGATGGGCATAGCTTCAGGATCTCCCTGATATGATTTGTAGTTGATGTCTATCGACCCCTAGGTCTCTCTACATGATCATCCCTCGGCCTAGGGCTCCTAGATCTATCTCTGTGTCTATAGCCCTATCTCCATGTCCCCTCTTGTGGTGAATCTGGTCTAGCTGACTCTACATGGGAGTTCTCCACTCTATACTCCTCATTGTGTCATGAAGGGATATGAGCCTCATGTGATGGCTCTTTGTCATATTGGACTAGCTCATCCCCCTACTACTCCACCTCGTATAGCTGCATTAACATCCTATTAATGTCTCGTAGGATATGTGGAAATATAATGAGAATCGTCTACTTGGAGGTGGTATATGTATAACTTACATGAAAAATTATCATCATCTAATTTCACACCTCCTACAAATAAGATGAGAGTTAGTTCATCATCATCTAGGTTTTGTTTTAATTTTCTAGGTTTTCTACGTTTTAAAATATCATGCAATGTTGTGTGATCTAGTTGTAGGTTGTGCTAGTTAACTGTTTTTGTTTCCATGTGTGCCCAAGGGTCCAAGTGTTGAACCCATGGCTTTGATACCAAGTGTAACGCCCACATTTTCCACACACAAAACCCAAGATAAAACCCAATAATTAATTAGAAGAAAAAAATACTTGGATATATTTTTTAAAAGGGTTACATCAAAATAACTAACTAGATTTAAATATTACTCGTTTAATAAATTTCTCATACTTGTAAGGTTGTCGTAATTAAATTTATAATTAATTATTATTTCTTCGTTCCAAAATTTCAGGTTTAAATCCCCTTCTAGGTTATCATTATTTTTCCTTGTTTAAAGTGTCATTTATTTACTTAATATCCTAAGGCTAAGGTCTCAACTTACCCTAACCATATAATTAAGTTCAAATAATTTTAATCCTTTTATAGCATTATCTAGTTGCCATGTATAAAATCAATTTAATTAATCCTTAAAGTTAAAATCCATTTATAAAATCATTTATCGATGTCACAAAATATTCCTAACTTTCTAATACCCTTAAGTGGCCCCATTCACATATTACCCATAACATTTTATTAAATCTTATTCCCACAAAAATCCCCATCGCTTAAGTGTAGATCAAGAATTTTGCGCTTGTTACCTGTCCAAGTTAATGTACCAAACTAAACACAAAAGCCTTGAAAAACTCAAATAAAATCGATACCTGATAGACAAGATCCGAGAAATGTAGATGGAAAAGAAAGCCGATGTAGACAAGACGGGTGCACACAAGCAATCCTGCAAAGTAGATCCAATAAACCTTGCGAGACACAGATGCTTGATAGAAAAAGACCACGTTAAAATATATTTGGGTGGACTACCCGAAAAGCGGGTCCGGGAAGCGATAAGCTCCCTCGGTGGATGTCAATCCACATTTTCAATTAAGGAAAGAAGCATACATGATAAAAGATGTACGTAAAGGACTAGATTTTCTGATCAAAAGTAATAGACAAAATCTAAAAAGTGGACAATAAAGCAAAGATGAAACAGAAATTCTAAAAAATGGTGTTGGATTACTCTTACTTGAGTTCTTCTACCTGTCTCATAGGATGATCGGCCGATTAGGAAAATCGACGCCGATCGATTAAAATCGGCGCCGATCGATGCAGTGTCGGCCGACCGATATAAATCGGCATCGACTTGGGAAAATTTGCAGGAAGATTGAGAAACAGACAGTGGAGACTAGATCATCGATCTCCGCTAGATCTGCAAGTGTTGTAAGGATACTGCCAAGGCTCCACCTGTGCTGGATGCAGGAACAGGGTCACCAAGAGATCGATGAGGACTCACGATGTTGATGTGGCAGGAGCAGAGTAACGGTACTCCTCTCAGGGATTGGTTTGGACAAGATTTGCTCTCACTTGATAGATGATGCTCAGAATTGATGCTCAAAAATCTCTCATTCTCCTTGTCTAACTCATCGTCTGATCGCCTAACCGTAATCGAGTTCTGGGCCTCTATTTGTAATCGGCGCCGACCGAGATGAAATCGGCACCGTTCTGAAAAATCGGTGTCGACCGAGTGCACGGTCGGCGCCGATCAAGGAACAGAACTCTGAAATGGCCAAAAGGAGTGATTTCGGAATGTTGAGAGTGATCCTATCACCTCAAATACGGGAAATATCCCCCGCTCGGTTTGGGAGGAGGAGAAATAGGGGGGATATATGGATAGAATAGATATGGGGTAGATAAGTGGTTATAATACATGTAAAAGGTGTAATTGAGTAGTTAATATTTAATTACTCATGGGTAAAACATAATGGGGTGAATTAAACCTAGGATAAGTGTTTAAATAAAAAATTGAATAATACCCCAAGGGGGCCATGGTGATATGAACGTGCCCCAAGTTACTCGAGAAGATAAACGAATGTGAGGGACACCAAATTGGGTAACCAATTTTTGGTGTCTACATTAAGTGATGTAGGGTTTATTCCCAACCAATAGATTAAATGGATAAGAACCCTTAGATCTAGGTATTTTCAAAGGAGCCCTAAATATCCTTATGAGGTCTTCTTATTCTTTCTTTTACCCTAAACTCACTCATTTGCTCCATTTTGTTTTGTAGGTTTTGGGAGCATGGAGGCCATGGAAGGTTGCTCAAGTTCTTGGATGGATACACACATTTTGGTTGCTTATTTTCATTTGCATCCCTCTCCTAGGGTTTTCCAAGATTATAATTTTTATTTGTGTATTTTCTTGAGTTTACCCTATTTGGGTATGGGCATTTTGCCGCATATTATTTCGGTTTTAAATAGATAGAAAAATTTACAACTACTTGCATATATTATTTCACTATATAAATGAACTTGAGTGAATGTTTAAATCAAAGTCAAACAAAACATACAATGGTGTGTGTGTGTGTATATATATATATATATATATATATATATATATATATATATATATATATATATATATATATAACCAAATGGCTATTAAGTAATTTTTTTTTAATAAAAAAGTAATTTTAAATCCAAAATTGCTAAGCCAAATGGATATGGCCACGACCGTGTTGTTTATGTGGTAAAAGGGTTGGGGCGGGAGCGGGGCAAAGGGCACCGCCCCATCTCAACCCATATATTATAATGTGGGGTGGGGTGGCGCCTCCCCTCCCCATTATTATAAACCCCAACTAAATACAATGTGGCCGCTTTATATTTTAAACCCATAACACTAAAACATGCCGCAATCTCCCATTTGCCATTACGGCGTTGTATTTTTAGAATCGGCCAACCATTGTATTAATATAATATAATAAAATGAATATATATATATATATATATATATATATATATATATATATTTGTTGGAATTTTTTGTATATATTTAAGAAAATCCAAACGGGTCTAAGTGATCGGGTCATTTTATCAAGACACTTAGACCCATTCGGATTTGCTTAAATATATATATAAAAATGCCAGCAAATACACACACACACACACACACACACACACACATACAAAATATATTATTCCCACAAAATCCCCATCACTTAAGTGATATAGGGTTTATTCCCAACCCTTAGATTAAGTGGATAAGAACCCTTAGATCTAAGTATTTTCAAAGGAGCCCTAAATATCCCTATGAGGTCTTCTTATTCTTCTTTTTTTCCCTAAACTCACTCATTTGCCCCATTTTGTTTTGCATGTTTTGGGAGCATGAAGGCCATGGAAAGTTACTCAAGTTATTGGATGGATACACACATTTTGGTTGCTTATAAATACTCAAACCAAAGTAAGTAAGGAGGAAAATATTTCTTGGATTTCAAACACTAGATATAAAACTATCTTCTTATAACTTAGTGTAGAATTTGACTATAATTTCAACATTTCAATATGCTAACTTTTACAATAAATAAGAAAATATTTCCTTTCTTTCACAATAGCACAATGACATCCATTTCAATAAAAGAAAGTATACTTCCATGTAAGAACACTAATCTTTTAAAATGAAAACATATTACACTTTTGAGTCAAATATTTAAGTTTGAATATAAGCTTTTCCCATTCCAAATAAGGATGGTTTCCATTAATAAATCAAATACAATTTTGATCTAAATTTACAAGTTTGAAGGGAATTCAATATCAAATCCATTACAACTTCACATGCCTCTTTTCCAACATGAACACTTCTTGAATAACCAATACAAATTAGTTTTACAAAATACATTTACAAGAAGATGAAACTTTAAAATGCAAGTTACAAAAACCCTCCGCACAAGTGGAGACAACATGGAAAAAATTTACAAAAATAAATACTTCTTTTTCTCTTGATCTTTCACAAAACAACTCTTTCAAGATGACAATTTGAGTTCCTCCATTTCTCCAAAATCTAAACACAACAACATAATAAGGGGAGTAGGCAACGCTCTCCACCCAACCTATAATCCAATGAGAAGGAGAAGTCTTCCTCCTCATTGGCCCCGAGCCCCAAAAATGAAGCAATAGGAGGTATCAAGTAATTAAGACAAATTTTACACGGCTTCAACGAAACGATTCACACAACTATCACATAAAAGCACAATACAAAAATAATAATAAACATACAAATTTTCCCAAGTACAAAGGCTCAATATCCAAGCCAAGAGAGAGAAAAGAAACATGGGGAAAACACTTATGCCTCCCAATGGGTTAAGTGCCCACCTTAAAAGCCTCCAAAACTTCATTCACACAACCACAACCAAACTCTTATCCCTCCCTCAATTTCTCTTATGTCTCCCACAAACTCTTATCCCTCCCTCAATGAATATAACAAGATAAATAAGAAATCCTTCTTATTATCACAAGGTGGGGCACCCAACCCAAACTCCCTCCAAATGCATAATATAAAATCTTATCCCTCCCTCAATATATATCCCCATTTTATTTCTCCTACACAACCTTAAGGCCATTCTAATCCCAAAACCAAAACATACAACATACATTCATTTACAACCATTTGCACAACAAATAAAAATAAAAATACATGGGTGAAGTCCCTACCTTGCCATTGCAAGAGTATCCAATCCACAAGCACAAGCTCCAAGCTTTTCCAAGTCCAAACAAGCACAAACCAATCTTCCAAGCTTCAAACAAAGGCTCCAAAAGAAATCTCCTCAAAAAATACAAGAGTGAAAATAAAACATCTAACCCCAAAACCATCAAATGAACTTGAATAAATAGAAAAAGAGAAGAGGAGGGTGATGTGGCTCCATGTAGGATGCCACATCAGTTCTCCTCAAATCCACATCACTTGGTCAAACACCAAACACAAAGTTTAATAAATTAGTGGGTGAGAAAGTGAAAAGTTCTTCTTACACACATAAACCAAAAGTCATACTCCAAAGGACAAAATTAAAAACTCTTGTAAGAAGGTGCAATAATTTCACCTAGTTAGCCTCCAAATCACATAATGAAGCCTAATTTTGACCCATTACCCTATAGTTATAGTTGGTAGATGAATTTAAGAGGTGTTAGAAAAGCTTAACTTGTCCCACAAGCCTCCAAAACCACTATTTAGCCAAAATCCGAGTTTGACATGCAAGGTTGAGTACACAACACGTAAACCAATAAAAATCCTTTCAAATCCAAAATAAAATCAAGGAAAATCTACCAAAACTAAATAATTGTCCACATCACAATTTAATTTAATTAACAAGATTAATTAGCTTAAATATGAGTACATTAACTAACAATAATAAAGTGAATCACATTACTAAAATAATTCACATACTCATAAAATAATTAAAACAAAAGGGAAAACAACACATTTACCCAAGGTCACATTTGAGGCCACCCCTAATGGGGTCCTTCTAACAATTTATCAACAACATACACAAAACACAAGTTGCCAATACCCAAAATTCTTTCACTTTTGGTCTCCTATCCCCTTTTGTTTGTTGTGTTACAATTTCTGCAAAATCGAAACAAGTACCTCTCTAGTCTCATGGCCATATCAATGACATCAAAACAATAAAATGTACATATACATATCAATTCACATCATCAAATAACATAACTAAATCATTACTAAAATAAAACAATCTCACCAATTGTTCACAATTTCAAATATTTGGATTCTATCATTTCATCAATTAACAATAAGATCACAAGACTAACTAGATCGTCTAACAAAATCTATGTATCAAAATCTAATGTGTTAGTACATATATAAAGTAGTAACTCTAGATCATCATCTATACTGAAATTTCAAAGTGCATGCATATAATTCACACTATGAGTCACCACATCTATGTAATCAAAATATTTGTAATGTCTAAAAAATACTAATAAAATATAGTACTGTCTATCTATAAGTATACCGATCCAATATGATAACAAGGTCTATGTCTCCAATCCAAAATAGTCAAAAATCACAGTAAGATCTATGTCGAAGAGGAGTGGGCATTTCAAATTAGTGAAATGATAACTGATGCTAAATCTCTAGATTTGCATAAATAAATTCAACAACAATAAATCAAATTAACTCATGAAATGGAAAGTACAGAAAATACAGAGAAAATGAAAGTAGAATGGAGCAATTTCTATTGAATATTAGAGGGCATTTTATACAATTGCTTGCTCCTATAATCATGGAGTCAAGTCTCATCACCTTATCCCCATATCTCTCCTCTAATCCCTAGTCATACTCCCACACCCATATCCATGAGTTGTGCATGACAACTAATTGTGCACACTCACATATTATTTAAATATTAAATAATACAAATATTCAAACCATATGTTCACACTATGAACACTAGTTTCCTAACATTCACCCCCTTAGAGTGAACATGGGTGAGTTCATGTCTAGTACCTGCTCATGTTCTACAATACGATGGTTTTCAAAGAGTACCATCAACTCCAATAGGTTTTCTAGTGGAACCATTAACCACTATGTATGTGATTTTCTAAGAGATTCACAAACTCTCAAATTGGTTTTCTAGTGGACCACCAACCACTTTCATAGCAACGTACATGTTTCCTCATCCAAAATTTACAAAAGAGAACAAAATATAGGAAAATATGTTCCTTACTATGAACAAGAATTATCCATCTGTTCTTTATTTACTACCACACATGCTGAAATTAAACACACCGAACACAATTAAAAAACATGGCCACCAAAGCAATATTACTGGCCTCATCGATGGTGCCTGACGAGAGGTCGCTAAAACACCTCCTTCCTTCGTTGCCTCCAGCCTCCATTGTGATGCTACTAACTCAACTGAATTTGTCTTTGAGTCTCATTTTACAATTCTATTGGGTGTCAGTTTCAACCGATAATGCACCCCCTCACTATGGATGTCACGTACAAGTGAAAATGCATCGATTTTTGACAAGTGGGGATTTTTTTTTATAATATACTTTTACAATGACTCACAAATCTACAATGATTCAACACTTTCGGATGACTGACTATGACACAACAAAGTTGACAATTTTAATGGAAATACACACAAATGATTCCTAAGAGGTAGGACATAGACAATAGGACCACAACTAAAAAAATGGCTTGAGATGAATGATAATATCTTGAAGCACAAACCAATGTATGATTAGATCGAACTCACACCATATCTAATTTCCATTCCAAATAGATGCAGAAACAAACTTTGACAATTATTTTAATCATATACAAATTCCATAATTTCTTCAAATGCCAGAATCTATTTCATGTTTTCTCTTAAACCAAAAACTGGGTTATTCTGAAATTTTAACAGTAGAGTAATAAAATATGTATCTTCAAACCAAATTTTTTCAAAAGATTCAGAATCTAGGTTTTTGAGAAAAACACGATTTACCAGTCATTTTTCTTGAAGATCAGAATCCAAAAAATGGCCACGAAAGCTTAAAAACTCTCAGATCTGCATCCTAGAGGCTACGGTTTTGTCCTGCAATGACTCTCATAGCTTTTCCTTTCCTTCTATGATACCAGATGATGCTAAATATCTAGATTTGCATAAATAAATTCAACAACAATAAATCAAATTAACTCATGAAATGGAAAGTACAAAAATACAGAGAAAATGAAAGTAGAATGGAGCAATTTCTATTGAATATTAGAGGGCATTTTATACAATTTCTTGCTCCTATAATCATGGAGTCAAGTCTCATCACCTTATCCCCATATCTCTCCTCTAATCCCTAGTCATACTCCCACACCCCTATCCATGAGTTGTGCATGACAACTAATTGTGCACACTCACATATTATTTAAATATTAAATAATACAAATATTCAAACCATATGTTCACACTATGAACACTAATTTCCTAACAATAAAAAAGAAAATAAGAAACTACAATAATGAGAGGGTTTAAGGCTACCTCTCGATGAAATGATGATGGATATGGGAACAAAAGATCCTCTCGATGAAGGGTGGGTTTCTTGACAATGTTGGTCCCAAGAAGTGAAAACTTCCTAGGATGGATGTCAACCCACTTTGGTGGAAAATAAGGATAAAACAACAATGGATAAATGATATGATGCAATAGATAACTAAACTAAGACATAAATATAAATTATGGTAGATAAGGTAGAATGTAGGTATCATAAAAACAAATGATATTACACCAAACCTAATCGGGTCGAAGGTGACCCGAGATTAATGGGCACAGATTGACGGTGATCGCATAAGGGTAAATCAAACAGAAATAAGAAAATGTAGATCCGAATGATTCTCAAGTTGATCTAAAACTAATGAAGATGTTGAGATGATGGCAAGATGATGCTAGGATGGTGCGTAAGGCCTAGATCGATCTTGAATAGAAAGGATGCAAGTAAATTGCTAGATTTGATGATGAAGATGATAACCACATATTTGGTGAATCGACACTCGATCAAGATAATAGGGAAGATCTTGAGCCTTTGAACAAGTAGATAAGAGAAACAGAGAGTTCTGGGAACTCAGCAAAGTAAGGAAGGTTGTAGATGAAAAAACAATTGAGAATAAGGTAGATTGAGGCGGGGTTGATGGTGAATGAATATGATGAGGATGAAATCTAAAGTGCAGCAGTGTACAAAATTGTAAGATTTGTAGCTCGGGGTTTAGAGGGATTAGAAAACGAGAGGCATGAAAGGCAAAAATCCATAAATATGAGAACCGCATGGTGGATCGACGCCAATTAGGGAAGATCAACGGTGACCAAGACAAATATAGGATTTGATAAGGTTAAAATAGACCAAAGCGAAGTATGAAGAAGGTGAAATGAAGGATGGGGTGGTGATAGGGGTCCAAGATGAATTTCGAACCTATGAAGTCAAGAACAAGAGAAAAGGAAATAAAAATGGGGATCCACAAAAGCTCAAAGTGTCTTCAAATTCCCACAATGATGAAAAATTTCTTCAAAAGGAAGACCAAATATGATAACAGATTGTTGGTGAGAAGAGGAGAAGCCTGCAAAAACAAAGCCAAAGCCGAAGAATACCTAGATTTTCATCATTTTGCAAGGAGGTGGTAAAGGCATATTTATAGGGTCGATGACGACTTAGATGGGTCGTCAGTGACTATGGAGGTCCATTGATTTAGGTGGTTAAGGATTGATCGGCTCGAGACAATTAGGCCTTGTGAGGTTGGATTATGGTTTTAGGAGGTAAATATGGGTTAGGGGTGCTTTGGAAGGATAAATGGTAGGTTAGAGGCTAGAAAATATTAAATAAAGGCAAAGGGGATGAAAATCGTTAAATGAAAGCCTAGGGAGGACAAAAAGGGCATTTAGGGAGGATAAATGGATTAATGAAGGGATTTAGGGATAATTAAAGGTGATTATGGAATAATTAGGGGAAGTAAAACAGATGATGGGGTAAGGTGGGAAATTCAAATAAATGGGATTTAAGAGGGAAAGGGGGAATTTTAATGGGAAGAGAGATATAGACGTGGGAATGATGATGAAGGAGAGCGAACACAAGATGAGGGACAAGAGATACAAAAATTGGTGTCTACACCAATCAATAGGATAGATAAGATAAATAATACCCTGTGAGTGTCCTCTAATATCTATGTCAAGATAACCCATAGAATCGAGCATGTGAGAATCAAAGGCAATAGTATGCTTCTAAAAAAACTAATCATATAAACCTAGATATTTGTATTCGGACAAGTAAAAGGTGAAACAACATGAGCAACATGCATAAAAGCATAAAGAACAATACCATGAACATGAAATACCTATAAATTAGAATCAGTAGGTGTAGGAGAAATGACTATAGATGGAATAGGAATATGGGAATGTAAGTCCAATATATTAATTTGATATTGTAGCTAGCAGGTTTTTTTCATAGGAGTGAATAAGACATTCTATCTAGAATGATGGAGAAGAGAAGGGATTTTTTCTTTTTGATATTTATGTTCTCTTCTAAAAACTCTATTATATTCTACCAATTTTCACATACCTTTGAGAATAACATCTCATAGTATGATTCTAGAATATGGAGGCCAGGACATAGAGCCATTATAAAAGACTAAAAAGTAAGAATAGTGTTTACATGTGAGGGGGTTTGATCGCATTCCAAATTAGGCCTCACCTCAATTCTTCGAAAACATGATTAGGAGAAGATATCAAGTGTCAAGTGCACGACGGAATGTACAAGATAATCCAAACAATTACTTAACCACTCAAGAAACCCCTTAAGAAATATGCCTTCTTAATAACACCCTCTTAAAAATTTACTTCAACCTTTCTAAAAGAATAATTCTCCCCTTTACAAAAATAAAATCACCCCTATAAAAAAATTTCCTCCTCTTAAGACAAATTTTCTCTCACTAAAAAAGTGGCCTTCTTAATAACATGTAGTGCCCATTTCAATAAAACAAAATAAATATAAAAGAAATAATGAAATGCATGGGGAGTAAATGTTTGTGGGTGAAGGATGCGTTTGTCAAATTACAGTGGTATGTGCATTACGATCAATGTGTAGTAGTGGTTAGAGGAAACATGGTGGAGAAGTAACAAGTCTTTGATTTTTGCAGGTTTCAAGAGCCTTAGAAGATGTGTGTGTAAAATGTGGAAGAATTGACTAGCCATGAAAACTTTTGGTTTGAATTCCTCCATCCACATCCCTCATAGCTTATGCCAAAATGAAAGGGATCAACCTCCATTACTCTAGTTTGGAATCTTCAAGGTTTTCTCTTGTCACACTTTCTCGGTCTCCACCTTCTTGACCTTTCCCAAAGTTCATATGTGAGATAAAACAAAGTAAATAAAAAAGTGTTACCTCCTCAATGAAGCATCTTCCTAACATGTGCTAAACATGGAGATTTTGGTTAACATGTGTCTAGTTGGAAAAATGCCTCAAAGAGATGTGATCACATGGACATAAATAATTATAGGCTATGCACAAAAAAATATTTGTTAAAAAGGTGTTAGAAACCTTCAAGAAAAGGTGATTGGCAGATGCTAAGCTAGACCAGTTCACCATTTCCATCATACTCTCAATCTATGCTAAAATAGGAGCCTTGTAACAGGCATGGACACCCACCCAAGAGAAAGGGAAATGTTGACATTTCTCACACATGTGCAAGAATTCAACTAGAAAATTTTGTTTCTCAGATTGAAGAGTGTTGGGAAAGACATGCAGGCCGTGAATTGAAGAAAAATAGAGCTTCAAATCTTCTATGTTCTGGAAATCAATACCATACATTATAAATCATGAAACAATTTGAAAGGAGAGATTTCCTA
Organism: Taxus wallichiana var. yunnanensis; assembly: GCA_018340775.1. NCBI lineage: Eukaryota > Viridiplantae > Streptophyta > Pinopsida > Cupressales > Taxaceae > Taxus > Taxus wallichiana. The sequence goes on from CM031236.1 coordinate 166,167,282, forward strand.
GATTTAACTCAACAAAGGTCCTTTATAAAAACGTCGAAGTCAAAAGGAATATTATGAACAAGAACGAGTTTGTGGAAATGAATTATATGGATGGGATGTATGAGCTGAGATATATAATTATGGAGGTCATGTTGGAAAACATCTTCACTTGAAACATCTCTTGACAAAGCATAGATCACACAAGGTTTTATTTTGGATAACTCAGACTCAACCATTTAAAAACAGCTGGGACTTTCAAACGACCGCCAAATGTCTACATCGCTAAGTAGTTTAAATGATTTCAATGCAAAGGGATACATGAAAGGATTTCAAGTCTCTTCATAGCAGATAGAATTTTGCAGACTTCAATTTTGTGGAGTAAATCAAGCTTCATAAAGGCATCAGGCCAGGAAACAACTAAACCAAGTTGAAAAATCAAAGAAAGAGAAAATTTTAAAAGTCGCGATGTGAAGGACTCAACCCCAAACAAATAAAAAGAGACAAGAAAGTCAGTCTAGTGTTACTTAAATCTGCAAATATGTGGAGCATCCTGACCGGCTTGCTTTCCAATATTTTCATCAAGGTCTAACACAATATGACATGTTAGAGTTATTTTTATGTGTGTACCTCATCAAGCCTTATTACTAGTACCCACATCTTACTACCTCTACCTAGGATATGCTTAAGGGGGTGTTGATACATGATATTATTTACCTTGTATTTTTTTATATAATGTGATTGTTTCTTACACATATGGATTATCCCTACTCTCATGTGTAATATTTCTTAGGTGTCATATGTCATACTTGAGTGACATGTGTCATATCTAGGTGTCCTATGTCATAGGATTTTCTTAACTCTCATTATTAGATTAGTGTTTCATATGAGTTACATTAAGATGGTTGATCATTTGATTAGCTATTTTGGGATTGTAACTCCCATTCCTTTTCATAGAGCGTGCTCCATTATTTTAGGACTAGTTACACATTCACTCTCCTATATGTACACCTCTATTGTGAGATATTCATGTGGTCAGTAGAGTTATTGGAATACATTCATATTGCATCAATATTCTATGTTGGTTTCTCACTTACAACATCTCTTAGTGCAATTGCTTGACTCTTTCTCGATTGTGCATTCATTGATCCAATGATCCTCCCAATCTTGGATCTCACTCTGATACAACCAAGTGGGGATCTTATCACCATGTTACAATATGTGAACATCTTTCATCAAGATCAAGATACATCATGAATGTGTGTGCTTGAAAAATTGATATACTATATATCAAATTAATTTGACAAACATCATGCAAAAAGTAACAAGGTGGTTAAGAAAAATAGAATAGGTCCTAAATTTTTATTTTTAATGGTATTTGAATGTTTTTTTATTATGTGATTATTTAAATGTTTTTTTGGAGTGGCAAGAGAGGGTATATTATAAGAGATACCCTATGAGGACCATGTGGAGAGGAGTAGAATTTGTAGTGGGTGGAGGGGATGTAAGCCCTCAAGTCTTAACAAAGATCAAGTATTATCATGAATGATCTATGTAGAAGTCATAGTATGTGTCACAAGAAATCTAGGGTAATAATAGCTATGAGAAACAATATGAATAAAAGACGATCATATTGAAGAACTAGTGTAGTGTGTTCAACGATGAGTATAATGTGACCTAAGTGATTGATGATGATATATATGTATGAAAGTATGATAAGGTATAGCAAGAGACATAATAGATTATGTTGTAGATGTATTAGCACTAGGTATAACTATCGTATGTTTCAGCATAGGTTGTGATGTTGAATAATATTTGAAATAAATTCCACCAATTGTAACCACTTTATTATTGTGAATGAACATAACACATTGGTGCAAAAAAAAGGTATAACCAAGAAGGTGTGGAGCCAAGAATAATCTAGACTAATGTCACATGATATAAGAGAAGAGGCCACTAATAATGTAAGATCAAAGGTAGTGGTACCAACTATGAAGGAGAGGAAAACATGCCTAATGCATGTCTAAAGATCAAAGATGACATCCATCATAATTTACCCAAGAAAGTGTAATAATGTAAAAGTACACATATTATGGGGATAAGTGCTATCAACCAAAACATTGTGTATAAGATGTTAGTTAAATGAATTGGAGATGCATAGTATATCCAAAACAAAATCGTGTGCCATATCAATACTAGTAAAGGAAATAATCAACAAGGGGTCTGTGGTGAAAATAATTCTAATCATATCATTAAAGATACATTATCATAAGGTGGAAAAGATGGTACATCACAATAAGTAGTGTGGAACTCCATAGTGTATTTAGTAGCTTTATGTTCTAATAGTGGGTCACTAAATATTTTAAGTTTTGTATTATCATTAAAATACTTAGGTTGAGGTGTAGTTTTATATTCGATAGTAATAACATCAAGTATATTTTCAATGACACATGAAAAATATTAAAATAACTAGTAATGGAATGGATTATGATCAAAACATAAGTGGTAATCATAATGAGATTTTCATAAAATATCTTACCATGAGGTGGGTTTGTATCAACCTCAAGTATTGGAGGGGTAGATATAAGGTTACACTCGAATAAATGTTGAAGTATGTTTTGAGGTGAATAAGTTAAATGAGTGAACTATCATTGAGATGGTTGTAATTGTATTTTTGTAGGTTAGGATATGACATTGAACATGGTTTTAGCTTCAGGTTTATCATTGGTACCCTTGTTCTTAAAAGTAGCCTTGGTTTGAAAATTATGGGTAGAGGTGATAGGAGGATCAACAACATGTTTGAGATGATAAGATTAGCTTCGTGTTCTAAAAAGCATGACAAATATGATCACATGAATGGAACTTATCAAACATTATGACTCTTGTAAAGGAAGAAGGATAATTTCAGTGTAGATATCTTGTAAGTTAGTATCGCCAACAAATTGTTCAAATTGGAAAGTACAATTTTATATAGTAAAACATAATCACTAATGGGCTCATTGGAACCTTGACACATTTTATCTATTCTAGCATAAGACACTTTGTCACAAATATTGATAGAAAATTTTGTGAGGAACTAATTAGCCATAGGAGTGAATGTCCTTATAGAATTCATGGTTAGATGATAAAACTATTGTAAGGAAAAATATTCGAGACTTAGAGCAAACGACTTGGAAGCAATGTATCGTTGGAAGATAATTCTAAGAAAGAAACATGAAATGTACGGAGGTGCCCTTGAGAATCACCCATGCCATCATAAACAGGAAGTTTAGGAGCAATAATACCAATAGGTAAAGGGTATGAATCCACTTCAAGTGCAAGTGGGCCATGAAGTATATGAGTAGAATCTATAGTATGTGAAGAAACATATGCACCTTTTTCCAGTTGTAAAATTTGAGCTTACAAAGTTTGAAAAAGGGATTCAAGATACTGTGTTAGAAGAAGAATCATGTGAAGCACTATGAGTGTAGATAGGTGATGTAGGAATAATAGTGGTTATAGGAATAATCATGGAAATATTGTGAAGTGGAGGATTAGATAGACCTAATGAAAGAGGCATTGTCGATGTAGGTATGGTTGATGTATGCATGTTAGATGATGAAGGATTAGGATCACCCGCGCGGAAGATACAATAATATGTTTTAGTTAATCATAAGTGGTATACAAAAAAATCTATATTGTAGGATTATCTTGTAAATAGTGTGCAAAATGTTGTGCTACATAATCTAATAAAATATGACTGTCATCCATGTCATGATACCCCTCTCACCTTATATAGTATTTATGAATATTTTCAACACAAATTGAGAAAAAATATCAACACGTACATGCTGAAAAGAGGTAGGAAAAGTATCATTAGAGGGTACTAGTTGATTCTAGCATGAGTGAGGTGAGAGTAGGAATCATTGCACATGTTATATAAATTTTGATAATGATTCATGAGATGTGGGACCATGATGAGTGAGGAGAAAGCATAATAATAAATTCTAGGGTGACTTGGGTTTGAGTAATAGGTTTGGTTCAGGAGTAGGGTTCACAAAAGTTTTACACCCTACACCATAATTAGATTTTAGGTGTGGAAATTACACAACACTAAAGATGATGTAATTTTTGTAATAAGTAGACTATTATTAACTAATTAACTTCCAAAATTGATTATACACAATCAAAATAATGTATTAAAATTTTAAATATGATTAATAAATAATAAGTACTTTCTCAAAAAATTATAGTGGAGAAAAATTAGCTATTCAAGGTAGGACATAATGAATCTAGATGTGTAGGAAAGTGAAACATGAGGATCTAGAACTTTAGATGATGAAATTCAAGTTCTATAAATAGAAAGTGCACAAGAATGATATCGTATAACTTAGATACGGTCTAAACTCATATTTTATTGTCATAATTTGGAGATGTATAGTTTCTAACCCTTTGATAGTCTAGATCTGTAAATTTTTGTATTCTTCGCTTGTCTAGAAATGATGTTCGATGTATGTCTTTCTTGTTTGCAAATCATTAGGATGACTTGAACAACCCATAATAAATTGGAAACCCTATCAACTTGTAGAACCCTTTATTATAGAATTATAAAATAAAATGACAAAAGCATGTGTGTGTTATTGAGGTCGGACTACCCTTGGCGGTCATATTCCTAGTTTGTGAAAAAATCCAAGCGTTGCACTACATTCCCTCATTGCGGGATCAATTATCATGTATTTGTCCTAGGTTCTTATGCAAGTGTGTATAGGTATCGACCTCATAGGGTGACCTTGTGTCTCTAGAAACCAAGATAGCAATCTAACTACATAGTATAGAATGTACCTAATGTGGTAGTCGTGAGATATGGCATGCCTAAGTTACGTTACTTTTTGCTGATTAAAACCCTTGTGAAATGCTTGGAGTGAATTTTCTCTTTCTAAAAATGAATCTATGACATTTACATGCTTAGAAATGGATGAAGCTAGAATCTTTGACTTGGTTGAGTGCTTAAGAATTGTAGTAGGGACTTCCTTAAATGATGTGCAAGTGATTTGAGAAGATACAAGAACCCTTTGAATAATTATGGAATGATGTTTGAAATAGGAGTTTGTAATAATTCCAAGTAACTTATAAAGTGACAATGAATTGCTTATATAAACTTCCGTAAGTGATATATTCTAATAAGATTACTCTAGGAACATAAAAATGACCTAAATAATGATTTGAAGTTGAAACCAAATTTGATGATTGTGAAGGAGAAGGACCGTATAAGTCAACCAAGACCAAACCCTACATCCCGACCCTTCCATACATTTTTGGAGTAGAGAGAAATATAGAAAGCGAAAGGTGTGTCATGAATATTAGATGTTTTATGTTTCTTTGAATAAATGAAAAAGTATAGTATAAAGATAAGTAAGTTGCATATTGGCCAAAGAGACAAGGATATTAGATTATGAATGTGAGCATTCTCTTAGGCATGATACATGGTCAAACTTGGCATTGTACACAAGGACAAGTGATCAAATGTAAGTTTCTAGAATCAAAAGTAAGGGACACCTCAAGGGAAGGGGGAAGATTTTCGGGACCAAAGGATATAACTTTATTATTAAAACACACATTTATTATGAGAATGGAGGCTTTATAAGAAAATGATGTATTAGGATAAATTTTTATATGAAAAAATGTGTCACAAACAAAACATAAATAAGTGGGATTAATGTCAATGAGTTCAATGAAAGAAAATGTAGGATCCATAGAAGAATCCATAAATACATAAAGGATTTGGAATACATTTTGTTTAAATTTGATGAGATATATTCCCCACGAGGGAAAATACAGGAAAATTTATACTCGTCATTTATCTATGCTCAATATGTTTTTTCATAAGGTTTACATGAGCCTCCTATTTCATCTCGCTTATGCATTTTTCGGCATATGTTGAGGATTTCCAGTAGTGGAAGACCTAAACCCCCATGTATCACAATATTATTCTTCTCCTCTACAAAATGGAAAGCCAAGGTTGGCTAAGGACTTGGAGCCAAATTTAGAGGACTCGATGAAAACCGCACCCCTGGTGATCACATGAATAGACCGAGGAAGAAGAAGGGTATTGAAATTCATGGGGAGGGGAAGGATTGTGATGCTACCACAGTTACTTTTTTCGACATGAAAGGAAAGTATTCCAAAGGTACAGGTTGGATTCTAATTGGGGATTGGATGTGGAAAAAATCACCCTTTGGGTACAACAGGTGGAGAAGGATGTTGACTCTGGGACGAGGATGGGACTGACTTGGGGGATAGTGTGAAGAATTGTATTGAGGCTTCAAAGAAAATCTGTAATTTTCAAAATAATATCAAAAAGGAGCAAGTAGTGGGTTACATAATATGGTTATGGATATTCGGGGAGGTTAGTAAAGATGGAGCAAGGGAACAAAAATGTAGCTTAAAGTTATATCTTAGTAGCTCTAAGGAGGATGAGAGGATGAAGGATGGTACCCAGACGTTGGGTGACTAGGATGAAAAATAGAAAGGTCAAGATGCTCACCATCTGGTCCATTCAAGCACTTGAATGCCAAATATTTTTGGATTTAAGAGATTTTGGGCATTAGTTTTGGACTTTTCTCTTGGGAGGTTTTATCTCCTGTTTTTGTTGTCTTCGGCCTATTTCATTATCTTCCTTTCGTTTTGGCTGGGTATCGATTGTTAGGGTTGTTGTTTGGGTTAAGTTTTTTTTCTCTAGTTGGTTCTTTCATGATGGATCTAATGTAAGGCCCATTGAAGCCATAATCCATGTTCTTACCTTATCTAATAAAAATAAAAACATATAGGATAACCAAGCCCGGGATTATAGCAAAATAAGTTGTTTTAATTCATGCAATAATTAAGACTTAGAATTAAATTTTTAAATACAAACTCTAGAACAATGATAAATATTAAACCAAAGAGGAAGGAGAAACCCTAGGGCAAATGGGTTAAGTTGATAGATAAAATTAAGGGTTAGGTTCACCAATTGTGTTAGCCATTTTTGAATTAGTTAGATGAGAAGTAGTAAATTAGGAACAAGATATAGAATGTAACAAGATGATTATTCTAAATTATTTAATATACACTTCCAATATTAAAAATTCATAATACATCACTAATAATTGTAACTATGTTAATATGATATGACGACTACTTAAAACATGCAAAGGGGTACTAAAAATAGCTATGTATAGTAGTACAAGTCCAACTGGGTGTACGTAATAGGTAAAAGAGTTGTTATGAATATGGAAATGCTTCATCTCTAAATATAATTGTAAATTACTCCTATGCGGGACCGTACACCTAATGTATGCCTTTGATTGATTATGTATGGTCTTGAATTCTTCTATACGATCTTGAACCTATGAATATTGGGGCTATATAACTTTTCCTTCCTTTTATTTCTTGGAAATGAGTGTTGTTATATATCACTAAGGATCACAAAACTTTCGTATCACCTATAATAATCTATAACAAGTAGAAACCCAAGATACTCATAACAAACTTCATGAGAGAATAAGATAACCAAAAGGATATATGAGTGCATGGGTGAGGTTGGCCTAACCTTAGTGGTCAAACCTCACCGAACCAATCTAAGTGTTTTAATATATCACCCAGTGGGAGAAAGTATCATGTAGTTTTCTTAGTAAAGGTGCAAGTGTGCATTCATATATATATCAACTTTGATTGGTTCCCTCATGTATCTTGAAAAAAACATAGTGTGATACCTATAGAGTAGGGAATGTACTCAATGTGGTAGTAGTGTGATATGGTGTGCTTTATAGTCTTAGACCATCCCTTTTATCCCTTGAATACCTTTGAAAATTCTTGGAGTGAATTTATTTTGCTAAGACATCGCTTTGTATAACATTTGAGTTCTTAAAAATGGAGTAAGCAAGAATCTTTAACTTGATTCAAGAGTGTTTCAAAGGTCCTGTGTGGTGGATTCTCTAAATGATGTGCATCTACTTTACAAATATTTTTAATATCCTTGATTTATTTAGCGTTTATATTTTCTATAGAATATCATGAGAATGTCAAGTGAGTTATGAAGTGGAATTGAATTACTTACATAAGCTTCCATAGGTTAAACATTTTCATTAAAGTCAACCTAGGAAGATAAAAACACACATAAGTTATTCTAATTGAAAAAATATTCATTAAATGGAAGGGTCTAGGATTTTACTCTATTATGGCCATGAGTTGTATGGTTTTACACATACAATTAGTGATGCAAAATCTAAATTTTAGTAATGATTTCTAAGGGTGAATTCACAGGATTCACAATCCAAAGCATTAACCATCATGTGAATTCATACGGGGTTTTAAATATCATTCAAAATGAACTAAATATATTTCCACATATTAAGCCCGGTATAATGGGTTTGAATCTAAAGATTTTTAAAAAACATTGGGGAAACATATGTGGAGTGATAGGGAAGAGTAGTAATTGTGTGGCAAATGAGGAATCTCTAAGTTCATATTATTTACATTGTGTGGTTTTCAAGGTAATGGAATGTTTCCTAGATAAACAACATGTATTTCTAGAGTAATGACACTACATAACTCTCAATAGTTGGGGCATCCTTCATAGTATCATTACTACCATTTTTTGTCGTTTGATCAAATAATTTAAGGAGAATAAATGTCACGAAGATTAATAAATTTAACTAACAAGAATACAACCACATATGACCCTTCACATTACTATACAAAGTTTGATTAGTGTGAAAAATATAGATAGAAAATAAAGGAAGAGAGACATCAAATTACACATATTGAGGGTTTGTAATTTTCAATTCCAATATGAATTTCATCAATGTTTTAAGTGGAAATATAATTAATATTTATAATAATGCAAGACATTAAATCCAACACTAAGGAGGTGAAAATAGAAAGGGGTATTTAAAAAAATTCATAGGAAAATTGGTAGTTTGGATATATGGTAAAATAATGGTTATTTTATGATTAAAAATTTGTATAGGAAGGGGGTGGTAATAATAGAAGATTGAGATACATAGATTTATAAATAGGGTATTATTTAGTATCACAAAAAGAAACATGATAGGACATAAATTTACATATTGAATCCTCATGCCGGGTGAATTACTTCTTTAATTAGTTAATATTATTTTGATTAACGACAAAACAATGTGCAAATATGAGAAATCAGGAGAGAGTGTGTGTGTGAGAAAGATATATTGATTAGGCTTAGAACGTGAGGATTTACAATCTTAACATAAGAACAAAGTGAATCTTTTCTTTGCCAAAGGATAAATTACTAAATATAAGTGTCTACATAACCATATAATTTAAATGACTATCAATAGTTTAGGACAAAAATCAATTTACATAATTGATAATGGAAAGATGAAATTAAAGATTATCGTTCCCAAATAATAGAGTTTTCTTTTGAAACTTTTGTTTAAAGCCTTTCCTTTTCCTTCATACAACCTACTCTTTTACCTAGATAATTCCCACTTAAATTTCCAACTTATATTTTTATACCTTGAAAATTCCCAACTAAATTATTCCATATAGTAAATAGACTTAATTTTCTACGAGACCCAGACAAATTTGGATTTGACTACTAGTTTCATTTAAGAAAGTTCCACAATCAACATATTTCATGCTCTATTCAAATTGTAGCTAATCTCTTAAAAAAATTATCATGTAAAAACTTTATGATATAAACACATAAATAAACTAACTAGGCAAACTATCAAATCTAAGATCGCGAGATAGACGGAACTATAGGGTTAGGGTGGGGTAGCTCTTAGATCTATATTCTATATGTAATACGAGATGTATAGATCTAGATCTACAAAGGTCTAAATTCGGATGGAATAGAATCGCCACTAATAATACTAACTAGTGCAATGTCAATATCATCCCCTTTATAAATGGATCTGTCACATCAACTAACATATTTATCTTTATTATATGTTGGATCCATCACATTAATTGGTCAACATTTTTATCTTTATTATAAATATTTTATTTTATCATTTCAAAAAAATAATAATATAAAAACATAAATAAACTAATATCTTCGTAATTAACTAGTCCCAAACAAATAAATAATAAACACAAAAATACACTAATACAATAGAAATTAAGTAGTTCGTACCAATATTAATAGTCTCTTGACTAACCAATATTTTTGGTTAGAAAAGAAATTGATTCTCATATGTTTGTGTTTGCTAAGTTCAACAATATCCCATTCCACAACCACAAATTTATGAAGTAAAATATTAATTTTGTATCAATAAATCTTAACCAAAAACAATACATAAAAATTATAACGGTGATTAATAGTTTCTTATCTAAATAATAATACTTTATATTTTATTTTTAATATAAAAATTCATATTTGTGAAGAAATCATGTTTCCTACTCTTTACTATGCACACTCCCCTATTGTTACTTTGCATATTTAAAACAATTGTTAGTAAATAAGGTTGAGGGTTTGTAGAGTCAAAGAAGCAATTCCAAGATGCACTAAAGAGATATATTCAACTTGGGGTATGAAGGCATGTCTATCATATTGAATGTAGTTAAATATAAAAATATTTTATATTTAAAAAATCATATATAACAAATCACATTCCAAACATGTTTAATTTTTAAAATATTATATAATAATAAAAATAAAATTAAAATAAAATTATTAGTTCGACATTTTCATTAATATTTTCAAATCAATTATAAACATTAGGATATTGTATAACTTTTAGTATCCATTCTTAAAAGTTAAAAATATTAATATAAAACCAAAAAATAGGAATTATTTTGTACGCTCGTTAATTGCTCGCACATAGTTGTTCCTTGTTAGAAGGATATAAATAGAGAAAACTCAAAATGGATGCCACCATATATAGGAATTTTTAAGCTTAACATCAATGGTGCCCCATATGGCTATCATGGAATTTCTGGTGTTGGTTGTATAATCAAGGACCGCTTTAAGTCCCTCATTTGTGACGTATCCTTCCATCTACCTTTTAGGACTAGTAATGAAGTTGAAGCCTCGATTTTTCTAAAGAGAATCAAAATTGCAATTTTTGGAATCAATAACTTGCTCATCGAGGGGGACTCCCAAATCGTCATCCTAGAAATGAAAGATGGAATTTCTAAAACCTAGAAAATTGATGATATCTTGTGCCCAACCAAACATCTATTATCCCAATTCAATTATAACTGGGAAATTTGTCATTGTTATCCTAAGGTGACTAAGGTGGCAAATTTCTTAGAAAATGCATGCGTGGATTAAAGCTTGGATTCTATGGTGGACAACATGGTCGAAGCATGACTTACTTAGCGGTCCTATGGGGTTCACGCTTCTAAAAAAATTTAGCGGTGTCTTTGAGAGATTTTTCGGGATGTTTAGCATATTTATGGTCCCATGGTATTTTTAATTATCTCCAAAAAACTATCTCCCTAAAAAAACTATCTCCCTCCAAAATTATTCCCGCCAATGAGTGTTTTATGCGCGATAATTACCATTTGGCAAGAAAAACTATTATGTGGGTGAGGGAAAGTTATAGCCCCCATTTTTACTACCCATATAACTATCCTCCCTAAAAATCAGGGGCTCCAATTTTTCAGAGCAGATTCGTTTCCACCCGTAACAGATTGTGGAAATTCCCATGAGACCCGCGATAGAGTGAAGTCATGTGGAGCAACAACCCCCTCCATGAGACCCATTGATGCGTTGAATGCATAGTTTCCCACTTGATATACTCATTATGCATATTTATTTGTTCATGATTATAAATAGTAACACCATCGCCTCTAGTGTGAAGTTCATTATTTTCAGTTACGCCTTTCCTTCGTGGGAGCGAAAGTTAAACTAACATGTTTATTGGATTTCTGAATGTAACGTTCGTTTTGGGTCTCCGTAATGGTTGTCTCTATTTTGCGATGGGAGGTTTCATGCACCCAAGGTTTTATTTACACAACCTCCATATGGAGATTGCTTTTGACGGTTCCATTTCGGAGACAAGACTGAAAAAGTATTTAAGGTCCACTTGCTGAAAAATTGAGATACCATTAAAGCTATTATGGGTTCAAATTACTTGGAACTATGTGGTCGCCCAATGGTAAGTTATGAAATTACAGTTGTTTTTTAATAATTTTTTAAAGGTTAATCCAAACAAGAGAGCTGCAATGACATTTTGGGTTATGTTAAGTCAGAACACATGGTTGATTTGGATGTCATGCTTGAAGGTTTGGATCTGGGTGTGCATAGCCCTTCCCTCGTTTCCCCTTCTAGGGATCTCTCCCACTTCCCACATATTCATAATTGTTATCGCCTTCAAGGTATTGGAGGACCGTTTCTTTACACTTCAAACGTTTGTTAAAAAAATTTCGATTGATGGAGCTCTTTATGGGATGTCATCTCTGTGTCATTGTCCAATCTGGATGCTCTGAAGGATCCAATATCCCTGGATGGTGATAGCTCGTCAAATTCCATATTGATGAAGCATATAAAAATCTTTTGAAACAAACTAGAGAGGAAGGATTCAATGTGAGTAGGGGTGGGATAATGACTCCCCCTGCTTCTAGTATGGATGTCGATGGTCTCTCTGCTCCACCAGAGTGAATTCTTGAATAAAACAAGTTCATAATATATAGTAATCCCATTAAATGAGTTTTATGTATAATAAATTTTGATGCTTAGCTTTTAAATGTTTTTGAAGAATAACAATGTTTGATCTATGCTTTTAGATCTGATGAAATTATACACCACACTGTTTATATATTTTTGAATTATTAATCAAAGGGAAGGGACCCTCCCTACTTCTCTTATTTACTTATTTACTTATTTTCCTCTTATTTACATGTTTATAAATGAGAGGAACATTTGTTATAATGTTCCACGTTTATGAATGGGAAGAGAATTGAAAAACACTCTCACTAATAATCTCGAGGAAGGAATGGAACTAGCATCCCTATTCTAAGAAAATCAGTAAGAATTACCCTGGTAATTTTAATAGAGAAGTAGGGAGGAAAGAATGTAGGACTTCAAACCACAATAAAGTAGAAAATATAATGAAATGAGAAAATACCCTAATAATTTTAATAGCAAGGAAAAAATTGGAATAATTAAAAAATAACGAGGAAGAAAATGCACTAAAATCTCATATTCTCTTTACTTAGAATAAAAATAATAATGAATTGTAATTAATTAACATTACATTCTCTATGAGGTTTTTAAGATGTAACATGTCTCTATGTATTATTATTTTTAATGGAATATTTATATAAAAATATGTAATCTCTAATATTTCAATTTTAATATTTAATATTATTATATGGAATGTTGATTATTTTATTTTATAGATAAAGTGGGTTGAAGGGACCCATTCCCTATTTACATAAACAGAGGCCCGACCTCAAGATTTCAAAGCAAAACAACAAAATCATAAGAGCAAAAAAGTAGTTGGATATACATGAACATAGGCCAAGCATTATCGAGATATACTATAACTATAGTACTAGGCAAGAGAGGGATTACTCTCTAGACCCCAAGGTGACAACAACACTAGTAGCCTGAGACACCCGACCAAGGCTGGTATCATCTTCCATTTCAAATTTCACTTCAGAATTCACCCAGTTCAGCCAGAGAAAGTCATAGGCCCTACCTGCAGATAGCCACAACTCGGTCCATCCAGGCGGGATAGGGTCCAATGGAGTGCAGAGGGTCTTCAGATTAGGAAGCACCAGGCGGGCACGGTTGGCAGCCCGGTCCTGCATACACCACCAACTGCTCAGTGAAGGCCAGGAGAATGCCGAACCATTTTTCAAGTTCGTTGAAGACACCCACAACCACCCCCGACGCGCTTGGCAAAGACTCATGCACAACCCAGAATGCCAGACAACAATTCGCCACTTCGGAGGCCAGGTTACCACAGTATGCCGGTCGAAGCCAGTGCAGAGCCAGACTCACGACATCCACTTTAGAGGGATGGATTATCAGCAGGTTCTCAACGAATACAGAGGCAACGCCACTATTGACGCGTGGCCAACCAACAACAAATAGATAGTCTTCGCCCAGGAATCCTTTAATGGCATCCAACTCTTTGACGCAGGAGAGACGAAAAATTCTTTTCAGTCGGTTGTCTGTTATCCTGGAATGAAATGCCATTTCACGCAGATCACAGCTCAAGGCAATTCGTGGTAGACGAGGGACAACCATAGCTAGCAAAAGGAGGGAGAAAAAATATAAGGAGAAGCCCTTGTCCAAAGCATTAAATAGACCCTTCACATCCCACAAGTGTATCATTAGATGATGTGTGCTCTGAAATCCGCCTCACGCGAGATCAATATCCCCAATCCTTCCCATGCTTTGGAATTGAATGCCACTATCTCCTATTGTGCTTTCTCGATCGTTGCATTTGCCAGCTTGTCCATGCAATTATTACTTTCCGAAACATGTGCTTAATGTTCCAGGCACTAAAATTCCCAAGTTGCCAAAGGACATTTTTAACTCCTAGGTCCAGTTTCCAAGACAAGGCTTTCTTTTTAATTATGGCATTCACAATTACTAGTGAATCCCCTTTGATTTCAGTTTTCTATCTTTAAGGAGGCCGCTAGATCTAGACCTTTGCTCGAGCTTGTAGTTCATCGAATTACAAGTGCCATCCCTGAGCTTGTAGGAGGTGGCACCGACCAATAATCCCTTTTCATTTCTTATAATGCATCCAGCACCGGAGATGCCCGGGTTACCTCTGGCCGCTCCATCAAAATTTAGTTTGAGGAAACCCGGGGTGGGGGAGCCAATGGGATAACCAATGGAGCAAGGCTGAGGAGATTGAAGGGAGCTGAGCACCTGCTCGGGCTTGACGATTCTAGGCTAGCGCTTGCTGATTTCCTGTCAATGTTGGAGAAGTGATGAAAGTGGGACCAATTAGCAGAAACCACCTCAGAGATAGCCCATTCCAACCTGAGAATGACCCTGTCCACCGAGTTCTGCTCCTCCCTAAAGATTATTTTGTTACACTCCCACCAAATGTGCCAGAGAAGTAGCACGATACTACACAGCCAAATCAAGGAGAGAGCACCAGAGTGGAGGTTTACAGGCCAAGCCAAAATGGTTGTCGGGAGTGTAGAGGGCTGGACCCATGGGAGATTGAGCCTGGCACACAACCAACTCCAGCATTCAGCTGTGAATGGGAAATGAAGCTAGAAGATGATCATGATCTTCCTCATGCTTCTCACATAGAAAGCACATTGAGGGACCATGAAAACCAAATCTCTTCCTCCTTTCTTGAGTGAGAATTTTTCCTTTGAAATCCATCCAAGTGAAAAGGCCAACTTTAGGGGGACACGAGGGGGACCAACATGCCTTCCAGATTAGAGCCTCAACTTCCTGCTCAACATGCAATAATTTATAGCCACAGCGTGGGGAGTATTTCCCAGAAGAGGCCGCAGTCAGAAAATTTCATCATTACCCCGGAAAGCACTATCTGTCGTTCCTGCAGAGCCGAGCAAAAACTATCCTTAGTTTCCAAAGAGAGATTTAGGTGATCAATACTTTTCCATTCCAATAGAGCAGGAATTTTTTCGGAATCAGCCATAGTTGGAAACATATGGTCCCCATTCTTCAACTAAGAGCCTCTTGATTTCCCCAAACTCAGGATTTTCCCCAAGCACGGAAAACCATTCCAAGGATCGTCCCAGAATAACACCCTGTCACCTTTTTCAATTTTCAGGCCGCATTGAATAAGAAGAGCTCCCGACATTCAACTAAGAAGTTCCATATATGAGAACCACGAGGGGGATTAGCAATGCGAGAATTGATTCGGAAGATGGGCCCCAGATATTTTTTTTCCACCACTTGGCTACAAAGACACAGAGGTTTTGTGAGGAGATTCCAGACAAGCTTGGCGCCCAGGGCCAAGTTTTGAATACCCAAGTTGAGAATGCCAGCCCCACCTAGATCTTTGGGTTTGGACAAAGTTTCCCAGCTGATCAATGGGATTTTCCTTTCCATAGAGGGACCTTGCCATAGGAACTTTCGCATAATCCCGATAAGCTTTGATAGAACACTTTTGGGGATTTTCAGTATGGAAAGCATGTATAAGGGGGAGGCACTGAGAACAGATTTGATGAGGACCAGTCTTCCAGCTAGTGATAGCCATTTTCCTTTCCAGGAGTTGAGTTTCAAATTAACTAAAGAGAGGAGATCGTTCCACATCGAGGTCTAACCCGAGCCACCAAACAAAGGCACACCAAGATATTTGACCGGAAGGGAGCCTTTTTTGAAACTGAAGATGCCAAGAATTCTAGCTTCCAGAGAAGGGGGACGTTAAAAAAGAAGATGAAGGATTTGACATGGCTAACCTCTTGTCCAGACAGTGATTGCATAAGCATCAAGCAACCCCTTCAGTTCTTTGGCCTCTGAATGCTGGCTTTGCCAAACAAGAAAGTGTCATCATGAATTGCTGGTGAGAAATAGGATCCACCCCCTCCGTAATTCTTAATCCCTGCAATTTGCCTTCCGAACTTTATTGTTGATGGCCCTACTCAGTGAGTCAACCACTAAAATGTAGAGAAAGGAGGAGAGAGGGTCACCTGTCTTATACCCCGATTACCTTCAAAGAAACCTTCAACATTACCATTAATTAACACGGAGAAAGAAGGCCCAACTATGCAACTGAACACCCAATTACAAAACTGAACCGAAAAACCAAACTTTCTAAGGATTCTGATTAGAAAATGCCAGTTGATCTTGTCAAAGGCCTTGCTAATATCTAGTTTTAGTAACATACCTAGGGATTTATTGTAGGAGAGAGAATGAATGAGTTCATGAGAGAGAAAAATACCATCAAAAATTGACCTCCCGTGAAGAAACAGATTGCTCTGGAGAGATCATAGGTTCCAACAGCCCTTTGAGTCTGGAAGCAATGGCTTTCGAGATGATTTTGTAGGAGGTATTACACAGAGAAACCGGCTTGAAGTCCGTGAATGAAGAGGGTTGAGGGATCTTCGGGAAGAGACTTATAAAGGTACAATTTAGTGATTTAAGCACTGAACGGGATCTGCGAGATTCTTCCACAGCCACCCAAACATCATAGCCAACGATGTTCCAAAATTTCTGAAAGAAATCATCCTGAAAACCATCGGACCGGAGCTTTGTTCTTGGCCATAAAGAAAACTAATTTCTCCACTTCACTCATAGTGAAGGGCTTAAGAAGGGCCACATTTTGAGCATCAGTGACCAGCATCGGGATATTTTCAAGGAAAGAGGATTGCTCTGAATCAAAGGATGTGATGTCACCTTGAAGGAGGGAAGTAAAGAACCGGACCCCTTCATCAGAAATCTATTTTTGATCAGAGAGGACAATACCATCATGACTCTTTATCTCGGAGATGAAAGACGAGCTCCACCTTGCTTTTACGGATGAATGAAAAAAACTTTGTGTTCTGTCCCCATCCTTGAGCCATAATTCCCATGATTTTTGTTTCCAGAAGACCTCCTCGTAGAAGCAATTCACCAAGTTGGCTAGTAAAGACTTCTCTAGAAGAAACTCCACCTCCCCCATGCCAGAGACAAAAATTAACTCATTCAGAGCTTTCAACTCGGCTTCCACTCTAGCCTTTTCTTGGAAGATATTCTTAAAACAAGATTTGTTCCAAGATCTTAGATCCTTTTTGAGAAGTTTTAGTTTTTGTGCAAGCACCAACATTTTTGAACCTTCAACCTGATAGGAGTGCCACCATTGCGAAATGTTGTTTTCCAGAGAGGCATCCCTCAGCCACATAAGCTCAAACTTAAAAGGGGATTTGCGAGGGGCAAAGTCGATATTGACTGATAGGGAAACCGGGAAGTGATCAGAGCCAGACCAGGGCAGAATCGAGCATTCTAAGACAACATTATTCAGAGACCACTTAGGGCCGGCTAAGAACCTGTCGAGCCTTTCAAAGCAATATTACTGAAGCCCTTCCTACGATTGCTCCAGGTGAACCAACCTTGCTTGGGCTCGATATCTAAAAGAGATTTGTCAGAGATAAAGGAACAAAAATCTGCCTGGGATTGCCGATTTCTAGAAATACCACCTTTTTATCTTTCTCAGAGGTGATAGCATTGAAATCACCACCAAGAAGAAACAATTGATCCTCGAGGGGGAGCAAAGACCTGGAGATGTCTTGCCAAACCTCTCTTTTTCCAATTATGCTATTCGGACCATACACATTAAGGAGGTAGAAGACCGAATGAGAACGTTTTGGGCAAACCCGACCCAACTGCCAACTATGATTCTGGTGGATAAGATCAACTTGAACCTGAAATTCCTTCCACCAAAATCCCAAGCCCCCGAGGTCCCGATAGCATCGAAGAAGAAGAAATTCCAGCCCTTAATTGAATTTTTCAGAGCGCAACAGCTTCCGATGCGGCCATCTTTGTTTCTTGAAGCAACACCACACTCGCCTCAAGGAGAAGAGATAACGCTTAAACAAGTGTTGTTTATCAGGGGTGTTGAGACCCTTGATATTCCAAGAAAGTATTATCATTTAGGAGAGGGAAGGACATTTGCCTTCTCGGACACAGCTTTGGCAAAGTTTAGGACACTTTTTTCCAAAGCATCCACTTCCAACAGTGCCAGTTCTTGTTTGGATTTTCTGCCTTTTTTGCCGGTTGAGCCACATATGGCCTCCTTCAACCCTGCTTGAACCGAAGCCAATTTTGAGGAAGCTAAAGCTGGTACCAGCAGATCGGCTCAAATTCTCCTTCCTCCAAGACACCATCACCTAAAAGGGACTGAAGCTTATTTGTCTCAACTTTATCTAGGAGCCAAGATTGTAGTGAGTTTAGGGAAGCCTTGCCCTTGATCGAAACCTTCCTTAATAAGGGAAATTAATTCCCCGGAGTTTTTATGCACTTCTTCAGTTTCTTTTAGAAGAGAAAGAGGTGAAATATCACCCACCAAGGGTGATGCCATTTCACTCTCCTCCAGCCCTTTCATCATAGAGCCAACCTTATGAGAATCCAACTCCTTGGAAGCCTTGGCCAGTTTTAAAGAGCAGCCTTACTCAGATGACCCAACTACACGCAATAAAAACACTTTGCATTTAGACCCTCATACTCAATGGTAAAGCACTTGGGGCCGAATTTGTTTGGAGAGTCAAAGAAGGTGGCAAAGGGGTAGTCAAGTCCATCGTCACACAGAGATGCATAGAGATTTTTGCGCGAAATTTAGGGCGGGATTACGGATGGGCACCGAGGGTCCCGGGGAGTTCGCGGTGGCTTGAGAAAGAAGACCATGTGTGGAGATCAAAGGCGAGATCATGAATGCTTAACCAAAGCGGGGCCTTGGAATTTTTTTCCTTCCAGGGGTCAAAATTTGGTGACCAAGGACGAAAGTATAGGCTGGAAGAGTTCATGAACAGGGTCCTTCTTTAAGCACCAAATTCAGCAAATCAGGGGAGGGGAAACATACCTGGAAAAATCCATTGGCATGGAAACTGACTTTTGGTTTAGCATTTGAGCCCCAGAAGCACGCGACCCAGCTTGAAATCCTCCTCCAGAGAAACAGGTGCCTACAAACTTGCAGAAAATCACCCTTTTCACCCACGAATCAGAAAAATCAGCTTTGGGAGGAGGAGGCACCGAGAGATGTAAACTTTCTGCAGCGATTTTGAAATCGATTCCGTCAACCTTGAAGTCTTCCGAGCTCTTCAACCTATCAGACCCAATCGGGATGGATTGAAAGGACCTCCTGTATTGCCTCAACGGTCGGCTCAGCCTGCACCAAAAATTTTCCGCCACCATGTTTTCCAGTATCGACTCCCCGAACAAAGAAACTAGGGTTTTGACAACCAAGCTAGCGCCGAATTGTCCTATCAATTCAAGCACAACCTTTTCGCTTCAAGTTCATGGGCTGATCCACGGGTGCCGCCTCACCAGCCATTTCCCACTGGGATCTTGTTTGCACCAGTGAGGACCCCGGCACCCAATGCGGGAAACCCATCTCCGCCATGACCTTTGTTATTTTTGAAAAAACAAGCTTTTGCCTTTTTCGCATTTTCATAGATTTCGCGATTTTCGCGATTTTCTCATAATTCGCGGTTTTCGCTAGTGCGACACTCTATCCAGTAAAATCCCAAAAAGATGAGCAAAACTTTACTCTCTCCGCCACTCAAGCAAGATTTAATGCCACATACCCTCACTTAATTTGTAAAAAATATTACATGTTATATTTTTTTAACAATATATAATTAAGGTTAAGAATGATTCTTTATTAAAACATTAACATTAAGCATAAAAATAATATTTATTCTTTTGGAAACACATCAACTTAAATATTATGGTTAAAAAGGATTATTTCTCAAAATATTAAAGTTTAATCGATTTTGGTTTTTTATTTTGTATTGCAATTCTATAAAAATACACACAAAGAAAATTGTTACATCTTATAAATTATACTTAAATCAAAAAATATATAATTGACTCATAAAGGTTGATATTTACATAAGAATGTAGGGACCTTAAATAATCATACAAAAAATATATATATTCTTTAATTAATTTAAACAAAAACTCACCATGGACAACCATTGTAGTTTTTTCATCTAAAACATGTTTATCAAACCAAAGGCACTACCATATTGTCAATATTACATAAAGAAAAGTTTTAATATTGTATTATTAATAATAGGCATTGTCAACCATTAATATATTACAACCATAATAATTATTGGTTAGCACTAAACACTCAATCATATAGTAATTTTTTTTGATAAATTTGACACCCCCTAACTATTGCCACCTAAGACAATTAATTTCTTATGATAGTTTTCAAAAACACTACCATATTATTAACCTTATATATGGAATACATTTTAATATTATATTATCTATGATAGATATTGTGCCCAACATTAATATATTACAAACATACTAATAATTAACAAGAAGTAAACAACCTACGTAATAAAAATCCTATAAATTTAGGATCCCCTACAATACAACTCGCCCCATTTAATTAAGAGGCCATTAATTTATCCATGAAATTGTTTGCTTTAAATTTTTTTAAAAAAATCTATTAAATATCAATTTTGGTTTTCATAGATAATATTAAAAAAAGATCTGTTAAATATCTATTAAAAATTAAAAACAAAGATCTATTAAATATCAATTTTGGTTGTCATAGATAATAAATATCTCTTAAAGATCTATTAATTTATCCATGAAATTGTTTCCTTTAAAAATTAAAAATTAAAGAAACCAATTTTGGTTGGATGGAAAAAACTTAAATACCAAAAATAATGAAGCCGAATTCATATCCCGAATGAATGTGGTGCAATAGTTTCCCTCAAACTCAACACTAAACTAAGGAAAGTCTTTAAAATCCGACCATTAAAATAAAAAGAAATAAAGGACCCTTCCTAACATACAAGCTACAGCTTCCTACGCACCTAAAAGATATTTCGGAAAAAGAAGTCCAATTCAAGTTACCCAAATCCAGCTCATCTTTTCCAAAGAAGAACGCACCGCGTTGCGCGTAGAGAAAGCGTATACACAGCGAAGCAAGTTGTAGTTGAAAACCACGCGCCTAATCATCTGAACCCACTACTAGACGATATTTTATCCTCTGTTCGCACATATATATATATATACACACACGCCCTTCATCGCACAATTACTACAATTACAAGATATTCACTGCACATATCGCGAGTACATCTGAAGCCATGGGATTGGGAGCGACAGAGAAGCCCTTAATAAAGAGACGACCGTGGAGTATGTTGAGGATAATACTTTTCCTGATTAGAAAAGGATTGGTGAAGAGCAGGTATTTGCAGGAAGAGTTGATGAAGAGGGCAAGATTGTTTGCAATTAACTTGCGTAAATTTTTTATGTCTCATGACAGAGCTGCTGGGGGTATAGGAGGTAGAGAGTACGAATTTTCATGCTCCAATAGCCCGACTGCATATTTCAGAAACTCAGTACTTCCATGGCACAGGCACAGGCATTCTAAGTATTTTTCCTGCATATATGATCCCAAATCTGATAAGGACTACGATATGACCGTAGACATCCTCCACTCTTGCAATTTTCCTGCCGTTGAAGACAGAGTAGAATATAACTTAGGCGATGGAGAAGATTTGGGCACACCCATTTCTCATAATTCAAAAGAAGAGCAAGTGGATAGAGAAGCGGAGGAATTCATTGCAAGCTTTTATAGCCAAATAAAATTCCAACGCCAGATCTCTTTGTTACGGTACGAGGAAATGCTTTCCAGAGGCGCCTGTTGAGCCGATTCAAAACTATTTTTCTGTGGAGAATAAATTTGAAGGTTACTGCTTCAAAGATTTTGTCATTGAAATTCCATAGATTGCAAAAACACGCTCGTTCCTGTGTATGTGTTTTGTGGGGACTGTGGATACAACTTGTTTAATATATATTACATGACTCAAATTTTGTTTCGTCGAATACTACATGTGTCATCGGATAAGCCGGAAATAAGTCGAGCGAAGTTTTTTTTTTTTTTTTTCCCTCTTTTAATATTTTAAAAGAGAATCTATTATTATATATTGTTACTTCTACTGATCAGCTTTTAATAAAATTTGTTACTGGATTTTTAGGCTTAATCCAAGTATCAATACAATATGTATTTTGAGTAAAGGTACTACAATTGTGTTGTTGTTGTATTAAATTTGAGTTTATGGTATGGATAATATATTTGCAACACATTATAATTAAGATATGATGATTTATTATATCAAATTCTATTCCTCGGTGTGTTTATTATGCCGAAGGCATTTCTTCAATGGGAAAGGGTTTTATGGACATTTACGGGGCTATGTCAAATTTAACGGTCTAAATGACGGTTTTGACGGATGTGGTGACGCTTTAGCTTTTCTTTACTATTTTTAACAATTTTGTTTTTCCGATTTTGCATGTTGTGGCGGGTTTGTTATTTTTAAGTTTTGTTTTTTTGTTTTTTAATGCAATATTCTTTAAATACTAATCACTGTAACACTATAATTTCATTCTTCAGCACGCATCCAACGCGGAAGATTATTTTTGCAGCCAACAACCCAATCTCATTGCGGTTATCTATGTTTCTCGTTGAGGTGTCATGTTTGCATAAAATAATTATGCAACTATTGGGTAACGAAGAACGAGCCTAACTTACAAGCCCTTACTGGTTATGATTTAGGCGTACATGTTCCTCAAAGGTGCTCAACTCCTCTTAGGAATTGTAGTGCAGGAAATTCCAGCACATAACCTTATATTGTTGTCCATCACAAGATTCTTTCTCATGCAGAGGCTGTACAAAGGTTTAGAAAGTTTAAAGCAAGCTCATAGCTATCACAATCTTACATTAAAATTTTCATTATTATTCATACCAATATTTGTGGCTGACCTGATTGTTGTAATAGTAAATGCTTTCGGACAGGTAACTAGAAATCTCAATTGCTCTATCGGTCTTACCCTCGAAGCAGTCTGGTATGAACCACTTACCAATAAGAAGCTTCCAAAGATTGCAAACTTCATCATTAGGTGATATTTATTTTCTTTGTAAAACCTATGTAAATATATCATCTAATTGTTTCTTGTTGTTACCCTAATACCACCTCATTTTGTGGTATTTTTCTTCTTTATTTTAACATAAACATGTGGACATTGATATTTTCCGACAAAAATCTTTCACTAATGTATAGGATATTAGATCCCCAGTTTTATGGAGATTATCCTGCTTCTATGCGCAGTAGAGTTCTTTCCCGACTTCCCAAATTCATTGACGAACAAATCCAGATTGTGAAGGGGTTTGTAGATTTTGTGGGTATCAACCATTATACCATGAATTATGTGGCTGATGATCCTAAGTTCTCAAACATCACAGATTATTGGGATGATATTGTAGTAAATGTGACAAGTTCTTTTCATCATCTCTGCATATTGGATTGATATTAATTTAATGATTCATATTACAAGAGTTGGTTTCCAGTCTTAGACTACTAAGTAATCTATAATAAGCCAATCCAAATGCCCTTCAAGCATTTAATTCGTAATAATAATAATAATAAACATCCATCCACGGCCTGTGCATGTGTCTCCCTTAGAAGTCGTGGATCTTTACTCTATCTTTCTTCACCAAACCAGCCTGAAACAACAAAAACATTCACAAATCAATATAACAACGATCTTCAAGATTTGAGCTAAACACTAGAAACTATACTCAAAAAGGTAAAAGGAATTCCTTACAGTTATCAAGAAATTGGAAACCTTCTTCCTCGGATCTCCCTAAAGTTGAATGACCTTCCCCAATTCTTTGTCCTGAATAACTGTACCATTACAACAAATTTTTTTCTTAAAGTCCTTCAGATCATGTTAACAAAACACGAAATGTGGATCTCATATTATAGCACTCTTGCCTTGGCCTAGATGCGTGGAAAAAAATTGTTTTTATTTCTCAAACAATGCATGCAAAGGAGTTGATTGCAAAACACATAAAACATTGATTACAAATTTCCGGATACCATACATCCAAACAGTAAATGAGTCTATCTCGCAAGCAATTGATTGAAAGTCTCATTTATCTTAAAAATACCTAACCAAATCTAGGATATTTTGTGAGCCATCTCTCTAGGTTCATGACAAAGCCTAAACAAACACATTGGAAGGCAGCTAAAATGGCGTTGAGATATATGCTTGGTACTCTATACTTTGGACTAGAGTACAAGAAGAATGTCATATTTTTCTTAAATGGTTACTCAAATGTAGGTTGATAGGCTCAATTGGTGAGTGACAACTAGGAATGTTTTCAACATGAGCTCATGAGTAGTTGCTTTGGTAAGTAAGAAGAAGATAATATTGGCTATTTATTTTACTGAAGTAGAGTACACGGTAACACAAGTAACTATCTATGATGCCATCAAGTCTGTCAAATTTTAAATTTTGAAGTGATATGTACATCCCCTCATCAACCCATAACAATGTACTACAATAATAGGATGGAGCCCTCAATGCGCTCTCAAACTATAAGTCTCTTAAAGAACTACAATTGATAGGAATTTTTATGTTTACTTCCTTTGGTCTATCAAAAATTGGGGAAAAATATAAGGGTTTATTAATGGTAGGATTATATTTTGACTCTGTGGACATTAGCCTAGCCTTAAAATCAATTGCCACCAATTGTCAGAAACTTGAAACCCTAACCCTAAAATTCAGAAGCGGTGATTTGAGAGAATTGTCACGGCTTTGCTCTCTAATTCGTCTACATATTAAGGAAGATAACAAAAATAATGTTGATGATGAGATGATAAATGTTTCCATGGCAACTATAAAATCATAGAATTTTTTTGTATAGTAGCTTCCAATCTAAGTGAATCAACAATATTGTGTCTGATAGAATTTAAAAATTTGAATTTCGTAGTCCCGAACTAGTTTTATAGTGAGGGCAAGTCTTTGGCTAAGTTGGGTCATTATGTTATGTTGAAATTGAAGGAGATTTCTGTAGCATAAATGGTAGTGGTATTTGGGATAGGATAGTATTTTCTAACAGTTGGTTGTATCCTATTGTCTTATTTGAGCTTGGCATCAACAAGAATTACAGACACTAGTTGTAATATCCCTTATGGGTTACTACTTAAAAATGCACAAAATATATGAAAATTGCAGCAAAGTAAAATATTGATTTATGCAGATTTTTACAGTAAGGACAACAAACTAAATAAAATCAATATCTCCCAAGATATCCACTCAAATCACTTGAAAATTTAAAGAGAGCTTGATATTATTATAGAGGATATAATAAAATTGTTTTTGGAATTTTACACAAATTAAACTACTACCAGAAAAAGCACAGCGTGCCCTAGACAACTAGAAAACTTCCGAGGTTTATTACTCTCTAAATACAAGAGCAAAAATAAGGGTCTTTGGAAATAACATTAACAAATATAGGAAATAATATTTCCACCTTCATATCTAAAAATGACTTACTGGAAACCCCCAAATAAAGGTTGTAAGTTGCCTCGCTTGGAATGGGGTCGGAAAATGATGGAGGCACCTTCAACATGCTGCCATGCCATGCCGCAAATGGCTACTAGGAATCTGATCTAGAGCCCCTCTGATTATCTTCCCCAAATTCCCCAAAACCCTCGAAATCCTTCTTCTTAAACATCTGATAATGTCTCTGCCACACAACCTTGAAAGCGGCTCTAAAATGACAGACTAGGGTAGATCTCCAACTATCGAAGAATGCCTGCTAGCTAGGGTGGGTCTCTCTCCATGAAGCTAGGGTACTGTGGGATTTGACTCCACAAGCTGTAGATGCACAACAAAAACAACTGCATGTGAAGGAGGCTAAAAATGTATGCGACAAAAATTTCCTTTCCTTTCTCCCCCAGCTCCTTATATACTTCCCCAAGGCAAAAGAGCCCCAACAGACCCTATACGCATTTCTTTCTATGGAGGGGCCAATAAAATAAAGTGACTTAAGTTACTTTTCCCCTTTAAGTCACCATGGTCCAAAAGTGACCCCCAAATGCCAAACATGAATATTAGTACCATGCGGCCCCTTCTCAATAGCCCAGCGTCCACAGCCCCTTGGGTATGACCACGACTTGGACTCAATTTGACCCTTAGGCCTTTGGCGTAGAAAAGGGGACATTACAGTCCTCCCTTCCCGAGAAATTTTTGACCCCAAGCATTATCTTGTCATGCTATAGAGGCTGAATACCACACCGTAAGTTTCTCCACCTCACCCCGCAACTTCAACCGATGATTGGGTTGATACGAAGTAACCAAGAAACCCCATGTAGTGATCATGCTCTCCATGTCGTGTAGAGAAAAATGTTGCTCCTAAAGTAGTATGATGCCCACACCGACTCTCCCCTGGTACCCACACCGAAATTTCCAATCTGTCCAATCCCTACCAATGTAAGGCTATTATCATGTGATCACTCACTACCTCTCTAACCGAATCCAGGTATGAAAGTTCACTTTGTGGATCTTGTAGAATCCCATGAATCCACCTATGAAATAACTTGTATATGCACAAATGGTACTAACTCTCCCACATGACCTGCACTCATGTGAGAGCAAGGCTCCTCATAATGTATCTCAATGTGTCACATGGAGGAAAAGTCTCAGACTCAAAGAGATCAGCCAACCGACAATATCGACTCCACATAGTTCAACTCCCGCGGGGTAAGTGCACAAAGTGGAGGGCCAAAAAGCGGACAAGAATCCAAAAAAAAAAAAAAACGTATGTTTTTGCAAAACGTGCTCACGTTTTAATTTGTTTGGCTTGGGAATCAATGAACCATAACACGTAAGCATTATAACGCATATGCGTTTTAAACAAGTCAAAATGCGTACGCGTTTTGTGTAGTATGGACCATGCATATGTGTTTTGGTGGGGAATACTTACAAAAATAAATATAATATTTCTTTTATTATTGAAGATGAAGATGAACTAGTCAAAGCATACAAGTGTGTCCCACTTTGTGGCCATAAATATTTTAAAATCGACTAGTAAATAAATAGTTAAAAATACTATAAAAATTTAAAAATCAGTAAATTCTGGATGCCCTACACCTTGGTATTTATAGCCTCTTAAAAATGCATGTTTGGTCATTTTATATGTGTTTCGTAATGTTTTTGTTGTCGGACATAGTTTCTGAAAGTACAAAAACTACAAAAAGTGGGACACAGTTATATGCTTTTTAGCTCCACCTTATGGAAGTGGTCTCGTAGCTCCAATGATTATAATCTAGAAGATAGTTTTTCAAAATCTAATCTAGTAAGTACTTACTCATTTTCAGGATTTCAGCAAATGACCTAAAACTTTCAGGGCATATATATTGTAGTTGGTCTTAGTTTTGGGAAAGCATATAGTCATTTTTAGGTTTTATGACCTTCTAAAATGGATTTTGGCCCTACCACTGCTTGAATTAGTACTAATTTTTAAATTTGGTCCATAATTCACTTTAGTGACCATGAATTAACTCTATGATGTTTGTCTACTTCTTACGAAAAAGAGATCCTCACTTTGTAGATAGAGGAGGCCAAAATAAGGTGATTGTAATGTGCCTCCTCCTTAAGGTGTGATAAAACTACTAGGTGTTGAATGAGTTGTTACGAATAGTATGAATTGAATTGCATCAAGTGAACTCAGATGATTGCTCATTCTTAGAAACATGGTGCTTCATATAAAGATCATCCCCTCACCTTTCCTAGCTCTAAAAGCATCCTTTCATGGAATCAAATTCATGATTCTCATACATGATTTTGCTCATATGTCTCTTGTGGAGACAGATGATGCCTTAATACTTCACAAATAATGGTCATTGAAAACTCGGTGACATGACTAGCTCATTTTAGCTTGTTTTGAATGGTGTTCAATTAACTACAAAATGGCTAAAATGCCTTTTTAGGCCTTCAAAGGAAGTAGTCTCTCATAAAAACTAAATGAGTCGATCGATCACCTTAAACACTATTCCCTACACATTGAAACACGTTGAATGATCTTTTTAGGACTTTCCTTTGGGTGAGGGTTTATGATTTAGGGTTTAGGGTTTAGGGCTCAAGGTTTAGGGTTTAGGGCTAAGGGTTTAGGACTCAAGGTTTATATTTTAGGGTTTAAGGTTTAGTGTTTAAGGCTCATAGTTCAGATTTTAGGGTTTAGGGTTTAGGGCTGTGGCTTAGGGTTCATGGTTTAGGGTTTATGGTTTAGGGTTTAGAGTTTTGGGTTTATGGTTCAGGGTTAAGGGTTGAGGGTTTAGGGTTTAGGGCTCAAGGTTCAAGGTTTAGGGTTTAGGGGTCAAGGTTGAGGGTTTAGGGTTTATGGCTCAAGGTTCAGGGTTTAGGGTTTAGGGATCAAGGTTGAGGGTTTAGGGTTTAGGGTTGAGAGTTGAGGGTTTAAGGTTTAGGGTTCAAGGTTTAGTTTTTAGGGTTTAGGGTTTAGGGTTTATGTTTGAGGGTTCAAGGTTTAGGTTTTTGGCTTAGGGCCTAGGGTTCAGGGCTTAGGGTTTAGGGTTTAGGGATCAAGGTTTAGGGTTTAGGGGTCAGGGTTTAGGTTTTAGGGTTTAGGGTTTAGGATTTAGGGCTTAGAGTTTAGGGTTTAGGGCTTAGGTTTTATGGTATAGGGTTTAGGGTTTAAGGCTCATGGTTTAGGGTTTAGGGTTGAGGATTTAGGGTTTAGGGTTTAGGAGTTAGGAGTTAGGATTTAAGGTTTAGTGTTGAGGATTTAGGGTTTACTGGTTCGGGGTTTAGGAGTTAAGGTTCAAGGTTTAAAGGTCATGGTTTAAGGTTTAGGGCAAAGGGTTTGGGGTTTAGGGTTTAGGTATTAGGTTTGAGGGTTTATGGTTGAGAGTTAAGGGTTTATGGTTTAAGGTTTAGGGTTTAGGATTTATGGTTTAGGGTTTAGGAGTTAGGGTTTAAGGTTTAAATGTCATGGTTCAAGGTTTAGGGTTGTGGTTGTGGTTTAGGGTTTAAGGATCAAGGTTTATGGTTTAGGTTTTAGGGTTAAGGGTTTAGGTCGCAGAGTTCAGGGTTTAGGGTTTAGTG
The DNA here is from genome assembly GCA_018340775.1 of Taxus wallichiana var. yunnanensis. Taxonomy (NCBI): domain Eukaryota; kingdom Viridiplantae; phylum Streptophyta; class Pinopsida; order Cupressales; family Taxaceae; genus Taxus; species Taxus wallichiana. The sequence goes on from CM031236.1 coordinate 166,196,782, forward strand.
TTTAGGGCTTAGGGTTTAAGGTTTAAGGTTTAGGGCCTTAGGGATTAGGGTTTAGGGTTTAGTGTTTGGGGTTTAGAGTTTAGGGTTTAGGGGTCGGGTTTTGGGTTTAGGGTTTACGATTTAGGGACCTTTAGGATTTAGCATTTAGGCCTTAAGTTTTACGGTTTACGATTTAGGCTCTGTGGCTCGGTGTTTAGAGTTTAGGGGTTAGGGTGCATGGTTTAAGGTTTATGACTTAGGGTTTAGGGTTCGAGTTATGGGTTTAAGGTTTAGGGGTTAGTTACGGGTTTAAGGTTTAGGGGTTAGAGATCAGGGCTCTAGATTTAGGGTTTAGGGCTCAGGGTTTAAGGTTTAGGGTTTATGGCTCAAGGATTAGGGTGTAGGGTTCAAGGCTTAAGGTTTAGGGTTTATGGTTTAGGGATTAGGGTTTAGGGTTCATGGTTCAAGGTTTATGGCTTAAGGTTTGGGGTTCATAGTTATTGGTTTAAGGTTTGGGGGTTAGAGCTCGGGGCTCTGGATTTAGTATTTAGGGTCTAAGGCTTAGGTCTCGGGGTTTAGGGTCCAGGTCAAGGGTTTAGGGTTATGGGTTTAGGGTTTAGGTTTTAGGGTTTAATATTTAGTGTTTAGGGTTTAGGATTTATTATTTTGGTTTTAGGGTTTAGGGTTTATAGTTTAGGGTTTAGGTATCATGGTTGAGGGTTAAGGGTTTAGGTCACAGAGTTCAGGGTTCATCGAATTTGTAGGTAGAACATTCAAAGAGAGTCATCAAAATTTGATGTTTTTCATCTGTTGATATTTTGAAGGAGGGAAATGTCATATTCCTGACTGTCCAATCCTTCCAAAGACCCCAGTAGTCCTCAATCCTTGGATGTACAGGGAGACACTATTACTTGGCTTCCATTTATAATGATGAAGATATTTGTAAATTCATGTTATGACCTCTAAATCTATATGAATTTAAGGTTTCTTAGAAATCACATCACACCCTTCACTAGGATTGATGACTACCCCTATCTTTTTGTTTAGGGAATTTTGAAAACATCCACGAGTTTATCATATAAGGAATTATCAATGAATGGAAGGTCACTAAGTTGTAGGCCAAGTAACTCCCATTTAAAACTAAACAAGAAAGATTTACTAGGCGATTGATAACCCCTTAGTGTTCTTAGCCATTCCCCTGTTTCTATGCTTATTTTGAACACTTTAGGAAGTTCTATCAAATTTACTATCCATTCTAGTAGAACACTTGAAATTTATCTTTCTCCGAAGGAGAGGATACTACAGGAAATTCAATTATGATCCTACACCTCTGCATCAATATTTTCTCTATGTTTCTTTTATTTCCTTTAAGATTAATTTTTTTGTTGTGATGGTTATTTTTTCCATCTTCCAATGGATCATCCTGGCTTGCATAATACCATACATGGAAATATGAGAAATGTGAAATTAGTTTCAGAGTGTGAATAAATTTACATTCAAGAGCGTAAGTATATGTGGGGAGAAACAAGTTTAAAAGAGATGTGTAATATATGCATTACAAGGCACAAGGTAGATGTCATATCCATTTAGTTAATTGTCCCACCTCTCATAAACAAGGTAGTTCTATGTTGAGACTCAATGGTGGTTCTAGGCACGAGAGTAGGAAATATTTATGAAATATGGTTTGGGGTTTAGGGTTTAGGGCTCATGGTTCATGGTTTAAGGTTTAGGGTTTAGGGTTCGTGGTTCAAGGTTTAGGGTTATGGTTCTGATTTAGGTTTTAGGTTTAGGGTTTAGGGTTTAGGGTTTAGTGTTTAGTGTTTATAGTTAGGGTTTACGAATTGAGGTTAAGGATTTAGGGTTTAAGGTTTAGGGTTTAGGGTTTTGGGTTTTGGGTTAAGGATTTAGTGTTTAGGGATAAGGGTTTATGGTTTATGGTTCAGGTTGTAGGGTTTATGGTTTAGGGTTTAGGATTTAATGTTTAGGGATTAAGTTTTAGGGTTTATGGTTTAGGGCTCAGGTTTAGGGTTTAGGGTTTAGGGTTTATGGTCTAGGGTTTAGGGTTTAAGGTTTAGGATTTAGGGCTTAGGGCTTAGGGTATAAGGGCTAGGGTTTAGGGTTTAGGATTCGGTGTTTAAAGTCTAGGGTTTAGGAGTCGTGGTTTAGGGTTTAGGATTTAGTTTTTACGATTCTGTGGTTTAGGGTTTACAGATTAGGGCTCATGGTTCATGGTTTAGGGTTTAGGGCTTATGGGTTAGGGTTTAGGGATTATGGCTCGGGGTTTAGGGCTCATGGGTAAGGAATTTGGATGTTTAAGGTTTAGGGTTTAGGGCTTACGGGTTTGAATGTTTAAGGTTTAGGGTTTAGGGTTTAGGGCTCAAGGTTTACAATTTAGTGTTTAGGTTTATGGCCTATGGTTTAGGGTTTCGATTGTAGAAGTTAAATGCTAAAATATTTAGGCTGAATGCTGAAATCTTGAAAAATTACCTATGTACTGACCAGATTATACTTTAAAAACTATCTCCTAAACCATGACTCATGGAGTTATGAGACTAATTCCATAAGGTGCAGAGTGACCCTAATTTCTTATATTTACATAAATAAATTTAAAGTATAAGAAATAATAAAATATAAATAATAATAAATGAAAAACTTATACTTACACATTATGTTTATACTACACGTAACACGTACGCGTTATGTAACGCGTATGCATTATGTAACGCATACGCGTTTTGTGTTTTCTCTTTTTCCAAGCCATGCCTCAAGGCTTGGGATCTAGTTTGGATCCCCAAGCCTGAGGCATGGACCTACACAAACACAACAAACAATGAGTTTTTACAAGAAAATGTAAAAATGACACTTCCTCTATGATAAATCAAAATAAAAAAATCAATCCATTTTAAAAACATTATACCACGACGTAGAGCAGAGTCTCTTCTTTCTAAAAATATTTTTTCAAATTTTCTGACTAATATAAGGTTTCCATATTATTTATTTTCTAACTATGCCTTTTTATAGCTATTTTTTGAAGTGTAAATATGTCTACCTTTCATGTTGTATCTTTTTTTGGGTGATCGAAATTTAAAAAAATTATACTAGCCCAAACTAGGTATAATTCTATACATATTCAAAAAAAAAAAAATTCTAATTTTTGATATTTTTTGAGGTAGTTAGGGGGCACGATTGAGCTCCATTATTTTTTAAAACATAAAATTTTTGTACTAGAAAAATCATAAATAAAAAAATATTCACTAAAAAAATCTTTAAAAAATGGAGCCCAAACTAGATGCTCCTAGCTATCTTTTTACCAAAGGGTTTTCAAAAATACTAAATGGTGCTATAAATATGGTTGGGGGCACGAAAGTCACTCTATTATGTTTTTTAACAAAAATAAGAGCATCTGTTGGTATTTTAGTTGTTTTACCCACTTAAACTTATTCGTTTTCAATAAAATTTAGTAGCTTAGAAACTAGACTCAAAATTCTATTATTCATATTTCTACAACATCTTCCAATTTTGAGTGTAACTATTTCAAAAAACTCATACAAGTTGAAGTTTTTTTTTTTCAGAAAAATGCGTCCACTTAAGACCCCATTTTAGCCCCCCAATTTGGTGCACTTACCCTACGCTGAACGTGAACCTACTGAATAACCATGAGTCAATTTCATCTCTCCACTGACTAACACGTGGGTGAAGTGCTCACCGGGCATAGAAGCAGTAAAATACATAGGAGTGTTATCCAATGTCGATTCAAAAAATGATGAACCCGTAGGCTTTGACTTGTCATAATGACAAACCATATATGCCTGTATAAAGTTGGGGATATCCTCCCTCAACCTGTGCCATATGAACCTCTCTGACATGAACTTGTAGGTCTCATCACAGCTCAAATGCCCAGTCACGGAAGGACAATGCACATGTCGCAATATCTCCATCCTCAACCATGAATCTGACACAAGGCTCAATCTTCCCTGATAGAAGATCATCTCATCCTCCAATCTGTAGTTGTCATCATGTATGTGACCATCTAGAATCTCACAAGTGTGTCGGTTCTTGGAGTACTCAACAAGAAAATGAGGTCTCCAGTCTACCAAAACTTCAGATAACCAACATAATGATAAGCTCGGATGATCTGAACTTGTAATCCCAATCTCAGTAACAGTCTCATGTGCAACATTACTGGCCACACCCACATCCATCATACTCCACATCGATCCACAATAATAAAACTCCTCACCATGCCGGATCATCCTCTCCATCCCCTCAGTTGTAACCACCCTTGGTGCTCCTGTAGATACTCCCCTCAAAATCACATTCCTACCCTCAGACTTAAACTTCAACTCTATCATCTGAAAGTTAGTCCGAAACTCACCAAGAGAGTGAAGCCACTGCACTCCTAAGCACTATGTTGGTCACTCCCATACCAAAAATGTGGAAATCATTGGTAACTATATAGTTACCCATCGTGATGCTCACTTGGGGAACCTACCGTGTGCACCTCAAAGACTCTCCATTGGCTACAACCCCGTTGAAGCCCTCAAAATCCTCTGTCTATAATCCTCACCTCTCAACCAATGAGGCATCAATACAGTTGTGGGTTTCCCCATTATCAATGAGTACCCCAACTCATGACCCTACATAACTCCTCTAATCCTAAATGCCTTACAAATTAGAGTACTAAATAATGTGGCTATAATCTTCCAAGGAAAAGTCTCCTCCTCCTGCTCCGCATCAGCACTATCTAATGCAAACCCATTTCCATCATCCATCTCTTGAGTCTCTAACTCATCACCTCTTCCACCCTTTCTCTCCTCAAATAATTCAATGAATTGAGCCTTCCCTCTACCTATGCAATCATGTCCTGGAATCCAAGGTGTGTGGCAATTGAAAGATAGCTTCTTTTGCCTCAACTCATTTTTGTGTTCTCGGGAAATGATTGGATTTTTAACCACCTCCCGCATCGGGAGGCTCCTCTCACGACGTTCGTCTGATCTAGATGGAGGTTCCCTTTGTTAAACATGAGGTGGAGCCCTCGGCTTTGGAGTGGATAACTCCAAGTCTTGAGCTTTCCTAACAGCCTTGTAAAGAAGAAGGTTCAAATGCCTTCACAAACCTAGCGAAAGCATTTGTCAAACCTACTATGAATAGCGAAATCAACCTCCTCTCTCGTGACATCAGGTACCATGACTGATAATCTCTAAAAATATGTGATGTACTGATCCAGGGGACCGGTTTGTCTCAAATGAGTCCACTCCCTGAAATACCTGTCAGGGTCCCTCCTATCAAATCTACTCACCAGCCTCTGTGCGAACTCTACATAAGTAGTAATGTGTATGTGTCCCTATGTAATCAACCCATGATGCCACCAATCATGAGCATCTCCCTCAAGATGCAAGCTTGCAAACTTAATTGCATCTTCCTCACGCATAGGATTCAAGTCGGAGTATGTCTTCAACTTCTGGACCCAAGACAAGTGCAGTACACTTCTTAGAACCAACAAAGTGTGGAATGGAAATCTGTCCCAATCTCCTCTGTAACTCTGGTACCTGTTTCTAATGATCTCTCTTGGGTCTACTGCCAATCTTCATTTTTCCATATTCCTGGAATGGCATGTTGTTACGAACACCCTCACTCAAGGTCTAGTTCCTCACCCAAAATATCTATTGGTTTTTGTACCTATGAAACTTCCGGATCCTTCAAGAAAGAAGGTTCATGAAGCCCTAAAGGCCTCGAGAAGAATGGGGAGGCCGCTGCCCTGAATGTCCACTCTCACCTCTTTGACCCTGTTGTCCCATATTGCTATTTTCTCCTCTCATTATGACTGTTGTTATACACAGTCCAACAGGCTGAAGATGATTAAAAATATTCTCTTACCCTTTTTAGCAATCATAGAACCAATGCTAGTACCTTGAGAGGTACTCTCCCTTCTTGCACCGGAGTCTCCAATGAAGAAATCATGCTTGCCAACACTTGTAATCCCAAAAGACACATTTGAATTCCTTCTTTTGCTTATGAAATCAGTCACAAAGTTTTCAAAATCAAAATTGATAGTTTTGGATAATTACAACATATTACCAGGATCCCATAGCTTATAATGCCCATGAGCCCTTGTATCTGTTAAGTGAGCTAAAAATTTCCACCATATATCATCCACCAGATGCTCATAAACACATAGTTGGAGCAATGGTCCAACAAACTCCATGATGAAGACTTCGTCATCTACCATACCATGCATCTCGGATGAAATTAAATTGGAATAGGAGACAATAAATAAGACACATTAGAGTGTTCTTCATACCTTTCAAGGCCATCAATGTCCTCTGTGTGTTCAAGATAGACATATGTTAAGCTGCCCCCAACATTGTTGCCTGAGTGCCTGTTGAAAGTATCTGAAAGCTGATCAACAGTTGCTGGTTTGGAAATTACAATAGGCTGTAATTTTACATAAGTGTCCATGTGAGGATCCTCATCATGTGCCAACTACTCCATAAAGTCTTTTTCGTGGGTGTAGACTTCCTTGCATCACTTTCCCTCATCGTTTCCTTGAACTCTTGTATGTGTTGTCTTGCTTAAGTCGCTATCAACCTAGCAGTTCTAGCTAGCTCTGTTATTCCATTCCTCACACATTTTAAGAGTTTCCATTACATCCTCCTTGCTTGCATAAACAAGTTTCTTCTCTTGAGCTAGAATAATTTCTCTAACAAGCAAAGTTTCACTAATGCAATTATTTTGCTCAATGGAAATCATACCCTTTTGTCTAGAAGCTTCTTCTACAAATGAGTTCTTTTGTAATTCAGGTACTGGTATATGATGATCTCGCTTGGGCTTGCTACCAATCTTCATCATGAAATAATCTAGAAATGACATATTATCTCTGAAACCCCTACTCAAAGATTGGTATTTCCTCCAACAAGAATCCTCATCAATCACCTCTATTGGCCACCCTTTATCACTGTTCTCACCATTTTCCTTATTGTCCCTAGATCTGCTTTGATTCAAATTCTGAGTGAGCTGGCTCAAATAAAGGTTAGTGGCTTCCTGTTGTTTCACCATGTCGGTGAACATTTCCTTCATAAAACCCATATTGAGATCTTTCCAAACTACCATATTTAACCCACACAGTGGAGGAACAACAACTCTAATACCACTGTAATATCCCTTATGGGATACCACTTAAAAATGCACAAAATATATGAAAATTGCAGCAAAGTAAAATACTGATTTATGCATATTTTTACTGTAAGGACAAAAACTAAATAAAATCAATATCTCTCAAGATATCCACTCGAATCACTTGAAAATTTAAAGAGAGCTTGATATTATTATAGAGGATATAATAAAACTATTTTTAGAATTTTACACAAATTAAACTGCTGCCAGAAAAAGCACAACATGCCCTAGACAAGCTGGAAAACTTTCGAGGTTCGTTACTCTCTAAATACAAGAGCAAAAATAAGGGTCTTTGGAAATAACATTAACAAATATAGGAAATAATATTTCCACCTTCAGATCTGAAAATGGTCGACTGGAAAACCCCCAAATAAAGGTTGTAAGTCACCTCGCTTGGAATGGGGTTAGAAAATGATGGAGGCGCCTTCAATGTGCTGCCACGCCCAACCCAAATGGCTATCGTGAATATGATCTGGAGTCCCTTTGATTATCTTCCTCAAATGCCCCAAAACCCTCAAAATCCTTCCTCTTAAACCTCTGATAATGTCTCTACCACACAACCTTGAAAGCGGCTCCAAAATGATAGACTAGGGTAGATCTCTCACTACCGAAGAATGCCTTGCTAGCTAGGGATGGGTCTCTCACCACTAAAGCTAGGGTCCTTGTGGGATTTGACTCCACAAGTTGTAGATGTGCAACAACAACAATCTGCATGTGAAGGAGGCTAAAAATGCATGCGACAAAAATTTCTTTCCTTTCTCCCCAGCTCCTTATATACTTCTGTTATCACCAATTTGATCGCGCAAAATTGTCAAAAAAGACAATTAAATAATTAAAAATGAGAAAATTTTGAAAAGTATTACTTTGCATGGTTCATTGGACTCCTTGCGATCGTCTTATTTTTGTGATCGTTTCGGTCTTCGTTTCGTGATTTTCGGGCAAGAACTCTTCCCGCCAGGCTATAAAACGCATTAAAATACATTAAAATAATTAATTAATATTTAATTAATTAATTGCTCCTTGTTTGATTAAATTAATCACTTAAGGAGTATTTAATTAAATAAATATAAATTAAGATTCATCCGACAAGTTTTGGTGCCGGGGAAGTTAGCTTTTGTTTCCAACTGCCGGGTTGGCATCCCAAACCCGGATTTCCACTTTCCTGGCAATTTCCTTCAAATTCCCGGACGCGGGTTTTCCTTTGCCAATTGCCAAATCATGGATTGGCAAACGGGCATAAAATTCCCCAATTTCCCACATGGGGAAATTGGACGGGGATTGCCAACCCATTTTGCCATTCCCGTTGGCAATTGCCCGTTACTTTTCCCATTTCCCCTGGCAGTTAAGCCACTACCCGGGATGAGAGGAAGTCGAATTAATCCTCGTAACTTCCTCCATCAAACCCGGTGGAAAAAGTCATGGAAGCTTCTTTTTCTTCAGAAAGAGAAAATATTTTGTTTGACATTATGCAAACGAAACCCACGCCATTGTGAGCAAAAGAAATTAGTCACAGAAAAAGAAAGAAGAATTAAGGCAAATATATGCGCATTGTTTTAAAGACAAAGTTTTAAGAGAAAACGTGAACAGTGCGTGAAAGAGACAGCAAGGGCAGGAAGAGCCAAACGTGCACAGTGCGCAGAAGAGACAGCAAAGACAAAGTTTTAAGAGCAAACGTGAACAGTGCGCGCCCAGCCATAAAACCCACGCGCCCAGGGACAGGACGCGCACAGTCTGGGGAATGTTGAATGTTATTCATCTTGTGCGTGAACAAGGCGCCAAAGAAGAAAAACCCACGCGCCCAGCAATAAAACCCACGCGCCAGAGTCAATGACGCACACAGTCTGGGGAATGTTGAATGTTATTCATCTTGTTCAATAACAGTGCGCGCTGCTTAAGAAACTTGCTCCTGAAAGCTACAGGCCATCCTACAACAATGACCACAGTCAGCTATAGTAGAAGAACGAGATAAAGGTTTAGTTGAGTTGACTCGCCTTTTCATTTTGGAAAGTCACTTCCAACAAGCAGATCGACCAACTATTTTGTTATCTGCTCAGTACCGAATACATCCTCAAATTCGGGATTTTCCTTCAAAACGTTTTTATCAAAATCGATTAAGTGACAGAGTGTTAACAGGAGACCTGATGAAGGTTATTACGGCGCAGAATGAAACGATTCATATTGCTCAGCATTTTATTTTTATTTTTCCCCCTGGAAATGAATTGAATGTGAAGGCCGACTCTGAAAATACCTGGTTGGCCGTTTCGTGTACTACATCCTTGTTACTTGTAAATGATCTCTTTAAGAAACTCTAAGGGCAATAGGCAATATTTATACCCGTCCATTATGTACATCCAATCAGGCAATAAAAAGTATTCTTTTACCAGGTTCAGAGAAACTTGTTGATTGGAGCCGGGATTGCAGAATCCACTGCCAAAATACCGAGGGACAGCAAAGCAAGAATCAGTCTTAAGGGTGTCTATCGACATGCTGAGGGCTTGAACCTGGGTCATCATCATGGCAGCATTAGGTCTTTATTGGTAATAGCATTTTCTCATCGTTTGGGAGGTACAAATGTGCTTATTATGGCAAAGCCAAAACATTCTTACTACAAGTGTTATATAATAAGGAAGAACCGTGAGCATTGTGGTAAAACCATTCTTTTCAAAAATGTCGGGTTAAGCTCGGTATTCAAGTGAGTTGAGCCAGAGAAGAACTCAGGGAGTTCGGTTCTGGAAAGAAGGTAAGACGACACGAAGGGCATGGATCGCCATGGGAGTTCGAATTCAAGTTGAAAATGCATGAGCTCGTAATCAAGCTAGGAGCGATATGATTGAAGGCTCATTCGTGAGTTGAGTCGTCTAAACACCTAAGTGAAGAAGGAGCACATCTCGAGAATTTCTCATTCCACTCATCATTCGTCTTTGCATGATTGCCCTAATTCTTCAGGCCTAATCAACAACACAACACTATAATTCAAAGCATTGGTTCATGCGCAAGCACCTGTAATCTATATCACACAATTTCTAGAGGTGGAACTCGTTGATGAAGTACCTCAAAATATACCAGCCCAACTTGTGGAAGTAGTCACAACTTCTCAACCAAAAGTTGATGATCCGGTTCTTTCACTGCCTGCATTTGAAGAATCATCACAAATGGAGAAAATGGCGACAACATCTTTCTCACAACAAGAAGATCCAATTTCAGCAACACCCAAAGGTGATCCCCTTCAGCGTGATGAAGATCAATTCCCAACGAACACGAGAACCATGTACAATGAGGTACTTGGAGAGGTTCCCACCTGGCTACATGATATCCTGATGAATTGAAAGAGGGTCATCAAGCCAATAGTGATAAACTTGGAAGCGATTGCGTAAATGTTAGAATCCATCATTCCAAAAAAGACCAAATACTACGCTAAGGTGTGTGTCAACGAATTCATAAATCACTTCGATGATTTTTCAACACCACTCGTTCACAATGGGGAAAAGGAGATGGATTTCCAAGACTCTGAAGTCTCACGAATTCTGCTCGGGAGATCAACACTTTGGGATGGTGACAAAGAAAAAGGACATAACTCCAGGCAGTGAATCGCAATTTTGGCTATTGAAGATCTTCCCAATGGCGAAAGACCAGAAGCTGGATTCTGATAAACTAAGGTGGCGTAACGACTACGGTCTCGTGACAAATGAATAATTCACCATGGAAAGGTACTTTGAGCATGTGGAGAATTGTGAATATGAATACGAATGAAGACAAATCTTCTCACACCAGGATATTGCTCAGATAGAGGGGTGGATGAATTGCTCAAGTTTCAAACTCAGCACTCTTTTCATTTGGAGGATTGCAGAGCACAGTCAATGAGTTCATTCCCGTACGATCGGGATAGGCGGACTCTTGGCCCAATGGATAAGGCACTGATCTTAGGTGTCTTGATCTAGGTGGCACATTGCTGACTAGGATGTCTACGTGTGCATACAAGTCATTTAAGTGGGGTCCACATGTACCCATTTCTTTTATTTATGTATTTTTCCTTAAATGACCTTTTAACTTAAGTGGTTTCTATTTTTAGTCACTTTTTAAAAGTTGGTTAGAAAAAGTCAAAGGTCACTTAAGTGCCTTATTTAATGATCATATTAAACCCTAACTACTTTGTAACCAACTTTTGGGTTATAAAAGGAAGTGAGGGGCTCATTTGTAAGGGTGACTTTGAGAGAGGAGAAGAAGATACTTTTGTGCAAGCTTTGTTTTCAGAAGAAACTTTGTGTTCTTTGTGAAAAACATTTTGGAGTTAATGGAATAAGAACTTTGTGTCTCATTCATTGTCTCTGGTAACATTTGGTGTTCTTATGTTCATTAGATGTTAGGTGTTTAAATCTTGCATGCAAATATTATCTTTGATCTTATTGTCAACATTAGTAATCAGTTGTTCTAGTTCACAATGATCAAGCTCTGACTATCTACTTGCTCATGTGTGTTCCCTTTTGCATGTTCTTGTTTGGCTAACTCAAACTCCGTTTTATTTGTGTTGGTTATTCATCTTTTCTCTTCATGCAATATTAGGCTCTGTTTTTACCTAACTCTTGCATGTTCTTTCAGTCCATTCCATTCCACTCCTTTCTTTCATTTCATTCCATTTCCTTCATTCACTTTTCTTCCATTGATGTTCCAAAACACCCCCCACATACAATTTTGAATGTACAGATGTAAATACAGTTTTGGTTTTCAATAAAGGCAGCCTCACCTTCATTGAGGAGGGACTTCGTTCCCACACTGTTGCATGTCATTTGCATGCGTGCAAATCCATATGCTAACACTTCCCCAAGGCAAAAGAGCCCCAACAGACCCTATACGTATTTCTTTCTATGGAGGGGCCAATACAATAAAGTGACTTAAGTTTCTTTTCCCCTTTAAGTCGCCAGGTCCAAAAGTGACCCCCAAATGCCAAACATGAATATTAGTACCATGCGGCCCCTTCTCAATAGCCCCCAGCATCCACAGCCCCTTGGGTATGACCACGGCTTGGACTCGATTTCACCCTTAGGCCTTCGGCATAGAAAAGGGGACATTACACTAGAGTATGGCTGCATGAGGCTCATGATTTGTTTATAGATCAATTTCATTATGTTTATGTGAGGAGAGTTCAATGTGTTGGTAAGTAATTTCATTGGCATTGTAGGTCCAGTGCAACTAGATAAAAATAGAGATTTGATGGGCTCTACTTTTGAGATTATTAATGTAGTTGGTACAGGATTTCACAACATCAGTTACCCCTCCAAGATATTCAATTACCATTAACCATAACAAATCTCACATAAAACAAAAACTTTATGATATTATATGGTCGGGATCTTTTATATCACTCTCTGAAAACAATTGGGTCACCTTAAAAGGGAAAAAATACTCCTCTAGCAACACAATCAGGGTCAGGATTCATCAAAGTTGAGGATATGGAGGATTAGAGCTCAAGTTAACTTTTTCTATTTGAGCTCTGTTTTTTAATCTATTTTTTCAATGTCCTTTTTATTTATTAGCCTCGTCTATTGTAGTTTGTGATTAGCCTCTGGTAGGGGTATATAAATTGACTACTTTCATACAGATTCATCTGTAGGAATAAGACATCTCCATATTAATCCCCAAATAAACCTACTAATAATTCTATATGATTAAAAACTAATTATGATTCACAGTTTAAATGTAAAAATTAGGATTTTCCTGAAGAAGATTCAAGAGCTCTACCCTTTTCGTCCCCTTTGATTATAGGAAGATAAGAATTATCCATAGGGATCAATGATTCTAATTCATCCGAGGATGTTTTTGGGTCTATAGCAGTTTTCTTGGATGCATTACCAACAGTAGAATCTCAATTCTTTCCTGGGTCTAGCTGCAGTTGAACATTATTTTCTGATAATTCAAGGACAGGGTCATGAATTTTTTCCTGTAGAATTATTTTTGGATAGCAATAGGATGAATAATGATTTCCTCTAGGAAGGTTTTCTCATCGAACATAGAACCACTACCACTTGCATAGCTTATGACGAACTTTATCTACAAGAAAGAGTTAATGATGGTTCATAAAACCCCAACCATATTTTTTCTTTTATATTGAATTTTTCTTAGATCACTTTATTGATTTAGCAATGAGTTTGAAAATTGAATTTGTGATATGCAGATGGTTTCATGACGAATTGCAAAATTGACATTGTGATTTACTTTTTCTTTTGTTTATCCCTCTAAAACATCCTTTTGAAACCATTTTCTACACATCACCAAAAGTATACTTTAGGAGCAAGCCTAGACCTGGGCCATCTTGGAGGAAGCACTCCACCAGTCTGGATTGATCAAAATTCCAAAGGACTATTCATATATGCAGATGTCTCCAAGTTCACAGCGACCCTCTGGTTCACATTGGAAGTGTTGTAGATGTTCACACATTGGAGAAGATTTGCAGGATTACTTTTACATGTGGGTAATAGGACTTGGGTGAGCCCAAGAATATGCAACCAACAAATATACACAATGGGGGTGTGTGTTGATTTGAGTTTACAAGGATCTATACAATCCTACTCACTTTAGACTCAAATATCAATGAGGGACTCTTAATGTAACTTCTTTCTAATAATTATGATATTTTTAGTTGTGCTCTTTAGTTAATGGGTACATTGATATTTTTAAGTGTATTTTGTGGGTCCAATAAAAATTATCACATATGCAAGAGGCAAAAGATTTTAAGTGGGGAAATACTAAGTGTCTTAGGTGGTAGAATAGAGCATGGTTGGAGGAAAGCAATTCATGTGCACATCTGAAGACCATGTTTGGCCAAGGCTGTGTGCCCATATTGCATTGGATTTGGCCATAGTTGGCATCCATAACCTCTCAAGAAAGTAAAAATGTTGAATTTGGGAGAATGGGTGTCTTGGTTTTCAATTTGATAAGCTGATAGAAGGGGTAATTGACCTAAGTGGTCTCCATGAAGATCAGCTTAGCAAGTGACCTCTTAGTAAAGTTTGTAAGAGAGGATAATTGATTCAAGATCATCCTCGGGTTTGGGATAAGAATGAGTTGTTAGTTGTGAATGAGAGGAGAAAATGTGCAGTGAGAATGAAGTGTTAGTTTATAGATAGCAATAAGAATAAAATAAAGGATAACTATAAAGCTTGCATGCACCTTCCAATATTATAAAAATTAAATATTAGTTCATTAGAACAGAGCACTGTGAATTATGAACTGGAGGGTATTTTTTTGCATTGTATGGGAAAGAAATTTTCTTTTGTAGTACAATCTGAAAGTTGTTTTCTAATTTTCTGCAGTAGAGGGAATTAGACCAGGAAACCTACAATCATTCTTACAGCTTATGCACTTTTCATTTAAAATTTTTAATTGAAGACATAATTTGTCTTTAATGCAAACTTGGTGTAGGGATCTTCTCTCTTTCCTTTGTTTTACTTTTCTTGCTGAAGGCTTTGCTTCTGCACTATGATAGACCGAGCAGTTAGCAGTTACACTGGTGACTTCCAGTGGTGCCACCATTTATCCATTTATTTTTAAGGTATTTTTAGTTCGATTGGTATAACAATTAAGTTCAATTCTGCAATTATCCTTCCAGTGTTTTTTAAAAATTTAATCCTAAATTTGTTCTTCAGGTTTTGAGGAGGAAGAGTAAGAATTATCATTTTTCTGTTCAAGTGGTAAATTACTCATCACATATTTTGTGACTTTCTATGAATGGTATTTAATGTTTGATAGATACTACCAACATTTCAGTTTCTTAGCCTTGCCCTGTTGATCTTCTATAAATATATTTTTTTATACCACAATTATCTGAATTAGGAATAAACTCCATAGATTTCAGGAAGTGAAGTTGAATATCAATTTCATAGTAATGTACATGGATAGCCATTTATTTTTTAATGGAGAGGATCTGTTACAATTATGAAATATCTATTCTAGGACTGTAGACAACCAGTTCTTTCCCTGATTGAAAATCTTAAATGTATCCATGCTTGTAGTTTTTTGCATTTTACAATAAATGAGAGAGTTCTGCTTTTGTATTAAATTTAGGTAATTACTGGTTAGAACTACTGTATTCAGCAATATTTCAACCTAGGACACTATCACGCTATCAATATAACTGTATGCTGACAAATCCTAGCTGCAATTGTAGTATTGAAATCAAATCATATTAGGAGTGCTTTTTGGCATAGCATGTTCATGTATAACTTGCTTGTGCTTCATGTTTTTTCCTGTGGCTCAACTTGTTGACAATATAATGGTTGATGTTTGGGAAAATTTACAAAGTAATATATTATCTATGAACATATCAATGTTTTAGGAAAGTTGATCTGTCTTTTTATGGTGACTATTGCTTTATCTAATGAATGAATTATGCTCTACTGAAAATCTAATGCGCCTTGTGATTTCCCAAGTTATTATTTGTTTGAAATGTTCCAGGATAACTTTGGGATACTAAAACAAAGCAACGAGCCATCAGAGCTTCTCTCTGATCTATTTCAAAATGAAGTCAACATCCAAATACCTCAGGTGCTTTATGTGTTTAACTATTTTTTTAGTGATGTAAAGTGTAGATTGGCTATGCGTATTCAATGTTGTATGCAGATGAGTCGAGGTTTTTTTTAATAAGATTAGGGTTAGTTATAATTTATATTTTCGTGAAGGTTGTTTTAGCACAGGGTTCGAATTTATATTTTTTTATGGTTTATGGCCCATCCGGGGAGCTTTGAAATAGGGGATGGACATCAATCAAAAAATAATCGAGAGTGGATCTCTGTCAGATGTTGTAGTTTCAAATGTCCTGATTTAAGTTGTATTGGATGATGTGGAGGAGGAGAAGGAATTACTCCTCTACTACTATAGTGAGAGGTTGGCAATTGCATTTGGGTTGTTCAATTCACATCCCCAGAATAGCTATTAGCATTGTATGCGGGTTGTTAAACACACCCCTTGGAACAACTATTAGCATTGTAGTGGTGACAAAATAATCAGGTTTAATTTTCTGTTTTTGAGCATGTGGAGAGCTATTTGTCCTATTAAGTTCTTCAAAAAGTGGTCATTGCAGGTACGCATTACAAGATATCTCCTCAATATTTCGGCATTCACATCGTACATTTCACATACGATTGCTAGTAAATAGCTATCAACGTAATTATTTGATGATTTTGATCAAAGATATTTTCATTAATTTTATTAAAATAAATAACACAGATAACATTAATTTTGACATTATTCTTTGATAAAAAATATTACATTCATCTTTAGAATAAACAAATATGCAAATCATAATAATTAACTTAAAACAAAAAAAAAGATAATTAAAGTTTAATACCACATTTCAATACAAATTCATACAAAGCAACAAGTTTGTCAAAATATAATGTTCATTATACACAAAAATTCCAAGGCACAAAAGCATTGAGAAATCAAACTTATTAAAACAAATGGTAGAGGTGAAAAATAATTTGGCTTGTCACCCGACCACCATCAATAGGAAGATCCGCTATAAATCTTGTCAAGAAGAAGTTATCATTCTTCTTGTATTCTATGACATAATCCATAGTTCCTCTAATGTACCTCAGTATCCACTTTGTTTCTTTCCAGTGACAAACCATGGGTTCTTGCATGAACTAGGAAAGATAGTTGACTATATACCCGATATGCAACCTAGTGTAGGTCAAGCAGATGAGATTCATAGTCAACTGTCGATAGAGAGTACTTATATTTATATTTATGGTGATGAATTTTTTCAATACAACCGACATATTTTCTCCATAGGTGTGACAATTGGCTTAAAATCCATCATACAAAACTTCCCGAGCATTTTATTGCCATATTTCAACTATGAAACAAAGATAAGATTCTTTCTTTGAAAAACTTCATGTCCAATACAATAATGCGAAGCCCGAGATTGTTCATGTCGAATGATCGAGTTAGACCTTTCTTTATCGACTCAATCATTCTCATTGAACATCGGTCATGTCGAATGATCGATCTAGGTTATGTCAAAACATTAATGCTAAGCATAAAAATAAACATTTGTTCTTTACGAAACACATCAACTTAAATATTATGGTGAAAAGGATTATTTCTAAAATATTAGGGTTCAAATGATTTTAGATTTTTATTTTGTATTGTCATTCTTTAAAAATATACACCGAAAGAAAATTTTTGCGTCTTATTAACCATAGTTAAATCAAGGAATCTAAAATTAATCCATAAAGATGGATATTTACAAAAGAATATATGAACCTTAAAAATTATACATACATACATACATGTATGTATGTAGGTATGTATGGTATAATTTTTAAGGTTCATATAAATCATAGTTAAAAAATCAAAGAATCTAAAATTAATCCATAAAGATTGATATTTACAAAAGATATATATGAATATATATATATAAAAATTATATATATATATATATATATATATATATATATATATATTATATATATGTATATATATATGTATGCATGTATGTATGTATGGTATAATTTTTTAAGGTTCATATAAATCATAGTTAAATCAAAGAATCTAAAATTAATCCATAAAGATTGATATTTACAAAAGAATGTATGAACCTTAAAAAATCATACGATATCTATATATATCTATATCTATATATATGTGTATGTATGTATGTATGCCAAAAACAATCTATTACAATTTTTTCATCTAAAACATGTTTATCAAACCAAAGACACTACAATATTAATAATATTACACAAGAAAAAGTTTCAATATTATATTATTATTAATAAACATTGTCAATGACTCTCAAGATGGGAGATGCGACTCACATCCAGAATCTTCACTGTGAAAACACGGCTTTTGGATGTAGGAATTGCAAGACTTTGGGCCACCTTCATGTTTCTTTTCCTTATAAGAAAGTCCAAGCTCCAAAGAAAAAGGATAAATTCCCGAACGAGGGAGCCCTCCAAATATTGAGGATGACTCCTAATTTGACTCAAAATTTCAATAATTCAAAGTAACATCTCAATCAGTCATTGCTAAGTCTATCACTGCTGAATGTAATGAGGTGGGACAACCCTTGGTTCATCCTCCCTCTTTGGAGAAACCTACTTCAGGGATCAAGAGACCTCATGAATCCGATCACTTTGACTCGGATAAGGATGGTCCCCATTCTCTAAACAAGGAGTTATAGATCTCCGCTCCTTTGAATTTATCGAATCCAATCCTCTTGGTTATGAGGAACATTCACTTGGTAATTGGTAGTTAGTGTGATGAAAGAAGGGGAATAAGGTCATGCATTGATTTTTGTTTCCTTTCTTTCCTTTCCATATTTGGCTTCGCTTGTGGTTGCCTCCTTGGATGCTTCCACCTCTTTGTCTGCAGCTTTTTTTGGGCTGCATCTCTTCTCTTCCCTTTGTTGTTCATCCTCGCTACATCTTCTTGCATGACTAAATTTGGAACTGATTCTTCTTCTTTATGTGTTCTTTATTGCTGTAGGTGTGTAACGCCTGCTAAAACAACCCACTTGAGACTCAAGAACAACCTAGGATTAGTTAGAAAAATTATGGAATATATTTTTTATTTTTTTTTGTTAAAAGTGTCTACAACCAAGTTACAAGACAACAGTTGTCACAAACAAGTTTAAAGGCCAATTATAGTTAATAGCTTATATTTTTCCCATTACAACAATTATTAAAATTCTCAAGGTCAAAACTTAGGGTTAAAGTAACCATTTAGGTTAAGAGGGTAATTTCTCACTATACCACTCTCTACTAGATTTAAATATTCATCTTGATTTTTCTCAAAATTAATGCACTCAAAACTTCCCAAAAACATTCCCATTAGATAGGAAATTTCCTCACCTTTCCAAGTGATATAAAGAAGTCCTCCTAACTCCTCATATTTCTCAAGTTATGGGCCGACGGACCTTGGGAGGAAAATTTTCCCAAGAGTGGGCTGCGGGCCTGGGGAAGAAAATTTTTCCCAACTCGGGTCTGCGGACTTGAGAGAAATTTCGCTCGGAGGAGGAATGTGGACGACAGGGGGAAGCAAATTTTTCCCATGCACGGGCCGACGGAGCGGGGAAGAACTTTAGCGCTTTTTCCCTTTTGGGACAAAAGCGTGATTTGCCTCCGCGCGCCCGCAAGCCCGAAAGGACACGTGTCGGCATTTCCAAACTCTGGCGGAAATTCAAGCTGCTGGAAAAATTTAATACTTTTATCATTTTTTCCGAAAAGCGCTAAGGGATCAAAATGATCCGTGCCTCCGTCGACGCCCAAGGCGCCACATGTCAAGATCTGATTGGCTACGGCCCATCGAGCCATCAAGCAATTTAGAAAATTTTGATTTTTTAAAAGAAAATGGTTTAAAGGTTTGAAACTCTCTGCGCCTCCACCGACGCGTCGTGAAGACACGTGTCAACCATCCATTGGTTGTGGGTCGGTGGGAGAACTTAGAAAAAATTTCCCAAAATTTTCCGAAGCGCTAAGTTTTTAAAGGATCTCGCTCCTCCGCCGACACCTCAGTAACGCCACATGGCAGCACTTGATTGGCTGTGGGTCGGTGGGGCTGCAGAGAAAACTTAGAAAATTTTCCCAATTTTAATTTTGAAAACACTAAGGTTTAAACGGGTTCCGCGCCTCCATCGTTGCCTCATGAGGCCACGTAGTAACATCTGATTGGCTGTGGGTAGGTGGGGAAAATTAGGAAAAAATTTCCAAAATTTTTAAAGGTTAAGTTAAATGTCATGGCCCGCAGTAACAAAAAGACAACCAAAAAGGCAAAAGCGGGCGGCGGGTCCACGGGGAAATTTTTCCCAAATTTATTTTTTTGAACTTAGACGATTTTTGACAAGTTTGCGGAACAGAGGGGGATTTTGTTCCTTTGGTGTTTTTGACCTAAAAGCGTAAAAGGAAAATTCGAGCTAGCGGGTCTGCCAAAGAAATTTTTCCTAAATTTTTGACAGTTAGAATGTTTTTTTGACGCCAAAATGAAGTAAAACTTCAGAAGGCCATAACTTTTGATTGGGAGCTCGGTTTTGGGAAAACGAGGACTTTTTGGAAATCTCTCGACGTCCTCTTTGCATAGGAATCATAAAATTTTAATTATAAATTTTAAAGGGTCAATTTCATGAAAACGATCTGCAGGCTTTCAAAGTGAAAACTGGTAAATTTTGACTTATAAAATTTTACTCAATTTGATCTTCTTCCTCTCTCAACATGTCAAATAGGCATGGAGGATTGTTCTTAGAGGCATTTAGGATGGATTTGGAAGGTAAATTTTTTTGATTGAGTTCAATTTGAAAATTTACAACTTTGACCGCAAAACGACAAAGAAAGCTGTTTGAGCCCGATTTTGCTAAGTTTTCTAAGAAATTTTTTAAGTATTAATGTCTAGATGAATTCTTTTAGATCTTATTATGTCCAATTTAATTTTTCATTTGTTATTTCTTTGTTGCAGGTTCGATCTGTGCATTTTGGATTAAATATTTGCCAGTTTGAAAACATAAAACAGAGATCAATTTTGAATAGATCTATTTTCCATTTTTCATCTTCTAAGTATTAGAATACATTCCAATTCAAATCTAATACATCAAGTTGATTCAAATCAAAGTATTCAAAGACAAAACACAACTCTGATTTCCAAGTTCACTCCTTTCAAAAGACAGAGTATTACATTTTCTTCATACACATTTTTTTTTCTTTCAAACAGAGATTTCAAATACATTTAAATGATCAGATTCAATACAACAATGCAATTTGAGAAAGGTAATACAATCATTTATTGATTCCAAAAGACAACTTACAACTTCTTTCTTTCATTCTTCAAATTCATCATACAGAATACAATTCTTTCTTTCAAAAAAATGAAACAGAGTATATCTCTTTCACATTTCAATTTACAACTTTCATAATCAATACAAAACATTTTTCCATTACAAAATATACAAGTTCATCCACTTCAAGTGGGAAAGGTTACAATAAGATTTATCTCAACAAGGGATCACAACCTGTTTTTTTCTCGCCTTGCTCCAACAAAGAATATGCATTTATCATTCTATCAAATTTGATGACAACAAGAGCAGGGAAAGGAAACTCTCTCCACCCAACCAAGACATCCAATGAAAAGGAGAAGTCATCCTTCTTCATTGGCCCCGAACCCCAACCACGAAGCAATAGAAGATGTGATTCAACTCATGGCAACAAAGGCTTCCACAACACACAAGCAACAATTTCACATATAAAACACAATCCAAAATAGAATGTAGTTTACAACTACATTAAAGCATGAAAAACAACACTAAGGCTTCAACAAGCAAGCCAAAGGAGCAAGAAACTATGGGGGATGCTACTTATGCCTCCCAAAGGGGAAATGGGTATCACCACCTAATTTCAAACCACCAAAATATAGTATATCAAAGCCCTAACATGCCCTTATGCCTCCCCCAAGTACCCCTTATTCCTCACATTTCCTTATGCCTCCCCAACCTCTTATGGCACCCCATAACGAGTAAAGAAATGCAAATTGTTTTTCTTTGTAAGGTGGAACCCAAATCCCAACTCCCTCCACACTTATACCTCCCAAAACACTTGTGCCTCCCACAAAATAAACCCCATAGTCTTCTCCTACACCATTCCTAGGCCATCTACCCAACATCCCACAAACATGCCAAAACATTCACAACAATAAAAATTTCATAAACAAAAAGAAGCATTACAAGAGCCAAGCTCCTACCTCTCCATGATGGAGTTGTTCCAAGTTCCAAAACAACAAGCTTTAACCCAATGCAAGTAATCCAAATCAGCCAAGCACAAGCATGCAACAATCTTCCAAAAACTTCTCCAAAGAAAGAGCTCCAAAATAACAAAAGAATTCACCCCAAAAGGAGTTTCCAAAAGTGAAGCCAGCCAAAACAATGGAAAGCAATTCGAATTTTATAGAAGAGGGAAGAGAAGAGGATGAGGTGGATCCATGTAGGATGCCACATCACACATCCTCAACCCCAACCCAAAAGTCAACTTCAATCTCCAAGACACAATAAATAAGTAGGTGAATAATATGACAGTCTTACTTACACACTCAAATCAAGCCCATATCCCAAAGGACTGAAATTAATTTCAAGCAAGAAGTGCAATTAAAACATTCAAAAGCTAGGCTTACAAAAATGCATAATGAAAGCTAGATTTAAACTCTCCAACCATAGGTAAGGTTTGTATGCAAATTTAAGAGGTATGGGACAATTTTAACTTGTCCCACAAGCCTCCAAAGTCAGTCTCCAAGGAAAATTTGAATTCCAAAGAAGATGAAGTGTTTCATACTCCAAATTTTACTTACATATCTCTTACACAAATCTTACAACATTTAATACAAGAGTCAACCACTCCAATAATTACTTTCTTATGTCCCAATTTGATTAATTTATTTTAACAATATGATTACTCACATTATATACCATAATTTATTTAAATAAAAGGGATAAACACATCACTTAATAAACACATGCAAACATAAATAAAAAGGAACCTAATAAATACATAGGTCACGTTTATAGGTGATCCATAACACAATCAAACACAAAAAAATGCAAGTTGCCATGGTGACCTTGTTGGATTAATTTAGAATTCCAATGTGGTTGGTTTCCAATCCCCGATGTTTGTTGTGATATTTTAACCTCTGTAAAACAAAAATACCTCATTCAACCTCATGGCCATATCGAACATCCAAAATAATATAAATAAAATTCCAAAATCATCTAGATAAATGAATCACAACAACATCCAAGAAATCAACAAGATCATTTAAAATTTTACTCAACAACTATATCATCATCAAATAATTTCCATTTCTAGGCTTGCTCACAATATCCAAATATCACATGTCCGAACAACATCCATAATATAACCATGTCAAACAACATATCATCATCAGTATATAAAAATGTCTCTAATAATCATCATGCATCATAATTGAATCAAGGTCAACAATAATCCATGATCTAACATCTAACATCATACTATAATAAGGTCCATAATCATGTCCATAATATGATCAGCAGTATCATGATCAGTATCAAAAGGTGTCAAAGGGAAGTGGGCGTGCTTCTACAAGGTGTGACTACAACAACTTCTCCTAGTTCTCTCTTGTATTTCTTTTCTCTTTCCCCCTTTGTGTTTTGTTGTAGGTCTCTTTGGCTGCTCCTTTCGGGTTCCTTGTGTTGGTTCCCTTCTTCGTTGCTTGGTTAAGGTTCATATCTCTTCCTCTTCATTGTACAAGGATGCGGGTTCTTTCAAAACCTTCAATTTTACCCTTTTCAAAAAAATAGACATTGTCAACCATTAATATATTACAAATATAATAATTATTGGTGTGAGTAATAAACCAAACCTATAGTAATATTCTTATAAATTTGAAACCGCCTAGATATTTTACCAAGACAATTAATTTCTTAGGGCTTAATTAAGGTTTTTCCAGAGACACTAGCATATTTCTAACCTTATATGGAATACGTTTTAATATTATATTATACGTAATAAGTACATTGTACCCACATTAATATATCACAATCATACTAATAATTGACAGGAAGTAAAGGACCTACTTAATGAAAATCTTATATATTTGATGCCCCCGATTGTTAGCGCCTAGACAAATACCTAATTTACGTAGGGATTAATCCCCTTTGATTAAAAAGATATTAGTTTGTCGGTGAAGTTGTCTCGCTTCACAAAAATCCATTAGATATCAATTTTTCGTTGGGTGGAAAAAATTATAAATACCAAAAATAATAAAGCCAAATTCATATACCTAAATCTCACATTATCATATCCTCTAATCCTATTTCAAATCCACCATCCCCCAATTCTAAAACACCTAACATAACTCCTAAATCACTAACTCATAAACCTAAAAATCCAATCCTAATCCTACCCCATCTAATGCTGCTCCTATGCCACCTTCATCTACTTCATCCCTAAATTGACCAAATCTAATGTGGTACCTACACCACACCCATGTCCCGAATCTCCTTCATCTTCAACATCACCCAACTCTAATGTGACCCCCATATCACACTCATCCCCTTCATCTACATCTACTTATACCAAAAATATAATTGTAAGGCCAAACCACATACTCCAACCAATCCAAAATCATCCAAATCTACTTCAAACTCTAAGCCCAAACCATCCACTTCAGCCCCCACGCCAAATACATCCCCTTTATCTTCTAAGCCGCAAAAATCTCATCCAACTCCTAAATCCAAATCAACCAAATCATCTCATAATCCACATAATCCTACACCTTTACTTCCTACTCCCTCTAAACCATTACTTCCTACTCCCCCAATACCTTTTTACCCAAACCACTTCACTCCTTGAGGAGAATCCTTGACCACCATCTTCCATTGTCTAAAAACTTCAATATGATCATCCATCCCCAATAAAATCAGCGATAAAAACCTTCCCAAACCATATTGGTATCAAGAAAACTATTATTATGACTTCCTCGCACCCATAAACATTCAACCAATCGTTGCAAGAAAATTTTGGTCTTATGTCCAAAATATCATTAACAAGGAATTCTTATCCTTTTACCTCTCCATCCATCACCTTTCCGCCAAACTCTCTCCCTAACTATCGTCCACCATCTAAATCCCACTCTAAATCCAAACATCGTCAACCATCCGAATCTCATCGTAAATCCAAAAATCCCTCACCAACCAAAAATTAAAAAAATATTACCTTTCATCCTTCGTTAAATCCGACCTCTTAAAAGATGAAAATTTTACAACCCCTGGTCTCATGATGATCACATGGCATCATCTTCTCCATCCACTTCATACCCTATAGCCAAAATAATGTTTGCTAATATGAAACATCGAGGAAAATGATTAGGCATCCATGAACAAGGCATTCACAAACCCATCTCTCTTCACCAAAATCCAAGTCGTTTAGGCTTAGGATATAACCCTAACACTAATAACGTCCCTCCCAATACTCAATCACAACCCATTTCTACCAACACTCTTGTTGATCCTACCATCCCAACCACTCAACCCAATCACAAATAATTTGATCACCCTACAAATACCAAACACCTAAAAATGGATTGAGGACATAATTTGTTTCATGTGCACGGATGTTCTTTCCTTTCCACTCATCCTCCTTCCACCCGCCATCCAAATCCCCTTGCATCTAATCCTATCTTATACATTTATATCCTCTTCCAATCCATTCATTTGAACACTCGATCAATTTGATCACACATGTTGTAAACCAATAGTAACTACTATAATTATGTGACCTTGATCTATCATTACCTCTAACATCCAAGAAAAATTATCCTCCTAGAGATCCACACATTTTAACACACTTAATCAACTTGTGGTGAAGACCCTTGGGTGCATCTTTTGACACTCTAGACAATGTCATCACTACACTCATTTTCATCCCCCATCAAGCCACTAGTGATTCTTAACCCTTGAGAGTTCTCAAAGTGGAACCACTTTATGTACAAAAATTAAATATCAAAAATAAAATGATATCAAAATTAAAATGTCAAATACAATCCACCTCAAGAATCTCTCTAGGGGTGTTTCCAGCAACTCTACCGGGGTTATGGGCACCTAGCTGGTAGTAGAACAATGTTGTGAAAACAATTATATGTATCTTTGTCGAGGTTATGGATGCACTGGTGTGCAAATGGAGAAATACACGACTTAACCTTCCGTTCACCTTCCATCAGCCTACTTGACTTAATCACTCCCTATACATTAGCTAGTTTGTATTCACATACTACCCATTAAGTCTTCACCTCAAGTGGTAAGTAACCACCACAATCACAAACACTTTGATCTCACAGAGACATAGGGCTCGCATGTTGCTAGGTATTGTTTAGACCTTGGTCACACATTTTTTTAGTCTAACTCTTGCCTTACAACATGACTTATGAGGCTCATTATTTGTTCGCCACCGATGTAATTTTCCTTCCATCCATCACATCCACATCCTTTTTCACTTGGATTGAACATCTCGTGGGAAGACAATGATCCTTTCATTTTCATCCAATCCTCCTCATGTCCCTTTTCACATGTCATCATCATGACTAGGGACAATCTTACTATCATCTGCTAGGGGAATCATCCATTTTAGATACCCCTCACTTCCCATCCTACCCTACACCTGGGGGAAAATTAAACCCATCCATCCATCCACATAGGCCACCCTACTTTACACTTGGGGGCACACCACATCTATCCCTTAACCCATCTCCGGCTACTTGGGGGCACATCTTCTCATCTTCCATATCCCCCAACTTATCCTATACCCCCATCCTATCTATCTATCTCCCATCCCACATCCCATCTAATCCTAACCTATCAACCAATCCCTATCCTATCAAATTTATCTCAATCCTTCCCTTTTATCCTACCCAAACACACTTTGGGACTTATAGGAGAAAGTCACATCCCCCATCCCAAATCCACAATCCCAACATCCAACATCCAATAATCTAAACATCCCAAATCCAAAATCTCAACATCCAACATCAAATAATCTAAACATCCCAAATCCAAAATCTCAACATCCAACATCAAATAATGTAAACATCCCACATCCAATAATCTAAACATTAAAAAATCTAAAACTTAAAACATTCCAAAAATACAAAAATGTAGTGTGTGTGTTTTGCTTGTGTGTTTGATTTTTTGTCTGCATTTTCATTTTGGCTGATAATATGAGGCCAATTTTGTTTCTTTTTATTTACACGTTCCAATGATATGAGGACCATCTTCAATATTAATTTGTCCAATGATATGAGAACAAGGGAATTTGGGAACTTAGTCATCATGGTCTTTATACCTTGGTGCATTTTCTCTATGCCACATGAATCATAACTAGTATTGATGATAACAATGGGAAATTTATGGTAGCACATCCCCTTTTTGATCATCATCATCCACACCTCATCCTCATCATCATCTAACTAACTATCTAACATCCTCATCCTCTCATCCAATCAATCCTTTATCAATCAATCACTATCCACATCTAAATATTATCCTCTCACATCCAACATACAAAATTTCCCCCTTTGTTGAGGAATCTTCTAAAATCCTCTCATCAATCAAACTCAATCGTCAAACCCAATCCTTATATCCTCGGGACTATAAAATTAAGAATTGTTTATTACGCTTCTTAATGGCTCGGGAGTAGTTGTTAGAGAAAACTCAAAATGGATCCTACCCAATCTAGGAATTTTTAAGCTTAACATCGATGGTGCCTCACGTGGCCATCCCGAAATTTCTGGCGTTGGTTGTATAAAAATGGACTAATCTAGGTCCCTCAAATGTGATGTATCCTTCCATCGACATATTAGGACTAGTAATGAAGTTGAAGCCTCGACTTTTATAAAGGGAATCCAAACCGCATTTTTTTGGAATCAATAACTTGCTCAAGAGGGGACTCTAAATCGTCATCCCGGAAATAAAAGATAGAAATTCTAAAACATGGAAAATTGACAATATATTGTGCCCAATCAAACATTTATTATCCTAATTTGATAATCTGGGAAATTTTTCATCACTATCCTAAGGCGAATAAGGTGGATTTTTTTTTGAAAATGCATGGGAATATTAAATCTTAGATTCTATGGTAAACAACATGGTCGAAGCATAACCTAGTATTGCCACCCTCCTCTCTATTGTTGCATTGAATTCTTAGTTTCCCACTTGGCATAATCATTATGCATAGTTATTTTTTATGATTATAAATAACAACACCATCCCCTCTCGTGTGAAGTTCATTATTATCAATTACACCTTTCCTTCGGTCAGGAGCTAAGCTCCACATGGAAGGCACCATATATATCCCCACACCCCATAAAAAATGACCATGCACATGCATGCACATATATTGGTGAGCTATCCTCCCCAAAAAATGCACCACATACATAAAAACACCCATACGCACCATCATGTTGAGCCACGTGGCGCATCATTTTAGACTTAGTTTTTTTACGTTATGTTGAGCAACATGGCACATCATTTCAGACTTAGTTTTTATTTACGGTTGAAAAACACATGTTTTTCAACATTGTGTTCATGCTCGAGAGAGACCCAACTAGATTCGAACTAGGTACCTACTGGTTTCAAGCACATGTTCCCCACCAACCCGCCTTACCAAAGCTACCACATGCTTTGCATTCGATTGCATTTTATTTTTTAAACAAAACTAAAAATCTTACATGACCCCCGACATGCTAGAGCCTCACCTTCCTTCGTGGGAGTGAGAGTTAAATTGGGCATGCTTATCGGATTTCTTAATGTAACGTTGGTTTTGGGTCTCCATAATGGTTGTCTCTATTTTGCGATGGGAGGTTTCATGCACCCAAGGTTTTATTTGTGTAACGTCAATAAGGAGATGGCTTTTGACAACGCAATTTCAAAGACAACACCGAAAAAGTATTAAAGGCCCACTCGCTTAAAATTTGGGATAGTAATAAAGTTATTCTAGGTTCAAATTACTTAGAACTATGTGGCCGCCATGGGTAAACTATGAAATTAGAGTTGTTATTTACAATTTGTTAAAGGTTAATCCAAAAGGAGAGCTACAATGACATTAGGGGTTATCTATATTAAGTCAAAACATAGGGTTGATTTGGATGTCATGCTTGTAGGTTTGGAATTGGGTGTTCACTACATTTCCCTCCTTTCCCCTTCTAGGATCTCTCCCACATATTCATCAAATTGTTATCGCCTTCAAGGTATTGGACGATTGTTTCTTTACACTTCAATTTTTTTACAAATTTTTCAATTGATGGAGCTCTTTATGGGACACCATCTCGTGTCATTTCCCAACTGGATGCTCTAAAGGCTCCAATATCGATGGATGGTAAATAGCTCCTCAAATACCATATCGATGCAACCAACGAGACATATAAAACTCTTTTGAAATAGACTGGAGAGGAAGGATTCAATGTGAGTAGGGGTGGGATAATGGTTCCCCCTACTTACGATATGGATGTTGATGGTCCCTCTGCTCCACTAGAGTGAAATCTTGAATATAACAAGTTTATAGTCTACAGTAATCCCATAATGGGTTTTATGTATAATAACGTTTAATGCTTAGTTTTGAATAATAACAATGTTTAATCTAGGATTTCAAAATTGATAAAATCATACACCACACTATTTGTATATTTTTCAAAGTATTAATCTAAGGGAAGGGACCCTCCCACCCTTATTTACTTATAAAAACGAATAGTTTATTGGCCGATAGG
The DNA here is from genome assembly GCA_018340775.1 of Taxus wallichiana var. yunnanensis. Classification (NCBI taxonomy): domain Eukaryota; kingdom Viridiplantae; phylum Streptophyta; class Pinopsida; order Cupressales; family Taxaceae; genus Taxus; species Taxus wallichiana. The sequence goes on from CM031236.1 coordinate 166,226,200, forward strand.
CTTTATTAGAGCCAAATTTCTTTGTAACTGAATTTTTTTGGTAGTCGTCCTCTTTGAAACCATCATCTACAATTATATATTTTTGGTTGTACTTTTAATATTTCATGCCACAAAACACGTCCCCTCACCTGGAGCATTTAATATCATTTTAATTGATTGTGATTGGGTTTCTACGTCTGCAATGTTTTGAAGAATTCAAAGAGCTTGGACACACGTTACAGATCATTTGAAGTTCAAGGAGGGAAATATGGTCGCTAAACAGGGGCTTCATTAGAATGAAGAAGGCTCTACACATTCTGCTTACCACAAGCAATCTCCTAATATACTCTTCTGTGTATCATCAACCACTGCACACTTGCATTTTCAAGAATGTGCTTTCACAAGGTAAACAAATCACTCACAGGGGATTTGCATTTGCTAAACACACATTTTTTCAATGATTGTAGGGTATGCTCAAAATGGTGTTCTTGACGAGGCTGTATTGCTTTTTGAGAGATGCCTGAAAGAAATGTGGTCTCATGGAATGCGATGGTTGCAGGATATTCACAAAATGGAATTGTTGAAAAGGCCATGGAGACATTTAAGCAAATGCAATTTTTCATGTTTAAAGCCAAACTCCACAACCTTTTCCAAAGCATACTCCCAGGTTGTGCCAAAATGAGAGCTTTAGAAACGGGTATGGAGATCCATCAAAGCATAATTGAATTAGCATTTTTGTAGGATGTTGTAGTCATGAATGCCTTGATAGATATGTATGCAAAATGTGGAAGCATACTCGAGGCACGTGAGTTGTTTGACAAAATGCCTCAAAGAGATGTGGTCTCATGGACTGCAATAATTACAGGATATGCTCAAACTGGTGTTCTTTGTAAGGCCCTAAGACTTTTCAAAGAAATTCCTCAACCACATGCCATTTCATGCAATGCCATGGTAGGATATGCACAAGATGGTTTTTTTGAAAAGTCTCTGATGGCATTTAAGCAAATGCAATTAGTAGGAATAAATCCAAATTCCTCAACCTTTGCCACCATCCTCCCAGCCTGCACCAAAATGGGAGCTTTAGAGTTGGGTATAGATATACATCAAAGCATAATCGAATATGGTTTTTTTAGATGTCATATTTGTGAATGCATTGATAGATATGTGTGCAAAATGTGGAAGCATACACAATGCACGCAAAGTGTTTGACAAAATGCCTCAAAAAAATGTGATCTTGTGGACTGCAATGATTGCAGGATATGCACAAAATGGCTTTTGCAAGGATGCTCTCAAGTTCTTTGAATTAATGAAGCACTCTGGAACACAACCTGATCATGCAAGCTTCACTTGTGTCTTATTAGCATGCAACTATGCGGGTTTAGTGGATGAGGGTTGTAAATACTTCAATAGCATGAGTAGCCCTTTTTGCATTACAGACACCTACAATTGATCATTATGTGTGCATGGTTGACCTTCTTGGCCGTACTGGATATCTGGAGGAAACTTTAAATTTAATCATTAAAATGCCAATTGAACCTGTGGTGGTTGTGTGGACGTGTTTTCTTGTTGCATGCAGATCACATAAAAATATAGGATTAGGGGTATTTGTGGCAACTTTTCTTTTTGAGCTGGATCCTAAAAATGCTGCAACTTATGTTCTTCTGTCAAACATTTATGTAGAAGTGGGCAGGTGGGGTGAGGTTCAAATGGTAAGGATATTGATGAAAGAAAGAGGAATTAAAAAGATACTTGGATGACGCTGGATTGAAGGCCATCAAATGGCACATGCTTTTTTATGTACGATACAGATCACACCCAAGGAAATCTATGTGAAGTTGGAGAATTTGTTTTGGGAGATGAAGACAACAGACTATTTTCCAGTTTCAAGGCATGTATTGAATGATGTGGAGGAGGAGATAAAAAGAAATATTCCTTGCCACCATAGTGAGTGGTTGTTAACTGCATCTTGATTGTTAAACATGCCCCTGGAATAACTATTAGTCATTAAAAACCACGAGTATGTGTTGACTGCCACGCTGTAACCACATTTATCTCCAAGATTGTAGCAATACAAATTGTTGTGAGACACGCAAATCAGCTCCATCATTTCAAATAAGGACAATGTTCTTGCAGAGATTATTGGTGATGCTAAGTGAAGCAATCTGAAACATAGACTTGCACTATAGCGAGGTGCACGATGTCAGACCTTTTTCGGTTTCTAAAAAATTTTTTTCATGAGTTTTAAGAGAGCCAGACCATGTTGTTGATTTTATATTTGTTAAAGCCATATTTTGTTATGCCATGAATGTGTTATGACATTGAACTGTTTTCAGAAACCCGTGAATGAAAAGCTGGAAGAAGAGGTGAAGGTGGGAAAGGAGGGGATTGTGAAAGGAAATGAAAAGATGCTTGAATATGAAAGAAGGGATTACAGTTAAGCCAACAGAAAATGTGAGAGAAGGGATTACAGTCAAGCCAATGCTTGAAGATGAAAGAAATGGAAACTTGTTTTGCCAACAGAAAATGTGAGAGAAGGGTTTACAATCGAAGGAAATGGAAAGAACACAAAATATGAGTGACTGGATTACAATCAATCTAGTGTTTGGAGACGAAGGAAATGGAAATAAGTTTTGCCTACAATTTTTTGAGAGAAGTACCATCCTATTACCCCCATGCCATATTATATTCATATTTATATTTATGCATGTGGGTTTTTCCTGTTTATTGAATTATATATAGTGATATTAAATTTTTTTGGAATGAAATTTATTGATGTCACAAGAAATATACCCATTCAAAAAATTCCTACCGGCCTTCCACAAGCACCTATGGATGCTTTTGCTAGTTATATTACATGTTTATGAATAAGAGGAGCATTTGTTATCATCTTCCATGTTTATGAATGAGAAGAGAATTGAAAAACACACTCTCGCTAATAATCTTGACGAAGGAATGGAACTTGCATCCAACTCTGAGATAATCAATAAGAATTACCCTAATAATTTGAATGGGGAAGTAGGGAGAAAAGAATGCATGACCACAATTCTTTAAAAAATAGAAAATATAATGCAATGATAAAATACCCCAATAATCTTAATAGCAAGGAAATAGCAGAATTAATAAAAAATAATGAGAAGAAGAAAAGGCACAAATCTCAGTTTCTCTTTCCTCAAATTAAAAATAATAATGAATTGTAATTAATTAACATTACATTCTCTAAGAGGCTCTTAAGATATAATGTGTCTCTATGTATTTATATAAAAAAATATGCAATATCTAACATTTCAATTTTAAAATATGTAATTTTATTATATAGAATGTTGATTATTTTAAAAACTATGTTTTAGAAGATTATTTTATTGTTATTATTTTTTATGTCTCATAACAGAGTTACTGGGGGTATAGGGGCTAGAGAGTACGCATTCTCATGCTCCAACAGCCCCACGGTATATTTCAGAAACTCAATACTTCCATGGCACAGGCATTGGCATTCTAAGTATTTTTCCTGCATATATGATCCCAAATCTGATAAGGACTACGATATGACCGTAGACATCCTCCACTCTTGCAATTTTCCTGCCGTTGAAGACAGAGTAGAATATAATTTAGGCGATGGAGAAGATTTGGGCACACCCATTTCTCATAATTCAAAAGAAGAGCAAGTGGATAGAGAAGCGGAGGAATTCATTATTGCAAGGTTTTATAGCCAAATAAAATTCCAACGCCAGATCTCTTTGTTACAGTATGAGGAAATGCTTTCCAGAGGCGCCTGTTGAGCCGATTCAAAACTATTTTTGTGTGGCTGTGGAGAATAAATTTGAAGGTTACTGCTTCAAAGATTTTGTCATTGAAATTCCATAGATTGCAAAACACGCTCATTCCTGTGTATGTGTTTTGTGGGGACTGTGGATACAACTTGTTTAATATATATTACATGACTCAAATTTTGTTTCGTCGAATACTACTCGTGTCATCGGATAAGACGGAAATAAGTCGAGCGAATTTTATTTTTTTAATATTTTTAAACCAAATCTATTATTATATATTGTCCAAAGCAACATCAATATTTACTTCTACTCAGTTTTTCATAAAATTTGTTACTGGATTTTTAGGCTTAATCCAAGTATCAATACAATATGTATTTTGAATAAAGGTACTACAATTTTGTTTTTGTTGTATTAAATTTGAGTTTATAGTATGGACAATATATTTGCAACACACTATAATTAAGATATGACGATTTATTATATCAAATTCTATTCCTCTGCGTTTATAAATAGTTATCAACTTAATTATTTGACAGATTTTGATACAAGAGATTTTCCTTAATTATTAAAATAAATAACACAGATAACATTAATTTTGACATTATTCTTTGATAAAAAAATATTACTTTCATCTCTAGAATTAAAAATAATGCAAATCACAATAATTAACTTAAAACAAAAATAATAATTAAAGTTTAATACTACATTTCAATACAAATTCATACAAAGCAACAAGTGCGTCAAAATATAATGTTCATTATACACAACAATTCCAAGGCATGAAAGCATTGAGAAATCAAACTTATTAAAACAAATGGTAGAAGTGAAAAACAATTTGGTTTGTCACCCTAACCACCATTAGTAGGAAGATCCGCTATAATTGGTTTGTATCATCTAAATTTTTCTTGGATAGGGAAATAGTAGGAAAATCAAGAGAATTCCCTTATTAACAAAGATCGCTCAACAAGGTTTGGAAATGCATGAGCAAACAAGATTTATTACTTGGAAGGAATGTTACAACTAAAATGAAGGATCTCGTTGTCTTCTCCTAAATTGGTGCCCTTTATGAGCTCCATAACCACAACCCTATGAAGGAGAACCATATCAAGAGAATTCAAGAGAACTCAATTGATTACTCATAGGGCACTTCCCAATGGTCCAATAGAGACTAAATGTGTTCAAACTCGTGACCAATCTTTTCAACTTAAACTTGAATTTGAAGCACAACATAAACAATCACTTGCACTTCATTAATTATTGAGAAACAACCAACTCATGAAAAATGGTTAACAATTGTATTATTCCTTTTTTCCATAATTGAAAATGAATTTCAAAATGAAAATATATATTATATATTTGGTTTTATTGTGTAGGTAAAATGACATCAATCCACATCCAAAATGACTAAGCATGCATGTAAAACCAAAAGAGATGTTTAAGTGACTTGGGGTGTTGACAACCGAGGCATTAGAGATTGGGAACCTATAAGAGAAAAATATCATTTCTAGCCAACAACTCTTAGTGAAAAATGCATTAAAATGAGCCAACATGGGTTCTAAAATAAATTTATGAAATTTGGCAAACTTATAGCCTCATGTTTCATTATACAAGTTAACTATCCCTTGAGAATTCAGAGAAACCAGTTGAATATGTTGATGAGAGAACAAATAATAACTATGTCAAGATTCGTAGCACAAAAGTGGAATTTGAATGCATATTAAGCATGGTTTGTTATTTCACAAACAAGATGGATCTTGAAATTTCTTATTAATATTGAAAATGAATCATTACAAACAGATTAGGAGAGAGCTACAAAGTTCATAGGATTTGTACAACTTCTATCCATTCCATGAGAAGTGGATCAAATCTCGTAAAGCTGGAAAATATGTAGAAATAGCATATTACCCTCACTTTGGAAATCATCTCGGGAAAAATAAAGATAGAAATACCCCCACATATTTAGGGATAAGCAACTAATTCTAAGACAACTAAGAGTTATAGATAAATTAATTTAAAAATTACAATTATATAACTCACCTACATGGTAAATTAAGCCTAGGTTTATCTTAACATTCCCCTCCTTAGTTAAGCATAGTCTCAAGTGAATAGGAGAGAAACTCTCTGAAGCCCTCAAATTTATCTCGAGCAAGTGACTTTGTGAAGACATCCGCACGTTGTGTACATCCGCGGATAATATGGAGCTACATGTTGTTGCTTTGAAAATGTTCACGAATGAAATGCCCTTACACCTTAATGTGCTTGGTGCACTCATAAAAAAATTGGATTCCGAACAAGTTTCACTACTCCTTCATTATCAACATGTAGGATAGTTGGATGTTTATGTGGTATTCCCAATCCTTTAAATATACATTGGAGCCATATCTCTTCACAAACAGATCCTCATGTTGTGCGATATTCTAATTTTGTGGAGGACCTTGATACACAAGTCGATTCTTACACCCCGCATGATATCGATCAAAATCCCAAAAATATTACAAATCCTCAAGTGAATTTCCTATCATATGTGTTTCCTACACGATCTCAATCTAAATATCTTGTCAAGAAGAAGTTATCATTCTTCTTGTATTCTATACCCTAATCCATAGTTCCTCTAATGTACCTCAGTATCCACTTTGTTGCTTTCTAGTGATGAACCATGGGTTCTTGCATGAACCGGGAAAGATAGTTGACTATATACTTGATATCCAACCTAGCGTAGGTCAAGTAGATGAGAATCCCATTCAACTGCTAATAGAGAGTTGCATTTATATTTATGGTGATGTAAGTGTTCCATACAACTTACGTATTGTCTCCATAGGTGTGACAATTGGCTTACAATCCATTATACAAAACTTCTCGAGCATTTTATTGGCATATTTCAACTATGAAACAAAGATAGGATTCTTTCTTTCGCAAAACTTCATGTCCAATACAATAATGCGGTTCGAGATCGGTCATGTCAAATGATCGAGTTAGATCTTTCTTTTTTGACTCAATCATCCTCATTGAACATCCAAGTCATGTCAAATGATCGGGTTAGGTCATGTCAAAAATTAATGTTAAGCATAAAAATAAACATTTGTTCTTTTGGAAACACATCAACTTAAATATTATGGTTAAAAAGGATTATTTCTAAAAATATTAGGGTTCAAATGACTTTGGCTTTTTATTTTGTATTGTCATTCTTTAAAAATATACACCGAAAGAAAATTGTTGCATCTTATAAATCATAATTAAATCAAGGAATCTAAAATTAAAAATTCCAAAAACAACTATTACAATTTTTTCACCTAAAACATCTTTATCAAACCAAAGAGACTACAATATTACTAATATTACACGAAAAAGTTTCAATAGTATATTATTAATAATAAACATTGTCAATGACTCTCAAGATGGGAGATACAACTCACATCCAAACTCTTGACTATGAAAACACGACTTTCTGATGTAGGAATTGGAGGACTACTTTGGGCCACCTTCAGTTTCGCCCTTATAAGAAATTCCAAGCTCCAAAGAAAAAAGGATACATTCCCAAACGATGAAGCCCTCCGGATCGTCAAGATGACTCCTAATCGACTTAAGTTCGAGAATTTGAATTAACATCTCCATTGGTAGTTGTTCGGTTTTCATTCGCTCGAATGTAATAAGGTGGGACAACATTTGGTTCATCCTTCCTCTTTGGAGAATCCTACTTGTGGATCAAGAGACCTCATGAATCTGATCACTCGACTCGACTCGGATAAGGATGGCCCCCATTCTTTGGACAAGGAGTTACAAATCTCTACTCCTTTTAATTTATCTGAATCCAATCCTCTTAGTTGTGAGGAACATTCACTTGGAAATTGGCAGTTAGTGCGATCAAAGAAGGGGAAGAAGGGTAAGCATTGATTTTTGTTTCCCTTTCTTTCCTTTCCTTCTTCAACTTTGCTTGTGGTTGCCTCCTTGGATGCTTCCACCTTTTTATCTTGCAGTTTTTGTTGGGTTGCATCTCCTCTCTCCCTTTGTTGTTTGGTGCATCGCATTAGCTCAACTTCATGATCTTGATCATATCATCCTCCTATTTAACCCCCCAAGCCTCTCCCTTGGGCTACATGTTCTCCCTCCATTTGGCGACAAAAACAGCCCAAACACAAAATCATTAATAACTTAAAAGTATTCATTTTAAAGACAAACTGTTAAACACCCCCCTCCTATAATACCTCACAAAGTTTTTTTCCAAATTTCAGATAAATTGGATTCATTTTTCAGAAGTTATGTCCTCTGATACGGCCCAGTATACCCCAAAACGTAGTCAACATGAATCTGTAGAATTGTTTTCATAAATATCTAGATCTTCACATTGAGGTAGAAGCTAAAATTTTGTGGACATGAGAATCTATATGATACAGACATTTTCTGAAAATTTCAGCTAATTTTAATACATGAAACAAAAGTTACATCGATTCTACCATTCATTCATTTCGTCAAACAATTCACGTGCATTCTTAGTCCATAAGACAAAAAGATTTGTAATTTAAACAATACTAAGATTCAATATACCCCATTTGGAACCCATATTTAGAATGGCCATGTGTACCTACAATCCAAAATTGAGAGCATTTGGAATTATTATGAGAAAATTATGATCGTTGTCCCAAAACTCCTATTTTAAAATTCCACAGAGCCGAGAGGGAAGAAATTTGTATACATTTCCCTAAAATCCAATCCAAGGATTCTAATTTCAACTGTAGACTGATTACAATGTTGGGAACATAATAAAATTACCAGTAAGAGTCCACGAGATCATAAAATACTCCTTTTAACCACTTTTACACTGCCTTGTTAACACCTTCTTCACGCTTTTGGCCATGCCTCTCTCTCTGAGATATTTGCCCCATCATTTTCTCCCTCTCTCCCTTCCTAAATTCAACCTCTCCTCTCTTTATTCTCTTTATTGAAATTGAATTTTTTATCTCTTGTTTCCTATTTTTATCCAACTTTCCTTATTTTAGTCATATCCCTACACACATGCTTATGAATAGGAACAAATTTCCCATCTTTGACCTTATGACAACTACACCAACTAATTAAAGAAGATTTTATTTCTCTTCCTACGTAGATATAACAGCTAACAACTCACCTCTCACTTTTCACTTTGTTACATCATGGTAAGAAAAAACATTTACAACACAAATATTCAAATTTTGACTAAACTTAACAAGTAGTATGAGTTTGCAAACAAAGAGAAGAAGGTTGTTTCCCATTTTTATCTATCCAAAAAGCCTTATGAAGATGCTCCTGCATCATACTTCCCCACTAGAAAGAATTTGAACTCCAGTTCAAATGAGGTATCTTTTAGTCTTCACTGTACACCTGGATCCCAAGTCTTTATTTCCAATGTGAGTTTTTGAGTCTCCTTGAGGTAGTCTTTGTCTCTCATCTTCTTATTTCTTTCTCTCTTCTGATATAGTCTTCTTCTTATCTCTTTCTCAGCTGCAATATCCCATATCCATGCTTTAGCTTCATATTTGTCTTCAAGATCTTCTTGGTTTAGGAGTTTGTCCATTGGATTTAGGACTTTATTTATCTCCAAAACATTCAAACCTGCATTCAAAACATCAAAAGAAAGATTAGATGTAAAAACTTGAGACCATTCAGCCCCTTGAATGTCTCTTGGCTGTTTTTCTTCCTTTTCTCCATTTGCTTCTTTAATGACCAAGTTCAATTTGGCATTCCCCATTCTATTATCCTCTTGTCTTGACTCTTCCTCATGCTGGTAACTAAAAATCTCAGTCTGATCTGAACTTAAAAACAACCCCTTAGAAGGATGCAACAATTCTTCTATCATCCTCAATTCTTCATTCAAGACTCCATCATCTATCTCATCATTGATTTCATCAAATTTGGGTGCTAGACCATTGTTTTCATCCTCCATACCCTGTTTCTCATTAGCATACTCTTCAATTGCCTCTTGTTTTAAGAAGCTTTCATCAGTTTCATTCAACCTATTTTCACTCTGCATCATTCTTTGATCATGACTATGATCTTCATTAGCCATTCTAAAGGTTCCACCCTGTTGCATATTAGTTTTCATAGACAAATCATTCCATGTTTCATCATTCAAGCTGATTTTAGAGGGTAAATCAGAACTATACTCATGCTTATCATCACACCAATAATCAAAAACAATTTGTTTACCTTTCATTTCCCTTGTATACTTTTTGGGTTCATGGAGTGCTTCCTGCAAACTCACCATTTCCTCTTTATGTTCTTGCTTTTCTGACTTTGCTTCCACCTTCCTCCATAAGCTCTTAGGTGCTGCCCTTATGCTCCCATGTTTACTATCATCCTTTACATCTCCTCGAGATGTTTCACCACATTTTCTCACTCTCTTAGACACCCACACTTGTGCATTTTCCCGAGGGACTAATTTTTTCCATTTAGGCACTATATATCCATGCTCTTGTGCTATCAATGCAAGGTCAATCTCATTTGGTTCTTCATTCTTTTGTTCATTAGCATGCTTACCAAACGTATGAGTAAAATCAGAACTGAAACTCAAACCTGCCCTTTCATTCCTTTCTTGCTTGGGTGTGTGCTTCACCATCCATCTGCGAACCGTGTTTTTACCTGATGCCTTCACTCTTCCTCCAACCTGTATATCAGTAGCTATGTGTTTATTAGAAATATTTAATCTTGCATTCAACTTTACCTCTTTTCTAGGATGCTCCATGGGTTCATTGCCTTTCTTGGTTTCTTGTTTGTTTATACTTTCTTCCTCTTGCATGCATGGCTTACCACTAGCTTCTTGTGAGTGTTCCATAGCATCATAGAACTCAACTTCTTCCTCCTTTTCATCTTTGGCTGGTACAAAGTCTTCAAGACCTTTTTCATGCATTGAACTATTTACCTCTTTCCCTTGGTAAACAACAACAATCTTCTCTTTCATCTTTCTTGCACATTCACTTGTGTGCTTGGTGGCTTCTCTTGCACCAATATTTTCTCTTTCCAAGGTTTTCCTCTTGACCTTCTCCACAAGGCTGCCTGCACCTGCAATTACCCATCCAAAGACAACATTAGATATAAAAACAAGGGACCATAAGATCTCCATGAATGCCTCTTTCATGGACATTCTCATTTTGTCAAGTGCTCCTCTTGGCACTTCACCTTCTCTCTTTATTTCTACTTTTCCTTGTTCTCCACAATGAGAACTTTCTTTATCACATCTTCATCTTCACACCGTGATTCACTCTCTCTCTTCTCCATGGAAATCATCTCTTTCCTTCTTCTCTTCATGAGTAGCTTCACTGGCCACTTCATTCTTTTCTTCATTCTCCACCCAACTCCTTGGGTTGACATCTGCATACTGGCTTCCATCATTGCTTCTATCTCTTCAATTCTTTCTTTTATCTGTCTTATCTCCTCTTCTTCTCTTTGGAGTTTTTCCTCTCTCTGTTTCTTCTTTCTCTCTTTCTCTCTTTCTCTAGAGAACTCTCTCACCATTCTCAATATGGATTCTATCTCCATTTTTCTAGATCTTCACCCAAGTCTTTTTCACCTTGGTTTATGGATCTTCTTAATCCTCACCTAGGTCTTTTTCACCCTAGTCTTTTGATCTTGTCTCACATAAGTCTATTTCACCTTGGTATTTTGACTTATTCTTGAGCTTAAATTGTTCATGGGATTCATCTTCTTGCCACACTATCTTCCTTTAGCCACTCTAGGCCTTAAATACTTGTAGTCTTTTCACCTCAATCACCTGTGATCAACACTGTACCATTCAACATTTCACCATTAGCAAAACATATGAAAACAAAAGAGGTTCTTCTCACTCGATACCAAAAATGGTTCATTGCATTAGCTCAACTTCATGATCTTGATCATATCATCCTCCTAGTTAACCCACAAGCCTCTCCCTTGGGCTACATGTTCTCCCTCCATTTGGCGACACAGCCCAAACACAAAATCATTAATAACTTAAAAAGTATTCATTTTAAAGACAAACCGTTAAACACCCCACTCCTATAATACCTCACGAACTTTTTCTCCAAATTTCAGATAAATTGGATTCATTTTGCAGAAGTTATGTCCTCTGATACGGCCCACTATACACCAAAACACAGTCTACACGAATCTGCAGAATTGTTTCATGAATATCTAGATCTTCACATTGAGGTAGAAGCTAAAATTTTGTGGACATGAGCATCTATATGAGATAGACATTTCCTGAAAATTTCAGCTAATTTTAATACATGAAACAAAAGTTACATCGATTCTACCATTCATTCATTTCACAAGTGCTCTCTCTTGGCACTTCACCTTCCCTCTTTATTTCTACTTTTTCCTTGTTCTCCACAATGAGAACTTTATTTATCACATCTTCATCTTCACACCGTGATTCACTCTCTCTCTTATTCATGGAAATCATCTCTTGCCTTCTTCTCTTCACGAGTAGCTTCACTCGCCACTTCATTCTTTTCTTCATTCTCCACCCAACTCCTTGGGTTGACATCTGCATACTGGCTTCCATCATTGCTTCTATCTCTTCAATTCTTTCTTTTATCTGTCTTATCTCCTCTTCTTCTCTTTGGAGTTTTTCCTCTCTCTGTTTCTTCTTTCTCTCTTTCTCTAGAGAACTCTCTCACCATTCTCAATATGGATTCTATCTCCATTTTTCTAGATCTTCACCCAAGTCTTTTTCACCTTGGTCTATGGATCTTCTTAATCCTCACCTAGGTCTTTTTCACCCTAGTCTTTTGATCTTGTCTCACATAAGTCTATTTCACCTTGGTAATTTTGACTTATTCTTGAGCTTAACTTGTTCATGGGATTCATCTTCTTTCCACACTATCTTCCTTTAGCCACTCTAGGCCTTAAATACTTGTAGTCTCTTCACCTCAATCACCTGTGATCAACACTGTACCATTCAACATTTCACCATTAGCAAAACATATGAAAACAAAAGAGGTTCTTCTCACTCTGATACCAAAAATGGTGCATTGCATTAGCTCAACTTCATGATCTTGATCATATCATCCTCCTAGTTAACCCACAAGCCTCTCTCCTTGGGCTACATGTTCTCCCTCCATTTGGCGACACACAAGACAAACACAAAATCATTAATAACTTAAAAGTATTCATTTTAAAGACAAACCGTTAAACACCCCCCTCCTATAATACCTCACGAACTTTTTCTCCAAATTTCAGATAAATTGGATTCATTTTGCAGAAGTTATGTCCTCTGATACGGCCCAGTATACCCCAAAACGCAGTCAACATGAATCTGCAGAATTGTTTTCATGAATATATAGATCTTCACATTGAGGTAGAATCTAAAATTTTGTGGACATGAGCATCTATATGAGACAGACATTTCCTGAAAATTTCAGCTAATTTTAATACATGAAACAAAAGTTACATCGATTCTACCATTCATTCATTTCGTCAAGTGCTCCCCCTCGCACTTCACCTTCCTCTTTATTTCTACTTTTCCTTGTTCTCCACAATGAGAACTTTATTTATCACATCTTCATCTTCACACCGTGATTCACTCTCTCTCTTATCCATGGAAATCATCTCTTGCCTTCTTCTCTTCACGAGTAGTTTCATGCCACTTCATTCTTTTCTTCATTCTCCACCCAACTCATTGGGTTGACATCCGCATACTTGGCTTCCATTATTGCTTCTGTCTCTTCAATTCTTTATTTTATTTGTCTTATCTCCTCTTCTTCTCTTTGGAGTTTTTACTCTCTCTGTTTCTTCTCTCTCTCTCTAGAGAACTCTCTCACCATTCTCAATATGGATTCTATCTCCATTTTTCTAGATCTTCACCCAAGTCTTTTTCACCTTGGTCTATGGATCTTCTTAATCCTCACCTAGGTCTTTTTCACCCTAGTCTTTTGGTCTTGTCTCACACAATTCTATTTCACCTTGGTATTTTGACTTATTCTTGAGCTTAACTTGCTCCTGGGATTCTTCTTCTTGCCACACTATCTTCCTTTAGCCACTCTAGGCCTTAAATACTTGTAGTCTCTTCACCTCAATCACCTGTGATCAACACTGTACCATTCAACATTTCACCATTAGCAAAACATATGAAAACAAAAGAGGTTCTTCTCGCTCTGATACCAAAAATGGTGCATCAAATTAGCTCAGCTTCATGATCTTGATCAGATCATCCTCCTAGTTAACCCACAAGCCTCTCCCTTGGGCTACATGTTCTCCCTCCATTTGGCAACACACAGCCCAAACACAAAATCATTAATAACTTAAAAAGTATTCATTTTAAAGACAAACCGTTAAACACCCCCCTCCTATAATACCTCACGACCTTGCTGTCCAAATTTCAGATAAATTGGATTCATTTACTGAAGTTATGTCCTCTCGATACGCCCAAGATACCCCAAAACGCATCAACATGAATCTGCAGAATTGTTTCATGAATATCTAGATCTTCACATTGAGGTAGAAGCTAAAATTTTGTGGACATGAGCATCTATATGAGACAGACATTTCCTGAAAATTTCAGCTAATTTTAATACACGAAACAAAAGTTACATCGATTCTACCATTCATTCATTTCGTCAAACAATTCACGTGCATTCTCAGTCCATAAGAGAAAATGCTTTGTAATTTAAACAATACTAAGATTCAATATACCCCATTTGGAACCCATATGGATAATGGCCATGTGTACCTACAGCCCGAAATTTAGAGCATTTGGAATTATTATGAGAAAATTATGATCGCTGTCCCAAAACTACTATTTTAAAATTTCACAGAGCTGAGAGGGAAGAAATTTGTATACCTTTCCCTAAAATCCAATCCAAGGATTCTAATTTCAACTGTAGACTGATTACAATGTTGGGAACATAATAAAATTACCAGTAAGAGTCCACGAGATCATAAAATACTCCTTTTAACCACTTTTACACTGCCTTGTTAACACCTTCTTCACAGTTTTGGCCATGCCTCTTCTCTCTCGGAGATATTTGCCCCATCATTTTCTCCCCTATCTCCCTTCCTGAATTCGACCTCTCCTCTCTTTATTCTCTTTATTGAAATTGAATTTGTTATCTCTTGTTTCCTATTTTTATCCAACTTTCCTTATTTTAGTCATATCCCTACACACATGCTTATGAATAGGAACAAATTTCCCATCTTTGACCTTATGACAACTACACCAACTAATTAAGGAAGATTTTATTCCTCTTCCTACGTAGATATAACAACTAACAACTCACCTCTCACTTTTCACTTTCTTACATCATGGTAACAAAAACCATTTACAACACAAATATTCAAATTTTGACTAAACTTAACAAGTAGTATGATTTTGCAAACAAAGAGAAGAAGGTTGTTTCCCATTTGTTTCTATCCAAAAAGCCTTATGAAGATGCTCCTGCATCATTGTTCCTCCTCAACTTCGCATCTTCTTGCAAATTTGCACGTGGAACTACTTCTTCTTCTTCTTCTTTATGTGTTCTTCGTTACTGCATGTGTGACTACAACTTCTCCTAGTCCTCTCTTGTAGTTCTTTTCTCGATTTCCCCCTTTGTGTTTTGTTATAGGTCTCTTTGGTTGCTCCTTTCGGGTTCCTTGTGTAGGTTCCCTTCTTCGTTGCTTGGTTAAGGTTCCTATCTCTTCCTCTTCATTGTACAAGGATGCGGGTTTTTTCAAAACACTCATTTTTACCCTTTTCAAAAAATAGACATTATCACAACCATTAATATATTACAACCATAATAATTATTGGTTGGTAGTAAGCAACCAAACCTATAGTAATATTCTTATAAATTTAACACCGCCTAGCTATTGTCACCAAGGCAATTAATGTATTATGGCTTTATTAAGGTTTTTTCGTAGACACTACCATATTTGACTTTATATGGAATACGTTTTAATATTATATTATCTCGTGATAAGTATTGTACCCACATTAATATATCACAATCATACTAATAATTGACAAGAAGTAAATGACGACTTACTTAATGAAAATCTTATATATTTGATGCCTCGTAATTATTAGCGCCCTAAACAATCGCTTACTTTACTTGGGACTTAATCCCCTTTGATTAAAAAGATATTAATTTATCAATAAAGTTGTTTGCTTCACAAAAAATATATTATATATCAATTTTCTTTGGGTTGAAAAAACATAAATACCAAAAATAATAAAGCCGAATTCATATCCCGAATGAATATGGTGTAATAGGTTCCTTAACACCAAAGTAAAAATCTATAAAATCCAACCTTTAAAATAAAAAGAAATAAAGGACCCTTCCTAACATACAAGCTACAGCTTCCTACGCACCTAAAAATATTTCGGATAACCACGTCCAAATCAAGTTTCTCTTTTCCAAAGAATAACGCCCCGCGTTGCGTGTAGAAAAAGTGTATACAAAACGAAGGGAAGTTGAAACCACGCGCCTAGTCATAGGAAGCTACTAAAGAATATTTTATCCTCTGTTCACACACATATATATACACACGCCCTTCATCGCACAATTTATTAAATTTCAGAAGATATTTGCTGCATATGTTTATTACGCCGAAGGCGTTCCCCCTATGGTAGAGGACCTCCGGACGTTTCTACGACTGTCCTAAATTTGACAGCCTTTTAGACGTTTTTCAAACGGGATTAAATTTGACAGCTGTTTGCATGTCGTTTTTACTTTGCATGCAATTTTTGAGTTTCTATTTTTAAAATCCTATTTTTAACTGCTGTTTTTTAGATTCCGCCTGTTTTAGATTCACGCCATCTTTCTCGCCACCGCGCCCCTGATTTGAAACCGTTTTTCTATAAATTGGAATAGAACTCTGTTATAAGTTCGCAGAAGAGGACGAGGGTTTAATTCTGTAGATGTGCCGGAAGGATTTTTGCCTGTGTATGTGGGAAAAGATCTCACCAGATTCGTCATCAACGCGCGGTTTCTCAACCATCCGATTTTCGCCGAGCTTCTGCAGAAATCTGCGCAGGAATATAAGGTAGGATATATTTTTTTGGTTTTTCGCCGAGCTTCTGCAGAAATCTGCACAGGAATATAAGGTAGGATATATTTTTTTGGTTGGAAAACATCATTATATTAATAAAAAATCAATATAAAATGATTATAATAAAAATATGTTTTGAAAGAATCATGGAAATTATTTTATGGAACTTAGGATATTATTATGATGTATGCCAGTGAAGTTTTTGGGAAAAAATCGTATAAAATAATTAGAATACGCCTTTGCAAAGCTACCGTACCTACCATATACTACTCTGAGAGTCTTTTTCTGCTAAGCTGCCACAATATCAGTTTCATAGTCTCATTTGGAAAAGTCTGTAAAGGCAGCTTTACTCAATTACCCACTAAATATTGAGGAGGTCTGGTAACAGGGGACAGATTAGAAGCCACCAAAAACAGAACTTTCACCGACCCTCGACAAATAAAAATCCAAATAAGGAATAGAGGAAGTATTATGGAACATACACATGTTATTGCAGTGCTCTTGAACCTCCTCAATATCATACTGAGTAAGCATGCTCGATGTATTGCCCATCTATGCATGCGCGATTGTTTTGCTCTAATGAATTAGAAATTCATGCCAAAATCAGAAGAGCGCTTGAGTTGCTTTCATGAAAGGGAGGCAGACTTCTCTCCGGCCTGTGGGGTATCAAGTGTATTCCTCCATGTCTGCAATTTCATGAGCCGGTGTTGGTATAAATGTGGCATCTCCTCCACAGAACTCATCCCTGGCTTGAACGTCCATGGTTGGTGCAACCAGAGGGAGAAGAAATTCCTTTTAATCTTTTACTTTCTATTTGTTATATTAATATTTTTTCTCAATAAACTGACTTAATTTATGTATACACTACACTACCGAATAGGGTAGAATATTTTTTCTATGAGTTCTTTTGTCAACTATTGGACAGTTCATCTTAATGTTTAGGCTATATAAATAGTGATACTTAACCAATTGTTACACAACCAAGATATTATTAATACCAAAACATATAATTTTATAGTTTCTGATGAGGAATATTATCATTTCCACAAACAAGAGGAATAATACAAGCCAAAAAAGTAAGATCCAAGTCTACGGTGTATTTCTTTTAATGAGAACCATATATATAGGGGTGTTGGGGCGTTTGAACTAAGTGCAGGTAGATTTTTCTTTTTTCCCCCCATTGATTTCAAGTTGTTATTCTTAATTGATAAAACTCAGGCTCAAATTATGGTAACTTTATTAAAATCAAAGTCTATATAGCCACATAGGACACCTAAACAGAATATAACATATATATGGTACATATGTAGATATAGATATATATTAATACACGTGCGAATAGTCAAACAATAGAAATGGAGATTTACAGATCAAAAGATTTTAAAGAACTATACAATAAAATCCTAAACACATATTGGGAGAAGAAAACGATCCACTGTCATATTGTGATAATGAATATACATATTGGGATGTTTTAAATGTTCTATCTCTACATTTCTAACTTGTTACAAATTCATGCATATACATTTACCAATTTTATATCATGAGTGGTAGCGTTATGTAGTGAATATGACATTGGCAGTGTAGATATATTTAGTTTTATTAACTTCTTTTTCACTTTTTTGTAGGTTATTTGTGATTCTCATTCTCCCGCGGTAAAGAAGAGCGTCGTCTCTAAACAAAATTGAGGTGGGTTTTAATATTGATTCAAGTGCTTATTCATTTGTTTCGTTTATTGCATGCTATGGTTTAAAAAATTATTTTAGAGAGCTTTCATGTTATATTCTTTTGATTGTTACATTTATATTTAGACTCCAATCCTTTTTCCGAAGTGACATGTGGGGGCACGTGCCTTCGTCAATGACAGGATTCGTTATGTGCTGAGGGGTTCATTCCCCAATGAGGCCATTTCGAAGCGTCCCAAGTTGGACGTTAGACTGATCAGCGACAAGGCTTTTAAAGCTGCCCGTCATACCTAAGAACATCTTGGTGGACTAACATACTTATTTTCCCTCTCCAGTTTAATATGATGCAGACTAGAAACACAATTCCCCTCCCCACAATGGGATTGACATTAACTACGCCTCACTTGCAGAGGGAGGAAAATTTTAAGCGTATTCAATGTGTTGTTAATGTTTTTATTATAGGCAACCGAAACCACCTAAAACAGTGATAGCTGAAATGATCAGAGATCGCCTCCACCTGATGCCAACATCCCCAATTTTTCTCTCCAAAATCCGAACGATTGCAGATCATTCACGAGGCTTTTGCTTGATTTATGATTCAAACGAAGATGCACTGAAATATGAACCACCCCACAAATTGAGGAGAATGGGAATTCCAATCAAGGCATCTGCAACTGGACAAAACTACAAGAAACGTGCAAAGAAAATTGCACAAGCAAAAAGCAAGAAATTTGATTTTAAAAAATAGCTTGTAGTGGTTAGTTTATAAGTGTTTGTTTATAAGTATTTTTGAAATAAACTGTAACTCGTTCCAAATATTCCATGTATGTATTGTGGCAGTATATATCCGACAGAGAATCAAACTTATCAAACACATGTTCATTTTTTGTTATCCAACAACTATGCTTTCCTAATTTATTTATCTTTGTGTTTCCATACAAATACCTATAGTCTTCTCACTTCAAGTGTACATATTGTTCTTATTGTATTCCATTCTGTTTGCTTAACATAATAATATGTAATTCATTTCAAATAAATGCATGTATATATTGCGGCGGAACATATGGGGCACAGAATCTAACTTTTCAACAAACAACAACAACAACAACAACACATTTTTAATGAGTTATTCATTATATCTTTCCTTTATACAATTGCTCACTTCTTTATGTAAACCAACGATGCATTTTTAATGTGTACTTCATAATATTTGCACACAAATACATATAGTTTTAAAATGCCGACAAACAACCATACAAATTTTAGTTGTTTTCAACCAAAGCTTTGTACATTATATCACTTTTTTGCATATTGAATTGTTAAAGGGTTAGACTTCATGTTTGCACTTTTTAGAAAATATGAAATAATAAGGAAGTCAACTTTAAAGGTTCTCATTCTTTACAAATGCATGATTTCCTGAACAAATCCTTCATTTCATGATTGACTGCCCTACAAGTTTACATTTTCCACCATATATTTGCAGAATTCTCACAATCTCGAGCATCTTTTAGTTGCCATGGAAATAACTTTGACACACGAAGGCATTTCTCAATTGATTGAGGGTGGTTCCAATGTTGACCCCACATTTCAGATACTGCACTTGAGCTCTCTAAGGTCCATTCTCAACACGGGAGCCCAACATCGTGTTGACCTTTCAGATGGGATACATTTTCAGACAAAGCACTTCTACCCTCCAAATTTGCAAGTCGTGTAACCGACAATTCAATACAAGAAGGCTCCATCGTGTGCTTACACAAATCCCTCATTAGAATGATCAAAAGTGAACTGTAAGCTTCATCTCTTGCTAAATTAGCAATGTACATAAACTCGCTATATCAATTAAAATTTAATTCTGTTTATTTTTTCCATCGTTGCTCAGTTCTAATTATATCCTATTTTTCTTTTCCATTACAGCACTGTTCTTATCATTGAAATGGATGTTGTTGTTGAAACACATTTAGTAATCGGTGCTCCAATCCGACTACCAACAAATGCTCTCAAACACAGTCAGTTGCCACAAACAGATGCAAGTGCAAATCGGGTTAACAAATATTTTACGAGAACACCAACTAAAATAAGTGCTTTGAATACATCTATGCACATGTGGTCCGTAGAGGGCCGTGCCCTAGCAAAAACAACCCTTCGCCAATATCACAATGCAAGGGGAAATGGATCCGTGTTTGGGTTTGATTTTGTTGATCAGGAAGGAGGAGAAATCCACATCACTTGTTTCAACGAGGCCGCGGAAGCATTCTATGAGCAGATTGAGAATGGGAAGCTATATACAATTTCCAATGGGAGGATTGCGAGGATTGCTGATGCAAAGCTATGTTATAACCATTTGAACAATGCTTTGGAGATTTTCCTGCAACCTTCCTCAACCATATCTCCACTCATAGCAAATGAAGATACAATACCTTCCCATAACTTTCACTTCACCAAAATCAAGGAATTACCTGCAAGCGCTGAAGGTTCTACAGTTGATTTGATTGGAATTGTTGTTACGATGTCACCATGCTCAACAATTCATCGGTATGACAAGTCTGAAACAAAGAGAAGAACACTGCAGTTAAAGGACATGTCGGGTTTCAGTGTAAGTGTCACATTGTGGGGACATCACTTAGATGATATAAGCAACGAACTTGAAGACATGCTTTCTATACCGCCTCTTCCGGTCCTCGCCTTGAAAGCTGCCCGCGTCTCCAGTTTCAATGGAAGCTCAGTGGACACTGTTTCAAGAACCAAATGTTACGTCAACCCTAAAATTTCAGAAACAAATACACTTCATGGCTGGGTTGATTCCGATGACTACTTCCTTCCGGCGCCCTCTATCACAACCCAATTTCTAGGCCCTCCAAAAAGCATGACCTCTGTAACGACGATTTCGGAGGTACTAAATATGGGGAACACTGAGAGAAATGAATGGGCCATGGTTACTGCAGAAATCACGAATATTAGCATGGACAACTTTTTTTACAAGGCATGTCCTCTTCAAAAAGGTGACAAACAATGCAGGAAAAAGGTGAAAGAGAATGGTAATGGTTCATGGTTATGTTCAAGTTGCAACAGACAAGTGCAAAACTATGATTATAGATATGCACTCAGAATCGATCTAAAGGACCCAACAGGAGAACTTCAATCAGTTACCGCTTTTGATGAGATAGCTGAGTTAATCATGGGTGTTGCAGCTAGTGACCTCCATATATTGACTATAGACGAAGATGCGACTAGTGAAATTATAAGTAATGTCATCGGAAACGAATACTGCTTCACACTTTCACTGAAAAAAGAGACATATTGCGGAAACAACAGATTGAAATGTGTCATCCTCAGTTCAAAGAAAGTAGAAAATAGTGCAACTCCTCCATAACCTTTACGCAAGGATTTCCAACCCACCCGTCCCTTCAAACATTACACCCTCACTCATCCCATTCTATACTTTGAACTATCACTGCTATGTTTCTTATTTCATATCTATGTTTCACTTTTTTCCCTGCTTCAAAAGAAAACTGTTGAATTCCCTTATACACTGACATACTATTGTCTCCTTCTATTATGCGGATTGTTAGTACTTTTAAGAAAATAAATATAAAAAATATTCAATTTTGTTATGTACGTATTTACATCCTTCTGTAGTATGTGAACACATTGTATGTTTCTATATATCTAATACTCTTTTCCTTAATAAAAAAGTAGTTTCTCAAAACTCAAATTGTTACCTCTTATGCGTATTTCCCATTGGAACTCCACATGCATTACAATTGAATTTAGTTTTACATTTTCATGTATTTCGCATTTTTTTGTCATCAAACTATGTATCGTTCCTTGCTAACCCAAAATGATCTTTATCCAACAGGTGGTACTCCATAATCCTGTGACTTCGCAATCATGTCGACTCCTACAAAACGAGCCCAACGAAGAGAAAACTACGCAAAAAATAAAGTACACATAACTGCTGAGCAACGACGTCGTAAATTAGAGCATAGAACAACGAAAATCTCTAATATCTTTCAACTTACAACGACCAACAACCTACGATCCCCCAACATTCCAATCTTGCCATCAAATACAACTACTGAAGAATTGCCAACCAACATTCCGCATGTAACTTCCATGGAAAAAACCTTTCAAGAGCATGCCACTTCCTTCCGTACGAACCCATCTTTGCTAGCAACTGTCACTTTGCCCCAAATGTCTGGGATGCCACATGAAACTGTCTCAAGTACTGACCTCTCTTCAGTTCATCCCACATATACAACCGGTTTCTCCTCTCCTTCAGACTGCTTTCCACCTTGCAATCCACAAACGACTGAAACAGAACACCCCACCCCTTCTAATACATAGAGATTTCCCATATCCCCGCTCTCTTCACTGAATTTAGAAGCCCAACGTCGGTTTCGCAAAAGAATAGATTTGTTGGCGAACATCCAAACTTGCTCAATCTGTTTGGAAAATTACCCTGGAATTAAAACAATTTTTTCCGAAGGCTTTCCCTCGTGTAACAGATGCAAAAGTGAAAAACAAGGCCACCACTTCTCTTCATGGAACAACATGGACCTTGAAAAATAACCTATCATTCTTGTGTCTTTAACCCAAATCGAGGAGATGCTTATCACACGAGTTAATCCATTCATGCAAGTCGCCCAAGTACGTGGCGGGCAATACAAATACTCAGGACACACCATAAGCTTCCCGCAAAACATTACTTCAATAGCAAAGACCCTACCCCGCCGCCTTGGAGATTTGGACATAGTTCTCATACAAAGGGAAGGATCTAATTTAAAAAATTATGATTTCTACGTCAGTAGATCTCGTGTTTGTGCAGCCTTGCAATATAAAATCCAACACGACCCCTATTACAAAGATGTCTTAATCGACGATGACGCCCTTTCCTCACTACCATCTGAATCGTCAAATGTTTCCTCCTCTCTCAACACAGCCACAATGGAACTTCCCCAAATGCAAACTTGCTCTACAACTCATGGTAGTGGTGTTCCCACCCACTTTGATGAAACATATGAACACTCATCGTCTTTCGTGCCAACACCTCACAATACAGGAACAGAAGAAGAGGAAATCGAACAGTTCTTTCTCAACCACGATGGTAACACTCCATTTACCATGCCATGGCTGAGCTTGGGCTTTCGCCAATAAATGAATATAATACGGAAGGCCTATTCTCAATGGCTTTCCCAACTTTATTTCGACAGGAAAAGCAATGTGGCAACAACCCCGCATTAAAGAAGTTCCAATGCATGAATACGCACTTCATTTGATGCGTTACCATGATGGGCGTTTCGGTTCCCACCCAAGATTTTGTTACTTCCTTCTAAACCTCATAATGCGACACAGAAGCCAGTCCACGGCAGCAGTTTTTATGAAACAGAACACCGAATCTGGAATCCCTCCAACAATTAGAGAGCTACGAAGACAACTACTGGAATGCCCCAAAGACAACCTCCCAGATAGCTTAATGCGCTTTGGATCGAGCCTTCGAGGGACACGTTCATTCTGGGCAAAAAGTAGAAGCGAGCTTTCAGATATGGTGGAACAATTAGGGACACCAACCTTATTCTTCACTCTAAGTGCTGCAGACACTAAATGGCCAGATCTCCACAATATTATGTCTGGTGAATGCCCAACAGATCCTCGAGCCGCCCAACGTTGGAGAACACTTAACATTGTCTCTAACCCTCATCGAGTATCAAGCATACCTGCATCACAGATTCACAATATTTCGGGAAGAAATATTGCAGAAGGAACTTGGAGCAGTAGACTTTTGGTACAGGTAATCAAATCTACTTATTTTAAAGTTTTTCCCAAACTACATATCTAATATTTATGTTCCCTTGTCTCGCAGGTACGAATGGCAACATAGAGGCTCTGCACATGTCCACGGTTTATTGTGGCTCGAGAATGCACCAAAGGTAGACGAACTGGACTGGGAGGACACAACAGTTATTGAGGCGACAAAACAATACTTTGATAAGTTCGTGTCTGCCTGGAACCCCCGCCCGGCTTGCAACCGCTTGGATTTCGTTCGCAGGTCACTCCTAGATGACCCTTGCTTGCTAGATACAACACAAATTCTATCCACCTCCCCGCATGCGGACCTTGAAGAACTACTTAATCGAGTTCAGCGCCACACTAAATGTTCAGAGCAGACATGCCTACGTAGAAAGCAATCACAGCTGCAGTGCAGGTACAACGCTCCTTGGGCCATGCAACCTACTTCTTCCTTACACATTGAAGGTGACAGGAAAATAAAGTACCTCCCTTCCAGAAACGATGACAGATTGAACATCCACAATCGAACAATGATATACATATGGAGAGCAAATGTCGATTGCCAACCGGTACTTTCCCGCCATGTCGTTCTTAAGTATATTGCAAAATATGCTTCAAAAGCCGAGCAACGTTCAGAAACATATCACCAAATGCTATCCAGAGTTTCAAGAGATGCAGACGCAGATTCTCCAGCACATATCGCGATCCATAAAATGCTCACAGAAAGCGTTGTTGAACATGACATAAGCGCACAAGAAACATGCCACATGCTGTAAAAAATGCCACTTGTTATGTGCAGCCGTCCATTCGTATCATTAAATGTTGGAAAAAAGATTCTGAGACATGTCGTTGAAAGTGACGCCGATGCACAACAAACCACCGCTTTCTTGGATGCATATAAAGTTCATCCAACAACCATGGAACACCTACCACTTATTCAAGTTGCTCGAGATTGGAGCTACAACAAGCACCGTAAAGGTGATAAATGGAAAAAACGACCGATACAAGCAATTGTACGGGTCCACCCGAGATTTGTGGATGTCCCTGCTCAAGAATCAACGTCATATGACCTTTTCTGTTGGTCAGAACTCCTATTATACAAGCCTTTCAGAAATATCGCGTTTGAATTTGGCTCAACCCCACATGACATCAATGTCACTTGGGACATGTACAAGCACAACTACAGACCGTGGCATGTTCTACGCACTACCGCAGACACAGGACTTGCAACAGATGTTAGTTCTGACTCAGAGCCCGAATGCAGTATTCAACAAGAACCATTACAAGAATGGCAGGTCTTTGCACAACTTCACCCCGGAAACAACACGGGTCTAGACAGTCTTGAAATGTTGGGGAAACGAGATTTTGACATACACAATAATTGGACCATACACGACGTTCCCCATGATTTGCAGATAACTGGTTCATCATTCATCGAGAGAGAGAAGGCAGACACAATTAACAACAACATACATGCCACACCACCATCTTCCACACTTCCTTTGTCTCCAGAACAACAAATAGCTCTTGATACCATACTACACC
Source organism: Taxus wallichiana var. yunnanensis (assembly GCA_018340775.1). Taxonomy (NCBI): domain Eukaryota; kingdom Viridiplantae; phylum Streptophyta; class Pinopsida; order Cupressales; family Taxaceae; genus Taxus; species Taxus wallichiana. Next base: position 166,251,941 of record CM031236.1, read on the forward strand.
ATTCAGCAAACAAATCCCTTCTACCTCCACTAAGATTGATAATTCAAGGAACGGCTGGCACAGGAAAATCATTTCTGATAAATAAAATCCAGAATTCATTCACAGCATCAACCATATCTCCCTCTCCTCTACTTGTGCTCGCCCCTACCGGTGTTTCAGCATTCAACATCTCTGCATCCACAATCCACGCAGCCATGCGTATTCCAATCAAAGAACTAAAACCCTTGAAGGTAGTGCATTATCGTCTTTTCAAGAATCGTTGAAACATATAGAATATGTTCTTATTGATGAAATGAGTTTCATCGGGCCAAAGTTGCTAAGAAAAATTGACAGTAGGCTCTGCGAAGCTTTCCCACACTCAAGAACATCTGAATTTGGGAACAGATCAGTCATCCTCCTCGGTGACCTCGGGCAATTACCGCCGGTTTTGGACAGTCCTCTTTACGCAAGTAATTCCTACGGAGCAACCCTTTGGAAGGGATTTCAATCTTCCATTACATTGCGAACAATATTTCGGCAACAAGGAACAACCAATGCACAGGTTTCATTCCGGAATTTACTGCTCCACATGCGAGATTCGACCCCTCTAATTGAGGATTGGGAACTCTTGATGTCTCGCACAGACACACACCTAACTCAAGCAGAGCTCAAAAATTTTAAGGATGCACCACATTTGTTTGCAAAAAATGATCAAGTGGCATGCCACAACCTACAGATGTTGAAGGCATTGAACGTTCCGATCGCCCAATCCATTGCTGAAAGTAACAGGCGGACTGGACCAGGAAATCCTGATGATGATCAGTTGCAACACAACGTTCTGTTATGCAAACAACAAAAAATCATGCTTATTGCAAATCTATGGGTTGATGCAGGCCTCGTGAATGGTGCCACAGGAACAATCACAGACATTGTCTACGACGCATCAATGCAACCACCAGCATTACCTTTATTTGTTGTCGTAAAATTTGATAGATACAACGGCCCATGTTGGGATCCCTCCAACCCCTTACATATTCCCATACCCCCTATTTCCAGAGGGAATCGAAGACAGTTGCCGATTAAAATGGCCTGGGGATTAACTATCCACAAGTCGCAGGGACTTACTTTGCACAGAGCAACCGTCGACATTGGAACCACTGAAAGGCAGGGTCTGACATTCACAGCTTTCTCCAGAGTACCCTCGCTTGCAAATCTGCGCATTTCACCCGCTTTTTCATTCGAGAGATACTCAAATATGGCGCACGTACCAGCACTCGAAGCAAGAAGAAAGGAGGAAGCAAGACTACTATCACTCAACCCATCGTAAATACTAGCTTCTGCTTTCATAGCACCTCAAATACTACTATACTCAACATTTCTTCTATCGAAAGCGGCAAAGTCATTCAAGGGATATCAAATGTAATCAAGTTTATTGAAACTAAAATTGCCCACTAAAGGCTACCACTCATGATATAAATACTGCAAACGTATACATGTCTCATTACGTGTACGTATACCTTCATTTATTTGATGTTTCCAAATATGATATGCAACTTTAAATGTACGAATCTATAACATAATTAAATGTACACATACAACATTACAATGTAATGTTTCAACTAAAGTCCTACACTACAACTATCAATCACACACATTATCAATTGTATAATAAATGTTTCTCCAACAAAACACCAACTGAACAACCGATGCACAACTAACAACATCAACTATAAAATTGATTAACTATCGAAAACGGTATCACAAGTAATCATGTATGAATTTATAACAAGTTTGAAATGTAGAAACAACCTTCAAATTAAGTGGATCAACTATATTTCTACAATTACAACATCACTCAAACCCCTTAACAACATCAAGTACAAAAGTAATAACTATGCCTCTAAATCAAATAACATATACCGTTTGGCGTTCACATCTCATGAAACACATGCGATTGCTAGTTTTATATATAATATCATGATTAAAAATATTAAGAGATAAAGATGTATCGAGTTGGTCGCGATTAGATATGATTGGAGTTTGTCTTTACTTTCTTATGTTTCATACTTACATTTGTTGTAAAATATTATTGGTCTCTCTTTTCATTAGAGTACATTTAACTACAATTCAAAGTAATTAGATGAAATGACCAAATAATAGTGTAATTTAGATCAATATTATAATGAACAATATAGGAACTTTAATATATATATTTTGGGTGTTTCATTTTGTTGTGTTTTTAATATGTATTAAAATAAAATAAATAAGTGAATATAAAAGTGTGTATTTTTATATATTTAAAAAATTGTAAGGGTATTTGTATGCGGATAAAAGCACAATTAATCAAAGGTCTATTAAATTTTTAAAAAGAGAAATTCAAATATCACGCAATGTTATATTGGAGGTTAGATAGTGACCCTGAATAAGTTCTCAACATACTTAGACATGTTCGGATGTCAATGTGAAACCTAAAAGAACAAATATTCATCCATAAATACGCATGACAATAATATATCAAAATTGATGAAAGAAATATTAGAAATGATATACCTAGTTTCGTTATGGTGCCCCTATCTAAGTTCTACACATCTCTAAATCTCCTCCAAATAAGAATTCTTTTGTAGATTTTTGTGTCATATAACCTATACTAAGCCCTTCATACATTTGTGGGTGTAATTTTTAGCAACAAATGAATCGAGGCTAAATGAATATCATGTAATACAAAAGCTTTAATAGGGTTAGGAAATTATTTAGAGCCCCAAATCTTTGGAGTATAAATCAAAGGGAGGAATTTATATATACCTTATTTTGAGATGTGGGATGCATATAGGCCAGGAATGACCTATGAAGGATCCTCTGGATCAACAAAAGGTAGAAGATTATTCTAGAACCAACACACAAATTAAATGTCCTCAATAGAATTTATGACTATAGACGAGATTCATGTGAGCAAGAAGTTGTAATGGATCTAAAAGGGGTACCTACACACAATTGTTTAGGATACAAGGTGTAGGACCTTATAAGAGTTATTAAATACTAAATCAAGAGTTATATGTAACAAGGTGTTATTAGGGTGTAAGCAAGAGCTACCTAATATTAAGTTACATAAAAAGGGCGCCACTAAGAAAAAGCAAGAGTTGTGACAATAATGACAAGAATGTAACAATTTCAATAAAAGAACAAATATATGGTATTACATGCAAGTTCTAATACATGACCAATACAAACAACAATTGTCAACCATAGTAGAAAAGTAAGAGGTTAGGGTTAGAAATACTTACATGGGGTCGAATTGAATTTAGTGCATTATTTGAGCTCCCTTTGTCTTGTAACACTTTGTCAGATATTGTTTTGGGTGAAATTGAGATGGATATGTAGAAGACTTATGTAAACTTCAAGTTAGGGACTCCAAAGACTAAAGTGGAACTTGTTTGTTCAACTCTTATTTTTGGTATCTTTAATGGCCTAATATGCGTCAACTAGTCATCATTATGTGTTATTTGGACTTTGCAATTTATATTCGTTTCTAACAACATGTATAAATTACTTTTTGAACCGTATATTTATGGAATTAAATATTGTGTCACGAATACTAACCAACTCCCCCTTTATTATAACCATATATATTTTTGTGATACTTTATGATGTGTTCCAATAAAAATATAAATATGTGACAAAATTTTAAAGAATTAAATAAAATTATTTCTAACACTAATATGCATAACATATCCCAAATAAAGAAATTATTATCTTATATAATCACTAAATGCATAATGACAGAAAAAAGGGTCAAAGTCCATTCTCACTTAGCCACTTTCTTTTTTAGGATGGAAGTCATTCTAAAACAAGTGCTTGCACTTATCTATTCGAATTTATTCAAAATTATTAATCATGAATCAATAAGACTTCTCTAGTAAGACTTATTTGGAATATGCTTAATAGATTTATTCATTTATTTGACACGTTCAAGATATTTTTGTATATGAGATATTTTTATTTTTTAATTTTATAGTGTAACTTATAATTCATGGCATATGTCACTTCATGCTCTTATTGAGTTTAAATTTGATTTTATTTTAAAAAATTAAGAGTCAAATATATCATAAAGGATAATTTTAGCAAAAATATCCCTTAAAATAAATGTTTAATTCTTAGCTAATTTAATTTATTCAAAATAGATACAAAATCGTTAATCATGATTCAATAGACAATTGTAGGTTGAATGAATTCTTTGATAAGACCTAACTGAAATTTATGCCTCACAAATCCACTCAATTATTTCAAAATCTCAAAATATTTATGTAATTTCGACACTGAGATATTGTTATTTCTTGACCCAATAGTGTAACTTATAGTTTATAATATATGTTGCTTCATATTCTCATTGATATTAGAATATTTTAAATGAAGATATTAAGATTCAAATATACAACCAAGAATACTTTTGGTCAAAATATCTCTTAATGAAAGGAGCATTAAATGAATTGTTCACATCTCCATTCACATCAATTATATATTTTTAATCTTTGATTTTACATACCCAAGTCATGTGATTAACCACATCCTATATAGTTACCATGTAATCTTAGTGTCAAGCGACATGAGCTTATTCCTAGTGGTTTGACTAAGATTGCACTCACACTTACACAAACACCTAGGTGAACTACACGAAACTTGATCCACAAAAAACATGTAGTGCAACACTTGAATTGTCTTATAATTTTTTTAAAAATATTTGTTATTATAATATATGAAATAAAATAATTTTAATTATGATTGTGATATTTAACACTTTATAGGATTATAGCTGGTTATAATTGTTGCAACAATAAAATAAATTATTTTAAACCAAATTATTTTTTTCCTATTAATTTCGATTATCAACTCCTCTTAAAAATATAATTTGGTTTATAACAAGGTGAAACCCACGATGAATTTCTCCTTGTTGTAATAATGAAATCCACATAAACTACTTATTAGGTGGACAAGGGTTGAATTTTTTCAAAGCAATGAAAAATAGAGTGTGTTTTTCGACACGTTGAAAAACACAATGTATTTTTCAACACTTTGAAATCTAATTCGGTTTATAAAAAGGTGCAACCCATGATGCATTTCCTCTTGTGGTAACAATGCAATTCACATCAACTAATTGTTAGGTGGACAAGGGTTGAATTTTTTCAAAGCACTGGAAAACAAAGTGTGTTTTTCGACACGTTGAAAAATGCATGGTGTTTTTCAAAGCACTTTGATAAACATAATTCATTTATAACAAGGTGCAACCCATGATGCATTTCCTCCTTATTGTAATGATGCAATCCACATCAACTAATTATTAGGTGGAGAAGGGTTGAATTTTTTCAAAGTGCTAGAAAACAAAGTGTGTTTTTCAACACATTGAAAAACACACGATGTTTTTTAGCACTTTGATAAATGCAATTCGGTTTATAACAAGGTGCAAACCATGATGCATTTCCTCCTTGTTGTAACGATACAATCCACATCAACTAGTTATCAGGTGGAGAAGGGTTGAAGTTTTGAAAAGAGATGAAAAATAGAGTGTGTTTTTCGACACGTTGAAAAATACACGGTGTTTTTCAGCACTTTGAAAAATGAAATTCAGTTTATAACAAGGTGTAACCCACGATGCATATCCTCATTGTGGTAACGATGCAATCCACATAAACTAATTATAAGGTGGACAAGGGTTGAATTTTTTCATAGAGTTGGAAAATAGAGTGTGTTTTTCAAAACGTTGAAAAATGTAAGGTGTTTTTCAACACTTTGATAAACGCAATTCGGTTTATAACAAGGTGTAACACATGATGCATTTCTTCATTTTTATAACAATATAATCCACATAAACTTCTTATCATGTGGAAAAGGGAAAAATTTTCAAAGCGATGAAAAATAGAGTGTGTTTTTCAGCACTTTAAAAACGTAATTCGGTTTATAACAAGGTGTAACCCATGATGCATTTCCTCCTTGTTGTAACGATGCAATCCACATCAACTAATTATCAGGTGGAGAAGGGTTGAATTTTTTCAAAGTGTTGGAAAATAGAGTGTGTTTTTCGACACGTTGAAAAATGCACAGTGTTTTTCAGCACTTTGAAAAACGTAATTCGGTTTATAACAAGGTGTAACCCACGATGAATTTCCTCCTTTTTGTAATGATACAATCCACATAAACTGCTTATCAGGTGGCAAGGGTTGTATATTTTCAAAGTGATGAAAAATAGAGTGTTTTTCGACACGTTGAAAAGCGCATGGTGTTTTTCAACACTTTGAAAAACAAAATTCGGTTTATTACAAGGTGCAACCCACGATGCAGTTCCTCCTTGTTGTAATGATTCAGTCCACATCAACTACTTATCAAGTGGATAACGGTTGAATGTTTTCAAAGCGTTGAAAAAATATAGTGTTTTTTGACACATTGGAAAATGCACAATATTTTTAACACTTTGAAAAATGTAATTCGGTTTATAACAAGGTGGAACCCGTGATGCATTTCATACTTGTTGTAACAATGAAATCCACATCAAATAATTATCAGGTGAACAAGGTTTGGTTTTATCAAAGTCATGAAAAAATAGAGTGAGTTTTTCGACACGTTGAAAAACACACAGTGTTTTTCAACACTTTGAATAATGTAATTTGGTTATCCAAAAGCTACAACCCACGATGCATTTTATCCTTGTTGTAATGATGCAATCCACATTAAATAATTATCAAGTGGACAAGGTTTATTTTTCTCTAAGAAATGAAAAAATAGAGTGAGTTTTAAGACACGTTGAAAAACACATTGTGTTTTTCAGCCTTTTCAAAAATGTAATTCGATTTTCAAAAAGGTGCAACCCACGATGAATTTTCTCCTTGTTGTAATAATTCAATCCATATAAAATAATTATTAGGTGGAAAAGGTTTGGTTTTATCGAAGCGATGAAAACATAGAGTGAGTTTTAAGACACGTTTAAAAAACACCTTTGTATTTTCAACACTTTGAAAAATACAATTCGGTTCTCGAAAAGGTGCAAAAAATGATGCTTTTCCTCCTCGTTGTAATGATGCAATCTAAATAAAACAATTATCAGGTGGACATGGCTTGGTTTTATCAAAGCGATGAAAAAATAGAGTGAGTTTTAAGACACGTTGAAAAACACATTGTGTTTTTCAACACTTTGAAAAATGCAATTTGGTTCTCGAAAAGGTGCAAAAATGATGATTTTCCTCCTTGTTGTAATGATGAAATCCACATAAAAAATTATTAGGTGGACATGGCTTGGTTTTATCGAAGTGATGAAAAAATAGATCAAGTTTTAAGACACGTTTCAAAACACACTGTGTTTTTCAACACTTTTAAAAATGCAATTCGGTTCTCCAAAAGGTGTAACCCATGATGCTTTTCATCCTTTTGTAACGATGCAATCCACATAAAATATTTATCAAGTGGATAAAATTTGGTTTTTCCAAAGCGATGAAAAAATAGAGTGATTTTTAAGAAACGTTGAAAAACGCACGGTGTTTTTCAACACTTTGAAAAATGTAATTCGGCTTTCGAAAAGGTGCAACCCTTAAGGAATTTCCTCCTTTTTCTAAACATTGAATCTACTTACTCTAATTATCAGGTGGATAAGGGTTGGTTTTTCTAGAAGCTTGAAAAAATATAGTGTGTTTTTCGACACATTGAAAAATGCATGGTATTTTTCAGCACTTTAAAAATGTAATTTGGTTCACCAAAAGGTGCAATCCGCAGTGAATTTCCTCCTTGTTGGAAACATTGAATTCATATCATATAATTATCAAGTGGAAAATGGTTGGTTTTATTTAAGCGATGAAAAAATAGATCGAGTTTTTGATACATTGAAAAACACATGGTGTTTTTCAGCACTTTGAAAAACGTAATTTGGTTCTTGAAAAGGTGCAACCCATGATTCTTTTCCTTCTTGTTGTAAAAATTGACTCCACATCAACTACTTATCAGGTGGATAAGGGCTACATTTTTTCAAAGTGCTAAAAAATAGAGTGTGTTTTTGACAATTTGAAAAATGCACGGTGTTTTTCAACTTGTTGAAAAATGTAATTCGATTTATTTCAAGGTGCAACCCACTATGCATTTCCTCCTTTTTGTAACGATTCCAGTTATACCTAACCAATGCCAATCCTTATTTCCAGATTGATACCAGTCATAGATGACCGATGTCGGTCCCTCCATAACCGATGATGGTTACTATGTTTTCCAGAAAGTTTTACATTGCATGCTAATCCGAAGTAATTGAGCTCCACAACTCAACACGCATAATTCCATAATCTCCATGGAATCGACATTTGCTACCAACAAATATGGCGTAAGTAATTGGAATGAATTTTGAAATGATGTGTAATTTATGTATCATTAATAGTGTTCCCTTTCTGTTATATTAAACTTCATGTTACCATTTGATGTCATATTCCTTGTAGTACCAATTATACACATTGCTTGTTTTTGACGAGCAAGAGGCTGGGGTTCCCATAAGCATGGGCCATTTCTTCGAGGAATAAAATTGAAGACATTTACGGGTGGTTGGCGGAAGTCCATAAATGAGGAAAATGCCTTCGTGTCGATTGATAGATCAATGCGTTCATTATAGATGATGTGTTGGCTGAAATCCAAGCCATCAAGTGTGTTTTTGGTTTTCGTGTAGTGTTATTCCTATGGCACGTGCACAGGGCATGGTTGAAAAATGTGCACAGGTATTGTAGCAAGGATTCTAGGTGGAAGATTTTCAAGAGACTAGGTACCATCATGTATGGTTTCAAAATGCATCACGAGCACACATTTTGAATCATTCAAGACTTATTTAATGAATTCAAAGAGGAAATTAAGTTCCTTGAGTATTTCAGGAATACATGGTGTGAGAGTGAAGAACGTGTTGGTGAGTACTATCATTTGTGTGTTTCCTTACTAATTATCATCAATTATAAATCTTGGTTTATACTGTCACTAATTTTCAATTTGTGTTACTTGATAGCTATGTGGGCAACAAATTTTAGAAACTTCTCCCATGCAAATCAAGAAACAAACGAATCCATCGAGTCCTACCATTTTTTTAAGACTAGATACTTGTATGATAGAAAAAAGAAAAGTACTCTCCGGATGGACTATTTGTTCTACACACTTGTGTACAAGGTTGAGCCATTTTACAAAAACAAGAGGAAGTTACAAAAATCTGGCTTCTTAACCAATTTCAAGAAAGAAAGAAAACTATTCAGTGGTGGGAGAGAGCAAAGAGTATCTCGGATACATATTGCCTTACAATTATGCCTAATTGCAATCAATTGAGGGTGAGGAGCCAAAAAACTAGAAGAACATGGTATTTGGTAAGACAATGCCAAGCCTTGGACGCATGCGAATGTGCTTGGGCTATCAGAGGAAATACGTGTAAGCACGTGTTGAAGGCATTGGATATTCACAAGCAATATGTGTCAATGTCATCATATCAAGCACCAGAAGTGACAGGTTATTCAATGTCATCATATGTTACCGATGTAGATTACTACGCATAAGACGTAACGAAATAAGCATCGTGTTGAAATTATTTTCATTTCACGTGCAGGAGCCAATACTTATGGGGAGACAAGTAGGGTAAATGAAGACACATTCGTGATGGCCCCTCGTTGTCGTATCCAACATTAGAAGTGGAAGGTAATTCAATGTCATCGTATATGGCAAGTAGTGATATAGATTGCTAAACATAAGTCATAATGAAATAAGGTTTGTGTTCAAATTCTTTTCATTTCACGTGCAGGAGCCAATACTTATGGGGAGACAAGAAGGGTAAATGAAGACACATTCTGAGACGGCCCCTCTTTGTCATATCCAAGCAGTCAGAAGTGGAAGGTAATTCAATGTCATCATATGTGGCAAGTAGTGATATAGATTGTTAAGCATAAGTTGTAATGAAAAAACATCATGTTGGAATTATTTTCATTTCTCATACAACAACCAATACCTATGTAGAGACAAGCACTGTAAATAATGGCATGTTATGGGATGGCCCCTCCTCACCACCTAATGTATTCATGTGTACAATGATATTGAAAAACCTAGTGTATAAATAAATAACTTTCTATAATGTCTTATACATCACAGGCACTCTTAAAATAGTTGGGGCTGGTGTTTTGATGATAGAAAGTGATTCAGATTTTATGGAACACACATCCAAAGAATTCTTGAAGTCATTCTTGAAACATGACTGAGTATAGATGAACAGAAAAAAACATTATTTGAATGTGTTCAAAGGTTTAGGAGATACCTAGAAGCATCAAATATGTTGGATGTTGCTTTCAAAGGAGATGTCAATGAGACAACCACCACCGCATGCATCCATGGTTTAGTGCGAGTAAAAAATGCCACCACAGTGTGACTAAGAGGTCATTCATTATAGAATATTTGAACAATCATGCTGAAGACTACGAATGCTTCCAATTTCCGATGGCAATCATCCAAAGAGGAGACAAACCACACAAATGGAACATACAGGTTAAAACATTGAACTATTAGTGTGATTGTGAATTTGCAAGAAATTTTAATTGTGGAGGTGAAGACTAACATATTCATCATTTATTTTGCAGTGGTTCAAATGAAACATCTCCCTACCATCGCTTATCTTTCAGCAATTTAGTGTCTCACGCAAGGTGTGTATTGAATGTCCTTAATTTCATAACATTTATTTACTGTATGTAAGGTAAAAATCCTTTGATACCTTGTCTAATATTTAATGCATTGTGTTGCAGATGCAATGGATATGCAGAGAGATGTATCTTATGGAATGAGTAGGTTGAGCTTTGGAAAGTAAATGTATGGCATGTTGAGTGGGCCTATATTATAATTGTAAACATTTAAAATTCATGTATATGAGATTGTACATTGCATATATTTAAAATACATAAATATGGAACGTGTACAACTGACCTAGTCTTTGACTATTTTTAGAGTATTTAAAAAAGTACTGTGGTGTTAGCCAACGTAGAACCGCTCATGTAATATATGGATAATATAAAATATTTTAACAAACAAAAATTTGATGTAATTATGATGAAATGATGTAATCAACAATAACAAATTATCATGTCATATTTTTATTGCTACTATCAAAGTGCTGAAAAATAACCTTTTTCAACACTATAAAAAATTAACCATTGTTTTCCACAAGGTACAAACCATGATTTTGTTCCACCTTTATGTAAAAATGTAAAGAAAATGAAGTAAATAAAAGAGGGTGTGTTTTCCACCACGTTGAAAAATGCATGGGGTATTCCGCCACGTTGAAAAATACACTGTGTTTTTCAAAGACTTTGAAAAATGTGATCCTATTCTCCAAAAGGGGCAACCCGCGGTGCTTTTCCTTCTTGTTGTAAACATTGACTCCACATCAACTACTTGTCATGTGGAGATGGGTTAAATTTTTCCAAAGTGATGAAAACAGGTCGTGTATTCCGCCACGTTGAAAAATGCATGGTGATTTTCAGCACTTTGGAAAACGTGAACCCGTTCTCCAAAAGGGGAAACCCATGGTGCTTTTCCTCCTTTTTGTAAACATTAACTCCACATCATATACTTATCAGGTGGATAAGGGTTGAATTTTTCCAATGCGATGGAAAACAGGGTGTGTTTTCTGCCATGTTGAAAAATGCACAGTGTTTTTCAACACTTTGAAAAACACAATCACGTTCTCCAAAAGGCACACCCTATGGAGATTTTCCTCCTTGTTGTAAAAATTGGATCCACATAACCTACTTATCAAATGGATAGGGGTTGAATAATTCCAAAGCGATGAAAAACAGAGTGTGTTTTCCACCACGTTGAAAAATGCATGGTATTTTTAGCATTTTGAAAAATGCAATCCCATTCTCCCAAAGGTGTAACCCATGGTGCTTTTCCTTCTCCTTGTAAACATTGAATCCACATCGCATACTTATCAAGTGGATATGGGTTTAGGTTTTCCAAAGCGATGAAAACAGAGTGTGTTTTGCGCCACGTTGAAAAATACATGGTGTTTTTCAAAAATTTGAAAATGCAATCTCATTCTCCAAAAGGTGTAACCCGCGGTGCTTTTCCTTCTCCTTGTAGAAATTGACTCCACATAAACTACTTATCAGGTGGAGAGGGGTTGAATTTTCCCAAAGCGATGAAAAATAGAGTGTGTTTTTCGCCATGTTGAAAAACACATGGTGTTTTTCAAAGATTTTAAAATTGCAATCCCGTTCTCCAAAAGGGGTAACCCGTGGTGCTTTTCTCCTTGTAAAAATTTACTCCACATAACCTACTTATTAGGTCGATAGTGGTTGAATAATTTCAAAGCGATGAAAAACAGAGTGTTTTTTCCGCCACGTTGAAAAATGCACGGTGTTTTTCAGCACTTTGAAAAACGTGATCTGTTCTCCAAAAGGTGCAACCCGTGGTGCTTTTCCTTCTTGTTGTAAACATTGACTCCACATCAACTACTTTTCAGGTGGAGAAGGGTTGAATTTTTCCAATGCGATGGAAAATGGAGTGCATTTTTCACCACGTTGAAAAATGCATAGTGTTTTTCAACAATTTGATAAACAAAATCTCGTTCTCCAAAAGTCGCAACCCCTGGTGCTTTTCCTTCTCCTTATAAACATTAAATCCACATAAAATAATTATCAGGTGGATAGGGGTTGAATATTTCCAAAGCGATGAAAAACAAAGTGTGTTTTTTGCCACATTGAAAAACACATTGATGTTTTTCAGCATTTTGAAAATCTTAATCCCATTCTCCAAAAGGTGTAACCCACGGTGCTTTTCCTTCTCCTTGTAAACATTGACTCCACATCAACTACTTATTAGGTGGAGAGGGTTTGAAGTTTTCCAAAGTGATGAAAAATGGAGTATGTTAATCACCAAGTTGAAAAATGCACGGTGTTTTTCAACATTTTGAAAACGCAAACCTATTCTCCAAAAGGTGTAACCCGCGGTGCTTTTCCTTCTCCTTGTAAACATTTACTCCCCATCAACTACTTATCAGTGGGAGAGGGGTTGAAGTTTTCCAAAACGATGAAAAATAGAGTTTGTTTTCCAACACGTTGAAAACGCATGGTGTTTTCCAAAGCACTTTGAAAAACATAATCCCGTTCTCCAAAAGGCACAACCCCGGTGCTTTTCCTTCTTCTTGTAAAAATTGATTCCACATCAACTACTTGTTAGGTGGAGAAGGGTTGATTTTTTCAAAGTGATGAAAAACAAGTCGTGTATTCCGCCACATTGAAAAACGCCTGGTGTTTTTCATCACTTTGAAAACCCGACCCGTTATTCAAAAGGAGAAACCCCGGTGTTTTTCCTTCTTGTTGTAAACATTGACTCCACATAAACTACTTGTTAGGTGGAGAGGGGTTGAAGTTTTCCAAAGTGATGGAAAATAGAGTGTGTTTTTCGCCATGTTGAAAAATACACAGTGTTTTTCAACACTTTGAAAAATGCAATCCGGTTCTCCAAAAGGTGCAACCCCCGGTGCTTTTCCTTCTTGTTGTAAACATTGACTCCACATAAACTAATTTTCAGGTGGAGAAGTGTTGAGTTTTTACAAAGCGATGAAAAATAGGTCATGTATTCCGCCACGTTGAAAAATGCACGATATTTTTCAGCATTTTGAAAATCGCAATCCCATTCTCCAAAATGTGTAACCCGGTGCTTTTCCTTCTCCTTGTAAACATTGACTCCACATAAAATACTTATCAGGTGGAGAGAGGTTGAATTTTTGTAAAGTGATGAGAAACAAGTTGTGTATTCCGCCACGTTGAAAAATACATAGTGTTTTTCAGCACTTTGAAAAACACGATCCCGTTCTCCAAAAGGTGCAACCCCCGATGATTTTCCTTCTTGTTGTAAAAATTGAATCCACATCAAGTACTTGTCAGGTGGAGAATTGTTGAATTTTTCCAATGCGATGGAAAACAGGTCGTGTATTCTGCCACGTTGAAAAACGCACAGTGTTTTTCAGCACTTTGAAAAATGTGATCTTGTTCTCTAAAAGAGGCAACCCGCGTTGCTTTTCCTTCTTGTTGTAAACATTGAGTCCACATCAAATACTTGTCAGGTGGAGATGGGTTGAATTTTTCCAAAGCGATGAGAAATGTGTCGTATTACGTCACGTTGAAAAATGCACGACATTTTTCAACACTTTGAAAATCGTAATCTCGTTCTCCAAAAGGTGTAACCCGCAGTGCTTTTCCATCTTGTTGTAAACATTGTGTCCACATAAACTAGTTATCAAGTGGAGAATGGTAATTTTTTTCCAAAGTGATGAGAAACAAGTCGTGTATTCTGCCATGTTGAAAAAAGTACAGTGTTTTTCAACACTTTGAAAATCGTAATCCCATTCTCCAAAAGGTGTAACCCGCTGTGTTGTTATTCTTCTTGTAAAAATTGACTCCACATAAACTAATTATCAGGTGGAGAGGGATTGAAGTTTTCAAAGTGATGAAAATAGAGTGTGTTATTCGCCAAGTTGAAAAAATGCAACACTTTGAAAAATGTAATCCCGTTATCCAAAAGGTGCAACCCACAGTGTTTTTCCTACTTATTATAAACATTGACTCCACATCAACTACTTATCAAGTGGAGAGGGGTTGAATTTTTCCAAAGCGATGAAAAACAGAATGTGTTAATCGCCAAGTTGAAAAATGCACGATGTTTTTCAACATTTTAAACAACTCAATCCCATTCTCCATAAGAGGTAACTTGCGGTGCTTTTCCTTCTCCTTATAAAAATTGACTCCACATCAACTACTTATCAGGTGGAGAGGGGTTGAATTTTTCCAAAGCGATGAAAAATAGAGTGTGTTTTTGCCACGTTGAAAAACACACAGTGTTTTTCAACACTTTGAAAAACGTGATCTGTTCTCCAAAAGGCGTAACCCCTAGTACTTTTCCTTCTTGTTGTAAAATTGACTCCACATCAACTACTTTTCGGTGGAGAGGGGTTGAATTTTTCTAAAATGATGAAAAACATAGTGTGTTATTTACCACGTTGAAAACACACGGTGTTTTTCAACATTTTGAGAATCGCAATCCCATTCTCCATAAGGGGTAACATGCGGTGCTTTTCCTTCTCCTTGTAAACATTGAATCCACATCAACTACTTATCAGGTGGAGAGGGGTTGAATTTTCCAAAGTGATGAAAAATAGAGTGTTTTTTCACCACGTTGAAAAATGCACACGGTGTTTTTCATCACTTTGAAAAACGTAATCCCATTCTCCAAAAGGTGCAACCCGCAGTGCATTTCCTACTTGTTGTAAGAATTGAATCCACATCAACTACTTATTAGGTGGAGAGGGGTTGAATATTTCCAAAGTGATGAAAAATGGAGTGTGTTTTCTGACACATTGAAAAACACATGGTGTTTTTCAAAGCATTTTAAAAAATGTAATCTCGTTCTCCAAAAGGTGTAACCCGCAGTGCTTTTCCTTCTTCTTGTAAACATTGACTCCACATCAAGTACTTATCAGGTGGATAGGGGTTGAATTTTTCCAAAGTGATTAGAAACAGGTTGTGTATTCCGCCACGTTGAAAAACACACGATGTTTTTCAACACTTTGAAAAACACGATCCCATTCTCAAAAAGGGGCAACCCCGATGATTTTCCTTCTTGTTGTAAACATTGAATCCACATAAACTACTTATCAGGTGGAGATGGGTTGAGTTTTCCCAAAGCGATGAGAAATAGGTCATGTATTCCACCACGTTGAAAAATGCACAATGTTTTTCAGCACTTTGAAAAATGTGATCCCGTTCTCCAAAAGGGGAAACCCACAGTGATTTTCCTTCTTGTTGTAAACATTGACTCCACATAAACTACTTATCAGGTGGAGATGGGTTGAGTTTTTCCAAAGTGATGAGAAATAGGTCATGTATTCCACCACGTTGAAAAATGCACAGTATTTTTCAGCACTTTGAAAAATGTGATCCCGTTCTCCAAAAGGGGAAACCCTCAGTGATTTTCCTTCTTGTTGTAAACATTGACTCCACATACACAACTTGTCAAGTGGAGAATGGTTGAGTGTTTCCAAAGTGATAGAAAACAGCGTGTATTCTGCCACGTTGAAAAACACACGGTGTTTTTTAGCACTTTGAAAAATGCAATCTTGTTCTCTAAAAGGGGAAACCCTCGGTGATTTTCCTTCTTGTTGTAAATATTGAATCCATCGAATAATTTTCAGGTGGAGAATGGTTGATTTTTTCCAAAGCGATGGAAAATAGTCTTATATTACACCACATTGAAAAATGCACGGTGTTTTTCAACACTTTGAAAAATGTGATCTTGTTCTCCAAAATGGTCAACCCGCAGTGTTTTTCCTTCTTGTCGTAAATATTGTCTCCACATCAACTACTTATCAGGTGGAGATGGGTTGAGTTTTTCCAAAGTGATGAGAAATAGGTCATGTATTCCGCCACGTTGAAAAATGCACGGTGTTTTTCAGCACTTTGAAAAATGTGATCCCATTCTCAAAAGGGGAAACCCCCGGTGATTTTCCTTCTTGTTGTAAAAATTGACTCCACATAAACTACTGTTAGGTTGAGAATGGTTGAAGTTTTCCAAAGAAATGGAAAATAGGTCATGTATTCCGCCACATTGAAAAACACACGGTGTTTTTCAACACTTTGAAAAATGCAATCCCTTTCTCCAAAAAGGGAAACCCCGATGCTTTTCCTTCTTGTTTTAAAATTGAATCCACATCAA
Organism: Taxus wallichiana var. yunnanensis; assembly: GCA_018340775.1. Lineage (NCBI taxonomy): Eukaryota > Viridiplantae > Streptophyta > Pinopsida > Cupressales > Taxaceae > Taxus > Taxus wallichiana. Next base: position 166,268,660 of record CM031236.1, read on the forward strand.
ATACTTTTCAGGTGGAGAAGGGTTGATTTTTTACAAAGCGATGAAAAACAGGTTGTGTATTCCGTCACGTTGAAAAAAGCATGGTGTTTTTCAGTACTATGAAAACGTGATCCCGTTCCCCAAAAGGGGCAACCCACGATGCTTTTCCTTATTGTTGTAAACATTGAATCCACATAACGTACTTGTCAGGTGGAGATGAGTTGATTTTTTCCAAAGGGATGAGAAACAAGTCATGTATTCCGCCATGTTGAAAAACACATGGTGTTTTTCAGAACTTTGAAAAACGTGATCCCGTTCTCCAAAAGGGGCAACCCCCAGTGATTTTTATTCTTCTTGTAAACATTAATCCACATCAAATACTTATCAGGTGGAGATGGGTTTAATTTTTCCAAAGCGATGAGAAATAGGTCGTGTATTCTACCATGTTGAAAAACACACGGTGTTTTTCAGCACTTTGAAAAATGTGATCTCGTTCTCCAAAAGGGGAAACCCCATGATTTTCCTTCTTGTTGTAAATATTGAATCCACATCAAATACTTTTCAGGTGGAGAATAGTTGAATTTTTCCAATGTGATGGAAAACAGGTCTTGTATTATGCCACGTTGAAAAACGCACGGTGTTTTTCAGCACTTTAAAAAATGCGATCTTGTTCTAAAAGTACCCTCGAACAAGAATCCTACAAGAATCCTAGTCACTTATAAAAGTACCTTGTTTATGAGAGGTGGGACAAGTAACTAGATTGATATGACATCTACCTTGTGCCTTATAATGCATATATTACACATCTCTTCCAAACTTGTTTCTCCCCACATATACTTGCGCTCTTGAATGTAAATTTATTCACACTCTGAAACAAATTTCACATTTCTCATATTTCCATGTATGGTATTATGCAAGCTAGGATGACCCATTGGAAGCTAGAAAAAATAACCATCACAACAAAAAAATAATCTTAAAGGAAACAAAAGAAACATAGAGAATATATCAATGTAGAGGTGTAGGATCATAATTGAATTTCTTGTAGTATCCTCTCCTCCGGAGAAAGATAAAGTTCAAGTGTTCTACTGGAATGGATAGTAAATTTGATGAACTTTCTAAAGTGTTCAAAATAAGCATAGAAATAGGGGAATGACTAAGAACACTAAGGGGTTATCAATCGCCTAGTAAATCTTTCTTGTTTAGTTCTAAATGGGAGTTACCTGGCCTATGACTTAGTGACCTTCCATTCATTGATAATTCCTTATATGATAAACCCATGGATGTTTTCAAAATCCCCTGAACAAAAAGATAGGGGTAGTCATCAATCCTAGTGAAGGGTGTGATGTGATTTCCAAGCAACTTGAAATTCATATAGATTTAGAGGTCATAACACGAATTTACAAATATCTCTATCATTATAAATGGAAGCCAAGTAATAGTGTCTCCCTATACATCCAAGGATTGAGGACTACTGGGGTCTTGGGAAGGATTGAACAGTCATGAATATGAAATTTCCCTCCTTCAAAATATCAATAGATGAAAAACATTAAATTTTGATGTCATTGCTTCTTGCTAGGTCCTGCGATAGAAGTGTGGGTTGTGACTCTTTATATTCCAAATCTAAGTCTTCGAGCTCTTATTTATGACCCTTTCCTCCTCTTCCTTTTCCAACATTGTGTCACATGATTCTCTTGATGAACTTGACTCATTAGAAGAACTAGATTCTTGCATGGAACTTAATTTACAAACTTCGCCAGATATAATTCGGTCTAGTGTCGCCTTGTCCTAAACCCTTGTTGATTCATTATGGGGTCGTTAAAGACTCCAAAACCCCTCATTTTGTTGGAAGAGCTTTCTCCCCATAATAATGGCAGTCAACGACACATACTATCATCTCCATCAACCCATATACATTATAATATCATCTCCACAAGTACATAATTGAAAAATGCTAAGAAACACATTACCATCACGTACATTCCTATCCTTATGAGGTGTATGCTCTACATTTTAAACATTTGGATGTTGGAACAATTCGGGTATGATCTTTATATTATAGGGGAATCACTAGTGTACGATGCGATCAATAAGGAAGGGTCATTATATGTTGTAGGACATTCATTATCTAGGGTAGGTTTGGGTTGCTCATACATTTGTGCCTTACAATGGAATTCATTTTGAGTAAACACTTCATTCACGAATTTATTAAAGAAGTCACTCTCATGTGGGGGTAACCAACAATCTCATAAATATCCTTGTATAGATGCTCCTCCACTATCTTTCTTGTAGGGATTCTCGTTCTAATAGCCCCCTCTTCTACAAAATGGTCCATCTTCTCCTGTAGCTATTTCTCTATATCTCTGTCATGGTAGCCATCCCAACATTTTCATATCCCGACAACAAAATCATTATTAACAATTGTACCTGAATTTACTCATCATTGAGCGCAATTGTGCATGATTTACTTATTTGGTAGTGATGTTATGCACTTAACTAAAACATGAGAATAGGCTAAAAACTATGCACACAATCTTAGTTACTTTTATTTAGAGAAATTAGGAACATGAATCAAAATTGTAAGCATAAAAGGCTAGTGAAAAAAAGACTTTCATTAATTGAAAAGATAAGATGCACTAGTCTATCACCAGAAAACAATCCTCTTGTGCACAATTTTCTTACATTCTTTATAATCTTTCTTATGTCTCTTGGTATTCCCAATCAGCCCTTCTTTTCTCACTCTAAGAGCATTACATTCTTCTATCTTTTTCCAATACAAAGTAATGGAAACTATTGCAGTGTGCAAGCTTTATATCTTGACAAAATATCATGTATATCTTGACAAAATATCTTGTATAATCAACCTTGGTCCTAAATGACCTTCCAAACGTATCACTCTAAAACCTTATTTCTTCCAAGAATTTCTAATATTCCAATTTTCCCTAGGATTTCTAATCTATGCATGCAGGTGTGATTTAATGAATTATATATCATTTAAACTTAGTGGCAAATAGATGTGGTTAAGTGTAGCACGTTATTGGTGTAAAACCACTTCCACATCTACAACTACATAGATAGCTTGGAGAGACTTGCATGAAGGAATACTCTTCATCTCCCTAGATAGCCATAGGTCCAAGTTCCCTCGAGAAAGCATAACATTTCCATGCCTACTAATATTTTTCTAGGCTTGTTACCTTTTGAATATAATGAATTTTCAAGAACCAGATGTTTATGGTATACGAACACTTCATGCTTATAAACGTGTGTTTTACAATTCAATTTTATTTAGTTGTGAAATGTGGAAGAAAAAATGTTGGAATGTCAAAAGTGCATAAGGTTGTAAGAGCTTATTTTAATAATTTATTTTTGGGAATTTTTAAAAATGTGAGTATCTTTAAGACTCAAATCATCACTTTGATGGCTATTTTACATAAGTGACCAAAACATTCAAGTTCAGACCACAAATATTAGGTTATGAAGTGCAGATTCACTTGAGTTAAAAGGATACACATATTATGAAATCATAAGGCTTTACATGTCTAAGTCCAGAAGAACATGTTCCAATGTTTCACCAAATTGACAAAACTATATTTGTAGATTGCTTTATGGCCTATAACCAAAGCAATAGCTCCTTCTAAAACCCTTATTTCCTTCTAGCACTTAACATATTAAATTGATAACTGATGAAAAACTTGGGTATCAATAAACTTAACCTGTTAAATTGATAATTGATGAAAAACTAGGGTATCAGTAAACTTATGAAAACACAAAATAAATACTAGTCCTCCAAGTCTCGTGCAAATGCTCTCACTGCTTTATAATATTATGGAATCAAATTCACAAAAGTGTGACTACAATACATTGTTTTGAATCAATTCAGGGTTATAATGCTCTCTGCTTATAGCAGATAGGACTCGCTATCATAAGAAGCTCAGTTAGAGACTCCCACCAAATCTTCCTTTGGCTGCAAAAAAACTCCTATACAATTGACTGCCTAGTACAACAATATATCTACTTGAGAACCCGCATCAACAAATGGGGTGTAAGAACCAAAGAGATTCAAAAATCCTAGATTCTAAACTGCAACACCATGTGAAACCCAATCCCAAATAATGTCGGCAAAAAAAGAAAGAAAAACCTTCAGCAGCATGAATACTTTGACTTGGATGCATCATCTCCATCAATAATTTTAACCCTGTTCAAGGATAATTCAGATTTATAGGAGTCAGAGTTCAATACTTTCCTGCTCACACTATTGTAAACCTCTCTAACCACAATATGGAAGGCATACATGACATTTGTGTTATCTAAGGCAGAGGTCTCTATGAAAAATAGACCCTCCGCCTCAGCAAGGCTCTTGCCATCTTCCATTGACACTTCTCTGATATTCTCCAAATCACATTTGTTTCCCACAAGCATCCTCACCACATTTGTATCAGTGTGCACTGTGACATGCAAAAAAAAACCATAAAAAGTTATATTGGACCCATTAAGCATAAGAAATCAGGTGTTTAACCAAGCAGTCTAGTGGCAAGGTAGCAATTATCATGATAAAGACTTGAATTTAAACCCAGTCGGACATGCTTCTTGTATCACAATGCAGCTGTTGGATGCTAGTACAAATTCTCCTAAGATTCACCTGTAATATCCCTGTGCTTCTAAGGCATGCTTTATCATTTTGTATTAAAGTGATAAAGACATTTTTCTTTTTCTACCTAAGGATGGGTAGATCCCATCTAAACATTCAAAATTGTTTCACTTAACACAATGGATACAGAAACCAATAAATCAAACTAATGTCGTCTTAAATATTTTCCATAGTAAGAGGGCGGTACCCAACTATTGCTACCCAATCACTGCAACCTCTGCAACCTTTTTGTGTCCTGCAAATTCTGTGTCAACTTAAATCATTACTCTGTTTCTGGTTCTATTATCCTATCCCTGTGTGTGTATTAGATTTCTTTTCAACCTGTTTTAGTGCATTTTTGTCTCAGACAATCTGTCAAGCTATGGGTCCCTCTTCCAAGCCCTATCACAATCATTATTCCTTGCTCAATTATGGGCTTCAACTTTTCTCAGAAAGTCTTCACTAATGTGTTTTTTCAGGGAAATTTATAACACCAACATTAATGGGTCTGCACCAGGCACCCCTAAAATAACAAAACTAACAGAATATTTAAAAATTAATAAAAAAGTTACCCAGATTACCAACTTATTCAACTCCATAGATCACAAACTAACTAACCAAAAAAAACCCAGAGAAGCCAAATCACCACCGAACAAAAAAATAGTAAATCCCCAAAGACAATGCTCCAGAATCAGCAAAAACACAGCAATGCAGAGAAAAAGAAGTCTCGCTCTTGAGCTCATCGAGCCAGTGGGTGACATTCTCAAACGTAATCGTGTGGGTAATGTCATAAACAATGAGGACCCCCACGGCTCCTCTGTAATAAGCTGAAGTAACAGCTCGGAACCTCTCCTGGCCAGCAGTGTCCCAAATCTGGGCCTTGATCTCCTTCCGTCGATTTCCATGATCTGGGTCTGAAACTCCATGCCTATGGTCGCCTTCGAGTTGGGATTAAATTCATTCTGAGAATACCTCGACAGTAGATTCGATTTCCCCACTGCAGAGTCTCCAATTACCACTATTTTGAACAAATATTCATCCATTATACACAAAATAAACAGAGCTAGATCGCCGGAATGCAGAGCATATTAAGTTGTCAGAAGAAGAGGAGAGAATGGCGCTGCCTTTCCTGTGTCTTAACACTGATCGGTGGAGCGGTGTTGCCAAAAACTTGGCCAAGCGGGCCTTATTTTCTTCCTTGCAATACACGATAATTCTTCTCAGCGCATTTTTGCTGTCATATTCCTTCCATAATGCGGGACTGTTCGTTTCTCCTATCCCTTCCCATGTCTATTGTAATTCAAAAATATTTTGGGCGGGATAGGCAAAATATAATTTAAATTCAAACTCAAACTGTCCAATCATAGTTTCCTGCAAAACAGTCCTTTCCGGCGAGGGCAATGGCTATGTCAACACATCATGACATGAAAAAAATGCCCACATGCATAGGTGCATTTTCAGTGGAGGGTAGCCGCTGCCGGCATTGGGAGGGACAGAGAAGTCCTTAATAAAGAGGGGACCATGGAATATGTTGAGGATAATAATTATCCTGATTAAAAGAGGATTGATGAAGCGCAGGTATTTGCAAGAAGAGTTGATGAAGAGGGCTAAATTGTTTGCAATTAACTTGCGGAAAAATTTGATGTTTCATAACAGAGTTACTGGGGGTATAGGGGGTAGAGAGAACGAATTCTCATGCTCCAACAGCCCCACTGTATATTTAAGAAATTCAGTACTTCCATGGCACAGGCATTGACATTCTAAGTATTTTCCCTGCATATATAATCCTAAATCTGATAAGGACTATGATATGACCGTAGACATCCTCCACTCTTGCAATTTTCCTGCCGTAGAAGATAGAGTAGGCGATGGAGAAGATTTGGGCACACCCGTTTCTCATAATTCAAATGAAGGGCAAGTGCATCGAGAAGCGGAGGAATTCATTGCAAGGTTTTATAGCCAAATAAAATTCCAACGCCAGATCTCTTTGTTACAGTATGAGGAAATGCTTTCCAGAGGCACCTGTTGAGCGGATTCAAAACTATTTTGTGTGGTTGTGGAGAATAAATTTGAAGGTTACTGCTTTATTGGCACCAAAGATTTTGTCATTGAAATTCCATAGATTGCAAAACACGATCATTCCTGTGTATGTGTTTTGTGGGGACTGGATAAGCCTTGTTTAATATATATTACATGACTCAAATTTTGTTTCCTCACCATTAGGGGGAAGTCTCATGTAATGTTGCTCGAGTGTCTCCGTCTCCTATCAGGTACTCCTCGCCTTCCACCAGTGGTGTCCGGCGTATCAGGTCTCAATGCTTTGCTTTCAGACGCGCTCGCTGCTCCTCGGGCCCGTTGCATCAACACAATTACTCACTAGCTCTCTGTCGTGGCTCGCCAACCTGGCCGGGGCTTGCCACCGCGTCAAGATAGTTGGTGTTATCCTCTTTCCGTTGTTTCGCATCATGATGCTTGGAACCTGCTGCCACAACCACCACCACTGACAAATTCCCTCGCCTCAACCTCATCGTTCCTTCTCACGGGAAGCTGCACTGGAGGAAGAAGTTGATGTTGGTTGGGAGTTTCCAGATGCTGAAAAGGACTTACTTGGTTCGGGGTGGCCGGATGATCATGATCCACCCGCGGCCATGTTTTTGTCTGCCGCTTGATTTTGTTTTTGTTTACTTTTAGGCGATGCCTATATTTTGTACTCTCCTAAGCTCGGCATAGTTTGACTCTCGTTGCTCTAGGGTCGGCCTAGCTTTGTTTGTGGTTTTGGGGTGTGCTCTCATACCACCCGTTCTTTTGTTGAAAGATATCTTGTGTCATATTGAATTGAATTAATATAATATAAGATCCTTTTCATCTTAAAATAAATTAAAAAATAAAATTGTTTCCTCGAATACTAAGACTTGTGTCATGGATAAGCTGAAATTAGAGTGAAGCTTTTTTAATATTTTTGAAAACAAATCTATTATTATATATTGTCAAAACCAACACCAATACTTCTCATTTTTGATAGAATTTTTAGTGGTTTTTTTAAGGCTTAATCCTTATTAATACAACATGTATTTTTAATAAAGGTACTACAAATTTGTATTTGTTTTTGTTGTATTAAATTTGAGTGTATATCCATACTTGCAACATATTATTAATCACACGAACAATTTATTATATCAAATTCCACTTATAAATAGTTATCAACATAATTATTGGGAAATTTTTGATAGAAGAGATTTTCACTAATTTTATTCAAATAAATAACACCAATAACATTAATTTTGACATTATATTCGATAAAAAACACTACATCCATCTCTGGAATTTAAAGTGTGCATATCACAATAATTAACTTAAAATAAAAATAATAATTAAAGTTTAATACAAGTTTTTAATACAAAATCATACAAAGCAACAAGTGCATCAAAATATAATGTTCATTGTGCACCCAATTCCAAGGCACAAAAGTATTGAGAAATCAAACTTATTAAAACAAATGGTAAAGGTGAAAGATAATCGGTTTGTCACCCCGACCACCATTAGTAGGAAAATCCACCATATTTGGTTTGTATTGTCTAGATCTTTCTTGGATAGGAAAATAGCAAGAAAATCAAGGAGTTTCCCTTATTAAGGAATATCACCCAATAAGGTTTGGTAATGCATGACCAAACTTGACACCACAAGATTTATTACGTGGTAACAATGTTACAACTAAAATGAAAGATCTTATTGTCTTCTCCTAAATTGGTGCCCTTCATGAGCTCTATAACCACAACCCTATGAAGGAAAACCTTATTAAGAGAATCCTAGATAACTCAATTGATTGCTCATGGGGCACTTCCCCAGTGGTCCAATAAAGACTAAATGTGTTCAACCTCATGATGAACCTTTTCAACTTGAGATTGAATTTGAAGCATAACATGAATAATCACTTGCACATTATTAGTTATGGAGAAACAACCAACTCATGAAAATGGTTAATAATTGCATTATTCCTTTTTATCCATAGTTGAAAATGAATTTCAAAATGAAAAAATATATTATATTTGGTTTTATTGTGTAGGTAAAATGACATCAATCCACTTCTAGGATGACTAAGCATGCATGGGTATTGACATGCGAGGCATTAGAGATTGGGAACCTATAAGTGCAAAATATCATTTCCAATCGAAAACCGTTGGTGAAAAATGCTTTAAAATGAGCCAACATGGGTTCTAAAATAGCTTTCCAAATTTTAGAAAACTTATAGCCTCATGTTTCACTACACAAGTTAACTATTCCTTGAGAATTCAAAGAATCCACTTGAATATGTTGAGGATTGAACAAATGATAACCAAACAAAGATTTGCAGCACAAAAGTGGAATTTCAATGCATATTAAGCATGGTATGTTATTGCACAAACATGGTAGATCTTGACAAATTTTATTAATATGAAAAATGAATCATTACAAACAAAGGAGAGAGCTACAAATTTTATAGGATTTGAACAAATTCTATCCAATCCACGAGAAGTGGATCAAATCTCCTAAAGTTGGCAAATATGTAAAAATAACATATTTCCCGGGTTTGGAAATCATCCGGGAAAAAACAAGATAGAAAAGCTCCCACTAATGTAGGGATTGACAACTAAGAGTTTTAGAAAAAGTAATTAAAAATTACAATAGATTTATTTATTCAACTCACCTACATGGTGAATTAAACCTAGCTTTATCTTAACATTCACATCCTTAATTAAGGATGTAGTCTCAAGTGAATAGGAGAGAAATTCTTTGAAGCCCTAAAATTTGTCTCGAGAAAGTTACTTTGTGAAGAGATATGCACACTACATATCTATCGATAATAACAGAGATTTGGATGTTTTATTTAGAACATGTTCATGAGTGAAATGTCTTTCAGACCTCAATGTGCTTGGCGCACTCATAAAAAATTAGATTCTCGAATAAGTTTCATAGTTATTTCATTATCAACATGTAGGATAGTTGGGTGTTTATGTGGTATTCCAAATCCTTCAAATATAAATCGGAACCATATCACTTCACATATGTCTCCTCATGTTGTGTGATATTCTAATTCTATGGAGGACCTCAAACACAAGTCTCTTCTTACTCCCCCATGATATCGGTCCAAATCCTAAAAAGAATATAAATCGTGAAGTGGATTTCCTATCATTTATGTTTCCTACATGATCTAAATTTGAATATGATGTCAAGAAGAAGTTATCATTCTTCTTGTATTATAGGCCATAATCCATAGTTCCTCTAATTTACCTTAGTATCCATTTTTTTGCTTTCCGAGAAAAACCCGAAATATGCATGGTCCAGAAAGATAGTGTATCGTATAGCTGATATCTAGCCTAGTGTAGGTCAAGTAGATGAGACACTACCGATAAAGAGTTACATTTAGTTATGATGATGGATTTTCTCGAGACAATTGAAGTCTTATCTCCACGGGTGTGTGGCAAGTGGCTTACAATCCATTATATGAAACTTCTCGACCATTTTCTATGCATATTTGAACCGAGATACAAAGATATGATTATTTCTTTGCAAAACTTCATGTCAAATACAATAATGCAAAATCCCGATATCAGTCTTGTCAAATGATCGATTTATATATTTATTTGTTTACTCAATCATCCTCACTAAACCTCCAACGATGAATAGATCGTCGACATATACTTCAACAATCATTATCTACCCCCTTGCTTAATGAGATGAAGATTATAATCATAAGGACTCCTATTGAATCCATGATCTATGAGATGCTTGTTAATTTTGATGTACCATGCCTTGGGATATTGTTATAGACCATAAAATTATTTTATAAGTTTACGAGACATTTTCCTCTTTACTTGGTACAAAAAAACCATTTCGATGAGTCATGTAAACTTCTTCCGTAAGTCCCCATTAAGAAAGACACTTTTCAAATCCATTTGGTGGATTTTCCAACCAAATTGTATAGTTGGAGAAAAAATTAACTTGAAATTTTTTATCTTAGGTGTGGGATCAAAAATATCCTCCTCATAGCCAATTCCTTCTCTATGAGCATATCCCTTAGCTACTAGTCGGCCTCATGTTTATCGATTCTACCATCTTCTTTGTAATTCATTTTGAATAACCATCTACATCTAATCCATTTTTGTAAGTTTCCATGTGTAATTCTTCATAAGTGACTTGTATTTTGCATCCATAGCATCTTTCTAAGGTTTAGACTATATGTATTCAAACTATGGATGGTTTAGCAGATTCAAAAATTGTATTCATTGATACTAAATTGACATCATTATGAGCCATAATGTGAGTCCTTATTTCAGTGGTTTATGTGTCAAGGAAACCATCCAATTTTACATCTTGTATCATACTTGTATACCAATTAGGCATATGTTTAGTGGTTCTGCAAGTGGTGGATCTTCACCATATTCACCATCATCATTGTCCTCTTCGTGATCGATTACCACCTTTAATTTTCATCACAATTTTGATATGTTTATTAGTTGAGTGCATGGGAGGAGCATATGCCGAATGTGCAATTATAGATCCAATATTGAATAGCTTAGAGATAGTGAGAGGCCCAACGGTGATAGGAAGAGTGACATCCTCATGAGAAGTAGGGGATCTACGGGTCATCCGAGATCATGGAAATATGACAACTTACAAAAATATATAGAACATGCATGAATTTTGTTTTTAAGTAGACTATAGCTTAACATTGTTAATATCACGAGGACCAATAGAAGCATCAACGTGTAATCCATGCGATGAAAAATAGGCATAAAAATCAGCATCCGTAAAAGTAATGACAGGTGAGGGAGGATCAATATTAATGACAAGAAATACAAGAGGATGATATGAAGATGTCGGAGGAGGAACATCAAGATAAACATGATTCAAAGAGGATTCATGATGATTTGTTATGATTAGGTAAAGGATCATTGAATATTTTAAGCTTGTCATTGTCATTAGTAGATTTAGGAATAGAAATATTAGATTTAGGCAACTCAATGTCATGATTTTCAATGAGATCTTGGATTAGATGTCTAATATTAAAATGCTTGTCAATAGAATGACCATTTCATCTATGGTAATAAAAATGTGTATTTTCATCAAATTTATTTCCATGAGGACTATTAGGATCGAACTCAAGAGGATCCGGAAGAGAAATTAAATTGTTTTCTAAGATTTGAGGCAACAACATATGTGGTGGATATGGAAATTTAGTAAAAATGTGACATGTAGGTTGTAATTGGAGCTTCATAGGTTGAGATATAGCATTGAAAGTAGGATTAGGTTCACTAGGATTTCCCTTGAAGGAATATTTTCTTGGGAACTTGTTAGTAGATGAATCGAAATATTAGCACCATATTTAAGTTTGCCCAAATAAAGTAACTTGATTTCACGATTTTTCGAGAATATCATAGATGATCAAAAGAGTGAAAAGAGTCAAAGAACAAACATTCTTGCAAAGGAGGTAATAGGATTTGGATAAAAAGATCTTGTAATTCAGATTCACCAAGATATTTCTTACTTTAGAAATATTATTCTTATAAAGCAACACATATTCACTAAGATATTCATAGTTATTTACCATGTTTTGGCCATTTTTGCATATGATATCTTCAAGATACATTATTCATCAACAAGTGATCATAAAAAAATTGCTAAACGAGTAAAATATCGAATGGAGTGCAAAGGCAAGTTATAAAAGCATAGTAAGGCATATTCCTATAAGCTCCTAGGAAACTACTTGGTCAAAAGTGTGTCATCACAAGCATAATCTAAGCGTGCAATGTGAAATGATTGAAGGTTTTCTTGGGGATCTCCATGGCTATAAAAGATATGAAACTTAGATGAGGCAAAATTTGGAGGGAGTGGATAAGAATAAAATGTGTAAGAGGACTATGAAGAAGAAGTGAAGAATCAAGAGATGGAAAAGAAGAAGAAGACTCCTGTTGAAATTGACATCATGATACAAATATTATAAGGCATAGGTTCTCGAAGAAGTGTTAGGTTCGATATGGGAAATAATAGGAGAAGAAAGATGAGTTTTTCAAATAGGAACATGGCTAGTGGATGCCCCCGCATTGGTGGGAGGGGAGGAGGATGGAATAAAATATGAGGTTGGCATAGTAGAATAAGAGTTGTGTATGGAGGAGTGGAGGTAGATATCTGTTGGGATTATTCATGAGTAACAAATAAGAAGAGATCAAGGTTTTCATGATGATCAACAATGTATGTATTTAGGTCATTAAGGTTTTCGGCCGTAAACTCATGATGTGTGTTATCCATGATAGAAAAAAAAACATACGATAAAGGGTATAGAAGGAATGGGTTCACTAAATGATTTAAACAAATTTAAATCTTAATCGGGGACTGGGATCGAATGAATATAGTAATAACAAGTAAGATCTAACATGCAAAGTAAAAGCAAGTGTGTAAGATAAGAGATAAGATTGAATTAGTTTGTATGGGGATATTTAAAATGATTCTCGGGATATAAAATAGAATAGAAACACGGAACTAGGCAATGTAAGATCTCTCTTAGAATCTATAATTTGGAACTTCTTTAGACGAACTCGCGCAAATGGGGACAGACTACCCCTGCGCCGGTGTTCAATTTGGGTATTAGTGTCATGACATGTGCTTCACTTTTTTTCTTTTTAGGGTTTAAAATTAGCTTCTTCCTTTCATTGTTTGTCACATCCACTTCATATTAGGGTTCATGTGTCACACCTAAACCTACAAAGTGGACCCTAGCTACCTGTAGATGAAAATTTGTGTTAGTGTGCAAACATGAAATGACTTATGAAATCAATTCAATAAAATATCTAACACAATGGTTCAGCTACCTCAAATGGAGCAGAGATTAAAAGAGGGAGAAAATGATTTACCTGTACTTACCTATAAGTGGAATCCTTCTCATTTTATGATTTTTATTTTCTTCTTTGATTTACTTGTTGAATGATTGTACAAGGATGCTTCAGATCTTGGAAAAATTCCAACAACACCTCCCCTTGATAAAATGATAAAATAAGCTTGATGGATTGCTATGAAGATTGCTTAGATGGCTTGAAAATTGGGCAACATTTACTTGCAAATTTCTAAGGTGCTTGTCATGGAGGGTGGAACCTATATTTATAGCTAGAGGAGGCGAAAATAAATGGTTGAGATCTTGCCATGGTGGATTAGATCAATGGTTGAGAATTGATGAGAAGGGAGGATGTAGAAAATTCTATAATTTATGAGAATTCTCTCCATTGAATTAAAAATTCAATGGAATAGTGTATTTTTATTTGAATATTTGAAAATAGGCCGGAAGAATAGAGATGCTTCTAGAAATAGAAGCTTCTAGATTTGGAGGGTCATTTAGCATGTAGTTAGGTGAGGTGATTAGACGGAGAAGATAGGCTTAGAGTACGTATAGGGTAGGTGGTAGGTGGGTGAGTATTTTTAAATTAGTGGAAAATAGTTAATGAGGATTAGTTAGTGTAATAAGTGAAATATTAATAATGTATTAATATTTCTAAGGGTGTAAATGGGGTTTATGGAATATGAAATAATTGGAGTATGGTTGTATATAATATAATAATAATTAAATTTATAATTAATTATTATAAGGTTGGTGGTGGGAATGAATGGCTATTATATGATAGGTGAATTATTTTCTTAGAATACCATGTCTACATTTTGCCCCTCTTTCAAGTGTGGTTTCGGAGAAATGACAATTCAAAAAAGAAGAAGAGATGTGTGGATGGTGATATGATGCTTCCTCGAGGGGCTAGGCAGGAGGAACGAGCAGGAGTCGGGTAATCACTTGAAAAGAGAAGAGGCCCAAGTTAGTAGATGAGAGAGGATTAGAGGATTGCGGGATGAGAGGATTTAAGGATGTTTGGATGCAGGATGAGAGGATTAGAAGATTAGGAGAAGAGAGGATTAGAGGATGAGAAGATTAGAGGAGAGGAGAGAGGATTTTTATTTTGGATGCCCCGATAATTGATGTATGACAAGGGTGAAGATTTAGGATTTTGGATTAGAGGATTCCCTAGTCAACGATTTATGACAAGGGTGAAGATTTAGGATTTTTGATGTAGATTTGAGAATTCCCTAGTCAACGATGTATTACAAAGGTGAAGATTTAGGATTTTGGATGAAATGATGTTGGATTTGAAGATGTTGGATTTAGAGATGTTGGATTTTTAGATGTCGATTTTGAGATGCCCCAATCAAGGATGATATTTTGGATTTGGATTTGAGAATGCCCCAATCAAGGGTGTATGACATGGGTGATTAGAGGATGTTGGATTTGGATAAAGTAATGTGATTGATTATTTATCGATTGGGAAGTCTGATGAGATGAGGTGGATGATTAGGGGATGGTGCTATCATATTGTGTCAATTATATCATTATTAGTAGTTGTGAGTGATGTGGCATAAAGCAAGATGCACCAATGTATAAAGACCATGGTGATTGAATTATCGGATGGCCATGTCCTCGTATCATCGACAAATTAATAGTTTGAGGGTCCTCATATCATCGACCAATGAAAGTGGCCTCGTATCATGGACCTATAAAAAGAATTAAAAAGTGTCCTCATATTATCGGCTAAAATAAAACCGCAGACAAATAATAAACACGCAAACAAAACATACATAGTGTATTTTTGGGAATTTTTTTAGATTTTATTTTTATTTTTTAAGATTTTTTTATTGTTTTATTTTTAAGATTTTTTGAATTTTTAGAATTTAATAGGATTATTTTTATAGATTTTTTGAATTTTTTAGAAGTTTTGAATTTTTTAGATCTTTTAGATTTTAGGTGATAGAGGAGGAAATTTGATGAAGGTAGGAAGAAACGGGAGGGAAAAAGATACACAGAGTGAGAGAATGGGCTCTCGGAAGGTCAGCATCACAATAGGTGTAAAAGGGGTTCGGGTGGTCCATGGGAGGGTCATTTTAACCTCGTAAATTTTTAAAATGAGAGGATGAGATGGCATACAAGAGGATTACAGATCAACGAGGAAACCTCTTGAGAGAGTACCAAAGCGCCAACGATGGAGGCGAGGATACTGGTGAGTGATTTTATAATTTATTTTGAGGATTAATTTTACATTTTTAAAGAGGTTTTAGGGCATTTTTAGAAGTTTTTGGTCAAAATCGCCACTTAAGCACCTAATCGTGTTTAGCATGTACAGGCCCTAAAATGACATGTACGCTATAAATAGTAGCACTTTTAGGCAATCAGTTAGAGGGACGCTAAATGGCGCATTTGTGGAAGGGTAGATTAATGTCTTAGCGATTTTGTTTTGTTTTGGCGCGTATGAGATGAAGTAGCACATATATAATAAATGGTAACATGTTTATTGGGTTGTGGGAGGGTGAATAAAAGTAGCACATTTAGTAGTTTTTAGCACGTTTAATTTGGGTTAGGGATTTTTTTAGCGTGTATGATTAGGTTTAGTGTGTTTATGATGTAGAGTAGTGCATTTAGATGGGAAGTAGTGGTAGGGTTTCTTTAGCACATATAGGTATGGATCGGGCACGTTTAGGATAGAGTAGTGTGAATGGGGAGAAGTGACAGTTTTAGAAGAAATGTGGAAGGGGGAGAGTGAGAAGGATGTGTGTGTTAGTGATTAGATGTAGATACTTACATGTTTGATGTGTGTAACTGGTGCTATTACCCGTCCAGGTGAGACATCGTCGATCAACAACTTTATAACATTTTCTAGGATGGTAGAGGCGGAGAAGGAGGAGGCATCTTTTTACATGTGTTGGGATTGTTCCACATAGCATGAATGCAATGGGAATGTATAATTTATGCTGCAATGGGTCCTTATATGATCAACCACATATTATTGTTTATCAGGTCTCTAATGCATCTCCATTTGGCTACGACCATGACAATGATGATATTTTATATGATGTTACTTGAATCTTCTCTTTCTCCTAAACTTGGGGAGCATCATGCTTATCTTCCCCCTCCCAAAGATTCCGAGGTTTCACATTTAGTCTTTCATATGCATCTTACTCATCTTGATACACATGTATCGTCATTACCCTATGATGCACTCGTGTGCTACGGTTCACACTTGATTGTTGAGGGCATACTAAATTCATGAACCTCACATCATATACACTACAGGTGTTATTGTTTCATTTATATTATTTCTTATTCTTACTAGCATACTACTCAATCGATATATACACATCTTGACATAATTTTTTATCTTTCAAACATGCTAACAGTGCTTCATGTGCAACATTTTCTTTGTAGGAACTATTTGTTACCACGGTTGTCTAATACTTTGTTTGTCATTATTTTTAATTTGTTTCCATTATTTGCGAGCATTTCCCTATGTCTTGTGTATTCATTGATTTTATGCTTTTGTCCACTTAGGCCCCGATTTTCTTGCGACATTTTGAGTCATATCCCATGTTTGAAACCTATTTTTACGGTCTACATCGTCTTCTTTCTCGCTAGATTACTCATTGTCTTCTATATGCATATTTTTCTTGTTTATACTAACATATGTTTCACCACTTTGTTTGCATGTGCCTTGGTTTTTACCAAGAAAATTCCTTCGCCTATAGGGTATTGTAGACACTAAATCACGCACTTTGGGTAATTATTTATTCCCGGTCTCATACTACTATTCATATGGTTTTTGAGTGAAAAAAGTACCAATTAACCCATGTATTTGGCCATTTTACTTTATTTTTTGTCATTAATTTTGATCTTTCACCATATTTTCCCCATCGGTTTTGTCACACTATTTGTTTCCTACTCTAATTGGGCACCCACCAGATTAAGGCAGCCAGTGCACCATGATCCCCTATGGGGCGCCTTGATCCTCTTTACACTTTACTCTCACTTTTTGGGCACTTTTTAGTCATTTAAGCTTTCTATATTTTTGGTGGTCGGCCTTTTCAAGGTTAATTACGAAATTAGAACAAGAGAACCATATAAATATAAAGTTATGAGACCATAATGAGGGACCAAACACTAAACACTAATATCTCCACCTAAGATTACATCCATCAAAGGATTTTATTGCTCCATTTACATCCATCTAGTTTCATTATAAAATAAAAAGGCTTGTTCATCTACATCACACTTCATAGGAGGGGATTTTATTCTATTCCATGCACCATTTACTTACATTCTACATCTAGTTATTGCTCGCTACTCACAAAGTGTGACTGACACAAGAGCACCTAGGGCACAATTTACACACACACACACACACCTAGAACTACATTGGGTCTGAGATGTAGTGCAATGCTCAAATGATAATTCCATCCATTTGAAAGCTGAGGACAGTCCGACCCCTTCATATGCATCTTTCTTTTTTAGGGTTTTGATGCTTTTCTTGGGGTTTTGTAGGTGTTTCCTCCATATTTTATTTGTAGAAACATTCACGCAGTAGGAAGCGAACACATGTGAACATTCAACGACACCTCAGAGGAGGTTCTCTGGTCATATCCATAGACCGGGGCTCCCCAAGTGCCCCTATCCTTCTCCGGCACCCGGTCGACTTGACAATCTGAATCTACATTTTCCCAAGATCCTATGTGGTTGTTTCCTCCTCCTTTTCAGCCGGTCTCCTTCATGCGAGACAGGTCCCATGACATCTTCAAATCAACTAAGGCCTTTCTAACTCTCTTTGCACATTAGGGTTTCACATTTAATTTTTTTAGTTGTTTGGTTGTATTTCAAGTATTTATTTATTTATTATTTATCGCTTATATAACATCTAGATTAGACTACAATTTTCCATTTTAGTTTAACCAGTATCAATTTTAGATCAACATATGACCTCGTTTGGATCACATCCTCCTAGAGACGTCACATGCACCTGAATGGGGGCATACATTGGGTGAATTATTCACCCCATACAATAGTACATAGCTATAATTCATACCTACACAATACATGAACAAAATACTCATAGAATGGCCAAGAATCGACTCGGGACCTTAGCACAACAAATACGTTAGCGCCCAAATACAAACTTGAGTTCCTAGGTTATCCTTACCCTTCCTAGTACCTATGACCGTGGGGAAGTTACAAAATTTTCTCAAATCAACAGGGTTCACAACAGTTTACATAGTGGTTTTCACAGTACATGCACAATCCTCCAATAATCAAAATGCATTCTACCTTCATTTACTACTTAGATCCAACCAAATCAAACTTGATCAAACTGGAAAAAAGAAGGATCACACCATTTGTAGTGGTGTATAATTTTCAGGAAGCAATCAGGGATGGATAATAACACTAGACCTTTTTCCCCAACACTTCTTTTACCATGCCGTGAGATCACAAAAAAAATCACACTTGGCATGAGATTTCCCAAAAAACTTGCACTTGGCGTGAGATCACCTAAATAACTCATTCTTTGTGTGAGATCGCCCAAAAAATTTGTTCCTCTATAGCATTTTTAGGATCTTTTCTATCCTTTTTACTCATCACGGATCAGGTGCATGTGTTCATTTTACTTCTTTTTCACATATAGGCGAATTTGACTACTCTTTTGCTCTTCTTTTTACAATTTCATCCTTATGAGAAGCACTAGTCACATCATCGAACACATCAAGTGACAACGACAATAGGTACAACATGACATAACACATTCACTTTTACCTCTTTGGGTCACTTCCTCTTCTTTAGTTTCCATGATTCATTTTTATCACTCAACATTTTTCTTGTCTCTTCGACACGCTTTCACCATCAATCTACATGGTTATCAGGTACACATCTCTTATCTACTTTATGTTATCGATTATTCACTCAACAACATAAAGTGGGGGAAAATATAGACACTAAATCACACACTTGGGTACATTTCTAGGTCCTAATCACATACCACTATTCATATGATTCCTAAGTGAGAAAAATAGTAATTGACATCTATCTTTGGTCTCTTTTTCTGTCTTTATGGTTTCCTCTTTGGTCTCACACACCCCACATCCAAATATTATCTTGATTTTTTTATATTTCTTGACTTTGGACACCAATGTCATGTTAGGACATCAGCACCCAGCGCCCTCGTCCCCTATGGGCAATCCCGACCCCTATGGGCGTTCTCGATCTCTTTGTATCTTTCTTGCCCCTTTTGAGCCTCTTTTATCTTTTGGGCATCTTATTTTCTTATGGTTCAACCTTTTAACTGTCAATTACGAAATTTAAACAAGGTAATTATATAAATATAAAGCTATGTGATCGTAATAAAGGACCAAATTCTAAGCATCTATCATCACCACCTTAGGTTGCATCCAAAGGCATTCTAAGAGCATTAAAGCATCCATCTAGCTATCATTCAAGGCACAAGGGACTGTTATTTTTCTACATACGCTTCATAGGAGGGAAGTACATTTATATTATACTATTACATCTAGTTATTGCTTGTTATTTAGTGCATCTATTTATATTATTACATCTAGTTATTGCTTGTTATTCAAGGTGCATCTTACACAAGATCTTCGAGGGCACGATTCTACACACGAACACACAAAACTACATGGATTCTAAGATGTAGTGCAACGCTCGGTCATAAGTTCACTTTGTTGGGTGACCATTGTGGTAAATTTGACTTCTTATTTGCATCTTTTTAGTTTTAGGATATTATGTGTTTTGGGGTTTTGCAGGAGGTCATTTGTTTCTCAAGTTACAACTAAAATTTTCAGGCATATTGTGACATACATGTGACCAACAAAAAGGTTAGCGAACATGTCACAACACAAGAAAACTCATATTTCGACTATTTTTCACAAGTCATAGGAGCCTAAAAGTAGACTCTTACACCTAGGTGCTCTGGCCTAGTCTAGGCGAGATCCAACAATCATGTAAATTTTTAGTGCGGTTGTGTGATTCCTCCTCATATTCAGCAGATTTTCCAGCCTAACCCACTTCGAGATCAATTATGAAATCATCTAAGTCATCTATTCCCTCTCTTGCACCTAAGGTTTCATTTTTATCTAGCTTATTACCTAGGTCCAATTTGTGCTTTATTTTTTATTTATCATATTATACTGTAATTAGGATTTCACAAATTTCAATATTTTGTTAAATCAAGAGGAGCATAGGACAATATTTTCATGAGCACGATGTGTACTAGCACATTTGTACATGGATCTATTTATATTCACAAAGGAGAACCATGGGGGTGGACTAGGACGCTATGAGTACATTGCTATATTGAGGTCACTCAATGGGCCACGTGTTGATTGGGAGAGACCTTATATATTTACAAACAAGGTGGGTGGGAACCTATAGTAGGATACTAGACATGACCACTTATAGGTCGATGCTTGATCGGATGGGACCAGGGGTCATCATAAGGAGGATATATAGAAATTATGGTGGTTGGTTAGAGGATGGAGTTGAGTTACGGTGCATTCGATGCACCATGTGGTTAGAGGACCTATTTCCGGGCATTGTAGATTTATTCTAGGAGGAGCATGTATCGAGGTAGTTTGGTATGGCCGGTGGTGTGCCCCGATAGCCATATGTATGGGTAATAGCTACTACCACGCCGAGGTGGCTAAGACCGAGGCCAGTGTCCTACAGAGCACAACTAGTACCTCTTGGTCTAGATGAGGTTTATGTGGCAGAGAGTCGATACGAGGTGGATGATGTTGGGTATACCTGACCTATAGTGAGTGGTGGGCGTACATCGATGGGTGTTATTATTTCATGTGGTCATAGATGTGGCGGGTGCACCACCAGTTGGAGGAGTAGAGGGCAAGCACCGCCCCCAATGGAGATGGACCAGTAACGACACCGCAATGCATAAGAATTATTCGTTGGTATTTGTTATTTTCTACATAGTTTTAGTATATTGGTAAATGTGGGTGATAACTAATGTGGTGTTTAGATGGTTGCATGTGATGCTTATTGGTCATTAATCATTGATCATTGATTCATACATCCACACTTAAACAGAATGTGCCTCTAAATGATCTCGTGGGAGGTGAGATGTTAGAGCGAGTGGGTGTTATTGTGTGTGAGTATTCCCATTTTATTTGAACTAGTGGCTATAACGGCAACCACATGTAATGCACTATTAAGTGAGCGTGATGAGGCTCATGCAGAGATAAAGAGAGAGAGAGAGAGAGAGAGAGCAAGGGAGGCTACAGGAGGAGGTTCCCTAGCTTGGGATATATTCATAATATATGTGGAGCTTCGGGGTTTTTTCATAGAGCAGTTAGTAGAGGTTTCCTTGCTACGGAGGTAGGTGGAGAGATATAGAGGCCGCGACTGGGTGGCATAGATTGAGTGGTGAATCATCTAGTTATAGAGCTCTTGTGGTTGTCTATAGAGATAGTGAGGATGATATATGATGTATATGGTTGTAGTGATGCATGGGGATTTTCCCCAGTGATTGTATTAGTAAACTATGGTTTTTGTCTAGATATATATAGATGGATTATTGGTATAATTATGTGATGTTAATTTGTATTGATGTATGATGTGATGATTGTATTGTAATTTTGTAAAATTTGATATGTAATGTGTAAATGTTTGTGTTTATTTGAAATTTATGGGTAAATAATGTGTCATAATAGGATTGTGTACCTGAAATGATAAGGAAGCATATAATATTTGATGAATAGTAATAGATGTATGTGAATAATGTGGGATAATGATGTGGTTATAATGATAGAAAGTAGTGCGATAAGAGATGGAAAATAATGTATGTAATTACATGTAAGTATGATGAAGAGGGGGCAAGAAGAGCGATTCCCCCATCGTATGAAATTCATTTATATAAGACCCCTCAAAAATCAAGAATGAACCATAGAAAAAGAGTACGTCATCGGGAAGTGGTTCGAGAGTTGATTGGAAGAAAGATAGAGCATGAAGCACAAAGTGTGAAGAATGAGTGAGGTTCTTGTTGTAATAGATCCCTCAACAGTCATGTAAGAACCTTAGAAAACTCGAGTGCATCATCAAGTAATGATTTGATCATATATAAATCACCTACCAAATATGGAGAGGTCAACAAGGGATGGTGGAAGCATGTGAAGCAGTGGTATAATGAGTGTAAGAGATAAATTAAATGTTAGATTAAATGTTTCAGTGATGGGAGATGTAGTGGAAAGAAGCACATATGCCTATGGCTTACGAATCCAATGGGAAGTAGTAGCATTGTGAGATAGGTGCGATGATTCTGCGATGGATGAGCTAGGTGGAGGATGCAAATGGATAATGATCTTAGGAGGTGGATGAATGATTACCTTAGAGGTAGGTGGAAAAGACAAGTGAATGGAAGTGAAAGCATGCTTATTCGGAATTGGAGAAAGAGACCGCTCAAGAAGGGCACAACAACCATTGTCATAGGAAATGACACCCTTGTCTTATAATTGTTTTAACTTATCATGAAGGGTACAACAACCATTGTCATGGTGGCCATTGATGCGGTGGAAATTGCAATAAAGGAGATCTTTGGTGATGCAAACAATGAGGAGGAGGATGTTGATTAGAGGGTAAACGAATTAAGTACTTATCAAGAAATGAACACAAAACAAAATGAGGATTAGTAACATGTGAGAAATGCAATGGCTCCCAAGTAGGATATGGATAAGACTTAGTGGAGAGTGGTGCAGTGGAGGAGATGGATACCTTTGAGGGGGCTTAATAGAAGGAAGAGGAGAAGAAGTATAAGATGATGAAGTGGAGGGAATAGAAGGCGGTTCTATAACATATATGTAATTATATATTAATCTTGATCAATGAATTTATAGCATAAAATCGTAAATGATTCACATGTACCTTATTGTAATATTTCTTTCAATGTAGGAATCAATGCATGAAAAAGATAAATTTCTTTTCTAGATCAGTATGCTAAAATAATAACTAATGCATGCAAGAATTGAAGCGTAAAATGTAATCTATAATGGGTTATTTCTTTCCTTAATGCTAGCTAGGTAAGCGATCATGTGTAATCAGTAGGAAATTTTTAAGTATAAAGTGTCTAAGAAAATCATCTTCCATTTCACAATATGTACTAATAAATCCAAAGTAAAATGAGTATACCATTAAAGAGCATCATCAACAAGACTATGACGAAAATATTTTAGTAACAATCGATCATTAGAATAAGAAGCCACAGATAAATGATAATTATTAAGATACAAATAAGGATTGCTCAGTGCCATTAAAACATGAAAAGGTAGGCATGATAAAATCCTTAGGAAAAGTTGAATTGTGAATTTTCTTGGGAATAGGATTTCCATGAAGAGATTTATTGTCAATGGAAGCATAGTAGGATTTTATTTCAAGAGTAATAGATTAAACTTGAGATTGTAAATGGCCAAAAACATGAATGAGTAATAAAATATATTGTCAAGGAATTGTAGAAGAAGTGAGAGGCACATGAAGAGGTTGAATTTTTCCATTGTGAGTGATCATGGGAATGTGAGAAGAAGAAGCAGAAGATGAAGGTTTTATGGGAATGCTAGATGTAGATGCAGAAGAAATAAGAGGAGGTGTACTAGTAGGAATGGTAGAATCAACATGAATAACATCTAGAGAAGAAGAAGAAAGAGGTGGAAGAGGAGGAGAGGAACATGGAATATCAACAAAAATGCTAGAAGTAGAATCAGAAGAAATGATAAGAGGTGAACTAGTATGAGTGGTAGAATCATCATGAATGACATATAGAGAATAAGAAGAAAGAGGTGGAAGAGGAGGAGAGGAACATGGAATATCGACATAAATGTTAGAAGTAGAATCAGAAGAAATGATAAGAGATGAACTAGTAGGAGTAGTAGAATCATCATGAATGCTATTGGAAACAACCTTATAAGTGGTAGAAAATGGAGTGGAAAATTCATATTCAATAGTATTAAGAGAAGTAACATCCTCACTAACATGTTCATGATCATAAATATAATCAGCATCACTATCACTATCAAGATATTTTCACATGCAAGTAATTCATCACGAGAGTGATCAACATATAGAGTAGTAGGATAACTATAATAATATGTATCTTTGCAATCATTAGAAACATTTTTAGAAGTAGAATAAACATGAGATACAAATTTATATTCATCTTGACTAGTACTAGAAAAATCATCATGCACATGTACATTTTCAACATTAGAAGTAACATTATTTGTATATATATTGGCACAATCAAGACTAAGCATGTAATCTATAAGAGCATCACAAATTATGGAAAAAAACTTGAAATGTATGGGATGTGTAATTTTCAAGAAAACACGTGTAATATACACAAAGGTAATGTGATCTATATAGGTAGGATAGGATAGTAATTAGTTAAATAAAATAGGGGTGGTGGAGCTGATGGGGAGAAGTATCACGGATCGTCGTTCTATCTTGTTACTTCTAGAATGCATAGAGAAAAAATCAAGATATCATACCCTCCAAAGAGGAATTTACATTCATTAATATCAAATTTGTACAAACACTACCACATAACCTTTGAATCTTCAACACAAACGCTTATGTATAAATCCTCAATAAAATATTTATTGTATTAATTCATAACACCCAAGATACATTCAAGGGATGTAAGCAATCACCTCCTAAGTTCTAGTGCACAAATGATATTAAAACTAAATAAACATTGTAAAGTAACACTACAACACAATATTTATTCAATAACTAGAAATATCTCCTTCATATTTAATTGATTCAACAAGCACATGATTAAATCAAAAGTCATATTCATCAACTATGTTCTCATTTACATTCCGGGAAGTTAAAATGAAACATAGAAACAATTATGTACACTTCAATTTGGATAAGGGAGACATACAAAATGATCTCAATTCCTGGTAATGACTATATGATGTTATCACCTTAACAAAAACCCAAAACTAGAACCAACCCCTGGAATGAAGATATGCCTTTGCCTTCATTCTTATAAAAAATTCTCTCCCTAAGGGAATAAACCTAAATACCCCTTAAGAAGCCCTTGAAAGATAGAAAATGTGGGATGATAATCCTTAATCCACCAAAATGAATGTGAGTGCCATTCTAATTGAAAATATTCCATCTTGTTGTGTCAGGATGGAATAGTTTTGGATCATGATTGAGCCCATGGATAACTAGAGGATATTCCTTTTGCAAAAAATCTTTGTTTTGTCTCTATCCTGTCCCATCACAATCATGTGTACATTCCCAAGGATATTTTGTTACTCATAGTCATCATTTTATTTGATTATTTCACTTGGAAGAATGATGAATATAAAAGAATAAAGAATGAGGATGAAGAATAAAAAATTGAAGAGAGTGTTCAAGAATAGTAGATATTTATTTGTTCACCCTTAGTCTTGTTTTCCATTTTATTCTTGTATGCATCAAGGCATTTAAACATCCCCAAAATGGGGTCTTAATCTGGCCATGCATGATAGAGAAATATTATTTCTTGTTTATATAAGAGACTATCGATTTCATAAAAATCACTTTCTTTGTCTTGATTCTCTTGGACACTTTATTGATTCAACTCTCCAAATGAAAAAAATTTCTAAATGAAAGAATAATTGAAATCCTTTGGAGCTTCTAACTCTCCTATAACATGTTGTCATAGAATTTTAGTTAGCGTTTCTATATTTGCATTATTTAGAGTGTATACACCTGTGAGGGGAAGCATTTTTCAATTTTTGACTCAATATCATCAACATATTCTCCTACTTTCTCCCTCATGTCTTGGAGTTGGCCTATGCAACCCCCAAAAGTGTTCATTCTCAATCTAATAGCTCCCTCGTACTCATATTGTCTTCATTACAATTCTGAGAGCACTATTCCTTCCTTTTCAACCACCTCATCATCCATAACAGTGATGGCCTCAAGTTTAGGCAACAAGCCATCCCAATACTCAACCTCATCTTGATATTTTTCAATTAATGTTTTACATGCCTCCATTTTCTTGGAGACTTGGTTGTATCATTTTACTACTTCTTTGAGGACTTTTTACCTTTGTTTATCAACTCCTCTTCACACACTCCCATTAATGGTGGCATTTGTTTATCATCTTATCCTATATTTCGACCATATAGATCTTCGCATGCTCCCATTAATGGAAGCTACATCCTCCTAGATTTTTTTTCATATTTGTGATAATTGTTCTCATAATTTTTTTTAATATGAGCCTTACATGTGGATAGATTTTCCAAATCATAGTTACTTAGATAACATATAATTTGATCATTTTCCTAGTACTTAAAGCTTTCATAAGTGGCCCGAAAACTCCTTTGTTTTTCATGAGTTACAAAATAGGGACATGTGTTCATTCTTCCAGTTGACTAGGATAGGAGAGCAGTTAGAAGTTTCACAAAAAAATCTAAACTACCAACTATGAGGTTGTAAAGTTTCCCTCACCATACAATGCCTCCATATTATTCCACATGTCTTCTTTGTGGGGCCTTTTGGGGTAGACATGAAGTTTGTAGCATTACAAAAACTATGAAACTATAAAAATTCTCCGCCTTGAGGTGTCATCATATGTCACCATGCGTCCATCCCATTGGGCCTCGAAGATGGAAGTGCAGTTAACAAAATTGCAAAAACTATAAAACTACCAACTTCCAGATTGCAAAGATGCTCCCTCAAAGAAACCGCTACCAGATTGTGCCACATGTACCTTGTCATCGATCCTCAAAGATGGGAGTGCAATTTACATTCTTGAAATAATTGCGAAGTTACAAACTAAAAAATTACTTTCTTCCTTATATCGTTAAAATTCTTTGAATATTATATTTTTCAGCATTTGGGAAGACTTTTCAAGTTGCACATCTACATAGATTTTGAATTTGAATAAAATTTAGCGAACGAAGGAATATTAGCAGGATATTCCTCTTTCAGTGGCTCAAATTTGAATCAGTAATTCACAACAATGCAAATAATGAAAAGTTACTCTTAAGGCTTATGTACCCCAAATGCTTTGAATATTCTTTTATCGCACCTTAGGGGTGAAATTTCAAGATACAAACTTGTATAAGTGTAGATAATTTAATCCCAAAAACAAGGGGGCTTATATCGAAGGATTGATCATATAACCAAGGTCATAGCCACATCTACATCATGTCAAGTAGTATGGATGTGCAAAGTACTAGCTAATTGTTCCTCTGTTACATATAAATGAATTGGTTTCTCATATCTTCGTTTGATTCCACTTTGGAGACTCGGTGAACGTTGATATAAAGTTGACTCCATACAAAAATATCAAACCTTTTGGCCATCGTACATCAAACTACCAACAAGTATTTTGTACAAAGTTAGATCAATATTAGATCTCTTATCATTCTTCCTCAACTTGGTTCTTGTGGCTACTAGAGTTGGTGATGGATTGCAATTTAGAATGGAACCTATTCAAAACATCATTTGCATATTTTGTTTGACATATGAAAACTCCATCATTTGATTGATTAACTTTGATGCCAATAAAATATTTCATCAAACCTAAAATTTTCATTTCAAATTATATTTTTATTGTTGATTTGAATAAGTCTACAAACAAGTTTCATGTGAAAATCAAATAAAAAACATTTAAACATATTATCAAAATATGTCCTTGAGCATTCATTTTTATACGAAGGGGGTTCAATACTTCTTCTTTCGATCTCATTTCTTATCGGGTGTGATTCAATGTGACTATACCAAGTCTTTGGTACTTACTTAAGCCTATAAAGAGATTTCTTCAATTTTGTCGCCACAAAATCATGTACTTTAGAAAATATTTAGTCTTGGTCTCATACTACTATTTAGAGGGTTTTTGAGTCAAGAAAGTACTAATTAATACTGTCTTTTAGCAATCTTGTTTTATTTTATTTTGTAATTCTTGATATTTTACATCCATATGCCCAATTTGTTTCATTCATTTTCCATTATTTTAACCTCGATTTGGGGCACCCAGCTAGTATTGGGGTGCCCGTGGGCACCCTGGTCCCACCGGGGATCCTCGGTCCTTTTCACACTTTCCCGCCACTTATTGGGATCTTTCTAAATGTTTCTCCTTCTTATGTTTTTGGTGGTCATCCATTTCAGGGTTAATTAAGAAATTAGATCAAGATAACCATATAAATATAATGTTATGAGACCATAATGAGGGACCTAGCACTATTCATTACTATCATCCATCTAGAGTTATATTCATCTATTGCATTGGAGATCACTTTCATCCACATGACTCCATCACAAGGAAAAAGGATAGGTCATCGTGGCACACACACAACATAAGGGGAGGATTATATTCTATTCCATCCACACATTATATTAAATTTTCTACATCTAGTTATTGCTTTTTACTTCACAAAGTGTGATTGCACGAGAACACCTATGGAAAATTATGCACACACTCACCAAAACTAAATTTGGGTCTAAAATGTAGTGCAACGCTCAGTTAGTAAGTCCATTATTGTGGTAGCTGAGGTTAGTCGACCCATTCATTTAAATTCACTAGTGTTGGATTTTAAAATGGTACTTTAACAAAACCACAGTCAGGGGATAGCAATTCCCTCCTCTTTATGGGAGAGGTTCCCTTATTGAAAGCAAGAAGCAAAGCTTATATACAAATGTACAACTTTCATCTTAAGGCTGGACCTCTGACATCTTGAAATGCTTTTATACCAAAATAGATTATCAATACAAACAAATGGAAGAACTGAAGAAAGGAAAGAGAAGAATATAACAATACTTTCAGGAAATATAGATAGCAGAGTATAACCCTATATGTATTGAGAAAGAGTGATACATAACAGAATCATTCACATTCATAGCATAAGATATCATTCCATAGACACAAAGTTCTAGAAATCATATCAATAAAAACACAAAGTTTCTTATCACAGAAGATAAATGATCCAAGAATTTTAGGTAAGCAAGAAGGGAAAATGGAGGAAGATAGAGAAAAGGGAAAGTCCTTACGTATTGATTTACTTTCGACTATAATTACACTTCAAAAATATCAGAGTCCAACATTTGCAATGAGCCAAGGTCTTACATTTATAGATAAAGAAAAGAGAGGAGAAGAAGAGAAGGAAAGAAATCTGATTTGGAATATTAACCACCAACCATTAATGCCCCTGCAAATCCATCTACAATATGTTAAATCTGGTTCGCATGTTTTTGGCGTCTTTCAAGAAGAAGGATGGAAGATCAGATCAAATTTGATCTAGTTGAAGCAATCTGATCACATATTAATGGCATGAAATATGTTTTCTAGATTTTCACCCAAATCAAGATATCCATTTGGTTCTCCATGTCTATTTGGCGTGTTGGAGAAGGAAGGATGGAAGATCGGATCAAATCTGATCTGTTTGAAGCAATCGACAACGTATTAATGGCATGAAAGATGTTTTCCATATTTCCAACTAGAAAATCCCATTGAAAACAATATTTTATGCTTCCATGGCATAGAGGAGACCAAGATCTTTCCAACAGTATAAAATTTGTCAAATTTCAAGCACTGGAGCGAAAGTTATGCTCATTTGAAAATTTGAATTGAATCCATACAAAAATAGCGAAAATGGGATTTTCACAAAATGAATCTACGGGCCCGAAATTGAAATTGCACCTTTTTCAAAAAAATTACAAAAGTGCAAAGGTTCCCTGTAAGCCCGCAACTTCACATTTGATATAAGTCGACACATGGCTTTTACTCGAGTGGTAACGGAGTCGCGACTCACTTTATAATTTTACTTCTTTTTGGAAACAAGGTTCAAAATATCAAAGTTCTCCGCTGACCCACCTTCCCGTGTTGAATTTTGATGTGGTCTCAACATTTGACTTTATCCCTTGGCATGAGTGGGGCCGCGGTTCACTTTATCACTTTACGCCTTTTATGGAAACAAAGCCAAAATTCCTAAATTTTCTCGACAACCCGCCTCTCCACTTGTAATTTAGGCCTAACACGTGGCTTCTTTTTGGCGTTGGCAAGAGGTGGGACTTACTTTTATAATTTTACGCTTTTCAAAACAAAAGATAAAATTCCAAAGTTCCTCCGACAACTCGCCTTCCCGCTTTGACTGAAACATGGCCACTTGTCCCTTTATGGGCCTGTTCTATATTTTTGTGTTTTGACTAAGTCCCTCTATTTGGTGAAAGCTTTATGTCTGACCCGGGACACGTGGAGTCTTCCCACTCATTTGGAGATTCTATTGGACCTAACCTTTGGAGGTGCACGGATTGGACATGTGGAGATGGCACACGTTTGGGACTTGCTTTTGCATTCGCCCCCTGAAAGAGCGCCAAAGGGACACGTGGGGATTTTCGTTGGTTCTCCTTTCCTTAGTCAATTCAATGTCCGATTCTACCCCTTTTTTATACCTTGGAGACACGAGGAGCTTACACAAGTTTGGGAACCTCCTTTGGCTTCGACCCTTGAAGGTGTCTGATGAGATACATGGCATCCTCCATTGGCCTTAGACTTTTCAATGACCGATTTAACTTTTTAGGCTTTGACCACGTAGAGGGATGGCACTCATTTGGGGTCTATCCCTTGGGTCTCACTTCTAAAGTTACGCGATGAGGCATGCGGAGGCTTCCATTGACCCTCTTATACTTAGTCGATTCAATAGTCGACTTTGTCCCTTTTCTAGACCTTAGACACGTGGAGGGCTGGCACAAGTTTGGGGTGTCTCTTTTGGGCACATGGATTTTGAATTTGCATCGATGAGGCACGTGGCGCCATCTGCGCTAGCCTTAGAATTTTCAATCAGACCATTTAAATTTTTGAGGCCTGGACACGTGGAGGGTGGCGCAAGTTTGGTGTCTCTCTTTGGGCCATGCATTTTGAATTTGTGCTAATAAGGCATGTGGCACCTTCCATGGGTCCATTAATTTTCCCCAAGTTGACTCGCACGTAAAGTCTAAAAACTTTGAGCCCTTTCTTCAATCTTCTCCTACGCACTCTAATCTCCTTTGACACCGTTGGCCTCCTTTGCCGACCCTTCCCCTTCATTGTTGGATTTGGAATTTGGGCTCGCATGACTAAACCGCCCCTTTCGATTTTCTCTTGTTTGGGGTCGTATTTGATTAATTTTTCCGTGGGGAAAAATTTGGATAATAGACACCAACTCAAAATTTTGAAACTTGACTTGAAAAATGAGGGGAATTTTGAGGGTGACAACAACTGGCTCTTTCTAGGGATGACTTGGCTAGGACAGAGGAACGAGGAAAGATCAAGAACCATAGAAAAACTCTGGGAAAGCAGACCAGTGCCTTATCCATTGGGAAAATAGAGTCAAAGGAAAACCAATACAAAAGACAACACACATGGAAGGGAAACAAACAAAAAGGAAAGAAAAAAACAAAACAACACAACAAGGAAGGAAAGGAAACAAGCCAAAACAAGGAAAGTATATACAAAGAAAGAAGAGGATATTTATAGGGGAAAGAAGAAGGACTACATGAAACTTACACAACTCCAGAGACAGGTGAGAAAAATAAGTACCTTTGTGGAACAACATGGTGAAAGTATGAGGCACCCGTGAATTGAAGATGAGTAGTTGGGCGTACCAAAATATCATGGGAACACTATGTGGCTTGAAAAGAAAAATTGAGGAAAGAAGACCATCCAGATAGTGATACTCCATACTAAAAACATTCAGTCCTTGTGAAGAACTGAATATCTTCTGAGGCTCCTCTTCTATGGATGAATAGTGCCATACAAAGACTTGTACGACCCTCGACTGCCTTCATACTGATTTTTGCACATCACCAAACTCTGACAACTAGATCCATGAGAAAATCCAATCCCAATAGTGTCAAACTCCTGTTTTGATGGAATGATGCTAGCATATGAATGAAGATTGCAATTATCACCATGGCACATCTCATGAGAAACATAAAATTCCATTGAATTTTCCTTGTAATCATATTCAAGAGGAATTTGGAAAAAGGTATTGGATGGTTTACCATTAGGTGTAATCTTGACCATGTTTCTAAAAAACATACCTGTTGTTTTTGCAAAATCAGCACCTGATTCTAGAAGATCATGACTCTTAGGTACAAGTTGCATTGTTAATTTGTCTTCATGATTAGCAGGGAATTGAAATGTTGTCAGACTAAGTAAATATTGATCAACAACATCATCCTCTTCCTTTTGTTTGCATTCGAAGGGTGAGCTGAGACAGGATTATCATAGTTGTGAAGAAAAGATTCCAGGCATGGCTCTCCATTTTCTATTTGTTTGAAGGACTGCAAAAAGGCTCATGTGTGCTCATCTCATCCATAGATATAATAGGGGAACTAGTGATCTCATTAATTTCTTTTTCTTCTTGAGTACAGGAACTTGCTTATCTTTGAGAGAACTTAAAACAACAAGAGAATGGTCCACAAGTGATCTTCATCTCAGTGCATTGAAATTCTTCAATCATAGGAGAGAGAGGGATCTTGTCCATTTTGTTATGATGAACATCCACTTTCACCAAAGATAGGAGAACTTCTTTCAAAACAAGAACATTCAACCTTGGTACATGACATATCTTCTATAGACTCTATTTTAGGTTGAAAGAAAGCCTCAAGTTGTTTTTCTTCTTCATTATTTGAAGGAATATTAAATTGACATGCATCAGGTGGAGTAACAAGAAGATATTCATTGGTGGAATTGAGATAATGTTAAGGGATGAATACCTAATCATGAGAAAATTATAGAACTTGAATGTTCTCCTCTTTGTTACAAGGTGTCTCAAATTCATTGACTGAGTGTTCTTCATCTTGTTTGAGAAGTTGCTGCAATCTTTGTGGAAACAATCTTGGATTTACACCTCTATAGAAGTTCTCAAAATCGAACTGTTATTCTAGACCGAGTTGGAGCTTGAAAATTTTTAATAGTGAGATCTCCATCATCATTCTCATCATTGTCACTATCACTCATTGGTGATGTGGGCCAAACAAAAATTCATTTTCTTCATTCTGGGAAGGTTCCTAGATCAAGAGAACGAACATGACAAAATTTTGAAGTGTATTCTAAAGAGTCACCGGATCAAAAATTATGTTGAAGTTGTTATTTTAGAAAGGGATACATTTGAAATGAAATCCCCACAGAGTTTCCCAATGAGTTGCAAAATGTTTTGGCGAAATCCCCAATAGAATTTCCCCAGAGGAGTCGCATTAAAAATTGTTGTGGAAATCCCCAGTAGAATATCCCCAGCTGAGTCACCAAAAACTATTGGGGAAATCCCTAGTAGAATATCCCAGTGAGTCGCCAAAAATTGTTGGGAAATCCCCAATAGAATATCCTTAGTGGAGTTGCCAAAAATTGTGGCGAAATCCCTAGTAGAATATCCTCAAAGACAATCGCAAAAACTATTGGGTTTTAAAATGGTACTTTAACAAAACCACAGTCAAGGAACAACAAGTCCCTCCTCTTTATGGGAGAGGTTCCCTTATTGAAAGCAAGCAACAAAGCTTATATACAAATTTACAACTTTCATCTTAAGGTTGGACCTCTGACATCTTGAAATGCTTTTATACTAAAATAGATTATCAATACAAACGAATGGAAGAACTGAAGAAAGGAAAGAGTAGAATATAATAGTACTTTTAGGAAATATAGATAGCAGAGTATAACCCTATACGTACTGAGCAAGAGTGATACAAAATAGAATCATTCACATTCATAAAGCATAAGATATCATTCCATAGACACAAAGTTCTAGAAATCATATCAATAAGAACACAAAGTTTCTTATCACAAAAGATAAATGATCCACACGAATTTCAGGTAAGCAAGAAGGGACAATGGAGGAAGATAGAGAAAAGGGGAAAATCCTTCGTATTGATTTACTTTCAACTATAATTACACTTCAAAAGTATCAGAGTCCAACCTTTGTAATGAGCCAAGCTCTTACATTTATAGATGAAGCGAAGAGAGGAGAAGAAGAGAAGGAAATAAATCTGATTTGAAGCTCAACCAAAATCATCAATTCCCCTGCAAATCCACCTACAATCTATCAAATCTGGTTCTTCATGTCTTTGGCATCGTTGAAGAAGGAAGGATGGAAGATCGAATCAAATTTGATCTAGTTGAAGCAGTCTGATCACACATTAATGGCACAAAAGATGTTTTCCAAATTTTTACCCAAATCAAGATATCCAGTCGGTTCTCGATGTCTATTTTACGTGTTGGAGAAGGAAGGATGGAATATTGGATCAAATATGATCTATTTGAAGCAATCAGATCACGTATTAATGGCGTGAAAGAAGTTTTCTAGATTTCCAACCATCAAATCCTACTGAAAACAATATTTTATGCTTCCATGGTGTAGAGGAGACCAAGATCTTTCCAACAGAATAAAATTTATTGAATTTTGAGCATTGGAGCAAAATTTATGCTCATTTGAATATTTGAATCGAATCCGTATAAAAATGGTGAAAATACAATTTTTGCAAAATAGATCCACAGGCCTGAAATTGAAATTGCGCCTTTTGCAAAAAAATTACAAAAGTGCAAAGGTTCCTTTCACCCCTGCAATCCCGTAACTTCACATTTGATATAGGTCGACATGTGGCTTTACCGAGTGGTAACGAGTGGCATGGCTCACTTTATAATTTTACTTCGAGGCTCAAAATCTCAAATTTCTCCGCCCATTTTGACTGAGGTCACTATTTGAATTTATCCCTTGGCATGAGTAGGGCCGTGGTTCACTTTATCACTTTACGCCTTTTATGGAAACAAATCCAAAATTCCTAAAGTGTCCCGACAACCCACCTCTCCACTTGCAATTTAGGCCTGACACGTGGCTTTTTTGGGCGTCGGCAGAGGTGCGACTTACTTTTATAATTTTACGCTTTTCAAAACAAAAGATAAAATTCCAAAGTTCCTCCGACAACCCGCCTTCCCACTTTGACTTGAAACATGGCCATGCGTCCCTTTGTGGGCCGTTCGTATTTTTGTGTTTGTACTAAGTCCCTCTATTTGGTGAAATTTTTATCGACCCAGGACATGTGGAGGCTTCCCACTCATTTAGAGACTTCGTTTGGACCTGACCTTTAGAGGTGCACCGATTAGACACGTGGAGATTTGGCGCACATTTGGGACCTACTTTTGGATTCACCCCTTGAAAGAGCGCCGAAGGGACATGTGGGGATTTCCGCTAGTTCTCCTTTCCTTAGTCGATTCACATGTATTCGATTTGCCCTTTTCCGAACCTTGAACACATGGAGGGCTGATGTAAGTTTGGGAACCACCTTTGGCTTTGACCCTTTGCAAGTACGCCGATGAGACACATGGTTCGGCCCCTATCCTTAGAATTTTCAATGGCCGATTTAACTTTTTGAGGCTCTGACCATGTGGAGGGCTGGTGCTCATTTGGGGTTTATCCCTTGGGTCTCACTTCTGAAGTTACACCGATGAGGCATGTGGAGGCTTCTGCCGACCCTCTTATACTTAGTCAATTAAACGATCAGCTCTATCCCTTTTCCGGACCTTGGACACATGGAGGGCTGGCATAAGTTTGGGGTCTCTCTTTGGGCTGCACCTTTTGAATTTTTCTTGATAAGGCACGTGGCCTTTGTCTCTGGCCTTAGAATTTTCGATGGCTGATTTAACTTTTTGAGGCTTTGGACACGTGGAGGGTTGGCACAATTTTGGGGTCTCTCTTTGGGCCGTGTCTTTTAAATTTGTACCGATAAGGCACATGGAACCTTCCATGGGTCCATTTCTTTGCCCCAAGTCAACTCGCACGCGAAGTCCGAAAACTTGAGCCCTTTCTTCAATCTTCTCCTGCGCACTTTGATCTCCTTTGACGTCGTTGGCCTCCTTCACCGACCCTGCCCCTTCATTGTTGGATTTGGAATGTGGGCTCGCATGACTGAACCGCCCCTTCCGATTTTCTTGTGTGGGGTCATGTTTGATCAATTTTGCTGGGGGCAAAATTGGGATAATAGGCACCAACTCAAAATTTTGAAACTTGACTTGAAAAATGAGGGGAATTTTGAGGGTGACAATAAATAGTATACGCCATTTACATTTTTAGTTAATCATTTTGGTGAACCCCATGTCTCAAAACTTCATTCACACTTTTATTTTATTCATTCATTGCTTGTCATCCTAGGGTTTGGTCATCATGAGTATCTCAATCAATGATTATTTGCTTACAAATCCTTATATACTACATAGAGTCTAACACTTTTTCGCTACTACCTTCATTCATGTTGACATACATCCAGACTTATTTTATCAAGCCTTTTCTTATGATTTTTCTTCACATATAGTATTCAATTCTAACCTTCCCATTGATGTTCACACTTTTGATAATGACCCACCTCTATATATCATCTCTCGTATTCATAATGTTGTTGTTAAATGTACTTTGATTGATAATGGATCTGAACTTAACTTGTGTCCTATGTCACTCCTTAAAGCTTTAGGTCTTTCCACTCATGAGGTTATTCCATCTTATGTATCACTACATGATTACATTGGTTTTGTCCACCCGCGTCTCAGTCACGTTATATTACCTATCATTGTTGGTCCAAAAATTTCCACACCTTGTCTTTTTCATTGTTGATTTCCCAGTATCCTACAAGTGTCTACTTGGTAGGTTGTGGCTTCATGCCATGAAAGATGTCATTTCTACTATCCATAATTGTGTAAAATTCTTACATGAGATCGCAAAGTATACTCTCTTTCGTGACTCGATCCATTTCGGTATTGCGATAGGGCTCCTAATACCGGCCTTCCTATTTCACGCACAGATATTACATATGAGCCTAAACCTCGAGAATAACCACCTCACTTACCACCACATAATGGTAACACTTTTGTGATAGATACGAGTTTCTTTTGTGCCTTCTTCTACTACTACTATTACGATTCCTTATCAAGTGCATGTCCATTCCATGGATGTCGCTCTGTCACATACACCTTCACATGCATTCACTTGCTCACTATTCATGAATGATTCATACTTGGAAGAATATTCCATTTGATCCCACTTATGATGACAATATTTACACACATGACAGAGTCTAGCTCAATTAGGTTTTTCTTTCGAGGACATCTATCTTGCACCACATGCTCCTAATATTTATTATGGCTTTGTTCGCATTATTATTACTTATGGTTTATGTGTCTTTCATCTTCTTAGTCTATCTATCACGCACCCCTCGTGCCTCTCGACTCACACTAGGAAATCATGGATTTATTATATTTGAGGCACATTAGATCCTATCCATACAGACATTTCATTTCCTATTCCCTTCGGTCGTGTTTTTATCTACAATAGTTATTTTCTTGGCTATTCACAAAATCTCACTCATTGGTATGCACACAGTTGTCCACTTCCTCCATTCACCGATGAGGAATATGTTATGGGCATGTACAACTTATGCCTTAATGGATCATTACGTGATCAACCAGACACTATTTCTTATCAAGTCACTAATTCTTATCCATTCGACTATGACCCTGACAGTGATGATCTCCTAGATGAAATTACATGATAGCATTTTTTTTCATCACACCTACATTGGGGGTATAGTATTCGCATCCCCCTCTCTCATCATCATATCATCATAGGCATGTTTCTTATATTTGCATTATCATTCATTCACATCCTTACATAGTGTTACATCACACTTCTAGCATTTGTACATACTGCATTTTCACATTGTTATGCATATAATCACACACTTTCATCACTTCATACATCAAATGATGGACCTCGGTTCTTCATTATCATTGGTTAGTTCATTTCACTCATATATACTTCGGGTAAATTTCATCTATTACACCCCCCGCTCACCCTAGTATTTATCATCTTTGCATTTTCATATAGTCATTTTCATCACACATTCTAGCATCATCATTACTTGATGACACACTCTTGTGCTTTGGTTCACACTTGATTGTTGAGGGATTACTACACATAAACCCCACCCACGTACTATAGGTATTAGACACCATGTCTATTCATACATCTTGCATCATACATCATACATACTATATTTAATCTACATTATTTTGACCTTTGCACATCTATACATCTTACATCATACATATTGCATTTAGACTACATCATTTTGATTATTTTCACATTTACATATCATACATACACATCATACTAGTCTTCATCATACATATCACACAATTCTTACTTTGCTAGGTTGCATACACATATTGCCTTGCATTTTACACATAGCATTTTTAGATCGCATCTAGTGGCATATGCCTTACATCATACAACTGCGCATATTCACCTCACACATTTTCTACAAACTATACTATTCTTCATCACATATGAGTCTAGCATCATTTCATCCTACACAATACATTCTTAGTCTACCTACACATGTTGCATTTCACACTATACATTTCCTTTTATATATTCTACACATATAGCATCGCATTCTATACACTTTGCATTTTTACCTATTCTATTCATCACATGCTCATATTTCATCATTCCATATACTATATCTCTTTCTGTGCGCTGCACTCACCAACCTATGATGCACTTTAGTTCATCGGTCCATACTCGATTGCTGTGGGTTTAAAAATCAAATGGACCTTACACTCATCACACATTTACTATTTGACCTTTCATCATGCGACATTTCCAGCCTAGTGACATACGTTTTTAGGCTAAATCGTCACCTATTATATTATTTTGTAGTGGTATAAACCTTAGGTTACATCACCACTCCCTCTTTTCATCTTGTAGTGATATATGCTTAGGGATAAATCATCACTCATCCATTCATCTTCTAGTGATATACGCTTAGGCTAAATCATCACTTATACATTCATCTAGTTGTGATATACACTTCAGCTATAGGGTTCACGTAAAAATCGTTGTTAGGTCGCATCTCATCACTACATCTACACATTCACCACAACATGTTAGAAACATAACACACTCCGACCATTTCCCAATGGTGCACTCTCATTACGGTTCATTATTGATTGCTGATGGGAAAACAAAATGAACCTTATTGCATACATTTCCATTCACTCAGGGGGCACGCGGCTCCTATTATTCCATCTTGCATTTAATTTCATCCATCCCCAACATATTATATTGTCTTGGGAAATTTACTTTTGTTTTCTAGTGTTTTACATGATCGCTTTACTACACATGTTAGATTGATTTATTATATGTCATTATCTATACCATCCACACATGTGCATTCACATATTTGTTTAGTTATGATCATAGATACAGATCCTTAACATGCGCAAAGCATGGATGCTCACGTTCTACCCTTCCTACACTAGTTCTTTAGGGGCATCCACATTTGATTCTCATAAGTACTATTGTTTTATTTTTTAACCAGCAATTTACATTACTTGGTTATTCACGCTTTGACATATTGGTTATTTATCTAACATGATAACGGGTGTTCCATGTGCACACATGTGTAGCACTTGTTTTTAAGATTACTTGTTTCCGTGACTACTTATTTTGCTTGTTTGTACTTATCTGTCATTGTTTTTTTCTTATATGTGGCCCTTTCCCTATGTTTCGTGCGCACACTTGTTTTTTTTTCCGGCCATGATGGCCTTTCATGTCTTGTGACATCGTGGGTGATGTCCCATGTTAGCAACCTTCTTTGTGTGACTTAATTGTCTTCGTGTGTGTTTACATTACTTTTCTTGGTATCTTACATACTATTTGCGTACTATACACTTGTTTTCTACATATATGTGTTTTCATACTAACACTTATTTTGGCTAGCCATCATTTTTTTGTGCGTGACTTGGTTTCTACAAGCGCATTTCCTTCCCCATACAGGGAAGAGTTTCAGGGTATATGTGGTTGTTCCTTTTTTAGGGCTGCATTCTCTTATTAGTGACGTCACATGCGCCCCTAAAGAGAGGGGCATCATTTGGGGTTTTACAGTCTACACTTGTGTGTTTACACCCGGTTCAATTTAGTGCAATTTCCACCCTTGACATTGTGGGTTTACATATAGCAAGTGACTTCGACCAGTCTACGAACTCCATACACAACGACTTTTATAGGACATGGATTCCTTAGCATTATGGTAAGCGATTCATGAGGCTTGGAGGTTACAGTGGGTGTGCCTTCCTACACTACTTCGAGTAGTGGCATCTAATAGCCCCAAAAAATAGGAGAATATAGAGATCTTCTGTTCACACACATTCAGGGAAGTAGTTAAAGGTTGGAGGACACAAATCATTTCCTCCCTATACTTCTTTGGCCTATGGCGTCAAATCACCCAAAAAACCCCAACAAGTATAGGATATCCTTCTACACTCTTTCTCTTGACATGGATCAGGTGCACATGTTCCAGCTTACACTTTTTATTTTACATACTTTACTTTTACATGCGTCTTTTACATTGATTTTTTACACATACATACATAAATATTTACCTACTTGATCGTTTTCTCCTTGCAAGTAAGTTCAGCCGTATGAGAAACAAGCAGTCAAATGGGGGCAACAACAATGATGTCAACAACAACACTTCCCAACAACACACACTATACTAACCATGCAGGTACACTACACACATCAGCATTAACATACATGTTCCGCCCTAGGTTCACTCTCATCACTTTGTTTTGCGCATTTTCATTCTTAGTTTCCACGCTCCATCATCTTTTTTTCATTTCACGTTTTTCTCTAGTCCTTCGGCACACCTTCTTTGTTACTCTACATTGGCATCAGGTATGTATCTCTATATACTTTATGTTACCAAGCTTTCCGCCCACCAACATAAAGTGGGGGCAAATGTAGACACAAAATCATGTACTTTAGACATTATTTAGTCTCGATCTCATACTACTATTTAGAGGGTTTTGAGTGAAGAAACTACTAATTAACCCTTGTCTTTTGGCCATCTTGTTTTATTTTATTTCTTCATTCTTGATATTTTACATCCATATGCCCGGTATGTTTCATTCATCTATCATTATTTTATCCTCGACAGGGTGCTTAGGCTAGTACGGGCGCTCGTGGGCACCTGGTCTCACTGGGGCACCCCGGTCCTTTTCACACTTTTCCACCGCTTTTTGGGCTCATTCTAATCATTTCTCCTTCTTATCTTTTTGGTGGTCGGCCATTTCGGGGTTAATTACGAAATTAGATCAAGAGAACCCTATAAATATAAAGTTATGAGACCATAATAAGGGACCTAGCACTAGTCATTACTATCATCCATCTAGAGTTGCATCCATCTATTGCATTGGAGATCACTTGCATCCACATAGCTCCATCACAAGGCACAAGGCTAGGTCATCTGCATCACACACAACATAGGGGGAGGATTCTATTCTATTCCATGCACACATTCTATTACATTTTCTACATCTAGTTATTGCTCACTACTTCACAAAGTGCAACTAGCACAAGAGCACCTAGGGCACATTATGCACACGCTCATCAAAACGACATTTAGGTCTGAAATGTAATACAACGCCGCTCGATTAACATATTTTCCTTCTAATAAATTTACTAGGTTTGATGTATCCTTTATGTCAATTACATAAATTTCTTTATCCATACATTACAAATAATGAAAATAAGGGCATAATTCACTACAGATTGTGAAAACAACATCATAATTTGCAGAAAATTCACATTGTTTTTTTTTCCCTACATTATAACACAATAAAAATGACGCTAATTTGTGCCACAACATTAGCACCACCTAATTACATCATAGATGCCAAAAAGATAACTTTCTAATTTAGTTGCCCATTTATATTTCAGTTTTGTAAATTCTCATAATATGAAATTGGAGAATCTTTAATCACATAAGTAAATTGCTGTCCAAGAACAACTTAAAAAAAGAGTAGAAAAAGAAGTCGTGAAAGGAATTACGCACCGCGTAGAAAAAGCGTATACACAGCGAAGGAAGTTGAAACCACGCGCCCAATCATAGGAAGCTATTAAAGAATATTTTATCCTCTGTTCACACACACACACACACACACACATATATATATATACACACGCCCTTCATCGCACAATTACTACAATTACAAGATATTCACTGCACATATTGCGAGTACATCTGAAGCCATGGGATTGGGAGCGACAGAGAAGCCCTTAATAAAGAGACGACCGTGGAGTATGTTGAGGATAATACTTGTCCTGATTAGAAAAGGATTGGTGAAGCGCAGGTATTTGCAGGAAGAGTTGATGAAGAGGGCAAGATTGTTTGCAATTAACTTGCGTAAAATTTTTATGTCTCATGACAGAGCTGCTGGGGGTATAGAGGCTAGAGAGTACGAATTTTCATGCTCCAACAGTCCCGCTGCATATTTCAGAAACTCAGTACTTCCATGGCACAGGCATTGGCATTCTAAGTATTTTTCCTGCATATATGATCCCAAATCTGATAAGGACTACGATATGACCGTAGACATCCTCCACTCTTGCAATTTTCCTCACGTTGAAGACAGAGTAGAATATAATTTAGGCGATGGAGAAGATTTGGGCACACCCATTTCTCATAATTCAAAAGAAGAGCAAGTGGATAGAGAAGCGGAGGAATTCATTGCAAGGTTTTATAGCCAAATAAAATTCCAACGCCAGATCTCTTTGTTACAGTATGAGGAAATGCTTTCCAGAGGCGCCTGTTGAGCCGATTTAAAACTATTTTTGTGTGGCTGTGGAGAATAA
Source organism: Taxus wallichiana var. yunnanensis (assembly GCA_018340775.1). Lineage (NCBI taxonomy): Eukaryota > Viridiplantae > Streptophyta > Pinopsida > Cupressales > Taxaceae > Taxus > Taxus wallichiana. Next base: position 166,311,828 of record CM031236.1, read on the forward strand.
ATTTGAAGGTTACTAGGGAGAGGACCCATATGTGGTGCACCCTATCTTTGCACAGTCACCGCGCCACGTCACTGCCACCTGGACGAGTAAAAACACCACCAATGGATGCAGGACCAAATTCTTGACCTCCAGCATTGCACTGCCACCTCACTGCCACCTCAGCGCCACGTGGACGATCCGCGTCAGTGAAGATATCGAAAAAGTCGGATTAATTGCATGGGACCAAGTGTTGTCCACTCGCCGCGCCAGTTGTTGTCCGGGCTACCGCCATGCATTGAATGCTCACCCACCAGCCGTTAATGTGGGCGGGTAGGTTTATGGAGATGGTCACCGCCAAATCGGGCCATGGCATTTCGTGGGAAATGGAGAGGGAGCTCGTTGATCGGTTTTTTGCACATTGCGTGGCGAGCTCGAGCGACCATTTCGTGGTGTCTTGCAGACCGGTGGGTGCGTGCGTTTTCTCCACTCCTGATCGACTTCGTCCTCGGCATTGGCTCGGCCTGCTAAGAAGATGAGAAGAAAAGGCAGAGGTGAGAGGGTTCTCACTCAGGCGATGATCCTTAGTGTTTTTAAACACTGTACTACTATGGAAATTTTGCTTTACTACGTGCAGAAGTTTTACGATTTTGCTGTGCTGTTATGATATGGCTTTGGATTATTTGTTCTTGTAACTTCTTTTGACATGATTGTACTGTGTTTTGTTACTTAAAATGCCTTTACTTATAATTTAAGGACAGTGTTTTGCATTGGTTGGTCCAGAGTTTTCTTGCTCCTCCAAAATGTCTTTCTTTTTCGGCTTTTTTTTGTTCTTCTTCTGGTGCTTTTTGGCCTTGTGTGGGTGGTGACGTTAAACAGTGATAGAATTTGGTTTAAGACGGATGAATGGTGAAGAATACGCGCAGGGTTAGACAGATAGTGCCTAGGTACTTCAGAACACCCATTAAATCTTTTTGTATATATTTCTGGTTTACTTCAAAAAAAAAAAGCAGAATTTTTATTTTCGTCTGTCTTTGGATTTGATGCCGTAAATCAGATAGACGACTGAAGTAATTTTTTTATTCAATCTGGGCATTTTTTTTATTTCATGAGCTGAGAATTCTGCTTTGAATTGTTCATTTTAGAAGGATCGGTATTTTGCGTCTAGCGGAAGGATAAATGCAGCTGTGTTTTGAAATGTACTGGATTTAGAATTATGATATGCATGCATTGTTTTGTGCAATTTTTATTTCTGCTGAGGGATCTGCCTTTTAAGTCTAGTTGCAGCCATATTTCCAACTGATGTTGGATTTTCAAAACAATCAATGGGATGCTTTAATTTGTACATTTTTCTGGCTGAAGGATGTGCATTTTTTATTCATCTATTGTGAAAGAAATGATATAATCCATGCATTTTATGTTAAGGGTTTTGCATTTCTAGTTATCTGCATTGTAAGTCTAGTGGAAGGATATATGCAGCCTTATTTTCAACCTTTGTTATATTTTTAAAATTTTGAAATGAATGCTTTATTTTGCACACTTGTTTTTCAGTTAAATAGTGGAAGAATAGACACTTCATATTTTCAATGTATGTTGAATTTCTAGAATTGTGAAAGGAGTGCTTTAACAAGTGTGTTTTTCTCAGCGAAGGTTTCAGTTTTTGAGTTATGATGCATTTTGAGTCTAGTGAAAGAATAGAAGCAGCATATTTGTCTATGTATGTTGAATCCATAGAATTTTGAAATGATTTCTGTAACCAAACAATTTTCACAGCTAAATGATTTACTATTTTGGTCATGCTGAATTTTAAGTCTAGTGGAAGGATAGATAAAGCCATATTTTCAACTTATGTCGAATTTCTAGAATTGTGAAAGGAAATGCTCTAATGGTGTATTTTTTTATGTAAAGGATTTATTTATTTTAGTTAGGTTGCCTTTTATTATTTAAGTTTTGTGGAAGAATAAATGCAGTCATTTTTATAAGGTATGAATTTTTAGAATTGTGAAAAGAATGCTCTACTTCTTACGTTTTTTAGTTAAAGGATTTGCATTAATGCAACAATACATTCAATGCATGTGAATTTCTAGAATTATAGAAGGAATGCTTTAAGTTTTGCATTGTCCCAGTTATATGATGCATGTTGTATTTTTAGCATCATGGAAGGAATGTTTTTTTTTTGGCATTTTCTCAGTCATAGGACGCGAGTGTTAAATTATTAAAGGAAATCTTTGATTCAATTTATCAGCTAAAGGATTTGCATTTGGAGTTGTCTGCATTTTGATTCTAGTGGAAGGTTAATATGAATGTAAGTTGGATTTTTATAATTATGAAAGGATTGCTTTAGTTTGTGCAGTTTTCTCAACTAAATAATTTTTATTTTTAGTCATCTGCATCTTAAGTCTTGTGGAATGATAATTGCAGCTATATTTTCCAAAGATGTTGTATTATTAGAATTGTGAAAGTAATAGTTTAAGTTGTGCATTTTTTCACGGTTAAAAGATTTGCATTTTTAGTCTATTTGAATGATAAATGCAGCCATTTTTAGTCTTCTATGTAGTCTCTAAAGTTATATAGTGCAATATAAATTTCTGCTTCACCTCTTAGTGTATCCAATTGTTGTCTTTCTGTATCAGTACCCAATACTAACTAAGATATTGAACATGTGCCCGCAAACAATGCTTATTACCCCATATGATGATGGTAGTAATTTTTTTGGAAAGTCTTGAGAAATGACTTGTTGAAGTGATTGTAATAGATATGATGTGCATACAATGAAAATATTACTTAATGAATAGTTACTGTATAGACTTGGTTTTTGTACACTTGTATATAAATTAATATATATTTTTTAGTTCTATCAATGAATAAGAGAATATTGATTAATATAGACTTGGTTCTTAAGACTTGTTTGCATCTTTCAGATGACAATTACAAATGTTCTATTATTGTCTGATTCCAAAAGATCCACCAAGCACATTAAAACAATTTTAAGGTTCTAGTCAGTTCAAATCCCTACGAACTCTATAATAACTTCAACGATTCTACGCATTTAAAGATAAAGGCTTACTACTGCAACTAGTCCTTTGAGTTCATCTATATCAATTTTCTTTCCATTCAATCTCTTATAAGTGTGAATCTTGATATCAACTATGTTCTTCTGATAGTTGAATTTCAAAAGAGCAAGAATGTAAATTCATATTCTACATTGTATTAATTGTATATTAAGCCAATACCCATATTTTTCAATATTCTCTCCCTCGATCGAAATATTTAGCCCTTGCTAAATCTTTTTCAATCCTTATTTGTAACTAATCTTCTCTAACAATCTCATTTCAATGTTCTTGGAACTCAAAAATTCTGATCATATTGTTTCCTACACCAATTCCAATACTCTCTTTCGTTTCCAATGAGTCAGTAAATGTCTCTATTTTTTAGTATTTTGTTATTAGTATGTTTTTATATTAAGCAATGGTATGCTTTTATATTCAACAATAATATGTTATTAATTCAGTAATGAACTCTGGTTCTTTGCGTTTCTTGGTATTTGATTCTTGGATCTTCTCAATATCAGTTTGTAGTTTTTGTCTAATTATAACATCCCTTTATGTCAATTCTTGTTCAATATTTCTATTGTTTGAAGAATCGTACTTAGGCGGTGATGGTAAGATTCCCCTAATTTAGTTCTATCAATGAATAAGAGAATATTGATCAATTTAAAAACTGTCTTATTCAACATTTCATGCTTCCATGTTTAATTAATAATGATAGGGGAGAAAACGGTTGGGTTGTATTAACTTCACATATCAACATTAAAATACTTTCATGCTTCATGCTTCCATGTTTAAATGCCTTTCTTTCTATGGAATTTTATAGTGTTTATTTTGCATTACACACATTCGGCTTCCAAATTTCCTTCATCTCAGAGTTTCAGCAAAATGAACTTTTTAGTGTTTATATAGAAACAACAGGAACTTTAATGAAGATATCTAGTAATTTCTGCTTCACCTCTTAGTGTATCCAATTGTTTTCTTTTTGTATCAGTACCCAATTGTTTTCTAAAAAACTTAGCAGCATTACCTCATCATTGGACTTAAAGTAATCTATTTTCTAATACCCAAGTACCCCTTTAAGCAATTTCTAGGTCTAATTATAGACAGATTTACAGGTCTACTAACCCCTTTAAGCAATTTCTAGGTCTAATTATAGGCATTACCACTCTCTGTTACTGCCATTTACATTGTTTTCTGTTGTAATTGCTCGCTTCTGTATTAGCGTTCTCTCGATCTTGAGTCTAAATGTTTGAAGTGTCTTCCATGGTTCATATATACATGTTGCTCCCAAGGGCTGCATTGCTGTAACGCATTGCACCGGTTGTAGTGCACCCTATCTTTGCACAGTCATTGCACCACGTCACTGCCACCTGGTCGAGTAAAAACACCACGCCATTCGCCGCGCCAGTTGTTGTCCGGGCTACCGCCATGCATTGAATGCTCACCCACCACCCGTTAATGTGCGCGGGTAGGTTTATGGAGATGGTCACCGCCAAATCGGGCCATGGCATTTCGTGGGAAATGGAGAGGGAGCTCGTTCAGTCTGGTTTTTCGCCTGTTCTGTTGCAGAGCTCGAGCGACCATTTCGTGGTATCTTGCAGACCGGTGGGTGCGTGCGTTTTCTCCACTCCTGACCGACTTCGTCCTCGGCATTGGCTCGGCCTGCTAAGAAGATGAGAAGAAAAGGCAGAGATGAGAGGGTTCTCACTCAGGCAATGATCCTTAATGTTTTAAAACACTGCACTATTAAAATAGTTAGCATAATCATACTGATATATTAACATAAGTTTAATTGTATACAAAGTATTCTGATTACATACGCAAAATTAATATGAGTATTCTGATTACACCGCCAAATAGGGTGTAAAATAAAGAGCATCATCATATTGATATATTAACATAAGTTCAATTGTATACATGGACGCCTGGAAAGTATTCTGATTACATATGCAAAATTAATATGAGTATTCTGATTACACTGCCAAATTGGGTGTAAAATATGGAAGAGCATCATCATACTGATATATTAACATAAGTTTAATTGTATACATGGATGGCTGGAAAGTATTCTGATTACATACGCAAAATTTATATTGCACTATATAACTTTAGAGACTACATAGGAAGGCTTCGGTGAATACATCTAGCAAAATTGTATCACCAACAAAATTACTACCATCATCATATGGGGTAATAAGCATTGTTTGCTGGCACATGTTCAATATCTTAGTTAGTGTAAGTAATATTGCCCTCTTTCTATACTGCTTTTGGATTTTCTTTTCCTGCCGATACAGTGTTTGATTGGCCAACTGAAAAGGGATTTAGAATCCCTTTTGACAGAGCATTTGGTTGCCCAACTGATAAAGGATCTGGTCCCCCTGCTGAAAAAGGATTTGGTTGTCCGCTTGAAAAGGGATTTGCACTTGTTGTTGACAGAGGAGTTGGTTGCCCTGCTGAAGCTTGCATCCATGGTGGCATTGCAAATGAACTACTAGGACTGCTTGAACTTGTACAAAGTAAATGAGGTGATACATACCAAGATGGAACTGTACAAGAGTTATTCATAAGTGATGGAGGTGTTCCAATTTGAGCATAACCTGGAATTTGAATATTTAACATATCTTGAAAAATCCTTCGATTTTCATGATCAGTTGCAGAACTTACACGCATCCTCTTTTCGTATTCCCTTAATTGATTTGCAAGTTCCCTCTCCCTCTTCTCTTGCTCTTTCCTTTGTTGCTTGTGTGCCTTCTCAATCTCTTTCTGTTGCTCCTTAGCCTGCTTCTCCCTTTCTCTTTCAAGCTTCTCCTGCAATCTTTTTTCTTTTGCTGCAAGTCTAGCAACCTTTTTTTCTTGTGCCAGTTCTTTTTTCCGTAACTTTAGTTTTGCTTGTTCCTCCTTTTTTCTTTCCGCATCAACCAATAGCTCCATGTACTCAGGTGCAGTCAAAATCTGTGAATGCCTACTCAGTCTAATAGAACCATCTGATTTGTTTATGATCTCCCTTGGAAGTCGTAGAAAATGGGAAAGTAACTTACCGCGTCCATCTTGGCTTTCAGTCTCTTCAGGGTGTTGAGGTTCATGTGGCATAACTTCTAAGTTAATTTCATTTTCTTGAGCATCCTCTTGAAATTCGACTTCGTCTTGTTCATCCTCATCTCCAACATCTGCATAGTAATGAATTATTGCTTCTTGTTCTAGTCCTTCAGGAAAGGAAGGTAGATTTAAGCTTTGATCTTCTGTGCTGGATGGTAGCTTGTAACCCAAGTTTTTCATGGCATCCTCTAACCATTGTGGTGGGTTAACTTGACTTGGCAAAGACAAATCATTGTTACTTACAAAATCTGAAGACCCCTCCTTATTGTTGATGATGTTACTTGGGTTTCCAAGAGCACCGTTTAGCTCCACTCCATGTGTTGCAGCTGCTTCCATATCATCTCTAGAGTCAACATTTTGCATGAATTGAGTTTCAGGCACCACCTCTTCACTGTCATTTAATTCAGGATTTATTCGTTGAGATAGGCTCAAAATGTTTGTGACAGCATCAACAACTTCCTCACCTTGCATGTCAAATGCCTGGCTGCATGCCATGTCATTTAGGAGAGCATCATAATTCAATGGCCAAATACCAGTTCTTTTGAAACCTGCAATTATGTTAGATGGTGTCAGTGCCTTTTTTAAGGCTCTACTTGCAAGCTCAGCAATGTCACTCCTTTTCACATCTGCACATTTGTTCTCTGCCATCCATTTGGACCTCTCAGCTCTAAAATATGTCTTGAAAGGGCTGAACACACTCACGTCAAGAGGTTGCAACTTATGACTAGTATGTGCTGGTAGTGTTATCAAATCAATGCCCAATTTGTTTGCCTCCTCCACAGTTTGTAATGCTACATGGCTGCCATGGCCATCAAATATCAATAGGTGTCTATTATTTGGAGAAACACCGCCTGGTACTGAACGTGCAAAATGACATAGCCAATTTAAAAACAATTCCTTTGTCATCCATGCATTTGGATGTGCAGCCATACATGCTCCAGGTTCACAATTTTTAATGTAATTCTTTATCATTCTCTTTCCCTTGAACAAATAAAATCCTGGGATTGACATACCTGCTGCATTGACACAACACAATATAGTGATCCACTCCCTGCTCTTTGGTATTACCTTTGGGACATTACGACTGCCCCTCTTTGCAATTACACGAACTCCACAATTTCTTCCAGCCTGCAAACCAGTCTCATCACAATTCCAGATTTTATGAGCGCCGTATGAATAGGTTCCATAGATTTTGGCCAAATTATCATAAAATTTGGTTACTATTGCAGGGCACAAGTTTAAAGCTCTATCCCTGTCAAGTCCCTCAGCGGTTCGGATTGCAAGGTCTGGATGACGTTTTCTGAATCCAGCCCACCATGATTTACCAGGAAACCCATCTCTGAAGGGGTTTTGTCTTGTTTCACAAATCTGAGCAACATTTGCCTTTAGCTGCATTAACTCCAAGCCATGACCCATATCAGCCATTTCTTTGCACCATTCAACAATTTCCTCTTCTTCTTCTTCAGTTAGAACTGTTGGAGGACCCCTCCTCTTTGTGTGGGTGAGACCATTTAGCCAATAGTGTAATGATGTGGGTGGAATGGAATACTTCTTTGTTGCTGCTCTAACTGAGAACCCATTAAACTCAACATCATCTATCGCCTTTTCCATATCTTCTTTTGTCCAACCTCGGATGACACTAAGCTTCTTTGTTGCAGATGTTCTTTGAACCGAGACAGTGGGTGGGTTTCTACATTCTGGTTCATTACCAGTTGGTGCTGAATTATCCTCTTCATCACTTAAATTATGTGATAATTGTACACCTCTCACTCTTGGCCTCCTTGATCTTCTAGCAATAGCACCTTTTCTCATGGTGTAAATGAAATACCTGATTCACAGCATGAAAGATGATTGTTGGAAAAGAAACTATAAATATACCAAAAATGAATGCTGGAATATGCTAGAATATGAATGATTTTGTTCAACAATGTTGTATATTGCATTTCAGAATTCACTATATTGTTCGTTAGAAATATGGAAGGGAAAATTTATAATGAAAACATTAACGGCTGGTGGGTGAGCATTCAATGCATGGCGGTAGCCCGGACAACAACTGCCACGGCGAGTGGACAACACTTGGTCCCATGCAATTAATCTAATCAAGCTGTTTGATATCTTCACTGACGCAGATCGTCCACGTGGTGCTGAGGTGGCAGTGAGGTGGTAGTGCAATGCTGGAGGTCAAGAATTTGGTCCTGCATCCATTGGTGGTGTTTTACTCTATAAATTTTCCCTTCCATATTTCTAACGATTGGTAACAGCTTAGCTCTAAACTCTATAAATTTTCCCTTCCATATTTCTAACGACAATTCAGCAAAGGATTGGTTCCATCAAGTCACATTAGATTTTTTTGAAAAGGATTTGTCGAGAGGATTGGTAACAACTTAGCCAAATACCAGTTCTTTTGAAACCTGCAATTATAGTGTTTTTACTCACCCAGGTGGCAGTGACGTGGCGCGGTGACTGTGCAAAGATATGGTGCACCACAACCGGGTCCTCTCCCCTAGTTGTTAAAGCTAAGTTGTCGTTAGAAATATGGAAGGCATATATTTATAATGAAAACATTAACGGCTGGTGGGTGAGCATTGCTAGGGGATAGGCACTGGTTGTGGTGCAGGGTCCAATAATGGAGACAGTTTTTAAATTGGTCAATATTATCTTATTCATTGATAGAATTTAAAATTTTCCTTCCATATTTCTAACGAGAACTTGACAAACTACTGTATTTCTATGTATACAATAAAACTTATGCTAATATCACAGTGATGATTGGAAAAATACTTTTCAATTTGGAGAATGAGATATCGGAAAAAATGAACAATACGGTGAATTGAAATGCAATATACAACACCGCTTTGGACTATAGAACGTTGTTGTGGTCATATTCCGACACAGTTGTATATTCCAGTAGTGTTGTATTTAAAGTTATGTTTTCAATATAACTTTTGCACATGTAATTAGAATACTTTCCATCTTTCTATGTATACAATAAAACTTATGCCAATATCACAGTGATGATTGGAAAAAATACTTTTCAACTGGAGAATGAGATATCTGGAAAAAATGAACAATACAGTGAATTCAGAAATGCAATATACAACACTGCTGGACTATAGAACGCTGTTGTGGTCATATTCCGACAGAGTTGTATATTCCAGTAGTGTTGTATTTAAAGTTATGTTTTCAATATAAATTTTGCACATGTAACTAGAATACTTTCCATCTTTTTATGTATACAATAAAACTTATGCTAATATCACATTACATCATTGGATGACAGACACGTTCCATGTAGCAATCTTCATTTTAGCATTTATTAAGAGTTCTCAAAAAGCAAAGGTTCTTTATTATTAGCTTTATACGAAATATACTGCACTTGTTACTTGCCAGTTAAATGTATCACTGTCCAGTTGAATATTTCCTTCATCCATAATGGTTTTAGCAGCATTATTGTCCAATCCTTGTTTAGTGCCAAAATGATTTAGCACCTTGTACCTACAGCTTGTGCTCCAGGAGAATGTTATTGCAGAGAGGCAATGAAGAAATGTATAAATTTTTGCTAGCTAATAATGGTTTTAGCAGCATTATTGTCCAATCCTTCATCAAAAAAATCTAATGTGACTCGATGGAACCAATCCTTTGCTGAATTGTCGTTAGAAATATGGAAGGGAAAATTTATAGAGTTTAGAGCTAAGCTGTTACCAATCGTTAGAAATATGGAAGGGAAAATTTATAGAGTAAAAACACCACCAATGGATGCAGCACCAAATTCTTGACCTCCAACATTGCACCGCCACCTCACTGCCACCTTCAAATATATGTTTTATCCTAATTTCTCAAAAATTCAGTCTGTAGTTTTTGGTCTCATAGAATGCCATGATGGCAGGATATGCACAAATTAGATTTGTTGAAAAGACTTCATAAACTTTAAAGCAAATGCAATTGGCATATACAACTCTGCTGCAATATGCAAACACTGAAAAAATAAATAGAGGGCTTGAATTATGAAATAGTTTGTAATTCATAAGTGTCTTACCTGAACTGCACTGCTCCTCACTTCTTCAACTTGGAGAGATGAAAACTGCATGAACAAATGGAATTGTAATCCATCCTCCAGCTTTTATTCTATCATCCTAAATTCTGATTGGTTGATGTTAGTTGACATGGATTCACTATGAAAGTTCAATCAAATGGCTGAGATTTATTGGGATTTAATCCAATGGATAATATTTTAGTTGGTCATTTTTATTATTTTATGCAGCTGGTTACACAATTTATTGTTCATATGGTACTGAGTTTTTAAACACTTTGAAAGGTGAGACTGATCATAATTTCATTTATTGTTATGCAGGTGTTTACTTGGATTGAAGACTCTTACATCAAAACTAGTGCATGGGATTTGAGATCTGGGTTGGAAAGTCTTGAGAAATGACTTGTTGAAGTGACTGTAATAGATATGATGTACATACAATGAAAATATTACTTAATGAATAGTTGACTGTATAGACTTGGTTTTTGTACACTTGTATATAAATTAATATATATTTTTAGTTCTATCAATGAATAAGAGAATATTGACCAATTTAAAAACTGTCTTATTCAACATTTCATGCTTCCATGTTTAATTAATAATGATAGGGGAGAAAACAGTTGGGTTGTATTAACTTCACATGTCATTCAAAATATGTTAAAAAAAAGGTGAATGACTTTTCACCTACTATCTCCACTAATGGACCCTGCACCACAACCGGGTCCTCTCCCCTAAGTCGAGCGAATTTTTTTTTATAATATTTTTCATAAGGATTATAAGGATCGATAAATTGTATAACCCAAAGGGAAAATTATAATGTAAGTAACGATAGATAATAATGCAATAGATTAAGAATATTCTACTCTATCTTAACCTATGCATGACTAATCGAATGTAATTAATCAAATCTTAAATAATATAAAGAAAATAAGAGGCTAGAGATGCTTAACTTTGTGTAGACACCATTATTGCATTAACTTCCCCCAAGGTTAGTAGCACCTTATGAGAGAGTTGATGTGGGGAATCACAAATGATAAGAAGAATATTTAGAAAAGCCACTTGTTGAAGACTCCACAGAGTGAGAAGATCATAGAAAGTGCAACTTTTATGCTTGAGAATTTTAAGTTGATGTTCCAAGAGTAGATTCCAAAAGATAAGCAGTGCTAACTTCAATACCATTAAGACCTTGAGTATACTTACAAAGTGATTAGACCAAATAATTGTTGTTGATGTGATGGTGGATGAAATCATGTGTCACGTATATATAGGGATCATGATTATGCATTATAGTTTCCTTTAGCAAATGACATAGACCACAATCGATTATTAGAAATAAAATTTAGACAACATCGATAATGTCAATACCATTGGCTCTCGATAATGTATCATCATAGGCCCTAAAAGGAAGTTTTAGTGTAGGGATGAAGGATATGGAGCTATTATAAGGTGATCTAAAGGAGGTATAAGTGTGTTGTAATTAGATATGGATACAAATCTAAGAGGATAACAAGGTTATGCCACATGGAAACTAAAAAAATGACTATAAATGTGTTAAAGGTATCTAAGGTATCATAACACCAATGCACATCAAATATCTCTCGTAAATATGACCACTAATTACCCCATATAAATGTTTTTAGATATTCCCATTCTTAAAAATATCCCCGAGGATATCACTTTGGAGAATTCAATGTGCCAATACTATGTGCAAAGAAAAAAATTCAATAAGAAAGAAAAATTAGTTATATACATATGCCCCAACCAAAGATCATTGTTTTTCAAAAGCGTACGTGAGATGGTCTTCGGAGAATAAACTACAACACCGAAATCAAAATGAATGAAGTGAAGGAGTAGGAAAAAGTGATACAAATCCATGAACTCGGATAAAGCATACTTATTATTTACACCCTAAAAATGGTTGGGATAAAGTAAGGGTTTGATAAGAGTTATTTCCTTCACTCATTTACCTAGGTGTAAGAATGTTTCGGTAGAATATTTTGAATAAATTAATCCACATTAACCATATAATCCAAAATTATAGCCATTAATATAATAAACAATAATAGAATGATGAAATGATAGCATAAAACACAAGAAGGGATGGATACTTAGCTATGCATAGAGGTATTAAAGTGATCTAGGTGTGTATAATGGTGTCTACTCCTAAATAACTAAATAGGTGTAAGAATGCTATCTCGTAGAATATTTTGAATAAACTAATCCACATTAACCATATATTTAGAATATAACTATTAACATAGTAAGTGATGAAAGAATATTGAAGTGATAACATAAAACACAAGAAGGGATGAATAATTAGCTATGCAGAGAAGTACAAAAGTGATATGGGTGTGAAAATTGGCTAAAAAGGCATGATATTAACCTATAATTGGTTCATTTCTAACACTTTCACTAAAAATTGCTCTTATACGTACAATCGTACAAATTTGGCTAGGGCATAGTATGGTCTAGTCTTGCTTTGTAAAATTTCGAGCCTTGAGATTGTTGATATCTATAACTTTGATTTCCTTTCATTGGTCTATAAATTATTGTCATTGTTTGTCACTAGGGTTTTCACACCTTCGGTACCACCTATAACAACTTGCAACAAATAAGAAACTCTAGATATATGAAACAAAATTTGTGAAATGATAGATACCAAAAAGATAAATCCATGTTTGGGTGAGGTTGCATTGACCCTAGTGGTCAACCTTTTTACACTAATCTAAGTGTCGCAATACATCTCCACAAAAGTACAAACAAGCATCATATAGTTTGCCTAGTGTTGGTGCAAATAGTGTATGTAATGTAAGCCAACCCCTATGTTTCCCTCGCATCTCTTAACACAAGGAATAATAGATGTAAGTGTAGATAGGATAGATATTCACTGCATCCTCTGTTTGCACATATATATACACACGCCCTTCATCGCACAATTTATTATATTTCAGAAGATATTCACTGCACATATTCACGCCAGTCCATCTGAAGCCATGACATTGGGAGGGACAGAGAAGTCCTTAATAAAGAGGGGACCATGGAATATGTTGAGGATAATAATTATCCTGATTAAAAGAAGATCGAAGAAGCGCAGGTATTTGCAGGAAGAGTTGATGAAGAGGGCTAAATTGTTTGCAATTAACTTGCGGAAAAGTTTGATGTCTCATAACAGAGTTACTGGGGGTATAGGGGCTAGAGAGTACGCATTCTCATGCTCCAACAGCCCCACTGTATATTTTAGAAACTCATTACTTCCATGGCACAGGCATTAGCATTCTAAGTATTTTTCCTGCATTTATGATCCCAAATCTGATAAGGACTACGATATGACCATAGACATCCTCCACTCTTGCAATTTTCCTGCCGTTGAAGACAGAGTAGAATATAATTTAGGCGATGGAGGAGATTTGGGCACACCCGTTTCTCATAATTCAAATGAAGGGCAAGTGGATCGAGAAGCGGAGGAATTCATTGCAAGGTTTTATAGCCAAATAAAATTTCAACGCCAGATCTCTTTGTTATAGTATGAGGAAATGCTTTCCAGAGGCACCTGTTGAGCCGATTCAAAACTATTTTTGTGTGGTTGTGGAGAATAAATTTGAAGGTTACTGCTTTATTGGCACCAAAGATTTTGTCATTGAAATTCCATAGACTGCAAAACACGCTCGTTCCTGTGTATGTGTTTTGTGGGGACTGTGGATACGCCTTCTTTAATATCTATTATATGACTCAAATTTTGTTTCCTCACCATTGGGGAAGCCCCATGTAATGTTGCTCGAGTGCCTCCGTCTCCTACCAGAATTCCTCGCCTTCCGTCTGTTGTGTCCAAGTGCATACGGTCGCAACGTTGTGCTCTAAGTCGTGCTCGCTGCTCCCTGGCCCTGTTGCATCAACACAGTTACTCACTAGCTCTCTGTCCCGGCTTGCCAACGTGGTTGGGGCTCGCCACCTCGTCAGCATGGGTGGGGCTCTCCTCTTGCCATTGCTTCACATCATGATGCTTGGAACCCGCCACCACAACCACCACCATCAAACAAATTCCCTCACCTCAACCTCGCCATTCCTACTCGCGGGGAAGCGGACCCGGAGGAAGAAGTTGCTACTGGTTGGGAGTTTCCAGATGTTGGCAAGGACTTACTTAGTTTGGGGTGGCCGGATGATCATGATCCGCCCGCTTCGGGCATGTTTGTTGTTGCTACTTGATTGTGTTTTTTGTCTGCTTTTAGGCGATGCCTATATTTTGTACTCTCCTAGGCTCGACCTAATTTGACTCTCGTTGCTTTAGGCTCGACCTAACTTTGTTTGTGGTTTTGGGGCGTGCTCTCATACGCCCATTTTTTTGTTGAAAGATATCTTGTATCATATTGGATTGAATTAATATAATATAAGATCTTTTTCATCAAAAATAAATAAATAAATAAAATTGTTTCCTCGAATAATAAGACTTGTGTCATGGATAAGCCGGAATTAGAGTGAATATTTTTTTAAAAAATATTTTGAAACCAAATCTATTATTATATATTGTCAAAACCAACACCAATACTTCTCATTTTTGATAGAAAATTTTAGTGGTTTTTAAGGCTTAATCCTTATTAATAGAACATGTATTTTTAATAAAGGTACTACAAATTTGTTTTTGTTGTATTAAATTTGAGTGTATATCCATACTTGCAACATATTATTAATAAGATAGGACAATTTATTATAACAAATTCCACCCCTCAATGTGCTTATAAATAGTTATCGACATAATTATTGGGAAATTTTTGATACAAGAGATTTTCATTAATTTTATTCAAATAAATAACACCAATAACATTAATTTTGACATTATATTCGATAAAAAAACATTACATTCATCTATGGAATTAAAAATGTGCATATCACAATAATAAACTTAAAATAATAATAATAATTAAAGTTTAATACAACTTTTTGATACAAAATCATGCAAAGCAACAAGTGCATCAAAATATAATGTTCATTGTGCACCCGAATTCCAAGGCACAAAAGTATTGAGAAATCAAACTTATTAAAACAAATGGTAAAGGTGAAAGATAATCTGGTTTGTCACCCCGACCACCATTAGTAGGAAGATCCACCATATTTTGTTTGTATCATCTAGATCTTTCTTGGATAGGAAAATAGCAAGAAAATCAAGGAGTTTCCCTTATTAAGGAATATCACCCAATAAGGTTTGGAAATGCATGACCAAACTTGACACCACAAGATTTATTACGTGGTAACAATGTTACAACTAAATGAAAGATCTTATTGTCTTCTCCTAAATTGGTGCCCTTCATGAGCTCTATAACCACAACCCTATGAAGGAAAACCTTATTAAGAGAATCCTAGATAACTCAATTGATTGCTCATGGGGCACTTCCCCAATGGTCCAATAGAGAATAAATGTGTTCAACCTCATGACGAACCTTTTCAACTTGAGATTGAATTTGAAGCATAACATAAATAATCACTTGCACATTATTCGTTATGGAGAAATAACCAACTCATGAATAGTTAATAATTGCATTATTCCTTTTTATCCATAGTTGAAAATGAATTTCAAAATGAAAAAATATATTATATTTGGTTTTATTGTGTAGGTAAAATGACATCAATCCACTTCTAGGATGACTAAGCATGCATGTAAAACCAAAAGAGATTCTTAAGTGACTTAGGGTATTGATAACCGAGGCATTAGAGATTGGGAACCTATAAGTGCAAAATATCATTTCCAATCGAAAACCCTTGGTGAAAAATGCATTAAAATGAACCAACGTGGGTTCTAAAATAGCTTTCAAATTTTGGAAAACTTATAGTCTCATGTTTCACTACACAAGTTAACTATTCCTTGAGAATTCGGAGAATCCACTTGAATATGTTGAGGGTTGAACAAATGACAACCAAACAAATATTTGTAGCACAAAAATGGAATTTCAATGCATATTAAACATGGTATGTTATTGCACAAACATGGTAGATCTTGACAAATTTTATTAATATAAAAAATGAATCATTACAAACAAAGGAGAGAGCTACAAAGTTTATAGGATTTGAAAAATTCTATCCAATCCATGAGTAGTGGATCAAATCTCCTAAAGTTGGCAAATATGTAAAAATAACATATTGCCCCAGGTTGAAATCATCGAGGAAAAAATAAGATAGAAAAGCTCCCACTAATTTAGGGATTGACAACTAAGAGTTTTAGAAAAAGTAATTAAAAATTACAATAGATTTATTTATATAACTCACCTACATGGTGAATTAAACCTAGCTTTATCTTAACATTCCCATCCTTAATTAAGCATGTAGTCTCAAGTGAATAGGAGAGAAATTTCTGAAGCCCTAAAATTTGTCTCGAGAAAGTGACTTTGTGAAGACATCTACACATTACATATTTGTCAGATAATATTGGAGATTTGGATGTTTTGTTTTGAACATGTTCATGAATGAAATGTATTTGCACCTCAATGTGCTTGGCACACTCATAAAAAATTGGATTCTGAAAAAGTTTTACCACTCCTTCATTATTAACATGTAGGATAGTTATATGTTTCTATGGTATTCCAAATCCTTCAAATATACATCGAGCCATATCACTTCACAGAAATATACTCTGTTGTGTGATATTTTGATTCTATGGAGGACCTTGAAACACAAGTCTCTTCTTACTCCCCGATGATATCGGTCCAAATCCTAAAAAGAATATAAATCCTTAACTGGATTTCCTATCATATATGTTTCCTACATGATCTAAATTTGAATATGATGTCAAGAAGAATTTAACATTCTTCTTGTATTATAAGCCATAATCCATAGTTCCTTTAATCTACCTCAATATCCATTTTTTTCTTTCTAGTGAAAACCCTAGAATATTGCATGGTCTAGGAAAGATAGTGGACTCTATAGCTGATATCTAGCCTAGTGTAGGTCAAGTAGATGAGACACTACTTATAAAGAGTTACATTTAGTTATGATGATGGATTTTTTCGAGACGGTTGAGGTCTTATCTCCACACAGTGTGGCAAGTGGCTTACAATCCATTATATGAAACTTCTCGACTATTTTCTAGGCATATTTCAACCGAGATACAAAGATATGATTATTTCTTTCGCAAAACTTCATGTCCAATACAATAATGCAAAATCCCGATATCGGTCTTGTCAAATTATTGATTTAGATATTTCTTTGTTTACTCAATCATTCTCACCGAACCTCCAATGATGAATAGATCATGGGCATATACTTCAACAATCATTATCTCCCCCTTTCTTAATGAGATGGAGATTACGATCATAAGGAATCCTATTGAATCCATGATGTATGATATGCTTGTTAATTTTTATGTACCATGCCTTGGGAGATTGTTATAGACCATAAAATTATTTTATAAGTTTACATAGATTTTCCTCTTTACTTGGTTTCAAAAAAACCATTTGGATGAGTCATGTAAACTTCTTCCGTAAGCCCCCTTTAAGAAAGACACTTTTCAAATCCATTTGGTGGATTTTCCAACCAAATGTAGTATGGTTTGTATATAATTGGAGTTTATGGAATATGAAATAATTGGAGTATGGTTGTATATAATATAATAATTAATTAAATTTATAATTAATTATTATAATGTTGGTGGTGGGAATGAATAGCTATTATATGATAGGTGAATTATTTTCTTAGAATACCATATAAAATTTATGTCTACATTTTGCCCCTCTTTGAAGTGTGGATGTGGAGCAATGACAGGTTCAAAAAAAGAAGAAGATAAGATGCGTGGATGGTGATATGATGCCCCCTCGAGGGGTTAGGCGGGGAGGAACGAGTTGGGTAACCAATCAAAAAGAGGAGAGGCCCAAGTTAGTAGATGAGAGAGGATTAGAGGATTGCAGGATGAGAGGATTTAAGGATGTTTGGATACATGATAAGAGGATTAGAAGATTAAAAGAAGAGAGGATTAGAGGATGAGAAGATTAGAGGAGAGGAGAGAGGATTTTTATTTTGGATGCCCCAAAGAAACGATGTATGACAAGGGTGAAGATTTAGGATTTTGGATTAGAGGATGCCCTAGTCAACGATGTATGACAAGGGTGAAGTTTTAGGATTTTGGATCTAGTTTTGAGAATTCCTCGATCAACAATGTATGCCAAAGGTGAAGATTTAGGATTTTGGATGAAATGATGTTGGATTTAGAGATGTTGGATTTTTAGATGTCAAATTTTGAGATGCCCCAATCAAGGATGATATTTTGGATTTGGATTTTGAGAATGCCCCAGTCAAGGGTGTATGACATGGGTGATTAGAGGATGTTGGATTTGGATAAAGTGATGTGATTGATTATTGATTAGATTGGATGTTGATGAGATGGGGTGGATGATAAGGGGATGTGTTATCATATTGTGTCCATTGTATCATCATTAGTAGTTGTGAGTGATGTGGCATAAAGCAAGATGCACCAAGGTATAAAGACCATGGTGATGAATGGTGTCGGATGCCCATATCCTTGTATCATTGGACAAATTAATAGTATGAGGGTCCTCATGTCATCAAACCAGTGAAAGTGGTCTCGTAGCATTGGCCCTATAAAAAGAAATAAAAAGTAGCCTCATATCATCGACCAAAATAAAAATGTAGATAAATAATAAACATGCAAACAAAACATACATAGTGTATTTTTGGGAATTTTTTTGAATTTTTAAGATTTTTTTATTTTTTTATTTTTAGATTTTTTAAATTTTTTTAGATTTATAAAATTTAATAATTTTTTTAATTTTTTTATTTTTTGAATTTTTTAGATTTTTTAGATTTTAGGTGATAGAGGAGGAAATTTGATGAAGGTAGGAAGAAACAAGAGGAAAAACAGATACACAGGGTGAGAGAATGGGCTCTCGGAAGGTTGGGGGCATCGCAGAGGTGTAAAAGGGGTTCGGGGTCAATGGGAGGGTCCTTTCACCTCGTAGAGTTTGAAAACAAGAGCTCGAGAGAGGACGAGATGGCATACAAGAGGATTCGGGATCACCGAGCGGACCTCGTGAGAGAGTACCAAAGCCGGCCACAGAGGCGGGGATACTTGGTGAGTGATTTTATAATTTATTTTGTGGATTAATTTTACATTTTTTGAGAAATTTTAAGGGCATTTTTAGACGTTTTGGTCAAAATCAGCGCTTAAGCACTGTTTAGCACATACAGCCCTAAAATAGCACATACGCTATAAATAGTAGCACTTTTGGGCAATCATGTTAGAGAAACATGAAATGGTGCATTTGTGGGAGGGTAGATTTATGTCTTAGCGCTTTTATTTTGTTTTGGCGCGTATGAGATGAAGTAGCACATATATAATAAATGGTCGCATGTTTATTGGGTTGTGGGAGGGTGAATAGAAGTAGCATATTTAGTAGTTTTTAGCAAGTTTAATTTGGGTTGGGGATTTGTTTTAGAGTGTATGATTAGGTTTAGTGTGTTTATGATGTAGAGTAGTGCATTTGGATGGGAAGTAGTTGTAGGGTTTCTTTAGCGCATATAGGTATGGATTGGCACGTTTAGGATAGAGTAGTTTGAATGGGGAGAAGTGACAGTTTTAGAAGAAATGTAGAAGGGGGAGGGTGAGAAGGATGTGTGTGTTAGTGATTAGATGTAGATACCTACATGTTTGATGGGTGCGAGATGGTGCTATTACCCGTCTAGGTGAGACATCGTCGATCAATGCATTTATAACATTTTCTAGGATGGTAGAGGCAGAGAAGGAGGAGGCATCTTTTTACATGTGTTGGGATTGTTCCACATAGCATGGATGCAATGAGAATGTATAATTTATGCCACAATGGGTCCTTATATGATCAACCACATATTATTGTTTATCGTGTCTCTAATGCATCTCCATTTGGCTACGACCATGACAATGATGATCTTATATATGATGTTACTTGACTCTTCTCTTTCTCCTAAACTTGGGGAGCATCACGCTTATCTTCCCCCTCCCAAAGATTCTCGGGTTTCACATTTAGTCTTTCATATGCATCTTACTCATCTTGATACACATGTATCGTCATTACTCTATGACGCACTCTTGTGCTACGGTTCACACTTGACTGTTGAGGGCATACTAAATTCACGAACCTCACATCATATACACTACATGTGTTATTGTTTCATTTTATATTATTTCTTATTCTTACTAGCATACTACTCAATCGATATATACACGTATTGACATAATTTTTATCTTTCAAACATGCTAACGGGTTCTTCATGTGCAACATTTTCTTTGTAGGAACTATTTGTTACCACGGTTGTCTAATACTTTGTTTGTCATTATTTTCAATTTGTTTCCATTGTTTGCGAGCATTTCCCTATGTCTTGTTTATTCATTAATTTTATGCTTTTTTCCACTTACGCCTTGATTGTCTTCTTCATGGAATTTTGAGTCATATCCCATGTTTGAAACCTATTTTTCACGGTCTACATTGTCTTCTTTCTTGCTAGATTACACATTGTCTTCTATATGCATATTTTTCTTGTTTATACTAACATATGTTTCCAACCACTTTGTTTGCATGTGCCTTGGTTTTTACCAAGAAAATTCCTTCGCCTATAGGGTATTGTAGACACTAAATCACACACTTTGGGTAATTATTTAGTCCCAGTCTCATACTACTATTCATATGGTTTTTGAGTGAAAAAGAGTACTAATTAACCCATGTATTTGGCCATTTTACTTTATTTTTGTCATTAATTTTGATCTTTCACCATATTTTCCGGTCGGTTCTGTCACACTATTTGTTTCCTACTTTGATTGGGCACCTAGCCAGGATTGGGGTAGCCTGTGCACCATGATCCCCTATGGGGCGCCTTGATCCTCTTTACACTTTACTCTCACTTTTTGGGCACTTTTTATTCATTTGAGCTTTCTATATTTTTAGTGGTTAGCCTTTTCCAGTTAATTATGAAATTAGAACAAGAGAACCATATAAATATAAAGTTATGAGACCATAATGAGGGACCAAACACTAAATACTAGTATCTCCACCTAAGGTTACATCCATCAAAGGATTTTATTGCTCCATTTACATCCATCTAGCTTCATTATAAGGGAAAAAATCTTGTTCATCTACATCACACTTCATAGGAGGGGATTTTATTCTATTACATGCACCATTTACTTACATTCTACATCTAGTTATTGCTCACTACTCACAAAGTGCGAATGACACAAGAGCACCTAGGGCACAATTTTCACACACACACACACACAACACACACACACACACACACACACACACACACACACACACACACACACACACACACACACACCTAGAACTACATTGGGTCTGAGATGTAGTGCAATGCTTAGTGATAATTCCATCCATTTGACAAATGCCGAGGACAGTCCAACCCCTTCATATGCATCTTTCTTTTTTATGGTTTTGATTCTTTTCTTGGGGATTTGTAGGTGTTTCCTCCATATTTTATTTGTAGCAATATTCACATGACATGAAGTGAACATAGGTGAACATTCAGTGACACCTCATTGGAGGTTCTCTAGTCATTTTCGTGAGACCCGGGGCTCCCTGTGTGCCCCTATCCTTTTCTAGGTACCCCAGTCTAGCTAAGCAGGGCCCGAATCTACATTTTCCCAAGCTCGTATGTGGTTGTTTCCTCCTCCTCTTCATCTGGTATCCTTTGTGACATAGTCCCACGACATATTTGAATCAACTAAGGCCTTTCTAACTCTCTTTGCACATTAGGGTTTCACATTTAATTTGTTTAGTTGTTCGGTTGTATTTTCGTATTTATTTATCTATTATTTCTCGCTTATATATCATCTAGATTAAACTAAAATTTTCCATTTTAGTTTCATCATGTATCATTTATCATGTCTCCGACCTCCTTGGGTCGCATACTCATAGCGACGCGTCACATGCACCCCAAATGGGGGCATACATTGGGTGAATTAGTCACCCCATACAATAGTACATGCTATAATTCATATCTACACAATACAAGAACAAAACGGTCATAGAATGGCCCGAGAATTTGACTTGGGTCCTTAGCACAACACACATACGTTAGCACCCGGATACACACATGAGTGATTGGGTTCTCCTTACCCTTGTAGGGTGCGTATGACTAGGGGAAGTTACAAAAATAGTAATTGACATATATCTTTGGTCTCTTTTCTGTCTTCATGGTTTCCTCGTTGGTCTTACACACCCCACATCCCAATATTATCTTTATGTTTTTATATTTCTTGACTCGGACACCAACGCCGAAGCCGGGACATCAGCACCCAAGTGCCCCCGTCCCTATGGGCGATCCTAACCCCTATGGGCGCTCTCGATCTCTTTGTATCTTACTTTTCCCTTTTGGGCCTCTTTTATCTTTTCGGCATCTTATTTTCTTATGGTTCGACCTTTTAATCACAATTATGAAATTTAAACAAGGGAATCATATAAATATAAAGCTATGTGATCATAATAAAGGACCAAACTCTAAGCATTTACCATCACCACCTAAGGTTGCATCTAAAGGCATTCTAAGAGCATTAAAGCATCCATCTAGCTATCATTCAAGGGACAAGGGACTGTATTTTTTCTGCATACACTTCATAGGATGGAACTAAATTTTTACATCCGCACATCTATTTATAGTGCTACATCTAGATATTGCTCGTTATTCAAAGTGCATCTTACACAAGAGCTTCCCGCAGCACGATTCTACACACGGACACACATAACTACATGGGTTCTATGATGTAGTGTAACACACGGTCATAATTCCACTCTTTCGGGGGACCATTGGGGTCAATCTAACTTCCTATTTGCATATTTTTCTTTTTAGGATATTATGTGTTTTGGGGGTTTGCGTAAGAGGTCATTTGTTTCTCAAGTTACAAGAAAATTATGTAGGCATAGTGCGATATATAGGTATTGATTTGATCATATAGAAATCACCTAAAAAATATGGAGAGGTCGACGAGGGATGGTGGAATCATGTGAAGCGGTGGTAACATGAGTTTAAGAGATAACTTGAATGTTAGATGAAATGTTTCCAATGATGGGAGATGTAGTGGTAAGAAGCACATATGCCGATGGCTTAGGAATCCAATGGGAAGTAGTAGCATTGTGAGGTGGGTGAGATGATGCCACGATGGATGAGATAGGTGGAGGATGCAGATGGATAATTATCTTAGGAGGTGGATGAATGATTACCTTAGAGGTAGGTGGAGGAGACAAGTGAATAGAAGTGGAAGCACACTTATATGGAATTGGAGAAAGAGACCGCTCATGAGAGCGAGAGCCAAAGGAAATGACACCCTTGTCTTCTAATTGTTGTAACTTGTCATGAAGGGCACAACAATCATTGTCATGGTGGCCATTGATGTGGTGGAAATTGCAATAAGGGAGATATTTGGTGATGCAAGTGATGAGGAGGATGATGTTGATTAGAGGGTAAACGAATTAAGTACTTATCAAGAAAATCACACAAAACATCATGAGGATTAGCAACATGTGAGAAATGCAATGGCTCCCGAGTAGGAGATGGAGAAGACTTAGTGGAGAGTGGCGTAGTGGAGGAGATGGAGACATTTGAGGAGGCTTAATAGAAGGAAGAGGAGAAGAAGTAGAAGATGATGAAGAAGTGGAGAGAATAGAAGGGGGTTCTATAACATATGCAGTAATTATATCTTGATCTTGATTAATGAATTTATAGCATAAAAGTGTAAACGATTCACATGTATCATATTGTAATCTTTCTTTCAATGTAGGAATCAAGCCATGACAAAAGATAAATTTCTTTTCTAGATCAATATGCTGAAATAATAACTGATGCATGTAAGAATTGAAGCGTAAAATGTAATCTAGAATGGGTTCTTTCTTTCCTTGATGCAAGCTAGGTAAGTGATCATGTGTAACTCTAGGACCATTTTTAAGTATAAAGCATCTAAGAAAATCATCTTCCATTTCACAATATGTACTAATAGATCCAAAGGAAAATGAGTATACCATTGAAGAGCATCATCAACAAGACTATGAAGAAAAGATTTTAGTAACAATCGATCATTAGAATAAGAATCCATAGCTAAATGATAATTCTTAAGATGCAAATAAGGATTGACAGTGCCATTAAAACATGAAAAGGTAGGCATGATAAAATCCTTAAGAAAATTTGAATTGTGAATTTTCTTGGGAATAGGATTTCCATGAAGAGAGTTATTTTCAATGGAAGCATAGTAGTATTTGATTTTAAGAGTAATAGATTGAACTTGAGATTGTAAATGGCCAAACACATGAATGAGTAATAAAATATAATGTCAAGGAATTGTAGAAGAAGTGAGAAGCACATGAAGAGGTTGATTTTTTCCATTGTGAGTGATCATGAGAATTTGAGAAGAAGAAGCAGAAGATGAAGGCTCTATGGGGATGCTAGATGTAGATGTAGAAGAAATAAGAGGAGGTATACTAGCAGGAATTGTAGAATCAACATGAATAACATATAGAGAAGAAGAAGAAGAAGAAGAGGTGGAAGAGGAGGAGAGGAACATGGAATATCGACATAAATGATATAAGTAAAATCAGAATAAATAATAAGAGGTGAACTAGTAGAAGTGGTAGAATCATCATGAATTACATCTAGAGAATAAGAAGAAAGAGATGGAAGAGGAGGAGAGGAACATGGAATATCGACATAAATGTGAGAAGTAGAATCAAAATAAATGATAAGAGGTGAACTAGTAGGAGTGGTAGAATCATCATGAATGCTATTGGCTACTCTAATGCAGGGGAAACTAACTATTCTAATCTAAATTTCCAAGGGACCAGAGAGAGAGAATGCATAAAATGAAATCCTACACTAAAGCGGTGATACACCAGAAAAGGAGGGTGTGAGAGTAGTCTCCAAATGCGTGAAATACAGAGGCAAAGTACACACTAGAAGAGGTGATGACAGTTCTCCATAATCTAGCAAAATGCATTCACAATGATATTCCAAGCATACACAATGATAATGGATCCTTGCAAGAACATAATAATAGACACAATATTCTTGTAGAAAGATTAAAGGGGCAAGAAGAATGCAAGAAAACACAGCAGGGGAAGATATATCCACAAACTGATATTTTATTGCTTCATGATATGCACAGTTCAATCTATTACAAGATAAGGGCCTGGATCACCATGCAAGGAGTCCACTACAAGGGCCTGCAGCACATTGGCTTCACAAAGCAATTTTGACAGAGCTTTGCTATCTCGAAAACTCCCCTTTACAATGAGCCCAACACTCCAATTTATAGAAAAATGAGAAGGGAAAGAGAAGGGAAAATGGAAATCCCAAAATCTGTCCTTCAACCACTTGTAAGAGGCATTAAATGGAGTAAAATGATTATATATTACTTGAAAAAGGCTCCCCATACTGTCCCATGTGCTGCGCAGAGAGAAAGAATGATGACCATGCCTCTTAATTGCACTCCCAACCACCAAATGAAACACTGTTATGAACTCGGCCACGTTTTTTATAAAAATATCCATCAATCTCTCACCAAATCTAGAATTTATTTATTTCTATGCATCGGGCTTGGAGCCATGATTCCAACGGTACCAATTTTGTGTGATTTCGTTGAGAAATGCAAAAGTTATGGCCTTCTGAGTGCGGGCAGCTATTTTGGGTCCTGGCAGGCGTTTTCTGTCATTTGACGGGAATGAGCATTAACTGACTGGAGCCGAATATGTTTCTTTAATTAAATATATCTACCCTCATTAAAAATAAGAAATCCAGTTTTTGTGGCGTAGAGGACGTCGTGCTCGTTTCCAGAAAGTCCAATTTTGTGAAAATCGGAGCTCGGAGTCAAAAGTTATGGCCGTTTGAAGTTTCGGGAGTCAAACGTTGACTTTTCTTCTTCTTTCGCCTTCGGCCTCTTCGGCTTTTCACGCCCCACGCGCACGCACTTTGGCCCTTGGATGTCCCAAACTACCCTGACGAAAGTCTCTCATGTTGAAGACACGGCCGAATCGGCCGGTTCGCATCCTCGCGTACTTTTGTCCTGATGTCCCCTTGACAATTTTTTTCTCGACCGATTTGATTTTCACGTCCCTCGCATCCCCCTTTGCCCATACCTTTGGCCCTGGGATGTCCCAAATATCTCCGAACCGCCAAATGGACTTTTTTCCGGCCGGTTCGGCCTCCCGCGTACCTTTGGCCCTAGCTGTCCCAAATCGCTGCGAAAACAACACTTAGTCGATTTTTTCCACTTTTCTTCGGCCGGTTCGCCTTTTCGCGTCCCGACGTCCCAACTGTCCCAAATGCCCAATGCGCAAAGATCGCCCGGCGGCTTTTCGGATGATTTTTGGCCGCGCCCCAACTGCCCCCAACCTGTCCCCTAGACTAGGACTAGACTTAGCTGATTTTTTCTATTTTTGGCCCAAGCTTGGTTTTTTGCAATTTTTTCACATTTTTAAAACTTGTTGGGTTTTCTTTGGACAGAGAGTTAGAAAGAAGCCGAGGGGACCCCAGAAACATGATTTTTGCCTTGAATCAATATAATTGCTTGGGACTAAAGAATTTGATGCATGTTATCAAAATTACCTTGAGGGGTGAATTTTGGATAACAATTTTGGCGACTCAGCGGGGTCATCTGCCTGCTAGATGAAGAACGGCCAGCTGCTTGTAGCAATCCATTGGGCATGGAGTCTGTTTGATAACCTCTCAGCTGATCTGAAATTTGAAAACTTGTGTCCTTGAGCCATTGAAACATTTGTTGAGCTGGTTTTCCTGTGGCTGCAATTCTTTTCCAGGAGCTTGATGAACTGCAAACATGCACATACTAGAAGCAATAGGACATGTGCACAAGCACTTAGGGAAATAAAAACTACTCTAACAACAGTACAATGTGCATAAGCACTTAGAGGAATGGAAATTCTAAATTAATATTTACAAGGGTGAAAATCTATCTTTCTAGTAGCAACGTTTGAGATAGATCCCATTGACCGGAATCTGCAATTCTTCACCATCCAACTTAGCCAATCGGAAAGCATTGCTACCTTTGCATTCAATGATCATGTATGGGCCACTCCAGATGGCATCAAACTTGGAGTGCTTTCCCGGTTTTGCACGATCTCGCATCCCACTTCAATACAAATCTCCAATTTGGAATATCTAGCCTTAGCTTTCTTGTCAAAACTCTTTTTGACCAATGCTTTATCCTTTTCTATGGTCTCGCATGTGCTCTCTTGTCTCTTCTAATTCCATCACTCGCATACCCGATTTCCATAGGTTCAAACTCAGCTAGTTCCAACTGCTTCATGAGCTCCAATGCTGGCAACTCAAGTGATATAGGTAGAACTGCTTCTTTCCCGTACACAAGCTTGTATGGAGAGCTTCCTGTAGACCTCTTGGGTGTGATCCTATCAGCCCATAGGGCTGATTTGAGCTTTGCGTGCCAAGTTCTTTGATTTTCATCCAGAGTCCTTCTGATGATTCTTAGTAGGTTCTTGTTCGTAGACTCGGCTTGGCCATTACCCTGAGGGTAATAATTTGATGAAGTGCTGAGATACACACAATTCTTGACAGCCCATTGTGTGATCTTTGTGCCAAGGAATGCCAATGCATTGTCTCGATATGATAGTGGCAGGGGGCACCAAACCTCGTGACTATCCCTTCATAGAAATCTAAGATATTAGATTCATTTTTGCCTCGAGTGCCACCGCTCGGTCCACTTGGTGAAATAATCGCATTCGTAAGTATCCACTTGTGACCTTGACTTGAATTGGGATTGATAACCCCAATGAAGTCCAATCCCCATTGCATGAATGGCTGATTTATCTGAAATTGGACGAAGGGGCAGCGCTGCTAACCTTTCTTTCCCCGTGAAGAATGCACATTTCTGCATTTCTTGACCCATGAGTAGCAATCATCAACACAGAGGCCAATAGTAACCAGCTTTCATGATTTTGAGAGCTGTCACTCTGTGGAGCAAAGTGGCCTCCCGCTTTCCCATCATGGAACTCATGTAAGATCTTCTCAACTTGACTGTTCCAATGCATCTTAATAGAACACCATGGATGTCTTTCTTGAACAAGATACCATTAATGAGTACATATGGGATAGCTTGTAATCTAAAGTATCTCCTCTTTGCCTTGCTCACTTCTGGAGGGCACAAGCCTGTTTGGAGGTAATGCACCAAGTCTTGAGTCCAACATGGAATGAGTGCATCATCAGCTGGTTGTTCTTGATCATTCTGTAGTAGCAAGACAACATCCTCTTCACTTTTTGACTCGTCTGGTTGTTTGGAAGCGAGCTGCTCACACAAGCCTTTGCCACGAACTAGCTTGGTCACTTTGATTTCAATATCATATTCCATCACCCGAGTGATCCAACCTGCTCTCTTCTCATTTAAATCCTTGTTTAGGAGGAAGTCCTTGACACCAGCATGAGACACCAGCAGTTGAATCTTATTGTTTGAGACCAAATGTCTGAACTTCTTCAAGCTCCTGATGACGGCAAGGACATGCTTTTCGATGAAAGAATACTTTATTTCGTAATCTTCCAAGGTTTGACTGAAGAATGCTATGGGCTGTTCTGAACCTTCTCTATTCAGCTATGTCAAGATAGCTGAGATTGTATCTGATCCTCCAAACGCATACAACATGAAGTCCTTTGAAAAGTCTGGGTTGATAAGAGTTGGAGCTTGTGATATTGCATGCTTGATGTTTTCAAAACTCTCTTTGCCTTCTGCTGTCCATTTGAATGCCAGACTCTTCTTCAACATCATTGTTAGAGGCTTCACAAGAGTGGCAAAATTAGGCACAAATCTGCGGACAAAGTTTATCCTTCCTAAGAAGCTTTGAAGAGATTTCTTGTGGTGTGGCAATGGAAGTGTTTGATGGCTTCAACCCTTTCAGGATCAATTGTTAGCCCTTCCCTAGAGACAATGTGGCCCAACAATTTGCCCTCGTGTGCCAAGAATATACATTTCTTTGGATTCAACGACACTCCGAACCTTCTACACCTCTGAAACACTTGTCTGAGGTGAAAGAGATGGTCTGCTGCATTCTTTGAGAAGACAGTGATATCATCTAGGTATACCAACACTATATTGTTGATTAAGCCTTTGAATGCCATATCCATAGCTCGCTGAAATGTTGCTCCGGCATTTGATAGCCCAAATGGCATCTTTCAGTAAGCATACGTGCCCCATTTTGTAGTGAAGGCCGTCTTGAATTGATCTTCTTCCTTCACCATTATCTCGATTATAGCTCGAATATCCATCTAGCAATGAAAACCTTTTCAACCAGCTACAACCTCGCAATATTTGTTCCATTGATGGAAGCGGATAATGATCTTTGAGTGATGCTCTATTTAGATCGCGAAAGTCCACACACAATCTTATTTCTCCATTTCTCTTTTCTTACCGCACCAAGTTTGCAACCCAACTTGAGTGTTTGATGGGGAAGATGATACTGGCCTCAATGAGCTTGCTTAACTCTTTTCTCATGAGAGGTTCGATATGAGGATTTACTGGCCTTTGCTTTTGCCCCGATGTGCTTGGATTCCGGATCCAACTCAATAGTATGTTGTGCCAACTTTGGGTTGAAACCTCTTAAATCTTTGTAAGTCCAAGCAAAGACATCTGGGAATTCTTGACAAAGCTGAACAAAATCAGATTTCTCTTGTGGAGTACTTACTTTGCCAATTTGCAATGTCTTGCCTTCATCTACTAAGATAGGTTCTGAATCTTCACCCTTTACTTGAATGTTCGCTTTCTCCTTCCGGAACTGATCATTCGGGTCAAGATCGACTCTAAGGTTATGAGGCCTTTGGTAATTTGTTAGTTCTCACTGCACCACTTGGTCACCATCGCTGCTCCACTTGTCTTGATTCTCATGGAGAACTCAGCTTCTTCTTGCAGGAAATTAACAATTTGCTGATCATTCTCGAAGACTTGCCAACTTGTATTGTTATCCGGAATAGCTGGTCTCACAACAAATTTGATATGAGGCTGAGTTTTCTCACTTTTGATATTTTCTACAACATCAAACGCAGCCCCAATTGCTGCCACTGTCCGCTGCTTCATTCTTTTTCTTGGGATGGAATTGATGCTAAAAGCTTCAAAATCTTCAATAAGATCCCATACCCGATTTTTGTAGTTCTTCAACAGATCATTTTTGGCAGCATTTTTTCCTTTGACTTGGTTTACGATCAGCTCACTATCACCAAATACTTGTAAATTCTTGATGCATTTCTTCTTTGCCCAGTGCAATCCATGAATTAAGGCTTCATACTCAGTTGTGTTGTTTGAACAGGAAAACTGGAAACGGAAGGCTGAGTAATACCTTATACCTTGTGGTGAAATGAGCATAGCTCCTCCTCCTGCACCTTGTCTACTCCTTGACCCATCAAAGAACAATTGCCATACTTCATTCTTGTCTTTATGATCTGGCTTGGTGATGCTGGGGAGAGGTTGATTCTCTTCATGTAAACAATAAACTCCTAGCTCAGATTCTTCTATTTCTTGATAAGGATCAAAAGCATGCACCTTGCTTGCCCATTCATCAAGAGTCAAATCTGGGATGCTTCCAACCTTGGTGTCAGCTTCATCAGTGCTTGGATAATCTTCTTGATCAAACGCTGAACAGTTGGTATTGATTTGGCTTGGAGTGTAAGGCTCAATGTGAAAGTTTGCGATAGGTTCAGATCTGATTGTGGCCTTAGTTCCATACCTTGTTCTGAACAACATGTGTGACCAATCCACCGAAAGATAGCCTCCAATTTTAGCAGTGAAGTCTCTTGACAAGCACAATGCAAAGAGTGGTGGCAGGTCTATGACTGACACATCTTGTAACACTATTACGTTGGGACATGCGTGCAGTGTGAGGCTCAAACCTTTGATTACTCCAACCGTTGTCACTGCTGTCCCATCTAATTGCACTACACCCTTGGAGATGACTTCATATTGAAGTCCTAGTTGATCAGCTATTTGCTTGGGCATCACTGAGCTACTTGCCCCGAATCAATCATGCAATTGTGCACCAATTGGTTTCCAATGATTAATGAGACATAAAAAGGAGGGGGCTTCAACATTTTACCTTGTTGTCCTCCATGATTTCCTTCAGGCTGGG
This sequence comes from Taxus wallichiana var. yunnanensis, assembly GCA_018340775.1. Taxonomy (NCBI): domain Eukaryota; kingdom Viridiplantae; phylum Streptophyta; class Pinopsida; order Cupressales; family Taxaceae; genus Taxus; species Taxus wallichiana. The sequence goes on from CM031236.1 coordinate 166,343,090, forward strand.
CAGCATTTGTGAGTACCTTCTCTTGCATTTGGACCTGTTGATTTGAAGTTGACCAGTCCTTCATGGCAGCTTGTAGCAAATCTCTTTGTCCTGGGATAGATAGTGATTCCCACATTGATATGTTTACATTTGTCTTCTTCATCTGATCAATGATACTGAATGGAGATGAAGTATCCCTCTCGCTGTCCCTTGGCCTCGCACATTCATTCCTTGCACATGGGCAGCAAATGGCATTTGAGTTGGTTTAGGGGCTGGTTTTAGGCAATCCTCGCATGTCTTGGGATTACATTTTGTTTGCCAATAGTTTGTGGAGTGGAGAAGGTCGTGAATTACTTGGGGCCAATGGTTGTTCTTCACCCAAATTTCTCTTTGACCTTGTGTTGGCTGCAACACTTTGAGAGGGTATTTGATTCATACCACGTAAATCTTCACCGCCAATTGACAAGAGTAGTTTCATTCGTGAGATGTTCCTTGCCGAGGTGCTTCTTTGCTCGCTGATCCTCTTCGTGGTCGGGACTTCATGACCCACCAATGGTTTGCACCATAAGAGCCCGATTTAATGCACCGTTAAAGCACATTGATTGGTTATGTGGTGACTACATGGGAAACACCAATCATATTCTTGGGCCATGTTATTTTGGACTCGGCACTAATGCTTTAGAAGTATACGACATTGGGGTTATAGGGCTGAAATGGTCTATTAGCGGGAGGCCTTACTTGGCTTTGATTTTGATTTGCAGCCCGAGTTGGTGACCTATTTTGTTGGTATGGGGCCTAGCTAGCCTGCATCGCGCTTGAGGCTGATACGGTCTAGCACTTTGAGCTTGTTGTCTTTTGATAGTAACCAGCTCATTTCCCAAATTTTGCAATTGTTTCATGACCTCTTGGAGTTCATTTGAAGCACTAGAGGATGAAGTAGAAGTCTCATTTGAACTTTGATTTCTAGGGGTGGGAATAGGAGCCAAAGTGGGTGCTTGACTAGTGCTTGGATTTTCTAAGTTTGGATACAAGGGCATGGGAGGCCTAGGAGCCAATTTACCAGCTTGAATAAGACAGTTTTCGGCTCTAATGGCAATGCTATAAGCAGCAGGTAAGGTTGTGCCTCCCATAGATTGAATTAACATAGAAATATCATAATTCAAAGCTTTAAGGTAATATAGAAAAGCACTTTTCCGTTGGCCCGATCGCCACCGGAATCCTATCCCAAGACCTTTGAAATCTGAAGTTGAAGTCAGTCAGCTGCTCGTTGGGGGCTCTCTTGATAGTTGTCAATTGTTCTAGTAGAGACAAATTGTCTCCCTTTTCCCAAACTACTCATGGAGAACTATGCATAATCGATTCCAATTTGTGATAGAACCACTCCAAGGCTCCTAAACCATCGCAATGCCTTCCTTTGAACGAAGATGCAAAGAATTTGACACCCACATCCATTTCATTTATCTCATGGATTACACATGACACGTTAGCAATGTCTTTGACATGATCACCAGAGTGGTATGATTTTCTCCAGTTAAAAATGGAATGTTCTTCAACGCTGCAATGGAACCGGATTTCGTGCATTGAGGGCAAGTGGGTGCCGCCAATGAAATTGACAAAGGGATTTAGTGGTTGCGCCATTCTCGATTGGCCCGAGAACCCTTGTTGATGAGAAAAGGTCTACTGTGGAGGTGTAGACAAAGTTCTATTAGGTGGAGACGCAGATCTTTGAGCTCTTCTTCCCCTTCTTTCTCTACCTGGAGATAGGTGTAGATAAACAAACAATCCTTCCTCCCTAGTTCTTGACCTGGTCTGTATTCTTCTCATAAATTTTCTAGGCTTGGACTGCAGAAACCAGCGGATTATGCCTCTTTTGGAGTCGCCAGATGTGTGATTTTAAAGCTCCTTCAAAGCTGGAACTTACAACAAGTGCACATCAATCTTGTTGCAATGAAAGTAAAGACCTCTAAGGTCCCACCGGCGTGTGCGTAATCAAGTTATCACGAATCACAACACCCTTGTGTTTATACAAGTGCATATACTTGAACTCACGGTGTGATTGGATAACATGGGTACTATCTCCAAGTTGTGGGACTTGCTACTTGAGATAGACCTCCAGAGAAAGCTGGTTCTTGCTCCTAAACTACCTGCCACAATCTACTCTAATGCAGGGAAACTAACTATTCTAATCTAAATTTCCAAGGGACCAGAGAGAGAGAATGCATAAAATGAAAGCCTACACTAAAGTGGTGATACACCAGAAAAGGAGGGTGTGAGAGTAGTCTCCAAATGCGTGAAATACAGAGGCAAAGTACACACTAGAAGAGGTGATGACAGTTCTCCATAATCTAGCAAAATGCATTCACAACAATATTCCAAGCATACACAATGATAATGGATCCCTGCAAGAACATAATAATAGACACAATATTCTTGTAGAAAGATTAAAGGGGCAAGAAGAATGCAAGAAAACACAGCAGGGGAAGATATATCCACAAACTGATATTTTATTGCTTCATGATATGCACAGTTCAATCTATTACAAGATAAGGGCCTGGATCACCATGCAAGGAGTCCACTACAAGGGCCTATAGCACATTGGCTTCACAAAGCAATTTTGACAGAGCTTTGCTATCTGAAAACTCCCCCTTTACAATGAGCCCAACACTCCAATTTATAGAAAAATGAGAAGGGAAAGAGAAGGGAAAATGGAAATCCCGAAATCTGTCCTTCAACCACTTGTAAGAGGCATTAAATGGAGTAAAATGATTATATATTACTTGCAAAAAGGCTCCCATACTGTCCCATGTGCTGCAGCAGAGAAAGAATGATGACCATGCCTCTTAATTGCACTCCCAACCACCAAATGAAACACTGTTATGAACTCGGCCACGTTTTATAAAAATATCCATTTATCTCTCACCAAATCTGGAATTTATTTATTTTGTGCATCGGGCTCGGAGCCATGATTCCAACGGTACCAATTTTGTGTGATTTTGTTGAGAAATGCAAAAGTTATGGCCTTCTGAGTGCGGGCAGCTATTTTGGGTCCTGGCAGCGTTTTTTGTCATTTGACGGGAATGAGCATTAACTGACTGGAGCCGAATATGTTTCTCTTAATTAAATATATCTACCCTCATTAAAAATAAGAAATCCAGTTTTTGTGGTGTAGAGGATGTCGTGCTCGTTCCAGAAAGTCCAATTTTGTGAAAATCGGAGCTCGGAGTCAAAAGTTATGGCCGTTTGAAGTTTCACGGGTCAAATGTTGACTTTTCTTCTTTGCCTTCGGCCGCTTCGGCTTTTCGCGTCGCATCCCCGTGTACTTTTGGCCGGATGTCCCAAACTGCCTTGGACGAAAGTCTCATGTTTCGGCCGAATCGGCCGGTTCGCGTCCTCCGCGTACTTTTGTCCCAGATGTCCCAAACTTGACAATTTTTTCTCTCGGCCGGTTCGGATTTTCGCGTCCCTCTCCCGCGCGTACCTTTGGCCCGGATGTCCCAAACTGTCCTTCCGGCCGGTTCGCGTCCCGCGCGTACCTTTGGCCCGGCTGTCCCAAACTGCGCGAAAACAACACTTAGTCGATTTTTTCCACTTTTCGGCCGGTTCGCCTTTTCACGTCCCGCGCGTCCCGACGTCCCAACTGTCCCAAATGCTGCGCAGACCGCTGGCGGATTTTCGGCCGATTCGTGGTCCGCGTCCCAACTGTCCCAAGGACCGCCTAGGACAAGACTTAGCCGATTTTCTCTATATTTTGGCACCAAGCTTGGCTTTTGCAATTTTTTCACATTTTTAAAACTTGCTGGGTTTTCTTCTTGGACAGGAGAGTTAGAAAGAAGCCGAGGGGACCCCAGAAACACGATTTTTTGCCTTGAATCAACTAACATGTTCATGATCATAAATATAATCAACATCACTATCAGACAGATTTTCACATGCAAGTAATTCATCAAGAGAGTCATCAACATATAGAGTAGTAGGATAACTATCATAAGATGTATCTTTGTAATCATTGGAAACATTTTCAGAAATAGAATAAACATGAGATATAACTTTATATTCATCTTGACTAGTATTAGAAACATCATCATGCACATGTACATTTTCAACATTGGAAGTAACATTATTTGTATCTATAGTGGCACAATCAAGACCAAGCATGTAATCTATAAGAGCATCATCATGTGCTATAATATGAGTTGAAGAAGTTGGAACAACATGGGTGTTCCTAGATGAAGAAGGAAAACATGAAGTAAAGTTTTGGTCAAGTGAAACAATGCTCACACTAGAGTTACAAAAACTAGTGGGAATAGTGCTTTCATGAGCAAGAAGTTGTCTTTGAACTTCGTCATCAAATCAAGCATTGCAATAAAGGGCATTAAGTTCAACCTCAATAGCATCATCAAGGATAAGATTCACACTAACATGATGCATATCTTTCCTAGGAGAAGAGGATTTATTTTTAACCATGAGGGTTTGTGGATCCTAGGGCAAGGAGTTCGGTTAAGGATGGGGTTCACCAAATGATTTAATAAAATATGAGTATTAAATCTAATTTTCAAGTCACTACTATGATACAATACAATGAATACAAATGCTAAGCACTCTAAATATGTAATTGTATAAAAAATAGGAGAGATAGGGCACTTATCTGATTTACACTTATCTCAAAGTAGATCTAAACCAAACAATCGATGAACAGGATAGGATGTGTGTTTGGAAATTCTTGATATCAATTCTGGAATTTGTAGACAAGGTTGAACATGGGCACCTAGGCACCATAGACCTCCTATAGGCACATGTGACTGCGTAGAGGGTCGAATCAAATTTTTTCTATGTTGTTAGGGTTTTGCTATCACTTCGTATTGATCTCCTAATATTTAGACTTGGATCATTGAGGCACTTGTAACTCTGTAATATAAACCCTAGCTACATGCACAAGCTCACAAACACATCAAATTAGAATTAAAAATGCAATATGTGAAGTCAGAATAACCCCGGCGGTCATCCAAAGGATGAACTTACGACCGATCATTGCACTACATTCCAGACTCCATGTAGTTATGTGTGCTTGTGTTTGAAATAGTGTCCTTAAGCCACCCTCGCGACAATGACGCCAATATAACAAGCTCTAGCTAGATAAAATACAAATGTGTGAGATGGAATTTATAACTTCCCCTTCCTATGCAGTGTATATAGAGTAATCAGCCCAAAAAATTCAGTCCCTTTGATAGTATTTATATTTGATTGGCCTTTAGAATTTCTGACCATATAATGGTATGTATGTTTTGTATATATATGGATCTCTTGTTTGAATTTCTACACTAGTGACATGACATGCCAACTAGGATCTTGGGATAGAAATAAGAAAACCAAAAAGGTCGACCACAAATGTCAAAAATGTGAATAATAACAAAGAGGAAATAAGCGCCCAAGATGGACAGGAGCGCTTGGGTGCTAGTGTCCATCATTTGGGTGTTGATGCCCTAGGATAAATGATGATAGATGTGAAAATACTTGGTGACAAGGATCCCCGTGACTGACCGAGAAATGGGTGCGAAGTGACAAATGTGAGAGAGAAATACAATAGAAACAACCAAAACAAGCAGATGGACTAGGGAGTGTGTCACTAGTGAATACTTTTCTTACTTGAGATCCATGTATATAACAACATACTTGGAGGTATGGTAAAATAGTAATGTGTGCATGATGTTTTGTGTACACTATATAGTTAGCATGTTATATTGGTGTCAAGAGACATGGGGGCACCCTAGTGGGTTGGTTAGTTGTTCACACTTACACAAGCACCAAAAATAACTATATGAGGCTTGATATCGCAATGATGGCATGTAGTGAAAAACTTGGATTGGTTCAACAACTTGGAGTCTCACCACCAAGGGTAGTCCAACCTCAATCACACACACATGGTTTATCTTTTTGGTTTTTTAATGCCCTAATGAAGTGTTTTATATGGTTTTAGGGTTTCCACTTTGTTGCAAATGATTACATGTCATCTCAAATTTGTGTGAGAAATAGAAACATACAATGATGGTCATTTTTAGATAAGTTAAAAACACAAGAAGTTTCAAATCCATACTATCAAAGGGTCCAAGATCATATAGACCTAGGCCATGACCATAAAAATTAGGTCTAACCCATATAATAATTGTACAATCCTTCCGCTTCTCATTTTCTGTTTCTAGGATCAACACTAAACCATATCTAGTCTTTGTTCTACATGTTTCACCATATTGCTTATCCGGATCCGCCTATTTTACATTTTATAATTAAGTTTCTCTCTCCTCTTATGTATTTGAGAAATTACTTATCATTTATCAATCGTTACATGTATGAAAACATTGTTTTGATTATGAATGGTTAATATTTGAAGTTTATTAATTATAATATTCTAGCATAACATAGAATGTAATTAGGGTGTAAACATATGGTGAAACCTACTCTTAAATGAAATATATTGTTCAAACCATGGCGGCCTTGGGGTTTCATTTGTTTTATTTTTCCTATTATGGATCATTATTTTCATTTATATCTTATGAGATAGAGTGAACAAAAGGACCAACAAGATGCATGCACATCAAGGTAGTTGCACTCAAACAAAAACTTGATGATGCTCTTAGTAATCGAGAAGAAAATTAACCATAAGAAAACCGATTCGCAAAAGAGAAAGGGTCTACTCATTCTCATAGATCAAAAATAGGGTACATATTGGGAGTGTTGCATGCTTGGACAATCATACCTCCATGAAGGAGAAAGGAGTTACAATTCACAAATAGAATGTAACCCCTGTATGAAACCTACGAAAATATGATGCATATGACAATGATAGATTCTATGATGGAATATGTCATATGTCATATAAATCCTAAAAACCTATGACTCGCCTAAGTGAGATGACTCACCATGTGTGAGGTGGAAAATTCCTAATAAATTAATAAATGACACAAATATATCCTCACGCCAACACCCTCCTTCATATAAACTTAGGTAGAGGCATGTCAATCTAGAAGGAGAAAGAGGACTCCCTAAACAACTAAGAAAGATGTGTCATATGGGTCCCGACAACTAAAGGCCCGATGAGCTACCCATGTACAAGCTAAAATATTTATAGAAGAAGAGAAGGAGGAGGAGAGGACTTGAAATCTCAAAGAAGATGAGCGACTACAATAGATCTCACCCTAAGAAGAGAGCACAAGTGAAAAAACTTGGCTTTAGTGAAGGGTTTGGTAAAGATGTCTACAACTTGATTTGAAGTCTAACAATACTTGACAAATCAATGATGTCTCCATGGATCAACTCATGAATGAAGTTCATGTGTATCTCAATATGTTTCGTCTGCTGATGTTGAACTAGATTTCAAAAAATCGAGATAGTGCCCATGTTGTCACAATAGATGATGGTAGGCTTCAAAAGTGAATTCCAAACTCTATCATAATTCCCTATAGCAAAATAGCTTCTAGGAAACATTGGATTCTCCCCTATATTTTTCCTCTGTAGAAGATATACCCATCATTTTTTTCTTCTTGTTTGAGCAAATGATAGGACCCAAACCAAGATAGAAGTTGTATCGGGAGGTAGACTTTCGATGATCAAGATCACTATCCGAATCAAAATTTGTGTCCCTCCCAAATAATGAATTTCATCGAATACGTGCCAAAAACATATTGATGGATCCACTTAGCTACGTTCAAATGTAGCTCATGACGATCCTACATAAATCTAGACATGATGCCAATAACGAACAAAAGATACAACTTGGTACGAGTTAAGTAGATACAACTCCCACAAACTGGAGATAAATGGTACCATTGACTAAGGGAGTAGAGTAATAAGCTACTAAATTGAATTTGGAAAGGAAAGGATTGGGATATGGCTTACAACTAGACATGCTAAACCTAGATATAAAATTAAGGGCGTACTTAAGTTGAGTAATCACAATCCTCGAGTCATATTAGGTAATCTAAATCCCAAGGATGTAGTGAAGCAAACCCAAATCAGTCATGGATATTTTGTTGGCTAAGGTAGTCTTCACGGAATCAATGATCAAGAAAGAGCTACCCATAATCAACAAGTCATCAACGATACAAAATGATGATAAGAATGGACTCATTTTTCCATAAAATTTAAACATTTGGGTTAGAGTGACACCTAGTGACCCATGATGCAAGAAGAAAGGATTCCATGCTATCATACCAATCCTAAGGAGCTTTATTGAGTCCGTAGATAAAATTCTTAAGTCCGCAAGTGAGGGAGGAATATTGGACATAAATGAAGGTTATTTAATATAGATTTCTTCCTCTAGGTCCCCATGAAGGAAGGAACTCTTAAATTCCATTTGTTGGACTTCACATTTGTTGGTGGAAGATATGGCTAAGTTCATTCGAATAGAGGTCATCTTCGCACAGAGTAAAGGTCTCTAAATAGTGTGTTGGTTCCCAATCTAACACCCCAAACAAGGAAATAATACAAAAGGACAAAAATAAAATATAGACCCCTTCATATGTCATTTTGTGGCTAGGGATGAATCTATCTATCTCTATTTATAACAATGCCTTTCCGAGAATTACATGAAGACACGTGACTAAGGACATGGATTTTATCCTTCTACTTTATGGCTTTTCCTAAAACAAGGTGAGAGAACATGAGGGGTGGCTTGAAAGAGAGATGGAGATATTATGTTTCATACCCTAAGACTTGTTGGAAACTTAATATAGGATCAAATACAACCATTGAATGTCATGATCATTCAAAATAATGGTCACATAAGAATTACAAATATTTGATACATCAGATTTAAGCCACTAAAGATAAATACCATGTGATCACAGTTGTCATCTCTAAAGAGACTATCAACAACTTGTAATATGATGATGATGGGATGCTAAAATTCACAAATTATGGAAAAAAAACTGAAATGTATGGGATGTGTAATTTCCAAGAAAACATGTTTAATATACACAATGTTAATGTGATTTGTAGGGGTAGGATATGATAGTAATTAGTTAAGTAAAATGGGGGTGGTGGATCTAATGGGGAGAAGTATCACAGCTTGTCACTCTATCTTGTTACTTCTAGAATGCATAGACAAAAATCAAGACATCATAACATCCAAATAGGAATTTACATTAATTAATACCATGTTTGTACAAACACTACCACATAACCTTTGAATCTTCAACACAAACACTTATGCATAAATCTTCAATAAAATATCTATTGCATCAATTCATAACACCCAAAATACACTCAAGGGATGTAAGTAGTCACCTCTGAAGTAATATTACAGAAAGGATTTTAAAACTAAATAAACATTGAAAATTAACACTACAACACAATATTTATTCAATAACTAGAAATATCTCCTTCATATTTAATTGATTCAACAAGCACGTGATTAAATCAAAAGTCATATTCATCAACTATGTTCTCATTTACATTTCAAGAAGTCAGACTGAAACATAGAAACAATTATGTACACTTCAATTTGGATAAGGGAGACATAAAAAATGATCTCAATTCCTGGTAATGACTATATGATGTAATCACCTTAACAAAAACCCAAAACTAGAACCAACCCCTGGAATGAAGATATGTCTTTTCCTTCATTCTTATACAAAATTCTCCCCTAAGGGAATAAACCTAGATACCCCCAAGAAACCCTTGAAAGATAGAAAATGTGGGATGATAATCCTTAATCCACAAAAATGAATGGGAGTGTCATTCTAATTGAAAATATTCCATCTTGTTGTGTCAAAGTTGGAATATTTTTGGATCATGATTGAGCCCATGGATAAGTGGAGGATATTCCTTTTGAATTTTTTTTTTTGTTTTGTCTCTTTCTATCTTGTCACAATCATGTGTATATTCCCAAGGAGAGTTTGTTTATGATAGCCATCATTTTATTTGATTATATCACTTGGAAGAATGATGAATATAAAAGGATAAAGAATGAGGATGAAGAATAAAAAATTGAAGAGAGTGTTCAAGAATGGTATATATATTTTTGTTCACCCTTTGTCTTCTTTTCCATTTTATTCTTGTATGTATCAAGGCATTTAAACATACGCAAAATGGGGTCTTAATTTGGCCCTACATGATAGAGAAAGTTATTTCTTGTTTATATAATGTACTATCGATTTCATAAAAATCACTTTCTTTCTCTTGATTCTCTTGGCCAATTTATTGATGCAACTCTCCAAATGAACAAATTTCTAAATGAAAGAATAATTGAAATCCGTTGGAGCTTATAACTCTCATGCAATAAGTTGTCGTAGAATTTCAATTAGTTTTTCTACATCGCATCATTTAGAGTGTATACACTGTGAGGGGAATAATGTTTTCAATTTTTGACTCAATACCATCAACATATTCTCCTACTTTATCCCTTATGTCTTGGAGTTGGACTATGCAACCCCCAAAAGTGTTCATTCTCGATCTAAGAGTTCCCTCGTACTCATATTTAGTTCATTAGAATTATGAGGGCACTATTCCTTCCTTTTCAACCACCTCATCATTCATAGCATTGATGACCTTAAGTTTAGGCAAAAAGCCATCCCAATACTCAACCTCATCTTGATATTTTTCAATTAATGTTTTACATGCCTCCATTTTCTTGGAGACTTGGTTGTGTCATTTACTAATTCTTTGAGGACTTGTTACCTTTGCTTATCAACTCCTCTTCACACACTCCCATTAATGGTGGCATTTGTTTATCATCTTATCCTGCATTTATGACCATATAGCTCTTTGCATGTTCCCATTAATGGAAGCTACATCCTCCTATATTTTTTCATATTTGTGATCGTTGTTCTCATAAAAATTTTTAATATGAGCCTTACATGTGGATAGATTTTCCAAATAATATTTACTTAGATAACATATAATTTGGTCATTTTCCTAGTACTTAAAGCTTTCATAAGTGCTCTGAAAACTCCTTTGCTTTTCATGAGTTGCAAAATAGGGACATGTGTTCATTCTTCTAGGTTGGTGGGGATTGGAGAGCTGTTAGTAGTTTCATAAAAAATCTAAACTACCAACTAACAGGTTGTAAAGTTTCCCTCACCATACAATGCCTCCATATTATGTCATGTTTCTTCTTTGTGATGCCTTCGGGGGTAGACATGCAGTTCGCAACATTACAAACACTAAGAAACTATAAAAATTCTCCACCTTGAGGTGTCATCATATGTCACCATGCGTCCATACCATCGGGCCTCGAAGATGGAAGTGCAATTAATAGCATTGCAAAAACCATAAAACTACCAACTTCCAAACTGCAAAGATGCTCCCTTAGCTAACTGCTACTAGATTGTGCCACATGTACCTTGTCATCGATCCTCAAAGACGGAGTGCAATTTTCATTCTTGTAATAATTGTGAAGTTACAAACTACAATATTTCTTTCTTCCTTGTATAGTTAAGATTCTCTCGAATATTCTATTTTTCGGGCATTGAGGAAGACTTTGCAAGTTGCAAATCTACATCAATTTTGACTTTTGCAAAAATTTAGTGAACGAAGGAATATTAGTGGGATATTCCTCTTTTGGGGCTCAGATTTGTAATCGTAATTCACAACAATGCAAAATTACACTTAAGGCTTGTGTACCCCAGATGCTTTGAATATTATTTTTATCGCACCTTGGGGGTGAAATTTCAAAATACAAACTTGTATAAGTGTAGATAATTTAATCCTAAAAACAAGGTGGCTTATACCGAAGGATTGATCATATAACCAAGGTCGTGACCACATCTACATCATGTCAAGTAGTATGGATGCGCAAAGTACTAGCTGATTGTTCCTCCTATTATATATATATGAATTGGTTTCTCATATTTCCAGTTTTATTCCATTGGAGACTCAATAACGTTGATATAAATTTGACGTCGTACAAAAATATCAAGCCTTGTGGCCATCGGTACATCAAACTACCAACAAGTATTTTGTAAAAAGTTAGATCGATATTATATCTCTTATCATTCTTCCTCAACTTGGTTCTTGTGGCTACTAGAGTTGGTGATGGATTGTAATTTAGCAATTGGAACCTATTCAAAACATCATTTGCATATTTAGTTTGACATTTGAAAACTCCATCATTTGATTGATTGACTTTTATGCCAATAAAATATTTCATCAAACCTAAACCTTTCATTTCAAATTATATTTTTATTGTTGATTTAAATAAGTCTACAAACAAGTTTCATGTGAAAATCAAATCAAAAAAATTTAAACATACTATCAAAATATGTCCTTGAGCATTCATTTTTATACAAAAGGTAGGTTCATGACTACTTCTTTTGATCTCATTTCTTATCGGTATGATTCAATGTGACTATACCAGTCTTTGGTACTTTCTTAATCCTAAAAAGAGATTTCTTCAATTTTGTATCCACAAAATCATGTACTTTAGAAAATATTTAGTCTTAGTCTCATACTACTATTTAGAGGGTTTTTGAGTGAAGAAAGTACTAATTAACCCCGTCTTTTGGCCATCTTGTTTTATTTTATTTTGTAATTCTTGATATTTTACATCCATATGCCCAATTTTTTCATTCATTTTCCATTATTTTAACCTCAACTCGAGCACCCATGCTAGTATTGGGGTGCCCATGGGCACCCTAGTCCCACCAGGGGCTCCTTGGTCCTTTTCACACTTTCCCACCACTTTTTGGGCTCTTTCTAGTTGTTTCTCCTTCTTATATTTTTGGTGGTCACCATTTCGGGGTTAATTAAGAAATTAGATCAAGAGAACCCTATAAATATAAAGTTATGAGACCATAATGAGGGACCTAGCACTATTCATTACTATCATCCATCTAGTGTTGCATCCATCTATTACATTGGATATCACTTTCATCCACATAGCTCCATCACAAGGCAAAAGGCTAGGTCATTTGCATCACACACAACATATGGGGAGGATTATATTCTATTTCATTCACACATTCTATTAAATTATCTACATCTAATTATTTCTTGTTACTTCACAAAGTGTGATTGTCACGAGAGAACCTATGAAAAATTATGAACACACTCACGGAATTGAATTTGGGTCCGAAATGTAGTGCAACACTTAGTTTGTAAGTCCATTGTTGTGGTAGTTGAGGTCATTCTGACCCATTCATTTAAATTTTTATTTTTTCATGGTTTTGATGCATCTCTTGGTCTTTTACAAGTCTTTACATCATCTTGGATTATTGGTGACACTCAGAACAAGATAGTGAATCTGATGCGACACACAATGATGGTTTCAGATTACCTCCTAGCCCTATGAGATTCAATTTCAGAGCTTTTACGCAGACTAGAGCACCCCATTTTTAGACCAGAGCGCCCATGGGCACCCCAGTCCCTCTCCAAGCACTCCAGTCTAGCTAGATACTCCATATCCATCCTTTTGAGCTCGGAGCTCCCTGCTGATTATTTACGCTTCCATATTTTCTATCCATCTCTACGACACAATCCCGTAAACGTCTATTATTCAAATTGATTTATTTCCTCTTTTCTCTTGCACATTAGGGTTTTAATTTTATTATTTAGGTTCCTTAATTCATTTACATGCTTCTTTATTGTGTTTCTATATCCTCATATATTAGATTAACTAACACACGTCATTTACCTTTTTAGTTAATCATTTTGGTGAACCCCATGTTTCAACACTTCATTCACACTTTTAGTTTCTTCATTCATTTCTTGTCATCCTAGGGTTTTGTCATCATGAGTATCTCAATCAATGATTATTTGCTTGCAAATCTTGATTTACTACATAGATTCTAACACTTTCTTGCTACTACTGCATTCATGTTGACATGCATCCAGACTCAATTTATCAAGCCTTTTTTGATGCTTTTTCTTCACATATAGTATTCAAGTCTAACCTTCCTACTGACGTTCACACTTTTGATAATGACCCACCTCTACATATCATCTCTCGTATTCATAATGTCGTTGTTAAGCGTACTTTGATTGATAATGGATCTGAACTTAACTTGTGTCCTATGTCATTCCTTAAAGCTTTAGGTCTTTCCACTCATGATGTTAGTCCATCTTCTATATCACTACATTCTTACGATGGTTTTGTCCACCCATGTCTTAGTCATGTTACATTACCTATCACTGTTGGTTCAAAAATTGTCCACATTATATTTTTCTTTGTTGATTTCCCAGTCTCATACAAGTGTCTACTTGGTAGGTTGTGGCTTCATGTCATGAAAGATGTCATTTATACTTGTCCATAATTGTGTAAAGGTATTACATGAGATCATGGAGTATACCATCTTTCGTGACCGCGATCCCTTTCAGTATTGCGATAGGGATCCTAATACCGGCCTTCCTATTCCATGCACATATATTACATATGAGCCTAAACCTTGAGAATAACCACCTCACTTACCACCACATGATGGTACTACTTGTGTGATAGATATATTTTCTTTTTTGCCTTCTACTACTACAATGTTATGATTCCTTATGAGGTACATGTCCACCCATGGATGCCGCTCTATCACATACACCTTCACATGCATTCACTTGCACACTCTTTATGAATGATTCATATTGGGATCATATTCCATTTGATCCCACTTATGATGACAAAGATATGCACACATGAGGGTTTGGCTTGATTAGGTTTTTCTTTCGAGGACCTCTATCCTGCACCACACACTCCTAATATTTATTATGGGTTTGTTCACATTATTGTTACTTATGGTTCGTGTGTCTTTCATCTTATAGTCTATCTATCACGCATCCCTTGTGCCTTTCCACTCACACTAGGGAAATCATGGCTTGATTATATTGGAGACACATTAGATCCTAGTCATACAGACATTTCATTTCCTATGCCCTTGATCGTGTTTTTATCTATAATAGTTATTTTCTAGGATATTCACAAAATTTCACTCATTGGTATGCACACGGTTGTCCACTTCCTCCATTCATCGATGAGTAATATGTTACGGCATGTACAACTTACACCTTAATGGCTCATTACGTGATCAAGCAGACACTATTTCTTATTAAGTCACTAATGCTTGTCCATTTGACTATGACCCTGAGAGCGATGATCTCCTAGATGACATTACATGATAGCATTTTTTTATCATGCCTACATTTGGGGTATAGTATTCCCATACCCTTCTCTCATCATCATATCATCATAGGCACATTTATTATCTTTGCATTATCATTCATTCACATCCTTACATAGTGTTACATCACTCTTCTAGCATTTGCACATACCGCATTTTCACATTATTATACATACAATCACACGCTTTCATCACTTCATACATCGAATAATGGACCTCGGTTCTTCATTATCAATGGTTATTTAATTTCACTCATATATACTGGGAAATTGCATCTATGCACCCCCGCCCCCGCTCACCCTAGTATTTATCATCTTTGCATTTTCATATAGTCATTATAGTCATGTGTTCTAGCATCATCATTACTTAATGACACACACTTGTGATTTGGTTCACACTTGATCTGTTAGGGATTACTACACATGAAACCGACACATTGTACTATAGGTATTAGACACTGCATCTTTTCATACATCTTGTGTCATACATCATACATATTATATTTAATCTATATCATTTTGACCTTTGCGCATATATACATCTTACATCATATTTCTTACATTTAGACTACATCATTTTGAGTATCTCCACATTTACATATCATACATACACATCATACTAGTCTTCATCATACATATCACACACTTCTTACTGTTAGGTTGCATACACATATTGCCTTGTATTTTACACATAGCATTTCTACACTGCATCTAGTCACATATGCCTTACATCATACATGGTGCATCTTCACCTCACACATTTTGTACAAACTATACTATTCTTCATCACATAAGAGTTTAGCATCATTTCATCCTACACAATACATTCTTAGTCTACCTACACATGTTACATTGCACACTATACATTACCTTTTATACATTCTACACATATAACATCACATTCTACACACTGCATTTTTACATATTCTATTCATCACATGGTCATATTTCATCATTCCATATATTATATCTCTTTCGTGCACCTTTGTAATCACCACCCTATGACACACTTTAGATCATCAATCCATACTCAATTGTCGTGGGTTTAAAAATATAATGGACCTTACACTCATCACACATTTACTATTTGACCTTTCATCATGCGACATTTCCATCCTAGTGACATAAGCTTTAGGCTAAATCATCGCCTATTATATCATTCAGTAGTGGTATAAAACTTAGGTTACATCACCACTCCCTCTTTTCATCTTGTAGGATATATGCTTAGGGATAAATCATCACTCATCTGTTCATCTTCTAGTTATATACGTTTGAGGCTAAATCATCACCTATACGTTCATCTAGTCATGATATACACTTAAGCTATAGGGTTCATGTACACATCGTCGTTAGGTCGCATCTCCTCACTACATCTACACATTCACCACAACGTGTTAGAAACATAACACACTTCGACCATTTCCCGATTCGCGCACTCTTGTTTACGGTTCATTCTTGATTGTTGATGGGAAAAATAAAATGAACCTTATTGCATACATTTCCATTCACTCGGGGGGCACGCAGCTCCTATCATTCCATATTGCATTTAATTCCATCCATCCACAACATAGTATATTGTCTTAGGGGAATTTACTCTTGTTTTCTAGTGTTTTACATTACCGCTTTACTACACTGTTAGATTGATTTATTATATGTCATTATCTATACCATCCACACATGTGCATTCACATCTTTGTTTAGTTTTGATCAGATACATTTCCTTTACACACAACATGGATGCTCACCTTCTACCCTTCCTACACTAGTCACTGGGGGCATCCACATTTGATTCTCACAGGTGTTATTGTTTTATTTTTACCAAGAAATTTACATTACTTGGTTATTCATGCTTTGACATATTGGTTATTTATCTAACATGATAACGGGTGTTCCATGTGCACACATGTGTAGCACTTGTTTTGAAATATTACTTATTTCCACGACTACTTATTTTGCTTGTTTGTACTTGTCTATCATTGTTTGTTTCTTGTATGCGAGCCTTGCCCTATGTTTGGTGTGCACACTTGTTTGTTTCTTATGGCCATGATGGCCTTGCATGTCTTGTGACATTGTGAGTGATATCCCATGTTTCGACCCTTTTTGTGCGATTTATTGTCTTCTTTTGTTTTTACATTACTTTGCTTGGTAGCTTACACACTATTTGCATAGTTTATACTTGTTTTCTACATATATGTGTTTTCGTACTAACACTTGTTTTGTGCGCACCTTGGTTTCTACCAAGCTCATTCCCTTCCCCATGCAGGGTAGAGTTTTAGGGTATATGTGGTTGATCCTCTTTTGGGGCCGCATTATATTATCATGGACGTCTTATGCACCCCTAAAGAGGGGGCATCATTTGGGGTTTTACAGTCTACACATTGTGTTTACACTGTTTCATTTCATGCACTTTCCACCCTTGGCATTATGGGTTTACATATAACGAGTGAGTTCAAACCAGTCTACGAACTCCATACACAATGAATTTTATAGGACATGGAGTCCTTAGCATTCTAGGAAGCAATTACAGGCTTAGAGGTTATAGTGGGTGTGCCTCCCTACACTACTTCGAGTAGTGGCGTCGAGATAGCCCAAAAAAATAGGACAGTATAGAGATCTCTTCACACACATTCAGGGAAGTAGTTAAAGGTTGAAGGACACATATTATTTCCTCCTTATAATTCTTCATCTTATGGCGTCAAATCACCCAAAAAACCCTGACAAGTATAGGATATCCTTCTACACTCTTTCTCTTGACATGGATCAGGTGCACATGTTCCATTTACACTTTTATTTTACATACTTTAATTTTCATGTGTCTTTTACATCGAGTTTTTACACATACATACATACATATTTGACTACTTGATCATTTTCTCCTTGCAGTCTAGTCGTATGAGAAACAAGCAATCAAATGGGGGCAACAACAATGATGTCAACAACAACACTTTTGCAACAACATACACTATACTAACCATGCAGGTACACTACACACATCAGCATCAACACATGTGTTCTGCCCTAGGTTCACTCTCATCACTTTGTTTTGCACATTTTCATCTTTAGTTTCCACGCTCCATCATCTTTTTGTCATTCCATGCTTTTGTCTAGTCCTTCGGCACACCTTCTTTGTTACTCTACATCGGCATCAGGTATGTATCTCTATTTACTTTATGTTACTGAGCTTTACGCTCACCAACATAAAGTGGGGGCAAATGTAGACACAAAATCATGTACTTTAGACAATATTTAGTCTCGATCTCATACTACTATTTAGAGGGTTTTTGAGTGAAGAAATTACTAATTAACCCATGTCTTTTGGCCATCTTGTTTTATTTTATTTCGTCATTCTCGATATTTTGCATCCATATGCTCAGTATGTTTCATTCATCTATCATTATTTTATCCTCGACAAGGGTGCCCGTGGGCACCTTGGTCTCACCAGGCGCCCAATCCTTTTCACACTTTCTCGCCACTTTTTGGGCTCATTCTAGTCGTTTCTCCTTCTTATCTTTTTGGTGGTCGGCCATTTGGGGTTAATTACGAAATTAGATCAAGAGAACCCTATAAATATAAAGTTATGAGACCATAATAAGGGACCTAACACTAGTCATTACTATCATCCATGTAGAGTTGCATCCATCTATTGCATTGGAGATCACTTGCATCCACATAGCTCCGTCACAAGGCACAAGGCTAGGTCATCTGCATCACACACAACATAGGGGGATGATTCTATTTTATTCCATGCACGCATTCTATTACATTTTCTACATCTAGCTATTGCTCGCTACTTCACAAAGTGCAACTAACACGAGAGCACCTAGGGCACATTATGTACACACTCACCAGAACTACATTTGGGTCTGAAATGTAATACAACACTCGTTAATAAGTCCACTTTGTTACGTGGTTGAGGTCATTCTAACCCATTCATTTACATCTTTCTTTTTTAGGGTTTTGATACTTCTCTTGGTCTTTTGCAGTGTCTTTACATCATCTTGGATCATTATTGGCGACACTCAATACGGGACAACGAATATGATGCAACAGATAATAATGGTTTTGGACCACCTCCCCTGTGAGATTAGATTTTAGAGCTTTACGCAGACCAGGGCACCTGTTTTCACACCAAAGCGCTCGTGGGAGCCCCGGTCCCTCCCGTGCACTTTAGTCCAACTAGATACTCTAGATCCATCCCTTTCTGAGCTCCACAGCCATTTCTCGCCTGCATTTTCCAATCATCTCTCGTGACACGGACTCACGAAATTTTGTTATTCAAATTGAATTCTATCATCTTTTCTCTTGCACATTAGGGTTTTACTTTTATTATTTTATTTGCTTAATTCATTTACATGCTTCTTTATTGCATTTGTATGTCCTCCTAGATTAGATTAACTAGCATACACCATTTACATTTTTAGTTCACCAAATTTGTTCATTGTCTTCATGTCCACACACTTCATAACTAGGTGATTGTTGAATATAAATGTATTCTTCTAGAAATTCATTTAGGAATGTTGATTTAACATGCATTTGATAAAATTTACAATTATTTATGGTTTTTCTAGCTAACCCAATCCTTACTGTGGCAAGTGTAGCAACCAGTGCAAAAGTCTAATTGTAGTCAATTCTGAGCTATTGTGCAAAGCCCTTCGCAACCAATCGTACCTTGTATTTTTCAACATTTCCATCTCATGCATTAATTTTGGTCTTATAAACTCATTTCACACCAATAACATATTTTCCTTCTAACAAATTTACTATTTTTGATGTATCCTTTATGTCAATTGCATAAATTTCTTTATCCATACATTACAAATAATGAAAATAAGGGCATAATTCACTACAGATTGTGAAAACAACATCATAATTTGCATAAAATTCACATTGTTTTTTTTCCCTACATAATAACACAATAAAAAATGACGCTAATTTGTGCCACAACATTAGCACCACCTAATTACGCACCGCGTTACGCGTAGAAAAAGCGTATAAAAAGAAGTCGTGAAAGGAATTACGCACCGCGTTACGCGTAGAAAAAGCGTATACACAGCGAAGGGGAGTTGAAACCACGCGCCTAATCATAGGAAGCTACTAAAGAAAATTTTATCCTCTGTTCACACACATATATATATATATACACACACGCCCTTCATCGCACAATTACTACAATTACAAAATATTCACTGCACATATTGCGAGTACATCTGAAGCCATGGGATTGGGAGCGACAGAGAAGCCCTTAATAAAGAGACGACCGTGGAGTATGTTGAGGATAATACTTTTCCTGATTAGAAAAGGATTGGTGAAGCGCAGGTATTTGCAGGAAGAGTTGATGAAGAGGGCAAGATTTTTGCAATTAACTTGCGTAAATTTTTATGTCTCATGACAGAGCTGCTGGGGGTATAGAGGCTAGAGAGTACGAATTTTCATGCTCCAACAGCCCCGCTGCATACTTCAGAAACTCGGTACTTCCATGGCACAGGCATTGGCATTCTAAGTATTTTTCCTGCATATATGATCCCAAATCTGATAAGGACTACGATATGACCGTAGACATCCTCCACTCTTGCAATTTTCCTCACGTTGAAGACAGAGTAGAATATAATTTAGGCGATGGAGAAGATTGGGGCACACCCATTTCTCATAATTCAAATGAAGGGCAAGTGGATCGAGAAGCGGAGGAATTCATTGCAAGGTTTTATAGCCAAATAAAATTCCAACGCCAGATCTCTTTGTTACAGTATGAGGAAATGCTTTCCAGAGGCGCCTGTTGAGCCGATTTAAAACTATTTTTGTGTGGCTGTGGAGAATAAATTTGAAGGTTACTGCTTCAAAGATTTTGTCATTGAAATTCCATAGATTGCAAAACACGGTCGTTCCTGTGTATGTGTTTTGTGGCGACTGTGGATACAACTTGTTTAATATATATTACATGACTCAAATTTTGTTTCGTCGAATACTACTTGTGTCATCGGATAAGACGGAAATAAGTCGAGCGAATTTCTTTTTTAATATTTTTAAAACCAAATCTATTATTATATATTGTCCAAAGCAACATCAATATTTACTTCCACTCAGTTTTTCATAAAATTTGTTACTGGATTTTTAGGCTTAATCCAAGTATCAATACAATATGTATTTTGAATAAGGGTACTACAATTTTGTTTTTGTTGTATTAAATTTGAGTTTATAGTATGGACAATATATTATAATTAAGATATGGACACTATATTTGTAGCATAGGAGTGGGGTTTGTATGTAAATTAAGAATGGTCTAATAGAATATCCTCTTTTTCTCGTTTGGATAACATAGACTAAGATAATGAAGGGACCATTCTTGGGCTACTCACAAGATGGTATTGTAGGTTGTTCAAGGTCATGGATCTAGCGGGTGATAGTCGGCACTCTATGAAAGATATAGGGTTCAAAATCATTCCAAATCTAGATTTAGGATAAGGGGTGGAGTCTAACTATACCTTCCTAGAGATATTTATGTTGGGGTTGTAAACATGGATTATAAGGATCGATATATTGTATAACCCAAAGGCAAAATTATAATGTAAGTAACGATAGATAATAATGCAATAGATTAAGAATATTCTACTCTATCTTAACCTATGCATGACCGATCAAATGTAATTAATCAAATCTTAAATAATATAAAGAAAATAAGAGGTTAGAGATGCTTAACTTTGTGTAGACACCATTCTTCGCATTAACTTCCCCGAGGTTAGTAGCACCTTATGAGAGAGTTGATGTGGGGAATCATAAACGATAAGAAGAATAAATAGAAAAGCCACTTGTTGAAGACTCCACAGAGTGAGAAGATCATAGAAAGTGCAACTTTTATGCTTGAGAATTTTAAGTTGATGTTCCACGAGTAGATTCCAAAAGATAAACATAAGCATAACTTCAATACCTTTAAGACCTTCGAGTATATTTACAAACCGATTAGACCAAATAATTGGTTGTTGATGTGATGGTGGATGAAATCACATGTCACGTATATATAGGGATCATGATTATGCATTATAGTTTCCTTTAGCGGACGACATCGACCACAATCAATTATTAGAAATAAAATTTAGACAACATCGAGAATGTCAATACCATTGGCTCTCGATAATTTATCATCATAGGGCCCTAAAAGGAAGTTTTAGTGTATGGATGAAGGATATGGAGCTATTATAAGGTGATCTAAAGGAGGTATAAGTGTGTTGTAATTAGATATGGATGCAAATCTAAGAGGATAACAAGGTTATGCCATATGAAGACTAAAAAAAGATGACTATAAATGTGTTAAAGGTATCTAAGGTATCATAACACCAACCGCACATCAAATATCTCTCGTAAATATGACCACTAATTACCCCATATAAATGTTTTTAGATATTCCCATTCTTAAAAGTATCCCTAAGGATATCACTTTGGAGAATTTAATGTGCCAATACTATGTGCAAAGAAAAATTCAATCGAGAAAGAAAAATTAGTTATATACATATGCCCCAACCAAAGATCGTTGTTTTTCAAAAGCGTACGTGAGATGGTCTTCGGGAGAATAAACTACAACACCAAAATGAAAATGAATGAAGTGAAGGAGTAGGAAAAAGTGATACAAATGCATGAACTCAAATAAAGCATACTTATTATTTACACCCTAAAAATGGTTGGGATAAGGTAAGGGTTTGATAAGAGTTATTTCCTTCACTCATTTACCTAGGTGTAAGAATGTTTCGGTAGAATATTTTGAATTCAAATTAATCGACATTAGCCATATAATCCAAAATTATAGCCATTAATATAATAAACAATAATAGAATGATGAAATAATAGCATGAAACACAAGAAGGGATGGATACTTAGCTATGATAGAGGTATTAAAGTGATCTAGGTGTGTATAATGGTGTCTACTCCTAAATAACTAAATAGGTGTAAGAATGCTACATGTAGAATATTTTGAATAAACTAATCCACATTAACCATATATTTAGAATATAACTATTAACATAGTAAGTGATGAAAGAATATTGAAGTGATAACATAAAACACAAGAAGGGATGAATAATTAGCTATGCAGAGAAGTACAAAAGTGATATGGGTGTGAAAATTGGCTAAAAAGGCATGATATTAACCTATAAATGGTTCATTCCTAACACTTTCACTAAAAATTGCTCTTACACGTCCAATCGTACAAATTTGGCTAGGGCATAGTATGGTCTAGTCTTGCTTTGTAAAATTTCGAGCCTTCAGATTGTTGATATCTATAACTTTGATTTCCTTTCATTGGTCTATAAATTATTGTCATTGTTTGTCACTAGGGTTTTCACACCTCGGTACCACCTATAACAACTTGCAACAAATAGGAAACTCTAGATATATGAAACAAAATTTGTGAAATGATTGATACCAAAAGGATAAATCCATGTTTGGGTGAGGTTAGATTGACCCTCAGTGGTCAACCCTTTTACACTAATCTAAGTGTCGCAAAGACATCTCGACAAGTACAAACAAGCATCATATAGTTTGCCTAGTGTTGGTGCAAATAGTGTATATAATGTAAGCTAACCCCTATGTTTCCTCGCATCTCTTAACACAAGGAATAATAGATGTAAGTGTAGATAGGATAGAAATATACTAAACATGGTAGTAGTGTGGTATGATTTACTTCATATGATAAAATGTATTCCCTTTATCCCTTAAGAGCTTTGGAAATGCTCGGAGGGACTTTCTCTTGATAAGACATAACTCTAAAACCTTAGGATGCTTGGTACTATAGCCTATAGGAAACTATACTCTTGAACCTCATTTGAGTGTTTCGGACCTATGTGGTGGCTACTCTAAAGGATGCACATCCGCTTTATGAATATTTAGGAGATCCTTGAGAGCTTCAAGACTCGATATTTTGTAGTAATACTTGCAAATGTTAGGTGAGTTATGAATTATATTTGACTTGCTTATATAGGATTACGTAGGTTAGTTATCACATTGAGGATGACCTAGGGAAGATGAAATGATGCATATAAGATATACATAGATAAGTGTGCACTAACATTCACAAATTAATTGAAAAGACGGCTAATGGGCCATTTTATATTACCATAATAAAGGGTTTTATTTTCAACAAAGATATTCTTCAAATATTATGTTTTTCTTATTACATGTGTAGGAGAATGACAACCTTAACAATGAAATCTATTCCTTGCTAAGTCAGAGGAAATGAATAATTCAAAAATACTTCTTTGACTTGTGATAATGAGGACTTTGACATGGCCTTCGTTTGTTAATGTTAACCACTCGGTTAGATTTTGTTTTTTTGGTATGGTTTACTCAACTTTAGAGAAACCATAATTTAACTCTTTGTCCGCTCGACATTGTCTTACTACCCCAAGCAAAATGCACCTTTCAATTACTTATGTGACTAAAATCCTCATTCATTAAATAAGATTAATTCCACATTTTTGGCACTTGTGTACATCTCTAAATCCTTTTAGGTAACTTCAAATCCGCACTCGAGGGTAGGGGTTAAAATTGATGGTCACCTACACCTATAAAACAATTTTTAGGTGATTGTAAATTTTTGATGTTACCTTTCAAAAATGCAAAACAATGTTATTTATACACTATTAATAAAATTTATAAAGAAATATTATATATTTATTTTACTTATTTTTATATTAATATATAATTTACATATGACAATTATTTAAAATATTTGAAAGTAATTTACAACTAAAATAACAAAAAAGTGTAGACGACCATCAAAGTTAATCCAATATTTAGAACTTAAAGCTTCCTAGTCACTAGGTAATCAGAATTTTTAATATTGCCCTCAAAAATGTAAAACAATTTTTAGGTGAAATTTTTAATATTGCCCTACAAAAATACAAAACAATTTATAGGTGATAATAATTTTTGAATGTTGTGGTGCAAAGAATGCAAAACAATTGATAGATGACAATAAACTTGTAATGTTAAAAATGCACATTACTAATAAAATTTGTAATCAATAATTCTATATGACAGTTATTTATTTGAAAGTATTTAACTAAAATCACAAAATTCAGTTATGTATTTGAAAGTATTTAACTAAAATCACGAAATTAAAATATTTATTCAGCGTCGCCTGATGACAGTTATTTATTTGAAAGTATTTAACTAAAATCACAAAATTCAGTTATGTATTTGAAAGTATTTAACTAAAATCACGAAATTAAAATATTTATTCAGCGTCGCCTGAGAGATTCGAACTCTCGCGGGGAAACCCCATGTACTTAGCAGGCACACGCCTTAACCACTCGGCCAAAGCGACATACATCTTACCGTTTTCGATTAGGTAAATTTTAAACAATATTTTGAGAAGAGGGATTTCGCGTTTGAAATGGGTTCCCTGACATATTTCAGACATTTAAGCTCGGGTCACCGAAAACACTGCGCAATCTTTGAACTAAATCGCCTCCCTATCGTGAAATGCATAAATTAAAAATTTGTCAAATACAAACTTTATATGAAAAATTTAATTCACCCCTTGCATAAAACATTAACATAAAACTCTATATTATTTCCATTCCTCGGAAATTTTTATCAAATTTGAAGGGCTGGTCTAAATTTATTTGTGAAGGATAAATATTGGACCAGCCCTTCGATAATGAAAAGGAGTATGAATATTCTATACTTAAGATGACAATAATACATCAAGTATCCACGTCATAAAAATTAAATGAGATTTTGTTTACAAAAATTAAGCATGAGTTGATTCACAACTTAGATACAAGGAAAAATTCGGTAATTCAAACAAAATGATCCCTCAATCATAATGGTGTAAAATTAAGATGCATTTAAACTGGTAAAATAATCAAATTATGATGTAATGAAAGCCCAAATTTGCAATATTCTAATTTTTTAAAAATCATCATAACTAAAATAAGCATTAAATAAATACATAAATGAACAATTGAAATTAGACGAGAAGACATACAAATCGTAAACACGTAAAACCGTCAAACTACTTGTGGGACACTTAGATCTTTTATAAAATCAATATCAAAAACTTGAAAATAATAAAATAAGTAACTTCAACTTGTACTTAGATTTCAAAGTGATTCTTATCACTTCAATAAAAATTTCATTCCGATTTTAACCACTAAAGCTAAAACCAATGTAAATTTTAAATACTAAAATGCATTAAATTAGATTTTCTCAACTAAATTAAAGAAAATGTGCATCGATGCATTGGAACACCCACACTAAATATGTCACCAATATATACATTGATATATTCTTAGTTAGATTTCAAAGCCAAGAGATTCACCTCATGCACAATATGCATTCAGATCTACTACACACAAATGATGTATTACCAAATTAGACTACTTCATTAAAAGCACACACCTTGCATAACCCTAACTAAATTTTTCCAAAACCCTCTTCCTCAACTCCTTAAGCATATAGTTGAGATGCATTGTCTTGAGCACAACTGTATATATAAATTTCTTGTTGGCCTCCACGTCACTGTTATTGAACAATGGTTAGAGAGAACATACCAATGATGACTTGGAGAGGCACTTTCAATGGACAAAGAAACTTATCTCTCGCATGTTCGCCCCTTTCGCAAATAGCTCCTCTCCTCCTGCCCTATATTATGTCATCTTGGATAGGTCCAATCAATCTTTGCATTAGGGAGAAGCTCGACACTTAGCTCGGTTCTTCTTTGCAAGGGTCATAATGGGTGAGCTCCTCAAGTGACTCAACCTTTGTTTTTCCTAAATGAAAGCCCCAACAACCTTTTCCTCAAGATCCTTCTCCATTGCATATAAATCGAGCTAAGCCAATCATATCGGCCCCTGGCTTGTGTACACACCGAGATCGAATTGATCTGGGTTATTTGGATCAAGACCATTGCAAGCCCATCCCTCCCTTTAGCACCAACACAGCTCTCATAAATCTTTCTCAACACCCTACATTACAAGTCATGAATTAAATTCGCCCTTTAAGATCAATTCAACACTTTTCTCCAAGCTTTGCTTCATCCTCACATATCCATCTCAGACAATATCAAGTTTGTGTCTACTTTGAACACTCGATCTATTTCAAATCATGTTGTGCATGCTCCCAAGTGGGTAGATATTTGTGTGCAAGCCGATCCTAACTTTGTTCTCTACCACTCAAGACAACTCCTGTGATAAAGAAGTGGAAAAATATACAAGGCGGAAGATAAAACATCTGAATGAATCCCAAACAAAGGATAGAACCCTAAATAGTAATATTAAATCTTTGGTTTTTAGGTATTTATGCTCAAGTATTTGTTGATATGGCATCACAAATTGTCTAGAAACTTGGGATTGACCTTAATAGTATTATAATACTAGTATATTTATTATATTAAAAAAATTATAATTGCTTAATACGTCTTCTTTAATGTTTTTGTGAGTCACACATAAAGCCTAGAAAGCTGGAGGTGATTGTTGTTTGTAAAAGTCGTCAAAAATATTTTTTAAGATTTAAAAATTTCACATAAATTGTTGACAAGCATTTTTCACCATAGCCCTTTTTTGGCAATTTTAAAATTCTCTTTTGTTAAACTATTTTTACATTTTGATTTTTTTGACATGCAAATTTTTGCCCACCCTTTTCTGATGGGTTTGAGGCCTTGGGAAGGGCTGTGATGGGCTCAATTTTGAGCCTTGTCAATCGAAATACAAATTTTCCACCCAAAAGTGAAAATAATAACATTTTGTTTTATATGACATCTAATTTCCATATATATTATATTTAAAATCATTAGTTAGTTTTACTCTCGATTACTAACATGAAATCTTATGCTTGTGGTTTCAAAGGGCATTAGTAATTAATGATGTGTAAGTAGTGTAGTGTAGTTATTAGGTTGATTTGAAAATAGATCTATTTGGCGGAATGGATACCCCTCGGACCTTAGCACTAAGCTAAAGAATATCTTTGGAAAAAATTTCAAACAGTTCAAAAAAAAAATAGATCTATTTATGTTTATGCTCATTCAAGACAAGAACCAAACATATGACATTTTTTAATGTCATTGATGCGAGAGATAATTGTTTTTACTCTCTCAATGAATATCAAATATTACATCTAAAGCATATTTCAAAGAGTGCAAAACTATAAGCCAAACAAAAACAACAAAAACTTAAGCCTAGCCCAAAAATTTAAAACAAAAAACATTACAATCTAGTAAACTTTTTCTTACACATATATAGTACCAAAATCATCATAAAGTCTCCTTTCGTTGTAATGAAATGCAAATAAAATTCAAGTAGTATAAATATATTAAATTCATCTATTTAAAAATTGTCGATAGTTATCGATTTCGATGTTCTTATCCTAGACTTTATGCGTGTCACATTAATTAATAATTTTATTACATTCGTTTCATATTTTCCATTTGTTGGTGACAAAAAAATGTTAGAAAATTGAGCCCCAAACTCTATCATATGGTCAAGTTATTGCTATTTTTATTGACTTATCAAAGTTTCAAAAAAACCTAAAGTGATGGTCAAATAGACATCAAGTTTAATACAGAGGATAAAAGTTGACATGGTCACACAATTAGATCCCACCCCTTGTCATTGTAGATTACCTATCACCGTAACAAGTTTGATGATAACTATGTTGAATCAATGACTAGGTTGATGATGAGTTTGCCATGTTCATTGTTTCCATAATTCAATAGGCATTCATGTCCTAAGATAGGATCACCAACATCATTTCATTGTTAATGGGTTGATAAACATGAAGTATTCCATCGTCCTATTACTATAAAGAGTACAACCACAACTAACAAAATAAATATTATATTAAGGTTTATGTAACAATCTGCTTGAACTCAATATATTTATTTATTACACTTATATTATTGTCTATTATAATATTTAAATATTGTCGAACAATATACATGTAACACCCAAATCAAAAAGTGGTGGTCCCAAATAAATCATAATCAAGAAATTATTGGAGTTTTCGCATTCAGAAAAGACTAGATCCCTAACTAGCTTTGTTTGAGATTTGTTCACACTCACATGAGAGGTAAGCTTGAGTTAAGAGGGTCGGTTTTGTATTGTTGAGGGACAAATCATTATTTGCACATATAGTCTAATTATATGAAAATTTAGTTTATTCCTTAACTAATAGTGATTTGGATGAGCACTTAGAACAAGCTAACCTATGTCAACATTCGAGAGAAGGATTTATAAAAGTCTATTCTAATAGAGTGACATTTTTAGTAGTTGATGACCTAAATGGGTATTCAAAGAAGGAGCAATCCATATCAGTAATCAAAGCATGATTTCTAAAAATCTATTTTTAAAAAGTCTTAGAATCTATTTTTAGCGGGTTTTTGATAGATTTTGGTATTTTGCATTTTTAGGGTCTTCAGAACATTTTTAGGCTTCAAACTATACAACGATAGCTATAGCGATATTGTCATAGTGTATTTTTAATTCGCTTAGTCATATTTCCACCAAGTCTTGCGATTTGCAAGCTAGGTCAACCAGACAATGATATGACCCCAATAAGGAGCACTAGCAAAATTATATAGTAATATTATTATTTTTAGTTTTTATCATTTTTCTCATTTAAATTCACCTCAAGGTGGATGGATGACATCTCCATAAAGGATGACATTTCAAATTCCATTTAGAACCCTTCATTTACTATCCCTAGTAGTCTTCCATCTTCTATGTTGTTTCACAATAAAAAAGATGGTTTCAAAAGAAGACACACATTTGCAAGTTGAAAGTTTTGGTAGTGTTATCATATAAAAATTAGACTATCTGAAACATTCCAATTTGTACTTAAATGTGTTAAAATGACATGAAAAATGAATTTCAAGTATAAACACCCCATGTACAACAACTTCATCTTCTCCCATCCCATTTTGATCTCGACACTATTTCATCACTCTGTTGGTCAACAAACTCTCAAATCATCACTATTAACCCAATTTGTTTTCCGTGATGATCAAATCAAGGAACTTCATAGATCTATTTTGCAATGAAAGTTCACCCCATTCCGCATTTGAGCCTTGTCTTGGTTATTAATGGTCAACACAAATATGTCTTTGCACTTTAGTTGTTCTCCAAGCATGTTTGAAATCTGCTTGGGGTATTAAAATAATTCCCTTTTGCATCATAATATGTACCTAAGTCATGAATGTGTTCTCAAAGTGCTCCATAGATCTGCTGAGGTATTAATGTGGTACTATAAACTAATTGAAAGGCTGCCCAAACATGCATTCATATACTCAAAAGGTGATGAAATTGCACCGAAGGAGGTTGAGAAGTTCAAGCACTCTCCACATGCACTTTGGATACTATTTGTTCCAAATGACACTCTAAAATGTGCTCCCATGCATTAAATCAAGTTCCAAATTACATTAACTAATGCATTTTTGGGTATATGTGTTTCTAAGATGGTGAAATTATGCACTTTGCACTTGGTTACATCAGGTTCCCACCAAATACATCAAGTTCATTCCCCCAAATACATCAGTTCCCACTTGGTTTGAGATTCCCCTTGGGTAAAATACATTTTTTCTCTCACCACTTCGCATGGAGACAGAGCACTACATTCCTAGAGACCAGTGCACTTTCACACTTTGCAACAATGAACCTGAATTAGAGGAGCACTTTATATATTTTTTGTCTTATGCACTATGAGATCCGTGGCAGGTACTATTGTCTCTTTTGAGAAAATCAAGGCTCATTACGTGCCCTTATTCATTATGAAGACCAGAAGTGTGTAGCTTTATTTATCAGGGAGAGAACCCAACATAGATATGGCCTCCTCAAACATCATCATGATAGCCTTGGGTCCCAAAATATTGGTGCATTCCTTCAGCCTTGTACACAACACCAAAGGCATAAACGAGCACATGACTTCACACAACAGTCAAGATCTACTAGGCATAGAACCTCTTAAGCATGGCACTTAGACTTGTTGCATCCCATGTCTTTCCTGTTGCTTCTTGTATTTTGTTTTGTATTTGTTTTTTCCTTCGTGCATTGTCTTGTTCTCTTTGCTCCTCTTGTAGTCCCTTTAACCTTTTTGGTTACTTCTGGACATTAATTTTTAAATTAAATTAAATTAAACTTAACTTGTT
This sequence comes from Taxus wallichiana var. yunnanensis, assembly GCA_018340775.1. NCBI lineage: Eukaryota > Viridiplantae > Streptophyta > Pinopsida > Cupressales > Taxaceae > Taxus > Taxus wallichiana. Next base: position 166,374,292 of record CM031236.1, read on the forward strand.
TTGGTTCGACTTTCCCTCCAAGTTCGCTCAAGGCAATTAGTTCCTACTTTTAGCGTGAGTGTGCTCACCATGAAACTTTGTTCTAAAAAATATGCCAAGACATAAGGCTTTAACAATTACTATCAACCAAATTTGAGCTCCACGTTTCACGGTTGAGAAGCTACGAAAGTATCCGCCAACTTTTTCCCTGGAAAGGAGAGCTCGAGGAGGTATTCGACCTTGAGACCACCGTCAATTCTCTTTTCAACTGAAATAAAAAGGCACAATTCGGAGGAATCGTATAGCGTACTCTCGCGAGTCTCATATTTTGGAATATTTTTACGAGTTAAACCACCCTACCGTGCTTTGTGAATTTCTCATCTATAATTTCTTCCGCCATTATTGTCCCCAAAATAATTAGACTCTTCAGCTATTTTTATAGCTTTTTCCCCCTTCCCTTTAAATTATCTTCCAAAGAAATTGTTTAGAAACGTGATAAAAGATTGACTTTTCTTGTTTTCTTAGCAATAAGTTTTATTTTCCAAGAGAAGCGTCAATCATGGAAGAAAACCAATTTTCTTTTTCCCAAAAAAATTTCTTGATCGATCCCATAGCCCTGCCCTAGTAGAAGACCATGAATTCATGCAAGAAAAACACGCACTATGGTCGGTCGTTGATGTTGCTTATGTCACTTCGCCCCACAACTAGTTTTCTACCCTCTCCAATCTTGATGATGATAAATCTATGTACCTCAATTCCACCCAATGATTGTGTACTCTTGGACTATATGTGTGCTTAATGATCCCACCTAGAGATATTTGGTTAGGGACGATTGCCTTCACTATAATGAAATTACTTGTATAATTCGGATCATGAGCATAAATATAACACTAAATAACACAATATTCCATAGTAATGATTTCAATATGCAATTAGAATAGCTTCGCCACTTCGAGGGGGCAACCTCCAAACCATACAATAATACTCAAATGCTCCAATGATGATAAACTACTACCTACTAACCTCTATATATACTATTCCTATGCTATGGCCAACACCAAGGCCAATCCACTAATGAAAATATAACATATATGAAAGAGATACATAATGATAAGAAGTTATGATAGCCACAAGTCGGCTATATACATCCAATATAAGATATATGATTAAGGGCATAGCATGCCCCTCCCCTTCGAAGCAACATTGTCCCCAATGTTGAGAAGATCTGGATGCTGCTACAGGAAATTTGCATCCTCCCAAGTTGTGTCTTCATTGTCTAGATTTTTCCACTTGATCAAATACTCAGTGATGACCCTTGTCCTCAACCATTTAGTGTGTGTCTGAAGGATGCATTCTGGTTCCAAGATGATTCTCGCCTCTTCATCAAGATTAGGTAACACTTGTATGCGGGTTGATATTGTCTATCCAATTACCTTCTTTAGCCAAGATACATGGAAGAATGGATGAATTCAGTGGCGAAGGAATTTCCAGTTTGTATGCTACATTGCCAATCTTCTATAACACTTGATAAGGACCATAATACTTAGGTGAAAGCTTGTTATCCTTTCTGTGTTTTTTAAGGACATTTTCTTATATGGTTGTAAACGCACAAAAACCCAATCACCGACTTCAAAATGTCTTTCACTATGATGTTGGTTTGCTTTGCTTTGCTTCATGCGGTTTTGTTACTGAGGACCAAATTCTCCCTGAGACTACAAAGCACCTCTTGTTGGTGTTGAATATGTTCTTCAACTGCTCAAACCTTTGGCTGGACTCTCAAAGATGAAGTGATAGATGGTGGATGGTACCCATATAATTCCAAGAAAGGAGACATTTTAGATGAAGTATGAAAGAAGGTGTTATACCACCATTCTTCTAGCGGTAACCATTGGACCCATCTCGCTTGCTTATCTGATGTAAACCAACGAAGATATCCCTCCAAGCACTTGTTTACCACCTCTATTTGCCCATCAAACTGGGGATGATAAGAGGAACTGCAAGCTAGTTGTGTGCCCAAGCATGAGAACAAGTCAGTCCAAAAATTACTAGTAAAGATAGGGTCTCGATCACTTACTATAATCTTTGGTGTCCCATGTAGCTTCTGAATTGTATCCTTGAAGGTCGTTTGCTCTTTCGTACTCGCAACAAATGGATGTGATAAAGCACAAAAATGGGCATATTTGGTGAGTCTATCCACCACCACCATGATTACATTTTTACCTTTCTGATTTAGGCAATCCTGTGATGAAGTCCATAGACACCTCTTCCCACCTCTGGCTAGGAATAGATAGAGGTTGTAAAATACCTGGGGACTTAATTGTTTCGCCCTTATTTTGCTGACAAACCATGCATTCTACCACAAAATTTTGGACATCTCCTTTTAGCCCTTCCTAGAAAAAATCATGCTTGATTCGATGATAAGTCTTTAAGAAGCCAGAATGACCCCCTACTGGAGAAGCATGGAGCTCAGATAGAACCCTATTTTTAAGGATTGAATTCTTACATAGATATAATCTATCTTTATACCATAAAACATCTCCTTTCCATAAAAAATTTTTGACATGTTTGGATCTTGTTGGAGATTTTGTGTACACAGGTCATTTTTCCATTCAGACTCGCATCCTCTATCCAATCCTCCCGTAATACAGATATGGCACACAACAATGCCCAGCAGATTCATCCTTCCGAGATAAAGCATCAGTCAACTACATTCTCTTTCCCTTTCTTGTATATTATCTCAAAATCATACCCCAACATTTTGAGACCCATTTTTGTTGCTCTTCGATGATAAACGTTGCTCTAAGAAGTATTTCAAACTATCATGATCTGTCTTTACTTTGAAATGTCTTCCCATGGTCTCCATTGTTTCACTGCATGAAGTATTGCTAACATTTCTTTCTCATAAACTGGTTTAGAGATATTCTTACCTTTGAATTGGCAACTCTCGAAGGCAATGGGTCACCCTTCTTGCATGAGTACTGCCCCCATACCATACCATGAAGCATCACATTCAATAATGAATGTTTTTGAAAAATCTAGGGTGGCTAGAACTGGAGTGGTGCACATGGCCTCCTTCAACTTCTCAAAGGCCATAGTAGCTTGCTCGTTCCAATGGAAAGATTCCTTCTTCAATAAAGTTGTGAGTGGTGCTGCGATGCTGCCATAATTCCTTACAAATCTACGATAATAACCTGTAAGCCCCAAAAATCCTCAGATATTTTTTAGGGTTTTGGGAACCTTCCATTCAAGCATGGCTTTTATCTTGTTAGGATCCACTTTAACACCTTCATAAGAGACAATATGACCCAGATATTCAACCTCCTTGACACCAAAAGAACACTTAGAAGGCTTTGCATAAAGTTGATGTTGTTCAAGAGTTTCCAACACCTTATTTACATGATGCAGGTGTTCCTCCCATGTTTTACTATAGATTAATATATCATCAAAGAACACTAAAACAAAATTTCAAAGAAATGGCTTAAATATGGAATTCATCAAACTTTAAAATGTAGAGGGTGCATTTGTTAGACCAAAAGGCATTACCAAGAACTCATAGTGTCCTTCATGTGTCTTGAAGCTTGTTTTATGAATATCTTCATCCTTGATTCTAATCTGATGATATCCGGAATGAAGATCAAGTTTTGTAAAGTAAACAACACCATTTAACTCATCTAGCAAATCATCAATTACGGGAATAGGAAACTTATCTTTAAGCGTGTAATTATTGAGTTCATGTAATCTGGACACATGTGCCAATTGTCATCTTTTTCGTACCATCACTACGGGAGAAGAGTAAGCACTTTGACTATGATGAATAAGTCCCGCTTCTAACATCTCTTGAACTATCTTCGCAATCTCACTCTTTTTTGCATATAGGGGTACCTATAAGGTCTGATGTTGGGTGGTTGACTCCCTGGTACTAGCTGGATGGCATGGTCATGGTCTCTTTTCGGAGGCAAACCCTTGGGCATTTCTCTAAAAACCCCTGAGTGCTCATCTATAATTGCTTGCATATCTGCGGGTATAAATGTATTGGAATGATGTGCTTCCAATGAAAATAGTTGTGCTACAAACCCTTCTACACCCTTTCTAAGAAATTTTTGCATCTGATGAGAACTTACCATACGTGGGGAATTTTCTCTTAGTCTTTTTAGTTTAAAATTTCTCCTTCCGACTGAAATTGGATGAACAACTCTTGGAAATTCATTTCAATGGTTCCTAAGGTGGTAAGCCACTAAAATCCTAACACAATGTCTGCTCCTCCCATGGAAATGGCATATATATTGCTAGTTATCAAGTAATCTCCCATGACGAGATTAATGTTATGGCATTTTCCTAAACAACTAACTGTTTTCCCATCAGCGATCATGACTTGACATTCTAGAGCTGGATAAACAAAGCAATTCAAGCATACAGCTAACTTATTATTGATGAAATTGTGAGTACTTCCCGAATCAATCAACACTGTTACCCTATGTTTTTTTAAGAATCCAACTACTTAGAGATTTTGGGGAGTGCTAATACCATAAATTGCATGGCATGATATTGTTGGTTGGGGATCTCCTAATTCCTCCTCTTTCTCTACCTCTTCGTCTTGTTCATTTTATTCTTCTTCAGTAGGTCCCTCAATGTAGAACAACTTCTTTTCCGCACACTTATGTCCTGGTCCAAATTTGTTGTCACAATTAAAACATAACCCTTTGGCTCGCTTTTCTTCAATTTGTTGAGGTGTCAGTCTCTCAGTTTGGTGAGGGAATGATGGTGGAAGGGTGCTACGATCTCTCGATATAGTCTTGGCAGGTGTTTCCGACTTGAAAGAAATTTTCCTCCGCCCTATGTGCCATGATCATAGAGTCGAAACCTTATGAGGATTAAACATATGCACCTCAATCTCAATTTTTTCTTTAAGACCCAAAAGAAATAAGTCATTCAAATTATATTCAATAATATTTTCCACCCGTAAGGAAAGGTTTTGGAATTGATGGATGTAATCTTGACTATTCCTATTTGTCTGAGCTTTGCTAATTGTCTAAAATAATTCTCTGACACACTAGAACTATAGTGTAATTGCAACTCTTCGGTGAATACTTGTCCATGTAACATTGAGGCCACTCTTTTTCCTTTGATCACATAACCATTGATACCAAATGAATTGGCCAGGTTCAAGATACAACGATGCCATGGTAACCTTTTTCCTAATGGAATATGATGAAGATCAAAGAAATTCTCCATCTGGTTAATCCAATTGAGTGGATCCTTTCCATCAAACTTACGCATTTCCACTTTTGGAAGCATGTTACAAGATTGTAGAGTGTTTGTATTTGGATTGGTCATGTTTGCAGATCCACCTTGGCTAGTTTGTTTATTACTTTGACCTAAAGATCCACCATGGTTAATATGAGTATGATTGAGTTGTGGCTCATTAGGAATGATATGATGACCCATGATATTGTAGCTAAATTTTTGAATGAAATCCTCCAATTGTTGTCCAATCTTTTCTACATCTTCTTTGTTGGCCACTCTACCTTCAAGGTTTCACAACTCTAACTCAAGATAGCTGACCTTATGGTCAGTTGAAGTAAACCCTAACCCTGAGGACTCTGTAGATACCCCTTCTAACTCTAAATCCTCAACTATTATCTCATCCTTATCAGGGGTTTTACGGAGTGATGGGATTCTTTTTGCCTCTTGTCGAAGGCCCAACCATGATGCCCCAAAATGGTAAGATTTAAGGATCAAGGTCAAAATTTAGGGTTTCGGATTTCAATAGGAATTCGGCCAAATTTTATAAAACTCAAAGAACGAACTCAAACTAATTTTTAATATTATTTCTAGAAATGTAAATAAATTTGAAAAATTCCACAAATTGCACCCTATGTAGCCGAATTATGAAAAAACATAAAACTGCTATAACTTTTGCAAAACAAGTCAAAAATTATTAAAATGTTTATGGAAGCTTACTTGATTGATTTTGCCACACCACAGAAAAATTTGCAGAAAAATTCAACCATTGTTGAGATATGGATGAACCTTCAAAATTAGGGTTTGACGCAGTGTTGGCCGAGTTCAAGCTCTGATACCACTTGTAATGAAATTACTTGTATAATTCAGATCATGAGCATAAATATAACACCAAATAACACAATATTTTAGAATAATGATCTCAATATGCAATTAGAATAGCTTCGCCACTTCGAGGGGCAACCTCTAAACCATACAATAATACTCAAATGCTCCAATGATGATAAACTACTACCTACTAACCTCTATATATACTATTCATATGCTATGGCCAACACCAAGGCCGACCCACTAATGAATATATAGCATATATGAAAGAGATACATAATGATAAGAAGTTATGATAGCCACAAGTCGGCTATATACATCCAATATAAGATATATGATTAAGGGCGTAGCATTCACTTTCATCATATGTGTGTTCTTTGTCTACAAGAAGTTAAACTCGTAAACTTTTTACTACATTTTTATGCTCTCACCATCGGGCCAATGTTATTTGAAACGTGTTCAATCACGACCACAGGTGTGGAGGGTCATGACCTTGATTACCCCTTGTTGGAAATTCTAGGCACCGAGAGGGGTGATGTGTTAGGAAATAAGGGGTAAATTATGGGGAACAATCCCACACATAATCACAATACCAGAAACTAATATGTAGAAAATATTACTGAGATCCGAAATAAAAGTGCAGAAAATAAAATAAAACAACACAAAGAAAATATTTAACATGGTTCACCCAATTTGGGCTACATCCAACAAGAATCACTTGCTTAGATTTTATTACAAGTCACCTCTTTCTCTCAATACAATACCCAAATTTGTTTTGAGCTATAGTCAACAAACTCTCATGAAATCACACTCAAACTCACACATATACAATGTTATGTTTCCCTACATCAATAGGCAACTTCTTAAGTAGTTTTACAATATCGTGGGTACCAAAACCATGGGCCAAAACTACCCCATAAACATATGGGTCAAAATATCGCCCATATGAGAAGAGCACATTTCCTAAGGTATCATGCACGTCTTTCGAGGCCAAAAATTTTCTCGGGGATAAGCTCTCAAACCCCTGCTACCTGGGGTCGCCACCTCGTACCCTGCGGGACCGGGCCCGGCCTCGAACCCCAATGAGAAAATTGTGGATAGTGGATAGTCTTCAACACTTCCACACATGAACACATGCTCCACAACATAACAGGGTGAATCATTGCTTATTCAAATTTTGACATATAATTCAATTTCCTTAACTTAGTTATGATGAAGCCACAAAATCAATCAATGTTACAATGATTTCATGTTGAGCATCCACTCAACTTGGAGCATCAACTCCAATACTTTAGTCAAGCTGCCACTTGAACTTTAGCAAGCTTCAACTTACATGGAAGCTTTAACTCCCAACACTTCAATCAAGCTTCAAATTGATCTTTTATAAGCTACCACTTATAAGGAAACATCAACTCCTTGTGTGCTAAGCATCCACTTAGACTTCTTCACAATATTTTGATCACTTTTCTTGTGTTATCTTCCCACAATAAATTATGATCACTTATACAACTCAACTTATTCTCTTCTCACTCTTCTTCATCTGTTGCAAGCACTATAGCACAAGGCCTCTCTTATGTACACACTCTTATCATTATTCTTTTCTCAAGTACACATCCTAATCATCTGATCTTTTATGTTCACAACCTGTTGCAAAATTATAGTCCTAAATACATTGGATCATCCTTTGATTTTCATCACCTTTACTACACCTTCAATGGTATATTCATCAACAACACCCTTCATACACACCATCAAGTATTAAATTATAAAATCAGACCTCTTGAAGGAATCTTGCACTCCACTTTACAAAAAGAAACTCTTCAAATTCACTTTGCAACTTGAATTGGGAAGGGGAGATGACATCATCTCAAATTGTCTACATGCAATGATTGCATCTAATTCAATGTCAGTTTTAAGTACACATCTATCCCAATCTGTCATGGAAGTTGTAACATTCATGAAGATCACCAAAAGACACCTAATTTTTTTGCATGGATGAAGATATCCATCTTGCAAGTGATATCGACTTCGACATCTCTTTTATAACTCGCCCTAACATTTTTATTTTCTTCCTTTTTAGCGAGTTCTCTTATCTTCTAATTGATTCTAACTTAGGAAAAGTTTTTAAATCATGCATGTGTTACAAAATTCCTCCCTTGACCCTATAAATTCTTGGCATGCTCCCTAAATCATCATTTCTTCTTCAAATTCCATAGGATCTTCACTCACATTCATGGAGGTCTAGAAATTGCAGTCATGGAGATGCTTGAAAATTTTCAAATGAACAAGTCTTCAACTCTCTTTAAATCTTGGAGAAGATGGTGAGTGGTCTCTACATTACCTTCAGATGCCTAGAGGAGCTTCATCACTCTCATTCAAGCAAGAACATGTTGATTTGAATAAGCAACAATCAGATCTTCACACTCAGAAATACAGTCCTCAAAATCTAATTACTTGGAGCATTAAACCTTTTCATCCAATCACTTATCATACATAAACATAAAGCTATTGAATTCTTATTTCACATCCAATTTACAAAAATCTTTAAAACATAGCAAGGATCATCACATTGCTCCAATTTCTCAAACTGGTCTGATTATGTTCTAGTGTTCTCAAGAATCGAGTCTTGGATCATCATGTTCAAACACCTTTAAATTTCTCTCCAAGATCAACTAACACTTTGAAAAGTTCAAGGAAATCATACACAACTTGTACAAGCATTCAAAAGCATACCTTGTTTGAACAAAACTTCATCTACTCACTGTAGCAACAAGCTTCTTCACTAGCTCAAAAGGGTAGTTTTGGATCACTCAAAATTATGCATGTAAACACTTCATCAAACCAAACCAAGCACACTCTTATCTCATATGGGACACCTTCATGTTATTCAAGACCAAAAACAATCACTTTATGATGTAATTCATCATGTATACCCTTATACTTCCATGTCTGGTTTCTCTTCATTGCATTCTCAAATAGTAGGAGCAAAAACACACTTGTATCATCCCATTTTTAAAAATGACCAACCTAGATGACTTCATAAACCTCAAGAGCAAATCCTCATAATCCTTCACCAAAAAAATTAGCATGGGTTCCTTTGTAAGTTTTGTCTCGTACATTGAATTATTCAAAAATAGTTGTTTTCTTGTGGGTTCCACCATGAGTCATAAGATCAAACCACCATGGAAATATTTCTCGATGAATTATCTACATGATTAAAATCATAAAAATAAAAACAATTCCATTTGATCACTTAACCAAGCATTTTTCTTCATACCACTTTCGGTTGGGGTTTAAGAGGGTTTTAGATAGTACAAGAAAAATGGATAGAATTTTATTATCCTACAACATTTTGACTTTATAATTTTTACATAATAATTTTATCCATGTTCTATTCAAAAATTTATCTTATGATTTATCTGAACAATGCTTGTCAATTTAGATTGAATGCTAAGAATTCAGGGCACTATTTTAGCATACCTTACTTAACCCGATTTTGACAAAATTGTAATTTCTTGCACAAAACTCCTCCTCGGGTCCTAAAATTTGGTCCAAACCTTCATGACTACCTCCTCCATGATATACAATTGCCACTTTTTCAAGGTTCACACTAAAACTTAAAATCTCATCTCATTTGGGCATTCTAAACATGTTTTTTCTTGAAGGGAATTCATACCAATGGCCCTGACTATGCCTCTGGATGTTGAATTATGACTTATATATTCATATGAGGACTCTTGAAAATGTTCTTAAACACTTGTAATGCTTTAATTTGATTGATACAACTTGTTTTGCAGCATACCCTCCTACTAGGTGTTTGAAATAGGCCAAATTGAGCTAGTTTACACCATAGCTCATCAATTTTGTCATATTCTTCACCATGTAGCCCCTTAAATATATCCTATAATTGTTTCACGCCTCTACCATGATTCACCATCTTCCTGATGCCTTCAATCTACCTTTCTAAGTCACTTAGCTAACTAGGCCTAGAGATTATGTATCTTGAACCGAGTTGGTCCGACACAGAGTTCAACTCATGTGCACATGTATTCATCCTTCTAACCTTGTTTCTAGATCATATACATGTTGTAATATGTAATACATCATCCTAGTATACTCTCACATCATCACCGTGTATGTTTCTGTCACTAGTTACTTAAGAAGTTGGTGCCTACTCGGGCATTCTCAAGCCTTTAACATGTCCTTCCTTGTCAACCTCCTTTCAAGATCTCTCTTGCTCGGGATTTGTCATTAATGTAAATTTTTACACCAATGACAACTTATCATCCACATTCTAGCACCCCGATCTTGCAAAGTGTGTGATTTCATTGGACTTTGACCCCATTCATTGAGTAGTTTAGAATATTTTTTATTTTGAGGTGTATCCTCGGTTTAGCCATTATTTATGCATCTAATGTTGTTATTGAATGAGATATGTTTTAGAGGTGGATTTTTGACTCCTTACCTAATACTCTTTGGATCATATGTGGTGATTTTAATATGGTTGAATACCTAGAAGACAAGGTTGGTCGTTTTCCCATGTGTTGGTGCGTGAGAGAGCGGGAAGCCTAGTTTTATATAAAGCAAAATTTTGAATTGTTTGACCACAATATTCTCTTTAAGGAGAGCTCCAATTCTACCTGGTTCACTGGTCCAATTTTTGATATGGTCAAGACCGAATTTTTCAACATCTGGACCATGCTCTTATGCTAAGTCAAGATTTTTTCTACCTTTCTCCCAATTTAGGAAGACTGTTGCGGTTGCTTTGAAAATGCTCTCCTATATAATAATTCTCCCACTTTATTTAATATTACATGGGTTAATCTGCAAGAAAATGTAAGGTCAACTCTAAAATTTATTTAAACACATTGCACCTGAAGCATACTCGGATGTGTCACATATCCAACGCATTTGGAACTTGGTTCCTCACCCTGTTGGCTAGGAGGGATGGATTTCTTGGTGGAATGATGTCATCAAAAGAACCAGTACCTTCCTTCATATTTATGGAAAAAAGTTTATCTCTTTTAACAGGTTGCACATGAGGTTTCATATCATGAGTTTCAACAAATCTCACAAAATCTTAATGCCTCTCCTTTCAATCAAACCTTGTAACTCCAGGTTTCCCATTGGAGGCACAAACTTAAGGTGGAGGAAGCTTACAAAGAAGGGGGGATCTGTTACATGCTCATTTAGATTGGCTCAAAGTTGGGGACAAAGCCTCCAAAGAGTTCTTTGTCATGTTCCACACCAAACATTCTTCTATGCAAATCAAATCTATTTTTCAAGGAAATGTTCGACACACTTCCTTACCGGACATCCTCCAAGCATTTTTCCACCATTATCATGTGTTTTTGCCTCCCATCCTATCACCCTTATTAGAGAATAATCTCTTTTAAAAATTCTTACAAGTTGTGCACTTGAAAATTCACTCACTCTCAAAGGGTTGTGTGTGATATATCTTTGTCCCTCATAGACCTTAAGAAAGCAACCTTTCAAATGGCTCCCAAAAAATATCCGGTATTGATGGATTCCCCTTTGAATTATGTCCCTGTGGGATAATTTGGGAACCAATCTGCATAATGTGTACCTTGAATCCCTAAATTCTAATTCCTTGGGTGAGTTGGTCAACCAAGGCAACATCAAGTTTATCCTCAAGTATAGAGTCCATGAACCAATTTCATTAAACACAGGTACATATTAGAAAATATTATTTCTATTTGGGAAGGAATAGAATGGGCTTATCTCTCTAACCATAAGGCTTTATTTATCAAAATTGATTATACCAAAGCTTATAATTAAATTGAATGGAATTTCATTATGGTTATGCTTCAAGATCTTGGATTTGGGTTGGTATTTGTTCACATTGTGCATATGTTTTTAACAATGTTGGAGCTTACATTACCATCAATGGGGATCGATCCTCCGGGTTTTTTTGTTCATATCCATTTATTAAGGGTTCCCTTTAGCCCCCTCATTGTATGTGTTGGCAACTAAAGATTTTAGCTACCTACTAGCATGCACTCGCTTCTCAAGGTCTAATTAAAGAGATCTCACCACCCACCTTAAATCAACAACTCATCAATGGACACTTTATAGATGACTATTTTCTCATGCTCCTTAAGAAGGAAAATTTTGTTCAAATTTTTTGGTACTATCTTGACACCTTTTTCTTGGCTTCTGGATCCTTCATTCTATGGGAAAAAACCTACTGCTATCAACAATCCTAGTCTCTTATTCCTCCCTGGTTGGAAGGTTTACAATGGAATTGGATTTAGTCGGGTACCCAATTCAAATTTCTTAAAATTCCCTTTTCATTTTAGGCTACTTCTGTGCAACTTTGGAGTTATGTTTTCCAACGAGTTGAGTGCAATATTTCTTGTTGGATCACCAAACCTGTTTTTCTAGCAGGAAATTTTCATATTTTTTTCAAGGTTTTAGTTTTTACTCATGTCTATTATTCCTATTATTGGACTATGTCATACGCTATTTATGCCAAACTTGAGAAACTTCTAAAGGATATTTGATGGGCTAATTTTGAGGTACACAAGGGATTCCACAAGGTTTCTGTGATATTTGTTGTAGGCATAAAGATGTTGGGGGCTTGGTTAGCTTGACATTAAACTCCAAGGTCGTGCTCTTTATGTCAAGTGGTTAATTTGTAGCCTAGAGGGTAATGAGGCCTATAATATTTTTCTCCAACATTGCATTTTTCAAGGATATCCTTTAGGTAGACAAGCTTGGAAAGGTATCAAATTCCAATCCCTTCATTTCCTAAACTATTTGGAAATCTCAGCAGATGCTTAAATCACAATTAGTCTAGAAGGGATGTGGATTCAAATATGGTCTTTCTATTAACTCTCACTCTCTCGATGGTCGATGGGTTGTTACAACTTCCTATCATTTAATCAACTTGTTCAAACATTGATGTCATTATAAACCAGGGTTGTGTTCAAGGTTGTATGCAGAGAAGTGGATATGTAACTTAGTATTATGGCAGTTCTCTTTTTGGGGGTTTGTTTAGTATCGGTTTCCTTGTTCTTCACTACTAACTATTGAAAACAAGTAAAATTCTAAACTACTGAAAGCTTTAAACTACCAAATAGAAAGCAAAGTATATCAAATACATCTACACTCTTTGAAAAATAGTCTTGAATAAAATGCTTGTTAAAGGAAATTATTTTCTTGAAACGAAACACTTTACGAAATCAAATACAACTGAAGGGAATGTGTTGAAACAAAGAAATATAAGATTGCATTCAGATAATTATCAAACCAAGATATTGAAATTGAAACTAATCAAGTATAAATATCTTGCATGAAATACCAATCCTCCAATGTCCTCAATCGAGTGGGCCCTTGCTCTACTTAGGGATGGAGGATCTCAACACAAATGTATAAAAATGGCATGTATTATATTGATAAAAAAAATTCCTTTTGATCTTTGTCAGAGTGTAATTGAAAAATAAATTCTTCTATTAACTACTGCAATACTTGATAAAAAATACTAATTAAGAAACAATACAAACAAGGTGCCTTATAGACACTGATTGATTACAACACATGCCACAAAGATAGGCAACATATTTAACTAGTAACAACTTCATAAAAGTTCCATGACACCCTATCATCATCGATAGAAACAGGGCTCCCCATTTATAGATGGTTGTGGGTCAATCCTCCAAAATAGCTTAGTGGTTGTGGACTCAATCTCTTGATCAGCAATGCCCAAAATGGTAGAAAATGTGCCTCATTAGCTTGTATATGTCACCAAATCACTCTACAAAGTAGTTAGTGAAAGTTCCATTGGTCATTAGTTTGCATGAGACAAAATAAGGGAAAATGCATCACTTTCTACTTTAGATATAACTATTTAGAACATTCCCATGCATAGATTAATGTTTTTAGGAGTAAAACTTATAGTTATATGGATGTTATGATGAGTCGATTTATGGACTCATCATCTCCCCTGCACTTTACCTTTTTGCAAGTCCTCATGCAAACTATCTCTGACCTGATCTCTACCCAAGCTGTTGTGCCATATCATATTCTTCAAACTGATCCGCATATTGCTTCCTTATGCCTTTACATCCTTGGGTTTCCAACATAACTTCATCCCATGCCTTAAAGCTGTCATGAGATTGGGGGCACTATTTTGCCAAGTGGTCATGGGGCTAAGGACTAGAGGAGGCCTAACCTACATACCAACCCATTCCTTACTATACTCATTGTTTCCTTTCTCTTCTAATTGTCGAATAATCTCCACAAGTGCATCCCCTCTTTGCATACTCCAACTGATATTTTGAGGAGAGATAACTTCTCTTCATTTCAATGGAAAATTCAGAGTGTCCCATCTCTTATCACAGGTTGTCATAGCCTTGCCAAAGTTCTCTGATGACAGTAAATTTCAAATTCTTGGACACATTTGGCCAAGATCTCATATGTATTTCTACCAATTCCAACCTAATAATAAAGAGATCTAAAATCTTTTTTCATAGAAACATCATTATGGTGTTGAGGCCGAATGTAAAAACCAATAGTTTTGGCCTGTTGATTAAAGAGATCAGTTTGTTCCTCCCACATAATTTGATTCCTTACCAATGATTGAAAAGCTTTCAACTAAAACTCTCCCACTTACAGATTTATAAAGAAATCAGGAACATTTGTAACTAGCATGTTATGGAGGTAAAATTCACATAATAAATTTTGGATTTCTGGAGTACAACCTTGGTAAATTTGTAAGAATGTTTTCCCATCGGGAGCCTCATGAGGCTCTCCACAACAAAGCCTATGAAAATGCCAAGAATAAAATTATTCTTAAAGAAATAAACTATAAACCAAAGATGGTTTTCTGCAAGCCAGAAGTATACAAGTCAAAGGACAGACAAATTCAACAATTGCTTCCAATTTGCTCTTTGCATTAGAACTTGACTCATCCTCTTCTCTACATTTCTTATTTTCTCCTATAAACTCTTTATTTTTAAGAGATATTTGGGAACAATGAGAGGACAAATCATTCCATGCTTGCAAACCAATATTTTTCTATCTCTTTAAACTATCAACTTCCATCCTCAAAGCAACTATTTATTTATCTTTTTCTACACTCTTTTGTTCAAACTCATTTTGAAGAGACAAATGAGTTGTTTTCATACCTTTTAGTTGTTCTTTCATAGAAGAAATTTCATCTTGGTGTCACCTTAAAAATTCATCTCCTTGTGATTCCGCTCGACCAACCTCTTGTGCAATAGTTTCTGTAGCTTCTATTTGGATTTACAGAGCTACAGGCATACTTTCTAGAGCTTCCAAAGGAATTTCCGATGCCTTAGTGGCATGGCTCTATTCTTCAGGAATGGCTGAAGTAAACTCAAAATCTTGTGAATATTCTCCTAGAGGCGAGAGGAAGCCTCGGTTCAAAAAAAATCTTCCAAAATCTAGGTTGTACATTCATCGAGAAAATGCGGTGAGAAATTACATCTTTCTTTGCAAGATCGGACCTTTTTTCTCAACAAAATCTGGGTATGGGTTGACATGGTAGTCTTTTTATTTAAATCTTGAGGCCTAGAGGGTTGTTTGGCTTCATTTTCAGGATCTTCTATAAACATAGGGGTAGGATGAGGAGCAGATTGAAGCTTAGGTGCGAGCTATGACACGGTTCGGCTAAAATTGGAGTAGGATCCCATCGGCCCACTTTTTCTTGGAATTATCCTGCAGAGTAGCCTTTTCTATTTTTCTCTTGGGTTTCCTAGAGGCCTGGTGTGTGCAAATCAACTGAATAAGCCTTGGGTGCTTAATTACAACGTCACCACCCCCACTCTTATACTTATGTCCAACCTTTATGACAATATACACGGTATTCAAGAAGATTCACCTTAAGTTAAAGATTTTCCCTACCTTTCTTCAAATGGGTGATAATTTTTATTGTATCACCCCTTAATACCAATGATTGACCATCATAAATGAAATACATGTTAACCAGGAAGTAACCTCTCCTCCAATGGCACGAAAAGTTCTCCTCTTAATACCCTTCTATATTAGTAGGGATTTATGATTATCTCAAGTAGAGTTCCCCTTCCTCATGAAAAATGGCTATCAAATATTTAAGGGGGGAGTTAGTGAAAATATTAAGCCCAAAAAGGAATACTAGAGATTGTGCTAATAATGTGGTTGTCTACTTCAATTATTTTCCCTCCTATTCTAGAACAAGTTGCCTCAAAATTTGATAGAAATTATTCAATTAAATCCTCATCAAACCCCTCAAATTTTTGAATAAAATCCAACCAACATGCATCATGGAATACCCGATAAATAAATGAATTTTGTAGCAAAGGATCGTAGACTTTGGCTTGGAATTCTTCTTCTTCCCCATAGCATAGATTAGTTTGCAATAGAAAGCATTTTGTAGCAATGGCTTTGTAGAATCTAGCTTAGACTTCTTCTTCTTCCCCATAACACAGACTAGTTTGCAATAGAAATAAAAAAGGAAGTGAGGGGGTATTTTTAGAATAATGGAAATGGTTTCTTGAGAGAGACAAAGTAGTTTGTGTGCAATGTCAATAGCTTAAATTTGAACTACTCGTGAGTTTATAATGGCATCAAGTTGGCATAAAATGGAGGTAGAAAGGACAAACAATATTGTTTTAGGTGGTAAGCTTTTAATTTCTTTGCATGGCCCCTATACCCCCATCCTTATCACTCGTGTCATATGTCATTCATCAAAAAGAGTGAAAACATTCCTTTACTCACCATCATTGCCCCTTATCTCTTACTCCATTGGATTTGGTTTAATAGTCTTAATAAATGCATCAGGAATTTCATGAGTTAATATCGATAACAAAAGGTAAGTACACATCACCTTACCATCTCAACAACCTTATGACCATTGGTGTTATTGGTGTGTGTGACATGCCTAGTCATCGTCCACATCACTTGGTGAGTCATCTCACCTTGCAAGAGTCATAGGTCTTAGGAAGTCAAATGACAAGTGTCAGATTCTGTCATAGAATTTGTCATTGTCATTTGTGTCAGATCGTCATAGGAGTTACATTTCTTATTTGGAATTGTAACTCCTCCTTTAGTGGCATCATATGCATCAGTCATGTCATATGCGTCAGTGGCATCATTGATATTCTTTCCTTGTTTAGGCATGGGGGTTACACAACACCCCTATTTGTACTTCCTTTTTTGATCTATGAGCATGAGTAGACTGTTTTCTTACTTGCATTTTCTTTCCATTGATTCGAATCTTGCTTATTGCATTGGAGCTTGATGTTACCATCGGAGTGCAACTTCGTTGTGGTGCATTGTTTTCAACATTGGTTCTCGTTTTCCCTCTTTCATGGTATCAGAGCTGGTTTCGGTAAAATGTGCACTCTTCATTTATCAATTGCTTATTACTTGGTTTCTTCATTTTTCCTCGTGTAAGTTTTTTTGATTATTTTGGAATTGTATTTCTCACCTCGTATTGAGGTTTCAGCAGTTGCAAGTTTGAGGTATCTGGTTGGTTTGCTTTATCATGGGTTTCTGAGTTTGTTTGGGATTGCTTCTATTCTTGTGAGCTCATTTTTACTCTGGCATGGACCTGTGGTTTTTTGTCTCGAGGTTACCTTTACATTGGTGAACCCACTGCTTGGGCACGGTTTTGATTTGGAGGCTCATTTTTTTGGTTTGCTCGTGCATTGCTTTTTGCATGCATTAGATTTTAATACCTCATGCCTCATATATCTGCTCTGGTGCTAAGAATTCTTTGCAGTGGTCATCAAACGGGCTTCACCTTTTGAGCTTGCATGCTTTGTTTTCACTCTACCTGCATTCCATCTTCATAACTCAGTTTTGCTTCCACGAGGTCATTTTCCTATCTAACATGGGCTTGAAACATCTACTCGTCTAAACTACTTCCTCGGGATTGCTTGTTTGACTCACATTGGTCTCGACTCGTGTATGCTCGGGCTGGTTTGGAGTGTTTGGCTCCACCGTTGAGCATCCATCCCTACCATTGTTCGTTGTGCATTGATTCATGACTTAGCTTTTTGGGACTCTATCAATCATTGCATTTGGTCAAAAGCTAGCTCGTTGCCTAGCTCTCTACCCAGCTCACTACTCGGCTCATTGGCTTGTGACTTATTTATTCTATAAATTTGGGTTTTGGCATGAATGTGAGCACATTGTCTGCTAAGTGCTACCTGTATATGGTTTGGTTGTTTGGCTCGGTTCAGTGGTTTGAACATATCTGCATTGGTCATTACAATATCAGATTCTTCTATTACGTGGGTGTGTTTGCATTGGATTTTCAAGCCTTTGAATTCATCCTCACTTCACCACATTGTTCCCTGCTTCTACATCGACCTTGGATTTTGGCTCATTTTTAATCGACCTCCCTTGGTTTGGCACCTCATGCTCCATCTGCGGCTTGAACGAACTCCCTCCTACACGAGCTTGTTCTCTCTGTGTTGGTGACTCATGCTTTGGAGTTTCACCGTGCATTCTCTTGCATTAGTCTATTACTACACGGGCATTTTGCATTGTCCTCTAACTTGCTACCTTGTTCTGCTTCACTGTGCAAGTTTCTTTTGGCCCTGATTGACCTATCTTGACTTGGTTTCACCACTGCTGCTCAGCCGATTCACGTGACTCACTAGCTCAGCACCTGTGTAAATTTCAGCCACCTGAACTTGGAGCAGTTAGAAGGATGTGGCATCACTCATTTAGCTCGCTGACCGCTTGGCGACACACTTTTTGTTGTGTATTATTACCATTCGTGGAGGTGCTCAAGCACACTACCCTCTCATTCAAGCCGTTACCTATAGTGGAATTTGCAGTCGCTCGCACATCCATTTCTAGCATCTTAGAACAACCATTAAACTGCTCGCACGTGAAATTTTTTCATTTACCTACAACAATAGCGGAATACACGACACGTGGTCGATATCCCCCGGCTCGTTAACATCCTCACAACCATTTTTTATTCTCTCCTTCCTTCTTTTATTGCGTGGTCATGGATCCTTTTAGATTGTTCGTGGTGTTCATGGTGATCTCTAGAGGATTCTCGCTGCTCATCTCCTTCAACTACATTGTCATCCTGCATGAACGGTTACTCTTCTACCCAACCGTTTCAACGTAGCACTACAACTAAACTCTATAGAAACGGTTACCTGACACGTGGACCACCTATCACCTTGGGCGTTTCAACCACCTAGCAACTCGTGCACATTTTTGGTCTGTTGGCTCAAGACTTCCTTCTGTGTCGACGTATTGACATCTGCACTGGTGTTTCATGTACATTCTTTGCATTGCTCATACCTTATTCGCCACTCAAGCATTGGTCTCATTACTCTCACCTCATTTTGCACTAAACCACGTTACTTGGCACCTCAACTCCTACATTGTTTGTGATTCGGTCTTCCGTGACTTAGGTTTCTTGTTGTTTCATTAGCTCACCACGTGTATTGACTAACTAATACCTCTGCATTGTTGATGGCTTGGTTGAATTGACCCTGATTTCTCATGTGCCAATATTGTGTTGTTCTCTACCTACTCCGTCTCGTATTACCCGCACTCTGTATTGTTCCTGTGTAGTGTGCTCAAGCTCTTAGAGATTCTCAGCACACACTCTGTGGATTCTATGTGCTCGATATCCAACCTCTTTTCTTGATTTGAATCTTGCTTATTGCGTTGGAGCTTGGCGTTACCATCGAGTGTAACTTTGTTATGGTACATCTCATCTAGTTCATTCGAGTTATCTCACTAAGCTTCATCCAAATCAAATCCTATCTTTAGTATTGTCCTCCGTGTCCTGTAATTCAAATTCTACTTGGAATAATGGCTACTTCCCATATATTAGTTCATATGGGGAGAAACCAATGGTGGTTTTCCATGTTGTGTTGTATGCCCAAACTACTTCAGAAGGCTTGGCACCCAATTCTTCCTATTTGCATTGACAACTTTAGTCAAGATTTTTTCCAATTCTTTATTTGTGACTTCCACCTTCCCATTGGATTGGGGGTGGTATGGTGATGATTTCCTATGCTTGATCTGGTAGATCTTCAAAAATGCCTCAATCATGTTAGACACGAATCGATTTATAGCTCTGGGAGCCCCAAACCTTAGCATGATCTTGTTGTACAAAAAGTCAGCTACAACATCCTCATTAGCAGATGTTAGTGCTTGAACCTCAGCCCATTTTGTAACATAGTCGGTGCACACCATCAGTTAATATTTTCCATAGGATGGGGTCTAAAGGTCCAAAAAAGCAATTCCCCATTTCTTAAATGACCCTAAGACCGGTGATGATTGAGGGGAATTTTAGAAGACGAGTAGGCTTCCCCATTCATTGACATGCATCGCATTTCCATACATATTTCTTGATAGCTTTGTGGATAGAGGGCCAGTTATACCCAGCTCTAAGGACCTTATGAGTTGTCCTCTTTACTGAGTAATTCCCTCCTCTAGGTTCATCATGGCATGCTCTCAGTATGTCATATACCTCATCTTCTCGAACACACATGTGAAGAATCGTGTCAGGAAAGCATTTAAACAAAATTTCATTGCACCACTTATATGTAGCATTGTTTCTGATTAATCTTTTGCATTATTTATTAGTAAAGTAAGCTAGAGACTTCCCTGTAGTTAGATAATTGTCAAGATTAGAAAACCTTGGTGGGCGTGTTGATATTTCAAACAAGTGCTCATTTGGAGAGTGATCTTGAAGCTGCTTCTCCTTCCCTTGAAACATTCAATCTCGAAAGGAAGTCAACAACAACATTAGGATTTCTAGGCTTATCAATAATGGTCAACTTAAACTCTTGCAAAATAAGTAACCATCTTATAATTCCCCCCACTCTTGGTTTGTTCATTAAATATTCTTATGATTGAATGGTATGTATACACAAAGATTTTATATCCAGATCTTGTAGTGTCTAAATTTGTTCGAGAGAATAAACAACAAGTAGAAATTCCTTTTCCTTAGTGGTGTAGTTTCTCTCTGTGGGGGTCAAGTTATTCTGATAAAATATATGCCATACATTTGGCCTTCTTCATATTTTTATCCAAGAATAACTCCCATTGCAGTGTTGGAAGCATCAGTGTGAATATGAAAAGTTTGACCCCAATTGGGTCCTCTCAAGACTGGGGAAGTGGTCAATTTATCCTTTATAACTTCAAAATCTTGTTGACATTGAGGAGTCCATTCAAAAACATAGTCTTTTTCTAGTAGAGAGAACATTGGTGCAACAATCTTACTAAAATATTTTATAAACCGTCTGTAATAACCTACATGTCCAAGGAAACTTTTGATGTCTGTCTAATTTGTTGGTGTGGGAAACTTAGTAATGACTTCTATCTTTTTAGGATCAACTTGGATACCCTTAGAAGAGATATGATGACCCAAGACAACTCCCTAATCAACCATTATCAAGCATTTTTCATGACTTAAGGAGAGTTGGTGTTGCTCACATCTAGTTAACACTTTTTCAAGATTTCTCAAAGATTCCTCAAAAGTGGACCCTTATACAATGATATCATCCATATAAAATTCAACACAATCATTGGTGAGGTCTGCAAAAATAACTAAAACTACTCTTTGAAAGGTGGCACGTGCATTACAAAGTCCAAATGGTAAAACTCTATATGAAAATGTACCCTAGGGACAAGTGAAGGTGGTCTTATCTTGATCAGTAGGTGTTATACTAATTTGGTTATATCCATTAAACCCCTCCAAGAAGGAGAAGTATTTCCTACCTATCAAATTTTCCAAAACTTGATCGATAAAGGCAGAGGAAAGTAATATTTCTTGGTGGCCTTATTAAGATCCCTATAATCTATATAGATTCCCCACTTATCATTTTTCTTGGGAACTATAACAAGTGATGATACCCATTGACTATCAAATATTGGATAGATGAATCCAAACCTCAACAATTTCTTTATTTTAGTTTTGAAAATGTCTCTTAGTGATGGATTAATCCTTCATTGTGGTTGTCGACTCGTTTGATATCCTTATGGTAAATATGATGAGTGCAGATGTTTGGATGAATCCCTTTCATGTCATTATAATCCCAAGAAAAATATTTCAAATGATTCCTCAAGATGTCTATGACCCTAGTCTCTTGGTTGTCTCCTAAGTTGTTACCAATGGTCAGTTCTTTTCCTACCTCAACAATTACTTGTTTAGTGTCTTTCAAAATAGCAAGTTTTGTCTCAACAATCAAAGAGTTTAAGGGACAAGCATGAGGTTGTAACATGTGAAAAATAGTCATGTTCTCAAGGGATACAATCTTGGCTAAAGGAAAATGAAAATTAGTGGATGTGTGGCCTTCATGGTAATCATAGGTCTCTTCACAACCCTCTATATAAATCTCACTTACCAAGGTGATGTTTTCTTCGAGTTCAAAATAGTCATTTCCGTAGCCATAGTTCTATTTCCGTAGCCACAATTTTAGTTTATGTAGCCATTGTATCATCTTCATAAAACATTGGATATGTATTAGTAATTTCTTCCATGTAATTTTTCACTGCAATGGTGGCCAGATAAAAAGAACTCATGTTGTTAGTATCCGAAAAATCTACCCACACACTTTCACAAACATCCACATATGGCTGGGTAGGAGGATAAAGAAAAATATTCTTTTCTTTTTGCCCATTTGAAATAGTCAATTTTCTCGACCTACGGTTAATGTAGGTATGACGATAAGCTAGCCAAGGTCTTCCTAAGATGACTAGATATCCCATCTTTCAAGATTTAGGCTATAAGACCATAAAATCTACTAGATACTCCCAAGATTCAACCATAACCATAACGTCCTCAATTACTCCATCTGGTATAACAATAGATTGATCTGCTAACTAGAGGACAATATTGGTTGGTTGTAATCTTGTCAAGGACAACAAATTGAATGTATCTGTTGTTATGACATTGATGACAACACCAAGATCTACCAAAAAATTAGATATTGACCGACCATTTAAAAAAGTAGTAACGATTAGACTCCTAGGGTCCCCATATTTCGGTGAAAGAATTTTTTGAGCTACAATGTTAGCTATATTTCCTTCTACTTTGATTGTTTTTGGGTATTTATTTTTCCTTCCTAGTTTTTTTAAGTAATGGTTCCTAATGGTTTGGTTTAACTCGGGAATGTCCCTTATTTCTCTCAAGAGTGGGACCTCAATATTCAAAAATTTCAGCTCTTGAACCAATGATGTCTCTTCCCCATGTTGCATTTCTTTTTATCTCTTTGGGAAAGGAGTTACATGCACATTCTTGTATTTCTCTTAGTCATCACTAGTTTCTTGTGTTTATGGAACATGTTCAATTCTCTCACTTTCCTTAGGTACTTTAGTAATAACTATTGGAGGATTATTCATTGTTTTTCTATATCTCAGTTGTAAGTTATCAATGGCATTAACCTGCATTATCTCACCATGTCCTGCTTCATTAATTGAAGTTATTTGTTGATTTTGGGGGTTTGAGCAGTGAAATTTGGAAGTTGAGTTTGTGATGTTTTCTCTTGCTGGTATTTTTTGGGTGGAGGTATTAAAGCTTTTTTTGTTATGTAAACCTCCTTGGCTGATTATAGTTCTATTGGGGTGACCATTGTTGGTTTGGCCATGGATGTGCATTAGATGGTGGTATCTAACCTTGTTGATTATATGGAGGCATTCATGGTTGTGGATTTGGGTATGTCATCCATTTTGGTGGTGTCCAATCAGGTTGTCCCCAAGTGAGTGGAGGATTCTGATTGGACCATGGCATCATCCAAGGGTTTTGAACAGGCCTAGGGGCATAAGCAAACTAATTAGTTAACCTTTGAATGAATTCTACTTATCAAGTAGTTTGAGTCATGGCATTCAATCTCTTTCAACCGAGGTAGTAGAGTACAATGGTTGGTTTCATGTAGTCGGGGACATCACGGATCAAACGCATTTTTGTGATATCAAGAGGAAATTCTTTCAAAGGATGTATTTTCTGCGTGCTGGGGAGTATATGTCCAGGGTTTTTTTGTAGAATTGTTCTTAGCTTTCATCCCATCCATGGTTGAAGTTAATTTGTCAAGATGTTTGTTTTCATATTGGCCATCTCTTTTATAAGTTCTGAGGTACTAAAGGCATGTTTTGATGTTTCCTTCTTCTAAGGCCTCCCCTTATTCTAGAGTAGCTCCTACATAACTTAGTAATATGTGTCATGGTGAGTTTGTGTACATCACCTCATCCTATAAGATAGAGGGATTCTTTGGTTTCATCATCAAGTCCTTTAAGGAAGACTGACTTGGTTATTTCTGCATTTAACTCATAACCACTTCTCCAATGGAAAAAAAGGAATATGTGTAAGTAATCTCCCAAATTTTCATCTTATTTTTTTTTCATCTTACAGAAATCTTCCCTCCTATCTCATCCCCTGCAATAGTCTTAGTATTTGTCCAAAAATGAAGTCTCCATTTGTTCCCATGAATTAATGGAGTTAGAGGGAAATCCCATAAACCACCTCGTGGCAGAGTCCTTGAGGGTGGAAGGAAAGAGCTTGAGTTTTTGGTTATCTATTTTTAGTCATATGTTTGATAGAGAACTTTGAATTCAAACAAGAATTGGTCGAATCTTCTATGGACATTCCTCGAAAGATAGGAAGAATGGATGGGGAAATGTTTTTCATAGGTGCTTCCTCATCCTCATTTAATAAAATGGGGTAGGTAAAGGTTATACCCAAGGGTATTTCATCATCATTTCCATTGTCTCCCATTTCTAAAGGTTGTTCAGGATCTAAATAAGATGATGCAAACTATTCAATATCACTCACAAGTGTGATATTATATTTAGTGTCACTCTCAGGAGTAGTGTTATCAATGTTTAATACACGTGCTCCAATTAGGGATATTCTTTGAGTGTTACAAGGTATAAATATCCCTATAGCATCATGTGGTCTATGCATCAAAATTTATTGTGAATGTAAGGTTTAGGATCTCTACTGGTTGCATAGCCCAACTTCACTAACACTCATAGCATGGATTGTGAATATAATGGTGTCTTTTGCTTATGGTGTTCCCGAAAACGACACCAACAATGATGGTTCGTTGTAACTTCCAATCATTTAATCAAATTGTTCAAACGTTGATGTCATTATAAACTAGGACTATGTTCAAGGTTGTATGCAAGAGAAGTTGATATGCAACTCAGTATTATGGTGGTTCTCTTTTTTTTTTTTTTTTGGGGGGTTTGTTTAGTATCGTTTCTTGTTCTTCACTACTAACTACTAAAAGCAAGTACATGTATAAACTACTAAAATATTTAAACTACCAAACAGAAAGCAAATTATATCAAATGCATCTACGCTACTGAATCGAGTTACTAAATAAAATTCTTTTTAAAGGAAATGTTTGCTTGAAACGAAATACTTTCTTAAATCAAATACATGAAGGGAATGTGCTGAAACAAAGAAATAGAAGATTGCATTCAGATAATTATCAAACCAAGATACTAAAATTGAAACTAATCAAGTATAAAGATCTTGCATGAAATACCAATCCTCCAATCTCCTCAGTCGAGTGGGCCCTTGCTCTACTTTGGGATGGAGGCTCTCAACACAAACGTATACTCAAAACAAACATGTATTATATTGATCAAAATAAGTTCTTCACATACTCCAGAGTGCAACTGAAAATAACTTCTTTTATTAACTACTTTGCAATTGATAAAAATCTACCAACTAAGAAATAGTTCAAAGGAGGTGTCTTATAGACACATTTGATTACAACACATGCCACAAATATAGGAAATATATTTAATGAATAAAAACTTCATAAAAGTTCCATGACACCCTATAATTATTCTAGAAACAGGGTTCCTCATTTATAGATGGTTGTGGGTCAATCCTCCAAAATAGCTTAGTGGTTGCGGACTCGGTCTCCTTGATCCGTAACTTCTCAAAATGGCAAAAATGTGCCTCATCAACCTACATATGTCACCAAATCACTCTACAAAGCAGTTAGTGAAATTTCCATTGGTCATTAGTTTGCATGAGACATAATAAGGAAAATGCATCATTTTATACTTTAGATATAAGTATTTAAAAAATTCCCATGTATAGATTAATGTTTTTAGGAGTAAAACTTATAGTTATATGAATGTTATGATGATTCTATTTATGGACTCATCATGGTCCTCTCTTTTCAATATTCATGATGCCCCTCTTGCTTTGGCTTTTTGGGCTAAAGCTATTTGGATTTTCAGAAAAGGAATCAAAGTGGTGGGTGATTTATTTTATAAACACTCTAGATCTTGGCTTTCATGTGTGCTCTTGCTATTAAATCCAATCTTCAACATCAAGATGTTGAACCAATCATGAAAATTATTTCTTTAATACCTTATAAATATGTGCACAAAATTGACATCACTTTTGGTGTCTCATGGTGGCATGAATGGAATTGGTCTATTTCTACGCCTCTTTGCCAATACAAACCACACTTTAGATACTCTCTACTCGCCCCTCGGTCGGTTCCCACCGACAAGCTTAATCATCATTGGAATGTTGTCCCCGGGATTAAGTTTGGAAACGCTAGTTTCAGAGAGTTTGGAACATTCTTATTGATCCCAAAAAAACTCACTTTTGTTTTGTATTATACATTAGGGGCTCTTGGTGGGATCAACTCAAGCATATGGGTTTTAACCCCACTTTCCTAGTCTGTCATCAACCGAAATCCATCAAACACATTTTTAAGTTTTTCCCTTTTGATCAACCAACTTGGAAATGGATTCATTCCCTTTTTCAACCCTTCTCTCTAGAGTTCTTTACCTAGAAAATGGTTATTTTGTGGGACTCGACCTTGTTACCTACTAATTTACAACAAATTTTGGCACATCTTCAGAATTGATATTCTATTTCATCTTTGGAAAGATAGAAATAATGCCATTTTTAATAATGTTCCTATGGATATAATTTTCTTTGTTACTAATAAAGTTGTTTTTCTCTCCACTATAATGCTCTAGATCCAAAACCAAACTAAGAAAGTTCATCCGGAGGTTTAACACCTCTAGCACTTGCTTAACCACTAGACCACTTCCCCCTGTGTAGGTATTCAAGTGCCTCTAGATACTCTTGATTGTCGTCACTCATCACCTTGGTTGTGCCACTACCCTCTTCCACCTTGGGACTAGGTGTTTCAAAAATGTGCTCACAGAGTCGGTGGAGCCCCTCTCCTCACCAGAAATGGTCCCCATGCTCTCGTCCCCCTTCCCCTACTCATGGTGTGGTTTTTGGTCAGCTTGGTGATTCTAGTGGTGTTGGTTGGAATGCCCTCAACAAGGAAAATTCCCATGGATGGCCCTTTCCATTTTTTCCTCATAGTTGTCTTCTGATAATACAGTATCAACACCAACAACAACAAGATGAAAGTGGGTGGGAACCCATCCTAGACTTGATTCATCCTAGTTATGGTTGGGGTGACAATCCTAATATCCATCTGCCTCCTCCTCCATCTACCATGTTTGTCATTGTGGCCTAGTTGTTTGGCTCCTTATTCTGTTCACCTTTTTTATTTATGCTTGCACTTTTATTGTGATTTTGATATAATTAACCTCCTTCTCAAGGCCTAGCTAGCTTGATGTGATTGGAATTTTGGGGTGTGACTTTTTCCACCCATATTTTGTACGATCAACGTTGTATATCTCTTGTTTATATATATATAAGGGTGCTTTTCAATCATATATATATATATATATATATATATATATATATATATATATATATATATATATTAGTGAAAGCACTTAAAAGAAGTGACATAATATGAAAGGAACTCGTCCAAAGTTTACCTAAACTAAGTATGACCAAGAAAACAATGCAATCACTTGGCTATAACTCTTTGGTCATTCCTGTGACTTGAAATGTTGATAGAAGAAGTTATTTTTTAAAAGATTTAAATCCACATTATTACTACTAGTAATAAACACGAGTTGTAAACTACAATTAGGAGAGGATAACGACGTTAAGTTTGTTGGAATTTTAATTTGCAGTGAAATGTATGTTATCTTAAATTGTTTTAAATTTGTATGAAGGGAAGAAGTGAATAATGTAGTGTTTTTGAGATGTTTATAAGGGACAATAGTTTGTATGGAAAGGATTTTCTTATTCATTTAAATAGTTCAAAGTAAATATCTTGTAAGTGAATTGGAATCTCTTTATAACTAAGTTTACCTTGCCCCTTTTGTGTAATAACATTTTTGTATAGCTCATTCTTGTGTAATGCTCAAAAGGCGGGCGAGATGTGCAAGTTAGCTAGCAAGTGAACTCTTTAAATTGTAGTAAATGTTAGTCCTTGGCAATCAACGTTGCCAATGTCTATTGATATCTTATTAATTTTCAAACCTTGTGCCTTATAGATGGTGAGGCCCCATGTCAATATTTAGTGGAACTTGTCAATGATTTCCATGTGCGATAAGAGGTAGTGGCAAATGTGTTGGGTTGAGGATGTCCCATCGAGGGCCACGACATTTTTTAAAGTCAACAACAAAGGATGACAATTTTTGGGGCCTTTACCAACATAGATTAAACCCATAAATTAAATGTCGATTTAAAACTTCCATGCCCTATTCTAAATATTCTATTTTGACACAAGAAAGAAGGACATAGGGAAAATTTTCCAATTCCATTTGTTAGAAAGTTTCCAAGGCCTTAAAAGACCTGATTTTTTATCATGCATTCATTACACTAACAATCATTTCTTATAGTGGATGGAGGGAGGTTGGTATTGTTGTTTTTATTCAATTATCCACCGATGAAAAATTACTGACATCATAAATCGGATGGTCTAAGTTTAGATTTATTTGAATTTATTGAAATTGTTGATGTTTATCCCAAATAACATTGGATTTCCTAAAGATTTTTGACCAATCATATGTCCCAGAGACAGGATGAATGAAACAAGTAGAAAAGTGCTTTTGCCGGATGCAAAATGCAGAGGAGGACATGGCTAATGTCCTCAAAGTGGAATTACATTAAGCAACCACATTGTAGCGACCCAATGACTACTAGAGAAACGTGTGAGGAGGAATTTGAGGAAATTGTTTGCCCAATGGAAATAAATGGAAAATTAATCGTTGGCTTAAAAAATAGTTTAACTGTTATTCTTAAATTTGATGTTATTTTTTATTAAGTGAGCGCATGTTACTCAATACTTATTTCATCATATCCAACCAAGAAATATTCTCTCCCTGTTTGGAAAATTTTTAATCTAACCTAATTAATGTCCTATTTTGGAGAAAAGGTGCAAGTCCTTTTTATTATTTATTTGTGGAATTTTGGAATTTGTTTCCCATTTGGTGCTAGCCACTTCACCCTATCAAACCATTTTAAGATTACAAAAATTTCTTGGTATTATCCTTCAAAATATAAAAATAATCTTATTTATATATTATTAAAAAATTGTATAGAAGTTTATTCTATGATTATTTAATTTTTATTGGTAAATATTTGTGTCAATTACTATATTTTATATATAAATATAGATACAAATTTACGTATTGTAAATATGCAAAATGAATGAAAAGATTATTATAAATTTCTACAAGTATTTTATGATATTATTGTTGATGTTGACCTACACACCCAAAAGCTTTGAAAAAATCAAAAACAAAATATTGCTTTGCATGTTCTCATTCCATTAAGCAAATTTAGGTTCTATTATTCTATGGAGAGTTCTAGGTTGGTGATGTCGTGTTTTATCCTTTGTAACCTTGATCTCTATGACCTAGGTACTACAACTAGAAAGGTCAAATAAGAACAAAAATTGTGTGAACTTAAACACGGGGTACATGAGTAATATGTTACAAGTAATAATGTTTATGGGTGTGGGATTAACTCAATCTTAAAGATTTCCATCACCAATTTAATAATTACATAATTCATGTTGGTGTATTGTAGACACAAAATCACGCACTTGGGTACATTTCTAGGTCCTAAAAGCATGTTAGAATTTACATGATTCCTAAGCAAGAAAACTAGTGGTTGACAACTATATTTGACCTCTTTTCTTTGTCTCTTGCTTTCTATTTGGTCTTACACACCCTACATCCCAGTCGGAACTTAACTTATTTATCTTTTATGACTTCGGGCACAAGCGCCCATCCAGAAAACAACGCCCAAGCGTTCATGTCCCTCATGGGTGTCATTGACCCTTTCTTATCTTGCTCATTTTTTGGGTCTCTTTTTATATTTTGGATATCTTTTCACTTATGGGTCGGCCTCCCAGTCGTCAATTATGAAATTCAAATAAGGTAATCATATAAATACATAGTTATGTTTTCAAAATGAGGGACCAAGCACTAAGCATTACTATCATCACCTAGCTTGCATTCTAAAGGAACAAAAGCACTTCAAATCCATTAATCTAGCATTCATTTAAGGGACAAGGGTTGCATACTTATGAATACACAACATAGGAAGGGGAATTCTATTCTATTCCATCCACACATACTACTACATTGCTACATTCTAGCTATAGCATGTTATCAAGTGTAACTTGCACAAGGGCATCGTAGGGCATCATTCTTACACACACACGAACTATATGGATTCTGAGATGTAGTGCAACGCTTGGTCACAAGTTCATTCTTGAGGTGACTATCGGGGTAAGTATGACTCCCCATTATGCATTTTCCTTTTTGGGTTTGATGTTTTTGAGGGTATGTCCACATGCACTTATCTTTTGTAGGTTACAGGTACCTTCGGTGATCAAGGAGTGAATATCAGGCAACCAATAGGAATTAACAGAGAAAAGCTGTGCTACATAGAAGAAACTAGATCCTAGGCATTTACACAGTCACATACGCCTAAATCTGGTCTCCGAGCCCAAACGCCCCTATCCTATTTGGGTGCCCCTGTCCAACATTATTTTCGAGTTCCAGTTTCATAGTGAGCGTGAATGACCCTATCTACGGTCTATTCAAGACTCGCACCTACCCAAATCACTTCCTATTTATTCGAAATTAGCTAAGTTCCTCTATCTCTCCTTCTTACTTAGGGTTTTACATTATTTCTTGCTTATTGCTTGGATCTTATTGTATATTATCATTTTGTACATCATTAGGAACAATAGTTACTCTATAATATAGATATAATTATAATTAAATTAAATCATTTGGTGAACCCCACTCATGATCAAACATTTGGATCCTTCTTTTTCCTATTCTATCATATCCTCTTTCATGGCTCCTAAATTCTCCTTACATCAATTACTTCAAATGCACCCACCTTGCAAAGATGTTCTCCAAAAATCCCTAGACACTATGTACCTCCCTCGTAATATGCCACCTACTCAAGTTAGTGCCATCTTTGATCATCTCTCTAATGACCCTAGTGATCCTGATACCACACCCAATCAATCCATTTGCAAGTCAATTCAATCTTTACATGGGTTATTTCAAGACAAATTTCAAGCTATGGAAACCACAATTACATCTCTTAAAGCTGAAATCCAACATCTCAAGGATGCTTCTCAGGCCCATGCTAGTTGTTCTTCTACATCTCATCCTAATCCTATGTCCTCTACATGTGCTCATGTCAGTGAACCCCAAGTCTTACCACTACCCACACCTCTCAAGTTTGATCTCAATGCTAAGCAACATGATATTATTTCTCAGATTCTCAATCACCAATTGATCAACTTGCCAACTACACATTGTTATCCTCATTATCAACTTTCCAAGTACATAGGTCTTCCATTTTGCAATTATCATAGAATTAATGGACATAATGACAATGATTGTTATGCTTTAAAATGAATAATTAAGCACCTTGAGCATCAAGGTTTTATCTCATTTGTTGCACAACATTATACTTCATGCTCATCTTCAATTGTTAAATCCCAATGGGCTCCTAAATCTAGTCCTTCCATGTCTAATGAGCATCAATCCATAATCACTAATGTTCCTTCTTTATTAATTCAAAAGCCTCTTATCTAACCCATTCCAACTACGCAGCCACCTCTCAAAATCCCTCCTCCATCCTCTCCTCCTATCAAGTCTTCTATAGGATAACCAATTCAAACTAAGGAACCACCTCTCAAAATTCATCCTCCATCCCCTCCTCCTAGCAAGTCTTCTACAACATTACCAATTCTAACTAAGAAACCACCTCTCAAAATATGTCCTCCATCATCTCCTCCTATCAAGTCTTCTATGGCATTACCAATTCCAAATCAACAACCACCAACCAAGCAAGACCAAAAAACTCTACATAACCTCTTTAAACTTCCTCCTTTCCACCCAAAATCCAACCATGGTTCTACTATTTCTCCTACATACCATTTTGATTTATCCCTTTATCCTCATGACAAAGTTAAAACTCTCCCACAATGGCATGGTATCTCTTGTGTTATCACATAGATCTCCATCATTGGCACACTTGGGGGACATTGCACTTCTCCCCTTCTAGCACTATCAATTGTCTCTAATGTCTACTACCACACTTTGCACTTTGTGCCTCATAATTAATCCTTTTACACACTCTCATACCCTTTGATACACACCTTGTATCGTCATTACCCTATGATGTACTCTAGTTCCACGGTTCATACTCGACTATTAAGGGTCTAATTTTGAAATGAACCTCACATCATCTACACATTTCTTGCACAACACTTCATGATATAACTCTCTAGCATCTATTTTCACACAGCACATTACCCGATGACACACTCTTGTTCTATGGTTCATTCTTGACTGTTGAGAGTTCTTATAAATGAACCTCATCTCATACACATTCCTTGGGGGCACGTTGTTCCTATCATCTTCACATTTTTCATACCACACCATCACACTCATACATAATAGTTGCATTTACTCTGCTATCTTATTATACATACATGTTGCCCTTTTTTCCATACTAGACATATTCTTAGTATGGTGTTATAATTTTATATATACAAATGCACATTCACTTGGTATTTTGTGTTGAATGCAGATATTTAATAGGTTCTTACATGCTGCAATGATGTTTGACACTATACCTTTTACCAGTCCTACCGAGGCTCCCTGGGGCATCTACTCTCTCTTTCTCTCACATACTACACAGTTTCTATTGCTACATTTTTCACTATTTTACATTACATTCACTTTAATTTACATTGACATATACACACCTTGACATACTATTTATCTTTCTAACATATTAATGGGTGCTTCATGTGTAGCATTTTCCTTGCAAGACTATAGCCACCATGATTTTTCGACGCATTTTTCTTGATCTTGCTTTTCATTGTATGTTATTGTTTGTGGGCTATGCCCTATGTCTTGTTTTCTCATTGTATGGTTTTAGCCACTTCGGCCGTGATTTTGTATGACATTGTGAGCGATGTCCCATGTTTGGAACTTGATTTTCACAATATATCTTGTCTTCTCACTTGATTGTTACATTTTCTTCTTTTGCATGTTATCTACTTTTATTAGTAACGCTTGTTACTATCCCACTTTATTTGCATGTTTCTGGTTTCTACCATGTACATCCTCTACCCCATGCAGGTATCCACTTCATCACAACATTAGGTCCTCTCCTTTGGGCTGAATTCTCCTACATATGTCGCATTCACCCCAAATGAGGGGGCATACATTAGGTGAACAAATCACCCCTAAAATAGCTCAGATCTATAGTACAAAATCAACATAGGAACACACTCATAGAACGGCCCAGAATATGACTTAGGTCCAACACACAGTACATATGCCAATGCCTAGAATAAGACACTAGCATATTAGCGCTCTCATCCTCCCCTAGGTGCTAATGTCTTGGGGAAGATATAGTCATTTTTTCGTACATGCAAACACAGTCTACAACATTCAAAAAGTAGCTCTATAGTTACATGAACATGCCTTCGATTATAGAATCCATTCCATCTCTTCCAATCGTAACAATTCGAGAACTAAATCAGATCTAAAGGAACAACAAAAAAATCGGGATGAACCATCTACACTAGTTCTTATTAGGTAGAGTCATGAAATGAGAGTAAAACTAGACCTCTCTCCCTAGCACTTTCTCTTTGGCGTGAGCTCGCCCAAAAAAACTCACACTTGGCATGAGATCACCCAAAAACATGCACTTGGTGTGAGATCACCCAAAAACCCCACCTTCAAAGACATTCAAATTAGCAAAATTTAAGCAACGGGACACATTTCTATCGTTTTTTCTCACACATATCAGTGCACACTTTCCTTTTTACATACTTTATTCAGATTTTTCATATACATAACTTTTACTTCTCTTTTTTATTCTTTTACAAGTTTTTCCTTACAAGAAAAAGCACACACAAAGTTCAACAACATTCTATAATGCACATATATCACCCCTAGGTTCCACTTCCCTTTCCTAGTCTCCGCGTTTCACTTTGTAATCACTCCACGCTTCACTTGTCCACTTGGCATGCTAATCTTTGCACATTCTAAAGAATCATGAGGTACGCATCTCTTATCTACTTTATGTTATCAAATATTCAATCAACAACATAAAGTGGGGGCAAATATAGACACAAAATCACACACTTGGGTACATTTTGAGGTCCAAAAATAATGCTATCATTTACATGATTCCTAAGCAAGAAAACTAGTGGTTGACAACTATCTTTGGCCTCTTTTATTTGTCTATTACTCTCCAATGGATTCTCAGGTATTTGAGAGAGACATCCAACATGGAGTTATGCTATGGAGGTTTAGATACTTCTTTACGCTGCTATGTTGATTCAGATATGGCTGGATATTTGGATGGCAGTAATAGCACCACTTGATATGTTTTCACAATAGGTGGAATGACAGTTAGTTGGATTTCAAGATTACAAAAGGTTGTGGCTTTGTCTACTATAGAGGTAGAGTATGTTGCAACTAAAGAAGCTAGCAAGGAGATGATATGGATGAGTAGGTTTGTGAAAGAGTTAGGTAAGGAGCAAGAGGATTGTAAATTATACGATGATAGTCAGAGCGCAATCTATCTGGAAAAAAACTCAACATTTCATTAAAGAATGAAACACATTCGGATTGAGGTATCGCTTCATACGGTAAGTGTTGGAGGATGGGAAGCTGAAGTTAGAGAAAATCCATACGGATGA
The DNA here is from genome assembly GCA_018340775.1 of Taxus wallichiana var. yunnanensis. Taxonomy (NCBI): domain Eukaryota; kingdom Viridiplantae; phylum Streptophyta; class Pinopsida; order Cupressales; family Taxaceae; genus Taxus; species Taxus wallichiana. Next base: position 166,409,406 of record CM031236.1, read on the forward strand.
GAACCCTGCGGATATTTTAACGAAGTCGGTGGTAAGGGAGAAGTTGGAGCTTCACACTACTCTGTTGGTCTTTGAGTTTGAGACTTGAAGAGGAAGAAATGAGCCAAGGAAAAGGAACCAAGGATGGTGATGCACTACAATGCAAAAATTGATCTCCAAGTGGGATATTGTTGAGTGTGGAGCTTAATTGCTTCACAGGAAGCTTTCTTTTACATGTTGTTGGTTTAGTTAGTGAATGGCATCGGTCAGGAGGAAACCGGCATCGTCGATTCGAGTAACCAAAATCAATTAAGAAGTGACCAGCATCGATCGGTAGGAACCGCGTCGGTTAACCTATGTGATGGTGCTTTGTTTTTGTCCGAAAATAAGAATAAATATTTTGCTTTAAAGACGATTTCTTGATTGTAAAAGAATAGTTAGTTTCCCAAAATAGATATATATGCATGTATGCATTATATGAGGGTATGAGAAAAGAAAATAACATTTTTTTTTCATGTTATTTTTCTTGGTGAGCAAGAAAGAGTAGATGAGTGAGGGAAAAGCATTGAACATCCTATGAGGTGTTGGAAGACAACATATCTTCATTGTATTTCCTCTGTAAAGCACTGAATAATAATATTGGTCATTTCTTAGTGGACATAGCCAACACTAGGTGAACTATGTTAAATCTAGTGTTATCTTTCTCTTGTTTATTTTATCTTCTGGTTTATTTCATCATTCATTGCTTGTATGCTTTATCTGATTATAGATATGTGCAACATCGTTATATAGTTTAACCCCAACATATTGATGTTTATAGATAGAGAATTTCTCTTTGTACCAAACAAATAGTTTTAAGGAAATCAATGAGAATTTGGCATGTAGAATTATCTTAAGGTATTGGATTTCAACTATACTTCCATTGTAAATTTTTTTGGAAGAACATTGGCCTCCATACCTTGTTTATCACTTATGTGCATATTAAAATTGAAGTCTCCTTCTTAATAAAGAGTTTGTGGAAAGCATACGAGGTGGTTAAACCTTATTTATGATGGTTTCATAACCGAGTTATCATTTAACAGTCACCACATTTGGTGGTCACCCATCATGATGAGAGAATTGAATTATGTTAATAGAGACTCCTAGAATCAAGTCCCTTCTCTTGTTTTAAAAGGGGATTACTGCTATTTAGAGTCTCCTATCATCGAGGAATTGATTACCATGGCCGATATTGAGCTTGATAAGCATGCTTGCCATATCAAACCTGCTTTCTATTTTGACGATTTAGGTGCTCCTTCTAGATTTTATGATACACAAACTTGGCCTTCAACCTCTTGTGTCATGATTGGTAGTGAAATGTTGATACCATTTTCAAAAATATTCCCTAGACTTTCTCTATCAAATTATGAGCTCCTTATTCCCCACTCTTTGCAAGTTAAATTCTCATTAGATCTTGAATTCCTCCCCTCTATCTTGGCTTGCTCAACGTAATTGAGTCTTGAACTCCAACCTCAAGTCCAAAATTACACAATTTCTATGGTGTTTTATTTATCAAGGAGATCCTTTGTGTGGAAGGCTTAAACACCTTGGTGTTGTCTCTCCCAAGTGTCTTGAGTGTGTCATAATCGAGACCTTTCAACACATCTTCTAATTTTTCCCCAAGCTCGTGAGGCCTAGGATTGGATTCACTCCCTCTTAAGCCTTACCACATTGAGCCTTCAAGGAGAAAATGGATTTTGGGGACGCCTCTTATGGGGCTTTCTTATATTACTTGTATATAAAAAAATTAAGAACTATTATTCCTTTCAATTATGGAAACCCAAAAATGTTGCAAATTTTAATAATGATGACATTTTTTAGCAATTTTATGTCAATGAAAAAATATTTGTTCTCTTACGTGTGCCTATAGATCCAAGTGTAGATGAAAAGTTGTGTTAGTATGCAAATATAAGATGATTATCAAACCAAATCAATCCTAAACCTAACACAACTATTCACCTACCTCAGATTGAGCATGATGAGAAGGGAAAAAGAGTATTATACATATACGTACCCACTAGCTTCGATGCTCTTCCCTTGTTGATTTAGATGTCCTCTTGATTGTTTGATTATGCTTCAAATTAGTGGGATAATTTTGGACAGCACCTCCCCTTTGATGAATGATGATTTTACTTTATTGATAAAGATATTTTGATGGATTAAAGATGAAGGAATTGGATAGATTGAGTGATAAAATGAATGGTGTTATGGATTTACAAGATTCTCCAAGCTAGCTCTCATGGAGGAGGAGAGCACATTTTATAGTTTGTGGGTGGAGGATTGGATGGTCGAGATTTTGCAATGTAGGAGGTAGTTCAATGGTGGAAAGTGGATGAGAATGGAGAAGGATATAGAATTAGAAAATTCTAGATATTAGAATAAGTCTCGATTGAATTAAAAATTCAATGGAAGGAGGGAAATATTTGAATATTTGAATATAAAGAGGGAAATTGAGAGGCTTATAGAATTGGAGGATAGCTTAGTTTGAGATTAAGTGGAATTAAATGTGCTTAGTGGGGTGATTACATGGAGAAGCTAGGTGTAGGGATGTGTAGGGTAGGTGGGTAGGTAGATATAGGAATATTAAATTCCTAGAAAATGTTAATGAAGGATTATAATGGGATAATAGGATATTATTAATGAATTAAAGAATTATGGTTTGAGATGGGATATAATAATGAAATAAAAGGATTTGGGATAAATGATAAATGATGATAAAATGATAAAGGGGTAAATAAGATAAAATGGATTAATAATAATAATTAATCTTGTGATTAATTATTATATGGATGATGTTGGGATATTTATGGGATAGATTAGTCGTAATTAAGCATGTTGACATTTTAGATGTCTACATTTTCCCCCTCTTTGAAGTGTTATTCTTTGAGCAATGAAAGTTCAAAGAAAAATAAGAGAATATGTTATGATGGTGATATGATGCCCCCTCGGGGGTTAGGTGGGGAGGAATGAGTCGGGTAACCACTCGAAAAGAGGAGAGGCCCAAGTTAGTAGATGAGAGAGGATTAGAGGATTAGAAGATTTGAGGATTTAGAGGATGAGGATTAGAGGATTAAGAGAATGAGGATTAGAGGATTAGAATATTTGAGGATTTAGAGGATGAGGATTAGAGTATGAGAAGATGAGGATTATAAGATTTAAGTATTTTGAGGATGAGGATTATGGAATTAGAAGATGAAGATTAGAAGATTTAGAGGATGAGGATTAGAGGATGAGAAGATGAGGATTAGAATATTTGAAGATTTAGAGGATGAGGATGCCCCAGTCAACGATGTATGACAAGGGTGAAGATTTAGGATGTTGGATTAGAGGATGTTGGATTTGAAGATGTTAGATTTTGAGATGCCCTAGTCAAGGGGTAGGATTTGAAGATTTTAGGATGTTGGATTTGAATATGTTAGATGTTGAGATACCCCAATCAAGGGAGTAGGATTTGAATATTTGAGGATGTTGGATTTGATGATGTGACATTTGAGGATTTGATTTGATTTGGAGGATTAGATGATTGAGGATGTTTGGATGAGAGAATAAGGATTGGTTTTGTATCGGTATGGATGATGATCGAGTTTTATTTGGAGGATGTTAGAAGATGCCCCATCCAAGGGGTGAGGATTTTGTATGTTGGATGCGAGAGGATAAGATTTGGATGTGGATATTGATTGATTGATAAATGATGGATTGGATAGGAGGATGAGGAGGTTAGATAGTTGGTTAGATGATGACTAGGATTAGGTGTGGATGATGGTAAGGCCAAAAGATGATGATAGAAGGGGGTGTGCTACCATAAAGTGCCCACGGTTATCATCATTAGCAATTGTGATTGATGTGGAAAAAAACAAGATGTACTAAGGTATTAAGACCATGATGACATAATTGCCAAATGTCCATGTCTGCATATCATTGGAAAAATTGATATAATGATGGTCCTCATATCTTTGGACCAATTCAAAATATGGTCCTCATATCATTGGACCATGCAAAAGGAAACAAAGGGGCCTCATATCATCAACCGAAATGTAAATGCAGACAATCAATCAAATAACAAAAACAAGAAAAAACACACACATTACATTTTTGTATTTTTATTAGATTTTTGAATGTTTTGAATTTTAGATTTTGGATTTCAAATGTTTATATGTTTGGATGTTTGAGATTTTGGATTTGGAATGTTTAGATTATTGTATTTTTCATTTTTATATTTTGGATTTTATGTGTAGATGATTTGATATTGGATGTTGAGATTTTGGATTTGGGATAGGTAGGATGGTTGAGATTAGGTAAGATGAAAGGATTCAAGATGGGATAGCTCATGAGGGGATGGGAAGGGATGTAAGGTGGTATGTGACTTTCTCTTATAAGTCCCAAAGTGTGTTTGTGTAGGATAAAAGGGAAGGGTTGAGGGAAATCATATAGGTTGTATAGGACATGGATGTTAGGAATAAAACTTAGCTTAATTCATCATTAGTTGATATTTGAATAAATGTAATAAGTTAAAATATTTAATTTAAATACTTTAAACTTATGTCAATAGGTATAATTTATCGTTAGTTTTTAGTTAACTTGTTCTCATCCCAATGTTTGTGGGATCATGTTCTATCTTGCATATTTTGTTCCTAGATGATTTCCGTGAGGGGCAATAGGGGTAGTTAGGGGCAATATGCTATTTCGCATATTTGCTCAGATTAGGTGATTTGTTTCCATATATTTTTGGATGAGATAGAAGCTATCCAATATATATAAATATTGCAACTCTCTCATTTGTTTTGAAATGCTTGATTTTTATATTAATAAAATACACAAGCACCGTCTTGTTTACCACTGTGCAAATATTTTGTGTCAAATATTATTTTCAAATATTCGTTGTCAAGATTGGTTATGGGCCCACCATGATTCTACTTTGGATAGGATATGGATTGGTTGATATGTTAGAATTATATGGGATGTGAGATGGGAGATAGATAGGATGAAGGACAAGATAATATATGGGATATGGAAGATGATAAGATACGCTCCGGGTATAGGGGAGGATTAAGGGATAAATGTGGTGTGCCCCCAAGTGTAAAGTAGGGTGGCCTATGTGGATGGATGGATGGATGGGTTCAATTTTCCCCAAGTGTAGGGTAGAATGGGAAGTGAGGGGTATCTAAAATGGATGATGCCCCAATGGATGATATTAAGATTGCCCCCAATCATGATGATGATAGTTGAAAAGGGACATGAGAAGGATTGGATGAAAAAGGAAAGGATCATCGTCTTCCCACATATGTTTGATCCAAGGGAAAAAGATGTGGATGTGATGGATGGAAGGAAAATGACATCAGTGATGAAAAAATATGATCGAACGACACATGTTATAAGGAAAGATTCGAACTAAAACAAAAGTGTGACCAAGGTTTAAACAATACTTGGCAACATGTAAGCCCTATGTCTCTGTGAGATCAAAGTGTGTGCAATTGTGATGGTTAATTACCACTTGAAGTGAAGACTTAATGGGTAGTATGTGAAGAAAAACTAGCCAATGTATAGGGAGTGATTAAGTCAAGTAGGTTGATGGAAGGTGAACGGAAGGTTAAGTTGTGCATTTCTCCTTTGCATGCTAGATGTTCATAGCCCTGATAGTGATACATCTAATTCATGTCACAATATTTCTCTACTACCACCGGTGTCCATAGCCACTGGTAGAGTTACTGAAAACACCCTTAGAGAGAGTCATGAGGTAGATTTTATTGGATATTTTCAATTTTGATATGATTTTTTTGTTTTTTTGCTTTGCGATTTTTGTATTTTTTTGCATAAAGAGATTCCACTCTCTTAATAAGCTGTCAGGGGTTAAGAATCACTAGTGGCTTGATGGCGGAATGGAAATGAGTGTAGTGATGACATTGGCTAGAGTGTCAATGAGACACACCTTAGGTATTCACCACAAGTTGATTAAGTGTATTAAAGTACATGGATCTCTAGGAGGACAACAATACTTGTATGTTGGAGGTAATGATAGATCGAGTGCCACACAATTTGTATAGGTACTATTGGATTACAACATATGTGAGAAGGCTGATAAAGTGTTCAAATGAATGGATTGATAGAGGATATTAATGGATGAAATGATAAGAGTGGATTAGATTCAAAGGGATGTAAATTTTGGATGGAAGGAGGATGGGTGGAAAGGAAAGAACATCATGCATGCAGGCGAAGAATTATGTGCTCAAACTAGTTTTAGGTGTTTGGTATTTATAGGGGGATTAAATGATTTGTGATCGAGTTGAGTGATTGGGATGGGAGGATCAACAAGATGAGTGGTAGAAATGGGTTATGATGGAGTAATCGGAGGGACATTGTTAGTGTTAGGTTTATACTCTAAGCTTGAATGACCCATATTCGATGAAGGGAGATGAGTTTGTGAATTCCTTGTTCATGGATGCCTAAGCATTTGCTTCGATGTTTCATATTAGAGAACATATTTTTGGCTATAGGGTATGAAGTGGATGGGGAGGATGATGCCATGTGGTCATCATGAGACTGGGGGGTTGTAGTTTTTTCATCAGCTGAGAGTCCGGAATTAACAAAGGATGGGAGGTGAGATTTGTTTTGGTTTTGGTTGGTGAGGGTGTTTGGATATACGATGAGATTTGGATGGTTGATGATGTTTGGATGTTGAGTGGGATTTTGATGATGGATGATTGTTAGGGATGGGATTGGGATGGAAAGGTGGTGGATATAGAGGTACAAGGATAAGAATTCATTGGTTAATGATATTTTGGACATAAGACCTAAATTACATGCAACGATTAGTTGAATGTCCATGGGTGCGATAGAAGTCACACTAGTAGTGTTTCTGATACCAAGATGGGTTGGGAAGGGTTGGATCATGTCATTTGAGTGGGGGATGGATGATCATGTTGAAGTTTTTATACGATGGAAGATGGTGGTAAAATATTCTCCTAAAGGAGTGAAGTGGCTTGGGTTAAATGGTTTGGATGGGGTAAGATGTTGGTTTGGAGGGAGTAGGAAGTAATGGTAAAGGATTAGGTGGTTGATGAGATGTTCTGGTGGATTTAGATTTAGGATTTGGATTGGATTGGTGTGGTTTATAAGATGAAGGGGATGGATTAGGCATGGGGGCCGAAGTGGTTTGGGCTTGGATGTCGAAGTAGATTTGGCTGATTTTGGATGGGTTGGAGTATGTGGTTTTGACGTAGATGGTTTTGGCATAGGATTAAATTGCTTGGAATTAGTAGATGTAGATTACGGAGCTGGGGTACATTTAGATGAAGGGGATGGGAGTGATATGGGGGTTACATTAGATTTGGGTGATGTTGAAGGATATTTGGGAGATGGGTGTGGTGTAGGAACCACATTAGATTTATTCAATTTAGGGGATGAAGTAGATGAAGGTAATTTTTCCTTAGGAGTCACGTTAGATGTTTTAGGATTGGGGGATGGTGGAGATGAAATAGGATTAGTGGATAGGATAGTATTGGGTTTAGGTGATGAAGGGGTTGAGATAGGATTAGATGTGGATGAAGATGATGAGGGTGCATAGGATCCACATTAGATGGTTTAGGATTAGGGGTAGAAGGGGATGAGGGTGACTTAGAAGTCATGATGGATGAGATAGTATTGGGATTAGGTGATGGAGGGGATGACATAGGCTCAGAGGATGAATTTGATGATGGTTTAGGGGATGTGGGACTATCTAGGATAAATTTCATAGGATTGGATTGGGGTGATGAAGATGACGAGGATGGAGGACTAAGATGAGATGTGGGTGATAATAATTTTGGGTTAATTTGTTGGGATTGTTGTGGATATGTGAATGGGACTCGATTATAGGTTTTACAATGATTGGATTTAGGAGTTGAGGTTTGGGATGGTGGTGGATTATTTGCATGAGTTTTGATGGTAGGAAGATGTGGGTCATGATGATTGATAGGGGATTTGGAGGTTGGGGTTTGGGATGGTTGTGTAGGTTTGGAATTGGTGGTTAAAGTAGCAAGGACATAAAGTAGTTCCTCTTGGTCTAGGTCAAAGTTAGTAAGGTGGTCGAATTTGATGTAATTGGCTTATGTGGATAATAGTTTATGTTGTTTAGGTCAAGGTGTGGATTGGGATGATTTGGGTTCCTCAAAGAGGTAGTCCATAGGGTGAGAAGTAGGGATATTAGGAAGTGGACATTGTGGATGGGTTTGGGTAGGAGATGGTGGTTTAGGAGGTGATTTGTTGATTGGATATTAGAGATTAGATATTTTTGATTAAGTTGTTAGATAGTTCTTAGAATGTTAGGATCGATAAGGGATGGTTGATTCAGATAGACGAGGATGGGATTGGTTGAGGTAGGATGTTAAGTTTGAGATTTGTTTGTTAAGGTGTTGGATAGTGTGTGGGACTTCATGGTAAAAGTGGTATGGTTGACTTGGATGGGTGGGGATGATGAGATGGCTTGGTTGATGTATTTAGAAAAGAGGTAGGGTTTGGATGTTGATTTAGAGAGGATGAAGATTGAGGATCAAAGGCCATGGTTTGATAGGATGTATAGGTGATTAGAATTGAATGAGGATGGTTGATTAAGGGTGGTGATGGGATTTAGATTAGGATTGTTTGATTCAAGGGTTGGTTGATTATTATGATGTTTGATTGATTAAATTTTTAATGTGATAGGATGGTTAAGGGTGTTCACAAACAAGAAAAAAACATGCAACACACACCCTAACTAGTCAAGTGGGTTTGTAATCAAGCTATAGCCCACTTTTAATACCACACACTAATGATGGTGCCATAATTGGCTCTCCACCTATGTGTCAATGTGGGGTCGGCTAGTGAGTGATCTTGGGGAGTGCGGCCTCCTTGCACTATAGCTTAATATGCGGCCAAATGGTTGCATAGTCTAGGATGCATGAGCTCACTAGGGGTGTCCCGATATACCTTGCGATACGTGGGGCCCAAGTCCATATTGCAAGGATGTTATTTGAGGCCTGGGTTTTGGGATGTGGAAGCCCCTCACTTCATGTCGCTCTTAAAACAAGCAAGTGCTTAGCCAATAATGATAGTTGTCCTTGAATTTATATACCCCGTTGGAACACGAGGTGTGTCTATGTGCATGGAGGTGAATCCCACAATCACGAGACCCCTAGGACTACAGTAAGTGTATGGATGTCACTTCCACGTCACGTTACCCCATAAAAATAAAAAAGGGAAGGAAGAATAACTTCTTTTGATCCTTAAGATTGTCCTAGGATGTGAGAGGAGAGCATACATGGTGTCGTCTTCGGGTTAAAAACAAGCAACAACACGTAACACGATACACACAAGATAATAACAAAATTATTAACAAATTTTATATAATGGGGCCTTCGATAAGGGGACCTATAAAACAAAATGATTAGTAGTTTTTTTCTATACCCCGATGTTCTTGGACCGTTCGAGATGCAAAATAAGGGGTTAGTATTTTTTCAATTGATCAATGTCCTACAATCACAAGCGTTAGGCAAATATTAATCAAATATTAAAATTGAAAAAGTTTCCCCTATACTGCGATATTCCTATAAAAACAGAATGTAAGAAGGCTGCAAAACACCAATAAAACACTAAAAGTGAGATTAGATTGGTTTGTACTAATGTAAAACTGTTATCAAAACAAAAGCGTTGTTTACTGAGATAAAAGCGCTATTTCAAGACAAATGTGCTAAATTGGAAACAACAACGCTATGATAAAGAAAAAAATGCTATAATCTAGACAAAAGAGCCAAAATAGAAATAGAAAAATATTATCGGAGAAACCTACACAAAAGCGTTGATATATGCACAAACACGCTAGTTCGAGACAAACATATTGCCGTTTGAAGCAATGCGCCAAACCCGCACAAGACAAAACCGGATAATAAAAGTGCTACAATAGAGACGAGATACACTGAAGTATAAGCACACACACTACTTTATACACTAGCAACTAAAAATGCACATAGTGAAGTCGGAGGCACATAGGCGCTAATATAGAATCAAATGTCTTTGAAGTATTAACAAAAATGCTATTATAAGGACAAACACGCCAAACCCGCATCAAATATTAATCGATACAAAAGCATTGAAGTTATTACAAAAGTGCTAATACATATGCAAAATCTCTATTAGTTGAACAAATGCACCAAAACCTGTGTAGACAGGGTTGGTGGCATAAAAATCTAATACTGAGATACACAAAAGTGCCACGTGTTTTACAAATGCACTGAAGTAAATCCATACACCCACAAAGGTTAGTAATTTGTCCAAAACCATTGTTTCATGTTCAAAAGCTGGTGTTTTGGGTACATAAATGTTGTTTGACAGGTCAAAAGTGTTGAAATGGATGTCTGTCACGAAAATTTGAATTCTCGGGGTGTAAATATGAATGAAAAATTTCAAATTTTGGACAACTTGTTTATAATATTAAATGCTACTAAAACTAATTAAATTTTTGGGAGTAAGCCCCATGGTGGTTGCCAAAAATGTAGATGAAAAGTTATGTTAATTGATCCTAAACCTAACACACTATTCACCTACCTCATATTGAGCGTGATGAGAAGGGAAAGAGAGTATTATACTTGTACTTACCCACCAACTTAAATGTTCTTCCCTTGTTGCTTTGGATGTGCTCTTGGTTGTTTGATTATGCTTCAGATTAGTGGGATAATTTGGGCAACACCTCCCCTTTGATGAATGATGATTTTACTTGATTGATGAAGATAGATTGATGGATTAAAGATGAAGGAATTGGATAGATTGAGTGATAAAATGGATGGTGTTATGGATTTACAAGATTCTCCAAGCTAGCTCTCATGGAAGAGGAGCAAAAATTTATAGTTTGTGGGTGGAGGATTGGATGGTTGGGATTTTTCCATGTAGGAGGTAGATCAATGGTGGAAAATGGATGAGAATGGAGAAGGATCTAGAATTAGAAAATTCTAGATATTAGAATAACTTCCCATTGAATTAAAAATTCAATGGAGGGAGGGAAATATTTGAATATAAAGAGGGAAAATTGGAGAGGTTTCTAGAAATAGAAGGCTCTAGATTTGGAGGATAACTTAGTTTAAGATTAGAGGAAATTAAATGTGTTTATTGGGGTGATTAGATGGAGAAGCTAGATGTAGGGATGTGTAGGGTAGGTGGGTAGGTAGATATAGGAATATTAAATTCCTAGAAAAATGTTAATGAAGGATTATTAATGGGATAATAAGACATTATTAATGAATTAAAGGATTATGGTTTGAGATGGGATATAATAATGCAATAAAAGGATTTGGGATAAAGGGTAAATGATAGTAAAATGATAAAGTGATAAATAAGATAAAATGGATTAATAATAATAACTAATCTTACGATTAATTATTGTATGTATGATGTTAGGATATTTGCGAGACAAATTAATCGTAATCAAGCATGTCGACATTTTAGATGTCTACACCAAGAAAAAGTTGAGAAGGGGCATTTAACTTTCAACATCTTTTAGAGTTGCTTGATCACTTTGTGGGAGCACCCCTTACACCACGAGCTAGGATCCAACGGATCCTCCTTTGTTGGGATCTCTTCTCCCCGCCTCTAGGTAGAGGTAGATCCGCTCTTGAATTCATCTTTCATGCCTAGTCCATAACAACTTCTTTACCCGCCACCCCTTGATATGGTCTTTGGAGTTTGACTTCGTGGAAAACATGTTATGCTTTATGTCTGTAGTGCCCACTTCCCTTTGACACCTATTGATACTTATTTTGATACGGTTGATTACATTATGGACATTATTATGTTTTGATTTAGTATGATGTTAGACATTTGATCATGGATTATTGTTGATCTTGATCTGGTTATGATGCACAATGATTATTAGAGACACTCACATGTGGATGATGATATAATTTTTGACATGGATGTTGTTCGGACATGTGATTTTGGATATTATGAGTAGATCTAGAAAATGGATAGTATATGATGAAGATATAGTTGTTGATATAAATTTTATGTGATAATGTTAAATTGTCTTGATGTTGTTGTGATTCACATATTTAGATGATTTTGTGATTTTATTTATATTCATTTTGGATGTTCTGATATGGCCATGAGGCCGAAGGAGGTATTTGTGTTTTGCAAGTTAATATCACAACAAACATCGGGGATTGGAGACCAACCACAATGGAATTCTAGGTGAATTCGACAAGGTCACCATGGCAACTTGTTTTATTGTGTTGTGTTTGTTGTTGTTAGGGATTCCCATGGGGGATCACCTTTATATGTGACCATGGGTTTTGTGTATTTTATTAATGTGGTTAATTTTTATTTATTGTTTATATGTATTTTATTAGTAATGTGTTCCTTTCTTTATTTAATTAAAATTGTGGTAGATTAATGTGAGAAATCATATGGTTAAAATTTAAATAAATCAAATTGGGATATGGGAAAGTAATAATGGAAGTTGTTGGCTCTTTGTATTAAATATGTAAGGGATGTGTAAGTTTGTGTAAGTCAGATTTTGGAGTATGAAACACTCCACCTCCTTAGAAATTCAAATTTGTCCTTGGAGGCTGTTTTTGAGGCTTGTGGGACAAGTAAAACTTGTCCCATACCTCTCAATTTAATTTACCAACCATACTTATGGTTGGAGGGGTGATTTTAGACTTTTATAATGCATTTTATTAATCATGTTGCAAGTTTTGATTGCACTCTCTTACATTTTATTTAATTTGCAGTCCTTTGGGGTGTGGGCTTTTTGGAGTGTGCAAGTAAATTGTCATATTTTCACCCACCTCTTTATTGTGCTTGGGAGAATGAAATTTTGTCTTTTGTGTTTGAAGTTGAGGATGTGTGATGTGGCATCCTACATGGATCCACATCATCCTCTTCTCTTCCCTCTTCTATAAAATTCAAACTCTTTGCTTGTTTTGGGTTGTTGAATCATTTTTGCATGCTTCTTTGGGGCGCATTTTTGTTGTTTGGAGCTCTTGTGGATTGTGGAGGAGATTGGAGATAATTTCATACTTGGCATTGTTGTTTTGGGACTGTGTTTTTGGCATTAAAAGCTTGTTGTTGGAAACAAAAGCTACCATGGAAAGGTAGGAGCTTAGCTCTTCTTTTGTGATTGTTATTTCTTTTGTGTATGAATGAATGGTGCATGTTTTTGATTTATTTGTTGGTTGGTTGGGTAGACTGCCATAGGAATGGTGTAGGAGAAGGCTATGGGGAATTCATGTGGGGGCATAAGGGAATGCCAGTGGCATCATATTTTGTGGAGGGAGTTTGGGTTTGGGATCCACCATGGAAAAGAAATAGCTTGCATTTCTTACTTTGTGGGGGCATAAGGAGGGATTGTGGGGGAGGGGGGGTGGGGGCATAAGGAGGGATTGTGGGGGGCATAAGGATATGTTTGGTGAATTTTTATTGGCGGTTTTGTTCTGAGATGGATGCCCAATTCCCATTGGGAGGCATAAGTAGCTTCCCCCATAGACCTTGCTCCTTTGGCTTGCATGATCAAGCTTGAGTTCTGTTTGAATGTTTGCAAATGTAGTTGTAAACTACTATTTTTGTTTGGACTGTGTTTTATATTGAATTATGCATGTTGAAAGAATGTTGTGTGTTGTGGAAGCCTGTTATTGCCATGGGTTGAATCACACCTCTTATTGTATTATGGTTGGGGCTCGGGGCCAATGATGAAGGATGGCTTCTCCTTTCATTGGATGTCTTGGTTGGGTGGAGAGTGTTTCCTTTCCCCCACTTTTGTTGTGATCAATTTGGAAGAAAAAGAAAACTTGCATGTTGTTGTTCTGGAGCAGAAGAAGATAGTTTTGCCAACCCCTTGTGAAACAAATTCATTTGTAACCTTTCCCACTTGAAGTGGATGAAATTTTAATATATATATATTTGTGAAGAAAAGATGTTGTAATTGATTATGAAAGTGTATATTCGAAATGTGAAAGATATTTACATTCTACTCTATACATTGGAAAGAAAGAAATAGAAATCTATTTGTTGCATTCAAACATTGAAAGATGTAAAGTTGTATATTTGAAGTCAATAAAGAATTGCAAGACTTTCCCTCATTTGCATTGTTGTGTTGAATTGGAATATCATTTGTGATTGAAATCCTGTTTAGAAAAATGGAAAAAGAAGAAATACGTATGAAGGAATTATATTACTTTGTCTCTTTTGGAAATATATTAAATTGGAAATTAGACTTTACAATTTAGCCTTTAAATGATTTGTTTATAAACAACTAAATGCCTTGGACTAGAATAGAAATTAATTTCCACACTCGAATGATGAAATTGATAAACAAATTTTCTAGAAATGGATTTCTGTTATAAATTTAAAACTGGCAAATAAATTTAATTAAAATGTACTAGTTCGGGCCTGCACATTATAATCAACTTGGAAATGTTAAAATTTAGCATGTTGTATTATCAAGGAACTCAAATTGACAAAGAACACTTAAGAAAACAATTTAAAACATTGCAAAATCGAGCCCAATCCCTTTCACAGTCATTTTCTGTCAATTGTTGGAAAAATGTAAATTGGAAATCAAACAAGTGAAATTACCTTCCTAAAACACTCTAAATCCTTCCTAGAACAATCCTCCATGTCTGTTTGGCATGTTGAGTGAAGGAGGAGACCAAATTGAATCAAATTTATAAGTTAAAAATTACCAATTGGTTGTTTAAAATCCCTGCAAGCCGTTTTCGTAAAATTGACCCCTTAAACTTTATCAAAATGTAAAATTTATGATTCTTGTGCAAAGAGGGCATTGAGATCTTTCTATAAAGTCCTCGTTTGCCCAAAACTGAGCTTCCTAGCCAAAGTTATGGCCCTCGAAGTTTTCTACCTTGCGCGAAAAATTTGGGAAAATTTTCCCTAGCGGGCCCGCGACCCAAAAATTTCCCTTTAAAAATCCTTAAGAAAATTTTTGAAAAAAAAATTGGGAATTTTTTTGAAATTTCCCCCGCCGGCCCACATCCAACCGAGAGGATGCCACGTGACACCCTCGGGGTGACAGGAAAGGGGAGGAGTGGGGGAGAACCTTTTGTTTTTGTGAAATTTTGTTTTGGGAAAATTTCCCTTAAAACCTCCGCGGCCCCACTTTCTAGCCCCGCCTCGGAGAGGACCCTTCCGTGGACGCGTGGACCCGCGTCGTCAAACATTTGCTTTGTCCCTCCCCTTGGCGAATTTTCCAAATAACCCGCCACCCCGCCCCGTCCCTCTCCCTTCTCCCTGCGTTGGTTTGTGGAGTAACACATGTCCACTGGCGGACCCGCGGGTGCTATTTGGAATTTTTCCTCCCTTGGGCAAAATGTCTTAAACGCCTCCGCCACCCCACTCTTCCCTCATCCTCTCCCGCTTGGGCTTAGAGCCCGACACGTGTCCTTGGAGGACTGCGAAAGCGCAGGAGAAATTTTGACTTTGCACCCACGTGGGGAAATTTTGCCAACACCACCCCACGACCTGCCGACCCAAGAAATGGATCTTCTTCCTCGCTTGACACGTGTCCCCTTGGGGAAAATTTGACCCCTAAGGTCCGCCGTCCATAACTGGAGTTTTACAAGGAGTTAGGAGGACTTCTTTATATCGTTGGAAAGGTGAGAAAATTCCTATCCAATGGGAATAATTTAGGGAAATTTTGAATGTGTTGAGTGGAAGAAAAATCAAGTTGAAACTCTAAACATGTTAGAGAGTGGGTATGGTGTTAAATTACCCCCGAACCTAACTAAAACTTCTAACCCTAAAATTTGGACCATGTGACCTCTTGAAAATTGTTAATAAATGAAAAGTATGTTCTAGTAATTTTATACTTGTTCGGAACCTAATAGTGTCAATTGTTGTCTTGCAACCTGGTTGTAGACACTTCTAATAAAAAAATTATTCCATAATTTTCCTAACTAACCCTAGGTTGTTTCTTGGGTCTCAAGTGGGTTGTTTTAATGGGCATCACAATCTCATTTGCCCTATCTCGGCACAATGAGGCAATATTGTTGTGGGCTCTTTACTACCTAAGCGAGGAATTATGGTGATGTTTGTTATGTGAGATTCTCAAACCTTCGATGGATGGCCTCCTGCAAATCCTTTGAGTGATGAGTGTTGTTGGTTCTTGGTGTGCATTTTGACTTGTGTTTGAGTTGTGTTTACGAGTATAAATATTGGGTAGTGACTCTTTCTCATATTCTATTATTAGCAATTGCATGTGTACAATGCAATGTGAACGCTGAATGGTATAAGTTACTATTTGTTTTTTTGGGATTCGATAAATGTGGGAGGGGACCCATGTTGCAGAATGGAGTACCTTCATTGTGAAAAGTGCAGGGAACACATTTTTTACGTGTGGCTGCAAAGTGGAGAGTGACTAGTGACCAAACAAAGCAAGACTTCCAATGCCATATTCACTTCAAGCCAACAAGTTTGTATTATTGTACATGATACTTGAATAAAATAATTTGTGAAGCTTCTGAACATTTTGTAAGGCAAGATGAGAATGTCCTTGATCTCCTTTCAAGGAAGAAATGAAGGGTAGTGGCAGTTCATGGTACAATCATTCAATGTCACATAACATCTCACATTCAATTTACTGTAGAAACATTCGTACTAATTGTTTTTAAGTGTGTAATAAACAATGGGTCACATTCGCGAGTCACAAGATTTTTCATGCGGTTTGAAATGACTGGGGACTATGAGGATATCAGGAGGATCCTGTAGATGTAAATCACTCAGACTGATCGTACATGACCATGCCTTGAATGTGTGTCCCGACTCCCAACAATCCTAAATCATTTTTTTCATTAAATGTTGGCAACAGAACTACCTACACAGTACTTACCCCTTTACTTAAATCTCTTGTATCATGACTAGGCTTCACAAATTTCGGTGTTCATTGCGCATCACAAGTATGTTGTGGTCTTCTTTCAATGCGCTTATTAAGATGGAAATTACTATTTTTAGGAACCTAGCAGAGCAGTCCTACCTATTATGGTTGAACTGGTTACAAATTTCACTTCAATCCCCAACTACTATCATTCTTGACTTCACAAAATTAATACAATAATCAACTACTATACCTTTTTTGTTTGTCCTAATTGGATGCTCAATTACAGGCTTCTGGTATCCAAAATAACTACCAACAAAGACCAAGCGCATAGATATCCCAAACCAAAAATTACCAAAACAAAGAGCGTTCCAAATGGAAGGCGCACTGAGAGGATCTATTTACCCCATATCGGGGCATTGTGGATAAAGAAAATGACAAAAGCAATGTCGGGAATGTGAGGGAATTGCTTCTCTGGAAGTGGATCACACGGTTTGTAAATAGAAAATTTGACTGCTAATAGAAATGAACAACCATAATTGTTGGGCTAGTTTGAATTACTTCTAATATTTTCTTCCTAAGAAGAGGTGTTAAGAAAGGTAGATTTTTATCCTCAAATCGTCTCAACCTTTTCTTACAAGAATTATGTATTTTCTGATCAAAGTTCTCTCATTTGATGTCAAGGATCTCTCTGTTGAACAATTTGCAACTTGAGACTGCAGATGAAGGCTATTCACAGCCTGTACTACATGATGTTGTTGTTCACAAAACCCTCAAGAAAGCGAGTTGAGGCAATCATTGGACACCTTTAAAGCCAATTTTGAGAGCTCTTCTTTGGCACCTTCTAGGCCAACTAAACCCAAGTTATGGCCAGCAAGAGTTTCCCGGCTTTCTCCAGCACATATTGTAAGTACTTACCTTGGGCTTCCATACGGTGTTTAAACCAAATCACAATAAAATGATGGATGAAATGAATATATAATATGATACAACAAAGAATACCTACGAAATACAACCGTATAGAGTAAAGGGTTGAATTGGATCTTTCTCAAACTGAGAGGCAATGGGAGCCCCACAACTCAATTGCCATGCTAAAGCCATAGCCACACCCATATTCACTACTTTGGAAGTTGATACTTTTACTTCCTTGGTAACAAATCTACATGCTCCAAGATCAAGCCAGCCACAGCTACACCTGCACACAAACAATGAATATAAATTAGGTTTTATGGCGCATAAACCGTTTGCAATTGAATTTGGGTACAATTTTGAGAAATTTACTTGAGATAAGCTAACGCAAATCATCTAATTCGTGATCCCGTTTACGTAGTCTAAAACATATGATGGCCTCAATAATGGAAAAACACACTATTCCACAAAGATCTATATCTCCATACTAACTACACTAAATAATCTTAGCTATTTTGTAACTCATATAAACTGCAGACAACCAAAAGACTAATCCTAGTTTTTTCGCAAAAGCACCGCAAAAGTTGTGACATCCAAGCAGAATCCTGACGCTAAATTAGAAACCCGAAAACCCCAATACCGATGACAGCGGGATCTATAATTTAGAAATACCAAAATGAATGGTTTAGAGTCACACTATATTTTGTGGAGAAAATCCCTCGGCAATCTCGATCTTTTAGCACATGTGACAGACGACAATCTCAATCTCAATCTCGAATCCAATCCATTAATATTCCGCAATTGCAATCGTCACGCATGCAATTGTTAAAAGGAGAAGAGCTAAAAACAACAAAACAAACAACTTTAAAGAAGGAGAAACAATCAAAACAACCGCCAAATTTAATAGCGTGAAAAAAACATCCAAACGCCGTCGGACTTGAGAGACAGGTTTCGTGAGCGATTGAAGAGACCTTTCCCATCCGTCATTTATCAATTTTTGATTAATCTAATGTTGCGTTCCAATATTTTAATACTAGCAATCGCACGCAAGGAGTGCAATGTGAACGCCGAAAGGGATTGGGGGAGTAGTGAAGAGTGGAGGAGGTATGAAAGGTCAATTTTGAAGGAGATACATTTGTTAAGGGAATTTGACAAAGGAGAACGTGGAGCGAGGGGATAGATGGATGGAATCAAAAAATCCATCCATCTACAAAGTTCAATGCACAAATCCGGTAACAAAACAATGAAAAAATCACAAAATTTAATCCTTACTCGTGTTTCTCCCCAAATATTCAATGACACGAATGTTAGAAAATGTGGAGAGAGAGAATATAATGTGCAAACAACAAATGAAGAGTAACTAGAATGCACACATTATCATTGTGTACCCGTCAATTTATTAAGTGAAAAGTGGTTGAAGTAGTTTCAACTGTTTATTAGTTAAGACTTAACTAATATTAATAAATAAACTTATATTAAACCTTATATTTTAATAAATAGGAACTCCTTGGAACTAAGATTCATGACCCTTATGTTAACACACAAGACTACTTCAATTAAACTGAATAATTTACAATTAATAATCTCCACAAAAGTATGATCCCTTCATTTTTCATTCTAGAGAGTTTAGAAGGCATCTACCTTAATAGGAAAACAAAGGTAGCATGCACTCATTACAGCTATCATCACTCATTAAATCAATAAGTCTATAGAAAGCAACTCTACATAGAATTGAAAACCCATTTTGCATGAGCTCCTTGGAACTAAGAGAAATGCATGTTTATGCTAACATAGAAGGCTACAACTTCACTTTAAACCAACCAATTAACAAATAATAGTATCCACAAAAGGATGCTTCAGTTTATCAATCTGAAGCCCCACCTAGCTTTTCAGTCAAGACTCCCATGAAATCACATTTTTCCTAATGGATCCTCATTTACCTACTTTAGGTCTTTTTATGATTTGGATGTTTTGTTGGTGCTCCATTTCTATAATGCAGTATATGATAAAATAAAGAAGAAACATAATAGTTTCATAGAATTTATAGTTAACAGAACATCGGATATAACTGTACCTAAATTTTCAATGCTAAAGTGCATTCAAAGATGAAAAAACAATGTGTCCTCTGTCCTCTTATCAGTCATTTAGAGTTCCACAAGACAACTTTGAATTCAAATGAGTTGTATGGGACAACATCATAGTTTAGATCCTTGTAAAAATGTTCAACCTCTTGAAAAACTTCTACAACTCTTTCAATTCAATGTAATTTATTGTATTATAAATTCAAATCTGATTTTAAATATAATATAAACAACAGAAACATTTAACCCACTTTGCCACTAAAATAAGAGGCCTAGTAACTGGAACAGGGTTCAAATGTGTTTGTACATGAAACCATTAGAATGGTTTGTGAAGAGTTATACAACTGAGTATTTCAAGCCGCTAAAACAATCTTTTAATAAATGTAAACCAACTTTCAATATACATGAGTGACTTGAATTTAGAAAACCAAGTGGGCATTTTTCCTGCTTGTGTAGATCCAACATACTCCATCCAATACTACAAACAGATAAGAACACTAATTCCTATGAATTTTCATATACATTTTGCTGGAGCTACAATAATAAGAAGAATGAAAATTTTGAATGTAGCATTACCCACACTCAAAAATATTAATATGAACCCAGCCTCATCTATTTTTGATTTCTCTTCAGATAAAAATCATCTGGAATTCAAAATGTATGTCATTCATCAGTATAAACTGATTCACAAAAAAGTGAGTGGATGAATCACACTCCTTGCAAGTACTCTACCATCATTGTTTCCAGTTGGACAACAATGGATGGTATCCAACAGAGCTTTTATTTCCCCAAGGTGGGAGAGGAAGGAGAGAGAGAGAGACCTTTGCTGGAGGGCAAGGAGAGAGAAAGACCTTGGCTGGAGGGCAAGGAGAGAGAAAGAGTTTGACTAGAACACTTCTCATAGATGAGTGTACTGATGCCAGTGGGGTAGTTGGTTCTTTTAAGCCCACTAGAGAAATACACTACTTCAACTTGATTATTGTCGATTCGTACCACCACTTATCACTGGACAAGCCATATTTTGAACCTGTTATATACAAAACACAATGGGGCTGCTGCACATCCTTATGCTCAATCACAATGACACCCACAAGCCTGTATTTACAATCCCCTACACCTTCATTAATATTAAACTCCAGAACTCGCTCCAGCTTTAACTTTCCCTTTATTAGGTCGACACTCTTCACACTTAAAAACAATGTCTGTGGGAGAGGTGAGATTGTTATTTTGGTTGAGCATTTTGGGTTACAGCTGCATGATTTACCGCCCAAATTGAAATTAAATATGTCTGCAATCTGTAAATTGCGAGTGGAGTGAGAAAGTTGAGAGGGCTCTGAAATATCTTGATCAATAGGCCTGTGGTGTTTTGAGTGTAGAGACTACGGGCACAGTGAGAGCAAGTTACCCCAAATTTGTATTCCCTGCACAGGGAATCACCCAAGCCCTTGACGCAATCTTCTTTTCACAGCTCATCCAATAAGAGACCGATACAACTGTCTTTACAGTGGGAAACTTGGGAATATCAACATTAAATCTTGATCCTTTCAATCTATGTTGAAACAAGAAACGTATCAGATGTGTGAAGGGTGCGTTGAATGGCACGATGAGAATCACGGTTGCCTTTCTGCAGCAAGGGCTTGAAAGCCTTTCTCATGCCTTTCATTGCCAATATACATTGCAATGTCACGCATGAATACCCGCTCTCATCCCCAATCTCAATCCCTGTGCATACAAAATGTCCCATATTTATTTATAATTGCCACAAACAAATCTTGATCTCTATTTCTCAACAAATATCTATTGCCACAAAAAATCTAATGTAGCTCTCATGAGTCATAACACCGCTCCCGCTCTCGCTATTTATCTTACTCTCGCTATATGGTTATGATAGTGATGGGTCGGGTGATTATTAATCCTTTCTTTAGTATCTCATTTGATTTCACTTAAGAATTAGATGTTTTCGAGGGTGGGTCTTTCCTTATACCTTGAAGTAGGAGATTCCATGCATTTAGAGGATTGCATGATTACATCAAGTCAGTAGATTATTCTTAGCATGTTTGTTGAGTAAAAACATGAGTATGAAAGAAAAAGTGTTCTTAACAATTTCCCCATCCCTTTCTCTCGGCTTCTTCTAGAGTTGAAATGCGTAACTCATGTTTTACTTGGAATCCTCTAAGTTGTAGCTTTTTAGGTCATGGCTTATCCCTAATCCGTTTCCAATATCGTAAATGATGTTACTTTTAATTAGTTTTTAATGTGGTAGCATATTGCTAGCATCCCATGGATGACCATACGATCGGGATTTAATTACCTATAATGCACACGGTAAGAAGCATCCTGAAAATAAATAGCTATTTTGAGAGAAGTTATTTTGTCTTTTCTTGTTTTCTCTTTCATCTCTCGAATTTCATGTTCACTCAAGATACCACACCTCATTTACATCTCCTGTATCTTGCTCCTAAATATCTATTGGATTTCATTTTGTCTTTTAAATTGCTGATAAAGGAATGGAAGCACTGCTCTTTTTGCATAGTAGACTAACGAGTTTTGCTTTGCTACTACTTTCTGAGCTTCTCTTAACATTTTGCTACATGTAACCATGGTACCATTCTACTTGTAATGCACTATCCGGTCTTGTCCTCAATGATCATCTACTCCATAGTCCTACTATTGATCATCTGTCCACGGTATCTTTTCCTTGTGCATGTTAGAGAGTGAGAAATGTTGCCCCCACACATTCAAATCTTACATAATTTAATTGAATTCACAATATCTGGATCCTATTTACTAATTTCCTATGGACCAGTTACCATTATTCATCATGATCCTGTTATAAATATGAGAGAATGTTCACATTAATGCTTGCACTGTTAAAACAACCTCCAAATTTTCCCTTTTAGACAAAAATCGGTGAACAAGTTAATTTTCCTAAACCTTCATGTTTAATACTAATCCGATACATTTTACAAGTGTGAGCATTTTGTTCTTGGATCATCCGAAGTTGATCTATGATAATGGAATGAAGAAACAGTTGTTACTTCCCACATATGGCAATCATTTAGACAACATTTGGTGATTGGGTGATTTGTTTTAGAGGGATAGTTATTACTTTTGTAGTTTATGTTTTAATAAGGGGTGTGATTGGTTTTATAAGTGTAGAAATATAGATGAACCACTTCATTTAAATGTTCTATCTCTACATTTCTAACGTGTTACAAATTCGTACATATACATTTACCAATTTTATATCATGAGTGGTAGTATTTTACAGATTTGTTTATTTGAACTAAACATGAATACATGAAGATTTATGTACATGTGCAGATTTAATATCATGAGTGGTAGCCTTATGTAGTGAATATGACATTGGCAGTGTAGATATAATTTCACTAGTCGTTTATAATTTATGAAACATAACACCGAATCTGGAATCCCTCCAACAATTAGAGAGCTGCGAAGACAACTACTGGAATGCCCCAAAGACAACCTCCCAGATAGCTTAATACGCTTTGGATCAAGCCTTCAGGGGACACGTTCATTCGGGCAAAAAGTAGAAACGAGCTTTCAGTTGGTGGAACAATTGGGGACACCAACCTTATTCTTCACTCTAAGTGTCTGCAGACACTAAATGGCCAGATCTCCACAATATTATGCCTGGTGAATGCCCACAGATCCTCAAGCCGCACAACGTTGGAGAACACTTAACATTGTCTCTAACCCTCATCGAGTATCAACATACCTGCATCATGATTCACAATATTTCAGGAAGAAATATTGCAGAAGGAACTTGGAGTAGTAGAATTTTGGTACAGGTAATCAAATCTACTTATTTCAAAGTTTTTCCCAAACTACATATCTAATATTTATGTTCCCTCATCTCGCAGGTATGAATGGCAACATAGAGGCTCCGCACATGTCCATGGTTTATTGTGGCTCGAGAATGCACCAAAAGTTGATGAACTGGACTGGGAGGATACAACAGTTATTGAGGCAACAAAACAATACTTTGATAAGTTCATGTCTGCCTGGAACCCCCGCCCAACTTGCAACCACTTGGATTTCATTTGCAGGTCACTCTTAGACGACCCTTGTTTCCTAGATACAACACAAATTCTATCCACCTCCTCGCATGCAGACCTTGAAGAACTTCTTAATCGAGTTCAGCGCCACACTAAATGTTCAGAGCAAACATGTCTGCGTAGAAAGCAATCATAACTGCAGTGCAGGTACAATGCTCCTTGGGCCACGCAACCTACTTCTTCCTTGCACATTGAAGGTGATGGGAAAATTAAGTACCTCCCTTCCATAAATGATGACAGATTGAACATCCACAATCGAACAATGATATACATATGGAGAGCAAATGTTGATTGCTAACTGGTACTTTCCCGCCATGTCGTTCTTAAGTATATTGAAAAATATGCTTTGAAAGCCAAACAACGTTAAGAAACATATCACCAAATGCTATCCAGATTTTCAAGAGACACAGACGCAGATTCTCCAAAGACCTATCGTGATCCGTAAAATGCTCTGCGTAAAGCCTTGTTGAACATGACATAAGCGCACTGAGAAACATGCCACATGCTGCTAAAAAATGCCACTTGTTATGTGCAGCCGTCCATTCGTATCATTAAATGTTGGAAAAAATATTTTGAGACGTGTTGTTGAAAGTGACGCCGATGCACAACAAACAACCACTTTCTTGGATGCATATAAAGTTCGTCCAACTACCATGGAACACCTACCACTTATTCAAGTTGCTCGATATTGGAGCTACAACAAGAACTGTAAAGGTGATAAATGGAAAAAGTGACCGACACAAGCAATTGTTTGGGTCCACCTAAGATTTGTGGATGTCCCTGCTCAAGAATCAACGTCATATGACCTTTTCTATTGGTCAAAACTCCTTTTATACATGCCTTTCATAATATTGCATTTGAATTTGGCTCAACCCCACATGACATCAACGACACTTGGGACATGTACAAGCACAACTCTGATCGCGTGGCATGTTCTACGCATTACCGCAGACACGGGACTTGCTGCACAGATGTTAGTTCGACTACGAGCTGAATGCGATTCAACAAGAACCATTGCAAGAATGGCAGGTCTTAAAGACAACTTCGCCAGGAAACAACATGGGTCTAGACAACCTTGAAATGTTGGGAAATGAGATTTTGACATACACAATAATTGGATCATACACGATGTTCCCCATGATTCTGAGATAATCGGTTCATCATTCATCGAGAGAGAGAAGGCGCATACAATTAACAACAACATACATGCCACACCACCATCTTCCACACTTCCTTTGTCTCAGGAACAACAAATAGCTCTTGATACCATACAACACCATTCAAAGAAACAAAGCCCTTCTACCTCCATTAAGATTGATAATTCAAGGAACGACGTGCACAGGAAAATCATTTCTGATAAATAAAATCTGGAATTCATTCACAACATCAACCACATCTCCCTCACCTCTACTTGTGCTCGCCCTACCGGTGTTTCAACATTCAACATCTCCGCATCCACAATCCACGTAGCCATGCGTATTCCAATCAAAGAATTGAAACCCCTTGAAGGTAGTGCATTATCGTCTTTTCAAGAGTCTCTGAAACATATAAAATATGTTCTTATTGATGAAATGAGTTTCATCGGGCCAAAGTTGCTAAGCAAAATTGACAGTAGGCTCCGTGAAGCTTTCCCACACTCAAGAACATCTGAATTTGGGAACAAATCAGTCATCCTCCTCGGTGACCTCGGGCACCGCCGATTTTAGACAGTCCTCTTTACTTGAAGTAATTCCTGGAGCAACCCTTTGGAAGGGATTTCAGTCTTCCATTACATTGCAAACAATATTTCGGCAACAAGGAACAACCAATGCACATGTTTCATTCCGGAATTTACTGCTCCACATGCAAGATTCAACCCCTCTAATTGAGGATTGGGAACTCCTAATGTCTCGCACAAACACACACCTAACTTAGCAGGAGCTCAACATTTTTAAGGATGCACCACATTTGTTTGCAAATAATGATCAAGTGACTCGCCACAACCTACAGATGTTAAAGGCATTGAGCGTTCCAATCGCCCGATCCATTCTTTGAAAGTAACAGCGGATGGACGGGGAAATCGATGATGATCGGTTGAAACACAAAGTTCATTGTACAAAAAACAAAAATCATGCTTATTGCAAATCTATGGGTTGATGCAAGTCTCGTGAATGGTGCCACAGGAACAATCACCAACATTGTCTATGACGTATCAATGCAACCACCAACATTACCTTTATTTATTGTTGTAAAATTTGATAGATACAACGGCCCATGTTGGGATCCCTCCAACCCGTTACATATTCCCATACCCCCTATTTCAAGAGGGAATCGAAGACAGTTGCCGATTAAAATGGCACGGGATTAACTATCCACAAGTCGCAGGGACTTACTTTGCACAGAGCAACCATCGACATTGGAACCACTGAAAGGCAGGGTCTGACATTCACAACTTTCTCCAGAGTTCCCTCGCTTGCAAATCTGCGCATTTCACCTGCTTTTTCATTCGAGAGATACTCAAATATGGCGCACGTACCAGCACTCGGAGCAAGAAGAAAGGAGGAAGCAAGACTACTATCACTCAACCCATCGTAAATACTACCCTCTGCTTTCATAACACCTCCGCTACTACTATACTCAACACTTCTTCTATCCAAAGCGACACGATGCTCGTTGGGATATCAAATGTGATCAAGTTTATTCAAGCTAAAATTGCCCACTAAAGGCTACCACTCATGATATAAATCATAAACGTATACATGTCTCATTACGTGTACGTATACCTTCATTTCTTTAAATGTACGAATCAGTAACATAATTAAATGTACACACACAACATTACAATGTAATGTTTCAACTAAAGTCCTACACTACAACTATCAATCACACACATTATCAATTGTATAATAAATGTTTCTCTAACAAAACACCAACTGAACAACCGATGCACAACTAACAACATCAACTATAAAATTGATTAACTATCGAAAACATGATATCACAAGTAATCATGTACGAATTTATAACAAGTTTGAAATGTAGAAACAACCTTCAAATTAAGTGGATCAACTATATTTCTACAATTACAACATCACTCAAACCCCTTAACAACATCAATGCAAAAGTAATAACTATGCCTCTAAATCAATAATTATAACAGTTATAACAAGTTTGAAATATAGAAACAACCTTCACATTAAGTGGATCAATAATAACTATACCTCTAAATCAAATAACATATACCGTTCGGCGTTCACATCTCATGAAACACATGTGATTGCTATACATTTGTAACCAACCCACATACATGAATTTTCCAACATATGGCGGATTTTCTCATAAAATGAGCTTTTTTCTCAGAGTTTTGCTCGTGATTTTTGATTAATCTAATGTTGCGTTCCAATATTTTATTATTATTAAACATCAATACCTTCACTAAAGCGGAAGGGGCCGGTGTCCGTACATTCCGAATTATAAATGCACTGTAATAGTGCAAATACCAATTAACAAAATCATCTTCGAAATGGCGGGCAGACTGCAAAGGTAAAACTGCATAAATTTCAGTCTGACGTCTATACGTAAAGAAAATCGTAGTTCTGCTAGCCTTTAAACGACATTTTACTATTTTTTGAGCCTCAGCCGCAGTTTTTCGCCGGCTTTACATCGAATTATTACAGGTGAAAAAATCGCTCATACAGTGACTGCATTTTTCAAAACAAACAATCTGTAACGTTCCGCAAAGGTTTTGCAATTTTCTTCACTATATACCTATTTGCTTAGTTATTTTTTCGCATTCAATGTAAGGTTCATAATTTTATACCATTCTTTAAAGAAATTACAATTTCTGACATTATATACCTATTCCTAAGCCAGATTTATGTAAATAATAGCCGGTTCTTGTTTATCACCTTCCGGTGTTCAACCCGCGACCGCAACAATTGGACGCCTATTTTCAAAGTTGTGCTTCGGCTTTTAGATTTGCAGGTATTTTCTCTCTTTGTTTAGAAAATTTCGACAACTTCTTCTGTATTATCCGTTTGAAGCATTTACAAATAATTTGTTAGCTATTTAAATTCGTGGATCGTGAGGTCCTTTCTCCTTTAATTAGTAAGGTTCTCCTGCAATTTCAGTTTGCATATTTTAGAATCAATTCCTTTACTTACAAATAATTTATTAGCTGTTTGAGTTCGTGGAACGTGCGGTCTTAGCTTTTCAAGAAGCTAATAAATTATCTCCGAAGTCATATATTGCGAGGTCTTAGCCCCTTTAAGCGCGACTTCTTTAAATAATAGGCTTGAGTTTTCGCAGACATACGTCTCTGAAAAGACATTACTTAAATTATGTCCTCTTCTTGATTATCTAAAAACTAAAAATATTTCATCAGGCATATTTACTTATTTTTATTAAATGTCATTCTCCTGATTTTTTAAAACTATATTTTAAATGCATGTTCTTAGGTGTGCGAACTTGCTCAAATCTGCCCTTATCAGAAATTATAGCAAAATAAAGTCCAGATTACTGGATGCAAATGTTAATTATGCAGCATTTATGAAGCGGTTGTCGGTTAGATGTAACTATTAAATAACCCTTATAATCTTTGCACTAGGGCATTGGCTACTGTGAGAAATGAAAAATGAATATATTTTTTTGTTCGAACTTCTATTGAATCAGGGTTAATTTGGGCAGACCATGGGCAGATCAATTATAATGGCGAAATTTTCAGATTTTTAGATTTAGATATGCACCATTAATTTATGCAGTTGAGTCTGCAGGTTTCTTTATGAAAGGAGAAAACAAAAGATATGCAATTCAGTTAAATTGAACTGGATTTAAAATGAAAAATATCTTTAACAGAGTGTAGAAAAAGTGGCATGTATATCAGCAAATTTTTAATTATAGGTAACCTCATAACTCTGTAGCTTGGAACCAGATCTATAATAATAGAACTTTATCATAAGTTTATCTGTCGTTGAAAGTGGCTTTGGTAAACAAATCTACGAAGGGAAAATTTGAGCCGCTTCAGACAATGCGTTGGTAGTATGGTACCGTGAAATAAATGATACGATGGCTTGTAATGTTTTCGCTTTTGAAAGGAAATTATTTCCCGTATTTGTTTATTATTGTAACGCTAGAGTAAATAATTAGAGTCATCTTAAATGAAAGCGCAGCTTTATCAATTTCATAGTACATGGCATATTTGAAGAGGTGATTTCTACTGGAATATGGAACCAGATGAACTATTGAAGCGCTGGAAAAAAAACTGTTATACTTTTTGGACTGAAGCACATATCTGTAAAAGGTACTACAGAGTACAAATACAACAATGCGGAAACTTTATAGAAATGTTGGACGTGTCCCTTAAAGATGATTCATCTGCAGTTTCATATGAAAAAATAGCAGAAAATACTGTGTGGAGAACCTTATGACTTATAAACAGACTTTCCAATATGTATCTAGAAACACTTTTCAATAAAATGTGTTAACTATTCTCAAAAAGTACAGTAGGAATATTGTTGGGATTAGCATGTGCATGATTGGTTAACTACTATCCTGGGAACAGCATGTAATATCTATCATTATAAGTAATTATTACCATTAAATTATGCACTATCAATTTAATAATTAAAAAGCACTTTCTTGAGTAGCTTAGCATCTGAGTTTCTGAACCACATATGGTGAAACACAGACCTATGTTGCTGATGTATGTAATCTTTTATTCTTTAGAAATTCATGGAGAACCTAGAATGAAATCAAACAGCAGGAAGGCAATAAAGTACCGAGTAAACTGATTCTTGATCAATTATACTTGTTGATTGGTGATTGAATGTAGACAACAAATTTCCACAGCTCTCATTTCTGTTCAAATGAAATGGGAGAACTTGTTATTTCCAAGTCACTTCGGTGCTGATTTGCTTAGATTTGCTATTGATACAGTCACTGATCTCTAGATGCACATCAAACTTATTTTGGTTGATAATCACCTCGTATCATTCTTGTCAAATATCATCAATCAGAATCTATGACGGCTTCACGTGTGGACTAGAGAGTAGCTAAAAAAAGCTTTGCCTGAGACTCCAAAATCCTTTATGAGTTTCTTTTTTGGAAAGTGACGTGCATTTTCTTTGCTTTTCCGATCTATTTTGTGAAGTTGCATAATAGATATGTACAAGCATACACCATTCACAACTGCTTGATATCTTGGTCAGTCTATGCCTTGATGCATATTTCATTTTTTTGCCCTTTGAAAGTTAATTGAAACCTCTTTAGTTGAGCAAAACAAAGCAAGTTCTATTAGGAGGTCCATGACTGCTTGTCATATTGGTCAATCTATGCCTCAGAGTGCAATTTCTATGTTTTTTCCTTCTGAAGTCCCTTTAGTCAAGAAAAAGAAAGCAAGTTATAGTAGGAGAGCCCCATCAATAATATTTTTCAATTAAACTAGTTGAAGAACCACTAGATCTAAGTACTAACTTGATCAGTGACTTCCACAATTATAGGAGTGGCTATTCAGAAGAGAGGCTACGATATACCACAATCACCTCTTGAAGGGCAAACAGTGACCAAGTATCAAGAAAAAGAAAAGCTGAAAAACTATTAGAATAATTAATATCTTGACCACCGACGTGGAATTTGAGTAGTGGTCTGCTGTAAGAGAGATTATGATAAAGTAAGGGCATCTCTTGGAGGGTGATAATACTATAAGGACCTGGGAAAGTTGATGTTTTTGTTATTGCTAACTTTTACTTTATCATTAAAGTATTTATTGTTGAAATTATAAATATTGGTAAGCCTGCTGAAGTGTTTTTAATCTTAAAGATTTTATGGGAATTAAATATTGAAAGCATTTAGGGCCATTATTATTGTGGATATATGCCAAAGAACTGGCACCGTGTAAAGTATCTCAGCATCAAAGAATCTGTTACTAGCAGTTTATTTTAGCAGCAAATTTTCTTAGAACAAGAGTAAATTCGGACTACTTTATGGGGATTGAATCCTACTGATGTTAGATGAAAGTATAAGATGGAACAACAAACAGCCGTCAATAAAAATTAAATTCCACCTTCCTAGCAACCCACAGTCATTTAAAATTTTTCCTTATATATTCCTTTGTTTGGCGGAAATTCTTGGGGCCATATATTGACAATGCCTCCTTTCAAATCCATAAGTTTCATACTATACCAATGAGCACAACTGCCTCTCACATAGCATGTGCTTAGATGGTCTTCTTGTAAGCTTCTATAGGCTTTTAATGTTTTTTTAAACCCACAGTCCCTTAAGATGTTGGCGGAGGGAGAATTCAACTCCACCTCTGTGCTTTTAAATTTCTTCCTTAGCACTTGGATGAAACATGTAGGGCATCCTCTGTTTTTTTCCTCATGATGCTTTGATTTTCTTTCTTATTAGCCCCATGGGAGTGGTCCTCTACTTGGTCCCTATTATGTTCACTTTTTCATCTTGTTAGGTCCCCTTCATGGGATCCTTCCTTCGGTCAACGTGAACTTTGGTTTCTAAGTAGAAAATGCTTGATTTACAAGTTGAAATGTGTTATGTATTATTACACAAGGGTCCAAAGGGAATTTCTCTATAAGGCTTGAGGATCTGAGATCTGTCCTCCCACAGAAAACAAATTTGCCTTAATGAATCCAGCTTATCTACAAGCAAGTAATTCTAGGTGGTCTCCAGGAATAGTTTATTGGACAATTTTACTAAACACATTTTGGTTTCCCTATTTGAAATTGTCTCTCTGTCATCCATGATTTTAACTGGATCATGCTCCTCTTACTCAGTTTTTGAATAGTAATAGAAGCGGTGAGTACTTGCAAGTTTTTCTCACTTGGCTCTCAAATGAGCTGATCTGGCACGAACTCATTAAACTTAGTGAAGCCTGTCAAACCTCCATCCAACTTAGGTCAAACTTGTGGGTAGATGATTAACTCATGTTTAACTCTCGAGCCTGACCTGCAAAACTCTATGGCATCAAATATATAACAATTTTTTTCATTTGCAGTTTAATGTATTTTCATCTGTTTTTAATTGTTGTTTTTTTCATTATAGATGTGTACAACACGGGAAAGGAAAGCTGAAAACATCCTTCTCATATGACAAACAACTAAAAAAATCGGTTGGAAAGATGGAGAAGGAATTGGCACATGGCCCAAAGAAGAGGTGATGTATTGAAGGACTTCTTTTGAAGTTCAGGGAGAAGATGAAAGTAGTAACCCCAACCTCCTATCAAGAAGCTTATGGCCGGGGGATAAACATTGAAAGAAAAGACCATACCATTGTGAGAACTTAAGTGGTAAGAAGCTAAGTGACTTGGATGGAGATGACAGTAAAGAACCTACATCTATTGAATAATTGATGTAATCTACAAGAACATGATGTGGATGTTTAAATAATTTAATGAAGAAACTATGAGGAAGTTAAAGAGGTGTGATGTATGACCTGTAGAATGAAAGACTACACCATTGCCTAAGAATGCCTTTTGCAACATTTGTCAAGTGATGTGTCACTTAGTTGGAATACTTATTTAACATGAAGAACAAAGGCACTCGAGTCTTGTGGACATGGTGAAAGTGCATGTCTAAATTCAAAGGAAGACCCCCATAATGTCCCCAAATGGAATTTTTTTGCCCTAGATGGATTTTAGGAAAACCCTAACCTCAAAATACACGTTATAGAAAATATATAAAAATGTTATTACGCAGATCTGAATATTTTTAAGGAAATGGTGACTAGGGTTTAGTGAAGAATCCACACAAATCAGCAATAAAACTTATGCAAACCCACTCGAAACTGATTTCCAGATAATTAACAGCCCATACATTTAATAAAATGCAGATTTTTGGAGGCAAAACACGCTGAAACAGTGCCCAGACATCTGCAGTAAATTATGACTGAAAAAGGGCACTTCAGGTGCTTCAAAAATTCAGAAAGTGGATGGAAACAGTTCATCAAAATCTGATGTTTTAGCAGCAGCTCATAACAGTACAAAACACCTTTAGATATCATAAAAATGCCAAAGGAATGGGTCGCCTGATAAGATAAAAATTTGAGACACACAACTGCAACTATTCTTTAAACCCTTGATACAAAGATCTGCAAAAATACCTTCAAAAAAGCTGCTGGAAATAACTGAAATATCCTTTCAAGCACAATAGAGTCCCTTGTGTAGAGATCCCTCACATTCTCCTGGGGTTTTCATCCACAAGAGAGTTCTTCTAAGGGTTTCCGTCCTTAGAAATAATTCAGACAAAGCTAAAAGCTTCAATTAAAAATCAGAATTTAGAAGATGATCAAATGTGTCTCTACAAAGGCAAGTCAACTTGCATAAATAGAGTTAGTGACCCAAAATAGCCACTCATGAAACCAATCACCTTTCTCCTTCATTAAATGTTTTCTTCCCTCCATTTTTCTTCTCTAGACCAAGTCACATTTTCTTAGAAGGAATAACTTTTGGCCCATTAACCTTTTGCCTTTTTCTATGTTTTTTTGCCTCCATAGTGCAAGTCGCACTTTTCTAGAAATAAATAATTTTAGCTAAGTGCTTTTATCATTTGGTTCACTTTTCTATTTTTTTAATTTATTATTAAGTCCATTAATTTATTATAAGTGTTTTTATAATGATTTTATTTTATTTTTGCACTTTATAATAAAATAATAGAACTTAAGTCTCCCTTTAATTTTCTCCTTAGCCGTCGGGAAGACAAAATAGGCTAAGGGTCTTCGACTGGGAAGGGGATATTACCACACCAAACTCAGACATAGGAATAACAACAAAAATACTAGAGTAAGAGTGATGGTAATTGGCAAACCGCTTGTCTACTTTGAGAAACATAACAAGTGGGCTACTTTGCACAAGATGCTCAGCTAACCAAGTCAGCTACGATAATGCTTGATTGTTATGTCAATGGAATGAACTTCAAAACTGTAACAAATATAAATGTCTGAGGTAGATGGGAGAAAATGTCACTTTGGCTGAGATAGAGGAGACCGTGGAAGTGACTCATGGATAGGAACAAAAGGCCTAATACCTTGATCCAATTTCTGATAGGAAAAGCTATATAGAGGCTATTGCAGATTTGGAAAAGGAAATAGAACTGGAATGAAAATTAAAGAAGCTCGTAAAGGAGTCCTTTATGAGCTGTCTAAGCCAAGCTTCACTCTGTCATTTTTTTCATATAACGAAATTGGACAGCAGGTGTTGTAGACACCGTTGCCAACGAGTGTAAGGAATTTGCTTTAGAGTATTCTAAATTTATTAATGTCATCAACACCATGACCTTGTTGGCGGATTTGACATTGGTGATAGGTAAATAAGCGAGTTGACCTTGCGGTATTCATGATGAAAGGAAAGAACCACCAAAGGATTCACATGGAGATCTAGAGGAAGATATTGATTGAAGTCATTGTAGTTGGGGGATCAATTGTGAATTTCTTCCTAGAGGAGACCCGGCATAAACTTGGTATGCACCCTTTGTGAGGTCAACATTTAAAGTATTGGGAGTGGATCAATATGGCACCATAACAAAAGATTATTGATGCCACATATCAATATTTACCATGTAATCTGAAAATGATGAAGGGTACTTCCATGGGTATTATAATGGAAATTGAAATCAAGCTCAAGATCATAACCCTCCATAACCCTCCATTGCATTTTTATTCAATTTCCTCCTTTGGCCCCCAAAGTAGTTTTGGTGGCGAAAATACATAATTTTTTTGTTTTTGCTTCAACTTGTCGAAGTACAAACTGCTTTTGGTAGAAAATAATACTATTTTGATAGACCTTGTTTTTAAATAATCAATCATTCCTTCCGGACTCCTTGCTTTTTTATAAAAATGTTCAACAATCAATTGTTTCCATGACATCTTCCGGTTGCTTCTATCAAGTTCAACATGTTTTTTCCCCTTGTGTTGCAGCCTCGAGTTAGGGGTCCCAACGAAAGGATTCCTTAGAACGCGAGAGAAAATGAAAGTTAACACACATACACAACGAAATTATACAACACGAACAATTTCTTTTATCCAACAACACTTCGCCAAACTTGTTTATTACACCAGCAATACATACACAATGCCCGCAAGCTTACAAACACTTCAACATTGCAATGTTGCCCCAAATGATTCAATCCTATCGGTCCCTTCGAGACACGTGCATAGGGCTCCTACTTTGTAGTACTCCAACCACACTTAGACTAACTCCCATGCGAAACTTGAATCAAATACCCTTTCAAGTGTAGTGATGTGTTTATATAGACACATGATCAACTCTTCACAATGTTTAGGCCCTTACATCCTACCCATATGGATATTGATTGCATTGCAAATATTAAATGAAGCATATAGCCCAAACGACCTATAAAATAACACAACTTGATGCAAATGCAAGTTAGCCCAATGATTGCAATACTTGAACTAGGTGAGTCATTGTTGATTGCCATTTGTGAACTTGAGGTGGCCAACAAGTGATCCCACCATTTGTGCTATTTAAGAACTTTGCGTGCTATTGCAAAAGAATTTGTGACATCATACCTTAAAGTAACACTTGCTTGGAAGTCCCAATGACCTTGTGGTTTCATAGGTAGATGCACGGTATCAAGATGGGCTTCCCTCTCTAACAAAAGCTTCTAAAAATGCCTTATGAGTTATTGTGCGCATTTGAAGGTTATTTTGTCCTAACCCATCTTCTAGTCATCTCGCATCAAGACTTATAAGCTTTGTGCCATCCCAAGGAGTGTGTAAGTACAACGCAGAGGTGCCGTGATACTTTTGAACATTCTTCTACATGCGGAAGACCCGTAGATTGTGAAGTCATCAATTTCTGCTCGTGCGCCATAAGAGAGATCGACTTGCGCCAACATCTAAAGAGATCAATGTGATCAATGAACTACCACAGATCTATTAGGAGCATTTTGACAATTCCGCTCACAAATATGTACCATGACAAACATAATGAGATAGGTGTAAAAAAACAACATAATGTGTGCATGCTTATAGGCTACATGATACAATGCAAAAACGCTTTGCATCAAACAAGAATGCACATTTTAGAGTTAACTCATCTTTCAACTCTAACATATTTCTGGTTGATGCAAAATTGCACTTGAGTGTGGATGCTTTTGCATCGCATACAACTTGAGTAAGAAAATGTGCGATCTAAGTGCTCACACATGAGGGCTGAGTGGTAGAACCACCCTTTCGACCTTCTAGTAAGGTCTTGGCATGCCTATGCACTAACGGGTACTCCTGTCTTTAGGTGTAGGTAGTAGTTGGGTATGTGATTGACCTCCACAAATTAGTCACATGTTTATCTACACTCGTGTCCCTGCTCACTCCAAGCTGACCTCCATTGTTTATGCGGGGTGTCTCTTTTCTTGTCCACATCTTATGTTCTTGCACAACATCTTTGTGCACTTTGTCTCTAGACATAAATGTCCACTTCTTATCCTCTTGTGCACTTGTTTCTACGCTACATCCCATATTCTATGTAGGTGTCCCTCATTATTCTGTCTTGTACCGCATTAGGCTTCTTTATATTTTTGTGCTCGCTCCATATACTTCCTTTGGGGCAACTCCTTGCTTATATTGTATTGCACGTGTTCCACCTTCATCCCGCAGGATCTGCTCTCATTTGTGCATAACCAAATGACTTTGGTGCACCATTTCATCTTCTTCCTTTGCGGTTTTAGAATGTGACTTTGTCCATCCTTTCGCACCCGCACTATGTTGGCTCTCCCATCATACATCTCTTGGTCAAAATGCCATGACCTTCCCAACAATACATGACATGCATCCATTAACACGATATTGCACAAAAAAATTGTCTAAGAACTAGCCAATCTTCATCTCCACTTCACATTGTTCATGCATTATGCGAACTTATCATTACACCAACCAAGTTACTTTGTAAGGATTTGGATGTCGTTTGAGCTTCAATCCTAACTTTCGCACCATCTCCGCAAACACCAAATTGTTTGTGCTTCCACTATCAACCACCATTATACAACTTTTACCTCTTGTCTTGCATCTTGCTTAGAAAATATGTCGCCTTTCTTATTGTGACACCTCTTTCTTTTCGTAACCTTCAAGATTATCCTTATAAGTAACACTTCTCTCTCCTCATGTTCACATATCGATGAACCGCATCATCTTCATCAGCTTGCACAATATGTGCACTCGCTTCCTTCCTATTTCATCATCCTTACGTGCATGTAGACACTCGAAAGCCCAATGTCATGCTTTGCCACACCAAATCTTCCTTTAGCTTTTCGTCCTTCCTTAGTCTTGTGCTCACGTGCCATTGGTTCTTTACCACCATTGAGATTTCCATTATTCGTTGCCACGCGCCAGCTTCTCCTATGTTCTCAAGGCATATTGGTGCACCTCTTCTACCATCTACATCTTCATTATGCTGATCTTATCTTGGATGACCCACCACAACCAATTGATATACTAGACAACCTTCTCTCGATCCATTTCACCATGACCAACTCGAATTGTAATCTTGTAAGACTCCTCTATATACTCTTTCACACTTGACTCATTTTGTTGCAAATTCTTTAACTTCTTCACCAAAACTAATTTTAATCACCAAGCAAATTTTTTCCTTTCAGCTTCGCAACCGTCTGCTCCCACCTAGTGATCTTGTCTTTACCCTTTCTATTATGCTCTAGCTGAACTGTTCACCATAGCGACAATCTTCACCTTGTGCTCGTTTGCAACTTCATCAAACTCGAAATATCCTCCCATCTCTGTCCGCCAATCGATAAGCTCTTTTGCATTCAATGTCCCTGAAAAATAAGGAACCTCCATTCACACTCCTCTTCCAATCTTTGACATGGCTTTGAGTAGCCTATCTTCTACCTCAGCCAAATGTCTTGCACCGGAACTACTTCTTCCATGCCACCCTTGATCACTTGTTGCATTTCTTCTTCCGCCTCGCTCACATCATCCCTCACGATGAATCCTCTTTTCTATATTTTCAACTACAGTCAATGTGATTTGCATTTTTGCGACATTTCTACAATATCATCTAGTCTTCCAGCCACGTTATTGACTAATGTGCCTGCTCGCCCTACTATGCTAAACGACAACTTGTCTTCTTTAAAACACTTAGATCTATTGCTGCACCTTCTTGCAAGCCTAGGCAAATCACTTGCTCAACTTGCTTCTCTCACCCTCTACCCACCTTGCAAAAATGGAAAACTAAAGATCTTCAATCCCAAAGTTGTGCTGCACTCTGATATCGTATGATGTAGTCATGGATAGGGGTCCCAACGAAATGATTCCTTAGACCATGAGAGCAATGAGAGTTAACACACATACATAGTGGAATTATATAGCAATGAAAATTTCTTTTATCCAACAACACTTCTGCTAAAATTGGCTTATTATATCAACAATAAATACACAATATGCACAGGCTTACAAACACTTCAACTCTGCAGTGTTGCCCCAAATGATTCAATCCTATTAGTCCCTTCTAAACTTGTTCACAAATCTTTAATTGTAGTGTTCCTTGCAACCACACTTAGTTTGATTCCTCATATGGAATTGGAATTGGATACCCTTTTCATGTGTAGTGACATGTTTATATAGACACATAGTCATCTACTTACAATGTTTAGGCCCTTACCTCCTACCCATATGGATATTAATTGTAGTGCAAATTTAAATGAGGCATAGGGGCCAAAAGACCCATAATATAGAACAACTTGATGCAAATACAAGTCGGC
Organism: Taxus wallichiana var. yunnanensis; assembly: GCA_018340775.1. Taxonomy (NCBI): domain Eukaryota; kingdom Viridiplantae; phylum Streptophyta; class Pinopsida; order Cupressales; family Taxaceae; genus Taxus; species Taxus wallichiana. Next base: position 166,448,035 of record CM031236.1, read on the forward strand.
CCTACAATTGCAATATTTGAATCAGGCGAGTCATAATCAGCTTCCATTTGTGAACTTGAGGTGGCCAACAAGTGTTTAGCCATTTGTGCCATTTAAGAACATTGCGGTGCTATTGAGCTAGAATCTGTGCACATCATGCCTTCAAGTAACTCTTGTGTGGAAGTCCCAATGACCTCATGGTTTTGCAAGTAGATGTGTGGGATCAAGATGGGTCTCCTCTCTAATGCAAGCTTATGAAAATACCATATGTGTTGTTGCACATGTTTTAACTTAACATGTCTTCCTACTCTAACATATTTTTGGTTGATGCAAGGTTACACGTGAACTCAGATGCCCTGCATCATCTTTTTACTTGCATACCATCCTATCTCATAGGAGGGCTGACATACATATCCCACTTCATCTTGCAAGAAAGATTCTTATTTCAGGTTTTCCAGTTAATTTACATTCATTAATTCAAATTACTCCACTTAGTCTCTATTATCTTAGATCTCTTGGTCTAGTATTTTCATGTGCACATATCTAGATACAACCATGCAAGGTTATAATGATTGTATCCATATCACATAGTACCATCTGATCTCATAGTACTATCCAATCACAAAGGTTTGAAGACTGATGATGTTTTTAAAGCATTCATGCATATTGCCATACTATGTCTCACAAGGTATGCCAAATTTTACCAAAAAGTTCAAATTTCATCGAACTTTATTCTTGTCGAACATGATCTTGAACTTTATCCATTATTTTTGCATGGGAAGTTTTTGACATGCGTTTGCATTATTTTATAAATATGTGTATATATACATATACTGACTGAAAGCAGAGGACATAAAGCTCTCTCCACAATGTCCCTCTTAACATATCTATCCATTTTTTCAAAAATAAAAATGATAGAAAAATTATTTGTTCGAACTTAAATACATTTTTTTCTTCGAACGTTCTCCATTGGCGAACTTAAACCAAACTTTATCCTTGCCGAACATGAACTCAAACTCGAATCTTGTGACTTAGTTGCCATATTGAACCAAATGATAGTAAATAATTATTTCCACATTCACAAATAGTAAACTTTTTTTAATAAAAATAAATATGTACCAGCCAAACACGTAGACAATAAGACTGAGAATTGGAAACAACCATATACCTTTAAATTTTGTGGGAGCTAGTACTTTCCAAGATGGAACACAAAGGACAGTTCCAAAACTTAGACAACTAACTTTCCTATGTGATACAAACTGCTGTATGGTCGTTTTCCTTCTTTTTGCTAAGCATGAATTTGCATCTTTCATTGAAACACTGATACACACATGAATGAAGTAACCAAATTCTGTTGCAATTGAAGATTTCTAATGGTAGGCTTCTAGTTGTGTAGAAGATTAATCAATAAGAGGAATCATACAACTCCCAATTAAGTGTGAAAGTCTAAACTCACAAGGAGTCAACCTAAGAATATATTACAAATCCTAAGTTTAGTAGAGAAGTGTAAAAATGGTATTAGGTATTACAAACGTCAGTACTCAATCAACCCTAGTCTAGCTAGATATTTATGTGATGTCTACCTAGATCAGCTGCAATTATATTTGGTCAACTTGTCGATATTTATCTGAACCAAGTATATTTTGCATTTTCCCTTGTATGATGCTACTTATGGTAAGCTGATGAACAATGATCAAGTGAAATAAACATTAAAGCAGTCATATGTCTTGAATTTATTGTTTATTGGTTTGCTATAGCTAACCTTAATTGTATTAGGAACATATGTTATATATTTTCATGATAATAACAATTTTGAATAATATTCTTCTAGATTCTTCTGTCTCAACAAGTTATTGTCTGATGCTTCAGATCTCACTACTGGATCCGTCTTGAAGCCTATGCTTGGAGAGAAGAAGGGAGTTTAGTCCCTTAAGTAGCATATTGTGATTAGGACAAGGACAAAAAGGAAAATGATTGGCCAAAATGTAAAAGCTAGACAAAAGCTAAATTCTATAAAGATGTTTTATAGAGAAGGGGGCAAAAAGGGGGTCGGGTTAGAAATTCTTCATTGATAAGAAATGGTTATATTTGTAATTTTATTTCAGAAGAATTTTGTTCATTATTGGTATGTGAAGAAACTAAACTGAAAACTAAAATAACAATCTTGTTCGTTAGATCTTCTGCAAATCAAATAAAGGGTATGAGGTCATAATGGTGTGAACTCATAATTTATTGATGTTTTTCTTGAATTAATATACACAATATGTTTTTTATGTTCATCTTTAAAAATGTTTGTACTATTGTTTTACATTTTTAGTAGAGTTTCATCTTCAGTTATTATCCAAGAATTTTTTTAGTATCTTACCTTTTGGATGATCTAGTAGCTGTATCAATGGACTGCCTTTGGACATGGGCTGCCAATACAAATTAACTACACATCTAGTGGTGGCTTTCAGTGTGAAATTAAAAATTATTCACTAATTGAACCTGTCTCTGAGTATATTTCTTCTGTACACCTAGCTTATTAGACGTGTTTCATTCTTCTTTGATTTTTGTAGATTGCATATGGATGTTAGTTATCTCATTGGATTTTTCTAACTTCTTAGGATTATTTATATTCCATTCTGAATCTATAATAGTGGCCTCCCTTGTATAAGTTTGAGAGGGACACAAATAAATTTGTTCCCTTCAGAGTGCCTGACATTGAGTTTCTCCTTTTGCAGTTTTTGATAAGTTCAGTACTTTTATTGAGGTAGATATTTTTCCATCATGTCCCCGTCCAAACAAGCAACTTGTAAAAAGAATGATCCAGTGCAAGCAAAGAAGATGTTTGGTATGGTTATTGAATTTAAAGCCTATGATTTGGTTGAGTTTCAAGTTTCACTTTGAATAGTAATATAAAGAGAAGTAAAGGCATATGCTGAAAGTTCTGCACCAAAGACTTTTTATTTTTCTGTCTAAATTATGATTATATTATATCAATTTTGTGGGCTGAGTCCAAAAACAGATATGGAAAACAGAAGAGAGAAAAGCCTGTGAATAACAAAATACAAGACCAAAGCTAATATATCAGTTACAAAAAGTAGACAACATTTGTTCTGCAGATAATATTTCCATTACATACATGCAGATAGTCTGATCTGGATTTGATTTACAATTTTGGTTGACAACACACTAATTGCTAGAATTTGGGTGTGTTATAGATGGCAGTGATTAATTACATCTAGACTTGTAACTAAATGACCCATGAATGAATGGAGATTAAAAGATAAGCAAAGAGAACAAAAGATTTAACTGCTTCATTGAAATGGGAGGTATGTATAGCTATCTCTAAGAAAAGATATAAGCCATTACTCTGACTTAAACAAAAATATAACAAATTTGAGAAGAAATCTAAAGCTACCACGTTCTTTGATTTTTTTACTATTGGTAAATGGTTTTGAAGGGACCATACCCTGTAGTACAAAAAGGCTCAAAAGCCAGAAAAACCATATCAGCAAAGTGGTTTTTTGATACGTGGGGACCACACCCCAACAAAAAGCCTAGAAGCTAGATATTCAAAAAATAAACCAAGGCAGGGTCATTTGCCTACAAGGAGCCCAACAAATGACGCAAAACAACAAAACAGAAGCACAAAAACAACAATAGAACAACAAAACAAAACTAACTCGGGGATTTGTTATAAACTTTCAGAGTACCACATTCTTTGATTAATACAAAAGAAGTATCAACTTTTGAGAAGAGATGCACAACTACCACACTATGCTCTCGACTATCTTTGCTCTCCTACAACATTTTGAGTTTTACATTCAGATCAAAATTCCTTGATAGGTATTTTTAGTAGGAAATGAAAGGTCTAAAAATAGAAATAAGTGATTCACACTTGAGTATGAAAAGTCATGTGACAAGCATTTTGCTATGCCCTTAATCCTAGGTCATATATCAAGATATGGATGGCCGACTTGTATGGCTAGCATAATCACTTATCATGTGATAACACATTCATTTATGCTTTCATATGCTTAGTAGACCGGCCTTGATGCTTTGAATAACATAGTAGGGTATATATAGGAGTTAGTAACTAGTAGATGATCATCATATTGAGCACTTGAGTCTTATTGTATGGTTTGGAGGTTGCTCCCTCAAAGTGGCTAAGTCATTCTACTTGCATATTGTGATATTTTCTCTATATTTTGGTGTTCTATTGCTTTTGATATTCAAATCTATCTAAGTAATTTCATTACAATTGGTATCAGAGCTTCGATTTGTGCCAATGTTAGGTCAAAACCTAATTTTGAAGATTTGGTTATATCTCCCAAAACGTGGTGAAGTGTTTTGCAATTTTTAACTAAAGTTGCAAAATCATTCAAGTAAGTTTCTCTCCAAATTTCAAGATATTTTGACCAAATTTGCACAAGTTATAGCCATTTTAGTGTTTTTCATAAATTCGCTCCATAGGCTGCAATTTTTGGATTTTTCTAAGATTCTTATATTTTTGGAAATTTTACCGAAAATTAGCTAGGGCTTTTCTCTGTGTTTCTCTCTATTTGGCCAATAACCATATGAAACACCAAACCCTAATTTCCTACCCCAATCCTTGTACCCCAAGACCCAAACCCTACATTGGGACAAGGGTATCAACTAGAGCCCAAGGGAAGGGTCAAGCCACTCTTGGATCGACTTCAAAGAAGAAAGATATGGATTGTGAATCTTCACTAAGGGTATATAAGGTAGTCACCCAACTTCAGGTAAAGGTTAATGATATGGTAAGGATGACCTCACACATGATCTTCAATGACTAAAGGGTGACCTCCACCATGATCTTCAATCACTAAAGGGTGACCTCAACCACGATCTTCAAGCAATGAAGGCAAGGTTTTAATCAATGAGGAAGGAATTGATGCTTACTATCTCAAGCAAGAATATTGGCATGAAGTCCCATTCAAGGCATCTTTTTATATATAGTGTTCAATTGAGGCATCTCTTTATGGGAAAGGATTAGTCAATCATGATAGAGTTGGTTGGGTCCCAACTTATTGAGTGTGAATCCTACTTTGGTAGGACGATGGATGCTATAGAGATTCCTATGCAATATTTGGTGTTGCTCTAGTGTAATGTCCCTTTTTCCCACTTAAGAATCAGAATTTGGACTTCTTGCCATTCCTTCTCCATGGCAAAGAAGTAGAGGAGTTGGAGAAGAACATTGAGCTTTCATTTGCTTTCGTTTTTCTAATTTTTATGTTTTCTTTTTAGTGTTTTCCCTCTTGAAGCAGGTCGGTTGGGTTAAAGGCAAATAAAAGAAGCTTAATGAAGAAATATAACATCTTTATGGGTCGGCCTTATCTTTCTAAGCTTTGGCGCCAAAAGAAGATTATAAAAGGAGACTTAGGACCTCATTTGGAGCATCTAGATTTTGGTGCATTTTCCTATTTGGGCATTGTGAGCTTGTTGCTCCATGTTCTTCCACTTGAGGACGAAAACCCTCTTGTGTGGCTTCCTAGAAGGACGAAAACCCTTCTAGTGGTTTTGTTGGAGGACGAAAACCCTTCAACATTGATTGGTATTGAAGAATATTGCAGATTTGAGGAGAATACTTCATATTCAATTTTTATTGGCATTAGGCAGCTTTATCTACTCATTTAGAGATTTTGGGATCAATTTTGAGAGGGTTCCCATGGTTGGAAAATTATGATATTGGTCTCATTTGATTGCTGATATTTTTATGATCATTTTGAGTATTCATATGTGTGGAGATTCCTTGTTTTCTAAGAGTTATTGAATTTACAAGTTTCAACTGTTTTTGTGCCATAATAAATTCTAGAATTATGAGTTTAATGATTTGATCACATTTTTGGCTTCTAAAATCAAGGGCAATCCAAGGAATAACTTCTCATAATTTTTGAGTGTTTCTACGGTGGATTTCTCTCTCTTTCTCTCTCTCCTAGTCACTAGGGTTTAAGAGTGTTTTTTGGTCCTTATTTAATTGCTGTCATAAAAATCAGACTTGCTTATTTTGGGGTTTTAGTTAATTTCCAACATTTTCAGTTTTGTCCCCAAAAGGGATATTACACTTAGTCTGCAAAGTTTCTCTCAAGTGGAAGCTCATATGCATGCATCTCCCTAAGCTTATGTCATGTTGATTTTATTATTGACTAAATACTCTCCATGTGTTTGTATTTTAATGCTGAGTGTAGGGATTGGAGTGTGAAAATTGATAACATCTATGCCATATGAAAAATCAAGGCGTGAAGATTTGGAGGGATATAGTGTGTAATGCACCTACTTTCATTTGAAAAAGATCAAACATTTAATTTAATAAATATAAATAGTTAATCGTGACAACGGGCTCATAAGCGATAAAAATTATTTGAAGCTATTGAACTCAACTCTTGGGCCATAGACACTCAGTTCCAACTGGATCAAGTGCTAAACAGAAAGTACAACCAAACAAAAGGACCGAAAGAATAGAAGGAACTAAACCTAGGAACAACAAAGATATAACAAGTCAATCCAACTAAATATACTGCCCTCGATTTCTTTTGATATACAAAAATTGGGGAAGAAGATGTATCTTTGAGAAGAACCATCTCCATTTAGATTTTTTCTTGCAAGGGATCAGGTGTCAAGCAGGACCATGGGCAAGTCCCCTCTATTTCCTACTAGATTTGGGAGTCTTCTCCATTGGTGCTTCTTGTTGCTAGTTGTTTGTAGGGAAGACAAAAACACTCGAGTCAGAAGCTTGAGCATGAGTGGAGCTCGAACTTCCGACATGAGGGTGTTTGGAAGCATGCACCTGCACTGCTTGCTCTTGCAGGATTTCTTGCAGCAATCTTTAATGGGATCATAAAGAAAAATCTCCTTCAAGGAATGAAGATGGATCATCTGATAATCACTGCTCTCTTGAGTTGAATAATGCTTTTTTCCCGATTCTTGATAAAGATCCTCATTTCTCTGATAAATTATTTCATTAATGGGATTTGATCCTCATTTTACCAACCTTTGCAGCCATGTGATGAATAGAACCGTCTAGCTTGTTGATGGCTTTGAACATTGCTTCAATTTATTTGACTTTCTCACATGAATTACTTCCTTGATGCCCATGCTCAACAACATAGATCAAAGGCTTGGCAAAAATCGTCGAGTACTCACGGGTACTTGTCCCACTAGTCTGTCAAACGAAAACTCAACACAAGATTTGGAAGCTGAGTCTTGCTGAAAAATCACTGGTTTTCCACAAAAAACTTTCTGGAAAATTGCTTGAAACTTGGTGAGCCGTGGCGAAAATTCGACTAATGCTTTGATTTCACGGTATGTCTTTATTTCTGCTTGGGATTTTATTTGTGCCCTCCCCTGAGCTTTGTGATAGATTGAAAGATTCATTGGCAGTTTTAAAAACATAATATGACGCGAAATGCACATTATGACTACTTCGATCCATTCGATGTTAAGAATGGCAGGCAATGTGCTGCTACAATGCTTATGTACCTGTATGTGCTATCTCTTATTTTTCAATTCATAACACCTATATGTCTTGATTTATATTATGGCTTGAACCAGATTCCAGACGGTGGATTGAAGCCCTACAAATCCTCGTTCGTTGTTTTATAGTTGGTCTAAGATATTTATAATTCTACAAAGTTGGTGGAGGTCCAATATTATATCCGTTATATTTAGGCATTGATTATTATTTTCAGTGCAAGCCTTATAATTTCTAGTTGATAATAGTATTAAAATCCTCTTAACATATTTTCTTTTGTTAGTTTAATAAGGTTTATTTCTTTACTATATGATCTGTAAGTTATAATCGGTGTATTACCTATAGTATTGTCATTTTAAAATATGATAGTCGGTGAAATTTCTTTCAAGGCGTAAGCTTAAAGATGGCCTTAAAGGCCTAGACCTCAGAGTTTTGTCTGAGCTTTGTAGGCACTTAAGGGGTCCCGGGAGCGGGGGACAGTTCAAATTGATAGAAAACATACTTGTGTTCTCTACATTCATTTGTCATGCTTTTTAAAAGTGTGTTACATGTTATTTCAGTTTATTTTATGATTTGTTTTTTCAAAGTAGTGATAAAGTTGCCAAGTAATTACCGGGTCTTGAGTATGGGTCAAAATTTGGGGTTGCTGAGTAATTTCCGAGTATTGAGTTTTTAAACCATGCTTAGTAGTATTCCCTCCACTAGTGTACTTGGTAAGCCCCAAAGACGTGACTCCATTGAGATTGGTGGCAGATGGAAAATTGAACAAAGTATTCTTCTCCTAAGTTTGCTTCTCAAAGACATGGATGCCATCTCTGAGAATGGTGGGAGTAGAGAGGGTAATATGCATATTGTTGTCTGGGATTTCAACAATATGATGGTCTTTGAACTGATGTGAAGGGGTAAATGGGAGGAAGATCAACAATGCAATCAGGGAAGGTTAGAGTTCCTGCAATGCACCTACTCAATCACTATATAAGGAAATGATTATTCACATTGAAACTATAGGGTGGGGAATGGAGTATGGCTATCATTAAACCTATCATTATACTCCTTGATTGATTCCATTTGACTGTCATCACTAGCCTTCACTCAAGATTCCGACTTTCTAATTTAGGCTTCAACCAACTCGCTGCTCTCTCCCACCCAATACAATATCATGGCTTGTCATCAACATTCCCTCTACAAAAAGAAAGAAAAGATAAAAATATATTATTGTTAATGAATGACCAAAGTAGGTCAATGGGATTTTGGAACAATAATTTGGCGAACATGCAAGGGAGTGCCATAAAAGCATCCCCACAAATCTGCAAGAAAAGAAGCAGTGATCTGTTTACAAAGATAAAATAAAACCACGGGTTTATCAAAAAGAGACTAAACTCAAATTCTTAAAAGCTAAGGTCTAGAAGAAAACATGATCTAAGCTATAATGCTGCTCTCACGGGGAATACGAGGAGCTACAAACTAAGAATCATTGATGAAGAGTGTCATTTTTAGCAAGAGTCTTTGTAAAATCATAAATATGGATTAGTCTGCGATTCAGAGACTATAATTCCATTCAATGATTGTTTTAGCTTAAGAGGGTCGATGGAGCCATAGTAACATTCCATTCACACATCGTGGAATGTAATATCCTCTTCTCAAAAGCAATTGATCAAAGACCCTTAGCCCATTCATTGTTTCTTGATGGCTAAGAGATGAGAAAAAGGGAAACTAAGTCCTAATAAATTAAGTTTAAAGTGCATAATGAAATTTTATTATAAGCACTTAAATTAATTTATTAGTGACAAAAATAAAGAAAAAAAAGAAAAAGTTACTTTATGTTTTTATTTTCCCCTAGAGGAAAAATGCGACCCATGTGGAGATGAAAATAAGCAAGGGGAAAATATTAAATGAGGAAAGAAAGCTGATTGGCCCTTTTGTGTGGCAAAGAGGCCAAGAAAAGTTATAAAAGCAAGTCGCCATGCACAAAAGAGATCATCTTTTTGCATATCATAATTTCTAAATATTGGTATAAGCTTGCATGCTTTCCATTTCTACTTCAAAGGACGAAAACCCTTTGTAGTTTTGCTTTAGAGGACGAAAACCCTCTTTAGCCTTGGAAGAAGAACGAAAACTCTTCTTCTCTTGTGTTTTCCATTGAATTCCAGCAGAGTTGAAGGTCAGAGTTGCAGATTTGTGTTGATTCCAGCGAGGGTTTGAAGGTAGAAGCTTGTTGCTGATTTCTACCCTTCATTTCCAGCTTTTCTATAGTGGAGTGACCTACCTTGTGGACATTTTTGAGTGATCTAGGGCACGTTTGGACCAAATCTGATTTGTTGTTCCATAATCAGATTTTTAGAAGCCAAGATCAGTTGATTTGCATGTTTTTTTGGGCTGAGGAAACTCTATTTTCAGTCATGTCTGTGAGTTGTTCATCTACAGATTTATAAATAAAATTCCAGCCCTTTATTTGATCCAAATCTGGTATTTTTGAGGTTATTGCATAAATAAAAATAGCTGATCTGTTTTGGTAAAGAATTAAGTGATTTTACTTCAGTTTGTGGATTTTTCAACTCCTTGTGCAAGTCGCATTTTCCCAATTAAATTCAGATCTGCAGTATTTTATCAAGTATATGTTCTATTATTTGCTATTCTAGATCAAATTTGTGGCTGTTCCGTTTAGGGGCATAATTTGTCCATTTGGGGACATTACATGGAAAAAGTGTAAATGGAATTCAATCTGCGCTATAACTAAAAACCGATGGAATATATGTTAAAATAGCAAAGTTGAGCTTATTTTACTATGTCAAGCCAAATATAGTGTGTAGAGAAAAAATAAACATAATACATAAGAAAGAAGAAAGAAAGAAATTACATTAATGTCCACCAATGACCAAAAGTAGGTCAATGAGACTTGAAATTACACCCAATTACAATAGAAAGTGTTGGGGTAAAAGGACCCTAGGAATGATGACTAAGGAAGTAAAAGAAGAACAAAAGCACTAAAAGTAAACAAGGGTAAACACAACATAATAAATCCCCAACCCCTATGGTTAGGTAACAATAAGAATAAATGTGGGGGAGTAAGACCCCGAAGAGCGTGGGCGATGAAAGTCGAAATGACTGGATGGTAGTCTCATCAAACATATTTGACTATTCCCTGGATTGAGGAATCATTTGTGTCATCGCCTATCACTATGAAAGGGCCAATGCAGGATTTGATAATGCTCCTTGGGGAGTGTCTACAATTGAGGGGGCCAGGTTAGGTAATCCTAGAAGGAATCAAATCATTCTCCCTAAAATCCCTCCTAACATCCAAGGCCAAGAATCTCCCATGGCAGAAAAGAAACTCATAATGTGTGCTTGCCTCCACACCTTGGGATGCGGTGTGAACAAGCAAATCCATGATGTGGGGAGTAGATCCAAGACATTGAGGAGTAGATTGCTGTCGTTAAGAGCTCGTATGTTGTGGTACCTTAGGAGTAATGTCGTGTAGAGATGAGTGCCAACATCGTTAAAGGAAAAGATCTCATAAAGGAACAGCACGCCTGGGTGGGACAAGACAAAAAAATTTGCTAAAGAAGTTGATGCTATTCTTAAGCAAATAAGAGTGTTTCGCATACACAAATATTCAATATTTGGCAACTCCATTGGCCCAAAGATCCCTTTTTCTCAATCAGTAGACCATTTCCTCCATCTTTCCATTTTTATGAGGTTGTGCAGTCATGACTTCAATTCCTCCTTGGAATTCCTAGTCCCAAGAGCATTATTATTCCCCTCCATCTCCTTTTCCCCAAAATCCTCCTCCAGATCAATACTATAAGCCCTATCATAATGAATATGCCCATGATCCAAACCTCACTAATCCATATGGTTATCCTAATAATCATGGTGTTTTTCAGGAGTAGGAATATGCAGATTATAAAAACAATTCCATGCCTAATGATGATTTGCAGATGTAGGTACAACACTTGGAGATAAAAATGGTACAAATGAGGGCAACAAGTTCCATCAAGGCAACCAAGCTTGGATTCAGGTACCCTACCCATGGGCCGGTCCTATGCCAAACTGGTATAGCCCTCAAGAGAAGTTAGACTTTGTGTCTGAATTGTTACCACAAATATTAGAGTGGAATGAAGAAATGGAAGCTCACCAATCTAGTGTTGATGGGGTAATTATTCACTATCATCATGTAGCCCTCTTACTTTTACTTTCCAACCACTTCAACCGGAATCCAAGTCCCAAATTTCTAGCTTTCTTAAAGCTTCTCCTCCACAAGATCTTACACCTCTCCAATCATCTCAACCATTACAAAATTAGTTAGCAACCCAACCCACCCCTCCCCTCATATTCCCAAATCCATTTTGGAATGAAACTAATCAACAAATCAGTTTAGAAAAGTAGCCAACTAAAGAGCCAAGTGAAGTTCTCAGGCAAAATCTAACAAAATGGAGCTTACAATTTGAGGACAAACGAATTCCACTATTGGTTAAGCCTACAATAGAGGAGTGCACGAAAGTGGTTGAAGTTACAGAGCAACAAGAGGAATATGACCAACAAGCAAAGGTTAGACAAAGTTTTCTCAAATCTCTTGAGATACAACATAAAGATAATGTTTTGAAGGAGCATATGAATGTTTCTAAGGATCAGATCAGCAATCTTGAGCCTATATCATCTTCTAGTGAAGGAAATAATTCAATAAAAGTTGAGGAGGAAATCAACAAAGAAATTCAAATTCAAAAGGAGTTTTCCTCAAGCATGAACAATAAAGAGGATGAGGTTTTATCAGACTTAGAAGATTCTGATGATGAGGAAGAGCCAATTGAAATTGTAAGTATTCCAAATCCATCATCTATCTTCTTCAATAAAGACTCTCTTGTTATTACATCTTCTTTCGAGCTTGAAAAAGAGCCAAATATGAGGTTGTTTGCAAAGGATGAAGTAGAAATTTTTAGATTAGTCTCTAGACATCCAATATGATTAGGAAAGTGCCTCAAGTACTCCAAATGATGATATTACACACAAAGAAGAGGGGTAGATTAGAAAAAACAGTTTATCAGCTGTGAGAATACCATGTCCAATACGGTGTTTGGCTAGTTTACAGCCCCATAGAAGGAGTTGTCATCAGTTGTGCTCATTTCAGAGCATATGAAAGAGCTTCAAATTGTCAAATATCAGCCCCAACATCTACAAAGACAAAGTATAGATCCTACAAAGGTGTTTATTCTTCTCTTGGCTGATATTTTGAGAAAATCAATGGTGCAAACCATGTCTGCACTTATACCATGTGATCTAGTTGCAAAATTGATCTCATGGCCGCACTTTTTGAGAAAAGGAAATTATTTCTCCCAACCAAGTATGTGGTTTTGTCTAGCTTTCATTTCTCTTTGTTTAGATTAGGAGTAGTTTAGGTTTGTTTCTTGCATGATAAGTGTTTGCATGCACACTGCTTTTCCAGTTTTTATAATTAGTTGTCTTTTCAAGAAGTGCTTGCATGCACATCTTTTCCTTTTGTTGGAGGGTATTTCAGTTGTATTGATTCAGAGGATACAAGTTTTCCAGACTTGTGTGAACCAGTTGTTGACAGAGGTATGTGACTCCATAGCCCAATGGATGTAGAAGGCTACTAATCTCTTTGTTTAGCAGGCAAACAATCCTGTGATGTCACCAAAATGTTACCATAATTCATGCACCAAGGATTTGCGCCAATGGAGAGATAAGGTGGAGGTGCATGCTAAGATAAATAAGCAAGGAGTTGTTCTATACTTGGCGCTATGGAGGGATAAAAATAGAAAGGATTAAATAAAGAAAAGCAGTCCAGTTTGTCCTTGGCGCCAAGCATAGAATAGAATTGGATAAAAATAACAGCCCATGCGCCAAAGGGAAATGCATGGAGGAAAAGCATGAATAAAAAATTAATTAAATACAGAGCTGCTGTCCTAAGTTTGGCGCCATGGAGAGATAAGGTTGCATGCATGGAAGAAGTTAAAAATAGCACTGCTGTTCTATTTTAGAGGTTGGCGCTAAAAATAGGACTTTTTATAAATAAATCAATTGCAGTCCAATTCTATATTTGGCGCCAAAGTATAAGGTAATAAATGGTTAAAAATAGCACTGCTGTTGTTCCAAAAATAGAGTTGGTGCCAAAGATAGAATGAGTTTTTATAAATAAAAGTCAGTTTCTTCTCCATGCGCAGCAGGGTAGGAGGAATAAATAAATAAAGCAACTGTTGTTCCCAAGGTGGCGCCAAAGGGTAGAGGAAAATAAAACAATTAAAACAGCAGTCTATTTATTGCATGCAACAGTCTATTTTTGGAATGGAGGCAGTCTATTCTAGTTTTGATCAGTCTATATGGGCTGATTTTTTATTGTAAAATGATATACTTGAACAACTGATTTGCTTTGGCATCTTCAGCATTTGTACTTGCACCTCTGAATAAAAAGGAGATTCCTTTTGCCCTCTCATGCTGCTGTGTTTTCAGATCATTCATTGTGTTTGTTATAATTCCCTCTACCGCCGTCTTTTCCTAAAACCTTAAATTTATAATGCAAAATAGCCTAGAGTTGTGTGAATCTTTAATTCTCTGTATGCAGAGTTACATGCAAGTATCAAATGTTTGGTGTATCACCCCTATTTCCCATTTCTTGCATTCCTTATCCGTTTTCCTTGTCAAAGTTTTTGTTTTTAGGTGATTCACAAGGGAACCAGCCCTCTCTGGAGGTTCACCTCATACATAGGTTACCCACAGCCTTGAGGTGTCCCAATTTTGTCAACAGGAGAAAGAGTACACACACCATTCTCTATCAGGGTGCAACTTCTGAGTGACAACAGGAATTCACAAAGCTGGCATGCTAGTCTATCCACAATTTTCATTGGGTGTGATAAGATTTAGTTTCCCACATGCATTGAATGTGTAGTTGATGCTCTAAGTTGTTCTTTGAGGAGAATGAAAGTACAATATTTGATTGATCTTTTACTATCAATGTTGATGCTGGATGAACTTAGCACTTAAATCTCTTTGTTTGATGAGGGTGGGTCATAAATATTTTTATCAGTCTAGTAGGTTTATATGATCCTAGCAGAGAGTAATGCTTGAATGTCATTGCTTCCTGATTAGAACAAGAGAAGGACACCTCTGGCCTGGGTACTGAAAGAAAGTAAACAGTATTCCTCCAGTCTTTGAATATGTAGTGATACCTCCCTAATATAATAATAGGCCAAACACTCAAAAGTGAAGTGCATTTCTGATTCAAACTTCCTGAGCAGTACAAAATGCACAAAACTGAGTAGAAGATCATGCCTTTGGGGGTGTTGTTTCTCATTAGAAATCCATCCTCTTGCTCTCCCCTTGGATGATAATGTGATCAGCCTCACTGTAGAGCTGATGCAATCACATTCACAGTCAGCCTAGAGGGAACCTAAGTACGTGTGCTCAATGTTGCCTCAAGTCATCTGGCCGAATTATAAGGCCTCTAGAGATCTGTAAAATGTGCTCCACATAAAAGGTTATTTTGGGACCGAGGGAGTGGATATGATCAGCCTCGCTGCAGAGCTGATGCAATCACATTCACAGTCAGCCAAGAGGGAACCTAAGTATGTGTGCTCAATGTTGCCTCAAGTAATCTGGTTGAATTGTAAGGCCTCTAGAGATCTGTAAAAAGTGTTCTACATAAAAGGTTATCTTGGGACCAAGGGAGTGGACAAGAGAGGTTTGGGTTGTTTGTTTGCATTGTTGATAAATATATCATCTAATCAGTCCATTGTGGAGACATTAAGCGGAGCACTTACCATCAAGGTGGTCACCAACATTCCCTCCAAAAAGAGCTCGAATGGAATCACTCTTAATTGAGCTTATAAGCATGGCTAAGTCACCAATCTTCTCTGTAATAAACAACAAGAAGAAAACTTTATCGTCATAGAGTTTATCCTTTATTCTAGGGGTGTGCATATAATGCTCATGCATGCATACAAATTACAATTATTAAGAAATATGATGATGCCATTAATTTGATAATTTTTGCAGAAAATCACGAATAGTTAGAAAATGTCTCTCATGTACGAAACCGGTGATGAACCATGAATGAGGTCAGTTATTGCAATAGTAAGATGAAAGAGAGTGAAAATATGGCTGAAACATTTCTTGAGAAATTTGTAGTAGTAGTCATTGTGTAATGTCCCCTTTCCTACGCCATAGGCCTAGGGGCCAACTCGAGTCCAGGCCTTGGTCATACCCAAGGGGTTATGGATGTTGTGAGCTATTGGGTATGAATATCTAGTCCAGTTATAATTTTCCGTTGACAGGAATATAAAGTGCTTTCGAAGGGACTAGATGTTATGTTTTATCGTTGGAAGGGGCCACTTAACCCCTAGTGTTCTAATTTTGCGTTGGGGGTCACCTTTTGGACCATGGCGACTTGAAAAGGAAAAAGTAACTTTAAGTTACTTTATTAATTTGGTCTTCCCTAGGGGAAAGTGCGACTTGGGCTTTTTAGGGTTCCTTGGCATGGGAAAAGTTATAAAAGGAGTGGAGGGGTGAAAAGAAGATCATTCATGCATACACTTATATTTCCTTTCATGTGCAACTGCTGTTGTTTGCAAATATCCAGCTTGTGGAGTAAGATCCCACGGGAACCCTAGCTTCGGTGGTGAGAGATCCATCCCTAGCTAGTAGGGCACTCTTCGGTGGTGAGAGATCCACCCTAGTTTGTCATTTTTGGAGCTAAAATCAGGGCTGTTCTTTAGAGATATTTTTAGAGGGTTTCAGTGAAGGGTTTTGGAGGATTTTGGGCATTTTTGGAGGAGAGATTTTTGGGTTTTTCAGGGCAGATCTATGGAAACCTTATTTGGCAAGGTCTTGCATCAGTTTGAAGGCATTTGCAAGGGTTTCCAGCCATCTCCTAGGTGGGGCGACTTGTTTTGAAGATTGCAGGTCTGTTTTGGAGGGTTTCCACTTCCTCAAATTCTGATTTGAAGGTTGGGATATCATCTCCTATATTTATAGATAATATTTCCAAGGTTTCATAAATTTTGCATCTATATTCCGAGAAGATATTAATTTTAGAAGTTTTCAGCTGTTTAGGGCACGCTGTAATTTTCTGGCAGCATTCTGTTATTCGAAAAATTCCAAAAACAGTTCTATAATATCTGTTATTGTATTAGCAAGCTCCATTTAAAATTTCAAGAGATTTGAGCAAGTATTTTGGAGTTATCCATTATTTTCTATTCGCTGCCCTAGATTTAATTTTCTGCAAAAATCAGATTTCTGTTTGGCTGCAATTTGTCTGTATTTTGCATATTTTAAAGTGGTATCCTATAAGGGATATTTCAGTGGTATCAGAGCTGTTGTTTCTCCAGCCTGTTGGGGTTGAAAGATGGGAGACAGAGACAGAGACAATGAAGAGATGGGAGTGGATCTGATGAAACAATTGTTCACCAATATGGTGAAGCAAGCAGGAGACTACCAATCTCTATTTGAGCCAGCTCACTGAGAGGTTAGCACAGGCAGGATTGATGCTCATATGGAGAGAGGAGAAGCTAGCAATATGGGACAGCATGGTAATAGAGGTGAGAGTGGACATTCAGGATAGGGGTCCCCTCATGCTTCTACCTGACCCTTGGGACTCCACGAGCCTTCTTTTTTGAAGGATCCGGAAGTTTCATATTACACAACACTGCTGAGACATTGTGGATGAGGAATCTTATTGGGAGAGGTACCGAACATTGAGTGAGGGTTTTCAGGATAACATTCCATTTCGGGAGTATTGTAAAATGAAGATTGGTAGCAGGCCCAGGAGAGATCACCAGACATAGGTACTTGAGTTTTAGAGGAGATTAGGACAAATCTCTATTCCACACTTCAATGGTTCTAAGAAGTGTACCACGCAGTCTTGGATTCAGAAGTTGAAGACTTACTTCGACTTGAATCCCATGCGTGAAGAGGATGCAATTAAGTTTGTTATCCTACACCTTGAGGGAGATGCTCATGATTGGTGGCATCATGGATTGATTACACAAGGACACATGCATATCACTACTTATGCAGATTTTACACAGAGGTTGATGAGCAGATTCGACAGGAGGGACCCAGATAGGCACTTCAGAGAGTTGACTCACTTGAGGCAAACAGGTTCTCTAGACCAGTACATTGTGGATTTTCAGAGGTTATCAGTTATGGTATCTGATGTTTCAGAGATGAGGTTGACTTCACTCTTCATGGCAGGGTTGACTGACGTTTTAGCAGGATTTGTGAAGGCATTTGAGCCTTCTTCTTTGCATGAGGCTATTAGGAGATCTCGAGACTTGGAGTTATCCACTCCAAAATCGAGGGTTCCACCTCGCATTCAGCAAAGGCAACCTCCATTCAAATCAGACGAACTTCAGCAGGAG
Source organism: Taxus wallichiana var. yunnanensis (assembly GCA_018340775.1). Classification (NCBI taxonomy): domain Eukaryota; kingdom Viridiplantae; phylum Streptophyta; class Pinopsida; order Cupressales; family Taxaceae; genus Taxus; species Taxus wallichiana. Next base: position 166,465,861 of record CM031236.1, read on the forward strand.
GTGGCTAAGAAGCCATTCATTTCCTGAGAGGACAGAGATGAGTTGAGGCGAAAGAAACTATGTTTCGATTGCCGCACACCTTGGGTTCAGGACATGATTGCAGAGGTAGAGGGAAGGCTCAATTCATTGAGGTCTTCGAGGAGAGTGAGAGTGACGGAGGTGAGGAGATAGAGACTCGCGAGATGGATGATGGAGTTGCGTTGGATAGTGCTGATGCGGTGCAGGAGGAGGAGACTTTTCCTCGGGAGATTATAGCCACATTGTCTAGTACACTGATGTACAAGGCATTTAGGATTAGAGGAATTATGCAGGGTCAGCGAGTAGTGGTCCTCATTGATAGTGGGGCCACCCACAACTTTATTGATGCCTCATTGGTTGAGAGGCGAGGATTACAGACAAAGGACTTTGAGGGCTTCAACGTGGTTGTAGCTAATGGAGAGTCTATGAGGTGTACACGGTGGGTACCCCAATTGAGCATCATGATGGGTAACTATACAGTTACCGATGATTTCCACATTGTTGGTATGGGAGTGACCAACATAGTGTTGGGAGTGCAGTGGCTTCACTCTCTTGGTGAGTTTCGGACTAACTTTCAGACGATGGAGTTGAAGTTTAAGTCCGAGGGCAGGAATGTGATTTTGAGGGGATTATCAGCAGAGCACCTAGGGTGGTTATAGCTGAGGGGATGGAGAGGACTTTCCGGCATGATGAGGGGTTTTATTATTGCGGATCGATGCGGAGTATGATGGATGTGGATGTGACCAGTAGTGTTGCGCATGAGACGATTCAGAGATTGGGATTACAGGTTCAAATCATCCGAGTTTATCATTATGTTGGTTATCTGAGGTTTCGGTAGACTGGAGATCTCATTTGCTTGTTGAGTACTCCAAGAACCGACACACTTGTGAGATTTTGGATGGTCACATACAGGATGACAACTACAAATTGGAGGATGAGATGATCTTCTATCAAGGCAGATTGTACCTTGTGTCGGATTCATGGTTGAGGATGGAGATATTGCGACATGTGCATTGTTCTTTCGTGACTGGGCATTTGAGCTGCAATGAGACCTACGAGTTAATGTCGAGAGGTTCAGTGTCACCCAAATTTCATCCTGAAATCTGTGACTACCCTATCCGAAATTTTTCGTACTTTTAAAATAATGGGTTGTTTTGTGTTTTTATTGCTTGAAAGTTCTTGTATTGCGTCAAGATAATCCCAAAGAGCCATATTAGCCTTTTTCGCCAAATACCCAGATGCCCAAAATTGTTTTATTCTGTTGTCGGGATTTGTCTGCGAGAAATTTGTATTTAATTATTTTGAGCCCCATATGAGGCTATTTGCGCTCCGTTTTAACTCTATTATGAGCAAATATGTTATTATTCCTATGTGCCAGAAGGGTTTTAACTTGGAATAAGTTTTGGGCTTTATTTGTAACTTTTGGCAATTTTTCGTGTTTTTGTGTTGTCCCGTTTTGTTTTCTGTGAAATTTCTCTAGAACAATTCCTTTGCCGGGTAAGCCCGATTTTTGGCCTGGAGCAGCTAGAAAACATATACGCACATTATGCTTGGAGGAAGTCGCCATCGGAGGTCTGGATCACTGGGAAAAAATGAAGTCGCAGACGGAAAAAAGCCCCTGTGGGATGGGCACATTTTTGGAAAACAAAGGGTTTAAGCTACAATGGGAAAAATAGAAGCCGCAGGCAGGATGAGAATTTTATATCTGGCTTAAAGAAGGTACTTTTTCCCGTGTTATAAAATTCACTTAAGCTGCAGTGGGAAAAATAGAGGCCGCAGGCAGGGGGAATTTATTACTTGCCTTGCAGGTAAAAATTCCCATGATAAAATAAAAGGAAAGTGACTTAAGTGAAATCATGGGATTTTAGTGCCTGCCTTGCAGGGTAAATAATCCCATTGTCAAAGTCAAATCACTTAAGTGGATCATGGGATTTTGGTGCCTGCCTTGCAGGGTAAAGAATCCCATTGTGGAAAAATTCTTAAAAATAGAATTACATGTGCAAAAAAGTGCGCCCCCTTTGGTGAGATGATGGAAGACTTAAATTGATTATTTTAATTAATCTTTCCTCTCAAAAAGTGCGCCCAAGCTTGGAGGAAGTCAACAAGTCAAAGAGGAAATAAAAGAAAGGATTAAAAAGCATTAAATTTAATTTATTTAGTGGCTGCCCCCTTCCTCTCAAAAAGTGCGCCCCATTTGGGAATTATTTAATGTTTTTAAGGCATTAAAACATTAAATTAATTTCTATTTTTAGTGGCTATGGTCAAGGCACACTGTGAAGCTTAAGTGAAGTGATGTGTGAAGGATTAAATTGGATTAATTTAATTTATTGGATGGCTGTCTTTAAACATGTTATTTTTAAAGGAGAATTTTAATTAATTAATTGCCTTTAATTGTTTAATTGTTAGGGCAATTATTAATTATAGAATTGTGAAGGTTATATAAGCATGGGCAGCCATATGGGTGAATTATTTGATTCACAGGTAAAGAATTGCAGCCAAGAGGAAAAGTGCGCCCCCATTAGAAGAAGGATTTTGCTCAGGCAAGGTGGCAACAAGGCTAAAAGCTTCCAGATTTGGCGCATGCTTTGAAGGAGGTTGATCTTTGTCTGCATAATTGTTTCCACAGGTGTTACAGGAGCTCAGGTGTTGATTGAAAGGATTCATGCTCTCTTTATGTGCAAATTAAACACCAATTTTTGGGGCAGCAGACTTGAAAAGTGCAGATTTTTACAATTTAAATTCACTATTCATGCTCCAGGTGGCCATTTTTGTCTGAATAAATTGTAGGAATTCACTACAGGTGCTTTACGAAAGAAAAAGAGTTTTTATCAATGTCCAATACATTGCAAATATCCTCCGAATTTGAAGAATTGTCCAGATCTGCACCAGTATTGAAGAAATCCGGCCAAGTAAGAAGAAAAAGAATTATTCAGACGAAGATAAACAAAGCCATGGCGAAAAGAGATGAAAAAGAAAGCACGATGGAGGCATGCATTGCTTCCAAGCTTGCAGACGTAGGAGACACAGATCTAGGCTCGGAATCTCTTTCCGATTTGATCGATAGATCCAGAGCGGGAAAGACTTCACTCATGCGTGCGGTCAAAAGCAGTGGAATTATCCGAGCTGCAACTTTTCCATGTACAGCCCAGTTGCCAGAGTTTGTTATGGAGTGCGCTAGATCTTATCATCCTTCATCCAGATCAGTGCGTGATGCTTCGGGAAAGACAATAATTCGTTTGGATGCAGAGTTCATCAATTATTGTTTGAAGATTCTAGTGCGAAAGGTGGTGACTTCCATTAGCATTCAGGATGCTGACAGTAGATGGGAGAAGCATAGAGCTGATTGCGTGAGCATAATGAATAGCCGATACATGAAGAAGCCTAGATCTCCTTCAAAGTTCCCGAGAACTCTTCCGCGATCCAATTTGGTGCAGGAGGTAGATGATGTTGTCAGATTGCTATGCAGGATTAATGGTGAAGCGAATGCTTACACTTTTCGAACATGGATGTATGCTTTCATCAGGACCATTGAAGTCAACAAGGTTGATTCCATAATCAATTGGTCGGAAATTATTAGCAACAACATCGGTGAGCAACTCCGGAACGTGAAGCGTACTTTCAGCTTCAAGATGACTTCATACTTAGTGTATGCTGCAGCTTCACAAGGCGTCTTTTCCAAGCTGGATAGATGTGGTGTTCTTTCTAAGGACCCCATTTTTGAGTGCTACCCACAACTTACTGCACCTGCGTGCGAGAAAGACTTCAAAGTGATCAATAATGATTTCTTCTACGATTTCATCTTGCAGGCTAGACAAAGACTTGAAGGCCAACAGGGTAAGCAAGGAAGCGTGGGAAGTTGTGTCCAAGATTGGCAGTCTATTCATTCAATTTGCAGATTTCACATACCTCAGGGTTACGGGCTTTTCTGGAGAACCAATAAAGATGCCTAGGTATCCGAATGATAGATTGATCGCCATGGAGCTCAGCAGGCAACTTGTGGAGTTACACGACCTTCAGTCAAAGCGGCACAAGTCTACGGGCTTCTTCCCAATCACTGTGGGGCATTACAACTGCATTAACATCCATAGAGCTCGAGGGATGGAGGTGCAAATGTTATCGAGTATGAGCAAGAGTTCTTCCCTGCACGGTTGAACTTCGATCCATTTGGAGTAGCCAGGAAGACGATCTCCCAGGAGTACGCACATGTGCCTTCATTAGAAGATTTTTGGATGAAGTGCAAAAGTGAGTACGAGGTTAGAAAGAGAGATTTCAGCAGGCTATCAGCAAAGCAAGTGTTCGACTTTGGACTAGAACGGATACCTGCAGATCTTAAAGATGATGGGAATGTGGTACTTGATGCTTACCATCAAATGGGAGGAGATAAAGCTATACTGTAGGACAACATAGGAGGCTGCCATACACTTGAAGAAAGATTTGGAGCTGTGTTGGTGAATACTTCAAACCAGTTCGATTGTGAAGAGATATTGCCTTGATGAAGTATTGATGAATCAAATCACGGGCAACTTCGGCGCAGGAGATTCCCTCAAGCGAAAGCATGAAGGAGAAAGCAGCAAAAGGTTAGAGAAGTTGAAAGTACATAGAAGATCCCAGGAGAAAGAGAAGAGCACTTCTACAACCAGAGCTTTGACTCCGGCTTCTCCAGCACCCAGTACTTCACCAACTATTGCACCGCAATAGCAGGACGCTTCCATGCCTACATTGAATCCGACGACATTCGTCTTCTCTCCTCAGCCACTTCGTTCATCACCCGTTCCAGAGGAGATGTTGAAGCTGCAGATGGCGGAGTTCGAAAGAGCTTTGTCCTTGGATGATTCAGAGGATGGCAGCCATAACACTGTGGCACTTTCTGACGGAGAGGATGTAGAGCGGGAGATGGTAGTGCACTCAGCGACTTCTCACTCTCAAGAAGTAACTTCTCGGAATGGTTGGCTTTACAGTTGGTTCCAGAAGCGAGAATGGAGATGAACTTAGAAGAGCACGACTTGCAGCTACTCCAGGATCTGAGCAGAAGAGACAAAAGGCCTAAAGTTGCTAAAACAACTTCTAGGTTGATCATCGAGGATTCGGGAGAGAAGTTTGCAGAGATATCAATTCAGAAGGAAAGAAAGAGGGGAGCTCACGGCAGAAGATGTGACAGTAACCAAAGTACCACTCGGTCAAGCCACCATTGAAGGATTGAAGCAGGACACGCAGACATTGATAGATGCTTTATTCCTTAGGCTTGACAGTGAGAAGGCGGAGAAAGAAGAGCTGCAGAAGTAGGTATCTCAATTATGTGAGATCATAGCCAAGGTTGCTAAACCTTCCATTCAGCCCATTTCAGAGCAGGTGAGTGATCATCTTATGCAGGAAATGGAGGACGCAAGCAATCAAGTAAAGGCTATTGACGAATGGAAGGATTTGATTATTCGTCAAGCTTCTGTACAACTTGGAGAAGTGCCAGCCCGCCTAAAGGTTATGGATGATGCAGCAAATCAGCTGAAGCAACTGATGGCGAACATAGAAGGCATGAATACAGTTGCAGAGAGTAACCTGAGTATTTTGGCCGAGATCAACAAGCTGCCGGGAGATGTATTGATTGCGGAACAAATTGTACCGGATGGATCAGTTGAGAAGGGGAAGCAGCTGGAATTTGCAGTATCTTTCCGTTTGGAAATCTGCAGAGTTTTGCTGAAGAGGATGCAGGCACTTGAGAGTAGGACATCAGACTTACCAGACAGTATCATTTCTTTCACTGAGGAAAGAGTGGACGGAGGTGTTACTTCATACGTGCGGATCGTTTCTAGCAAGGTGCCTAATTCTTCGGAAGGTTCTCTCTCTTCGATGGTACAAAAGAGAATTGATAAAGCTACCAAGCCTTTCACGATGAATTCTATCGAGATCGGTGACACCGCAGTGCATATCATTGCGAGGTTTGGGCCGAGCTTGGAGGAGGTGGAAGCGTGCATCAAAGTGTTGAATGAAGGGTTGCTGCAATTCAGGACAGAGAAGGAAGCAGTGGCTAAAACAGATGGAAGGATGCTGAATTACATGTTCGACAAGTATATCCGATATCAGAACAAGAAGAAGACATAAATGTTACAGCTGGCATGACTTCTTCTATTCTTTCTTCTTCTATTTTTCTATGTTCCCGGATGAAATTGTAAAACTTCTAAGTTATTGGTTTTGCAACCATTACTTAAAGTCATGTGGAACCATTCTATTAGTTAAGTGATACATGTGTCACTTAAGGAGAAGTTAGTGGAGGATGATTGCCAAATGTCATCTTTACTTGTTGTTCATGCTTTAGTTCAGTTAGACTTCCCATTTGTACTTTCCCTCCTACATTCTATAAGTAGGAGAAGAACCTCCGGGTTAAGGATCGATCAGAATTTGTAAGCAACAATCTTGTGTTCTAGACTTTGTGCTGAACCCTTGAGAGCAACTTGGAGCAAAGGAATACAAAGGAGCAGGGTTTCGGAGAACTTTTGTCACGGTGTCTTGTGTTTCTTGCTTTAGTCTTAGATCTCTTAATAAACTGTGTTATTTTAGATCTGGATCTAGAGCTGCCTTTGTTTTATAATTCGTGTGTTCATATCTATTAAGTTTCTTCTATGTGCATGCAATTAGCTCTGTTATCTACTAATTGGGATGCACATCTTCCCCATTTCTTCTCTGTATTTCCTTTACTTCCTTCTATAAAATACTTCCTTTCTTGAACAGCTGCTTACTTGCTGCAGAACTTCTTAGTTATGGTTCATGAACTAAGTGGTTAAAGTAAAACCCCTGATAGATAATAACACATTTTTATTGACAAATCTGACACGAGAGCCTCACCGGTTAAATGAGGGAGATTTATCTCATGACTGCCTAGGTTTGATGCTATGCAGAAAATCTAGCCAACAATGGGTTCATATGGCATAGGTTGAGGGAGGATATCCTCAACTTTATACAAGCATGTACGGTTTGTCACACGAGCGCAGGTCATGTGGGAGAGTTAGCACCATTTGTGCGCATACAAGTTGTTTCACAGGTTGATCCAGGGGATTCTACAGGATTCAGAGTGGATTTTCATACCCGAGAGTTGATTGGAGAGGCAACAAGTGATCACATGATGACAACCTTGCATTGGCAGGGATTGGACAGATTGGCAATTTCGGTGTGGGTACCAGTGGAGAGTCGGTGTGGGTATCATTCTACTTCACGAACAACATGGTTCTCTATACAACATGGAGGTCATGATGACCACATGGGGTTTCTTGGTTATGTTGGATTACACCAATCTTTGGTTGACTGCAGGGTGAGATGGAGAAACTTACTTTGTGGTATTCAAACCTGAAGCTTCTGCAGCATGACTGGGTAATGCTTGGGGTCAAGCATTTCTCGGGAAGGGAGGACTGTAATGTCCCCTTTCCTACGCCATAGGCCTAGGGGCCAACTCGAGTCCAGGCCTTGGTCATACCCAAGGGGTTATGGACGTTGTGAGCTATTGGGTATGAATATCTAGTCCAGTTGTTATAATTTTCTATTGATGGGAATATAAAGAGATTTGAAAGGACTAGATGTTATGTTTTATCGTTGGAAGGGGCCACTTAACCCCTAGTGTTCTAATTTTGCGTTGGGGGTCACCTTTTGGACCATGGCGACTTGAAAGGGAAAAAGTAACTTTAAGTTACTTTATTAATTTGGTCTTCCCTAGGGGAAAGTGCGACTTGGGCTTTTTAGGGTTCCTTGGCATGGGAAAAGTTATAAAAGGAGTGGAGGGGTGAAAAGAAGATAATTCATGCATACACTTATATTTCCTTTCATGTGCAACTGCTGTTTGCAAATATTTAGCTTGTGGAGTAAGATCCCACGGGAACCCTAGCTTCGGTGGTGAGAGATCCATCCCTAGCTAGTAGGGCACTCTTCGGTGGTGAGAGATCCACCCTAGTTTGTCATTTTGGAGCTGAAATCAGGGTTGTTCTTTAGAGATATTTTCAGAGGGTTTCAGTGAAGGGTTTTGGAGGATTTTGGGCATTTTTGGAGGAGAGATTTTTGGGTTTTTCAGGGCAGATCTACGGCAACCTTCTTTGGCAAGGTCTAGCATCAGTTTGAAGGCATTTGCAAGGGTTTCCAGCCATCTCCTAGGTGGGGCGACTTGTTTTGAAGATTGCAGGTCTGTTTTGGAGGGTTTCCACTTCCTCAAATTCTGATTTGAAGGTTGGGATATCATCTCCTATATTTATAGATAATATTTCCAAGGTTTCATAAATTTTGCATCTATATTCCGGAAGATATTAATTTTAGAAGTTTTCAGCTGTTTAGGGCACGCTGTAATTTTCTGGCAGCATTCTGTTATTCGAAAAATTCCAAAAACAGTTCTATAATATCTGTTATTGTATTAGCAAGCTCCATTTAAAATTTCAAGAGATTTGAGCAAGTATTTTTGGAGTTATCCATTATTTTTTGTTCGCTGCCCTAGATTTAATTTTCTGCAAAAATCAGATTTCTGTTTGGCTGCAATTTGTCTGTATTTTGCATATTTTAAAGTGGTATCCTATAAGGGATATTTCACACTGAAATTCTTCTGTTTTTATGCATTAATCAATGAGAAAATAACAATAAGGAATTGTGAAAAAATGACCTTCAAAACTGCAGTAAATTATACAAAGTATTAATGTGAAATTCCCCTCTTCAAGTCTGATGAGCAAAACATTATTTTCCTTCCAAGTAAAATATCTCCATCAGTTAAGGATGAGCGAATCTTGGGATCCTTTGACTGTAATGGTGTTTTCCCTTTTGGTTGTCTTGTAGTCCCAAGGGTAAAGGTGGATTCCTTCTTATGTCTGTTATCTGGTTTGACGCTTTTTCTTGATGATGAATTGATTGCTTCCTTTTCTGAGCTTGAAAGTAGATGTGGTGACTGATTTAAATATGTAGGTTTGTCTTCAGGCTGTAACACTGAACCCTGACTTATGGTGTGAAAAAAATTAAAATGCTGTCTAATGTGATAAGGAAAATCATCTTGCCGGTATGTTTCAGTCCAGGGCTGCTCACTGAAAAAATCAAATGAGCAGCTTTCAATGCAATTTGTGCTAGTGTCATTTTCAATATTTTTGCCCATATAAAACTATTCACTGTGGAGTCACAGTGAATTGTGTAAAAAATTTTGAGCTTGTGAAACTAGGCCCTGCCAAGTCATGATAGGTTGCACAACTTGGTGTGCATAGTTTCTCACACTCAATTTATTTTTGAAAATTTGCTCGGACATCATTTTATCAATCTGTGCCCATATGCACACATGTAGTTTGGTAAGGTCACTTATGCGCAAATGAAAGTTCATGAGGTAGAACTCGTCAGATGAGGGTGGCACGGCAGTGGGGGGTAGGCAGAGTGGAATGGCAGTGGCAGGTGGGGTGCCCTTGGGGTGATGATTTTTGATAAAAATTCAACCCCATGACATATCATGTCTAGAGTGGCGTGGAAGCCTCTAACATGGGTGGGCATGGGAACATTCTGGAAATTTACAATCAGCGATGTGATAATAACATTTAGTTACTGCAAATTTATCATGATACCTCCTTGTATCTATATTCTAGCAATTATGATTGTAACCGCTTTCACAAAATGCATTCAGCAGAGAAAAACAAATATAAAAGCCTCATATGAAAGAAAATTAAAGATGTAGAAAAAGAGATTTTTTTATTTAAAATGGAATAGTAGATTGAATGGTATATCTTTCAAGATAAATTGAAAATTTACTAGATGTCAGAAAACTCTCTAGGGCGAAATACCTTGTAGCAGCTCATAAAGCCCTGAAATTTGCAGATAAGTTTTTTTAAAGTTCCTCACATCTAGGTTGTAGTAAATAATCTCTACTCATACTTCCTATCTGGAAATGTTCTTAAGTGGGAATACCTAAGAAACTACTAAGAAATTGCTGAAAATGTTCCATTGATTATTCATTTCAGTTAACATTTTCTGTATGTTTCCTAGCCACTTCTCAAAGCCTTCCCCACGCTAGGATTCTTTGCAATTATAGAAATGATTCATCTTCTGATAGAGTTTTGTTTACAGTGAGCGATGTGATAATAACATTTAGTTACTGCAAATCTATCATGACACCTCCATGTATCTACATTCTAGCAACTATGATTGTAACCGCTTTCACAAAGTGCATTCAACAGAGAAAAACAAATATACAAGCCTCATATGAAAGTAAATTAAAGATATAGAAAAAGAGAATTTTAGGATTTAAAATGGAATAATAAATTTAATGGTATATCTTTCCAGATAAATTGAAGATTTAGCTGATGTCAACAAACTCTCTAAGGCGAAATACCTTGTAGCAGCTCATAAAGCCCTGAAATTTGCAGAGAAGCTGTTTTATAAAGATCCTCATATCGAGGTTGTAGTAAATAATCTCTACTCATAGTTCCTATCCGGAAATGTTCTTAAGTGGGAATACCTAAGAAACTACCATGAAATTGTTGAAAATGTTCCATTGATTATTCATTTCTGTTAACATTTTCTGCACGTTTCCTAGCCACTTCTCAAAGTCTTTCCCATTGCTAGGATTCTCTGCACTTATATAGAAACTATTCATCTTCGGATAGAGTTTTGTTTCCCGATTTTATAGAAATAGGATATTCAATAATAGCAAAATGACCAGGCCATATGTTCTAGAGTCCTTTTTCTGCCCTGTAACAAGTTGTTTCTAATTTCTTTTCCCATGAGGATGACATTATTGTGATCTATCTCATAGTCATCTGTGGTTTCTAATTCTCCTTTCATTAGATCCCTAGAGGAGTATTGACCATGTGCCACCAATCTAGTACAAGGATGCTTTTGTAGGAGGAATGGTGTTTTCTATATATCTTTGTGGATTACAATGAATTCAAGGCTTACTTGTCAATCGGCAAGGAAAAAAATTTGGTGCATACTTGCCATATTGATTTTAGGCATAACATCCTAGCTACTTCTGTTCAGATTTGTAATTTCAAATTGCCAAATTAGTACAAATTCTGTCCCTTGAAGGTTCTGTTATTTAATTATAAATTTTGGTTTTCTATCTTGAGTCTTGAGTCTTGAGTGTTAGATTTCTTGTGTATGTGTCAATTGTGGTTCTGTTGCTCAGATTCTGTAATCTTTCACCTTAAGAGTTATGACTGTTGATTCCTGGTTAATTCTAATTGATTGTTTCAGTGTACGGAAATTTCTTTTTAGTTCTCTTCGTTGCAAGAGCATAATGTGCAAAGCCTTTATTTTACACCTCATTTTACAATTACAACTCATTATAAAAGGAACCACCTAACAATTTCTAATATGTTTCCAACTTACATAACTTTAGGAACTAGAACCTTTCCATTTTTAATGAAAGCTTTATAGTCTCAGTTATTCTGGATATGCAGTCTAATGGAACAATTGGATTTATAGTCTAACGTAATCAAAGAATTGAAGAGAGAACAATTTAAAATTTGTCACATGAATGTAATGTCGGAAGCAAAAGAAATAATATCTAGTTGACTTTATAAGGGATGAGATGATATTGTATATTTTCCTTAGGGCAGGATGAAATAACATTTTTCTCTATCTAAAGCAGAAGACGATATTGGAGAAGATTTTCTCAGCTCTTGGAAGCCAAGTGCAGTGAAAAATGATACGACTTTAGATTTTGGCAACGAGGCCCCACAAAAAGCTAAAAACCAGCTTCTCTTTGGATAAATTGTAAGTCACTTCAAACCATTAGAAACCTTTATATAATGTACTATGGAGTAGGTAGTGTTAGACTTGTATGCTTGTCATGAATTCCTCGAGTGGTTCATAATATCAGTGTGGTAAAAGGAAAAAAAAGGGAAAGAAAAGGCTTTGGTAGCAGTAAGGCATGTCAGAAAGTTTCTGTTATTCTTTTTCCAGCAAGCAATATCTTCGAAACATTTCACTGAGCTTTCTACTAAGATTGTTGTCAATTCATTCTCTTTTTATCCAGTGATGTAGATTTTGATTTTGATGGAGGCTTTAGCAAGTTATCAACATTTGATGTTGACATGTCCGACCTTGATTTTGAGTCCTCCAAGTAAGACTCAAAATCTAAGGAAAAGATTCAAGAAAATTCCGAAGAGAAGAAAGAGGGTTTTCAATTCAAGTTTGATTTCAAAGGGTGAGTCATGGATTAAAAATATCCTTTTCAGTTGATGTGTAATCTTTAAGGACATGCAATTGTTATTCTAATCCAGTTCAGTCAGTCTAGCCTAATGTTTTCTAGAGAAAGTAGCACTCTCATGTACTTGAATGTATAAACTATAAAGAATACAATTGTGAAACATTTTCAACTCATATTATTTAAAACCATAATTATTGATTTATTATCAGGTTAGATGGATTTGATCTTGATTGTCCGCTGCTCAAGGGGGAGGAAGAAACGAAAAGTCATGTAAAAGAAAAGGCATCAATGCCCTCTAGTGAAGTGAGTGAAGGTATATCTAAAAGCAAAGGTAAAGAAATCTTGGGGAAGGAAGAAAACAGGAATTCTATACAAGAAAAGGAATCAATGCCCTCTAGCGAAAAGAGTGAAAATGTCTCTATAAGTAAGAGTAAAGTAATCTCCCAAAATTTCAATAACAATTCTGAAAGCCATGATAGTGGAGCAGTACCACAACAATCATCAATGGCACACTCAAAGTTTAATCTATCTGAGTTCAGCATGGAAGATGCAGATTCTGAGCACAGAGGTCCTTCTAAATCCTCGTCACAATCACTTTGCACAAGTGTCTCCCAGGATCTTGGTAGTAAGCAATGCAGGAAAACTACTCCAGAAAAACAAAGTATTACGGAAGACAGCTTCTTTGGCAACTTACTTCGAACAGGAGATTCCAATGCTGTGAAGCAAAAACTAGGCTCACAGAGTCCAAGTACTTTGATAAAGTTGCAGTCTCTAAAAGTAATAATAAGCTAATCTCCCAAAATGTTGATAATAATTCTGAAAGCCATGATAGTGGAACAGTACCAAAACAACCAACCTTGGCACACTCAAAGTTAAAGCTATCCGAGTTCAGCATGGAACAGGTAGATTTTCAACATGATATTCCTCCTAAATCCCTGGCAAAATCACCTCGCACCAATGGCTTCCAGAATGTTGAAACTAATCTGTGCAAGCAACCTAGTGCAGACAAACATGGTGCTATAGCAGGTACCTGCTTTGAAAACTTACTTCAAACAGGAGATATGATTAAAGTGAAACAGACATCTAATCCAACTGAATCCAAATACTTTGATAAGGTTGCATTCTCTAAAAGTAAAAATAAGGTAACCTCTCAAAATATTGATAATAATTCTGAAAGCTGTGATGATGGAACCGTACCCAAACAACCAACAGTGCCAAACTCAAAGTTTAAGCTATCTGAGTTAAGCATTGAAGACATAGATTCTCAACATGGGGTTTCTCCTAAATCCTTGTCACAATCACCTTGCACAAGTGGCTCACAAGATGGTGGAATTGAGCAACACAAGAAAATTACTGCAGACAAACAAGGTGACATAGTGGATACCTGCTTTGGAAATACATCTTGCACAAGTGGCTCACAAGATGGTGGAATTGAGCAACACAAGAAAATTACTGTAGACAAACAAGGTGACATAGAGGACACCTGCTTTGGAAACACACTTAAAGCAGGACATTCCAATACCCTGAAACAGACATCTAATCTTACTGAACCCCGGTACTCTGACAAGACGGGATCATCACCAAGTATATCTTCTTACTCAGGTTCTAGTGACAAATCCTCATCACACATTGTCTTGCCATCCAAGGGCACATGTGCTTCAAAGGGTCTTGAAGGAGATCAAGATCAGTCCTTAGCCCGAACTGTTGCTCTCCACAAAGGGATGCCAGATTATGATTCAGCCTCCAAGAATTCAAGTCTTGGGAAGATTGAACGCTCAAAATGCACCCTTGACAATTCCTCATCAGTCAGGGGAAAATTAGATACCGTGGCCCAGAAGGATATCAATGATAACACTAAAAGTCAAGTGAACCAATGCCAGAATCAAGAAGGTTTTGGACAATATAAAAGTACATTGCCTAGAACTCCTTTTTCAGTAGTGCAAAGGTAAGTTAGGTTAAGGCATTGGGTTATACCTTTTTTGTTTAATATTGCATGATGTATTTGGTTTAACTTTTTCATGTGCAGCTGTAACGTACTAACCCACTTTGCATGAAGCAGAGAAATTACCAGCCAGAAATATGCTACACCAAAGAGCATTACTGATCAAACTAGAAAACAGCAACTTAATGTGATTATTGATGAGTCAGCTTCAGAGTGAGCAGAATTTTCTTGTCCTCGAGAAAGATTAGTTTGTTTCTTCTTGTTATGTATCTATATTTTTCTTCTCCAATTTTGTGTTTATTCTATATACATTTATATGCAATTACTTTTGAATGCTGCATTTGCCAAAGAATAAATTTCTTTATTTTGTATGTAACACACATTAAACTATTTGGCTGACTTGTTTATGGGCATCTTTGACTGTAACTAAACCTTGCCACAAAAGTTATGGAGGTGACAACCCTATTGTGTGAATTCCAAGCTAGTCAAGGATACCCAAGAATAGATCTGCTCAAGCTATCTCTATGTGCATCAGCAGAAAATTACAACACTGATATCTGTTACACCTACAAAACATGAACTGTAGCATAATGACACAATTGGTGGTCAAATCCAAAAATAGGAACTTGGAAGGAAATGACAGAGGAACCAATTCTGAAGTGAGCAGAGCTTATCCTTCCAATGACTCAATTTTCTCCTATCTGTTATGTACCTCTGTCTTTTACTTTTTATTTTTCCAAATTGCTTTATTCTTGGAACATAGTATAACATGTTTTACTCTGGGAGACATCATTTTTAATGGATATAGCCTATATACCATTGTCATTCTGAGTATGAAATAATGGGTATATATGTCCTCGTTTGACTTTTAAACATATTCTTGAATATAATAAGATGGTGCATCAAGTCAAGTTGCTTTTCAAAAAAGGAATGTGGCAGCGCAGACCTAGGTAAAACCTCAATCTTCAAAATAAAATACATGAGAACTTAGTATAAAATTTAATATGTACGATCTGAAAAGCAGAGTAATAGGATAAAGTATGCTGCTAATACTTTTACAGTAATATTTTTGTCTGTTATAATTCTTCGAATCCGATGCCTCTCAAATTCTCTGAAACTTCTTCCTTTTTATTTTGTATTATCGAATAGAATTTGTGAGCCACAGTCCTCCAAACAGACACAGAGAGGGACACTTTATTTTATCACTTATTAGATTAACATATGAAGGCTCTCTCTGTTATGTAGTTAAATTTTAAGACCGTAGAAAGCATTATAATAAGGTTTATTTCAATGCCATATACAAATTGTCAAATTACGATTGTACTATCCTTTTAACATGTACAGGAAACCTTTAGATGAAAGGCATTGTCTTTCTGAAGATGCAAATATCAATGGTCCTCCTGTTCCTAGGAAACCTTCTTCAGTTTCCACTCAGCAGCTGTCCAGGCAGAGTGACATCAATCCAATACCTCAACAGAAGGAAGGACGGCATGATGGTATCAGAAACAGGTAAATTTTACTTTAATAAAAGCATACCATTTATTGCATATTTTGTTTTCTGGTGATCCTCCGAACTGCTTTCTTTGAATGACTATAATGTGCCCACAATCAGTGATTACAATGGGAAGCCTTGATAGTTTTCATGCTAATCCTAACCCTAGTCATGCCCAAGGGGTTACGGACACTATGAGCTATTGGGTATGGGTATCTAGTCCAGATTATTATTATTTCCATCGATTGAGGGTTATAAAGAGCTTTTAAAAGGACTAGATGTTATATTTCTTCATTGGGGCCACTTAAAGTACCTTTTGGACTTGAGGGATATGTATTGCATTTAATGTTATATTTCTTTGTTGGGGGCGCCTTTTTGGGCCAAGGCGCCTAGGGGGAAAAAGTAACTTTAAAATATTTATTAAATGGGCCCTCTCTATGGGAAAGTGCGACTTGGGGGTTTTAGGGTTCCTTGACATGAAAAAGGTTATAAAAGGAGAAGAGGAGTGAAGGGAGAGGCATTCATTCATACACTCATTTTCTTTTCATGTGTGCAACTCATTGCTTGTTTGCAACTATTTAGCTTGTGGAGTAAGATCCCACGGGAACCCTAGCTTCGGTGGTGAAAGATCCATCCCTAGCTAGCAGGGCATTCTTCGGTAGTGAAAGATCTACCCTAGCTTGTCATTTGGAGTGGATTTCAGGGCTGTTTTTACAGAGGTATTTTCAGAATTTCAGAATTAGGGTTTGAGGGTTTTGAGAGTTTTTGTGGAGATTTTCAGCTGGTTTTTGGATCAGACCTACGGCAGCCATAGAGGAAGGGTTTGGCATCATCTATAGAGAGGATTTCACAAGGGTTTTGGCCATCTACCAAGGGGGCGACTTGTTTGGGAGATTGCAGCCCTAATTTCTAGGGTTTTCAGCTGGCCGTTTTCAGAGATCGAAGGTTGGAAAGTCATCTTCCATATTTATATATGTTATTTCCCAAGTTTCATCATTTTTGCACTTGTATTCGGAAAGATATTAATTTTCGAAGTTTTCCAGCTATTTTAGGCACGCTGTAAATTTCTGGCAGCGTTATATTGACTGAAAAATTCCAAAAATATTTCCCTTGTGTTCTTTATATTATTATCTAGTTCCATTTAAAATTTCAAGTGATTTGAACGGTTATTTTGGGAGTTATCCATATTTTTCTGTTCGCTGCCCTAGCTGTAATTTTCTGCATAAAATCTGCAAAAATCAGATTCAGTATTTGCTGCAAATTTCTGTGTTTTGTCTATTTTGTTGTAAGATCCCAACAAGGGATATTTCAGTGGTATCAGAGCTGTTGTTTCTCCAGCCTGTTGGGGTTGAAAGATGGGAGACAGAGACAGAGACAGTGAAGAGTTGGGAGTAGATCTGATGAAACGACTGTTCACCAATATGGTGAAGCAGCAGGAGACTACCAACCTCTATTTGAGCCAGCTCACTGAGAGGTTAGCACAGGGTAGGATCGAGGCTCATGCGGAGAGAGGAGAAGCTAGCAATATGGGACAACATGGTAATAGAGGTGAGAGTGGACATTCGGGACAAGGGTCCCCTCATGCTTCTACCAGGCCCTTGGGACTCCACGAGCCTTCTTTCTTGAAGGATCCGGAAGTTTCGCAGACACGACAGACCCTTGAGACATTGTGGATGAGGAATCTTGCTGGGAGAAGTACCGGACATTGAGTGAGGGTTTCCGGGACAACATGCCATTTCAGGAATATTGCAAAATGAAGATCGGGAGCAGCCCAGAGAGATTACCCACCACAGGTACCCGAGTTTCAGAGGAGATTGGGACAAATCTCTATTCCGCACTTCGATGGCTCAAAGAAGTGTACCGCCCAGTCTTGGATCCAGAAGTTGAAGACTTACTTCGACTTGAATCCCATGCGCGAAGAAGATGCAATTAAGTTTGCTATCCTACACCTCGAGGGAGATGCCCACGACTGGTGGCATCATGGATTGGTCACACAGGGGCACATGCATATCACTACGTATGCAGATTTTACACAGAGATTGATGAGCAGGTTCGACAAGAGGGACCCAGATAGGCACTTCAGGGAATTGACCCACTTGAGGCAGACAGGTTCTCTAGATCAGTACATTGCAGATTTCAGAGGTTATCAGTGATGGTATCTGATGTTTCAGAGGTGAGGTTGACTTCACTCTTCATGGCAGGATTGACTGACGCTTTAGCAGGATTTGTGAAGGCATTTGAGCCTTCCTCCCTACATGAGGCAATTAGGCGAGCACGTGATTTGGAGTTGTCCACTCCAAAATCGAGGTTTCCCCCTCGAATTCAGCCTAAGGGTTTTCCTTCAAGAGCTGATGGTTCACAGCCCAAGGGGCCCCCACCCAGGCAGGATACCACAAGGAGACCATTTGTATCGAGAGAGGACAGGGAGGAGTTGAGGCGAAAGAAACTATGTTTCGATTGCCGCACACCATGGGTTCCAGGACATGATTGTAGAGGAAAGGGAAGGGCCCAATTCATAGAGGTCTTCGAGGAGAGCGAGAACGAGGAAGAGCGGTACCATCAGGAGTTAGAAGATGAAGATGAGGAGGCGTTGGATAGTGCAGGGGTTGAACAAGAGGAGGAGATTTTTCCCCAGGAGACTATTGCTACTTTGTCAAGTACCCCGAGGTACAAGGCATTCAGAGTCAGGGGCACATTACAGGGTCAGAGAGTGGTAGTACTCATTGATAGTGGGGCGACCCACAATTTCATTGATGCATCTTTGGTAGAAAAGCGGGGATTACAGGCAGAAGACTTTGAGGGTTTCAATGTAGTGGTAGCCAATGGTGAGTCCATGAGATGCATGCAGCGAGTTCCGCAGTTGAGTATCACCATGGGTAACCATACAGTCACCGATGACTTCTATGTGGTTGGTATTGGAGAGACCAACCTTGTGCTCGGTGTACAGTGGCTCCATTCTCTTGGAGAATTTCGGACTAACTTTCAGACGATGGAACTCAAGTTCAAGTCCGAGGGGAAGAATGTAACCTTGAGGGGTTTATCTTCAGAGGCACCCAGGGTCGTTACAGCAAAGAGGATCGAGAGGATTCACAGACACAATGGGGTGGATTGGGCAGTACAGTGCTTGGTTTCTACCAAGAACTCGGAGGATGGACAGCCAGAGTATCATGTGGATATACAGGGGCTATTGGACAAGCACAGTGCAGTTTTTAGCGACATACCACCGGGTGTACCGCCAGAGAGGGGATTCGAGCATGTGATTGAGCTCGAGGACACTAGACCAGTAGTTACTACTCCTTACCGTCACCCCAAACGGTTTAAGGATGAGATTGAGAGGACCATCCATGAGCTTATTGACATGGGGCACATTAGGCCGAGTTCTAGTCCTTTCGCTTCCTCGGTGGTGTTGGTGAAAAAGAAGGATGGGACCATGCGGATGTGCATCGACTATCGGGCATTGAACAAGAGGACAATCAAGAACAAATATCCAGTGCCGCGTATTGATGAGCTACTAGATGAGCTACATGGAGCAATCTATTTTTCTAAAATAGATTTACGATCTGGATATCACCAGATCAAGGTTAGGGAGCAGGATGTGCATAAGACCGCTTTCAGATGTCATTATGGACATTTTGAATTTCTAGTGATGCCATTCGGACTATCTAACGCACCAGCTACATTCCAGTCTTGCATGAACCACGTGTTCAACCGCCATTTGCGGAAGTTTGTTTTGGTCTTCTTCGATGATATATTGGTCTACAACAGGACTTGGGAGAGCCATATCCGCCACCTTGACAAGGTATTGGGAATACTAGAAGCTAATTTGCTATATGCAAAAGCTTCTAAATGTGAGTTTGGCATGACAGAGTTGTTATATTTGGGATATGTGATTGGTGGAGGGGGAGTAAAGGTGGACAGAGAGAAGATACAGGCAATTTTGGATTGGCCTCCACCCAGGACGTTGACACACTTGAGGGGATTCTTGGGACTATGCACCTATTACAGAAGGTTCGTGAAGAATTTCTCACGGTTGACTGCCCCACTGACAGATTTGACCAAGAAGGGAGCTTTCGCTTGGTCAGAAGCGGCACAACAGACTTTTGATCATCTCAAGGAGGTGATGAGTTCATGCCCCGTCCTTGCATTACCAGATTTTTCTCGGCCATTTGTTCTAGAGTGTGATGCATCAGGTGAGGGGGTTGGAGCGGTGCTTATGCAGGATAGGCACCCCATTGCTTACGAGAGTCGGAAATTGAGCCCCGTGGAGAGGGGGTATTCGATTTACGACAAGGAGATGTTGGCCATCATGCATGCTTTGGCCAAATTCAGACAGTACCTTGTGGGCAGCAAGTTCGTGGTACGTACTGATCACAATAGCTTGAGGTTCTTCTTGGGGCAAAAGGATCTCAACGACCGCCAGCAGAGATGGGTGAACAAGGTACAAACGTATGACTTTGATATAGAATACACTAGAGGTAAGAATAATGTTGTGGCTGATGCTTTATCTAGGAGGCCTTACCTTACTACTATGTTGAGTTCTATGTCCGAAATTTCAGCAGATTGGAAGGCTCACATACTTGTTGAGTACTCCAAGAATCAGTTTGCATGCGAGATCATGGATGGTATTATCAAAGATGACCGATACAGGGTGGTAGATGATCTCATTTTCTACAAGGATCGGATTTTCCTTGTACCGGGGTCTAAGATGAAGGACAAGATCCTTCGTGCCGTACATGACACACCACTAGCAGGACACCCCGGATATTTCAAAACATACAGGTACATCAGGGAGAGATTCGCTTGGAAGGGGATGAAGGACGATGTCCTTAATCATGTCAGAGAATGTATGGTTTGCCAGCAAACCAAATCGGAACACTCTTTTCCTGCAGGGTTGCTTCAGCCTCTTCCCATCCCTGAGCAGAAGTGGGAGAGCATATCGATGGACTTCATCACAGGACTCCCTATGGTGCATGGGCACAATTGCATTTATGTGGTAGTTGATCGATTGACCAAGTATGCACACTTCTTTTCTCTACCTAAGAAGCATGAGGCAGCTGACGTGGCTCAGGTATTTTATACAGGGATTTTTAGGCTACATGGGTTGCCTAAAAATATTATCAGTGACAGGGACAAGATCTTCATGAGCACCTTTTGGCAGGAGATTTTCAGACTTGCCGGCACCGAGTTGACTCCTAGCACGAGCTACCACCCTCAGACTGACGGACAAACAGAGATTGTCAACAAATGGATAGAGGGCTATTTGCAGAGTTATGTGACAGGACATCAGCAGGCATGGATTAGATGGTTGCATATGGGTGAGTATTGCTACAATACCACGTATCAGATGAGTATCGGCATGACTCCTTTCAGAGCTTTGTATGGATACGATGCCATGTCATTTGCTGATTTGGTATTATCAGATAGTCGAGCTCCCAAAGCTCGGGATTGGTTACAGGAGAACCAAGATATCCTGCGAGCTCTTAAGGAGAACCTCCAGAAGGCGCAGAATCAGCAGAAGGTTTATGCGGATCGGCACAGAATCGAGAGGTCCTTCGAGGCAGGAGACTTGGTGTTCTTACGTCTACAGCCATACAGACAGTCATCACTCAAGCGAAAGGGGCGGAAAAGCTGAAACCACGGTTTTATGGTCCATACAGGATAGTCCGGCGAGTGGGTGCGGTTGCATATGAGTTGGATCTTCCAGAGCACAGTAAGATACATAATGTTTTCCATGTGTCATGCCTTAAGAAGGCCCTAGGACAACACATTGTACCTTCTACAGAGTTGCCACCATTAGATGAGGAGGGGAAGCTGGTTTTAGAACCAGACTCTATTATTGAGGTCAGACAGAGGAAGCTCAGGAACAGAGATATCACAGAATATTTGGTACGATGGAAGGGGTTACCTCTTGAGGATGCTACTTGGGAAGGAGAACAGATTCTACAGCATCCTGGTTTGCATTTGCTTGGGGACAAGCAAATTTTGGGAAGGGAGGACTGTAATGTCCCTTTTCCCTCGCCCATGGCCTAAGGGCCAATGCGTGTCCTAACCCTAGTCATGCCCAAGGGGTTACGGACACTATGAGCTATTGGGTATGGGTATCTAGTCCAGTTATTATTATTTCCATCGACAGGGTTATAAAGAGCTTTTAAAAGGACTAGATGTTATATTTCTTCGTTGGGGCCACTTAAAGTACCTTTTTGGCGACTTGAGGGATATGTATTGCATTTAATGTTATATTTCTTTGTTGGGGGCGCCTTTTTGGGCCAAGGCGCCTAGGGGGAAAAAGTAACTTTAAAATATTTATTAAATGGGCCCTCTCCATGGGAAAGTGCGACTTGGGGGTTTTAGGGTTCCTTGACATGAAAAAGGTTATAAAAGGAGAAGAGGAGTGAAGGGAGAGGCATTCATTCATACACTCATTTTCTTTTCATGTGCAACTGCTGTTTGCAACTATTTAGCTTGTGGAGTAAGATCCCACGGGAACCCTAGCTTCGGTGGTGAAAGATCCATCCCTAGCTAGCAGGGCATTCTTCGGTAGTGAAAGATCTACCCTAGCTTGTCATTTGGAGTGGATTTCAGGGCTGTTTTTACAGAGGTATTTTCAGGAATTTCAGAATTAGGGTTTGAGGGTTTTTGAGAGTTTTTGTGGAGATTTTCAGCTGGTTTTCGGATCAGACCTACGGCAGCCATAGAGGAAGGGTTTGGCATCATCTACAGAGGATTTCACAAGGGTTTTGGCCATCTACCAAGGGGGCGACTTGTTTGGGAGATTGCAGCCCTAATTTCTAGGGTTTTCAGCTGGCCGTTTTCAGATCTGAAGGTTGGAAAGTCATCTTCCATATTTATATATGTTATTTCCCAAGTTTCATCATTTTTGCACTTGTATTCGGAAAGATATTAATTTTCGAAGTTTTCCAGCTATTTTAGGCACGCTGTAAATTTCTGGCAGCGTTATATTGACTGAAAAATTCCAAAAATATTTCCCTTGTGTTCTTTATATTATTATCTAGTTCCATTTAAAATTTCAAGTGATTTGAACGGTTATTTTGGGAGTTATCCATATTTTTCTGTTCGCTGCCCTAGCTGTAATTTTCTGCATAAAATCTGCAAAAATCAGATTCAGTATTTGCTGCAAATTTCTGTGTTTTGTCTATTTCCATGCTCTAGAGAGTGTAACTCTAATTATATACATGCTTCCAAGAGGCCCTGGGCCAACATGCCACATGCATCACATCTCAACCGCACAGGTATCAGTTTTTGGAACAGACAACGTGAGCCAATGGATTCCTCTTGAGATGTGTGCCGGGTCATCTAGTGAAGTGCATCAATGCCTTAAGTTGATCTATATCTTGTAATTGTTCCCATGGGAACATTCTTTTATCATTTCCTGTCATGGTTTTGATCTATATCTGATCGTGGGCTTGTCCTGTTGTATGTTGAGGGCCTTTAGGCCATTAGATTATCCGATATGGTAGGATCTACGAACTTTGTGTCTGAGAGTGATCCACGTAGTCTGCCATGGCTGCAATTGCTTTTCAAAGGGGTGGTCCCCACAATTCTTTTTAAAGGTTGTCACTTTATTAATTTGTTGTTGCATATATTTGCTTGGCTCAGCAATCTCAAGGTGTCACACTGCTGTCAGTGACTTCCACTCCGATCATCTTTCATTCATCAACCTCAGCTCCCGATCGGATGCTGCTGAAGCCTTGATGAATTTTGCACCATTATCCTTTGTTTTTACAACAAGCATCCCGTCGATTATGATAATAAAATCTTGTTTCCTTTATTATAATAATGAAAAGCCATGTTGGGTTTATCTTAAATGCACTCTGTCCAATTGATGCAGATTAATGGTGAAGGCAACATGTTGACCCTGTTAGACCCATGTCAGTCTCTTTGATCCCAATCTGTCTATTCTGCCATCTCAACTTTTGATCTAACGGTGCGGAGGCGGAAGCTTATTTATATACGGCCAAGGCCTCTGCTATATTAAGCCCTCAAGCTACTTTTGATTAGAAAAGCCATTTCCTTAGAGAATTGTAATAATAAAGCTTTACTTTACAAAAGGGAGTGTGTTGGACACTACATTTCTTGGCAGTTCACTGGGGATTCTTACTTGAAAGAAATATAGAATCCAGAAGCCTTTATTCATAGCAAAAGGATTCAATATGAGAAGGGATACAACGAAACTAATGAATGCAAGGAGAGAGGTGAGAAACTTCAGGATTTTGAGTTATTGAGGTCAATGCCTTCTTTAGCTCATCCTGGTCTGTGTGGGAGAAGGGATACAATGAGAAACTAATGAATGAAAGGAGAGAGGAGAGAACCTTAGGGGTTTTGATTTATTGAGGTCAATGCCTTCATTAGCTTGTCCCATTCTTCCTGTGTGGGGAATTCGATCTAAAGCAACATTTTGTAGTATCTTGTGTTCAAGAGTGTTCTAGTAGGAGAGTCTTTGATTTTCTCCATCACATTGCGAATCTAAAACTTCTACTCTGCCCATGGCTTGATCACTTTGGATACATCTTCTGAAGTTGGGGTGTCCAGTCAGTCTTTGATGATAGATTCATCTCTCTTCTTGTCTTCTATTAATTTTAAGAAGTCCCCTTCTGGCAATAATCTGTCATTATTTCCCCATGGGAAGGAGTCCTCTTTGAATAAGCAATTTGATGTGGTCTTGTGTACCACTTATTGTTTGGTTTAACTTCTCGTCTGCTCTGATATTTCTGGGCTGCTTTCTGTTTGTCTAACACATCAGTGGCTTTCTGATCAGCATCAAACCTGTTTTGAATACCCGCAATAACTAACTTGTCCTCCAGTAGATTTTTTTGGCTCCTATAGGTTAAATATTTTCATAGCTTGAAACAAATTTCTCTTAGTGACTTATCTAATTCAGCCTTAATTGCCCAACTTTGGGCAACATCAACATCAAAGAATTTGAAGCCCGCGATAGGCCAGATACAAATTGGGTGATATTGTCCCAGTAAGATCCACACACTCCTTTTATTGTGTCCAGGGACCCAATATTATTTCCTAGCTTCATGATCTGTTTATGGGCTTCCTTTAGCTGTAATATGAGATCTTGGACTTTGGCCTTTTTATAACAAGCCTGCTTTCAGGTACAATGTCTATCAGCTGCTTGTTCAATGAGGAGACCTGCAATTTCAGGGTCTTAGTCGTATCCTTTCATGCTTCAGGGTTTCTTCCACCTCCTCCATCTAATTAGTTTTCTTCTTTGGACTCCAATTGATCTTGAGATGGTTTACATCATTTGGGAACCCTGATCAAAGAAGTTTGCTTTGTCTCTTGGTTGAGCCTCATCAAATCCAATGGCAGCAGTAGATGTATAGTAGTAAAATGGGAACATCTCATCCTCAACATTTACCGTAGTAGGGATCATTTGAACTAGGTAGAGTTTTTCCTCTTTGGGGTCATATTGACTCCTAATCTTGTGTTGGACAGGTAGTGAAGCCATCTTGGTATCCTTTCTCTAATAGTATTGGTGTGTTCTGGATTCAATCTCACTGATTTCTAGCAAAAGGTTGACAGCCGACAGGATACCCCATATGTTGCCCTATGAGAACTATTATGGAGCTTGGATGGGTGAAAGATGGAGGGGTGAAGGGAGTGATGAAAAAGGGAATGTGAGTTAATTGAGAGGGAAAAGGGGAAGAAAAAAAGGGGAAGAATTGAGGATAGACCAAAATGAAATTACCTGGCATGAGTCGTTGTCATAGGAAGGGTAGAAATTGGCGATGATACTGGAGGTTGAGTGAATTGCAGGGGATACCCATGGACTTGTGATGGGGAAGCTGCAAAGAATGTACAGAGAATGTAATGGCAAAATGGGAGGTCACATTTGCAACATGTACAACATTTTGTGCAGAAGCAGTGAAAGTGGGCAATCCTACAGTTGGATGTGCTACATATATATATATATATATATATATATATATATATATATATATATATATATATATATATATATATATATACAGGGGAGGTGGACCATTAACAGATGCTACAGGAGGGTTGCTTACTATGGGAGGAGTAGTGGAGGCCGTGGGGGGTTGAAACTTGTGCCTTCTTATCTTTTTCGTCTTCTTCGCGGTCACAGAGATGGATACAGAAGGTCTGGGACCATTGTCTTTCTCGTATTCCCCTTATCATCATCACCCCATCGTGCTGCTGACATAAATGTTTTTCCTTCTGCAGTGCCTCCTTATGGGGCTTCTTAGGCATTTAGCTCTTGTTACGAAGTCTGTGTTTCAGATTTTGCTTGATCTATGCCCTTGGTAGTTTGTTTCCCACCTTCTGCAGTATCTTCTGGATAACCAGCTGTAGATTCTGCAGTAGAGCTCACAAATTCATGAGTGCTCACCCTGGATGATTGTAATTTGTGGGCTTTGGGTAAGAGAAGTTGATCCGACAGATGCTGTCTGCCCTGCCACGGGACCTTGGAATTTCTCTTGTGATTTTAGCGGCAGGAAGAAACCTTGACTTTGTTTGGCTCCGATGCCAGACTTGTCTCTTGGGTTCTTGAAGCTCATGTTTGTTATTGGGTCTTCAATGCCCTGCTCCAATGCTCCTCCTCACACAGATATGACCAGTTAAGCAGATGGGTGATTTTGCAACCTTTGCTTGGAGTAACCGGCAGTTTGATCACGAGACACAGAACACTTCTCTTTTCCCTGTTTCATGACTGAAACCATTTTATTCCTGCTTTCTGAGCTTTGCATAGGCCCTGAGGTGCTTCATGGATCCTTTCGGGTCGTCTTTCACACTGCAACTCTAAACATACTTGCAAACTGATAACACCACGCGACTGTCTGTTTTTGGATGATGCAAGATAGCCAATTCACCCGAATGCTCCTGCTTCAAGCATTGATTGCTCTTTTTAGCAAGGAAGTCCAAGTTCTCTTGAAGGTGTTCATCTTTGAAATGCTCTAATCACAATGGCTCAAATGAGATTTTGTGTGTTGTTATATAATTAACTCATCCCCATAGGGAGCGTTTGTTTCAGTCATGAGAACTGACCACGTCTTATTTCCTTTTCGAAAAGAGGATCTTTTCATTATTTTCCCCATTAATGCATTTTTGAATCTCAATGTATGGCGCCACATTATCTGCTTTAGTATCTAATAAGGCGTGGATTATATGATTGTACATGTGGTGTTGTCAGATTGTGCCCTTGTGGTAAGATCAACAGATTCTCAAGGATTGACAAGTCCAAGAATTTCCATAGGCTTACAGTGTGTTGCCACATGTACAGTTAGTGACACATGGTGTTACCTTAATATATGATATCCATCTTCTTTAAAGTGTGGTACACCATAAATCTCAACCTATTGTCTTATATTCAACGTTGCTGCCTTTTCAATCTTTTCAATTATTTAGCCTGCAGGCTATATTTGATGCTATCCTGCTTCAGGTTAGGCTCAAGAACCATGCTCCATATAAAACACACACACACACACACACACACACACATATATCCAAAAGTAAGGAAATATGTTACAGGAATGTACACTATTTATAAATAAAATCCGTACTTCTAAGGATAATGTTTCATATACATCCCACTGACTTGGATGAGCAATGCTTCTCCTTCAAGTTCAGAAAGCTTGAGTGCACCTCTCTGCTTGCAAATGGTGATTTGGTAAGGTTTGCTCCATATGGAATCAAATTTTGAATGCATGCTCCAGGCTTTGCCGTCTTCATCTCATTCTATAACTAAATCAAAGTCGTTGAATTCTTGTGGTGTTGCTCTTTTGTCGAACCATCTTTTGATTGTGAACTAGTGGGATTGAAATCTTTCATAAACCGTCTCCTTCTTTTTCTCGTGTCTTGATAACCGTTTCATTCCTACGGTCATAAGATGGTTGTTTTCTAGTTCCAATTGGTGTACAAATTCCAAAACTGGAAGTTCAATATGAGCGGGAAGCCTTGCTTTCTTTCCATAGACCAAGTCGTATGGGGAATTTCAAATAGCTTTCCCAGGAGTGATTCTGTCAGCTCAAATGGATTTTTTCAATTGAGCGTCCTATTGTCGCTGATTTTCCTCAAATTTTCTTATCATCATTCATACCAAGTTCTTGTTTGTGCTTTCAGCCAAACCATTCTCTTAGTATAATAGTATGACGAAGTCTTCATATACATCCCATGATTAGTTGCAAAGTATGTTATCTCTGTTCCAAGGAATGCTTTGGCATTCACTGTAATAATGGTGGAGGGAACTCCAAATCTTGTAACAATACTTTCCAAGAATTAAATAATTGCTTCTTCAGTTGCCTCTTTTTATGCCACTGTGTCAGAACATCTGGTGAAGTAATCAGTGGCAGTTAGTATTCACTTATATCCATTACTCAAAAGAGGATTAATCATCTCTATGAAGTCTAAACCCCATTAGGTAAATGTTGCAGTAACACCAATAGGCTGTAAGAGTAATTGAGCATCCATTTATCTTCCTTGAAGTGTTTGGATGTTTCACATGCCCTCAACCATTTAAAATCATCATTGGACAGTGTATGTCAATCATATCATGTTATCATTATTTTAGCTGAAGTGGTTTGTGCAGAATAGTGATCTAAGAAGCCATGATGAAAATCTTCCAACAAACTTTCAGCTTTCGAGGATTCCACACACCTCATCTGGGCTTCATCAAAGGTCCTCCTAAGTATAACTCCATTGATAAGTCTATAAGAGGCAAGTTTCAGACCGAGCCTCATTCTTTTTGTACCATTCTGTCCTGCAGGGTACTGACATGTTTTGACTTTCAATATATCTGATGATTTCTTGAGTCCAATGTTCATCAACATACAAGTCAGTATCGACTTACACCTTTTCCTTTCCTAGCAGATCTTCTTGATTTATCTCATATTGTTCTTGATGTCCTAAAGTACTGCAAGTTTATTTGGTAACAATATCCTTTTCCAATTGTTGACAAAGACCTCTTCCTCTAATGAGTTTAGTTTGGCCGTATATCAATTTTGTATTCCATGATCTTGATTACCCAACTGTCTCTCTTGGAATTGGTCTCTTCTTGCATTATATATTCTCTAACAGCTGGGTGTATCAAATAGGCTTTGATCCCATTATTGGAAAGGTGTCGGAATTTCTTAATAGCCTTCATCAAAGCATAGGCTTGTTTCTCAACAAAGTTGCATCTTAGCTCAGTGATTGAGTGTTTGACTCATGAATGCAATGGGGTGGACCTCTCCATTATCATCCTCTTGTGTTAGCATAGCTGCAAGGCTCTTCTCGGCTCCAAAGGCATAAAGGATGAAATCTTTGTCAAAATTTGGATTCATCAGGACTGGAGCCTTAGCAATGTCCTGTTTTATGAGTTCAAAACTTATTTACCTCTCGGAGTCCATTTGAAATCAAACCCGCTTTTTAACATGTGTTATTGGTCTCACTATACCAACGAATTCAACAATGAATTTCATTACCAAATTAAAACTTCCTAGGAAAGATTTCAAGGCTTTCTTGGGTTGGCAAGAACAAGTGTAGGATTGGGTAGACGCTTTCAGGATCAATTGCCATTCCATCCTTGGACTCCACATCCTACAAGTTCTACTGGTAAAACAAATATTGACTTCTTTGGATTTGAGGAAATGCCAAAATCTCCGCATCACTCAAAAATCAGTTGTAGTTGGTTTATGTGATCAATACCATTTTAGAGAACATAATTATGTTGTCAAGGTATGCCAATATGATGCCATTGATCAGTCATTTTAAGGCCATATCCATTGCCTGTTGAATGGTTTCCCGGCATTGGAGAGCCCAAATGGAATTCTCTAATAGGAGAATGTGCCCCACTTTATGGTGGAAGTTGTCTTCCATTGATATTTAAAAAAAAACCCATTTATATTAAAGAGAAATCAAAGTATACATATTCTACTATGCCAGGCATGAAAGCTATTAGTCCAAGCCTGGGCAGTATACAGAAAAGGATACATATTAGCAATCATTAGTGCAAATCAGAATCTAGAAGCTTTCTCAAATCCCCTTGAAGGTTTATGGACCACCATAAGGAGGGGGACCATAACAAATAAGGTTGTGGTTATTGAGAGCCCAATTGGCTAACGCATCTGCCACTTTATTAATTTCTCTGGGAACATGGCTGAATTGGACCTCCTGGAACTTGTCCTACAACCTGTGTATTTTCCCCAACTCTCTTGCTATTTGCCAATTTTTGCTGTGAACTTCCTCAAGAGCAGATAACAAGCTAACAATTAGCTTAGAATCAGATTCAATCTGGAGTTTTTGCCATCCAATTTTCAAAGCCTCTTGCATCCCTTTATAAACTGCTTTGATCTCCACTAAGTTATTGGTTATATATCCCAATTTTTCAGCGAAGAAGAAGGCTATAGACCTATTAGAAGATCTACCAATGCCTCCCATACTAGCCTGACCCGGATTGCCCCTTGAAGCACCATCAGTGTTCAGCTTACCATACCCAATTGGAGGAGCTATCCACTGTCTCTCTAGCTGAGTTTTCTTTTTAGGTTTATAGGAAGTCATTATTGAGGTCCTGGGTTACAAAGATAGTTGTTTACACAAGTGTTCCCATTCTGGTGAAAGAATTTGAGGTATACAAATCTTATGCTTGATAGATTCAGCAATATAGATTTTAATCTTCTCCCAAACAAAAGTAATATCCCTGCTGTCCTGCTGGAAAATTCTTCTGTGACTTTCCTTCCATATCTTTTACCACATAGCTGGTAAAATATTTTGACCCTTGGTCAGGTGGCTATGCCATTCTCTAATCAGGTGCTCTAATGACTATATGCTAACCCAGAGAAGCTTAAACAATTTGGATAAAAGCTGCCATAAGTAGACCACAAAGGGGCATTGAAATAAAAAATGAGTTATGGTTTCCTCATTATCCAGGCACAAAGCACAGTGAAAGTGTCCATAGAAGCCACGTCTCATGAGTCTATCTCCCGTTAAGACTCTTCTCCTTAAAACCGACCACACAAAGAAGCTCACCTTGGGCCATAAAGCCGGTTGCCATAGATGGAAGAAGATATCCTTAAGAGGATGGGAAGCACTCCGGACTATGGAAGCATATCCTGTAGAAACTATGTAAGCACCTGAAGAGCTTTTCCCCAAGCTAAGGAGTCAAGCAATGGAGAAGTTGAGAGAGGACGTGCCAAAAGAATACTATTTATCCGATTTTGCTTCTCCTCTCCAAGTTGAATTGGGACTGCCCAATCTCCCAGGGAGTCTTCTGCTGATATTCATCTTTCACCCTTATACCTAGAAAATCCATCCAACAAATTGAACTTCTTAGAACCTGCCATTGTCTGCAACATATGACCCATAGACAGTAGGGGTAATGATCTTTGAGAGAAGCACTATTGAGATCCCTGAAGTCTACACATAGGTGAATAAGCCCTATTTTTTTGTCCTTGCAGATATCAGTTTTTCTAACCAAGGGTAGTGTTTGATAGGGAAGATTATCTCAGCTTCTATCATTTTTGAAAGCTCTTTCTTCATCAAGGGTTCAATTCTGGGGTTCGCCTTTTTTTTTTCTTGACAAGTTTTATGTTTGTTATCAATTCAATGGTATTTCTATGACATTCTTATAATACACTTTTAGAGCATCATAGGTCCAAGTTATGACGTCATCATATTCCTGACATATCCTGATAAGTTTTCTACATGTGCAGTCCTTTCCTAGCTTTAGAATATTCCCAGGGGCAACCAGGTCTTTGTGGTAATCTTCACTCTTTACTGACATAGTTATCTTACTGCTCTTTTGATCATCAAGACTGAACATATTTTCGAAAGCGATTGACCCTCTGGGAATTTGGTTTGTTTTTAGTTGGATGATCTGATCATCATATGCTCTCTAGCTTTGGTTTTAGGTCTTTAGAGAATTCAGCATCTTTTTGAATGATCCTTAACAGTTCGTTCATCAATTGAAAAGACCCGCCGTTGAATTGGCCTTGTTTGGGACTGCAGGTTTGATTACGAGTTTGAGATGACTTTCCTTTTCAAACAATCCTTCAGAGGGATCAAATTGAGATCCTATCACTGCCATCCAATCTGCTTCAACATTTTCTTTCCCAGGTGTTAGTAAATGTGAGAGAGAATGGAGGGCATACGGCACACAACACATGACACACTTACATCTTGTGTGTGTCTGTTTTTTTACTAAGCATAAGAAGTTACATTTCAGGTGAGGTAGTTATACATCTGTATAACTGAAGTAGATTCACTAATATTTAATTAGTCAATCTTTACCAGATGACCTAATAAATTTAATACCTCCCCTTAATGAGTAAACTGAAAACTACTCCAAATTTGTCCCAAAATTTTACAAACACAATGGGATGATCAAGTCATTAAATCAGCAGGCTGCTCCTTAGATATTAATTTGAAATCTGCAGTCCTTTGATGTTTTGTTGTTGTACATTATATGAACTTTGGTTGAAACAAAAGCTGAGAAAGATTCCTGCCAACAACACATAGATCCAGTTGTGTAGGCATAAGATATATCAAGTTGCCCACCAATTGCCTGTAGGGTTATTCTATTTCTAGTGACAAACCATCATTGGTTGATAACTTCAGCCCGACCTCCATAGATTTGAATCGTGAATGCTAGGGATGCTGATCATTTTGAATATACCAAGCTCGTGGAGCCTGCCTAAGTCCGGACAAGGAATTAAGCAATCTGCAAAATAAATGATCATGACTAGCTACCTCAAAACCTTTAGGCTGTGCCAAGTAAACTCCCTTGTCCAAATCTCAGGAGAAAAGCAATTGAAATGTGACCATCTTTGCAGTATTCGTAGTAGGAGCAAAGTTCTCTTAATCTATTCTTTCATGTTGTAAAATGCGATTCACAACAAGGCGAGCATTGTACTTGTCCAAAGTACCATTGGATTTATTTTTTGACTATATCCATTTGTATCCAATGGATAATTCCAACAACTCACTTGGCAGTTGTTCCCCCAACTCCTTGGTATGGTTCTTCAGCAAGGTTTCATTTTCTGCATGCATGGCAGTCTCCCACTCAGGTATGCCTTTTGCTTGAAAATATCGCCGTGATATAGGTACCGTAAAAGGTCATATGCAAGAGCAAAGTGAACATCCTTTGCTGACTTAACAACCTTCGTAAAAGGTCGGATGCGAGAGCAAAGTGAACATGTTCTGCGGTATTTACAACCTTGTTTCTAGTCCTCCGAGCTAGTGCCTCTCTTTGAGTGACTTTTCTTGCCATCTCACCATGTGCCTCTCATGCATCCTACCTAGTGGAGTTTCCTTCCACAATTAACCTTACATTTGATTGAGGCAATTCATCCTCTTGCACATGACGCAT
Source organism: Taxus wallichiana var. yunnanensis (assembly GCA_018340775.1). Classification (NCBI taxonomy): domain Eukaryota; kingdom Viridiplantae; phylum Streptophyta; class Pinopsida; order Cupressales; family Taxaceae; genus Taxus; species Taxus wallichiana. The sequence goes on from CM031236.1 coordinate 166,498,793, forward strand.
TTCATTTGCTTGCATATCCTCTAGTGGATATTCCCTACACAAGTAGTGCATGTAAGTTCGGTGGAGTAGGGTCAACAAGTTTGTGAGGAATTTCTCTCTCCAACGCATCCTGTATGGTGGAGTCTCCCTCCACACATGCATTTAAGTTGACTATGCTAGGGTCAACAAGCCTCTACATGCCACCTTTCCCAACTTCTAGGGAAACTACCTTGTCTTGTCCCATATTAGAGACAATACACTTTTGACTAGAGAAATCTACAACAATAGATGAGATTTTTACTTGTCTTTAGAACTTACCTAACATTCTTTTCTATGAATTTTTAGCATTATTCAACACAATGCGTATATCTCCTATCCCTTCTACTGCAAGTGGCTCCACATCAACTAATAAAACTAAATAAAAAATATTTGTATTTGTAGTAAATTGTACATTCTAGACCCTATGGCATGATAAATGTCCGGATGTGTAGGGATCAATGAACTAGAACTGGTAGCATTGTTAATCAAACATGACACACCAAGAACATACTCTTCCTTAGAATCCCGTTCTTCTTTTAACAACATATATTATTTCAAATATTGAAAAAGTAGTACTATTTTCGTTACGCTCTATTTAATTGTTTCAAACTCGGAATCATCCCAATCATAAGCACGACGCTTAGAATGACCAACTCAATCGGACCAAGGTCAATGTGAGATCGCGCAACAAGAATCGAAAGGTGGTAACAAGAGGGGCACTACACCCTTGGACAAAAATCTGCAAAATTCCTTAAAACAATTACTGAAAATAATCTATAAATACTGCTAATCCATTGAAGCACAATGGAAACCCTTGTGTAGAGAATCCTCACAAACTCTTGGAGGGTTTTCGTCCTCAAGAGGGTATTTCTAAAGGGTTTCGTCTTTAGAAATAAAATAGACAAAAGGTGAAGCTTCATACAAAATCAGATATGAGAGAAAATAATAGTGTCTCCATAAGGCAAGTCGACTTGCCTAAATAGTGTTTGTGACCCGAAATGGCCACTCATGAAAGCCAATCACCTTTTTCTTCATTAAATGCCTTTTTCCCTCCATTTCTCTTTCCTAGAGCAAGTCGCATTTGCCTAGAAATAATCATTCGGCCCATATGCTTTTTCTTTATGTTGCCCTTTTTAATCACTAACTTTTGCTCCCTAAGCTAGTCACACTTTTCCATGAGAAATACATTTTTGCTAAGTGCTTTTACCTTTTTATTTTATTTTTTCTATTTTTAAGTCACTAATAAATTATTATAAGTGTATCTAAAGTTTTATTTTATTTTGCACTTTATAATAAAATATTAGAACTTAAGTCACCCTTATTTTCATTCCTTAGCTGTCGGGTAGACAAAATAGGCTAAGGGTTTTCATCATGACTATCCCAGGAAGCGGGACATTTCAAAAGTTTGATTTTTGATTCTTGTTAAATCTAGAAGGATTGTTCTTAGATTTCTGTGCGAGAAATGTCTGTGTGGCATTCTCTTTTGAATCAAAATTTGACATGACTTGCTCTTCCTAGGTCAGGAGAGCACTCAAAGTAGAGAGGTCGAGAGATGTTTTGTTCAATTTGACATTTAGAATTTAGAATTGAAATGAAACTCCTAAATCTCTTATGTGTTGGCTAGATTTTTTGCATAGCATAAAACCTAGGCAGTCATGAGATAAATCTCCCTCATTTACTAGTGAGGCTCCCGTGTCAGATTTGTCAATTAAAGTATGCTAATATCTAAATGAGATTTTACTTTAACTACTCAGTTCATGAACCATAACTGAATAGTTCTGCAGCAAGTAAACAATTGTTTAAGGAAAGGAAATATTTATAGAAGAAGGGAATTATATAAACACAAAGAATAAAGCGGGAAGATGTGTATCCCAATCAATAGATGATGTGAGTTGATTGCATGCACATAGAAGAAACCAATAGATATAAACGCAGAATTATAAGCAAAGGTAGCTCTAGATCTAGATCTGAAATAACACAAAGTCTATTAAAAAATCTAAGATAAAAAACAAGAAACACAATACACCGTGACACAAAGTTCTCCGGAAATCTGCTCCTGTATATTCCTTTGCTTCAAGTGGCTCTTAAGGGTTTCAGCACAAAGTCTGGAACACAAGGTTCTTTGCTTACAAATTTTGATCATTAACCGAAGGTTCTTCCTCTACTTATAGAATGTAGAGGGACAATTACAAGTCGGAAGCTTTTAGTTGAAGCATGTGCACGGTGGAAGTCGGAAAAGAAACAACTGCAATCTCCCTCCCCCGGAATTCCTCTTTGCATGACATGTATGATTTGCAACTGAAAATAGAACCTTTTATTTTGCACGTGCCACCTATCTCCAAGTAGTTGAGTTCTTCAAGTAATGGCTTTTAAACCAATCACTTAAGTTGTATAATTTAATTGATCGCTTGATTACTTTGTCGGAGGAAAGAAGAAGGAAGAGGAAAGTTGCAGTCTTGTCCTTTTTCATGTCTGCATATAGTTGATTCTTTTGCCTTTGATTCTCACCAAACTGGATCTGGGAGTAGCTGGATCTGGAAGCGGCTGGAATTTTGCCTTTGCCTTGTCTTCTCTTTTATCCTTGAAGCTTTTGCGATTCTTCCCCTGTACATGCATCAGTGCAATGTCTGCCGTAAATAACTCTTTATTTTTAATTGCATATGAGCAATTAAAAATTCTGGAAAGCACTCTAGGTGAATGCAACTTCAATGAAGGTTTCAACTGGAAGATTGGAAGCACATGCACAAGATCCTGGAAGGAATTTTCCACATGCACTGACTTCTTCACGGGCTGCATTCGAAACAAGAGGATGAAGCCTTTGTGCTGGAAGCTTTTGCAATTATAAGATTTGGATCGGATCTTGATGCGGGCCTATTGACTTCAAAGCAAATCTAGAAGCTATGCATGATTCCGTTGAGCTTTCTCTTTCATCCCGCTTTGCCATGGCTAGAGAAATCTGTCTTTGTCTGAATAATTCTTTTTCTTCTTATTTGTCTGGAATTCTTCAAAATTGGTGCAAATTTGGATAATTCTTCAGATTCGGAGGATATATTCAATGTATTGGACATTGATTAAAGCTCTTTTCTTTTGTAAAGCACCTGTAATGAATTCCTGCAATTAATTCAGACAAAGATGGCAACCGGAACATGAACAGTGAATTTTAATCATAAAAATCTGCACTATTCAAGCCTGCTGCCCCAAAAATTGATGTTTTATTTGCATGCAAAGTGAGCATGAATTTTTCCAACTTCACCTGAGCACCTGTATCACTTATGCAAACAATTATCCAGACACAAATCGGCCTCCTTCAATGCATGCGCCAAAATTGGAAGCTTTTAGCCTTGATTTCACCTTCTTTTGAGCAAAAATCCTTTTCAAATGGGGCGCACTTTTCCTCTGGGCTGCACCTCTTTACCTGTGAATTAATTAATTCACCCTTATGGCAACCCATGCTTATATAATCCTCATAATTCTATAATTAATAATTGCCCTTCTTATTCCTGGCAATTAATTAATTAAAAATTATGCTTTTCTCGTTAACTGGTGTGCTAAAATTGCATGTTTAAGAACAACCATCCAATAAATTAAATTTAATCAATTTAATCATCCACTCTTCACTCCACTTAAGCTTCACGGTGTGCTTTAACCTTAGCCACTGAAAATAGAAATTAATATAATCATTTAATACTTTAAAAAGTATTATTTCTCTCCCAAATGGGGCTGCATTAAATAAATTAAATTTATTTAATTTTGGAATTCTATTTTTAAATTCCTTTTGTCCACTTCCCTTTGTTGACTTTTCACAACTTGGGCACCAAAATTGGGTGAATAAATATTAACAAATATTTATTTAATGCATTATTATTCACCCAAGGTGGGTCGACTTTTGGAATAAGAAATTTCTATTTTTAAAAGTCACATGACAATGAGATTATTTACCTGCAAGGCAGCTCTGAAAATCCCATGATTCACTTAAGTTGTTTTTCTTTTATTCCATAATGAGAATTTTTATCCTGCAAGGCAGGTAAGAAATTCCCGCCTGCCTGCTGCCTCTAATTTTCCCATCATAACTTAAGTGACTTTGCCTTCATGGGAAAAAGTACCCTGCAAGGCAGGTACAAAAATCCCACCTGCCTGCTGCGACCAAAAATCCCATGATCCACTTAAGCTATTTGACTTTCATAATGAGATTATTTACCCTGCAAGGCAGGTAAGAAAATCCCATCAATGCCTTAAGTGATTTTTCTTTTATTTCACAATGGGAATTTTTACCCTGCAAGGAAGGTAAGAAATTTCCGCCGCTTGCCTCGATTTTCCCATTGTGACTTAAGTGGCGTTGCTTCCATGGAAAAAAGTACCTGCTAGGCGGTACAAAATTCCCACACCTCGCGCTTTCCAAAATCCCATGATCCACTTCAAACTTTCTTTTTCCAAAAATGCGGCCAGCCCAGAAGAGGCTTTTTGGTGCACGACTTCGTCTTTTCCCAGTGAACCAGACCTCCGATGGCGACTTCCTTCTGGCACAACGTGCGTATGTGATCTCCAAATACTCCAGGCCAAGAATCAGGCCAAATCGGCAAAGGAATTGATCCAGAGAAATTTCACAGAAAACGAAACAGGAAAACACAAAAACACAAAAAATTGCCAAAAGTCACAAATAAAGCCCAGAACTTATTCCTAGTTAAAACCCTTTTGGTATATAGGAATAATGATATGTTCGATCACAACAGGGTTAAAACGGAGCGCAAATTGCTTCAAACAGGGCTCAAAATAATTAAATACAAATTTTTGCGAGACAAATCCCTACATGAGAATATAACAATTTTGAATATCTGGGTATTTGGCAAAAATGGCTAATATGGCTCTTTGGGAATATCTTGACGCAATACAAGAACTTTCAGCAATAAAAACACAAAATGACCCATTATTTTAAAAGTACGAAATTTTTTCGGATAGGGTATCATGATTTCGGGATGAAATTTGGGGACACCATTATGGATGTTCATTTGAATAATGAAATACAATAGTTTATCATGAATCAAATTGCAATTACACCCATCTAGTTGAGATTTAATGTTTTTAATTTTTGCTAAAAAAACAATTACCTTTTCATCTCCCTTTATGGGAGTCATCATTAGTTCAAGAATCAATTTATAATTTTCGATAAACATGTACCTTCATGCATTGATTCTAGTTGTGTCCAAGCTTCACTTGGACTTTCTTGATTCCCAATGTGAAGTAGGAAGTCATCTTGCACACTCCGCAATATGATGGACATTGCTTTACGCACCTTCTACCGATATGCGGATACATTATGCATTGCACTGTTTTCGGTCGGAGCCTTCTCTGTATCGTTTACAATAGTCCAGAGCTTGCATGTCATGAATTCCGCCTTCAATATGATTTTCTAGATGTTGTAATTTGATCCATTCAACATTTGCGTTTTGTCAATAGTAAAATGATTAGACCCCATTTTAATGTTTTCAAACAATTCAAAATGAGGAGAAAAAACTAGGTTCTTGTAAAGGAGTTTTAGGAAGTCCCCATGTCGTTTTTCAAGTTTTAAGAACCACGACTATATAACCCGGATACACTGGTTGTATATCCTAGATGCCCAACTACAAAATACAGACCACGATGCCACCTCGGTGAATGCAAACACTCATTTGCAAAATCTAGGCGTCCGATTGTAAGCCGAACAAAGTACACACCCGACTACAAAATACAGACGCTCGACACCACCCCAGTAAATGTAGACACTGACTACAAAAATGCAGACGGTCAACACCACCCCGGTGAATGCAAACACCCAACCACAAAAATGCGAGACGACCGACTACAAAAATGCGGGCACTCGATGCCTGACTACAAAATGCAGACGTTTTCCCTTTGGAGTGTTGTGGGCTTGGAGGAGAGGATTTCGAGAGGTAACTTGCCACTTCTTTTTCACGCTGTGAAAATTTTGAGAAAGAATTTTAGAGAGATATTTTGAGTGGTTTATAAAATGGAGGGAGATGGGGAGTATTTATTTCCAACTACCCAATGAACCAAACGGTTGCGTTGTTTGACTATATTAATTGAAATATTTTAACCCACTCGATAACATGTGAGGTCGAGGGTTAATCACATTAACTATTAAATAAGATTCAATATTAATTAAATTAATATTACTAACATTACAACAACAAAGTATAACAAATGCAATAAAATAAAATAACGCAAACACAAGGTTTTAACGTGGAAAACCCCGAGGGGTAAAAAACCATGAATTAGATTTTCCATATAAGAGAAACTCAGTCTAGTACATCTCCTCCCCTCACTTCTCTCCTCGGTGTTTTTACCATGTAAAATCACAATTACATTCATTTGATATGAATTCAATTGACCCCATAGGTCAATATAAATAAAACTAATGGGTGTGACTTCTCACGAAGTACCTCGAAACCATTAATTGATTTTAAATAACCAATTAACATAATAAACACGTAGTTTATATTAAATAATTTAAAATATTTTATAGTCTAAATTATTTAATTATAAATTATAGTTTATTTACAAGAACACTTAATATTAACTGTTCTAAGAAAAAAGATTTTTTTGAGCTTGACACATTGGCGTAGCTAAATTGACACCATTTGAAGCGATCGATTGAAAATTTGCGTGGAAGGTAACAAAGTTATTATTTAATGTGGTATGGGAAATATTCAAGATAAAGGCCTTGAGATTGACATCTCTTGTCATTTTTTAGATGGATGTATTTAAGATATTTGTATTAGTATATCTAACACCCCCTTGAATAAACTAGTTACAATCTAAATGATTTAGTCATTACATCAATGATATGATCTTGTGTAGAATATGGGGTTCAAAGAGTATGATTAAGTTTAGACATGAACTTAACCAAAGTATGACCCTCTACTATAAATGCAACAAAATCTCACCAAGTGTCCCTATGCTCATCGTTTGATCTCACCAAAGTACATGGGTAACTAGCCCTTGTGATTTGTGAAGCAAATTAGGAAGTGTGGAATATTGGGTTGATTTAGTTGTGATTTCTAAGTGTAATATATGTTTACGTACCTTGAATATAAGGTCCATCTGTTTTATTGAGGTAGCCAATCTCAACAAAAAACAATATTATCATACTTTGGGGTAGATAATCTCAATATTACCATTTGATTGTAATTGTAAGACTAAATAACAATATATTGTCATGATACACCCTTGAGGGTATGTTGTGTCGAGCCTTTGATTGTTCGATGCTTGATGTTCTCAATCCTTATGTTTCCTAGGGCATACATTTGAGACCATAACTATAGTGTCCCATTGGCATGCCCATATCGCACACCATAAAAATGGTGGCTTAACTCCAACCTTGGATTCTTTGAAGTATCTCGAGACATCTACCACACCATAATCACTGTCATCATGCCTCTATCGTCATAAAGTGAAGTGTTACCACATCGAATATGAAATATCCCTTTTCGGATTTATTTTATATTCAAGATTTCCAACCAAATTTTTACAAATAAATTTTTATGACAGCAATATATAGAAAAATATGACAACAAAGTACAGTTATGGCAGCAAGGTATAAAATCAGAAAATAACCAATATCTTCACTTTTATTGCAATTAAACTAACATGCAACAACATGCAAGTAACATGCATCAACATGCAATGACATGCAAGTAACATGCATCAACATGCAATGACATGCAATAACAAGAAGTTTCCACTGATAAAATAGATGATCTCTCTTACTGAATATGGTTGTCTTCTCTTTCTGGACTTGAAATTGGATCAACAAGCCTTTGAAACTCTGAATTTGACAACCCGATCTGAATAAACTCCACAATAGCAAACTAGGGCTAGATATTTCACCACCGAAGAGTGCTGCTAGCTAGGTGTGGATCTTTCACCAATGAAGTTAGGGTTTTCGTGGGATCTTACTCACAAGCAAAGAAAGTGCAAAACAACAGTTGCTTCAATATCAAAATAGGTGAGTATGAATGAATGCATATTCTCCCCCAAGCGCTTCCTTTTATAACTTCTCATTGCAACAAAAGGCCCAAAAGAACCCTAATCACCCCCTTGGGTCTTTTCTTTAATTAATTAAAATAACTTAAGTCACTTTATTCCCCACATGCCAAAAAGTGCACTTCAGTCACCCCAACGAAGAATTAGAACATAAAGTACCATATATTCACCCATTACTTAAGTCATCAACTAAATATAACATAAAGTACCTTAGGGGAGCATCTCACAACCTTATTTCACTTAAGTCACCTCAAAGTACGTGTCCAACGTCGAAACATAACCTATAAGTGAAATGAAGGTGCAAACCATACCCAATAACCATCAACGTCACTAGCCCCTTGGGTATGATCAAGGCTAAGACGGATGAAAGGCCACCTTTCGAAAATAGGGACATTCTGATACCTTGCTAATTGAACACTTCGTTTGATGCACCTCTTCCACATCAAAACACCTTGTTATTTGAACACTTCGTCGATGCACATTAGCCTCGAGAGAATCCTCCTTGGCTCCCGACCTTGACATAGTACACTCCACCTCTATGGATGTGATACTTTCCTTTTTCCCACCCAATATCAATTTACCATTTTTGCAAGTGAACTATTACAAGCTTGTAGGGATAGATTAATATTTATGAGGAAAATGCATCCATCAATGCCAACTATGTATTATATAGAGAACTTGATGTTGGTATTCAACTTGAGATATCTACAAAAATTAGAGTAACAACTTTGAAACATAGGTATACGATCAAACACATTCTCATACATCGCCCATATTTCTTGCTTACATATTCATGTTGTAATGTTGCTCGATTATCTGTACTGTCCATACTTCAAAGAAACTAGTAGCCTTCTAAGCGTGGTAATCTCACCACCCATCTTCCTTTCCTGCCCAAGTCACATTTTTCAACATCAAATTCGGGCTATCCTTCGGCCTCTTGAATTTGCTTGGTTCAAATGCGTATAACAACAACAAAAGTATGATTTTTTTATCTTCTCACCACCTTGCACCATTTGTTTCCCGAGTTGTGTAGATAAGCCTTCCTCATGAACATCTTTCATTATGGAGAATAACACTTTGGTCTTCGTTGTTGCTGGCACTTTGATTTTCCCTTTGGAACTTGACTCCTTTGATCTTACCGATTTTGTGCCTTATTCCAACACTAGAATTCATTCCAAAATTATTAGCAATAGTTTCCCATCTTTGTAAGATCCCTTCCCCAAATTTGACCCAAATTTTTAGTTTGAGTTGTTTGACATTTCGTCAAACACCTAGCATCTGACTACTTACGGGTTAGGTAACAACAATTGTATGCAAAACAGATTTTTCTATGGCCCAAATCAGACTTGGAAATGAAATACAAGACCATGCAAGATCAGCCTAACTGCTGCAATAAATCTTCAAAAATGGTGACTAGGGTTTAATGGAAAAATACGCATAAATGGCTTCCAAAAAATTATTTCCTTATCACCAATGATTGCCACTAATTTATTTCTTTATACAAAAATCTGATTTTATTGACGCCACAAACACACAGAAATCAGATCTGAAATCTGATTATAAAACTGGTAAAAACCCACTAAAAACCCTCTAATAAATTATGAAACTTGGGTATTTTCATTCACAAAAATTATGAGATATTAGACAATGAATTTCAGATCTAGATACCTCAACAATAATGCCCAAGACAGTCCCAAGGTGAGTCGATCCACTAGAGAAAACACTGCTGCAATTTTATTCTCCAAAATGCCTTCAAATACACTGCTGGAAATGATTAAAAATCTGATTACAATCAATGGGAATTTTTGAGTGAAAAACCCTCTCAACTCTTGGGGTTTTCGTCCACAAGAGATTGAATTCACAAGGGGTTTCGTCCTTGAAATTTTTAATGCAAAAGCTGAAGCTTCATGCAAGAGAAAATGTCATAAAATATTTCTGGATACCTCTACACAAGTTGACCTCTCCTTATAAAGGAGAAATGGTACCCAAAGTGACCCTTGGACTTCCAATGAAAGTGACCTTTGGACTTCCAAATGAAAGTGACCTTTGGACTTCCAAATCACATTTTCCCTATAAATACAATTAAAATTAATTGTATTTTTACATTTGCACTTTCCTAACTTTTATTTTAATATTAAGCTTTATTACTTTATTATATGTGCATTTTATAATTTTATATTTTAATATTTGCACAATATAATAAAATAAATAAAACTTAGTCACCCTTGACTCACCCTTTGGCCGTCGGGTAGACAAAAATGGGCCAAAGGTCTTTGATACGAACTATCCGAAAAGAGGGACATTACACATACTATACTATTTGTAGAATTGCCAAAGGTAAAAGATCTTTACTAACCATAGTTTTTTTCAATCAAAACTGTTCTCATAGAGACATCTAGTAACATATTTGTTGTCTTTTCCCCCTCCAAGATATTAGAATATAAGACTTACCTTTTATAATTAAGTCATTATTAGCTATGTGTTAACTAATGTTCAGTTGTAACCACCTCAACCATTTTGTAACTATCTCTTGCATAATAAAATGACGGACACACAATCTACGAAGCTTGTATTGCTGTTTCTCTTCAGTCCTCTATCCACATCTTCTAACATAGGAGGTGGAGAATGAGGATCATTTCATTTTTAGATGTCTTATTTATTATGAGATCGATGGGAGATACCATTATCTTTATAGAGACTCGGGCAACTCTGTAATGTCCCTTTTTGGGCCGAAACTGAAAAAGAAGGGAAATGATGCAAACCCAAATCAAAGCAAACTGAAATTTATAACTAACTGATTTTTTGGACAGCAAGGTACAACAGTCTGAAATCTTATGACAACAAGAGGAAAATTGCAATAATTCACCACCAATACCACTTTTACAACATCCAAAGCATGTAGGAAACTTTATAAATATTTTAGAACAAGTACAAGCCAAGAAATGAGCCTTTAAACCCCCATCGGAGTATATTTAATTAAATTTGCAACAACAATGAATCCACTTACAAAAATGGCCGGAAGTTGAGATTCCAAGGCCCAAAATTCAATCGACAAATGCAACCAGCCTTAGAAATTATGAACAATCCAAATATCAACAAAGAATGAAGTGTCGTGCCCTAGATATCACCAAAATCATCCACTATGCAAGTCACTACCCTAGGAGAGGGTTTGAAATTGGCCAAAAACTAATCAACAAACCCTTGCAAAACACAAATACTGAAATGTGTGGTTGTTCCACACTCAAAACTCTTCAAATCTGATCTCTTCTTGAAGCCCTCGCTGAAATGGTGCCCTAGCACTGAAAATTCTAAATGCAGCCCTGAAATACTGAAGTGAAGCCCAATCATGACCTTTGGATGAAGCCACCAATGCAGAAATTGAGGGTTTCCGTCCTCAATGGCTGAAAGTAGAAGCACAAGTGCTCGACTCCCTAAAATCAAGATGATAGATGCCCCAAATGAACCCCTTCATCCTCCTTTTATAACTTTTCTTTCATTTTCCTTCAATTTTGGTGGCTGATTTTATTTAAAAAATTAAAAGTCACTTTTATTTTTAATAATAAAGCATAAGTTGCCTTATAATATAACATAAAGTTACATTTGACCGACTTAGTTAAATCATTAATTTTACTTTAAATATTTGAAAATACTTTTTTATTTTAATAATAATAATAATATTAAGTTGCCCAAAGATTAGAAATGACTGGGCCGAACTTAAATAATATTATTAATTATTTTAATCAAGCAAACACCAACTCATATGCGCAAGTATCACTATGCCAAAGTGATGAGTCATGTTGTAGTGCTCATATACCCTGGTCCCTATACTTGTCAAATGGGATAGCTCCTCCCAAATAACATAGTATGATATATCCCAAGTGAATAATGAATGCCATTCTACCTCATGTTGATCGTCAAAAAATTGTAGATATCTGGAAACATCCTCATACTCCCGCAAGACTGAAGGCTGCGCTATGCTCATATCATTGTGTTGCTGCTGTCCTACTTGGCTCCTCCTATGCAAAGAAGGTTTTGGCAAATTAGATCCTTGGGTGCCAATGGCTCCTCTCATGATTTGGCGAGCTGTTCCTCCCCATATCTCATAAAAATCAGATGGTGGATAGGCTGGAGATGAATTATAATGGCCACAAATCACTTGGATTTTCATCCAACTAGGTACCCTGGTGGCTGCCATGAAGATCTTCTTCAGCTGAACCCTTTCTCCAACTTCTTCCATCAAAGACTTTCCCTTATTTTGTGCAAGCTCGCAGCTGTCCTTAGCTGATAACAACAGTCCTATACCTGTTATTTTTATGACCAGCAACATGAAAAAGGTACAACAGGTACCAAATTGAAACCTTTTGCAAAAATCAACAATGTGGGTAATGTAGTGGCTGAGAACAACCATGTAAGGACTGAAAATATCATATTAGCAGTCACAAACTGAAAAGAACTCCTTCCCTTGACTAAAGGCACTTGTAAACCCACTTGTATGAGGGCAAATGAGGTAATGTGGTGGCTGATAATGGTAATGATAGCCATACTAAAAATCGGATTCATTGCTGTCCCAAGTGTGTTCCCTCTACCCTTTGATGGTAGGATCCTATCAACCCTTTCATACGTCATGTTAGACCAAGAGAACTTCATCAAACTTGCCAATCTACCTCTGTCCAAAGAAAGTACCATCATTCCAACACATGAAATTGGAAAGAGTATCATACCCTAGCTGTAGCATTGTACTTTCTTACTCAACCTTGGGCTTATGGTGGCTGGAAACCATCTTGTAACAACTGCAAAAAGATCATCAATGACTATAAGTAGAATATGCATCTTTCTTGTGACAAGATCTTCTTCTATCTCAACAAAATACATATGGGAGAAACTGGAAATGTGGTGGACAGCAGTCCAAAAATTTGAGACAACTCCCATATCCATACCCACTATGTTAAGTTGATAACACAACCAAAAGATCCCATTTTACCCAAGTCTCACCCTTCTTGAATCTCCAAGGATCACCCGGATCCCAAACTTTCATGTACAAGCAATTTGGAACTTGTATGAAAGTATCTATGTGCCCTTTGCCCCTAAAAGGGTTCTTCACTCTATCACCATTTTCACTATGTTGTCCATGATGACCACAAATTTGTTGTGATATACCATGAAGCATCAAACTTGACATAAGATCATTCTTTTCAACATGCTGCCCATGATAACAACACATCTGAAATGACATAGTAGGAAACAACAAATCCACAACACTTTCATACCTTTGGCTGTCCACAACTTGCTCACCTTCCTTTGTCGGATGAAGAATGATTGAGATATCTTCAACACCTCCATCCTTGTGACTCAAAATTTTAGAGTTGGAGTCAAGTATTTTCCTTCCTCTTAGACTCCTCGCATTCAACAAGTGAAGCCCTTTCCGCCTTGACTTCATCCATATTTTGTTGACACATGCATGGAGCATCTTCATAGTTCTTGCCAGAGTCATGAACACCATCAACTTGCTTCTTATTGATTGTTGTTTTGAAAATCCCAGCAAGCTGAACATCAACATTATCATTCGATAAAGCCCTTTTCTCATGTGCATGCCCCTCAACATGGTCTTCTTGGAACTCCACCTCAAAACCTTCTTGCAGATCTGATTTTTCTTTCTTCAGTTCATGCCCCAGGATTTCTTCCTCTCTCCTCATCACTAAGGGAGAACTCTTTAAATCACTCTCAAAAGGTAATGACTCAAACTTTGCAATGTTAGGAAGACTGACCGGTGCTTCTAGGGCTGAAACAACTTCAATTTTGGAGACTTGGCATTCAACATGTAATGCATGTTCTTCCTTTACATTATTAATGCAAACACCTTGTTTATCACAAGTCATACCTTTTTTTGGTTCTTCATCTAGCAACACCTCTCCATGTCCTTTGCCTAGACAATTGTAGCTTGGCTCCCAAGGTTCTTCACGAGTTTTTCTTCAACCCAATGAAGTTGGCAATTGAAATTCCTTCACGGATCTTAGCAGGAAGTGCTTTGGCAGCAATGTCATCCAGTATGGAGGGCCGAGTTACCGGAATGGTTTCTTCTTTTGGAAGGAAATAAGACTAGAATGACCTATATGAAGAATCACTCATGGTTCTTAGTGGTTGGATTTTATTGTTTGCCCTTGAAGAGCTTCCTTCACCATTCGGATGTTGCATGGTATGGATCAGTTGTGTCACTTTCCCCAAGGCATGTTGAAGATCCTTCGGTGGTGCTTGAGATCTAGGCTCGGGCCTTGATCTACCCTTGCTCACTCCTATGAACTTTGCAAGAGAAATAACATCATGAATCTCATTTGGAAGAGCCCTATACTCCTCATAGCTGGCCGTAATGTTGTGACCCACCGAATCTTTGTGTTTCAAACTCCGAATGTAATGTCCCCTTTCCTACGCCATAGGCCTAGGGGCCAACTCGAGTCCAGGCCTTGGTCATACCCAAGGGGTTATGGACGCTGGGAGCTATTGGGTATGAATATCTAGTCCATTTTATTATTATTCTTCATTGACATATGCATAAGTGGTTTTGGAGGGGCTAGATGTTATGTTTTGTCGTTAGGAAGGGGCCATATGGTACTTATGTTCTAATTTTGCGTTGGGGGTCACTTTTGGACCATGGCGACTTAAAAGGTGAAAAGTAACTTAAGTTACTTTATGTTATTGGCCCATCCCAAGGAAAAATGCGACTAGGACCTTTTTAGGGTTCTTTTGCCTTGAAAAAGGTTATATAAGGAGTTGAGGGGAGAAAGGAGAGGATACTTTATGCATACTCAACTATTTCTTTTCATGTGCAACTGCTGTTTGCAAATCTTCAGCTTGTGGAGTGAGATCCCACAGGAACCCTAGCTTCGGTGGTGAGAGATCCATCCCTAGCTAGCAGGGCATTCTTCGGTAGTGAGAGATCTACCCTAGCTTGTCATTTTGGAGCTGTTTTCAGGGCTGATTCACAGAGATATTTGCAGGGGTTTCAGAGATAGGGTTTTGAGGGTTTTTGAGAGGTTCGGTGAAGATAATCAGTGAATTTTCAGATCAGATTTATGGCAGCAATAAAGGAAGGGTTTGGCATCATTTTCAGAGGATTTTGCAAGGGTTTCAACCACCTACCAAAAAAGGCGACTTGTTTTGGAGATTGCAGCCTTTATTTGGAGGGTTTCCAGTTGTCCATTTTCAGATCTGAAGGTTGGAATATCATCTTATATATTTATAAATATTATTTCCAAAGTTTCATAATTTTTGCACTTGTATTCAAGGAGATATAAATTTTAGAAGTTTTCCAGTTGTTTAGGGCACGCTGTAATTTTCTGGCAGTATTCTATTATCTGAAAAATTCCAAAAATAATTTCCTAGTGTTAGTTTAATTGTTATCAAGCTCTCTATAAATTTTCAAGTGATTCGGGCAAGTATTTTGTGAGTTATAGATTTATTTATTCGCTGCCCTAGTTTTTATTTTATGCAAAAATCAGAATTCTGTTTGGTTGTAAATTGTCGTATTTTGTGTTTTTCTAAGTGGTATCCCTGAGGGATATTTCACATAATGACTTCTTCTCTTGGGAGGAAGGTAGGCTGAAAAGGCCTAGCAACAGATCCAAAATTTGACCCTTGGGGCTGCCTCATATTGTGAACCCCTGATGAATTGCTCTCACCCTTGTGATGTCTTGGCCCATGAAGATTTTGCAAAGTTAGGGCTAACAAATCCATAGTATCCGCCAACCTCTCTTTCCCTTCGATAAGTCTATCAAACTTGGCCTCTTCAGAACCTTTGTTGGCCATGTTAGGCCCTTCAAGTGGCTGATCTAAATTCTTCTTTCCTTTCCTTTGATAGAAAATGTATTCTTGCCACCTTGCATGAATACCCTTTAGGCTGGGAAGATATTTGCTCTGATACCACTGTAATGTCCCTTTCTAGGCTGAAACTGAAAAAGAAGGGAAATGGCACAAACCCAAATCAAAGCAAACTAAAATTTATAACAGCTAACTGAATTTTTGGAAAACAAGGTACAACATTCTGAAATCTTATGACAACAAGAGGAAAATTGCAATAATTCGCCGCCATGATACCACTTTTACACCATCCAAAACATGTAGGAAACTTTAAAAATATTTTAGAACAAGTACAAGCCAAGAAACGGGCCTTTAAACTCCCAACTGGAGTATATTTAATTAAATTTGCAACATCGGTGAATCCACTTACAACATCTTTGCTATACCAATTATATAAAAATCATCACATATTTCATGCCCTCCCAATGTGTTAATGATTTGTGGACTTCTCCTTGTGCATGGCATGGAATAGCCATTTGCTACGGTAACCTTGAAGCCTTTGAAGTCTTCCACCTTCACTCCCATCCTTGTAACCAAGCTCTCATCAATGATATCTAGGAGCACCGCAGACAAAGTGGCAAGAGTGTTGTCCAAGTTTTCCGGGTCCTCTTCCCAATCACGATTTTGTGTTGCCTCGTCAACTTCCACTTCCTCTTCTTCACAATATGAAAATACCTCGATAAAATGCACGCGACCCTTGCAGGCAAGCAATGAGTGGGAGACATGGATCCGCAAGAGAAGCACAAGTTTTTCCTTCTTAGTTGGTGTCCCAGATTTGACCTAAAATTTGGGACTACCCATTTGAATTTTTTTGTTCTTTTTAAAAATAATGGGTATTTTCGTGTTTTATTGCCAGAAGATGTCTGTATTACGTTAAGATATTCCCAGTGAATCATATGAGCCAATTTCAACAAATACCCAAATGTCGAAACTCATTTTATCCCTCCGCCAAGTTTTGTTTGCGGGATATTTTTATTTAATTATTTATTAAATAAATAATGCCCCGTTTGAAGTAAATTGTGCTCGGTTGAATCTTGTTGAAGTTTTGCATGCCAGTATTCACACATCTCAATAGGGTTTTCACTAGGAATGAATTCAGAGTTTTATCTGTGACTTCTGGCAACGTTTTTCGTTTTTATTTATTTCTTTCACGTTTTTCTCCGATTTTCCCGTGGTCTTTTTGTTTAATTCCCTTGGGTCCGTTCTTTGTCCTGTATAGTCTGTTTAATTGCCTGGAACATCTGGAGATCATTTACGACCACTGCACTAGAAGGAATCAGCCTCAGAAAGCAAACTTTGATAAAAAAAGATGAAGTCATGCACAAAAAGCCTCTCCTAGGCAAGTCGCACTTTTTGGAATAAATGGGTTTAAGTTGCAATGGGATTTTTGGTAGTGGCAGGCAGGCGGGAATTTCTTACCTGCCTTGCAGGGTACTTTTTCCCATGAAGTCAAAGTCACTTAAGTTGTGATGGGATTTTAGAGGGCAGGCGGCGGGAATTTCTTACCTGCCTTGTAGGGTAAAAATTCCCATTATAAAATAAAGAAAAATCACTTAAAGCACCGATGGGAATTTTTTCCCTGCTGTGAGCTAACTTTTCCCACCAAAGAGATTTATTCACCCATGCAAGTCGCACTTTATCAAAGGAGGCTAATTTTAATGCAAGTCGCACTTTTTGGGAGATGTTTTAATTTAATAATGGGAATTTTGGTAGTGGCAGGAAGGCGGGAATTTCTTACCTGCCTTGCAGGGTAAAAATTCCCATTATGGAAGTCAAACAACTTAAGTGAAAGAAGGGATTTTTGGAGCTGCAGTGCAGGGTAGAAAATCCCATCAAAGTTGACTTCTTATTTTTAGCATTCACCCTTGCCAAAAAGTGTGACCCATTTAGGCATTAAACAATGCTTTTAATAATATTTATTAATAGCTTCTCTGCCTAATTTTGGCGCCAGAATGGGATGAAAGTCAATGCAAGAGGGTGAGCTGAAAATAGATCATGTATGCATGCTAAAAATAAATAAAATAAATTTATTTAAAGGCAGCCAGCAGCATGCATAATTGGGCGCCCAATTTGGGTGAATAAACATGATTGTTTATTAATTAAATTGCCAGGAATAGGAAGGACAATTATTAAAAATAGAATGTTGAGGGTTATATAAGTATGGGCTGCCATAATGAAGAAGCAATTAATTCTTTTTGCTAAGGATTGCAGCCCAGACAGTTTTGGCACCAAGGAAAAGAGGATTTGTGCATCAGAAGGTGTTTTTCATTGCCAGAAAGCTTCAAGGTTTGGTGCCTAGGGTTGGAATAGCTTGATTTATGCTATGATAATTATCTGCATGTTACTATAAGTGCCTAGGTGAATTTAAAAATATTTATGCTTGCTTTGCATGCAAGCAAAGCCTCAAATTTTAGGGCAGCAAGCTTCATATGCAGATTTTTGGTGACAGAAATCAAGTATTCATGCTGGACTTCATCTTTGTCTGAAATAATTGCAGGTATTCATTACAGGTGTTCATATAGGTGAAAGGGAGTTCAAATCAATGTCAAGTACATTGAATATATCTTCCGAATCTGAAGAAATTGCTAGATCTGCACAAATTGATCCAGTTGCAAGGAATTCCGGCAAGATTAAAAGAAAAAGAACACAGACAAAGATTGCTCCAGCCATGATGAAGTGTGATGAAAGAGAAGGATCAGCAGAATCATGCATAACTTCTAGATTTTGATATCAATGACATGAGACATAGGCCCTGAACCCATCTCCGAAATAATTGACAGATCTAGGGCCGGAAAGACATCTCTCATACGGGCAATAAAAAGCAGTGGAATTATTCAAGCATCAACATTCCCAATTCACAAGCTCAGTTGCTCGAATTTGTTATGGAGTGTGCAAGGTCATATCATCCTCTTTCCAGAACAATCCGAGATGCTGCGGGAAAGACAATAATTAGGCTGGATGCACAATTTATTAATTATTGTCTGAAGATTCCGACACGAATGGTGGTGATTGCAATTAACATGTTGGATGCAGGCAACAGATGGGAGAAACACAAAGTAGATTGTGTGGGCATAATGAACAAGCCAGATATATGAAGAAGCCCAGGTCCCCATCAAAGTTCTCGAGGACTCTTCCGCGATCCAACTTGGTGCAGGAGGTGGATGATATTACTAAATTGCTTTGCAGGTTAAGTGGAGAAGCCAATACTCACAACTTCCGCTCATGGATGTATGCTTTCATGAGGACTATTGAGATCAACAGAGTTGATTCAATAATCAATTGGGTAGAGATCATCAGTGACAACATCGGTGAGCAACTCCGGAGTGTGAGGTGGACTTACAACTTCAAAATGACTTCATACCTAGTATATGCAGTAGCCTCGCAGGGTATATTTTCCAAGCTGGATAGACGGGGCGTACTGGCGAAAGATCCTATTTTTGAGTGCTACCCACAATGATGACAGTCCCTGAATGCCACAAAGATTACAAAGCGGTCAACGATGGGTTATGAATTCATCTGCAAATTAAATAGTGATCTGAAGACCAACAAGGTAAGCAAAGAAGCTTGGGAAGCTGTATCCCAACATGGCTGTATTTTCATCCAGTTTGCAGACTTCACCTATCTCAGGGTAACTGGCTTTTCGGGAGAACCAGTAAAGTTGCCGAGGTATCCAAACGACAAGTGGGTCATCATGGAGTTGTGCAGACAGCTCGTGGAGATGCATGACTTACAATCAAAGCGGCACAAGTCTACGGGTTTCTTTCCAGTCACAGTGGGTTATTACAGCTGCCGAGCATCCACAAAGCTAGAGGAGTCGAAGCTGAAATGTTTTCTGAGTATGAGCCTGAGTTCTTCCCAGCACGGCTAAACTTTGACCCATATGGGGTAGCGAGGAAGACAATCTCCCAGGAATACTCACATGTGCCTTCGTTGGAAGACTTTTGGATGAAGTGCAGAAACGAGTATGAAGTCAGAAAGAAAGACTTCAGCAGGTTATCGACGCAACAAGTGTCTGATTATGGTTTGACATGGATACTTGTTGGTGTCCCCAGATTTCACCTTAAAATGCAGGACTACCCTATGTAAAAAAGTTGTACTTTTAAAATAATGGGTCGTTTTGTGTTTTTATTGCCAGAAAGTTTCTGTATTGTGTCAAGATATTCCCAAGGAGCCATATAAGCCATTTTCGACAAATACCCAGAGGACCAAAATTGTTTTATTCGTCATTTTGGGGTTTACTCTGAGGAAATTTGTATTTAATTATTTTGAGCCCCATTTGAGGTAAATTGTGCTCCGGTTTAACCCTGTTGTGATCTTACATGTCAATATTCCCGTATACCACTAGGGTTTTAACCAGGAATGGATCCTGGGCTTTATTTGTGACTTCTGGCAATGTTTTGTCTTTTTGGTGTTTTCCCGTTTCGTTTTCTGTGAAATTTCTCTGGATCAATTCCTTTGCCGGTTTGGTCCGATTCTTTTCTGGAGTTTCGGAGATCACCAGAGGTCTGGTTCTCTCTGAAAAGATGAAGTCACGCACAAAAAAACTTCTTCTAGGAAGGCCGCATTTTTGGAAAAAGAGGGTTTTAAGTGGATCATGAGATTTTTGGAAGTAGCAGGCAGGTGGGATTTTTATACCAGCCTAGTAGGGTACTTTTTCCCATGAAAGCAATGCCACTTAAGTCACAATGGGAAAATTAGAGGTAGTAGACAGGCGGAAATTTCTTATCTGCCTTGCAGGGTAAAAATTCCCATTGTGAAATAAAAGAAAAATCACTTAAGGCATTGATGGGATTTTATTACTTGCCTTGCAGGGTAAATAATCCCATTATGAAAGTCAAACAACTTAAGTGGATCATGGGATTTTGGAGCTGCGGTGCAGGGTGAATAATCCCATTGTTAATTGGCTTTTAAAAATAGAAATTGACTATGCCAAAAAGTGCGACCCCTTTTGGGAAGGAAGGGCAACTTTAAATGCATTAAATTAATTAATTTCTTCTCCAAATTTGGTGCCCAGGTATGTGGAAAAGTCAACAAGGGTAAAGTGGATAAAGGGAATTAGAATTAGAAGTTCTAAAATTAAATAAATATTATTTATTTAATGCAGCCCCTTCATGACAAAAAGTGTGCCCCATTTGGGAGAAGAATAATGTTTTTTAAAGTATTAATTGATTTAATTAATTCCTATTTTCAGTGGATGAGGTCAAAGCATACTGTGAGGCTTAAGTTAACTGGAAGTAGAGAGCTAAAATTAAATGAATTTAATTTATTTAATGGCAGCCCGTGAGCATGCACAAAATAGGTGCCCCATTTGAAGAGAAAAATTAATTATTAATTAATTGCTACGAATAGGAGGGGCAATAATTAATTATAGAATGATGAGGGTTATATAAAAAGGGCTGCCATAAGGATGAATTAATTAATTCAATAGCAAAGAAGTGCAGCCCGGAAAAAGTGCGCCCTATTTGGAGAGGGGAATTTTGTTGGAAGGTGTAATTATTCTTGAAAGCTTTAAAAGTTGGCGCCTAGGTTTGAAGGAACTTGATTTGTGTCTGAATAATTGTCTGCATAGTGGTACAGGTGCTTAGGTGAAGTTTATAAAATTCATGCTTGCTTTGCATACAAATAAAACATCAAATTTTGGGGCAGCAGGCTTGATATATGCAGATTTTTATGATTAAAATCCACTATTCATGTTCGGTTGCCATCTTTGTCTGAATTAATTGCAGGAATTCATTATAGGTGCTTTTATAAGAGAAAGGGAGCTTAAATCAATGTCCAATACATTGAACATATCCTCGAATTTGAAGAATTATCCAGATCTCGCACCGGTTGTGAAGAATTCCGACCGAATAAAGAGAAAAAGAATTGCTCAGACAAAGACAGATACGGCCATGGCAAAGAGGGATGAGAAAGAGAGCACTGAGAGTCATGCATCACTTCTAAGTTTGCTGACATTGGAGATACAGATCTAGGTCCGGAACCTCTTTCCGAATTGATTGACAGATCCAGAGCTGGAAAGACTTCCCTCATGCGTGCAGTCAAAAGCAGTGGAATCATTCAAGTCAGTAACATTTCCATTCACACCCTTGATTGCGAGTTTGTCATGGAGTGTGCTAGGTCTTACCATCCATTATCCAGATCAGTCCGAGATGCTGTGGGGAAAACAATAATCCGGTTGGACGCTTTTACAGTTCATCAATTATTGTTTGAAAATTAAGCACGAAAGGTGGTGACTACTATTAGCATACTGCTACTTGGGATGTCGGCGGGATGGGAAAAAACATAAAGTTGATTGCATAGGCATAGTGAACAACAGATACATGAAGAAGCTTAGATCTCCTTCCAAGTTCCCGAGAACTCTTCCACGATCCAATTTGGTACAAGAGGTGGATGATATTGCCAAATTGTTGTGCGGGGGGTAAATGGCGAAGGAACACTCACAACTTCCGATTAGCATGGATGTATGCTTTCATCGGGACCATTGAAATCAACAAAAGATTCAATAATCAATTGGTCGAAATCATTAAGCGGCAACATTGGTGAGCAGCTATGGATCGTGAGGCATACTTACAACTTCAAAATGACTTCTATTTGGTATATGCAACAACTTCACGGGGATCTTCTCCCGACCAGGAAGATGTGGTGTTCTTTCCAAAGAACCTATTTTCGAGTGCTATCCACATTTGACTTACTTTACTGCGTCTGAGAAAGATTACAAGGTGGTCAACGATGGATTCTTCTACGAATTCATTTGTAAATTTGGGACGGTGATCTAAAGGCAACCAGGTGAGCAATGAAATGTGGGAAGTTGTGTCTAGGATTGGCGGTATCTTCATTCAGTTTGCGGATTTTACATACCTCAGGGTCACCGACTTTTCTGGAGAACCAGTTAAGTTGCCTAGATATCCGAATGATAGATTGGTAACCATGGAGTGAGCAGCAGAAACTCGTGGAGATGCATGACCTTAGTTGAAATGGCACAAGTCTACAAGCTTCTTCCCGATTCTGTTTGCTAGATTTTCTGCATAGCATCAAACCTAGGCAATCATGAGATAAATCTCCCTCATTTAACCGGTGAGGCTACCGTGTCGATTTGTCAATATAAATGTGTTTCTATCTATCGGGGTTTTACTTTAACTACTTAGTTCATGAACCATAACTAAGAAGTTAGCAGCAAATAAGCAATTTGTTTAAGAAAGGAAAATTATAGAAGAAGAAAGTAAAGGAATTACTGAGAGAAGAAATGAGGAAGATGTGCATCCCGATTAGTAGATAGCAGAGCTAATTGCATGCACATAGAAGAAACTTAATAGATTTGAACACACGAGAATTATAAAGCAAAGTCGGCTCTAGATCCGGATCTCTGATAACACAAAGTTTACTTAAAAGATCTAAAGATTTAAAAGCAAGAAACACGATGACGCCGTGACACAAAGTTCTCTCAGGAAACACTGCTTCTTTGTATTCCTCTGCAACAGTAGTGGCTCTCGGGGGTTCAACACAAAGTCTAGAACACAAGATTGCTTCTTACAAATTCGATCGATTATTAACCGGAGGTTCTTCTTCTACTTATAGAATGTAGGAGGAAAGTACAAATAGAAGACTCAAATGAACTAAAGTATGAACAACAAGTAAAGATGACATTTGTGATCATCCTCAACTAACTTCTTCTTAAGTGACACATGTATCACTTAACTAATAGAATGGTTCCACATGACTTCAAGTAATGGTTGCAAAACCAATAACTTAGAAGTTTTACAATTTCATCCGGGAACATAGAAAATAGAAGAAGAAAGAATAGAAAAAGTCATGCCAATTTGTAATGTTTACATCTTCTTCTTGTTCTGATATCTGATATACTTGTCGAACATATAATTCAGCATCCTTCCATCTGTTTTAGCCACTGCTTCCTTCTCTGTCCTGAATTGCAGCAACCCTTCATTCAACACTTTGATGCACGCTTCCACCTCCTCCGAGCTCGGCCCAAACCGCATGATATGCACTGCGGTGTCGCCGATCTCGATAGAATTCATCGTGAAAGGCTTGGTAGCTTTATCAATTCTCTTTTGCACCATCAGAAGAGAACCTTTCAGGGAATCATGCACTTCGTTAGAAACAATCCGCACGTATGAAGTAACACCTCCATCCACTCTTTCCTCAGTGAAAGAAATGATACTGTTTGGTAAATCTGATGTTCTACTCTCAAGCACTGCGCATCTTTTTCAGCAAAACTCTGTAGATCTCCAAACAGAAAGATACTGCAAACTCTAGTTGCTTCCCCTTCTCGACTGATCCATCCGGTACAATTTGTTCTGCAACCAATACATCTTCTGACAGCTTGTTGATCTCGGCCAAAATACTCAGGTTACTCTCTGCAACTGTATTCATGCCTTTTATGCTTTCCATCGGTTGCTTTATTTGATTTCTTTGCATCTTTATAACCTTTAAAGGCGGTGACACTTCCCAAGTTGCACGAAGCTTGCGAATAATCGAGATCCTTCCATTCGTCAATAGCCTTTACTTGATTTATCTTCCTTGCATCTTCCATTTCCTGCATAAGATGATCACTCACCTTGCTGAAATGGGCTGAATGGAAGGTTTAACAACCTTGGCTATGATCTCACATAATTGAGATATTTGCTTCTGCAGCTCTTCTTTCTCCGCCTTTTCACTGTCAAGCCTAAGGAACAAAGCATCCATCAATGTCTGCGTGTCCTGCTTCAATCCTTCAGTGGTAGCTTGACCGAGTGGTATTTTGGTCACCGTCACATCTTCTGCCGTGAGCTCCTCTTCTATCTTTCCTTCCGCCGGAATTGATATCTCAGCAAACTTCTCTCCCGAATCTTTGATGATCAACCTAGAAGTTGCTTTAGCAACTTTAGGCCTTCTGTCTCTTCTGCTCAGATCCTGAAGTAGCTGCAAGTCATGCTCCTCTAAGTTCATCTCTACTCTTGCTTCGGAACCAACTGCAAAGCTAACCATCCGAGAAGTTACTTCTCGGGGAGTAAGAAGTCGTTGAGTGCACTACCATCTCCCGCTCTACATCCTCTCCGTCAGAAAGTGCCACAGTGTCATGGCTGCCATCTTCTGAAACATCCAAGGACAAAGCTCTTTCGAACTCCGTCATCTGCAGCTTCAACATCTCCTCTGGAATGGGTCTTTGAGCGAAGTGGTGCGGAGAGAAAGCGAATGTCGCGGTTTTGATGAAGGCATGGAAGCATCCTGCTGCTGCGGTGCGATAGTTGGTGATCTCTGGAGTCTTTGGAGAAGTTGAGTCAAAGCTATGGTCGTAGAAGTGGTCTTCTCTTTCTCTTGAGATCTTACGTGTACTTTGACTTCTCGGACCTTCACTGCTTTCTCCTTCATGCTTTCGTTTGAGGAATCTCTGCGCGAAGTTGCCCATGATTTGATTCATTAATACTTCATCAAGGCGGTATCCCTTCGTTAGCGACCGATTCGAAGTATTCAACCAACAGCTCAGATCTTTTTCTTGATTGAATGGCGACCTCAATGTTATCTGCAAAGTATAGCTTTATCTCCTCCCATCGATGGTAAGTGTCAAGTACCACGTTCCCATCATCTTTAAGATCCGCAGGTATCTGCGCTAGTCAAAGTCGAACACTTGCTTTCTTGATAGCTGCTGAAATCTTTCTTTCTAACCTCGTACTCACTTACGCACTTCATCCGAAATCTTCTAACGAAGGCACATGTGCGTACTCTGGGAGATTGTCTTCTGGCTACTCCGAATGGATCGAAGTTAAGCTATGCGAGGAAGAACTCTTTCTCATACTCGGATAACATTTACGCTTCCATCCCTCGATCTCTATGAATGCTTTGATGCTGTTGTAATATCCACGGTGATTGGGAAGAAGCCCGTAGACTTGTGCCGTTTCAACTGAAGGTCGTGTAACTCTACGAGTTGCCTGCTCAGCTCCATGGCGATCACTCTATCACTTGGATACCAGGCATCTTTATAGGTTCTCAAGAAATGCCCGTAACCACGAGGTATGTGAAATCTGCAAATTGGATGAATAAAGCTGCCAATCTTGGACCTTTGCTTCCCACGCTTCCTTGCTACTACCTGTGAGTCTTCAAGTCTTTGTCTAGCCTGCAGATGAAATCGTAGAAGTCATCGTTGATCACTTTGAAGTCCTTCTTGCACGCAGGTACAGTAAGTTGTGGGTAGCACTCGAAAATGGGGTCCTTGGAAAGAACACCACATCTATCCAGCTTGGAAAAGACACCCTGTGAAGCTGCAGCATACACCAAGTATGAAGTCATCTTGAAGCTGAAAGTACACTTCACGTTCCGAAGTTGCTCACCGATGTTGCTGCTAATAATTTCCGACCAATTGATTATAGAATCAACCTTGTTGATTTCAATGGTCTTGATGAAAGCATACATCCATGTACGGAAAGTGTAGGCATTCGCTTTGCCATTCAACCTGCATAGCAATTTGACGACATCATCTGCCTCCTGCACCAAATTGGACCGTGGAAGAGTTCTCGGGAACTTTGAAGGGGATCTAGGCTTCTTCATGAACCATCTGTTCATTATGCTCACGTAATCAGCTCTATGTTTCTCCCATCTCTTTTGTCGGCATCCGAATGCTAATAGAAGTCACCACCATTCGCCTTTGGAATCTTCAGACAATAATTGATGAATTCCGCATCCAAACGAATTATTGTCTTTCCCGCAACATCACGCACTGATCTGGATGAAGGATGATAAGATCTAGCACACTCCATTACGAACTCTGGCAATTGGGCTGTACATGGGAAAGCTGCAGCTCGGATAATTCCGCTACTTTTGACCGCACGCATGAGTGAAGTCTTTCCAGCTCTGGATCTATCAATCAAATCAGAAAGAGGTTCTGGGCCTAGATCCGTGTCTCCTATGTCTGAAAGTTTGGAAGCAATGCATGAATCCATCGTGCTCTCTTTTTCATCTCCTTTCGCCATGGCTTTGTCTATCTTTGTCTGAATAATTCTTTTTCTTCTAACTTGGCCGGATTTCTTCAATACTGGTGCAGATCTGGACAATTCTTCAGATTCGGAGGATATTTGCAATGTATTGGACATTGATAAAAACTCCTTTTCTTTTGTAAAGCACCTGTAATGAATTCCTGCAATTTATTCAGACAAAAATGGCCACCGGAGCATGAATAGTGAATTTAAATTATAAAAATCTGCACTTTTCAAGCCTGCTGCCCCAAAAATTGGTGTTTAATTTGCACATAAAGAGAGCATGAATCCTTTCAATCAACACCTGAGCTCCTGTAACACCTGTGAAAACAACTATGCAGACAAAGATCAACCTCCTCCAAAGCATGCGCCAAATCTGGAAGCTTTTAGCCTTGTTAGCACTTTGTCTGAACAAAATCCTTCCTCTAATGGGGGCGCACTTTTCCTCCTAGCTGCAATTCTTTACCTGTGAATTAAATTATTCACCCATATGGCTGCCCATGCTTATATAACCTTCACAATTCTATAATTAATAATTGCCCTAACAATTAAAGGCAATTAATTAATTAAAAATCATGTTTTTCTCTTTTAAAAATAGCATGTTTAAGGACAGCCATCCAATAAATTAAATTAATCCAATTTAATCCTTCACACAGCACTTCACTCAAGCCCCACAGTGTGCTTTGACCATAGCCACTGAAAATAGAAATTAATTTAATGTTTTAATGCCTTAAAAAACATTAAATAATACCCAAATGGGGCGCACTTTTTGAGAGGAAGGGGGCAGCCACTAAATAAATTAAATTTAATTAATTTAATTCCTTTCTTTTATTCCACCTTTGACTTGTTGACCTCCTCCAAGCTTGGGCGCACTTTTTGAGAAGAAAGATTAATAAAAATAATCAATTTTAATTCTTTTAATCTCTCACCAAAGGGGGCGCACTTTTTTGCACATGTAATTCTATTTTTAAGAATTTTTTGATAACGGGATGCTTTACCCTGCCAGGCAGGCACCAAAACCCCGTGATCCACTTAAGTGATTTTTATAACACGGGAAAAAGTATCTGCCAGGCTGGTATAAAATTCCCACCCATTTCATGGCTTATATTTTTCCCATCGCAGCTTATATCATTTGTTTTCCAAAAATGCGCCCATCCCCGCAGGGGCTTTTCAGTGCACGACTTCGCTTTTTCCCGGTGATCCGGACCTCGATGGCGATTTCCTCCGGGCATAATGTGCGTATATGTTTTCTCA
The DNA here is from genome assembly GCA_018340775.1 of Taxus wallichiana var. yunnanensis. NCBI lineage: Eukaryota > Viridiplantae > Streptophyta > Pinopsida > Cupressales > Taxaceae > Taxus > Taxus wallichiana. Next base: position 166,526,920 of record CM031236.1, read on the forward strand.
TTGCCCAAGCCAAAAATCGGGCTTACAGCAAAGGAGTTGTTCCAGAGAAATTTTACGAGAAAGCAGAGCGGGACACCACAAAAACACGAAAAATTGCCAAAAGTTACAAATAAAGCCCAAAACTTAAAATAAGTTAAAATCCTTCGGAGCTCGAGATTGCTCATGCGGCTGCTCCGCGACTGCTCCGAGATTGCTCCGCGACTGTTCCGCGGCTATTCCATGGTTTCTACGCGGGCTTCATCTAAAAATAGGGTTCGAGGAGGCACGAACGTTGCTAGAGGTTCGCCCCTCTCAGTTCGAAATGAGGTCCCTATTAATGGCGGCGAGAAACCAGTGGTATCTGTGGGAGGCGGATGCAAAAATGTAGAGGAAAATAAAGCACCAATCTCATGGATTGGTATGGCTTTCAATACTAACCAAGACCCCCATATCAAAACAGGGGTGTTCACTCATGGGACAGGTAAAGATGGTTCAGTCAAAGATTCATTATCTCCTTTAAAACTCAATACTGGTAACTGCAGGTTGCAAGAGACTAAGAGTGGATCTGGTGATGGAGGAAGAGGTACAGGGGTAAGCCAGAACCAGGACAAACTAAGCAAATGACAATAGGTCTCGGATCTTATGCTTTAGCGGTCTCCAAACAGAAGGAGAATGTCAGAAATGAGCTCTTAAAACCCTCCCAGGAGGTCCCAACGCTGAAAATCGAGGAGGATTTTCTTCTAAAGGTTCTTAAGGAGGAGGAAAATCTCTCCCAATTTGGGTCTCATATGCAGATTTCACAAATTTTGGCCTAAGCTTTCTCAACTTCATGACTGGATAGCCCAAAGATGGAGAGAAAAGATACAAGGTAAGATTGAGCTTTATCCTTGTGCTTTAAAGCTTACTTCATTCTTTGTCTTTGAAACCCCTGAAGATAGGGATTTAATTTTTAGTCAACATTGGGTTTGGGGGGAACATGGGCTTATGTCCAAACCATGGTATCCATCTTTCGACCCATTAAAGGAGTCTTTTGATACCTACCCGATTTGGGTTCGTCTACCAGGACTCCCGTTGCAGCTTTGGAACAGATCTTGTCTCATTGCTATAGGGGATACTTTAGGCTCATGTGTAGCAGTCGATGATAAGACCTCCATTCAAACCCATACTACTTATGCTCGAATCCTGGTTGATCTCGATACCTCCAAATGTTTACCAGCAGAAATCAATCTCAGATTGGAGCCAGGCTCTGGGTGCAGAGGATAGACTATGAGAGACTTGCCTTCAGATGTAGGCGTTGCTTCCAAACTGGTCATGTTACAGATGACTGTGAACACTCCAAACGTAAGACCAAAACAGCCTGGTGGAGGGATTCTCTACCTGAACATCTTACAATCGACTCAGATCCGGCTAAGGAATCGAGTGCCCCCCTGCAAGCTAACTCACCCATCATGGTTGATTCACAGACCAATACAGAGAAGCCTCCAGATTATTCTTTACAGGCTGCTGATTCAGTGATTAAAGATATTCCGACCTCCCATTTGGATCACTCCCCCATCAAACCTATTGCAGTTTTTCCGACTGTAGTGGATGTGGGAAATCAGGAATGGACAGTGGTGGATCGGAAAAAGAAGGGTAATGCCAAATCTAAATCCCCCACCATTTCGGAAAAGATTTGATTCTTGTCTTTCGGGGTTATTATTATTGCTACATTTTGGCATATGGTACCTTCTGCGATTCTTGCAGGCAGTTTGTGTTGTTGTTTTGTTGCTGTTTTTTTGCTGTTTTGTTGCAGCTGGTTTGCTTTTGCTGGTTCCTTTCTTGACAGTTTTTGTTGGGCTCTTTTGAGATGATCGTCTGGATGTTTTCTCCGTTAGTGGTCGGCCGGAGTACATTGTTATCATTTTTGTGGCCGGACCACTGCGTGTTTGCTGTTTGATCGCTGTCCAGCAGGTGTTTATTTGCTGTTGTGTTGCTGCTGGTTGTTTCTTTGCAGACTGCGTTCTGCAGTTGGTCCTTATTGTTATATCAGGATGTTGATCCTTTTTTTCGAGCTTTATTTTCCTATTCTGGCTCCTGAGCCTTGCTGTACAAGGGTATAGTCCCTTTCAAAAAACTATTTGCCAATAATAAAAAAAAAAAAATAACATATTTGCTTATAATGGAGTTAAACAGAGCGAAATAGCCTCATACGGGCTCAAAATAATTAAATACAAATTTCCCATGAACGATAAATCCCGACGACGAGAATAAAACAATTTTGGGCATCGGGTATTTGACAAAAAGGCTAATATAGCTCTTTAGGATTATTTTGACGCAATACAGGAACTTTCAGTGCAATAAAAACAACAAACGACCCACTATTTTAAAAGCACGAAATTTTTTTTCGGATTGGGTGATCACTGATTTCGGGGTGAAATCCGAGTGACGCCACGATCACCGTGGGCCATTATAGCTGCCAGAGCATTCATAAGGCCCGAGGAATTGAAGCGGAGATGTTCTCTGAGTATGAGCAAGAGTTCTTCCCAGCACGGCTGAACTTCGATCCATTTGGAGTGGTAAGGAAGACAATCTCCCAGGAGTATGCGCACATGCCTTCATTGGAAGATTTCTGGATAAAGTGTAGAAGCGTTTAGTACGAGGTTAGAAAGAAAGATTTTAGCAGGTTGTCAGTGTGGAAAGTGTTTGACTTTGGATTAGCACGGATACCTGTGGATCTTAAAGATGATGGGCCTGTGTTACTTGACACATACCATCGGATGGGAGGAGATAGAGTTGTACTTCAGGAGAACGTAGGTGGTTGCCACACGATTGAGGAAAGGTCTGTAGCTGTTTTGGTCAATACTTCTTGGCCCGGATTTCTTGTGATAAAGGGATACTGCCTTGATGAAGCATTGATGAATCAAATCACGGGCAACTTCGGCACAGGTGATTCCCTTAAGAGGAAGCACGGAGGAGAAGGCAAATGAAGGACCGAGAAGATTAAAGTGCACAACAGGTCTCATTCGAAGAAGAAGATCACTTCTACGGCCATGATGTTAGTTCCGAATTCTCTAAAGCACCAAGCACTTCACCGACTGTTGCACTTCAGCAGGATACTGCCATTCCTCCATTGAATCCGGCAACATTTATCTTCTCTTCTCAGCCACTCCGTTCAGCGCCTCTTCCTGAAGAAACATTGAAGCTAGTAGATGGCAGAATTTGAAAGAGCTTTGTCTTTGGATGACTTAGAGGATGGCAGCCACAACACTGTAGCGGTTTCAGATGGAGAGGAATCAGAGTTCGAGATAGTGGTACACTCAACAACTTCTCATTCTCCGAGAAGTAATTTCTCAGAATGGTTGACTTCGCAGTTGGTTCCAGAGGCTAGAGAGGAAATCAACTTGGAGGAACACGACTTGCAGCTGCTCCTGAATCTAAGCGGAAAAGACAGAAAACCTAAAGTTGCTAAGGTAACTTCAAGGTTGATCATTGAGGAGTCGAGGGGCGAAGTTCACCGAGATGTCGGTTTGGCGAAGGGAAGGAGGATGAGCTCATGATGAAGATATAACAAGAACTGAGTACCCATAGGTCAAAACACCACGAAGGATTGAAGCAGACACGCAGATCTTTGATAGATGCTCTATTCCTTAGGCTTGACAAAGAAAAAGCGGAGAAAGTTGAACTTCAGAAGCAGGTATCTCAGTTGTGCGAGATCATTGCCAAGGTTGCTAAATCTTCCACTCAACCCATTTCAGCACAGAAGCAGGTGAGTGATCATTTGATGCAGGAAATGGAAGATGCAAGCAACCAGGTTAAAGCTATTGATGAATGGAAAAGTTTGATTATTTGTCAAGCTTCTGTACAACTCAGAGAGGTGCCAACCTGCCTAAAGGTTATGAAAGATGCATCAGATTAGTTGAAGCAACTGGTGACAAGCACGATAGATATGAATACAGATTCTGAGAGTAACCTGAGTACTTTGGCCGAAATAAATAAGCTACCAAGAGAGGTGTTGATTGCGGAACAGATTGTGCCCGACGGATCAGTTGAGAAGGGGAAGCAACTTGAGTTTGCAGTATCTTTCCATTTGGAGATCTGCAGAATTATGCTGAAAAGGATGCAGACACTTGAGAGTATGGCATCATCTTTACCAGACAATGTCATCGCTTTCACTAATGAGGAAGTGGTTGGGAATGTTACTTCATACACACGGATCATTCCTAGCAAAGTGCCTAATTCCCTAGAAGGATCTCTTCTGATGGTGCAAGGGAGAATTGATGGAGCTGTTAAGCCTTTCATGATGAATTCCATCAGTAAGCTAGTGGCACTGTAGTCAGATATTGAGAAGTTCGGGCCTAGCTTGGAGGATGTGGAAGCATGTATCAGGGTATTGAACGAAGACTTGTTGCAATTCAGGACAGAAAAGGAAGTTGTGGCTAAGACAAATGGGAAGATGCTGAATTACATGTTTGACAAGTATATTCAGTATCAGAACAAAAAGATGTAGATGTTACAACTGACGTATCTTTTTCTTCTACTTTTTCTTCTTCTATTTTCCACGTTCCCGGATGTAATTGTAAAAATTTAAAGTTATTGGTTTTGAAACCTTTACTTTAAGTTATGTGGAACAATTCTATTAGTTAAGTGACAGATGTGTCACTTGAAGAGGAATTAGAGGGGGATGATTGCCAGATGTTATCTTTACTTTTTGTTTATGTTTCAGTTCAGTTGAGTTTTCCATTTGTACTTTCCCTTCTACATTCTATAAGTAGAAGAACCTTCGGGTTAAGGATCAGAATTTGTAAGCAGCATTCTTGTGTTCCAAACTTTGTGCTGAAACTCCTGATAGCTATTTGAAGTAAAAGAATACAAAGGAGCAGATTTCTAGAAAATTTTGTGTCACAGTGCATTTTGTTTCTAGCTTTTGTCTTAGATCTACTCATAAACTTTTTTGTTATTTTAGATCTAGATCCGAAGCTGCCTTTGCTTATAATTCGTGTGTTAATACCTATTGGTCCCATCTATGTGCATGCAATCAACTTTGTTATATATTGATTGGGTTGCACATCTTCCTATTTCTTCCCCGTGTTTTATTATTCCCTTTTTCTTTAAATATTTCCTTTATTTAACAAATTTGCTTTACTTCATTGCAAAACTATACAACTATGGTTCATGAGTTGCATGGTTAAAGTAAAACCCCCATATAGATACTAGCATATTTTATTGACAAATCTGACACGGGAGCCTCACTAGTAAATGAAGGAGATTTATCTCATGACTGCCTAGGTTTTCAGCTATGCAGAAAATCTAGTCAACCCCTGTAGATCTCGCAGGTGATGGACATGTGATACTTGACTCATACCATTAGATGGGAGGGGATAGAGCTGCTCTTTAAGAAAACATTGGTGGTTGTCAGACGATTGAAGAAAGATCTTCCGTAGTTCTGGTTAACACTTCGAACTGGTTGTTGACAAAGGGGTATTGCTTGGATGAAGCTTTGATGAATCAGATCACATGTAACTTTACCGCAGGAGACTCCAGCAAAAGAAAGCACGAAGGTGAAAGCAGCAGAAGGCCGGAAAAGCTTAAAGTTCACAAGAAGTCTCACATACAGGAGAAGGCCAAATCTACAGCTATCGTGCTAGTTCCAGCTTCTCCAACATCAACTCATAGCACTTCAGCAGCCCCGGAACCCCAGAGAGATCTTGTTGTTCCTCCTTTGAATCCAACGTCATTTGTATTTTCTCCTCAACCACTCAGGTCTTCACCTATCCATGTGGAGAAGTTGAAAGCACAGATGGCGGAGTTTGAAAAAGCATTGTCTTTGGGCAGTCATAACATGGTGGCAAATTCGGATAAAGCAGAATCGAGCATGAGATGGTGGTGCACTCGGTGACTTCTCATTCCCCAAGAAGCAACTTTTCATCATGGTTAGCTTTGCAGACAATCCCAGAAGCCAAAGAGGAGATCAACCTGGAGGAACATGACTTTCAACTGCTCCTGAGTTTGGGTGGAAGAGATAGAAGACCTAAAGTTGCCAAAATGACTTCTAGGTTGATTATTGAGGAATCGGGACAAAAGTTCGTTGAGTTATCAGTTCCAGCAGAAGGAAAGCACAAGGGAGAGCTCACGACAACTGATATAGCAGTGACCAAAGTGCCAATAGGTCAAACTACCACTGAAGGATTAAAGCAGGATACACAGACACTAATGAACGCTTTATTCCTTAAGCTTGACAAAGAGAAGGCTGAGAGAGCCAAGCTTCAAAAGCAGGTGTTCCAGCTATGTGAGATCATTGCTAAGGTTGCCAAACCTTCCTCTCAGCCCATTCTAGCACATGAGCAGGTGAGTAATCATCTGATGCAGGAGGTAGAAGATGCAGGGACCAGGTCAAAGCTATTGCCCAGTGGAAGGAACAAATCATTCACCAAGCTTCAGAGCAATTCGAACGAATACCGGCTGAATTGGAGAACATGCACAGGGCAGTATCTCAGCTAAAGGAACTGATGACACAGATAGAAGATGAGAACATAGTTGTTGAAAGTCATCTGGATACTTTAGCTAAGATACACTCGTTGCCAAAGGATGTGTTGATTGCAGAGCAGATTGTGCCTGGCGGATTGGTGGAAAAGGGGAAGCAGTTAGAAATTTCAGTTTCCTTCCGCGTAGAGATCCTCAAGCTCATGTTGAAAAGGATGCAATTGCATTCTTCTTTTATTTCTTTTTAGATCTATGCTGTGTTGTCTTAGATCTAGATCTGGAACTTTCCTTGCTTCAAATTCTGCGTTTTAAGATCTATTTGTTTCGTCCATGTGCATGTAATCAACTCTGTCAACTATTGGTTAGGTTGCACATTTCCTTTCCTTTCTTCTTGCATTTAATTATTTCCCTTTCCTGCACATATTGCTTACAATTGCTTACTTGCTGCAAAACTATCTAGCTATGGTTCATGAGCTACATAGTTAAAGTAATACCAACAAATAGATATTAGGAAATACAACTGACAAAATCTTACATGGGAGCCTCACCGGTAAATGAGGGAGATTTATCTCATGACTGCCTAGGTTTTCAGCTGTGCAGAAAATCTAGCCAACATTAGTTTATTCCATGACTCCCTTTTCTTTGCTTGTTATTTTGGGCTGCCCCAAAGGTCCTTTTGGCCATCCATTATTCAAAATGTTCTTGGTTACCCGCTAATCAGTCTTTGTTCTTAGGGTAAAGCACCTTCTAAGTCCAAAGATTTTTATATTACCTCTTGAAGAGACAAGGGATTGAATGCTCTTACCAAACCTTTGAGTGGTTCAACCAACCCCTCAATGAACAAGATAACGAGTCTCCTCTTTGTCACATCCAAAATCATCACGGAAAGTCTCTGAAATTCAATGACATAATCTTCTACCGTGCTATGTTGTCTCAATTGTGCTAGCTCCTAAAAGTGAACCTCCAGATCAATCTTATCAAATCTCTCAATGATCCTCCTACAAAACTCATCATATGAGTGGATGAGATTATGCCCTTGTGTAATCAATCCATGGTACCACCACTCGTGTGCAATTCCTTCAAGATGAAGGGTTGCAAACTTGATTGCTTCTTCTTGTCATATGCCTCAATGATAGATAAGTATCCAACTTTTGTATCCATGCACGGGTTGTCCCCTTGTTGGAACCATCAAATGTGGAGAGTGTCACTTTCCCCAAAGCATGTTGAAGATCCTTTTGTAGTGCTAGAGATCGATCGTGCCTTAATCTATTCTTGCTCACTCCTATGAACTGCAAGTGAAATGACATTACAAATCTCATTTAGAAGAATGGGGCACGTCTTCTCCTTGTGTAGACTTGATGAATAATTCCACCACATTTGGATTATGTGAAGATGATCCGGATTTGGATGAGCGTGCACTCTCCTTCCGGTGAGAGACTAGATCTGCGGCTTCTAACTTCGAGGAGGATGATTGAAATTGAATTGCTCTGTGATCGAAGAAATGATCAGTCCTTCCTTGTGCCTTCACGGATTGGGTGAATGGACGTTCAGCCATGTTGAGATTTGTATGGAAAACACTCTGATCTTCAAAAGATAAGCTTTGATCTGCAAAGATAGTTGATCCCAGTAGTCGCCAAAAATTGTTGGCTAGATTTTCTGCATAGCATAAAACCTAGGCAATCATGAGATAAATCTCCCTCATTTATCGGTGAGGCTCCCGTGTCAAATTTGTCAATTAAAATATGCTAGTATCTATATGGGGTTTTACTTTAACTATTCAGCTCATGAACCATAGCTATACAGTTCTGCAACAAGTAAGCAGTTGTTTAAGAAAGGAAATATTTATGGAAGAAGGGAATTATATAAACACAGAGAAGAAATGGAGAAGATGTGCATCCCAATCAATAGATAATAGAGTCGATTGCATGCACATAGAGGAAACCAATAGATATCAACATAGAATTATAAGCAAAGGTAGCTCTAGATCTAGATCTGAAATAACACAGTTTATTAAAAGATCTAAGATATAAAAGCTAGAAACACAATACACCGTGACACAAAGTTCTCCGGAAATCTGCTCCTGTATATTCCTTTGCTTCAAGTGGCTCTCAAGGGTTTCAGCACAAAGTCTGGAACACAAGAATGCTGCTTACAAATTCTGATCCTTAACCCGGAGGTTCTTCTTCTACTTATAGAATGTAGAAGGGAAAGTACAAATGGGAAACTCAACTGAACTGAAACATAAACAAGTAAAGATGACATTTGACAATCATCCTCCACTAACTTCTCCTTAAGTGACACATGTATCACTTAACTAATAGAATTGTTCCACATAACTTTAAGTAATGGTTTCAAAACCAATAACTTTAAAGTTTTACAATTTCATCCGGGAACATGGAAAATAGAAGAAGAAAGAATAGAAGAAGTCAAGCCAGTTGTAACATTTATGTCTTCTTTTTGTTCTGATACTGGATATACTTGTCGAACATGTAATTCAACATCTTCCCATCTGTTTTAGCCACCGCTTCCTTTTCTTGTCCGAACTGCAGCAACCCTTCGTTCAACACCTTGATACACGCTTCCACATCCTCGGGCCTTCGAATGCTCTAACTTGAGCTATAATGTCCCATAGTGATCGGGAAGAAACCCGTAGACTTGTGCCGTTTCGACTGAAGGTCGTGTATCTCCACAAGTTGTCTGCTTAGCTCCATGGTGACCAATCTATCATTCGGATATCTGGGCAACTTAACCGGTTCTCCAGAAAAGCTGGTAACCCTGAGGTATGTGAAATCTGCAAATTGAATGAATAGACTGCCAATTCTGGATACAACTTCCCATGCTTCCTTGCTCACCCTATTGGCCTTTAGATTTCTTTCTAGCCTGCAAATGAATTCGTAGAAGAATCCATTGTTGACCACTTTGAAATCTTTCATGCACGCAGGTACAGTAAGCTGTGGGTAGCACTCGAAAATGGGGTCCTTAGAAAGAACGCCGCATCTATCCAACCGGAGAAGTTGCCTTGTGAAGCTGCTACATATACCAAATAGGAAGTCATTTTCAAACCGAAAGAAACGCTTCACGTTCGGATCCGCTCACCAATATTGTTCTTAATGATTTCCGACCAATTGATTATGGAATCAACCTTGTTGAATTTAATGGTCACGATGAAAGCATACATCCATGTATGGAAAGTGTGAGCGTTTCGCTTCGCCATTTATCCTACTTAACAATTTGACAATATCATCTACCTCCTGTAGCAGATTGGACCGCGGAAGATTTCTTGGGAACTTAGAAGGAGATTTGGGCTTCTTCATGTATCTGTTGTTCATTATGTTCACGCACTCAACTCTATTTCTTCTCCCCCTGCTGCCGGCATCCTGAATGCTAATGGAAGTCACCACCTTTCGAGCCGGAATCTTGAAACAATAATTGATGAACTCTGCGTCCAATTGAATTATTGTTTTCCTCGTAGCATTTGGATGAAGGATGGTAAGACCTAGACAAGTACATAATGAACTCTCTGAATCAAGAAGGGGTGTGTATGGAAAGGCTGCAGCTCGAATAATTCCACTGCTTTTAACTGCACACATGAGTGAAGTCTTTCCTGCTCTAGATCTATCAATCAATTCGGAAAGAGGTTCCGGACCTAGATCTGTCTCCTATGTCTGCAAATTTGGAAGTGATGCATGACTCGTTGTGCTTTCTTTTTCATCCCTCTTTGCCATGGCTTTGTCTATCTTTGTCTGAACAATTCTTTTTCTTCTTATTCGGCCGAAATTCTTCAAAACTGGTGCAGATCTGGATAATTCTTCAGATTCGGAGGATATATTCAATGTATTGGACATTGATTTAAACTTTTGTCTTCTTTTGTAAAGCACTTGTAACGAATTCCTGCAATTAATTCAGACAAAGATGGCAACCGGACCATGAACAGTGAATTTTAATCATAAAAATTTGCATAATTCAAGCTATTTGCCGCAAAAATGATATTTTATTTGCATGCAAAGCAAGCATGAATTTTACCAACTTCACCTGAGCACCTGTATCACTTATGCAAACAATTATCCAGACACAAATCAACCTCCTTCAACTTGTGCGCCAAAATTGGAAGCTTTTAGCATTAATTTCACCTTCTTTTGAGCAAAAATCCTCTTCAAATGGGACGCATTTTTTCCTCCGGGCTGCACTTATTTTTGTCATGCGTGAATTAATTCATCCTTATGGCAGCCCCTGCTTATATAATCCTTATGGTTATATAATTAATTAATGCCTTTGCTATTACTGGCAATTAATTAATTAATTAATAAGCTTCACTCTTCAAATGGGGCGCCTATTTTGTGCATGTTTATGGCTGCCATTAAATAAATTAAATTTATTTAATTTTAGACTTCTGCTTCCAGTTAACTCAAGCCTCACAGTATGCTTTGACCTTAGCCACTGAGAATAGAAATTAATTTAATCATTTAATACTTAAAAAAATATTATTTCTCTCCCAAAAGGGGTGCACTTTTTGACATAAAGGGGCTGCATTAAATAAATATTATTTATTTAATTTTAGAACAGTCTATTTTCAACCACCTTTTGTCCTTTACCCTCTGTTGACTTTTCCACAAGCCTGGGCGCCAAAATTGGGTGAATAATTAATTAAATTAATTAATTTAAAGGCTGCCTTTCCTTCCCCAAAGGGATCGCACTTTTTGGCATAAAGAATTCTATTTTTAAGAAACACATGACAATGAGATTATTTACCCTGCAAGGCAGGCAATAAAATCCCATGATTCACTTAAGTGATTTTTCTTTTATTCCACAATGGAAATTTTTACCCTACAAGGCAGGTAAGAAATTCCCGCTTTGCTGTTGCCTCTAATTTTTCCATTGTCACTTAAGTGGCGTTGCTTCCATGGGAAAAAGTACTGGCAGCAGTGTACAAAATTCCCACCGCCCGCTACCTCCAAAATCTCATGATCCACTTCAAACCCTATTTTTCCAAAAATGCGGCCAGCCCAGAAGAGGGTTTTGGTGCACGACTTCATCTTTTCCCAGAGAACCAGACCTCCGATGGCGAATTCCTTCTGGCACAATGTGTGTATGTGATCTCCAAATACCTGTGCCAAGAATTAGCCAAACCGGTAAAGGAATTGATCGAGAGAAATTTCACGTAAAACGAAAGCGGAAAAACACAAAAACACAAAACGTTGCGAAGTTACAAATAAAACCCGGGATTCATTCTTGGTCAAAACCCTGTTGGTATACTGGAATAATGATATGTACGATCACAATAGAGTTAAACCGGAGCGCAAATTGCCTCAAACGGGGCTTAAAATAATTAAATACAAATTTCCCGCAGTAAATCCCGACGACGAATATAACAATTTTGGGCATCCGGGTATTGGACGAAAATTGCTAATATGGCTCTTTGGGAATATCTTGACACAATACAAGAACTTTCTGGATAAAAAAACTACCCATTATTTTAGAAGTACGATTTTTTCCGGATAGGGTAGTCTCAGATTTTAGGATGAAATCTTGGGACACCAGTAGAGCTCGAGAAATTATGTACTATTAGAGAAAACGACACTTAAAATGGAGTCATAGAGTGAAAGTTATGACAATTGCAAGTTTTTGTTGCTACATCTTCTCGGACCCTTTCCAAAAATCAAAATTTTTATTCTAGATTTGTGTTTTCTTCACCGAAAATCCAAAAATGGAAAGAAATGCTTCTTAGACCAAAACGTAAAAGTGCAAGCTGCCGGCACTTTCTATTTTCCACGCAAAACATAAGAGCAATTCCTAGTGCCAGTCGCAATTATTCTAAGCTGCCTTCTACCTTAGATTTCCACGCCAAATTTGGGAAGTCAATTCCAAGCAAGTCGCATTTTTCAAAGCTGCCCTTTCACTTGAATTTCCACGCACAATATAGAAGTTATTCACTTAAGTGGAAAGTGGGAATTTTGGGGCTGCTTGGAAGGGTGAATATTTCCACTTCCTTGCCCTCATGTTTTTTTCCACAAAAGCAAGTTAAATCACTTAAGTGAAAAGTGGGAATTTTGGGGCTGCCTGGAAGGGTGAATATTTCCACTTCCTTGCCCTCATGTTTTTTCCACAAAAGCAAGTTAAATCACTTAAGTGAAAAGTGGGAATTTTGGGGCTGCCTGGAAGGGTGAATATTTCCACTTCCTTGCCCTCATGTTTTTTCCACAATTCCTAGCCAAAAAGTGTGACCCATATTGGCATGACTTCATGCTTTAAAAGTAATATCTTTTATTTATTTTTGGCAAGTTCTGGCGCCAAAGATAGGGAGGAAGTCATTGCATGCAAAATCCCTTTTAGAAGCTTGTGCATGTGCTCCCAATCTTCCAGTTGAGGCCTTCATTGAATTTACTTATATTTGCCTTCACCCGGAGTGCTTTCCAGAAGTCAAAATTGCTCATATGCAATTAAAAATAAAAGGTGATGAGTTTTGTCTGAATTGTTTACAACAAAAATTTTCTTGGTACAGTGTATTGGAGAAAAATTGCTAAAGCTTCAAGCATAAAGAAACTGCAAAAGGTTCAAGGATAAAAGGAGAAGATAGGTCGAGGCAACACCTCAACCAAATCACAGACAGCTGCTTCCAGATCTAGTTTGGTGAGAATCAAAGACAAAGAGTCAACCACATGCAAGAGAAAAAGCATCTCAGATTCAAGGCAGAGATATCATTCATAACATTTATAAGGCAAAAATGCAATATAGGTTGGATCAACATGCAAAGTATGGAAGAAGAACAAGATTGAGAGTGTTGCAACAACTTTCTTCTAATTTCTTCTCTTCTTTTTCTCTTATTTTCTCCGACAAACTAATTGAGTGATCAATTAAATTGTAAAACTTAAGTGATTGGTTTAAAAGCCGTTGCTTCAAGTTATTGGAAGAAGTCAATTACTTGGAAATAGATGGTAGACATGCAAATTAGAAGGTTCTCTTTTCAGTTGTAAGGCATGCATGTCATGCAAAGAGGAATTCTAGGGGAAATATTGCCGAATGTTTCCTTTACGGTTTCCACATGTGCCAATTCATTCAAAGTTGCCTATTTGTAATTGCCCTCTATGCACTATAAATAGAGGAAGAGCTTGCGGGTTAAGGTATCACAACTAGTTTTATCAAAACTTGTTTAGTAAGATCTTTTGTAATTAGAGCATCTCGTAGTTTTCGGACTTTTTGCTTTGGAACCCTTGATGTGATTCACGCAAAGGGCTTGGGGTTGAATAAAAGGCGGATTTACGGAGAACTGTCTACGAGTGTTTTGTTGAGCTCCTCTATTAAGAGGTTTTAGAGAAACGGTGTTATCTCAAATCTAGGTTAGAAGTCATTTCTTTCTTGTTCTGCTTGAATGTTGTGATTTATCTATTTATTTAATTTGTGTGGATGAGACCAACTCTGTTAACTATTGGTTGATTCAAGACATCCTCCTTTCCTTACTTTTGTTTTTCCCCTTCTGTAAATAACCCATCACAACTGCTTACTTGCTGCAAAATTGCCTAGTTGTGGTTCACGAGCTGAGGGAATTAAAGTAAAACCCCTGAAAATAGATATTAGGTTTCACCCTTGCACAATAGATAAACATCTTACACAGAAGCCTCACCGTTAAATGAGGGAGATTTATCTCATGACTGCCAGGTTTTTAGCCGTGCAGAAAATCTAGCCAACACTAATCCATCCACAACTTTATTGCACCGTCTCAGGAATATGTCTGAAAAGAATTTGCCGGAAGTTATGCTACAAATTTTGGATTTGATCAATTTCTTTTGCAAGTCGCCAATTGGGAGGATATCCATTATTAGATTTGCTAAGTAAATTCATCATGATTTTGGAATCAGATTGAACCTTGATCTTTTGCCATCCTATTTTGATAGCTTCTTGCATTCCTCTACGAATAGCTCTTATTTCTGCCAGATTATTCGTAGAGATACCCATATTTTCCGCAAAGATAAAGCATACCTCTCCTTGTCCATTACGCCCAATTCCTCCCATGGTTGTTCTCCCAGGATTGCCCCTAGAAGCACCATCAGTATTGAGAATACCATGATAATCAGTTGGATCCCTGTCTGAAACAATATTTTGTGTAGTGATCTTTGCATGAAAGCGAGGCATAGTAGCCTCCTTAGGGTCCAAAGAAAGCTGTTTGTAAATATGATCCCATTGTGGAGTTGACTGAGCGGGAAGCGAGATCTTATGTTTAAGGCTTTCTGTGAAATTGGATTTAATTCTTTCCCAAACATAAATAGCTTCTCTGCTGATTTGTCGGAAAATTCTATAGTTTCTTTCCTTCCATGTATTCCATAATAGAAGGGAAATGCCACTCCACATAGCTGGAAGCATATTTTGTCCTTTAGGTATGGCTTCCTTCCATGTGCCCGTAATATTTCCAAGGGATTCACAGCTGTTCCATTGAAGCTTAAACACCAAAGCCAAATGTTGCCATAAGGGCAATACCCATGGGCAATGAAAGAAGAGATGATCTATAGTTTCCTCACTTGTGTACAAAGCTCACATCTAAATGGGCCATTAAGTCCTCTCTTTTAAGCCTTTCACCAGTTAGGAGCCTTTTATGTGTGAGAAGCCAAAGGAAGAAACTTACCTTGGGCCATAACCCTGGCTGCCAAATATGCTTAAACAAGGTTTGATCTGGATGCGGTTGTGCTTTCATTAAAAAGGTATATCCTGAGGAAACCTCATATTTCCCGGAAGAGCTGCATCCACACCCAATTTCATCAGGCTGAGAGGAAAAAGAAGAGCTCAATCCCTCAAAATCTGGTTCAATAAAATCTGTTGTTCTTGGGCAATCCTTATAGGCCATTCAGTAATAGGAATCCAACAATTATCAACTCCCCAGGGTCGAATAGTTGGTTGAATATACTTTGCTATCTTGATCCATCCCGGGCTTGCATATGCTCCATAATTGATTGAAGCTGAGGGAAGAGTGTAATAATTGGGGGTTTTCCATCCCAAGAATCTGTCCAAAAGTTTGCTAATTGGCCATTATGAACAATCCAGAACAACTGCTTTTTAATTAAATTTTCCCCTCTTTTGATAAACATTAATGCTGGAGAACCTTTATTCGGAAGAGCTGTTCTAATAATCTTTTCAGGACAGCTGTTTTCCGCATATTTACCACAGAAATTTATAGCCCAAAGGTCATCAGGATAAACAATAAGTCTCCAATATAGTTTTGCCGCTAAGGCTATATTCTGATGAATGGAAGATCTAAAACCTAATCCCCCTTCTTTTTGGGCTTACAAAGAGATGTCCATTTGACCAAAGACCACTTTTTCTTTTCCCGAGTCCCACTCCATAGAAACCTCTGACAAAGAGAATCCATCTTTTTAAAGATTGTACCAGGGATGTTCACCACTGAAGCAACATAAATCGGCATAGCTTGAAGGACTGATTTGATGAGAGTCATCCTTCCTCCTGTTGATAACCACTTATTTGTCCATTTCTGCAATTTCTGTTCAACTCTGTCAATAAGCCATTGCCAATCCCTTAGCTTTCTAGGAGATAAAGGAACACCCAAATATCTGAGAGGGAATGTTCCTTTCTGGAATTGGAGAATATTCAGGATCTGATCTTCTTGTCTTTGAGAGCAATAGAAAAAGAAAATATTGGATTTTCCATTATTTATTAGCTGACATGTGGCCGAAGAAAAAGTATGGATGATCTTTTGAATTTGTTTGGCTTCTGCCACATTAGCGCTGCCATATTAGCTTAAGGACAAATTGGTATATTTTCCAGCATCTTATAAATATAATGTTAAACTCTGAGATAGACTCTATTGAGGCTCTCTTGATGGTGGTTAATTGTTCAGTAGAGCCAGGTTATCTACTTTTTCTTGAATTCCCTATACAATGCTAGGCCTAGACTATATCATATCATCGATTGATGTAGGTGGTAGACTTTTGAACTAATCTAGGGCTTTTCCCTCAAAATATGCTGAAACAATCCTAAGTGCTATGGGGGAAGTGGAAATTTCACCAGAAAAGTATGTAAGGGCTTTCAAAGCTGATCCTGGCAAACCATTACATTGCTGTATATTTAATGAGCTATCAGAGGGCTCAGCTCTTGGGATTGATATGACTATTCTAGGTTGCAATAACTGATTAGGAGGAAAAGAATGAGTTCTATGAATTGGGTTTGGGAATCCGATTTCAAATCTACTACTTCTTCTTCTTGGGGATAATTATAAGAACTCAATAGGCCTCTTACCTTGATAAATTCTTGTTATAGACCTCGTTATAATTCTTCTATTAAGATGCTGGGTCTATGAATGAGAAGATTCGCTAGGTGAATATGTGATGCTTCCTTGGAGAAGATTACTAATATCCTCACCAAGATCTTGGTAACGCGTCTTCTAATCAATGAGATGCATGATTCGTGACCAAAGTTTTTGTAAAGACTCCAACAATTGAAATACTGACTTCCAATCTTCAGATCTTTCAGAACAAAGTTTATAAACTTTAGTTTGTGTCCCATCGGACATGCCAAAAGACTGTTGATCCTCCAAACTTCCTGACTTTGAATGTTTTTAATGTGGCCGCAATCCAGTGGTCACTATGGGAAACCTTGAGAGAGAGAGAGAGAGAGAGAGAGAGAGAGAGAGAGAGCTCCTGCCCTAATGGACAAATTTTGTCAGTTATCTTAAAACAAATGCTTTCTTCAGCTGATACATAGTTGCATTTTACTTAAACGAATTTCAGATTATAATATTGAAATCTCTATGGAGCTGAACATAAAATTATAAGCAAAAGATCCCTGCCGCAGAAAGAGGCCCTGAGACAAGCCAATGGATTCCTGCTGAGATGCATGCGGATTATCTGGTGAAGTGCATTGAAACCTTAAGTTGATCTATTTCCTGTAATAGTTCATGCGGGAAGATTCATCAATTATTTCCCATCACGGTTTTGATCTATCTGATTGTGGCCTTTTCCTTGCTGTATATTGAGGGCCCCCGGGCCATTAGGTTATCCAATGTGGTAGGATTAAAAACCTTCAGGTCCGAGAGTGATCCATGTGGCCCGCCACTGTTGCATTTCCTATTATAGGGGCTGGTCCCCACACTTATTTGTTTAAAGAAGTTTTCCTTATTAATTTCCTGTGGCATATATTTTCTTGGCTTTGCACTGTTGATTCACAATGAATCAGCAGCAAGGGGAATATCTCAAGGAGTGAGACTGCTGTCAGTGGTAGCCACCCGGTCGTTCATTCTTCCACCTCAGTTTCGGATCGGATGATGTGGAAGCCTTGATGATGTTTGCACCTTTATCCTTTGTTTGTACATCTACTGGCCCCATCAATTATTATAATAAAAGCTTGTTTCCTCTTTACTCTATTATAATAATGAAAAAGCCACGGTGGATCTGACTTATATCCACTATGTCAGATTAATGCAAATCAACAGCAAAGGCAGCATGTTGAGGTGGTCAAGCCCTTGTCAGTCTTTTGACCCCCATCTTTGTCCATTCTGCCAACTCAAGCTTTGATCTAACGGGGAAGGTGGGAGCTCATTTGATACAGTCAAGGCCTTTACATTATTAAGCCCACTGGCTATATTTGATTACAAAATGCATTACCTTAGGAATTTATAATAATAAAGCTTTTCTTTACAAAAAGAGAGTGTCTTGGACACTACATTTTCTTAAGAGCTGTCCTGTCATCTGTAATTCTCTTGCAGGCAGGATCCTGGAATAGCACTGCCTACCGATTTACAGGAGACATATAAATTGGTGCAAAATTCTATTCCTGTGACATTAAAGGATGCTTCTCATAGTGAGGAAAAGAATGAAATCAATAATACATCCTCAAGGTCAGGTATTCTAAACCTTTTTTTAATTGTATTATGTTAGGAATAGATAAATGCTTCTGTCATTTTGCTGCATATTCTTAAATCATTAAAAATGAATTGAGTGTTAGTTGGAATGTATTTTAAGAAAAGATTCTTGAAACCAACCATATTATCTAGTTAGGCTAAGTAGGTTGAGATGTTTATAGAGAGAGTGGATCTTTATTTTCATTTTCATTTTCGCCAAGCCAAAGGCAGCTAATTTGGCTTCTTTGAATTCAATGTCTAAATTAAATCTCCATCAAGAGCTGGTATTCTTAGAGAGAAATCAATGAAATTATCTATAATAGATAGATTGTAATGCCCGAACTCTATAAGGGGATCAGTCTATTAAGTACAGTAAGAATGAGAATTTTCATTTGATGCACCTGAAATAATTTTCAATGAGTTTCTTTCTAGCATTCACTCTTGAAGAGATGGTTGTACAACCACATGGGCAAACAAAAACTTCATCAAACCATGTACTCTTTACTAAAAATTTGATCTTCCATTTCCTGGTCTTTTGAGTCACATTCCTGGAATTTTCAGCAGCAATTCTAGTTTTATCAAAATTTCAATGTTTACCATTCGTAAAATCTTGGTGGGCAGGCAAGGGACTGTCTTTCTCTCTTTCAGTGGCACTGTTTGGTAGGCAAGGAATTGTTACAACCTGATCTTAATATGAGTCAAAACACACTTATGACAACCACTAATCTTTATTGCCGATAATTAGATCAACATTAACAACCCTGATGATTTAGGATTTTTTTTTTTTTGAATTAGAAATAGCAAAAGAGAAACCAACTGTGGATGTGAATTCCATGTTTAAACACTCTGGAAGCTATGATTGTCTTTTAAATCTAAGGTAATGGTATTCCTCATCCAAACAAGGTTGTATAAACATCACATCATAGATGGACACATAAGTAAGAACAAGTAGACAAGACCAAAACTGACCATTACTTATGCCATTATCAGGAGAGGCCATAACAGTCCACACAATAGTACTAATGAAACCACTCATTTGGTTCTAGTTACCTAAATTGAATGACTTATCCGTGGACGGAGGTCCCCACATTGAAGAAAGTTACCCAACTTGCATAGATATGAGATTTATACTTTGAAGTGGTATAATAAAATCTCTAACATTCTCCTCTTTACACACATGAAAGTGGAGCAGTTTATTTTGAGCCAATGCACGATTGTGTAGGGCAATGCCTTCTCGTCAGGCAAGCTGCTGGAAGAGTTTCTCTTTCACTTGGCCCCCGTTCTTCAGAACAGGGGAGATTACCGTGAGGCCTCCTTAAGGCTGGGTGGAAGGACAAACGGTTTTCACCAGGAGCATTCCTAGAGATTCCCACCCGCAGGGTGGGGTCGGTATCGCTAGTTGTAGACAACAGACGATATATGTTACTCGGTGCGCAAGGGGAGTAGCATAGATCAGGTTCCACTGTTGTGTACACGATCAGATGTGTAGAATCTGAAGTCGAGGGGTGATTCCCGAAGACTGCGCTTGCCCCTGACCGGCCTGAGCAAGGAACTCTTCCAGTTCAGAGGCATTGCATTTATGACTATATTTAAGGAAATCTATTTGGTATGGAAACATATTTTGTGGGTTTTAGTGCTACATTGAGTAAAGTGGTTGACATAGTAGAGGAAAGTTAACCACTTTGGTAACAAAATTTGTTTATACAATTTTATTTTTTTGATGGTACTTATTGAGATCTTCTGTACTTGTAATTTCAGGTTGTGTTTTTCTATTTTATTTTTGAAATCTTGCATCGTATATTAGACCATGGAAAAACAAAATATTTACAAATGAATTATTGGTTTAGAAGACCTCTCCCAACAATAGAGTAGATGGCATTTCAACTTTTGCTCCTCCTTGCAAAGAGTTGATGTCTTTTTTGAAGACAGTTATTCTAGAGAGAATATGAGTTGACAATCTTTAAAACACTTAAAGTTTGCTTCCACAACAGGAGAAGGCTCTCCATAAATGGAAACTTATACCATTCTTCTAACTGTAGAGATGTTACACATTTTATGATAAAGCTCATTTTTTCACAACAGCAAGAGATTCCCACGACTCTGACACTAACCTTTCAATACTGGCCTTAGTCATAAAATTGCATATTAATAGGGATTATGGTGAAACTGAATTATCAAGTGAAGCAGATGGGATTACCAAACTTTTTGTAATTGCTGGGTACATAGTTCTTTACTGTTGTCCCATATTTCTGAAAATCTCTTTGAGAGAGAGAGAGAGAGAGAGAGAGAGAGAGAGAGAGAGAGAGAGAGAGAGATGGGATTACCAAACTTTTGTAATTGCTGGGTACATAGTTCTTTACTGTTGTCCCATATTTCTGAAAATCTCTTTGGGAGAGAGAGAGAGAGAGAGAGATTCCCACTACTCTGACACCAACCTTTCCAGTATGGACCCTAGTCATAAAATTGCATATTAATAGGGATTCTGGTGAGACTGGATTATTGAGTGAAGCAGATGAGATTGCCAGTTTCCCTGGAAGTACTGGGTACAAAGTTCTTTACTGTTGTCCCGTATTTCTTTCCATTGGAGGATCCCTTACAAACATCTGTTTCCTTTCAAGATGGAGTTCCGCTACAATCAATGCCTTGGTGGGTAGAATACCCTTCATCCCTCACGGTTCAGTGCAATTTCAGAAACCAATTCAGAAGCCATATTCCTTTGGGGATAGATGAACCAATTAGCCTTAGTGCCTTCGATACCTACCATGTTTAAGGTTGATTTAATTCTTTGCCGGAAAGAATATGCTATGAGGTTTCCCCTTCTATTTCCTGTGCCATAGGTAGAAAGCTGACTTGCTCAATCTTGCGTTGCCTTCTCTGATGAGGAACAACCCATCCATTACTACTTCTTTGAAAAAGTGTGTGACTGACATATAGTTCTGCACTGAAACAACCATCGCTCCTCAGGGTCATTTGTCTCTTAATTTTGGCTTGCTTATGGTGAGATAGAAAATTCCTGATGTATTTTATCATAAACCTCATATATCCTATTTTTCATATGAGCAAGAGATTCCCATTGATCTAACACCAAGTCTTCCAATACAGGCCCTGGTCATAAAGTCGCATCTTAAGAGTCGCTCTGGTGGGACTGAATTTTTAAGATTAAAGCAGATAGGCTTGCCAACCTTTCTGTAAACATTGGGTACCATACATTGCTTTCCAATTGTTTCCAAGTTATTTACTGTAGTCTCTTGTTATTTTTAATCAGAATACTCTTTTCCATAAGAATCTCTTTCCTTTCAAGATGGATATTCGCCTCAATTAACATGTTAGTGAGGGGAAGTCTAGATAGGCCTTGTAGTTGAGTCCTCCACATCACAAGTTCCTTATGGTTCGGTGCAATTTTCAGAGACTTATTGCTGAGCGTGCCATATTATTTTGAGGATAGATGAACCACTTATCTTAGATTCCTTTGATACCTTCTATGTTTGGGGTTGAAGCTATCCTACGCTGACAAGAATGTGCTATGGGGCTTCCCATTTGCTACCTGAACCATCCATCTCCTCTTAGGGTTGCTCCTGGCCTGTAATATCAGTAATGCAAACCTTTCCTCCATCTTTCTTTTGCACAATGTATACAGATCCTTAGAAGCCAAGTGTATCCTATTGCTTCCTCTGTGTTTCCCCAATAAAAGCTTCTAAGCATGATTTCAAATTCAACAAACACTGCCTTGAATGAGAAAACACAGGTGGAGTACAAGATGTGCTTTTTGCATAGATCCTGTCAACCATTGGCAGTTTTCCTGTTAGAGAAAGGCTTATTAAAACTCTACTTACTGTGTCTCCTTCTTGGTGTCCCCAAGATTTCACCCTGAAATCTGGGACTACCCCTTTTTAAATTTTTCGTTCTTTTTAAGTAACGGGTCATGTTTTTGTGTTTTGTTTTGCCTGTGGTTGCTTGTGTTGCTCTAAGGTATCCCTAGAGAGTCATAAAGCCACGTTCGTCAAATACCCACATGAAAAAGCTCACTCAATTCCTTTGTACTCAGGACTTTTTTCAAAGCGTATATTTATTTATTTTTATATTAAATAAATAAAGTTCTTTTAAAAATAGGTTGAGCTAAAACTAAGAAATTTGGGTTATATAAAGCACTTCACCCCATCATTATTACCGCAGAACATTCACCCGGGGAAGAGTTTTTGTAGACTAGCTAATTGGAGAAATTTTTCGAGCAATTGCCAGCAACTTCTTTCGGGTTTTGTTTTGTTTTTATTTCTTTTGTTTTGGTTTTGGTCTTTCTCCGTTTTCTGTCTTGCAATCCCCATAGCCTATTCTTTCTTCCTACTAGACCTTTTCTCGGGCCTAGGGTTTTGAAAAGCTATCCAAGTATTTTTAATTGCCAATTAATTTGTCTGCCAAAGCTTGTTTTTGAAGGTGACCAGAGCTTAGGATTTTTGCCTTGTTTGAGGTTAAATTCAAGATAAATGATCGAGCAGATCATGGATCTGGAAAATATTGTCTTCCATTTGCAGAGCAGCCATGGCCAAGGAAGAAAAAGCAACACTCCGGAAGATCATTCAAGGGGCAAAATCACTTAGGCAATTGCATCAAGGATCAAAGCAGAGTGTTCTAGTGCAAATTGTGGTTTTTCGAGTCCTAGGCAGTGGCCCTTCCTCTCCAAAATCCACGCAATTATAATAAAGAGCTGAAGTTGATGCAAGTCATGGTTTTTGAGGTTCTTGTCTGCTAAATACAAGCTGCCTTTCTCCTTCAATTTTCACGCAAATATTAAAAGCAAAATCACTTAAGGCAAATCGTGATTCTTCCATGCTGAGTCTTCTCTTTGCAAAAATCCTCTTCCTCCAGTTTCAACGCAATTTCTAAAGAGAAAAGAAACTTAAGTGGTTATCGTGAATTCTTAGCAAGTTGTCTTCTATTTCAAAAACATCCTCTTGCTTGCAAATCCACACAATCCTTGCATCCTCAAATCCACGCAACTTTTTGGCAAAGGAGAAATCACTTAAGTTTGTCGTGAATTTTGGCAGCCTTGTCTTCTATTTTCCATGCACTTTTTAGAAGGGAAAGCTCACTTAAGTGAAATCGTGAATTTTCATAGTCTTGTCTTCTAATTTGCAAATCATCCATCCACTTGAAAATTCACACAAGTCTTTAAAGTCACTTAAAGTTTGTCGTGAATATTCAAAGCATCCAGTCTTCCTAAAATTCACACAAGTCTTTAAAGTCACTTAAAGTTTGTCGTGAATATTCAAAATCCAGTCTTCCCCAAATCCACGCAGCTTTTTGGCAAAGGCAGAAATCACTTAAGTTTGTCATGAATTTTGGCAGCCCAGTCTTCTATTTTCCACACACTTTTTAAAAGGATAATTCATTAAAAGCAAATCGTGGATTATAGAGTCTTTGTCTTCCAATTTAAAAGCAACCTCATCATCTAAAATCCACGCAAGTATTAAAAGGGAGAAATTACAAGCCAAGTTGTGGTTTTCCATTGTCTGGTCTTCCTTTGCAAGCATGCAACCACCCTTGAAAATCAACGCAGCCTTTGGGAGAAAAGAAAAATAGCTAAATGAATTGTGTGGATATTTAGGCTATTGTCTTCTAAATTGAAAGCAGACTTCCCTTCTAAAATTCACACCATCCACTCATCCTAGCATTCACGCAGATTTGCCAGAAGAAAAGCATTCAAAGTTGTGTGGATCCCGGGCAGCTTGTCTTCTAAATTCAACGCAGCTATTTCCCTCTCCAAGCATGCAAACATCCTTGCAATCATGCAAAAAGCTCAAACACAGCCACTATAAATGCATGCAATCCCCCAGTTGAGCCCACTTCTCTTTGCTTGCATCCGGAGTAATTCCTGAATTCAAGGGCCAATAAAAAAATAAAAGGAGGATGAGTTGAATGTTTGTCTGAATTCTTTCCGGACAATTCTCTTGTGCACATACTTAAGAAGAACTGCAAAAGCTTCAAGGATGAGAGGGGAAGACAGGTCAGAGGAAGCATCCGCAAGGAAATCATGGTCAGTTGCTCCCAGATCCAGTTTGGTGAGAATCAAAGGAAAATAGTTGACCGCATGGTGGAGAAAGAGCTTCTTAGATTCAAGGCAGAGGTATCATTCATATCATTCATCAAAGCGGAAGTGCAATACAGATTGGATAAGCATGCAGAGTATGGAAGAAGAACAAGACTGAGAGTGTTGTAGCAGGAATAACTTCTTTTCTTCTTTCTCTTACTTTCTCCCACAAAGTAATTGAGTAATCAATTAAATTGTAAAACTATAGTGATTGATTTAAAATCCGTTACTTGATTCTTGTAAGAAGTCAATTACTTTGAAATAAGTGGCGAGACATGCAAAATAGAAGGTTCTATTTTTATTTGTAAGGTATGCATGTCATGCAAAGAGGAATTCTAGGGAAAATACGCCAATTGTTTCCGTTATGGCTTCCACATGCGGCAGTTCATTGAGAGTTTCCTATTTATAATTGCCCTCTATGCACTATAAATAGAGGAAGAGCCTACGGGTTGAAGGATAAAATTATTGAAAAGATCAAGATCAATAATCACAATTTGTTTTAGCAAAACTTGTTTAGCAAGAGCTTTTGTAATTTGAGCATTCTTGAGTTTTCAGACTTTGTGTTGAAACCTTTGATGTGATTGGTGTGAAAGCTTGGGGATTGAATAAAAGGTGGACTTGGAGAACTTTGTGTCTACAGTGATTTGCTGGTTGCTTCTTTTCGAGGTTTTAGATAAACTTTGTGTTATCTCAGATCTAGGTTAGAAGCTATTTCCTTCCCTCATTGTTGAATGTTGTGATCTTTCTCTGTTTATTTAATTTGTGTGGATGAGACCAACTCTGATAGCTATTGGTTTATTCAACACATATTCCTTTCTTCTTTCCTAAATTCTATTATTTCCCCCTTCTGCAAATATTCCAATCACAGCTGCTTACTTGCTGCAAAATTGCCCAGTTGTGGTTCACGAGCTGTGGGAATTAAAGTAAAACCCCTGAAAATAGTTATTAGGATTCACCCTTACCAAATTGATAAACATCTTACACGGGAGCTTCACCATTAAATGAAGGAGATTTATCTCATGACTGCCTAGGTTTTACGCTGTGCATAAAATCTAGCCAACACTTCTCAAACCTATCTCGGCACACACCTCCATTGGTCGGCTGAAGAGAGTCCAATCCCAAAGGGGATGCCCAAATATGGTAATGTTCCAACACAGGCATTGAGAATCCATCTTTTTCTTCCGAGGTAGTGGACGTGGAGAGATCCTAATGGTTAGATGTAACCTTGGTTGCTCTGTGGCTTATATTCCATCCTTTATTGCTGTCATTTTTTTACAAATGCATACTTCCTGTTATAGCATTCTGGTTTAGAAATCCACGTAACATTTGTATCATTAGACCTTTTGGGTTTTCTGCATGAAATATTTTGTTCTCTTTAAACCCAATAGGGTACCGCTGAACCCAATCATGATGAATTCTAAATTGGAATCAACAAACAGCACCTGAATGTTTATTCTATGACTTGCTGGCCCAAACTATCAATGAGTAGGGGTAGCTTAATTATTACAATATAGTGGAGCATTTTTTTGAAACGATTGTCTGAAGCATTTCTTATGATAAAACAGCATTGATGCTGGAAGCTATGATATTGAAACTGTGAAGTGATTTCAAATTGTTGAATCACTGAACATGGTCATTTTAACTTAAAGTACTTCTTATCAAGTGGAATTTAAAGCATATAAGTTAGTGTGTTGGAAAAAGGACAGGTGATGCTATTTATTGACATTTTCCTCCTCGAATTTTAGAATAATATTGACTTCTGTTCTGTTACACAGACCCCAAGGTAACTTTTTGCTGGGCTTGAACAAAATACACCAAACTACAACTTTGGCTAAAGATGGACATAAGGTGGCACTGGACAGAAATTATTCTGCTGCACAATCGAAGACCCACTGTGGTCCTCAGAAAAGCCTTCTCTCTGGAGTTGCGAAGACTAAGGAAACTAAAATTAAAGTTGGAAATGATCCACTTTGGGAAAGCTCCAAGCTTATAGATAGTGGGAAAAAATCGGCATCTGTTATGATTCCTTGGAAGCACTCTCAAAATCCTCCTACCCTGCAGGTTTTCAGGTGCCATCTAAAAATCCTTATCTTCATCGTAATTATCACTAGTCTAGAGCACTCTCTTAATTAGTTCAGTAAATCTTGAACTTTGGATTAATGCAGACCCCAGTTAGCAAATGGAAAACCAAAGTCCATCTTGAAGCAGACAAGTGAAAGATTGTCTTCTTCAAAGCCAACGATAAGTGTATCTGCAAATATATCCCTCTCGAAGAAGATTTTTCCTTTAACTGAGCAGAAGATTACAACCTTGTCTCCTTTGGCCCCACTGAAAAGAAAGCCAATGGAGGTCTGCTTTAAGATGCGTCATTTTGGAAATGCCCATCTGTTTGCAAATAATTCTTTTAATACGCAAAATAGATTCTACTAATTAATGCTTTTGGAATTATATACTTCTGATAGAGTCTAGAGATGTGGTATTAATATCAGAGAAAATAATTTCTGTACCCCATCTCAATCATCTGTCTTCTCACTGCACTTGAATAGATTCTCCCCAACATTGTATATATACGTACATATATAATATTCTGTATAAAAGGAATCAATGAACATTATTTCAGATTGAATGCAAGTATATAGGTTCTATTGGTGAGTTATCTCTTTTCAAAATTATACAAATCTTATGGTTCGGGATTTGTATGTTAGCCAGGATGGTCAATATGATTATCCTCTCTCTTTCTCTCTTCAATAGTATGGAATGATATAAGTAGAAGACCATTCTACAACCAACACACAAGCCTAAGATAGAACCTAGGGACATAATAGTCATGGATCTAGAAGAGAGTAATCCATACTCATATCAAAGGCATAGGGTTCGAGAGCCTGTGTCTAAGATAAGGTGGTGGGGTCTTACTAGAATCCTAAGGGTTGTAAGAATATAGATGTTAAGCCAAAGCTAAACTACACTTAAGGGTTGTAATGCCTTTTGGCGGTAAGCATGGGCTGTAAAGGAACAATAGTGTACTAGACAAAGATATACTACACTATCTTAGTCTAATACATGATAAATCAACATGATCAATCAACCAACATGAAGGAAAGAGATAGGGTTAGGGATACTTACTTTTGTGAAAACATTGTTGGTGCATTAACTCTCTCAAGGGTTAGGAGCACCTCGTGAGAGTATTGTCATGGGTGGATCACAAGAGGGATAGGTAGAAGACCTAAGTGGACCAAAGACGGGGAGTCTAAGGACTGAGGTAGACCTTGTTGGTATAACTTCTATTCGTATTGCTCTTAGTAACTCAATGCTGCAAAGATGACCAACAAGTATAAGCTCCACTAAACCCTATAACCTCTTTATCTTTTAAGGGCAGATTTGCGAGTGGGAGTAGAGAAAACTAAGTGATCATATCTTAGAGAAATGACAACAATGATACCTATCTATAGATGAACATAATTTGAAGTCACTAGATCTCTTAGCCGATGACATTGAGCGTGGTCGATACAGTCAGTTAGAAAAAGGGTTCTAGATGCATCAACCACAAATAGTCAAGAAAAAAGACACTAGAGAGAATGGAGGTAGAGAAGACACTTGGACCTGATACGGAGGTGATCTGAAGGGGATTTGAAGGTGTTATAGGCAGATGGTGTGAAGGTGATAGTTGGAGAATATCAAGTGGTTATAAAAAGGTAATAGGAAGATAATAGTAGGACGGCATACTGATGCAGGAGCATCATTGCTTCTTTTCGGTTTAGGAGTCAGTTTAATTTTGGAGAGTGAATTTTGTGTTCAAATATCCATTTAGATCTTTAGGACAGTCAATTAAGTTGAAATGATAGGTCATGATGATTTAACAACTAGTAAGGTTTGAGTGGTTGGCATGGGTGGAACTTGCTATTGTAAGCTTAATAAGGCATTTTCAGCCAAATATAGAGTGTAAGCTGGTAGTTGAGCGAGTTGTGAGATTGTTAAAGCTCCCTAAGCATTTTTAGAAAGTTATGAGTAATTGTAAACTCCAAGTTTAGTGTTTGTTGCATTATTCTTGGAGAGTTAGTTCAATTTATGTCTTAATTTAGTCATAGTAGACTGAAAACTACGAAGAGGAGAATGCATGAGAAAGTAATATATCAAATTTTCCAGCCAGAAGTTCGTGGGAGAAGGTGTATGAGCTTGGTTTTGTAGAATTAATAAAGATTGAGCATTGTGTGTTTGGTAATATTGTTATTTTCATCGCTTCTTGTAGAAACCTCTGTTACAGGCAGCAAGGAAGAAAAACGCAGTCACGAAGAGAGAGATCCAAATCGATTTTTGTTAAAAAACAGCGAAAGGGCACGTGATTTAAAACACATCCGAATTTTTTTCAGGCCTTGACGGTGATTCTTTTCGACTTTATGACTTATATTTGCTTACGGGTGGCGAACTAGGGCATCATCATAAAATTCGACCCTGTGGATAAACTTTGCTGATTTTTGGATATGTTTGTGGGTTTTTCGAGTACTTAAAGCCTGTTAATTTTCAGATTGTGAAAGTGTGTGTAAGTGTAGCAAACATCAGGACGTTACCTGTCTTTTACCAGTCACAAAGAACAAATTTGATTGCTGCACGCATATAAAAGGTAAAGGACAGAAAAATACATTGGATCAGTTATTTTGAAGCATTTTAGAGCTGTTGGAAGAGTTTTCAATTGCGATTCATCGAATTCCCATGACTGTACATTCAAACAAGGATAGAAGGAGGTCTAATTGCCCTTGGGACAGCTGGGAAAGTTGAAAAGAACATATAAAGGAAAAGCAAGTATAATCCTTGTATGTTTTCAAGCTAGATAGAGGGAGTCTGAAACTCTAATTATCTTGACAAGACTCTATATCAAATAAAGAAATATAGAGAAACCCAGTTTAGGAGATCCAATTAAAACTAGTTAAGACTAGAGATCAGTCCCTGATCAAGAAACTTGATCAAAACAAGTTATGTCACTCAATTTTGGGGCATCATTAATGGTATCCAAGCTAGATAGGGCATCACATACTAGAGAAAGCTAGGGATAGTGCCATGACAAATCTCTCATCAGGTACTACCAACTAGCCCAACCCTACTTTGGTATGCCCCCTTAAGACACACATTCAAGGAGGGTAATGTGCCAACAACATGCAAAGAGAAATCATTTGCAAGCATAAAAAAGAAGGTGTATACATATGTGCCAACTAAAGATCATTGCGTGTCCCAATAGTGTAATGCGAGGTGGTCTATGGGAAATAGAAATATTTAACCGAAATTAAAGGAAATGATTGTGAATGAAGTAATAAATAAGAAGTGAACCAAATGAAATATACTTACGTCGACATACTTTCTTGTGGAGAGGTAATGTTACCTCTCATCCAGACCATGGAAGACGCAATTCTTAAGAACCCTACTGATACAAGACTAAAAGGAACGGATAACGGTGAAAGCGTACAAAGGCGAGCCTATAAGTAGGTATACAAAAATATGGGAAGAGAGATCATAGGAGGTGCTAGGACAGGTTCGAAGAAGAAGGCTAGGTCAAGTCTGAATAGCTTATGGAAGATAATAATTGGGTGCTAGGACAACTCTGGACAAATAGGTCTAGATCAGGTCCGTGTAGCATATGGAATGGTTGTAAAATGGATTCTAGGTGAGGTTTGGATCGTCTATAAGGAGAGTCTAAATTAGGTTTGAAAAATCTAGAAAATGTCGTAAGGTGCTGTTGGAAAATGATGAGAGAGAATAAAGAGAAATGGAAGGCATGCGATACACGTTCATCTTGTGTGTTTGTCATTTATTAAACATAGAAGAAGCTACATTAAATGAGGCAGTCATATGTTGTATAAATAAATAATTAGTTAATGTTTACATATTGAACTTAATAACTTTACCATTGCCCCCAAAAGAAGAGCTGCTGTAGGTAAAATAGTGACTCCATATCCAAATGTGCTCACCAAGCACCAGGCAAACACATCCACACAACCGCCACAGGCTTCAATGGTATGTTGATGAATTTTTTTAGGGTTTCCTGAAGATAACTGGCATGGCCAAGAAGCCATTCACGCACAGTTATTTTTTGACCTTGATTTTTAAAAGAGCCGCTCACGCCATTGAAGTATTTGAAACCCTCCTCCACTAAACCTGCACAGCTGCGAGCTAATAAAACAAAAAATGAAGCTCACACGGTCAGGGTCTGCTCTAAGAGATCACATTTTTCCCTGAGGTGCCTCCATTTTTGGCATACAGATTTACCAGAGCGCTGCAACTATGACAACTGACAAAAACCCTCTTTCGTGCTTTGATGGACGACCAAACCCTGTTTCAAAGCTCCTATATTGACGCAGGCATGGAGAAAATGCTGACAAGGTTGTGGAGTCTGGTTTAATGCTTGCCAAATGCATTTGCTTTGGAAGTTTACATGGCGGCCGCCCCAACTTGCAACTGCCCCCAAATCGACCCAAAAGAAACCAAAGAAAACCTTAGGACCAATCATTTGCCCTAATTCACCCCTATGGGCTTTTATTTATATTTATATTTTTCATTAATATTTAAACATACAAGTATATATGTATATATATTTATTTCTATTTTATTTTATTTTAAATATGATATTATTATTATCATTATTATTATAATTATAACGATCTCGATAACTCACCTTCAACCCGAGGCCACACTGACAAACCAAACACCATCTGATCTGGACAAGCCAAGCTCATAACCAATTTATCTCACCAAGCTCGCACTATTGAGCTACATTTCCTAACTCATAGGCTTAAGAGCTTAGTCACCCGCAAAACACTCGAGAGTAACCTCGGCAAAGGTGAATAGGCGACACCTAATGCATCGTAAGGGGATGGAAGGTCGGAACCCACCGTGAAGGAGACTCATAAGGGATGGGCACTACATCTTATCTGCTTCTTCATGCACATCTTTTTCCAGCTTGTACCTTGCAGCGAAGGTTGTGCCCCGGTATGTTTCTAGGTACAAAAACTATGTATCCCTTTTCTTGATCCCAATGAATAGGATGTGCTTCTTCATATTTGTGGACAGCGAGTAGATTCCACAATCGTTGCCACATCGGCCTCGATTCCTTTTCCAGTTTAGGTCTAATGGTTGTTATGGTTGCTTGCACCCTTGCCTTCTCTATTTTCTTTTCTTCTAACTTTGCTTGCTCTTCCTTCATCTCTCGTTGTTCTTCCGTAACATTGGGACATACCACAACATTGTGGCAAACAATAGATGCAAGATGATACTTTAAGCAATTGATGCCTTGAATACTTCTTGTAGAATTTGCAAACTACAGTCCCCGAAACCGCTCCATGTACGATATACTTCCAAGAAATAGAACATGCCTGTTAGTGATTTTGAACATGCCTTTGTATATTATAAGTTCTAATCTGCAACACCATGCACATTTAAAATTTTTTAAAAACCGTAAATATTATTAAAAAACATTATAAAACCATTTAAAAAAAACATTAAAATCCTATGTAACCGTAATTGCAAATTTGTAATTCTAAACCCTACAAACAAGAATAAATTCCCAAAAAATTAAAAATAACATTTAAAACATTACGACTCGGCAATTTTGTTCATTAACGATGATAAACAAACATAAATAACAATTAAAATCATTCGGAATCGAATGGAATGCATTCAAACTTGCAAATCATATTTGGATACAATATATAAACAATATAGAAAGAATTTACATTCTTGAAAAGAAGGAAAAAAAGGAACTTACCTCCAAATGAAATTCTTCAAATTTTCTCTTCGAATTCGCTATAAAATCTCTTCAACTCATGCAAAGGATGCTCAATAGCTGTGTGATTACAAGTGAGGGAGTGTGAAACATTTATAAGACAAAAACAATATTCTTTCATTGTAAAATCCACGATTTTTGTAGCGTCTCGCATCCTAGCCATGTCCGGCAAGTTTGTAGGGGAAACTTGTTAAGTTTTGGTGAGTATACGATGAGTACTTGTGGCGAGTTTTCTGAGAAAAATCAGCAATTTGCTGGCAAGTTTTTATGATGAGTATTCATCTAGGGAAAAATTGGCAAGTACTTGCCAACTAGGCGAGTACTTGCTAAGTATGTATATTATGAGTGATGCAATGGTGGACATATTTGAGCTTTTTTCATAAGAGACGGTAAAATGTGGATGAAAGACAAGTAAATTGCAGAATTTGAGCTACAAGAGTATAACTGATTCTAGGAGTCAAAATAATGCAGCCATGGTTAGGGTTCTGAAAGAAATGATACTTTGGATCGCGTTGCATTACAAAATAACACAATGGAATGTGAACAACATATATCGATAAAAATAACAATGTATTTATCCAACACCAACATGCTACACACTTCAGACCGATCGCCAATGATTCAGTCATTCAACACACAATGCATAAAAGAAGACTCAATACCGCAATTTTGCCTCTATGTTTTAATCTTTCTTCGACCTTTCCTGTGCTTGCACATAGATCTTATTGTAGTACTCCTTGCAACTGAATATGGGTTGTTACTCTCACGGAATTCATGATTGAGCCAAATTCCACAAACGGAACTGCATTGAACTAAATCCTCTCCAAACCGCTTAGATTAAACTTCCGTTTTACAATGTTATGATGTGTGTATACAAACACAATCAATTACTTACAACGTAATCCCTGAAACATCCTACTGCAAGCAATTATATGAGTAACAAACATTAAATGGAGGATAAGGTCCAAAAGACCCATAACATAATTTGAATTAACCTTTGTTGGTCTTCACTTATGATCTCAATATGGCTACTTCAATAATCCCGCCCTTCATGTGTGGGAAGATCCATGTTTCATGAAATCTTCATGTGGAAGTCCAATAATTTTGTGTTTTCATATGTAGGTTTGTGGTATCAAGATGAATCTTCCTCGTAATGCGAGCTTTCGGAAATGCTTAATGTAATGCCACAAATGCTTAAGAGCTTTTGGCTCCACGCCATACTTCCAAATGGTTGCACCATCTTTAAAAGGGTTATCGAATTCAAAACATTATCATGGATCATCCCGAGGTAGTTTGACAATGATGCACACACAATATGTGTAGTTACAACACCTACACAAACATGCAAGAGACAAGCCCAAAAGAAGACCATAATATATGCATGCACAAACTATGCAAAAACACTTTGATGCCCAAACTACATATAGTTGAACTCGACTCATTACTCTACTCTTACATATTTTTGGTTAATCAAGATTGCATGTGAACCCAAATGCTCCTACACCATACACCCTGGGTAAGAAAAAGTGTGAGCTCACTGCTCAGACACGTGGGCTAGGTAGTAGAATCACCCTTCTGACCTTTTGATAGGGTCTTGGCATGTTTACGCACCAATGGGTGTTCCCTGCCTTCTAATTGTTGGTCTTGGTTGGGAAAACCGACCTTCGCCACCAAAGTTAATTCTGTTTGTCTCGCACCCCTTCCTTAGTTCTCTCTAGGATGACTTCTGTCTTCTTGAGGCATTTTCTTCTTTGGCCACACCACCTTCCCTTGTGTAATGTCTTCATGCATTGCTTTCTCTACGATATACCTTTGGTTTGAGCATAGTTTTGGTGACGACACTTTCTTTTTACTCACTTGTTTTCGCCTACATGCTATGCTCCTCCACACTAAAGCACATGCCTCATTTTCAATTCTTCATGCAATTTCTTTCTCGTGCTATCACACATGTTTTGTCTGTTATATTCCACATGGTACACTCTCTTTCGTGCTAAACCCAACTATCTTGGTGCATTACACTTTGCTTTCAACAGTTTCAAAATGAAATTATGTCCATCCTTACGTACTTTTACTATATTGGCTCTTCCATCGTACACCATCTCCTGTCAAATTGCAAGGTCTCCCAACAAGACATGACAACATCTATTAGTAAGACATCACTCAAAACTTTGTTCGTGAACCATCCAATCTTCATTTTGACCTTGAATTGTTCCTGCACAAGGCCTACTCATCCTTTTGCCAACCATACCACTTTTTAAGGACTTGGATGTGGTATTTATCTTAATCCCAACTTCCATACCAGTTTTGCGAGACACAAAATTATTCATACCTCCACTGTCTACCATGAATATGTAGCATTTCCCTCTAGTCTAACATCTTGGTCTAAAGATATGTTGCCTCTTTTTCTATGAATTTTATCTTCTTACCATAAATCGTGAGACTATTCTCATTACGAGTAATATTTCTCCTTCCTCGAGTTCGTTGATCCAAGGCTTTGGCACTTTACCTTCCACTTTTTCTTGTGCAACATGCGCACTAGCATCCTCTTCCTTTCCATCTTCTTTATGTACATGAGGACACTCGAAAGCTTGATTTCCAACCTCTTCGCATTGAAAACAGGTACCGCTGAATCATGAGCCACGATCTTTACCTTTGTTGGAGTGGTTCTTCCTCATGCGCACCACTTGTGCTTGCTTCACCCTCATGCTTTTGCACCACTAGTTCTTTATCACTATCGAGCTTTTTTTTGTTCTTCACCACACCTCTTCGCATGCTATCTTTTCTTCTATTCGTAAAGCATACCGATACACTTCTACTATTTGCACCTACACAATATTGATCTCATCTTGGATCACCCATCGCAGTCCATCGATGTGTTGTGCTAGCTTCGTTAATCCATTTCATTGCAATCGACATGAATTGTGATCTTATAGAACTCCTAAGCGTATTCCATCACATTCAAAGCATTCTCGTCGCAAGTTTTGCAACCTTTTAAGAAAATCTAATAGGTAATCACGGGGAAAAACTTTACTTTCAGTTTTGCCATCCTCCGCTCCCATCAATAATCTTGTCTTTACTGATTTTGTTGTGCTCCACGCAAACTTGTTTCCACCATAACACGACATGACCTCTCAATTTGACTTGCATGATCTTCACTTTTCGTTCCTCCATAAATCAAAATCAAAGTTTTCTTCCATCTTTGCGAGCCAATCAATAAGCTCTTTGGCATTCAAGGTCCCTGAAGAATAAGGAACTTCGATACACACTCTTTTTGCTGATTTTTGAGATAGCTTTCGATAATCTCTCCTCCATTCAAATTGTTTTGTATTAGAACTACTTCTTTTCCACCTTAGATTGCTTGGTGTTTCTTTTACATCACTTACATCATCTCTCGGTGATAAATCCTCCTGTCTTCTTCCACTACGATCAATGTGATCTACGTTGTTCGCAACAAATCCATAATGTCATCTAACCTTACGACAACATTGTTAACCAATGTGCTTCCTCACCCTACTCTTCTAGCGGCATCTTGTCTTCACAAATGTTGATCTCTTGTCACACTTCCTTCGCAAACCTATGCAGATTGGGTATTCATTTTTCTTCAATTGTTCTCATCTCACTTTATAAAGATGGAGAATTTCAAACTCATGATTGTACCTCGCTTTAATACTACTTGTTTCGTAAATTTGGTCTTGTGGCACTTGACAATATAACTTTGGCATTTATCCTAAGATTATCCCATATTCCTATTTATTGATTAAACTTAAAGCTTCGCTTCTATCCTAGACTTTGGGTCCACTAGGTCTTAGCTTATTCTTTAGCTTAGCACTTCAAGAATCAGTGCACATTATAAAAAACACATCTTTAGAAGGAATCAATGCCCATTATACAAAACACATCTTTAGAATTAATGTCCCATGGCTAATGAACCAGTCCCTCATACTTGCAAAACAATAATTTCTTCAAATGTACAAGTTACTTTAGTCGGCTTAGAGACCGTTGAATAGGAAATCATTTGAATGTCACCTATATGACACATGCACCTACTTATTAAGGGCATCTAGAGATCCCATATCAAATGCACACTCTAAGAAGGTCATTGAGCATGGTCATCAAAGCACCTCTCCCTTAGAGCACACCACAACAAAGCTACTCAAATTTGAACTGTGGGCTGCCTTCACACTGCTGTTGGTTTTTCTGATTTCATCAGGAGCACCATCGGGGTTAAACAGGGCTGCCCCCTCTCGCCTACCTTGTTTGGTATTTATATTGATGAATTGGAGGAATTTCTCAGGGACCATATCCAGGAGGGGGATGGTTGCCTTCTTCACCAAGTGCTGATCTACATTCTCCTTTTCGTGGATGATGTAGTCCTCCTTGCCTCTTCCGACCACAAACAACTAACAGTTAACCTTGGTAAAACCAAGGTCATGATCTTCAATGGGCTGAAGACTTCTGACTTCCATTTCTTCTATAGAGGGGAAGAGATTGAGATCACCAACTCCTACACTTACCTGGGAGTTTTATTTACCGGGCCTGTTTCAGTCTTCGGCTGCTCTTCAGCCTCGTGTCAACAAGGGGTATGGCTCTTTGGCAATCTTGGAGAGATAGTGCTCATCGCCACCACTTCCAGGACATCTTGTCGAAGATGTCTCTCTCGGATTCTCTTGTGAGGCCCATAGTTCTCTATGGCTCCGAGGTTTGGGGGCCATCCCTGCTTGATTCTGATTGGGCTACTGTTGAGCGAGTCCAGATCCTCATGCTCAGACGCATCATTAGGTGCAAAGAGACAGTTCCACACAATATCCTCTGGCAAAGTTCAAGGCTTGTCCTTTTAGATTGGAGACTATTTTTAGCCTTGTTTTGCTTTTGCATCGCATTTGGGGACTTTCAAATTCTTTTGCATGCAAGGATAGGTATCTCTACCTTGCCTACACTACCTCCGAGGCTATTGATCTTTCTGACCACAGTGGCCGTTCCCGCTGTTGGTAGGCTAGAGTCTCGTGTCTTGGCTCTTTCGGGATTCAGATGGACTGCCTCCCACCATACAGATACTCCCTGGACGCTCTTGCCCATCTCCTACCAAGTAAGTAGGATCTGCACAAAATTATCAGAGACGACATTTACAGGTAGTTCATCCAGACACTTGGATCAGCCCTCTGGGTGGATTACGTCCTAAGATGGCTTTCTATGCTGCACATTTCCTTGAGGTCAATGATGGGCTTATTAGCGACCTACGTATATCTCCCGACACTGGTTGCAGGCACTCCGCATATCCCTAGGCCAGTTCAGAGTGGGCTCTCATAGACTTCGTGTGGAGGACCACCAACTAGACTGCTCGGAGAGGATTTGCCAACTTTGTTCTCTCCAAGAGGTCAAAACAGAGGAACACTTCATTTTTAGGTGCCCCATCTACTATGAGATCAAAGGGAGATTCCATTGCCTATTCCAGGAGCATCCGTCATTTGCGGCTTTCTTCAGGTATTGTGATCAGCGATGTCTTGCTCTCTACCTACAGGAGGCTCTTAGGCTTCGGAATGAGACCCTTGGTCTCCTCCCGAGATAGGTTCTTTACTCGATAGATCACATTTTTCTTTACAGTGCTCCCACTGGAGAGGGGCACCGAGTGGCATCTTGACATCAGTATGGATTCCCAAACCAGATCCGTCAGGACCTGGGATGCCACCTCCCAATCCAGAGGCTTTCATGATCGCACTTTGTTAGGGGCCCTCCTGTTGGCTAGATTTTCCGCATAGCATAAAACCTAGGCAATCATGAGATAAATCTCCCTCATTTACCGGTGAGGCTCCCGTGTCAGATTTGTCAATTAAAGTATGCTAATATCTAAATGGGATTTTACTTTAACTACTCAGTTCATGAACCATAACTGAATAGTTCTGCAGCAAGTAAGCAGTTGTTTAAGAAAGGAAATATTTAAAGAAGAAGGGAATTATATTAACACAGAGAAGAAATGGGGAAGATGTGCATCCCAATCAATAGATAGCAGAGTTGATTGCATGCACATAGAAGAAACCAATAGATATCAACACAGAATTATAAGTAAAGGCAGCTCTAGATCTAGATCTAAAATAACACAGTTTATTCAAAGATCTAAGATAGAAAGCTAGAAACAAAATACACCGTGACACAAAGTTCTCCAGAAATCTGCTCCTGTATATTCCTTTGCTTCAAGTGGTTCTCAAGGGTTTCAGCACAAAGTCTGGAACACAAGAATGTTGCTTAAAAATTCGATGATTAACTCGGAGGTTCTTCTTCTACTTATAGAATGTAGAAGAGAAAGTACAAATGGGAAACTCAACTTAACTGAAACATAAACAAGAAGTAAAGATGACATTTGGCAATCATCCTCCACTAATTTCTCCTTAAGTGACACATGTATCACTTAACTAATAGAATTGTTCCACATAACTTAAAGTAATGGTTTCAAAACCAATAACTTCAAAGTTTTACAATTTCATCCGGGAACATGGAAAATAGAAGAAAGAATAGAAGAAGTCAAGCCAGCTGTAACATTTATATCTTCTTTTTGTTCTGATATTGAATATACTTGTCGAACATGTAATTCAACATCTTCCCATCTGTCTTAGCCACAACTTCCTTTTCTGTCCTGAACTGCAGCAATCCTTCGTTCAACACCTTGATACATGCTTCCACATCCTCCAAGCTTGCCCGAACCTCGAAATTTCCATTGCAGCTGCCACCGGTCCGCTAATAATGGAATTCATTGTGAAAGGCTTAGTAGCTCCATCGTGATGTTCTATTTGCATGCAAAGCAAGCATGAATTTTACCAACTTCACCGAGCCCTGTATCACTTATGCAAACAATTATCCAAACACAAATCAACCTCCTTCAACGTGCGCCACCGGAAGCTTTTAGCATTAATTTCACCTTCTTTTGAGCAAAAATCCTCTTCAAATAGGGCGCACTTTTCCTCTGGGCTGCACTTCTCTACCTGTGAATTAATTAATTCATCCTTGTGGCAGCCCCTGCTTATATAATCCTTATGATTCTATAATTAATTAATGTCTTTCTTATTACTGACAATTAATTAATTAATCAATAAGCTTCACTCTTCAAATGGGGCGTCTATTTTGTTCATGTTCATGGCTGCCATTAAATAAATTAACTTCTACTTCCAGTTAACTCAAGCCTCACAATGTGCTTTGACCTTAGCCACCGAAAATAGAAATTAATTTAATCATTTAATACTTAAAAAGTATTTTTCTCTCCCAAAAGGGGCGCATTTTTTGACATAAAGGGGTTGCATTAAATAAATATTATTTATTTAATTTTAGAAATCTATTTTCAACCTCCTTTTGTCCATTTACCTCTGTTGACTTTTCCACAAGCCTGGGCACCAAAATTGGGTGAATAAATATTAACAAATATTTATTAAATGCATTTGTTATTCACCCAACGTGGGTCGCACTTTTTGGAATAAAGAATTTCTATTTTTAAAAGTCAAATGTCAATGGGATTATTTACCTTGCAAGGCAGCCCTAGAAAATCCCATGATTCACTTAAGTCGTTTGACTTTCATAATGGGATTATTTACCCTGCAAGGCAATAAAATCCCATGATTCACTTAAGTGATTTTTCTTTTATTCCACAATGGGAATTTTTACCCTACAAGGCAGGTAAGAAATTCCCGCTTGCCTGTTGCCTCTAATTTTCCCATTGTGACTTAAGTGACATTGCTTCCATGGGAAAAAGTACCTGCGCAAAGCGTGTACAAAATCCCACCGTCACCGCCTCCAAAATCCCATTATCCACTTCAAACCCTCTTTTTTCAAAAATGCGGCCAGCCTAGAAGAGGCTTTTTGGTGCACGACTTCGTCTTTTCCCTAGAGAACTAGACCTCCGATGGCGAATTCCTTCTGGCACAACGTGCGTATGTGATCTCCAAACACTCCAGGCCAAGAATCAGGTCAAACCGGCAAAGGAATTGATTTAGAGAAATTTCACAGAAAATGAAACAGGAAAAAACAAAAAACGCAAAACATAGCAGAAGTTACAAATAAAGCCCAAAATGCATTCCTTGTTAAAACCCTACTGGTATATGGGAATAACAATATGTACGATCACAACAAAGTTAAACCG
Source organism: Taxus wallichiana var. yunnanensis (assembly GCA_018340775.1). NCBI lineage: Eukaryota > Viridiplantae > Streptophyta > Pinopsida > Cupressales > Taxaceae > Taxus > Taxus wallichiana. The sequence continues at coordinate 166,567,172 of CM031236.1, forward strand.
GAGCACAAATTGCCTCAAACAGGGCTCAAAATAATTAAATACAAATTTCATGAGCAAATCCCGACTTGACGAGAATATAACAATTTTGGGCATCCGGGTATTCGGGGAAAATGGCTAATATGACTCTTTGGGAATATCCCGACACAATACAAGAACTTTCGGCAATAAAAACACAAACGACCCATTATTTTAAAAGTACGATTTTTTTTTGGATAGGGTAGTCTTAGATTTCAGGATGAAATCTGGGGACAGCATTCCCCCATGGATCACAGTCAGCCAAGAGGATACAAAGAGCTAGTATTGCTCATCCTTCTCTCAGACACCGACATTCATGACTCTCCACAATTTGAGCTACAGGACACAGGCATATTGCCAACTACTTCCAGTCAGCCTCGGATGCTAGGTGATAGTGTCGGAGATGGGGCTTTTCCGCCCCCTCTTCTTCAGCTCCATCCATCTGCACTCTTGTGGCCATTGTGGCCCTTGCTTCTCCTTCTTCTTTCCTTTCTCTTCTCTCCTCTCTTGTTGTTCGGATGACCCTTTCGGGTCTCCTGTTGGTTCTTTTGGCATTGTACTGTGCAGTCCCATTGACCTACTTTTGTGGTCATTCGTTGGACATTAATATAATTATCTTATCTTATCTTATATTCCTTTCCTAGATCACACATCTATGCACTACAATCAAGCCAAGTGACAATTGCCATGTGTTGAGGGCCAAATCAAGTGCTCCATCTTGTTTACTCTTTCTAATCATTACATCATCATAGGATTTGGAGAACTACATGTTATTTGATATCTCTTCATAGTATTGGTATAGAGTGCAACATTCATTGGATCAATGGGGGTTGGTTGAGGTTTGTTTAACTCAAATCTTACCGACCCCCTTTTTAGTTCAAAAGGAGGAGAGATAAGGTTTCAAGATAAAAAGAAGACGTACATAGGTATAGAAGTATCATCACAGAGATACAAATACAAGAAATAGATTTAGTGAAACATATGAAGCAAGTGCTAGTGTATGATTGCAGATGTAGACTCTAGAGGATGCATTCATCGATACCTACACATGTCACAGATCCACCCGACAAACTTGCCCCTATTAAACGAACATGTCTTGCACTCAATTCCAAATCCCCAAATTTTTTAGATATATTTACAACACTCAGCTCAACATTTTCAGCCAATTTCGGTCCATTGTCACACATTCTAAGTTTGAAGTGGGTTGTATACTTTCGAAAACCCTAAACCTAATTGTGCTTTATTCTCCTTTCTAGAAGTGTGTTGAGCTATGTAATTATTCTTACATAATTTAGGATTGTGGTTTATTCCTTGTTCTGAATTGTCTTAATACAAAATTACAATATATAAATTAGATCAAACCCTAGATTTGATATTAGAGATACCAATTGATGCAATTAGGGTTATGAGTCCTAAATATTAACAAAAATTGACAACAATTGACAACGAAAACATTGTATTTATTCAAGGTCACCAAGTTACACAAGATCGATCGCAAACAGTTCAGTTATTCAACACAATGCTCGAAAGAAGCCACAACACCGTATCATTGCCTTTATAAAATTTTTCCTTAGACCTTTCTTGGACTTGTGCACAAATTTTATCGTAGTATTCTTTACAATCGTATATATGTCGTTCTTGTATGGGACTCTAATCTAGAATCAAAGTCCGAAAACAAAAACGTATAAAACTAAATCCTCTCTAAACCCCTTGGATTGAACTCCCTCCCGTAAATGTAATGATGTGTTTATATAGACACAATCAATTACTTACAATGTGATCTCCGAGACATTCTTCACATGAGCAAATAAATGCATTACAAACATTAAATTGAAGATGAGGCCCAAAAGACCCATAATATAGCTAAACCCGATGCAACACACATCAGCCCAATTAACATAATTTGAATCAACCTTCACTTATGATTCCAATGTGGCTACTTGAATGATCCCGCCTTCGTCCGTCGAAAAGAACCTTGTGTGTCACAAGGCAAGAACATCCCGTTTCAAGAATTCTTCTTGTGGAAGTCCAATGGATTTGTGAATTTATATTTAGGCTTGTAGTATCAAGATGAGGCTTCCCTCATAATGCAAGTTTTTCGAAATGCTTCTTGTAATGTGGCACACACTCAAAGAGTTTTCTGGTCCTGTGTCATAATTCATAATGGCTGTGCCATTTATAAAAGGATTTTCTAGATTCGAAAGAATACCACAAATCTTAAATACGACAATTTGACAATGATGCACACACAACTATGTGCAGTTACAATACTTACACAAACACATAACAAATAGGCGCAGTTGCACAAACTATGCAAAAAATATTTGATGCCCAAAAAAACTGCACATAACTGAACATTAATTAGTTACAATGTAATCTCCGAGACATTCTTCACATGAGCAAATAAATGCATTACAAACATTAAATGGAAGATGAGGCCCAAAGGACCCATAATATAGCTAAACCCGATGAAACACAAGTCAGCCCAATGAACATAATTTGAATCAACCTTCATCAACCTTCACGTATGATTCCAATATGGCTACTTCAATGATCCCGCCCTTTGTCCGTCGAAGAACCTTGTGTGTCACAATGCAAGAACATCCCCGTTTCAAGACTTCTCGTGGAAGTCCAATGGATTTGTGAATTTATATTTAGGCATGTAGTATCAAGATGAGGCTTCCCTCATAATGCAAGTTTTTGAAATGCTTCTTGTAATGTGGCACACACTCTAAAGAGTTTTCTGGTCCTGTGTCATAATTCATAATGGCTGTGCCATTTATAAAAGGATTTTCTAGATTCGAAAGAATACCACAAATCTTCGTACGACAATTTGACAATGATGCACACACAACTATGTGCAGTTACAATACTTACACAAACACATAACAAATAGGCGCAGTTGCACAAACTATGCAAAAATATTTGATGCCCAAAAACTGCACATAACTGAACATTAATTAGTTACAATGTAATCTCCGAGACATTCTTCACATGAGCAAATAAATGCATTACAAACATTAAATGGAAGATGAGGCCCAAAGGACCCATAATATAGCTAAACCCGATGAAACACAAGTCAGCCCAATGAACATAATTTGAATCAACCTTCATCAACCTTCACTTATGATTCCAATATGGCTACTTCAATGATCCCGCCTTTGTCCGTCGAAGAACCTTGTGTGTCACAATGCAAGAACATCCCGTTTCAAGACTTCTCGTGGAAGTCCAATGGATTTGTGAATTTATATTTAGGCATGTAGTATCAAGATGAGGCTTCCCTCATAATGCAATTTTCTGGAAATGCTTCTTGTAATGCGGCACACGCTCAAAGAGTTTTCTGGTTCTGCGTCATAATTCCTAATGGTTGTGCCATTTATAAAAGGATTGTCTAGATTCGAAACAATACCGCAAGTCTTCCTAAGACAATCTGACAATGATGCACACAAAAATATGTGCAGTTACAATACTTACACAAACACATAACAAATTGAGTGATTCTAGTAATGGTCATCCTCCACAGTGGAGAATTGCCAAGGAAGTTTGTGAAATCCGAAATCTTCAGCAAAAGGTTCAAGAGATTCAGTTCACCCACATCCCCAGACAGAGTAACAAGGTTGCTGATGGACTGGCAAATTGGGCTCTTGACAACAAGGATATCTTTTGCTACGGGTCACCTCCTCTATGGTGGTCAACAAAGATTCAAGAAGAAATCAGGAAAATCATAAACCTCGACTCTTCTCAATGAATATTCATATTGTTATTTTTGTTTATAGTGCTAGAGATATGGCTAATAGCTTCCATGCTTGGCATGGTAGAGTATGTAATTCAATATTTATATCAATATAATGGGTGACTGTTTTTCAAAAAAAAACACAACAAATAGGCGCTGTTGCGCAAAGTATGCAAAAATCTTTGATGCCCAAACAAACTGCACATAACTGAACTCAAATTATTCCTCTACATCATATTTTTGGTTGATTCAAGATTGCGTGTGAACCCGGATGCTCCTACATTAGAAATTGACACTCTCGACGATGATTATTTCTTTCTAAATGCTTAGCTACGGTTGGGAGCCTAAGGTAACAAGTAGGTAACCATAATAGATGGTTGTTTATGAGGAAGACCTATTTGATTCCCAAGATCTTTCAATGCAGCTCAAATTGAGAGCCTAGAGGTGTACTATAAAAGGTAATGATTAAGAATGGTAGATAAGTAAGAAATATGTTGACTATGGTGTAAACATTGAGGAAGGATAAAAAAACCCAAAAAGTGTAAAAAGGTATGGTATGTCAAAGCTATGAAGCATATAAAATTAAGAGGAAGTCAAATAATGAGGCAAAGCTATGAAGCGTATAAAACGAAGAGGTAGCTAAAAAGAGGGGAAAGCTATGAAGTATTTAAAACAAAGAGGAAGCTAAAAATAGGGCAAAGCTATGAAGCAAATAAAATTGAGAGGTAGGTACTAGAATAGGAGGTAAAACTATGAAACCAAGAGGCGAGATAATAATAAGTCAAAGCTACGAAGTGTATATGTTGGCTAGATTTTATGCACAACATAAAGCCTAGGCAGTCATGAGATAAATCTCCTTCATTTAACGGTGAAGCTCTCGTGTAAGATGTTTATCAATTTGGTAAGGGTGAATCCTAATAACTATTTTAAGGGGTTTTACTTTAATTCCCACAGCTCGTGAACCACGATGGACAATTTTGTAGCAAGTAAGCAGCTGTGATTGGAATATTTGCAGAAGGGGAAATAATAAAATTTAGGAAAGAAGAAAGGAATAAGTGTTGAATAAACCAATAGCTATCAGAGTTGGTCTCATCCACACAAATTAAATAAATAGAGAAAGATCACAACATTCAATAATGAGGGAAGGAAATAGTTTCTAACCTAGATCTGAGATGACAAAAAGTTCATTTAAAACCTCTAAAAAGAAGCAACTAACAAATCACTATAGACACAAAGTTCTCCAAAAGTCCACCTTTTATTCAATCCCCAAGCTTTCACACCAATCACATCAAGGGTTCCGACACAAAGTCTGAAAACTCAAGAATGCTCAAATTACAAAACCTCTTGCTAAAACAAATTGTGATTATTGATCTTTTCGATAATTTAACCCGTAGGTTCTTCCTTTATTTATAGTGCATGAGGGCAACTACAAATAGGAAACTCTCAATGAATTGTTGCATGTGGAAGCCGTAAAAGGAAGCAGTTGGAAGTATTTCCCTAGAATTCCTCTTTGCATGACATGCATGCCTTAAAACAAAAAATAGAACCTTTTATTTTGTATATCCGCCACCTATTTCCAAGTAATTGACTTATTCCAGAACTTGAAGTAACGGATTTTAAAACAATCACTTAAGTTTTACAATTTAATTGATCACTCAATTACTTTGTTGAGAAAATAAGAGAAAGATGAAGAAAAAGGAAAAGAAGAAATGAGGGAAGGCAGCGTTAATTTTAGAAAGGGAGGGCAACTTTCAAATAGAATGGTTTTTTAAGACTTTTCCCTTTAAATTTTTGTGGATTTGCATGAGACAAGGAAGCTTCTCAATGATTTCTAGATCCACGAATTGCATAAAAGACTTGTGTTAATACAAGAATGGATGAGCACTTTAAAACAACCACAATTCTCACTTAAAATTTGCATTGAAAATCAAGAAGGAAGGTGTGTGGACTATAGGATGAATAAGCACTTTAAAATAACCACGATTCACTTGGGAGGTTGCGTGGATTTAACAATTGGAAGGCAGGTTGCTTTTAGAAGACATAAGTCCTCTAATTCACGACAACTTAAGTGACTTTTTCTTTAAAAGAATTGTGTGAATTCCAAGGAGTAGGATTGTGTGAATTGTTATGTTTGTGGAGCCTATTTTCATGTTAGAGTGTGGTACACCTTCTATGTGTTACACTCGGGTATTTTACGGCGGTCCCGATCGCGGTGAGCGGGTCAAGAGGGTTCGGGGCGAAGCCCCCGAAGCAAATTTTCATGGGTGGTTTATTAACCCATGGGTAATGGGTAACCGTTATGGGCTGTTTTTGGGCCCATGGTTTTTCGGTACCCATTGTTTTGTAAAACCGCCTCTTCGGCTACCCATAGGTTTATGGGACGGTTTTGGTTTTTTCCCATTGTTTTGATACCCACGGTTTTGTATCAAACTGCTTAAGCAATTGTCTATTTATATGGTCTTATGCATATGATAGATAGACAAGCAAATGTATTACAGATGTGTTTTGAATTCGGGTGTGAATTCTGTAGAGTTTGTTGAGCATAGCTCCAAACGGATCTGGGTATTGTATTGAGAGAGTGGAGGCTTGTAATAAAATCTGAGCAAGTGATTCTTGGTGGACGTAGCCCAAATTGGGTGAACCATGTTAAATCTTGTCTCTCTGTGTTGTGTTATTTATTTTGCACTTTTATTTGAGATCGTAATATTTTTACGCATATTAGTTTCTCTTACATTGCGATTTACGTAGGGATTATTCCGCATATTTTATCTCTTATTTCCTAACAATTGGTATCGAGCTTGGTTTGGTTTCTTTGAAGTGTTGAATCGCAGGGAAAGTTTTTAGCTTGAGTGGGAGCTATGGCAAATGATGGAAGATCTAGGGTTGATAAATTCAATGGGCAGAATTTGGTCTTTGGAAGATGCGAGATGAAAGATTATCTTTGTCGAAGGATATTTATACTCCGTTGTCGAGAAGGTGAACAAACCCTCAAGTATGATAGATGCGGAATGGGATTTTTTGGATAGGAAGGCACTTCAAACGATCCGGGCATTTGTGTCTTGCATCTTCGGTATTATTTAATGTTTCAAAGGAAAAGACTACAAAAGATCTAATGGATGCATTAGGAAGTTGTATGAAAAACTCTCTCGCCTCTAACAAGATATTTTTAATGAAAAAGTTGTTTAATATGAAGATGTCGAGAATAGTTCAATAGCATGAGATCATTTAAATGATTTCAATACGGTTGTGAATATGTTAGCTTGATTCTGATAGAATTTGATGAAGAAGTTAGGGCTTTATTAATTTCAGTGCTCTTTACCGAGAGTTGTAATAGCACAGTAATGGTGGTAAATAATTCGGTTCAGCCTAACTCGAAGTTGAAGTTTGAGGATGTTGTAGGGGTGATTCTAAGCGAGGAAATGCGAAGAAAAAGCTCCGGGGAATCTTCTACTTCAGGGAATGCTTTGACAGTGGAAACTAGAGGGAGACAGAAGAATAGAGGAAACCGTGGAAAATCAAAAGATCGGGCAAGGTCAAAATCCAAGAACAAGATTATATCTTTGGAATTGTGGAAAGTGCGGGCATGCAAAGGACTGTTGGGAGCTTCGGGATATAAAGAAACAACGGGAAGAAAACAAGGAGGCAAATGTGGCATCGGGTAATGTATGCCAGGATGCTTTGATTCTTTCTTTGCATAATATTATTGAATCTTGGGTTTTAGATTCAGGGCTTCTTTTCATGCTACTCCACATAGGCATTATTTTGTTGATTATGTTCAAGGGATTTTGGGCATGTTTTTCTTGGTGATGATGAGCCCTTGTAATATAGTTGGAAAAGGTTTTGTTCAGGTTAAGATGCAGAATGGGAATACATGGCTATTGAAGGATGTCAGACATGTGCCTACATTAAGGAGAAATTTGATATCGGCAGGGCAATTGGGAAGTGATGGTTGTACTGTGATATTTACAATTGACTCTTGGAAGGTTACCAAGGGTGCTCTTGTGGTGGCAAGAGGTAAGAAGGTTGGAACCTTATATTTAACCACTGATAGTACTAATGATTGTAATCTTGTGGCTTGAGATGCGAGATCAACATTATAGCACTATAGGCTCCGTCATATGAGCCATAAGGGCATGGACATCATAAAGAAGAATTTGCCTGGATATACAGAAATAGATTTGGATTTCTGTGAGAATAGCATATATGGGAAACAAAAGCAAGTAAGGTTTCTCAAGGTTGGACCTACGAAGAAAGAGAGTAAGTTAGAGCTGGTACATTCGATCTGTGGGGCCGGCTCGGCCTGTATCATCTCTTGGGGTTCAAGTTATTATGTTACTTTTATTGATGATGCAACAAGGAAAGTTTGGGTTTATTGTATTAGAAACAAATATGATGTATTTGATACTTTTGTTAAATGGAAAGCCTTGGTAGAGAATGAAACAGGTCTTAAGTTAAAATGTCTCAGGTCAGATAATGGAGGGGAGTATTGCAGCAATGAATTTGATGATTATTGTTCTAAGAATGGAATCCGCAGGCAAAAGACGGTTCCAGGAACTCCGCAGTAGAATGGGGTGTCAAAAAAGATGAACAGAACAATAATGGAACGTGCTAGGAGCATGAGGATACATGTAGGACTGCCTCTTTATTTTTGGGCAGAAGCGGTGAGCACAGTTGTGTATTTGATAAACAGAGGACCCTCAAGTGCCTTAGATGGAGGCATACTTGAGGAGGCTTGGTACGGTAAGAAAGTTGATTATTCATTTCTTAGAGTCTTTAGATGTGAGGTGTTTGTTCATATAGACAAGGATGATAGAACCAAGCTAGAGGCTAAATCAGAAAAATATACTTTCATTGGTTATGGTGGTGATGACTTTGGATATAAATGTTGGAGTATCAAGGACAAGAAAATCATTCGATCTAGGGATGTGGTCTTTAATGAGAAAGTCATGTATAAGCAGCAGTTGCAGGAAAATAGGGAAGAATCCAAGAAAGAATATGCAACGGTAGAGCATCTTCCGGATGGGAAAGTGACACATGAATCAGTTCAGAACCCCCTCAGCAGAACCCCAAACTCTTATATTGAGGACTTCTAGGGTAAGAAGAGAACACAACGCGTTTTCTCCTTCTCTTTATTATTTATTACTCACCGATAGTGGAGAGCCAGAGAGCTTTGATGAAGTAATGCAGGTAGATGCCAGGAAGAAGTGGGAGCAAGCCATGGATGAGGAGCATCAGGCTCTCATGGAGAACCAGACATGGGATTTGGTGAAGCTACCCGAAGGCAAAAGAGCATTACAGAACAAGTGGGTGTTCAGAGTCAAAGACGAAGGAGGAAAGAAAAGATATAAGGCCCGGTTGGTGGTCAAGGGGTTTGCATAGAAACAAGGTATAGATTTTGATGAGATTTTTTCTCCTATAGTAAAAATGACTTCTATTAGAACTATTATAGGAATAGTTGCAGTAGAAGACTTGCACTTAGAACAACTTGATGTAAAGATTGCATTTCTCCATGGTGATTTGGAGGAGGAACTATATATGTAGCAACGAGAGGGCTATGAGGTCAAAGGTAAAGAGGAGATGGTGTGTGGCGAAGAAGAGCTTGTATGGCACGAAACAAGCTCCACATGAATGATATAAGAAGTTTGATAGCTTTATGATGGAGCAAGGTTATATCGGATGCCATTCGACCATTGTGTGTATACAAAGAAATTTGAGGATGGAAGTTATATTATCCTGTGTTTGTATGTTGATGACATGTTGATTGCAGGTAAAAACATGCAGGAAATAAAAGTACTCAAGAAGCAACTAAGTGAATCCTTTCTTTATGAAGGATTTGGGTGTAGCCAAACAAATCCTTGAGTACGAGGATATCTCGGGATAGGAAGAAACGGAAGATGATTTTATCTCGGAAGAGTACATTAAGAAGGTCTTGGAGAGGTTTAATATGCAGGATGCTAAACCGGTTGGGACTCCTTTGCAAGCCACTTCTAGTTATCAAAGGAGCAAAGTGTCCCAAGACAGAAAGAAAATAAACCGAGATGTCCAAGTACCTTACTCATCGGCGGTTAGCGGTTTGATGTATGCTATGGTGTGCACTAGGCTTGATATTGCCCATGCAGTAGGAGCTGTGAGTAGATTTATGAGTGATCCAGGTAAAGAGCATTGGCAAGCAAGAAAGTGGATCCTTCGGTATTTGAGAGGGACCATGGGGACGATTTTGTGCTCTGAGTGGATCGAGACACCACTTTACGTGGTTATGTAGATTCAGACATGGTTGGAGATGTAGACAATAGGAGGAGCACGACATGTTATATTTACACTGTAGGTGGGACAGCAGTGAGCTGAATTTCACGACTACAAAGCTGGTGGCTTTATCAACCACAAAGATTGAGTATGTTGCTGCCACAGAGGCAAGCAAAGAGATGATTTGGTTATAACAATTGCTTGAAGAGTTGGGGCATAAGCGGGAGGAATGTAAGGTGTATAGTGATAGTCGAGTCTTTATACACCTAGCTAAAAACTCTGCTTTCCACTCTAGGACGAAGCATATACATTTGAGATATCACTTCATCAGACAACTTTGGAGGAAGATAAGTTGAAGTTGGAGAAGATTCATACCAGTCGAATCCTGCGCAGACATGATGACCAAGGTGGTCACAAGGATAAACTAAAGCTATGTTCAACTTTGGTTGGCCTTCGCGGATGACGGTGAAGGGTTGAGAATCTTTCTCGGTGGAAATCAGTCTCCAAGTGGGATTGTTATGTTTGTGGAGCCTATTTTCATGTTAGAGTGTGGTACACCTTCTATGTGTTACACTTGGGTATTTTTACAGCGGTCCCGCTCGTCGGTGAGTGGGTCAGGGGGGTTCGGGGGCGAAGCCCCTGAAGCAAATTTTCATGGGTGGTTTATTAACCCATGGGTAATGGGTAACCGTTATGGGCTGTTTTTGGGCCCATGGTTTTTCGGTACTCATTGTTTTGTAAAACCGCCTCTTGACTACCCATAGGTTTATGGGACGATTTTGGTTTTTGCCCATTGTTTTGATACCCACGGTTTTGTATCAAACTGCTTAAGCAATTGTCTATTTATATGGTCTTATGCATATGATAGATAGACAAACAAATGTATTGCAAATGTGTTTTGAATTCGGGTGTGAATTCTGTAGAGTTTGTTGAGCATAGCTCCAAACGGATCTCAGGTATTGTATTGAGAGAGTGGAGGCTTGTAATAAAATCGAGCAAGTGATTCTTTGTGGACGTAGCCCAAATTGGTTGAACCATGTTAAATCTTGTCTCTCTATGTTGTGTTATTTATTTCGCACTTTTATTTGAGATCGTAGTATTTTCGCATATTAGTTTCTACTTGTTGCAGATTCGTAAGGGATTATTCCGCATATTTTATCTCTTACTTTAAAACAACCACAATTCTCACTTAAAATTTGCGTTGAAAATCAAGAAGGAAGGTTTGTGTGGACTATAGGATGAATAAGCACTTTAAAATAACCACGATTCACTTGGGAGGTTGCATGGATTTAGCAATTGGAAGGCAGGTTGCTTTTAGAAGACATGACTCCTCTAATTCACGACAACTTAAGTGATTTTTTTCTTTAAAAGAATTGCGTGAATTCAAGGAGTAGGATTGTGTGAATTTGGAAGGAAGAGGATTATTGAAATAGAAGACAAGCCAAGGGAAATTCACGAAAATCAAATAAGTGACGTATGCTTTTCCTTTAAAGGATGAGTTGAAAGATAGAAGACATGTTTCTAATTTTTCACGACACAACTTAAGTGACTTGTGTGAATTTTGAAGTGAATGGATCGTGTGAATTTTAGAAGACTCAGCTGCCAATTTCCATAACTTAAGTGACATTTCTTTCTCTTGAAATTGCATTAAACTTGAAAGAATGGCTGCCCGAAATTCACGACAACTTAAGTGATTGCCCCTTTATTAAAATTGCGCTGATTTTGGAAGGAAATCTGCCCAAAATCCACGATATGCTTGAGTATCTTTGCCTAGTATTTCTAATACACATGAATTTGCGTTGAAATTAGAAGAATTGGAAGCTGCTTGCAAACTAAAAGACTCATCATTGAAGAAACACGATTTGCACTAGAAGACTGTTTTGATCCTTGACGCAATTGCCTGAGTGATTTTTCCCCTTGAATGATCTTCCGGAATGTTGCTCTTTCTTCCCTGGCCATGGTTGCTTTGCAAAAGGAAGACAAACTTCTCTAGGTCAATGATTTGCTCGATCATTTAACTTGGATTTAACCTCGAGACAATGCAAAAATCCACGAATTTGTGGTCACCTTTAAAAACAAGCTTTGTGCACAAATTAATTGGCAATTAAAAATTTGGATAGCTTTTCAAAACCCTAGGCACAGGAAAAGGTCCGGTAGGAAGAAAGAATAGGCTACGGGGATTGCTAGATGGAAAACAAAGAAAGACAAAAACCAAAACACAAGAAATAAAATAAAAACAAAACCCGAAAGAAGCTGTGGGCAATTTCTCGAAAAATTTCTCCATTTAGCTAGTCTGCAAAAACTCTTCGCTCTGGGTGAATGTTCTGTGGTAATAATGATGGGGTGAAGTGCTTTATATAACCAAAAATTCTTAGTTTTAGCTCAACCTATTTTTTAAAGAATTTTATTTATTTAAAATAAAAATAAATAAAACGTTTTCAAGCTAAGCCTAGGAAAGGAATGAGTGAGCTTTAGCATGTGGGTATTTGACGGACGTGACTCTATGGCTTCTTGAAGGTACCTTTGAGCAACGCGAGCAACCGTAGGCATAACAAAACACGAAATCATGACCCTTTATTTAAAAAGAACGAAAAATTTAAACAGGGGTAGTCCCAGATTTCAAAGTGAAATCCTAGGGACACCAGTTGGCTTTGTATGTGGTCATCTTTATTTCTGTCAAAATGAAAGAAGTGAAGATAAGATCCTAGCATTGTTGGTTTCGTGTCTTGTCTATTTGGTTCAGAGTCAAGCCAAAGGAAACACAACAAACAAAAACAAAAGAAAATAAAAGAAAACTGAGAATTTTATTTATGTACACACAGGTTTTACCCTGTATCTCATTTCTTGAAGAGCTTGATGATCTTTGCCCATTCAAGGGTAGTGGTAACTCAATGCCATCCTGCTAGGCAAGGACAAAAGTACCATTTCGACAGTTCTCTTGATCATGAAGGGCCCATTCTAGAGTAAATTAGATCTGTCGTGCACGCCCTTCGCTGCTTGCCTCTTGTCTCACAAGAGTACCTAGTCTCTGATCTTGAACTTTCTTTCTCTGGCCTTCTTGTCAAATAACTTGGGCAAGTCCCCATCAACTTCATCTTGTGGTGGGTCATTTTGTCTTCTCTCGAGTCATAAATAGGCATATACCTCTGCATTTCGTACTAGCTTTGTAGGCTTGATGTCCAGGTCGTATTCTTGTTTAGGGCAACACTTCCCAAGATTCACAATCTTGGGTTTTGGTGTCCCTCAGATTTCAGGACTACCCTATCTGAAAAAATTTCGTACTTTTAAAATAATGGGTCGTTTTGTGTTTTTATTTCTGAAAGTTCTTGTATTGTGTAAGGATATTCCCAAAGAGCCATATTAGCCTTTTTCGCCAAATACCCGGATGTCCAAAATTGTTATATCTTGTCGTCGGAATTTATCTACGAGAAATTTGTATTTAATTATTTTTAGCCCCGTTTGAGGCTATTTGCACTCCGTTTTAACTCTGTTATGATCGAATATATCATTATTCCTTTGTACCAGAAGGATTTTAACTTGGAATAAGTTTTGAGCTTTATTTGTGACTTTTGACAATTTTTCGTGTTTTTGTGTTGTCCCGTTTCGTTTTCTGTGAAATTTCTTTGGAGCAATTCCTTTGCCGGGTAAGCCTGATTTTTGGCCTGGAGCAGCTGGAAAACATATACGCACGTTATGCCCGGAGGAAGTCACCATCGAAGGTCTAGATCACTGGGAAAAAGCGAAGTCGTGCATAGAAAAGCCCCTGTGGGTTTGGGCGCATTTTTGGAAAACAAAAGATTTAAGCTGCAATGGGAAAAATACAAGTAGCAGGCAAGGTGGGAATTTTATACCTAGCTAGCAGGGTATTTTTTCCCGTGATATAAAGTTCACTTAAGCTACAGTAGGAAAGTTGAAGGCTGCAGGCAGGTGGGAATTTATTGCCTGCCTTGCAGGGTAAAAATTCCCATGGTGAAATAAAAGAAAAGTGACTTAAGTGAAATCATGGGATTTTATTGCCTGCCTTGTAGGGTAAATAATCCCATTGTCAAAGTCAAATCACTTAAGTGGATCATGGGATTTCCGGGGCTGCCTTGTAGGGTAAAGAATCCCATTATGAAAAATTCTTAAAAATAGAATTATATGTGCAAAAAAGTGCGACCCACCTTGGGTGAATAATAATGCATTAAATAAATATTTGTTAATATTTATTCACCCAATTTTGGCACCCAGGCTTGTGGAAAAGTCAACAAAGGGAAGTGGACATAAGAAATTTAAAAATAGAATTCCAAAATTAAATAAATTTAATTTATTTAATGCAGCCCCTTTTGAGAAGGAATTAATACTTTTTAAAGTATTAAATGATTATATTAATTCCTATTTTTAGTGGCTATGGTCAAAGCACACTGTGAAGCTTAAGTGAAGTGAAGTGTGGAGGATTAAATTGGATTAATTTAATTTATTGGATGGCTGTCCTTAAACATGCTATTTTTAAAAGAGAAGAGCATGATTTTTAATTAATTAATTGCCTTTAATTGTTAGGGCAATTATTAATTATAGAATTGTGAAGGTTATATAAGCATGGGCAGCCATATGGGTGAATTATTTGATTCATAGGTAAAGAATTGCAGCCAAGAGGAAAAGTGCGCCCCCATTTGAAGAAGGATTTTGCTCAGGCAAGGTGGTAACAAGGCTAAAAGCTTCCGATTTGGCACATGCTTTGAAGAAGGTTGATCTTTGTCTGCATAATTGTTTGCACAGGTGTTATAGGAGCTCAAGTGTCGTTGAAAGGATTCATGCTCTCTTTATGTGCAAATTAAACACCATTTTTTGGGGCAGCAGGCTTGAAAAGTGTAGATTTTTACAATTAAAATTCACTATTCATGCTTCGGTGGCCATTTTTGTTTGAATAAATTGTATGAATTCATTACAGGTGCTTTACAAAAGAAAATGAGCTTTTATCAATGTCCAATACATTGCAAATATCCTCCGAATCTGAAGAATTGTCCAGATCTGCACCAGTTTTGAAGAATTCCAGTCAAATAAGAAGAAAAAGAATTGTTCAGACAAAGATAGACAAAGCTATGGCGAAGAAAGATGAAAAAGAAAGCACAACGGAGTCATGCATTGCTTCTAAATTTGTAGATATTGGAGACACGGATCTAGGCTCGGAACCTCTTGCTGAATTGATAGAAAGACTCCACTCATGCGTGCAGGAAAGACTTCACTCATGCGTGCAGATAAAAAGCAGTGGAATTATTCGAGCTGCAGCTTTTCCATCCACAACTTAGTTGCCAGAATTTGTTATGCAGGTGCAGATCCATATCCAGATGCAGATATAGATGCAGATGCAAATCCATATGTAGATCCAGATCCAGATCTCATAGTTGCAAAAGCTTCCGGCACAAAGGCTTCATCCTCTTGTTTCGAATGCAGCCCGTGAAGAAGTCAGTGCGTGGAAAATTCCTTCCAAGATCCTGTGCATGTGCTCTCATCTTCCAGTTGAAGCCTTCATTGAATTTTCATTCACCCTGAGTGCTTTCCAGAATTTTTAATTGCTCATATGCAATTAAAAATAAGGATGATGAGTTATCTACGGCCAACCTTGCATTGATGCATGTACAAGAGAAGAACTGCAAAAGCTTCGAGGATAAAAGAGAAGACAATGTGAACGCAAAATTCCAGCTTGCTTCCAATTCCAAGCGCTTGTAATTCCAGCTTGTTTTCGAGATCAGTGCTTCAGATTGATTTGAATCAGTTTGCATGCAGACATGAAAAAGGACAAAGTCAACTTTCCTCTTCCTTCTTCTTTCTCTGACAAAGTAATTGAGCGATCAATTAAATTATACAACTTAAGTGATTGGTTTAAAATCCATTACTTGAAGAAGTCAACTATTTGGAGATAGGTGGTGGACGTGCAAAATAGAAGGTTCTATTTTCAGTTGCAAATCATACATGTCATGCAAAGAGGAATTCTAGGATGGAGATTGCCAGTTGTTTCTTTTCGACTTCCACATGTGCCAGTTCAACTAAAAGCTTCCAACTTGTAATTTCCCCTCTACATTCTATAAGTAGAGGAAGAACCTTTGGGTTAATCAATCAGAATTTTGTAAGTGCAATCTTGTGTTCTAGACTTTGTGTTGAACCCCGAGAGTAACTTGGAGCAAAGGAATATAAAGGAGCGAGGTTTAGGAGAACTTTGTGTCACACGTGTGTCTTGTGTTTCTTGCTTTTAATCTTAGATCTCTTGATAAACTTTGTGTTATTTTAGATCTAGATCTAGAGATGCCTTTTTTATAATTTGTGTGTTCATATCTATTAAGTTTCTTCTATGTGCATGCAATTAGCTCTGTTATCTACTAATTGGGATGCACATCTTCCCCATTTCTTCTTTATATTTCATTTACTTCCTTCTATAAAATACTTCCTTTCTTGAACAGCTACTTACTTGCTGCAGAACTTCTTAGTTATGGTTCATGAACTAAGTGGTTAAAGGAAAACCCCTGATAGATAATAACACATTTTTATTG
This sequence comes from Taxus wallichiana var. yunnanensis, assembly GCA_018340775.1. Lineage (NCBI taxonomy): Eukaryota > Viridiplantae > Streptophyta > Pinopsida > Cupressales > Taxaceae > Taxus > Taxus wallichiana. The sequence continues at coordinate 166,583,690 of CM031236.1, forward strand.
ACAAATCTGACACGGGAGCCTCACCGGTTAAATGAGGGAGATTTATCTCATGATTGCCTAGGTTTTGTGCTATGCAGAAAATCTAGCCAATGAGTTTATCCTCCGTACCCAGATTTTCCGGTTGCACTCCGAGAGGAAGAACTATCACCATATTCTTTGTTCTTCTTCTCGTATTGATCATGCTTGTCACAAGTCTCCTATAAGGAAACTAAACCCTTGGGGATTTTGTTACCTTTCAGTTGGATTATTCCACTATTGTCAACATAATCTGGATCAGTTTTCTGTGATTGTTTGTCGTGGTGGTGATTTACTCCCTTCAACATACAACTCGTCAAAGTTGTCTTGTTCCCAAAATACAGATATTTGTTTGTCGTCATTGAAAGTCTGCCATTGTTCAACATTATCAGGGACTTTGGGGCGGTAGACCATCTCCACCTTATAGTTTCCTTACCGAATATGGACGGTGGTTTCCCTAGATTTAATAGTGCATTTTGTGATGCCAAAGAGTCTGCCTTGGAATTCGATTTGTTGGAATGAAGTCGATAGAGAAGGCTGCAAAATCGAGTGTGGTAGAAAGCACTCTATCTCTGTAATGCTTCAACTTATCTCTTTTGACTTGATTTTTCCCTCAAATTTTCTTTACTATAAGCTCAACATCTCCTTGGGCTTTGAGGAGTTTTACTCCTTTCTTTCTAGCTTGTTCCATTCCTAGCAGCAATGCTTCATACTCCACCGTATTATTGGTGTTTTCAAATATCAACTTGTAGGAATATGGGAATATCTCATCATCTAGAGATATTAATAGACGTCGGCTCTTGATCTAAAAGAACAACAGTGCATTTAAACTCCGAGTCCATACTTTTGCAGCTTTCTTACGGTTCTAGCTCGGTTGAAATTCTAGCTCTGGAACATCTTTATCCATTTCCAAGAAATAGACACCGTGGTCAGATTCCTGAAAAAGAATCGAGATCTAGGATCCTCGGATTTCGTAACCGTGTACTTGGACTTCTTTTCCGGCTCTAGCTTTTGGTTTACTCCTTTGATAGGAATATGAGCATAGGACCAATCCATCTTTACTTCTCCTCCCAGTTCTTTGCAGAAGTTTCTGCTTAACAACATCCCATAGGAGACATGAATATCTGCAACTAAGATTGTCATCTTCAATCTTTTGTCAGGGAAAGTTGCCAAAACAACTTGTGCATCTTTGATTTGTCCGATTAAAGGGACTTGTCTTTCCATGGAGTAGCACCTTCCTATGGTCTTTGTCAAGGTAAGCCCAAGAGCATTTGCAACTTTAACTGGCATGACATTGTTAGAAGCACCGAATCTAAAAAGCGATTGCTTAACTTGAAACCATTAAGCAATAGGAAACATAGAAGCGGTTCTACTCTTTCGAGAAGATGTTGGGTTGTTAACAATGCAAGCGTTGTTCGGGAAGGAGTATTTTGGGCCTAGGAAAAAGGCCTTTTGATGTACTAGATTGTCTGGTGATTGCACATATTTAACTAGCCTATTCAGCTGTTCGGGAAAGGCTCTCAGGTATTTAGCTTCTGACATTTGAACTCTGGTTTTCTTGACATGATCAATAATGTCAAAAGAAGGAATAGAACTTGCATACTTATCTCTTGGAGCTAAGGAAGAAGGTAAAGGGCTGCCCCTTATGGTGACATCAAATTTGGAATCTCTTCTTTGTTCATCATCCAATGCCTCATCTTGGCGAGTTTGTGATCTTGTAAATACTACATAAGTATGACCATGATCATCTTCAAAAAGCTCCTCATAGTCATGTTCAAATTTGTATTTTAGGTAATTAATGTTGGAGTCGCGGCGGGAGCTACAAAAGCATCATTCTCAAACTGATCAGTAACAACTTGATCTTATTCATTCATCTCAACATTGTTTTTGGGAGCAGCTTCAATTGCTAATCTGTGAGAACGAACAATGTGGTTCCGGTTGTTGAAATTCCGAGCAGGGGCAAAGTGTTGTTGCCCTGAGCCATTTGTTTCTTCATCTCCGTAACATCCCATTTGCTAACTTTCGCATAGCAGTGAATCGGAAGTAGTAGAGAGGATGAACTTTTGGCTTTAGAAGTACTACCTTTTATTTTCCAGCCATGATGAGGTCGTCTTTCAACCGCCATGTTTTGAGCATCTAATGAGTTAGCAGAACATGCTCTTCACAATTGATAACCTACTTTAGGAAGTAATGCATTGATGAAGAATACCTTTTGATTCTCATTGCTCAGAGAAGCAGAAGCCGGAATTTTGTAAAGTATCCTTTGGAATTTTGCAATAAAATCCCGCATGTGCTCATGTGGCTCCTTCTTCAGCTGAGTCAGTTGAGTTATCAAGGTACTGGAATCTTCAGTTGGCTTGAATCTTTTCAGGAATGCATCTCGCATAATAGCCCAGTTGGTTATAGTACCAGGAGCTAAGCAGTAGATTCATTCTCAACCAAGTCATGCGAGTCTCATGAAGAGTCCGGCAGATACATCTTCATGTTCAATTACGAGCACTCCACAGGATATAAAAAATGCATCCAAGTGGTCATCTGGATTCTGCTTGCCGTCTCCAAAGAATTTTGGAAAATTCTTTCTCGTCCCTTTAGGTAAATCATGCATAGGAGTTAGGTTCAGAGGTCCAAAGGTTGCACCCCATGGAATAGATGTTGATTTTGCATTATGAAAGGAGCATGTCTTCTCCGAGAATAGACCTGGTGAATAATTCCAGTTGTTGGATTATGCTGGAAATGATCAAGAGGATTTTGTGCTCTTCTAGTTCGTGAAAGACTGGATCTTCAGGTCCTAATTTGAGGAGAATGATTGAAATTGAATTGCTCCTACAATCTATAAAAATGTTCAGTCCTTCATTGAGTTATGCTAGACCGAGTGAATGGATGTTCTGCCAGGTTGAGATTTTAATATAGATGGAAATTGGCAAGAAAAGCTCTAGTTTGCTAGATTTGTTGTTTCCCAACGTAGTTGCCAAAAGTCATTGGCTAGATTTTATGCACAACATAAAGCCTAGGCAGTCATGAGATAAATATCCTTCATTTAATGGTGAAGCTCCCGTGTAAGATGTTTCTCAATTTTGTAAGGGTGAATCCTAATAACTATTTTAAGGGGTTTTACTTTGATTCCCATGTACTCGTGAACCACAACCAGCAATTTTGCAGCAAGTAGTGTGATTGGAATATTTGTAGAAGGGGGAAATAATAGAATTTAGGAAAGAAGAAAGGAATATGTGTTGAATAAACCAATAGCTATCAGAGTTGGTCTCATCCACACAAATTAAATATATAGAGAAAGATCACAACATTCAACAATGAGGGAAGGAAATAGCTTCTAACCTAAATCGAGATAACACAAAGTTTATCTAAAACCTCTAAAAAGAAGCATCCAACAAATTGCTATAGACACGAGTTCTCCGAAGTCCACCTTTTATTCAATCCCCAAGCTTTCACACCAATCACATCAAGGGCTCCAACACAAAGTCTGAAAACTCAAAAATGCTCAAATTATAAAACCTCTTGCTAAACAAGTTTTGCTAAAACAAATTGTGATTATTGATCTTTTCGATAATTTAACCCGTAGGCTCTTCCTCTATTTATAGTGCATAGAGGGCAATTACAAATAGGAAACTCTAAATGAATTGTTGCGTGTGGAAGTGTAAAAGGAAACAATTGGCAGTATTTCCTCTAGAATTCCTCTTTGCATGACATACATGCCTTACAATTGAAAATAGAACCTTTTATTTTGCATGTCTGCCACCTATTTCCAAGTAATTGACTTCTTCCAATAACTTGAAGTAACGGCTTTTAAACCAATCACTTAAGTTTTACAATTTAATTGATTACTCAATTACTTTGTCGGAGAAAATAAGAGAAAGAAGAAGAAAAAGGAAAAGAAGAAAAGAAGTTATTCCTGTTGTAACACTCCCAGTCTTGTTCTTCTTCCATACTCTGCATGTTGATCCAACTTGTATTGCACTTCCGCCTCATGAATGATATGAATGATACCTCTGCCTTGAATCTGAGAAGCTCTTTCTCCCACATGTGGTTGACTCTTTTCCTTTGATTCTCACCAAACTGGATCTAGCATCATTGTAGATTTTACCAACTTCTTCGACTGGATTACCCGTGAGAGGAGTAATAATTCCATCTATTTCCCCGAGCAGCTAACTGTGATTTGCTTGCGGGTGTTGCCTTTGACCTGTCTTCCCCTCTTGTCCTTGAAGCTTTTGCAGTTCTTCTCAAGTATGTGCACCAGTGAAATGTTTGCCATAAACAATTCAGACAAAACTCATCACCCTTTTATTTTTAATTGCATATGAGCAATTTTGAATTCTGGAAAGCACTCCGGGTGAAGGCAAATATAAGTAGACTCAATGTGGGCTTCAACTAGAAGATTGGGAAGCACATGCATAGGCTGTGAGAGGGAAATTACATGCAATTTATCAGACAACATGGACTTGGCAATGTAAATAGATGTGTTGAAACTTATGAGGGAAGGCAGCGTTAATTTAGAAAGGGAGGGCAGCTTTCAAATAGAATGGTTTGCACTAGGACTTTTCCCTTTTAAATTTTTGTGGATTTGCATAAGACAAGGCAGCTTCTCAAAGATTTCTAGATCCACGAATGGTGCATAAAAGACTTGCGTTAATACGAATGGATGAGCACTTTAAAACAACCACGATTCTCACTTAAAATTTGCGTTGAAAATCAAGAAGGAAGGCTGTGTGGACTATAGGATGAATAAGCACTTTAAAATAACCACAATTCACTTGGGAGGTTGTGTGGATTTAACAATTGGAAGGCAGGTTGCTTTTAGAAGACATGACTCCTCTAATTCACGACAACTTAAGTGACTTTTTCTTTAAAAGAATTGCGTGAATTCCAAGGGAGTAGGATTGTGTGAATTTGGAAGGGAGAGGATTCTTGAAATAGAAGACAAGCCAAGGGAAATTTCACGAAGATGGAGAAATTAGGATGTTATTAAGGTTAAAATAAAATGAATTTAGGGATCAAAAAGATGCCCGAAGTGTGATGTGAGAGAATGGAAGACATTGGAAGATGTCTCAAAACGTGGGCTAAAGAGAGATGGGCATCGGGAGATGCTCCATATATGAATTAAGAGGAGGATGTGCATTGGAAAATGTCAGAAAGTGTGAGATAATGTGAGGTTATGGACCATTGTACATGATGTTGAGTTTGAGATCCACATATTTCTAAACAATATGGCGATTTAATTCATGAATTGGGCTGAAATCAGGGATTTGAGAATCAAGGATGATGTTGAATCATGGACATCAAAATTTTCTACGGCATCGGCCATGATATGATCAGGGTGGCTGAATCAGTTGTCTGTGGAAAAATTATTTAAAGCTGCATTATCCTTTTCAGCAGGTTGGTCGATGTAGTTGATTTTTTCGGGACAATTTATAATTACATTGGTTCTCAACAAGATTGCTGATGCATTCAGTTATGTCTGGTTTTTGAATTGATTTTTGGAGGTAAAATTTGAAATTTGTTGAATGACCCAATTGGTGTTTTCTAGTAAAGGGCGGGCAAGAGGGTTGAGAGATGTAAACTCATTAATATCAAAGTGAAAATTGATATGTTCATATTGGAATGGATCATAAAAATAGGTGGGAAGATCATCTCTTGGATCTTCATCAAAGATGGGAAGATCATCATTTGGATCTTCGTCTAGATACACATCAAATATGGGAAGATCCTCTTATGGATCTTCGACCATGTTACATTGGATGGTTGGTTGAGAATGAGAAAAATTATACCATGAGGTGTTTCCCTCAATGGTGGAAAAGGGATAAAGAAATAACCCATATAAAATCTAAATGGGTTGAGACTCACTAGAAAAGCCCTTAGTAACATGGTCACAAGTGATGAAAAGAAGCTTAGGAGCTAGAGAAGAAATAAGTAAAAGAGATAAGAAGGTGTTGCGATAGGAGATAAAAGTTAACTTGAATATGACTCAATCAATGGTGTAATAAGATTCACATCAAGTTCACCGAAACTTATGTTAGCTAAGATGGTCACCCCCTCCCCCCCCCCCTCCCCCTCTAGTTAATAATATAGATTATGATATAAATAGAGGACCATTCTAGGGCCAACACATAAGCCAAAGATAAAGCCTAGGGGTGCAATAGTCATGGATCTAGAAGACAATAATCTACATTTGTATCAAAGGACTAGTGTCCATAGTACATGCAAGATAAGGGGGTAAGTTCTGACTGGAATTCTAAGTGTTGTAAGAATAGAGATAGTAAGCCGGAGCTAATCTAAGTTGAGAGTTGTAATGCTATTTTGCGGTAAAAATGTGATGTAAAGGAACAATAATGTAATAGATAGAGATATGCTACACTAGCCTAGTTTAATACACGATACATCAACATAATCAATTAACCAACATAAAGGGAAGAAATAAGGTTAGGGATACTTTCTGTGTGAAGACATTGTTGGTGCATTAACCCCCTCCAAGGTTAGTAGCACCTTGTGAGAGAGTTGTTGTGGGTGGATCACAAGAGGGATAGGTAGAAGACCTAAGTAGACCAAAGTTGGGGACTCCAAAGACTGTGATAGACTTTGCTGGTATAACTTCAAATCTTCTTGCTCCTAGTAACTGAATGCTCCAAAGAGGACCTCCAAATATACACTCCACTAAACCCTAATAACCTCTTAAACCTTTAAGGGCAGATTTGCGAATGCAAGTAGTGGAGACTATGTGATAATATCTTAGAGAAATGACAGCAATGACATCTATTTATTGGGGAGCATAACTTGAAGTCACTATCTCTCTTAGCTGACAATATCGATTGTGGTTGATGCGGTGGTGTGGAAAAAGTGTTCTACTAGATGGTATCATCCATGGTCAATGGTGTCAAACACAAATAGTTCGGAAAAACAGTACGGGGGATAGAGAATGAAAGTGGAGGAGGGATGGAGGTGATCTTAAAGGGGATTTAAAGGTGCTATTGGAAGACAATGTGAGGGTGATAGTATTGAGGATATCAAGTGGTCATAAAAGGTAGTAGAAAGATGATAGAAATGTACGCAAGGGAAACCTAGGGCTAGTGCCACAATGATTCTCTCTCCAGGTACTACCAACCAACCCATCCTTGCTCCCGATTCACGCCCCTTCCGGTACACACTCAAGGTGGTTAATTCGCCTACATCTCCTACAATGAGACATCATTAGTAAGTGTGAATAGGTGTATACATGATCTTTAAGTCGAACCTCTTGTGAAGGTGTGAAAGCTTGTCAGCAAAAAACTAAAAAAGAGAATTGCAAGGAGTTATGAAATTGCAGCAAGATTATGTGATTATCCCCTTGGTGTAGGGGACAGAAAGCAAAAAAATGTCTCAATAATATTGCCCATTCAAAATCTTGCAGAACTTCTATTATCACTGCCGATGCTAATTTGACACGGGTTTTCTCTTTTGAAAATTCTGACTGCTGAATAGAATTCACAATGCAAATTGTTTAATAGACTACTTGGACTGCTTATAATATTGTTTATTGTCTTTTTCTAACAGAAACCTAGGTACTTTCTTTCATTGAAAATGTAGGGTAAAATTTGACATTTATCGGAGGGATTACAAATGCACCTATATTGACCATTGGAGATATTTTATTTGTGCCATTTTGTGATTAATCTTATCATCTTTAGAAGCAATACATGCCACATGCTCAATTAGCTTGATTATTATTTTTATGTCCATGTTTAGAAAATCTCAAATAAATACCTCATGAAGGAATTAGACTCAAAGGTCATTAATGGCCTTTAAAAGATACCATGACGTGAGATACCCTTACCAAAGTACAATGAAAGACGTAGATGTTACATCCAATCATATATGAAGTGATGGTGGTTAGAGCCCTAGTTTAGAAAAAGAGGATTGAATGGGGTCCATGAGATCACCTACCTCAAATGATGATCATAAACCATTCAACATGGAAACCTCCGTGAAAATATGGAAAAATTGATGAAGTGGCAATAGAAAAGAAAAGAGATTGGAGGGAGTTATGGTGCACTAACTACAGGTAGGAAAGCTTCACTCACCAAGAGTAACCTGAAGATAGAGAACCAACCACAATCACATTGGGGGAATGAATTCAATCACAATCACATTTGGTGTATTAAACTATAAGGTTAATAAAAGGCTTATTTATTAGTGTTAATTTGATATTAGTTATTTATTAACTAATAAACGGTTGAAACTACTTCAACCACTTTGTAACCATCTTTCACATAATAAAATGACGGACACACAATGATAATGTGTGCATTCCAGTTTCTCTTCATCTGTTCTTTGTACATTCTAATCTTTCTTTATTCTTTCTCTCTCCACATATTCTAACATTGGTATCGAGAGAGGGCAAGCAAGGAGAAAGAGAAGGGAAGAAATTCAAGTTAGTTCTGTTAGGGCACAATTTGAATTTGCATAGTTTGAGTTTACAGTCATCGCAAGGGCCTTTTACTGATTTACAACGAACATTTTGAAAGTCTGTCACACTGTTTTGGACAAAATACAGCCAAAGACTTCATTTATGCCATTAACAACAATGCTATTGTTAATAACAATCATGACTAAATCAGACAAACCAGCGAATGGAAAATAATATAGTTGCGGAAGGTTTAAAAGAGTTATTTCCAGTTGCGAATCCTGCACTAGGGCATAAAAACCAGCAAATCAGAAGATAATACAGTCGCAGAAGGTTTAAAAGAGTTATTTCCAGTCACGAATCCTGTGCTAGGGCAATACGAATTTCAGAGTGTTTGTTTTATCTGCTAGGGCATGGTACAAATATCAGTGTTTTTTATCTGCTAGGGCACGGGAATATCTTTCTTGTATTACAATCCCGAACACAGTAAAATTGTTGTATGTGACAAGAGGAAATCGTTTAAGGGCTTTTTATTTGGTCATGAATGGACTGTGAATCTTGTATTTTATGACAAGCCAAAGATGAGGGGAAAATTCCAAGACAAACCAAATGAAGCCATTGTTAAAAATTCACCGGATGCTGAAATTGATGAACTCACTGATAGAGAATGCATATTTTAAAAGAATCCCAACACTTTGAAGACATGAAGGAATCCAGTGTAGGTAAAACTCAACATGGATGGCTGTCCTAGATAGTTTGGGAGTTTGTGGATCTTGGGAATTTACCCTTACAAGGGTCATGAGACAACTTGATGGAGCACCGTGGGAGTAGCCCAAAGATGGATGGTTGTCCAACAATTCGGGAGTTTGGGGAGGTGGAATCCAGGAACTCGGGAATTCAGCTCGGGAACTACACCTTTACGAGGGTCAAGGAGGCGGCTTGATGGAGTTCTACCTGGTCAAAGCATTGTTTTCAAAAGGGAAAGCTTCTGAAGAATGTGTGGTCTTGTTTTGTTCTGTTATTTTAATCTTCTATCAGTATGTTCTATAGAGTAAGCCTTAAGAGGGGGTATTAAAATATAAGGTTAATATAAGGCTTATTTATTAGTGTTAGTTTAATATTAGTTATTTATTAACTAATAAACGGTTGAAACTACTTCAACCACTTTGTAACCATCTTTCACATAGTAAAATGACGGACACACAATGATATTATGTGCATTGCGGTTTCTTTTCATCCGTTCTTTGTACATTCTAATCTTTCTTTATTCTTTTTTTCTCCGCATATTCTAACATGGTGAACAAAATTTTGATATTTGTTACTAAATCACCGATATGTTAGAATCTAATATGGTGTTTGGTTGCTTTCTATCTCTTCAAAGTCCCTCATAGCAAGTGCATGGCTTGTGTTTTCAGGCACATAGAGACTTCCTTTCTAGTCCACTTGTATGGATTGCGTATGCTGTAAGCATAAACCTTTGGCTGAGATTCGCACTTTAAAACTACCAAAATTTAGAAGAGACATTAGCCCCCTCCTCAAGGAGAGAAATTGGGCCATTGGAAATATCATTGTAAAGGTAAAAAAAAGGTAAAGGCTGTCTTTTAGGTCAGAGTCAAACTTGACGCCAATTTGGAGTATAAGAATTCCTTATGAAAGTTCAGTAGGGGATTTTTTTCCATTTTCCTTGTATATTGTTCAAGTACCCATGGGCATTGGCCTTACGACCGATCTTTAAGGTTGTATGCCTTGGGTGATAAAGATTGTATGTGGAGGAATGAATTGACCCATTCTTTGCGTTAATGGTCATTATAGAATTCCATAGATCATGGAGGGACATAATGAGTGGAAGTTCTCCTAAACAATCTCTAAGGGGGCTTTTTTAGTTATAAAATTCTCACCCTGCTCTAGCAAAGTGTACTTGAGATCAAATGGTTACTTGTGAACATTGAGGTGCCAACAAGTAATGTCTCAATTTCGAACTGCCAATTAAATTTGTTGACATTGTTTCATGTTATGGCTTATCAACCTCAAATTTTTAACCTTTGTAAATATGAATATTGGAGCTTTTTTCCTATATGTATAAATTGTATGAAGTTTATGACAAATTACTCTTCAACATATGATTACTTTGTATTCAGTTTTACATGAAGCTATGCCTTTTTGATCTAAGGAATCGAAAATCCTTTTTCATGCCGTGCCCTATCAACCTTGAATTTTTAACCTTGGTGAATATGAAATTTGGAGCTTTTGTCCTATATGTATAAATTGTATGAAGTTTTTGTCAAATGACTCTTCAATATACGTATGACTACTTTGTGCTCAGTTTTACATGACGTTATGTCTATTTTATCTAAGGATTGAATGAATGAAATATTTTAATAATGCATGCAAGACCAAGCAGTCTATGGGACCAAGAGCTGAAATGAAGGTATTTCATGCAAACACAACCGCCCTCTACAAGGGCTACCTTGTTAATATTGCAAAATTTCAAATCCCTTTTCGTTGTTGGATCATCTACTGTGGATTGTAATCAAGAAACTGCTGTTTTATCTAGCCTTGCCTCTTCAAACAAGTTGGTTAGTTTCTCTCAAGCTGTCTTCGTACTTGATATGGATGTCATTGTAGGTTGCAAACTTCAAGATGTAGTGCGTTATGTCTCCACCATGCCTTTTTTACAAAATAGGCACGTTCTCATTTCCCACCCCTCTTTAGGCGTTGTCGATCTGTTGGTCTCACACCTAAGATGATGCAAGCTATTCCTTAACCAAGCAATCAGTATTTTCGTATTCCTGACATAAATGTAACTTTGGCATGATATCTTGAACATACAGATAGTAATGGGATAAATTGTGCCTAACCCCTAACAAACACTGATTGCATGTATTGTGTGAGTTCTAATTCAGTGTTTATGACTTTTCCTATACATTATTAGCTTGGTATTATTGGAAATGGCTGCAATGAAAATATTTAGGGGCAATCATAGGTTTTGGCGTGTTCTTGGTATAAAGCTTCAGTACTTGAAATCTCTAGGAATTGGCATGATTTCCTATGACATTTATGATTTATCCTTTTCTTTATTAATGTAATGGCAATTATAATTATTTTACCCAGTGTAACTTTTCAATTGCCATACGTTTTCTAATTTTTTTGACCTATTTATTACAATCCAGCCATGTTTCACAATTGTGTGTTTAAACTTTGTATTTCTGCATTAGGATACGGTGGGGAATTATGTCATTAGGTTCCGTCTTTCATGTTATTTTGGAAAACAACTGAAGCATATTTAATAAAATCTTATGTCTCGAGTTGGCTTTTTGCATGATTTTTTCCAAATAAGTTGATAGCAGAGGCGTCTAGCATGAACCCTTTGAAACGAATATCACATTCCCTGACAGTAACAGAAAAGAAGTTAGTTGATAATGTCAGGTAAAGTATTAGCAATATTTATGTAGTTTATTTTAGACACTGCATGCTTTTCAGGTCAAATGATTTCGCTTGTTATGTATTAAAATTAGACATTGGTAATTAAAGCAAAACGAGGTAACTGAATAGTTGACGTGACTATATTGAACAGGAAAAGCCGTAACTGTTCACCTTCATTGGAAGACATAGCTACATATCAGACCTATGAGGAAATTCCTAAAGGAAATTCGTCAGAATCGTTATCAGGAGCACTTTCGGAAGAGAAATCACGCCAGAAGCTTGCCAAATCTTTTGTCCAAGAAGAGGTGAATGCAACAGAATGATATAAGCTTTTGGATTTCAAAAAAAGTTGCAAGTTTTTGTTTAAGGGTACCAGTTCCAGAAACACACAACTCATTTATGGCATTCTTTTAATATAGAGTATTTCCTTCATGCTATTAGCTACAGGTCTTGGAAACTGATAGACAAGCTGCGTTTTCAAGCTGTATTGATCAACCAGATCATCATCACAATCATCGTTCATCTAACCAGGAGGACACTAGAGATTCAGAGGACATATCAATGCTAGAGGGTGATGATAATGTTGCAAAAGCCGATAGTTGCTCAAGAGACCTCGAAGATGTGAGTCCTATACCATCCTCAATTACTAATATAAAAAGTGTTTCATTTAAAACTTTAAACAGAACATGGTTATGCATGCTTCCAATTAACACTTATAGTATGATCTTTTCAACTAGAACATATAGCTTCCTTACCTTTATATATAGTACACTTCCAAGAATTGAAAAAGAAAGAAAGACTGAAAAACAGTGCTATATGTGTATACTAGTATAGGTAAAAACTCCCTTAAAAATGCATGCGAAGGATTATATAGGCTCAGGGAATTGATAGGAAAGTTGGTTATAAGTAGGAATGAGGAGACCTTTTAACATCTCAAACCTTAACTATAGATCAAAATGTTCACTACGAGTTGACAGAATGTCTTGGTAATTGAGAATGAATAATAAATTATAAGAATGAAATCTGCAACAGATTACTAGATTACTGAACTGAAGAGTAATGCTCATAAATAAAAACTTGTTAATTCAACACTGTTGGTGACCCTACATTGTTGTTTCTGTTGGTGACCCTAAAAACTGATAGTTCAATATCTACTCCAGCATAGTCAAATATTACAGTAACATAAATATGTTTAAGTTGACTAAGACTTCGGTTGAAAAGGAAGAAGCTCCACCAGTGTGCCACACAACTTTTGTTCTTTTTACTTTAGTTTCAGCTCTTTTTACTTTAGATTCAGCAGTGGCTTCTGTCCTCAAGGTTTACAGCATGTTTAAAATTAGACGTACATGCTTTTTCAATTTCAGTTTCTCTAAAACATGCACCCAGTAGTAATGTTTTCTATTTGGAACTCGAGTGTTTTCTTTAGCAACCTATAACTGTTCGCATCTATGTCTATTCTCTCCTCCATTGTTGTTCCAATATTTTGAATGTGTATGGATCCATTTCAAAAATTGGACCACTGGAAGAAATATTAGACACTGAGAAAGGGAAAGGAAATTCTTGGAGGAAACAGAAGACATAAGTGTTATCTCCTTGTAGACTCAAAGGACAAATTTTCCTATGAAGGGCATCATATCTCAACCTAAGTGCATTATTGTTCTAAAGGGACGTGTCTCCTGCCCTCTAGACGCCTCCCAGATGTTTCAGGGACGGAGGGAAGCCCCCATTTTTCTGCATTTTTTCTCATGTTGCCAAGATGTTATGGAATTTCTTTGGTGTCCTAGGGATTTTTCATGTTTTTGGGGGTTACTTGGGACCTCCTTGGGACATCCCCAATATGCTGAAACATATTTCTAAAAAAAAAAAAAAACCAAAGGGGTATTTTAAAACAGTTAGTTTATTACATTGACAATAAAACAATCAGATATTCATGATCACAATTTTGTATTCGTATACTAGTGTTTTAACTCAATTTTCGAGTTCTATTTTCAATGGTCAATGCTGAATGTTCTTTGCTCAATTTTCAATATCAGCGATGTTCATGTTATTCGAATTTCAGCTCTATAGAATGTTTAACTATACAATAGGAAAGCTACAAAATATGTTCTTTATAATTTTATTTTTATTGTTTATACATATATAATTTACTATCCCTATGCTGTCCTAAAATCCATTTTGTAATGTCCCCTTCCGGGTGAAATACTGAATTATGGGATTTGTCAGCAAACCCTTCATCAAAATTAATCTAAGATTCTAAATAAACCCTGAATTCTGAAATTTGAGGATAAATCCTTTTTAACTTGGAATTTTATAGAAATAATTAAAGTGGCTGAACACCCATGGAGAGCAGAATTTTTATTAAAATCAGATTGCAATGCAAAGTACAAAACAAAATATATTGGCTAAAACCCTAGCCGAAATTATGCATGCAAAATTCAGAATTGTAACCCTAGATTTTTATGCCCTCTTGGCATTTACAAACAACAAACCCTAAGGGTAGAACCTGTGCTTGTACGGATGACCATATGGATGAATTGATTGGCTGGAAATGGCATCCAAGTTGGTTGAAGAATGATGCCCTAGCTGCCAGCAATGTCCAGAAGTCTGAAATGGTAGATCTGAAACCCTAGTATGGCAATAGCATCACTGTAGCAATTTGATTTAGGGATGATATCACTGTACTGTCACTGTAGCAATCTTATTTAGGGCTGATATCACTGTAGTGACACTGTAGCAAGCTGAAAATGACTTCAATTCTTTGAGCACAAATGTGATCCCTAGGTGGAATCACTCTTATGGATGAGGGCTTTCGTCCTCCAAGGTCTCCGAACAGCCAAGAGTTTTCGTCCTCAGAGGCTGAAAGCTGAAGCAAAAGCATAAACTCAAATTCACGATGTAAACATACATGATTGAAAATTGATCCCTTCCAATGAGCCTAATGCTCTTTTTATAACTTCATTTTTTCCGGAAAAGCACCCACAAAGCAATGACCCTCTTCTATTTTGTTGTTGACTTGCTCTATTAAAAATATAACCTTTAATTTAACATAAATTGCCTTCTTATAAATATAACATAAAGTTACTTTTGGCTAACTTAGGTTAAATTATCAATTTATTTCCCTTGCACCACCCCCTTTAACCTATGTGAAATAAAATATAGGCTATGGATCTTCTGATTTATTTAATTTAAAAATGGGACATGATAGTCCACCCTTCCCAAAATTGCTTGCCCTCAAGCAATTTCAAGCTCAACTGCTTGAGCTCTCCCCAAATGGCCATCTCTGTAATACCTGGATCCCAATTCATCCTTGGGAACTTACAATCCCATGTTCCAAATAAACTTTGCTTCATCAGGTTGTTTGACTGAGAACTAGCATGAAATTGTTCCTCTAGCACTTCTAAAATATTCAGTTTTTGCTGCATGTTACCCATAATGGCCCCTTCTGATACTGCACTCTCATTACCTACATCAGGTGCCTTTTGTTTGCAATTTCTGGTTGCCTCAGAGAATCTGAAACTGAACTGTAAATCAGCACTCATGAAGTTAGAATGACTGCCAAATTCATCCGATTGCACTTGGAATTTACCTCTAGTATTTGGTCTTAGCGGTTCTGTAGAGCTTGAGGTCTTTATTTTTCTGTTATGAGCACAAATGCCTGCTGCAAACTTACCTATCCATTCTTCTTTCAGTTCACTCAATGCCATCCCCAAAGCTCCCTTGACAATCACCACTTCAGAAAATTTATTCTTGCTCCTTTTTAAGCCAAGCATCACAAAAACTGACTTTACCTCAATGCCTTTCATATTAAAACCATAATTTTTCCAATCAACACTCTTTAAAGCTTGTACCATGGAAACTGTGACAGCACTTGGAAAGTGTTTTTCAGAATATAAGACCTTTTCTAAAGCCTCAATTAGCTGTTGTTTAGAAAGTACAACAGGATACTCTGTATCAATGTTAAAAGACTTCGGATCATAATGAACAATATCAGCTTCTTTGCTCGCATCTCTAATATAGAGTTTAACAAGTCCATCAAATGTGATAGCTCGGTCCCAAACAACATTGAAACTACTTCCATGGGCAGCAAACTGTTTCTGAACAACAAGAACAAGCATGCTTGATAGGTCTTTAACATGAGCAATATTTGTCACTTGCTTTCCAGAACCTGGAATTGGGACTGACCTGTCTTGAGCGATACCAGGATCCCATATTCTTATGAGTAGACAACCCTGAGCAAAAGGATCTATGTGCCCTTTGCTACGAGTTGTGTTCTTCATCTTCTCCCCCTTCTTGGCTTCTACTTGGCTGCTAAACTCTTGATGCTGCTGAAATTTGACTTCTGCAATTTCTCCTTTCTCTATCAACAACAACAAGCATATGGGATATCCAAACTATCAAAAACAAGCATATGGGATATCCAAACTATAAACAACCAGCATGGTGTACCCTTCATTTGTGAGTTGAATTCTGAATGAGTTTCTTTGTAATGACCTAGCGTTGTTAGCACTCTTGCAATGCCATGCTGAACTTGCATTGAACTCAAAGGAGCAGTTGGTGGCCCTGGTATTCTCATAAGCTGATACTGCTGTTCTAGCAAATGATTGAATATTGTGATCTGTTTCTTTGACTTCAGCCTTGTGTAATAAGCACTAAAAAGGTCACAATTTTGCTCATCTAATTTCTCCCAGACATGACTTGTAAAACCTGGTTCTATTTTTGCTTGATTCAATAAAGTTTTTAGTACTTCTCCCTGGTTCATATATAACTGTAGACACCTTTCTATCAAATTCTGCACAAGCTGAATGCCTTCACAGGAAACATTTTGAGAATTGGCCTTTGAAATTACTCCTGAACTTGATTTAGTCACATCAGCTTCATAAGTAGAAACATTTTCAGACTCGTCCATTTCCACAGAACTTTCAACTACTTTATCCATCCATACTGCAATTAACTCAAAGCCCTTAATTGGATCTTCAACTGAGTACCACTCAGACCACGGGAAGTCATCATCCCATTGTCTTTTGTTGAAAAGATTAGTTTCCACTCTTGTACTAGTTTTTGTACTTTGAGACTGATTCTCCTCACGCTGTTCAAGTTCATATCCCATCACAGATGTCCTATATGTCAATCTCATTGTATAATGTACTTGGAAAATTGGTGCCAAAAGCTCTGATGAATCCAATACAACAGTAGTAGTCACATATTCACGGACCTGCTGAAGCATCTTGACTGCCTCATAGGCATTTATAGTTGACTGCTAGTCTGCTTGAAGACATCTCTGCTTCACAAGTCTCCTGAACAAATCGAAATCCAACTTTTCTGTTATTGAAGAGCCCTCAATTGCTGCCATATACTGACTCATGTATCCTTGTAATTGAGCTGCTCCATTGTCACTTGCCTTGAGAGCACTATCTGATGTGAGGTGACGTGCTTTGGTTCCCTGCATTTGACCCATGTGCTCCCACCACTGAATCCTGTTATCATTCACAATATTTTCCTTATGCTCATCTAAGGTCAATTCGGATTTTTTTCTTATCCATTTGTATGGTATGACGAGATTATCAGCAATAATGATAGTGAACTTAGAAACTCTACCCTTTATAAATCTCAAAATATCACCGGGATCCCACACCATTATGTACAAACAATTTTGAGCCAAAGGATCTATCTTCATTCTTTTAGAATGATGGCAAAACTGGAATAGATCTGTGCTATCATTCCCATATCTTGAGCTGGAATTATAAGAGTGCTTTCCTTGATGACAAGAATCTTGTAAGGTCAAAGTATGGAGCAATAAATATGGGGTATGACTATCATACCTTGGGCTGTAATCAAGATGCTTACCTCCTTTTGCTGATTTAGAAGTAGGGGCTTTTGAGAGATTTGCCGTGACACAACCATTCTTGTGACTCAGAATTTCAGAATTAGTGGCATCAATTGAAACATTCTTCTTACTTGCATGCTCATCAACATAGTTATTCTGAAAGTCAACCTCATACGGTAATGACTCAAACTTAGCAATGCTTGGAAGATTGATAGGTGCTTCTTGGGCTGGAACAACTTCAATTTTGGACACTTGGCATTCAACATGTAATGCATGTTCTTCCTTTACATCATTAATACAAACATTTTGTTTATTAGAAGTCATACCTTTTTCTATTGAGGACTCGTCACCTTCAACTTGCATGTGGGTTCCCTTTTGTTATTGCTCAATGATATCTTGTGTCTTTGGATTTGACTATTCTTCGCGCTTCTTGATTTCTTCCTTTGCTTTTTCTTTTGATTCTGATCTTTCCCTTTCCCTCATCTCCGTGATGTCCCCTTTTCCCACTTGAGGATCAAAACTTGGACTTCTTGCCATTCCTTCTCCATGGCAAAGAAGTAGAGGAGTTGGAGAAGAACATTGAGCTTTCATTTGCATTTGTTTTTCTAATTTTTAATGTTTCTTTTTAGTATGTGTTTGCCTTTAGCAGGTCGGCTGGGTTTTATGCACTTTAAAAGCCAATTAAAGATTAAAAGAATACTTTAAGGGGTCGGCCTTGCTATTCCAAGCTTTGGCGCCAAAAGGAGGTTATAAAAGAAGATTAGAAAGCTCATTTGAAGGATCTATCTTGGCGCATTTTTCTATTTGGGCATTGTGAGCTAGTGGCTCCTTGTTCTCCACTCTTGGACGAAAACCCAAGTGTGTGGCTTCTTCCTAGAAGGACGGAAACCCTTCTAGTGGCTGGTTAGAGGACGAAAACCCTCTTTCCTTGGTTGGAGTGAAGACTTATTGAAGACCTTTATGCAGATTTGAGTGTTGGAGGATCAAAGGCATCATCTACAAATATTTGCATGCATTTTAGAGCCATTCCTAGTTGGAGCAACTAGGGTTTGATGGTGTTTGAGTGCCTTCTAGGGCACAAATTACAAATCTGATTTTATATTCTGATTCGGCATAATTTATAAAGCCAGAATCTCTGTTTTGGTGATTTTTGGAATAGTTTTCAGCTTCATCTACTCATTCACAGATTTCGGGATCAATTTTGAGAGGGTTTCCATGGTTGGAAAATTATGATATTGGTCTCATTTGATTGTTGGTATTTTTATGATCATTTTGAGTATTCATTTGTGTGGAGATTCCTTGTATTCTAAGAGTTATTGAATTTACAAGTTTCAGCTGTTTTTGTGCCATAGTAAATTCCAGAATTCTAAGTTTGATGATTTGATCACTTTTTCTGGCTTCTAAAATCAAGGGAAATCTAAGGAATCACTTCCTATAATTTTGAGTGTTTCTACGGTGGATGTATCTCTCTCCTAGTCGCTAGGGTTTGAGAGTATTTTCTGGTCCTTTATTAATTGCTGTCATAAAAATCAGACTTGCTTATTTTGGAGGTTTGAGCTAATTTCCTTAATTTTTAGTTTTGTCCCCAAGGGATATTACACCATTAATGCAAACATTTTGTTTATCAGAAGTCATATCTTTTTCTATTGAGGACCCTTCACCTTCAACTTACATGTGGGTTCCCTTTTGTTCTTGCTTAATGATATCTTGTGGCTTTGAATTTGATTGTTCTTCGTGCTTCCTGATTTCTTCCTTAGCCTTTTCTTTTGATTCAGATCTTTCCTCTTCCCTCATCACAATTGGAGAACTCTTTTCTATAGATCACTAAAAGTAAGTCCCTCAATTGTAACATATGGCTTCGACTTCTTTGCACATTGATCAACAACATTTTTAGCTAGTTTATGTGCAACTAGTGAAGCTTCCTGCTCCAAACTAACCAATAGTATGTATAATAAATGCTGGGAAATATCATCACTCTCATTCAAGACCAAAGTCATAATTGTCTTGCATTGAAGCCACTACATTTTCTGCATGATTCTTACTAACAGTTACAAGGAAATGTTGAAACATTTTAAGAATAAGATCATTACATTTAAGATCCAACATCACAACACATGACCTGACCTTTGCCATAGTTTCTAGAATTGTGACCCTCCTAAAGAAAAGGACTTTTGATGTCATCTAGACCTTGAAAACTTTCCACAATCAGCTGAAATATCTCCCTCATGGTTTTGCTCGTATGGAACTTTAGGAGCTGTTATTCTTGTAATTTCACTAATACAAGTGATAACTACAAGTCTCACCTCTTTGTCTGGGTGTCTCAAAAGCTTGGGCTTAACCAAAGAAAACATTGATGGAGTTTCGCCATTGCATAGCCTCAAAATGTGACTGTTCTACCATGGATAAATAGTTCTCCACTTCTTCCAAAATGCTGAGTAGATCTTCTTGACTATGAGAGACGCTCAAGTCTTTTCCCTGCTCTGTAAAGCTCCTCTCCCACATCTTTTCCTCTTATTAATGCCATTTTTTGTCACTAGATCTGCATCACACAAATTAGTCCTCCCCAAACAGGCTGGCAAGATCACTGCTCTGATACCACTATAATGTCCCCTTTCGGTTGAAATATTGAATTATGGGATTTGTCAGCAAACCCTTTATCAAAATAAATCTAAGATTCTAAATAAACCTTGAATTCTAAAATTTGAGGATAAATCCCTTTTAACTTGGAATTTTATAGAAATAATTAAAGTGGTTGAATGCCCACGAAGAGCAATTTTTTTATTAAAATCAGATTGCAACGCAAAGTACAAAACAAAATATATTGGTTGAAACTCTAGCCAAAATTATGCATATGAAATACGAATCTGTAACCCTAGATTTTTATGCCCTCTTAGCATTTACAAATAACAAACCCTAAGGGTAGAACTTGTGCTTGTACGACTAACCATACAAATGAATTGATTGGCTAGAAATAGTATCCAAGATGGCTGAAGAATGATGCCCTAGCTGCTAGCAATGTCCAGAAGCCTGAAATGGTAGGTTGGAAACCCTAAGTACGACAAATAGCGTCACCGTAGCAATTTGATAAGGGATGATATCACTGCAGCATCACTATAGCAATCTTATTTAGGGCTGATATCACTGTAGTGACACTGTAGAAAGCTGAAAATGACTTCAATTCTTTGAGCACAAATGTGATCCCTGGGTGGAATCACTCTTATGGATGGGTTTTCGTCCTCAAATCCAACCTTGGAAACCAAGAGGGTTTTCGTCCTCCAAGATCTTCGAACAGCCAAGGGTTTTCATCCTCAAATGCTGAAAGTTGAAGTAGAAGCTCAAACTCACAATGTAAACATAGATGATTGAAAAATGATTCCTTCCAATGAGCCCAACGCTATTTTTATAACTTCACTTTCACTTTTCACAGGAAAAGCACCCACAAAGCAATGTCCCTCTTCTATTTTGTCGTTGACTTGCTTTATTAAAAATATAACCTTCAAATATAACATAAGTTGCCTTTTTATAAATATAACATAAAGTTACTTTTGGCCAACTTAAGTTAAATTATTAATTTATTTCCCTTGCACCACCCCTTTAGCCTACGGGAAATGAAGGATAGGCTATGGGTCTTCCGATTTATTTAATTTGAAAAAGGGGACATGACACGTTTTTTTCCCTTTATCCTTGGAATGTGTTCCCATGCCCCCTCCCACCGTCCTAGAAACTCAAAGAAACATAGAAGTGAATTAGCTCTATTGATTCAAATAAAATCAAGTTGCTAAAATACATGTCAATTACATTTATGATACATATTTGTAATTAACACATTAGTACGTCAGATATGTCATCTAATTGGTGGCGGGTGCAACTACCACACCATGAAGTGTCTTCGTAGTTACAGGGATCCTTCTTGTTTCTATTGGTGTGTCAGTTATAAACAATTTGTGTCTTGTTTTTGCGGTTAGCATATATTGTAGAACATAATGGTGTGCTGCCTGCTAATGTGCATATGGTATCGGAGAATGCTAATAACCCAGTTGCAAAATTGTAGTCCCTTTGAGGACTGTCATACTTCTGCACATACTGCATAGATCTAGCTACTAAAATACAATCCAAGTTTTTGTACAAGGGATTATGCTACCTTTTGCAAGATCCTCATCCTCTTTTGCGTAAAAGTTATGACAAATTCATCTTCATGGGAATTAACTGCGATTACATGAAGCACAAAAAAATAATTACAATCAGATTAACTTGTTGATGTTGTACATAGGCTGCATTGTTTCTCAAACTTGTTAACTTAATAACTCTGATGGTCTTCAATCCTTTCTTGGTAACGAGCACAAGCTTGTTCAATTTCATCATTGGCTATCTTTCTTCATTGAGAAGCTTATTGGCCTTGGATGTAAGGAGAGCTGCAACAAGGAGTTATCGACAGCCCCTACAAGCTCTAATAAACAAAGTAGCTTTTCAGAGGACATTATTAGGTTTTGTATCAGTGCTTTGATAGTAGTTGATATAGATCCTAGCTCGTCTGGATCATAGAGCAGTTACGATCTTTCTACTCATGACTTTGTCAGCTTCCCTTGCTACAAAGATGTATTCTATTTGTAGAGTTTCTTTGTATATCATTGTTTACATCATCCAGGGTTTACCCTTTCTAATTCATCCCCTATTAGGATTTTGTTTCCATATATGCTTTAGGCAAATTGTTATTACTTTCCGTACTTTTGAATCTAGCTGACCTACTTTGGTCACTCATGGACATTAATAAAATCAGTTTTTCGTTCATTTTTTCACAAGCTCCTTTGGTTCACCTTCAAGTACACTTAGTAATCAACTTCCTATCAAATGAATGATGGGGGATGAAAGGTTGCTTGGACAAGGTGATATGCTAAGTTGCAATTAGGCAACTATGAAATATTTATGAGATAGCTTTACCCTTTAATTGTGGCCTAAAAATTGAAATATAGGTAAAAACTTGTTAGTCGAAAAGAGAATCAATTATGTTGTTACTAAGTACTTATGTATTGAGGGTGTGCTTAAGGAGTTTCTATCAAAAACACAAGGAGTGGTGTGATGTATGACTATCAACAAACCTGTCATAGATTGACGTCACTTGATGTATCATGTTGATAAGTATATCAGATGATGCATTATGATTTGAGCTCACTAAATTGGGAACCTCACCCAACTTATCTTATCTAACCATCCTTAAAATAATGAAAAATATAGAAAAGGGGAATGAAAATTTGAGAATGGAGCTAGATAGGATTCTTGACACAAAGCCCACATTATTTACATAGTGTGTTAAGGATGGAAATGATTTACATTTTGGTCCACACATTCGAAGAGATACTGTCAATAAGTATTTGCATTGTGCCTGTGTATTTCTATGAGTGTCTCAAGTAAGAAATTACAAGACTAGGGAGTGTGATCCAAGTGCAACTTTGCAGTATCTCTCACAACACTTAACAGCTGCAAAAGCCTCCTCCCTCCTTAGGACTTTGTGCTCCTTATCCCTGCAGAATCTCGTGCAATGCACATGGACTTGCGTTACCTTGCAGCATTGGCACAACTCCTTGCAACATACTGTGTAACTCTGTAGTGTCTCACAACATGCCTTTCACTTTGCTTTCCACACAAGGTCTTGAAATACCTTAGTGAATTGCATCTTGCGGTCCCACGTATGCTGCACACCTACATTGCATTATTCACAACTTCTTGCAGTACTGCGCGACATCTCACAACATTCGCATCACAAAAGTTGTAGCTTCTTGTAGTCTCGTGTACCATCTCATAACATTCACAACTTCTTGCAATGCCATGCATCTCACCTCTTAGCTGTTAGAAAATGTGAACAAAGAATGAATGAAGAGAAATTGGAATGCATTCTTCAATGAATGTGTGTCTGCCATTTTATTATGTTGAGAGTAGTTACAATGCAGTTGAATAGTTTGGATCAGTTAGAGAACTACCAACCAACATGTTTATATAAATATATTATTACCCCCTTAATGACCAAACCGGAAACAACTCCAAGTTTGTCCCGAAATTTTACAAACAAGGTAGGACCAAGAGGTTTAGTCATTAGATCTGCAGGCTGCTCCTTAGAAGGACAAATGAATAGAATGTCACTAGAATCAACCAATTGATGAATCTAGTGATGATGAATTTCAATGTGCTTGGTGCGGTCATGATATACCAAATTCTTTACCATCTTCAATACACCTTGATTGTCACAAAATATATAGTGTAGGTGAAGCTTGGGAAAGTTGAAGATTAATCAAAATCTGACATAGCCAAACTGCTTCACAACTGACACTGACTGGTGCTTTGTATTTTGCTTTAGTGTAAGATATAGCTATAGTGGGTTGAAGCTTGCTCTGCCATGAAACAACTTGTAAATCAAAAGAAAAAATATACTCAGTGATAGACCTCCGCGTATGCACTGATCCACCCCAATCACAATCTATATAAACGATCAATTTGAAATTGGTGGTTCACTAATATAAAATGCCAAAGACTAGAGTTCCTTTGAAGTATCTCGAACTCGTTTCCCACTACCCAGCTTAATGGGCTTCGTGTCCGACAAAATCGAGAAAGATAGCTCATAGCAAAGTTTGATTGTGTGGATATAAGGTATATTAGGCTGCCCACCAATTGTTTGTTGAGTGATTCATCCACAAGTGATGAATCATCATGAGCTGGTGACTTCAAAGCATGATCTTCATAGGTGTAGAATAAGAATTACAATCAAACATCTAAAATTTCTACAATAGATTCGTAGCATATTTGACTTGGGCCATGAAAATCTTAATTTCCATGTTGCTGGAATTCTACACCAAGAAATAGTGTAGGAGGCCTAAACCAGTCATGTCGAAGCAATAAATAAATCTGATTTCACTCCTTGTGACGGAAAGATCATCAACATAAACAATAAGAATCACAATGTCATCACCATTGCTTTTGACATACAATTTCAAAACATAAAGGTGCCTCCCGAATCCAAAATCCCGTAGGTATTGATCTGTTTTGATAAACCGGGTCAAGGAACTTGTTTAAGTCCATACAAGGACTTAAAGATCCTGCACACTAGATGTTCAATACCAAATGCCCAAAATCCTTTAGGCTGTACCTTATAGACTTCTTCCAAATCTCCGTTTAGGAAGGCGCTCTTGACATCCATTTGAAAAACCTTCCATCTAAATTGAGTTGTAATAGAAAGAAGCAACTGAATTTGCAGTAGGATCAAAATTGTCCTCATAATCTATTTATTCCCTCTAATTGCGAGAATCTTTTCGCAACTAGAGAGCCTTGTAATTATTTAAAATACCTTCATCTTTGCACTTGACCTTGTATGCCCATTTACAAGTAAATGGGTTGTTTCTCCTGAGGAGGCAGCTCCTCCAATGTCCAAATATTGTTCTTCATCAAGGCATCATATTTTATTTGCATGGCAATTTCCCGTGCAAGTGTGCCTTTTGCTTCAAAGTATCTCTAGGGCATAAGTATGTTGAGAAGATCAAAAGAAAGAAGAAAATGGACATTCTCTGAATCAAAAATCCTCTTACCATTCCTCCAAGGCAGTGCATCTGATTGAGGCATTTCATCCTCCCACACATCCTATAAAGTGAACTAAAACCACTTAGGCCTTCGTTGGACTGTATAATTCTATTCCAGCTGTGGCTCTTCCCGATGAAGAACCAACTCAAAGTTAGCATTTGGTATAGACCAATTATTAATTGTGGGTGGAGTCCATGGAGGAATATAAGATGAACTGGACTCTTTATTGTGCAAAGGAGTCACATCACTCTCCGTTACAACTTGCTGATCACATCCAAATCATGAATGTTTCTTCCACATGAATAGCTCGACTAACAATTATCTTATTAGTGGAAATATCAATCAACCTATAAGCTTTGGATGGATCACTATAACCAACAAAGAAATATCTTGGATTTTTAGAATTTGACTTACTCCTCTTTCTTTCGGGAACCAAAGTATATGCGGCTGAACCAAAATACAAAAATATGATACCTCGGGTTTGATTCGAACAAAACTTCTTTAGTTATGACTTTTGCAAAGCTTTGCGAGGACTCCGATTTAGAATATATACTCATATGTTTACTTCCTCTCGCCCAATTTTGAATGAAACGCCTCGACTATGCATCATGCAGTGAGCCATCTCCATGATAGTCCTATTTCATCTCTCAACCATCCCATTCTGTTGTGGGATATACGAGGTTGTCAATTGATGATGAATTCCCTCCTGCTGCAGTAATCCTGAAGCGCTTAGAAGTGAATTTCTTTCCATTATTAGATCTCAATGTCTTGATCTGTTTGCTCACATGATTTTCCACCAATGCCTTGAACTTTTCAAGAGAGGCAAAATAGTTACACTTATTTTTCAAGAAGTTTACCCACATCTTTCTAGAGTAGTCATCCACTAGGAAGAGGAAGTGCCGTGCACCAAGAATTGTGGGAGAATTCCACAATGGTTCACAGAGATCTGCATAAACAAGCTATAAGAGCCCCTTTTCATGCCAAGCACTTTTAGTGTGAAAAGGCTTTCCCTTTTGCTTCCTAGCCAAACATCCTGCACACATATCCTGCTTCTCTTGGATACTAGGAAAACCAAGAACCATGTGGGCTCTACTAAGTTTGGCAAGATATTGAAGGTTGAGATGTCCAAATCTCTCATGCCACAAAATGCTGGTATTACCTTCCACAACTAAGGTGTGTAAGTTGATGCGGTAGGGTCGAAAAGCATATACAAGCCTACTTGGTGAATGCCTCAGAAACAACTTTGTTTTGTTTTATATCGACAATGCATTTCCTGCCATAATAGTTTACAAAAATATTGGGGTTTTCCATTAGCTGACTTAATAGATAGAAGACTTTTATTCATGTTAGGAAAATATCGAACATTTATGACTATAAATTTGGCATTATCATTCAAAATGACGCGACTATCCCCTATCCCTTCTATTGCATGAGATCTTCCATCCCTTAATGAAACTAAATCAAGAATTGAAATGTAATGTCCCCTTCTCGAAACTAGAGGAAGAGAAGAACCTTAGCCTAATTTTCTGGTTTTCCGAAGGCTAAGGGGATGAAGAAAAGGGAAACAGGGTGCAAAAGAGACTAAGTTAGCCAAAAAGCAACTTCATTTGGGCAACTTAAGTGTTAATATTAAAATAAAGGGGCTTTTTCTAATTTTAAGTTAAGTCAATGCTTAATTAGAAATTAAAAGGGCCACTTTATAAGAAAAAGTGTTTTTTCCCACTTGGGCACCCAACTTGGGAGATTGGGATGGGAAAAATTAAAAGGAAGGTAGTGGGGTTCATTTGGAATCATCTTTTATCATCTAATTTCCTATGTGTGAGCAGTTTGCTTCCATATTTAGCTGTTGAGGACGAAATCTCTCATTGGAAAGATGTTGAGGACGGAAACATATACTTTCCACAATATGTCAGATTTGTTTTTCAAATACCACAGTGGCTTATAGGCTATATCCAAGCAGAATTGAAAATTGTGAAGGTTAAGGCCACGGAAGAAGAATTCTGATATGCCATAATTATTAAAGAGAAATTTAAGCAATATTTCCAAAAAAATCAAACTTGACACCAAAGAAAACTTCTTCTGAAAAGAAGCCACATGAAAAGGAGGCACAACAAACAGTTAAATGTTGTGAATGTTGACGATACTAACAACATTGTAGATGCAAAGTGCCCTGCCCAATGAGCATTGGTAACTCAAGAAGATACCAATTTGGGAGCCTTTTATAAAACAACAAATTACAAAATCAAATATCGAATCCCCAGCATACTATTGCAAAATAAAAATTGGCATGATTAGCGCCCAATCCTAATGAGTTCAAATGTCCTTTCGACCCACATGTGTGGGTGTAGGGAAACCTTTATATTTACGATAGATGGAGCTAGCATGATGAAATTTATCTCCATAGCAGTTGTCAAAAGACTAGAGTTGCCAATAATGTCTCATCCTTAACCAGTATTGAATGGCTAAATTTGTGTAGAGAAAATGCATCACCCAAGAGTGTCACCATTGAGGAATAGGTTAAATTTTAATCTTTGATGTATTGCTTTTGGATGCTTATGATGTTCTTCTTGGACAACATTTCATGTGGGAGTGTCAGTGTGTTTATATGTCTTGACCACAAATCATAATCATTATTGTGGAAGGTAAGCTCTTCAGGATTCTGACAGTGATTCCTACTTTGAATAGTGCCACAACTCATAAGATGGTTGATACCTTTTCCTTCACCCTCTGACTGATCAAACATCAGGACAAAATAATCACTCATATTGCTTATTCAACTATAATGAAACAACACAAGTCAGAAAAGTCAAATCAGACTCTAGAGATATGGCATACACAACATTAGTGTGTGCCATTTCAAGTGTTATCAAAGGAGCTCAACTCATGTACCAAGGAAAATGGTCCATCCAAGATCAGCTAGAGGATAAGTTTCTACACTTGATCTGAAGAGCTGATGCAACAGTGACTGTTGCTTCTAGGGGGTCCAACTTATTTAGGTGGTTATCTCCAAAAGGTGTTCTTCACACACGGTGGCCCAATCATACCTTCTTTGCATTCACCAAGGGGTCAAGTGGCTGATGGTAGAGCTGATTATACACATTAGTGCTACTTAGTGCCAATTATGACTACACGGTGTGATTTCATTGGCAATTTCAAAAGATGTATCAATACACTTGGAAGGCAAATCATTTAATCTTCTGTAGTGTTCTCATCTACTAGATTATTTGTATAGAGATGTATATAACTCAGTCGCATGGAGACGGGAGATGTTTTGGGTACAAAAGGCAATTTAAAAAAACATTGTGTGGAGGTTCTTAGAGATGGAAAAATATTAAAATTAAATCTATAAAAATTCAAAAAAATTTAAATGCATATAAATTTCAGAATTTGTATTTTAGTGTTACATATATATCCTTTAGACTTACTAGCACAAGCTATTGCCATGGAGTGCCACTTCATTCATTAAGGATGTATGTTTCACTTCAGTCATTAAGGATGTATGTTTCAGTCTAGAAACAGCTCAAAAAGGACATTTTAAAATTTTTGAATAGATGCTTCATATATTAACAAAGAACAAATATTTACAACCAAATAGCTGTGCAAAAGAATAGGGCATTTTGAATTCCAAGGCATGATCTTTTCCATTGACACATCCAAATTTCATCATTAGTAAATACTTTGCCATTGAAACAGAATCTGTAGATTTCTGAGAGAAGGTGTTGGCCAAGGTTTGACATGCTTTACAGAATAGTTCCTTATGCATGAAGAAAACACTCTGCCATAGCAACCTCCATTTATATAGGATTTGCTTTGCTAACTACTTATGATGCAAGAAACATATTTCCTTCTGCTAGGGGTATATGTATTATGATGTTTACTCAGCCCATATAGGCCCATTAAACAGTATTCACAGGTTAGGTTTTCTGAGTCATTACTGTAGTTTAGGATATCTTTTATTAGCCTTACCAATTCATTGCTTTCTCCGCTGTAATGAGCTGGTTTTGACTATCTCAAGACAGACCAGAAAGTAACTAGAATCTCCATTTTGCTTATTGTTGCTGTCTGTAGTTCTGTTCTTGTTTAACTATTTTCTATGTGCACCTTCCTATTTTATTCATTGCTTTAGTAGAGTTTTAACTACTTCACTAAGAAAAAAGGTAATAATATCAATTTTCAAAAAAAGAATTATTCTATTATTTCTCAATTATAATATGCACACATGGAATTGCAAATAGTAACGGTGCATATTCTTGCTACCTTCAATTACGTTCTTACCTTCTTCTCAATATTTATATTGTAAAGACAATTTATGATAATGCAAACCAAAAATTAACAGGGCAGACTCTTGATACCTTATTGTATGTGTTGATGAATTTATTTTTTTGTTTAGTGAAGAAAGGAATACTAAATGTCGGTAAAAATATATTATATGAATATAAATTTATAATTGACCAATACAATATTTCAGAGGTCACATTTATTACTATTTTCATCTCTAACAAGGCTTTTCAATTTTTGTTTGACACAATTTTGGCCGCTTCTTTTTGGTTAGATGTGCAAGATGCTGAAAAAGAAACATGAAGAAGCCAAAGATCTTCTTGTGCGTGCAATTGTCACAAACAACTTGCTTCTGATGTTAAATCATCCTCTGCATGAAGAAAAAATATCCTTGGAAATTGTTGGCTTTTCTCTTTTAAATTGCATCTTTGCTAACTAGTAAATTTTTGTTTTAGTTCTTTAACATACAACACATTCAGACGATAAAAGGTATGTGGCCTGCACATTTCCTGAGGAATGCACAAGATGACTGGATCAAAGGAAATACTTTGTTGCAACCGGTGGCTGCTATTATAAATCATCTTTAGACTAACCCATTCTTTTCAGGAAGATTCTCTCACTCTCACTTTCAAGATCTGTTGGTTACCTTCTTGCAATAATGTGAACTACATTTAACCCATTCAAGCCAAACTTTTAATGTTCCTTTACTCATGTTGATGGTTTAGAATGTATTAAGTATGCATTTTTTCCTACATAGCTACTCCAAGTTAATTTCACGAACTTACTGAACGTAGATCTAAGGAAAATCTTTAGGAAGAGAAATATGCATGTGGTTCAATGATAGAGGTGAAGCAACTGATTATTTGGTGTATGTATCTCTTTTCATTAAGCAATGGTAGCTGAGAAAAGGAAGCTTCCATGCTGGCTTATAATGTTTTGAATTCTAAATGCATGGTAACTCTAGTCCTTTCATTATTGTCTGATATCAATATTTTGAAAATCCTTTAGTTTTAAAAGATAAAAGGGTTGCATGAAAAACAGTAGGTCATATTGTTCATAAAAGAAGCTATAATCTTTTCAACTAATCATATACAAACCCTAGAAAAATTAAACTCTTTTAAAAGGAAGAGCTATGCCAATCTTGAGAAAGTGGTGCATTGATAGGCTGCATGGTGCAAAACTTAAAACTGATGACTCTTCCATAGTTGAATGGAAATATATATGACACTTTTGTAAGAGTATTCAAAAGAAATATATATGACACTTTTGTAAGGGTATTCAATGTTAATAGATGTGAACTAACAAAGAATGAAGAGGAATTGGACTGCACACCAAATGAATGTGTGTACTTTATTTTATTATGTTGGGAGTAGTTACAATGTAGTTGAAACAGTTTTGAGACATTTCATAATTGATTACAGCTAGAAAACCACCAACATGTATGTATATAAATATATCCATTATATTCAATACCCCACTCGATGACTAAAATGGAAACAACTCCAAGTTTGCCCCGAAATTTTATAAACATGACGGGACAAAGAGGTATAGTTATTATATCTGTACGATGTTGCTTAGGAGGACAAAATAGAAGAGAGATATCACCGGAATCAACCAATTGTTGAATATAGTGATGACGAATCTCAATGTGCTTGGCGCGGGCATGATATACTAAATGCTTTACCATCTTCAATTCACTTCGATGGTCACAAAAAATGGAAAGTGAAGTAGGTGTAGCTTGGGAGAGATGAAGATCAATCAAAATCCGTTGTAGCCAAATTGATTCACAACTCGGCACCGACAATGCTTGGTATTCTCGCTTCAAAGTGGAATATACAACTACAGTTTGCTGAAGCTTAATTTGTCGTGAAACAACTCTTTAACCTAAAGAAATGATGTACCCAAAGTAGTAGACCTATGAGTATCCATTAATTTTAACTATATAACTTATCAATATGAAATTAGTGACTCGCCAAAATAGAATGTGATGTAGGAACATCCAAGGTTTAACACAATCTTGCATCACACTTTTGATTGAGGATGTGTGTGCAAAACAAGCACCAAGGAAAGAAGAAAGATTGGGCACAACAATAGGGATTGTGCAGAATTGTGTGGGCAATTTGCACTATTAAAGCAATGTGCACGAAAGAGCTCATATATACGCATAAAGGAGGAGTGAATGGATCAATGTAGAAGGAAGGTGAGATGTAATGTGCACGAGATGAAAGCACAACAATTGCACGATATTAGCCAATGTAGAGACTAGGATCAATGTGCACAAAAGGATTGTGTGGGCAGCTTGACTAAGTGATATAGTCGAAGGCCAACTACCCACAAACATGTGCCACTTGAGGGAGTAAAGTTTACATGGTGAGGTGTCCAATAAGAACCTAACAAAAGGCTGATTGGTCATTATCAAATCCAATCCTAGATCAAAGGAAGTAGGACAAAAAGATGGACAACGTGAAAGCCCAAAGAGTAAATGGGTCAAATTTAAATTGAATGAGTAGAACAACACCCATTGGGAAAGTTGTCGCCTAGACAATTCGAGAAAGGCCATATATATGTTGGGTAGTGAGTCGACAAAAGAAGAGAAAAGAGAGAAAAGGGGGAAGAGAAAGGGGAGTTGAGCCAAAGAGGCAACTAGTCAAGGGTAGGTCCATAGGAATACACTTGAGTTTGTATAAGTTTGTGAGCTTTGTATTCGAACATCACCACATTATTTTAGACATTGTAAAGGCTTTTGAGAACTAATAGAATCCCAATTGTTTTCTCGTGGTAACTGTTGTGTACTTTGAGAAACGACTGGGGTGCCTAAACCACACTCGCCTGCCATTAGTTTGGTATTAGAGAAAGGAAATAACATTGGGAGGAGAGTTGAGAGATTTATGAGAGAAGACTAGACGAACATCTGTTAGAAGTGTATAGGGGTCAAAAATTTGACTTGGATATATTTTTGGATATTTTGTATATTGCGCAATACCTAATGTATGTGCATGGTATAGATAAGACAAAGATAGGATATGCAACACTCTATAAGCATAAGTAAAGAATGTGAAGAGCCTCTTTTAAAAGGAAAGGAAAGAAGAGATTGGTAGGTCAATAGATGCCCGAAAGTGTATAAAAAAATGTAAGCGCATTTATCAGACAACCAGTTGATCTTTGCTTGTACTTTGAATTTAGGTCTAAGTTCTTGATTCAATAATATAATTCTATTCTATTATTGCATTTTTTGTCTCTTGTTTATATCTTTCTTAAATTTGTTTTTGATATGTATTTATTGTGTTAATATTTGTTTTGTCTATTATGCATTGTTCAAGAAATAGTAAATGGGATAGGTTGTGTTTCTTCTATATTACAACATGTGGCATTTCTTGATGAGTGATTATAGGTACCTTTGCTCACAATGGTTTCATTGTCAGGACTTGAAAAGTTTAAGAAGGCTACCAGGAAAATGGGATGTGGAAATATGGCTATAGGAGAAAATGAATTGTTTTGTGGAAATGAAGAGGTCGTGATTGGAATACCTATAAAATAGAATTAGGTTGAAACACATATATGGAGACATTCATGAGATTTTTGGTGCGAGCTCCTAACACAACTAGTTGCATGGTTACCTTGATTGGAATATTAGTGTTTCAAGTACGAAGACAAAATAATATACATGAGAAAATAGAAAAATTGTGCAATATGATATTAAATGGACCTAAGTTGTAGACTAAGGGATGCAAACTATCATTAAAGGGTACATAACTGAAATTTCTCTGCAAAATATTTGTTCATTTGATTATGTAAAAGAACATTTCATTTCTAGATTGTGAGGTAAATTTGTCAAACAAATCCCTTTCTTGGTAAAAATGCTAGTTGTGGAAAAGGCCATGGTGCCAATTTTGCGCGATATAGACTCGTGTAAGTGTATAAGAAATGTAATCCTAAAAGAATGAAGATGAAGTGGAAAAGGACATAATCAATACGGGCCCTTGAAGAGTCCTGGGAGGGATTAGAGAGAAGAATGGAATGATGGCAAGAGAGAAGTGATACAATGCAATATATGGGGAAGATCAAGTGATATAATGGAGAAGGAGAAACAATTGCAAATAGGAGTAGATTAGGTAGAGTGATCAAGGAAGGAGGAAGGAACCTCCTGAAGAAATGAAGAGAAGAGAAGAAATAGAAGAGAATAGAGAAGAAGACTTAAATGATTGAGAAGGTGCTGCTAAGCGGTGTTGACCTTGATTGTGGAACTGGGAAAATGATAAAAGTGATCGAGGAAATGAAAGAGAAAGTGGAGGATAGAGGATTAGAGGTAATTTGGAGTAGATTTATGAGGTAGTTGGAACTTAACATAAAGAGGCCATCTTGGACACCACGGTGTTGCATAGGCTAAGGAGAAGCAGTAAACAATGAAGAAATTATACAGGATCCACATAAGCTTGTCGAAGATGACAATACCCCTCTTCTAGGATATATGCCCCTTGAGCCAAATAGGGAATTGATAACTTGAGATTATTTGAACGATTGGGAGCATACATGAATCTTCCAAGAATTGTGCGAGAAGTTGAGCCAATCATAAACAATGCAAACATTGTCACATAAAGTTTATGCGGACTCGAGTGTGCAAGAAATTAGTAGAAAAGTGGACCATTACTTGAGAAGACATCCTTTGTGCATACACTCTCTTATTGGGAGTAAGGAAAGGAGTGTAGGGTGTAGTAATAACAACTATGTGAGTCCTAAGTATAAAGTAAATATTCTAGAATCCACGAATCCAACAATGAATCTTTAGATTATGAAGAAGTAACGAAGAAATACAACAATGCAAGTGCATGTATAGGTGCGAGCAACAACCTATTGAGTTCGCCACCAAATCCAAGCTTGAGTAGCGGTTCAACACGGATTGTTGTGCAAAATGGTTAACCAAGTGTAGGCAAAAACACGGTCCATATTCCTAATCTATACACAAACCTACAACCTTATGACGAGTCCATTGAGTTGGAACATTATTTGCTAACATGTGAAATGTGATTGGATGTGAAGGGCGTAATCGATGAGAGTACCAAGAAGTGTGAGCTCATAAAAGCACTATATGGTAGGGATTTAGAATTCATATATTCTATGAACTTGAGTGGGAGGACATTAAAAGAAGTGCAATATACTCTTACATTGGAATTTAAATGGAAAGTGGGTAGGGTAGACTATTCAAGCCTCAAGTGAATTTGTGATAGAGTATGATATGAGGTTTTTTGATGTGATGAACAAGACAAGTTTTAACTTTAATTAGGCGAATAAAGTCGTTTGGTTTGTGGAGGCAACTTTGCATAAGTAAGATCCAATTTGCAATCAGTGCAAGCCAAATTTGTTACGAATGCCAAAGAAACCGAGGCCACTATAAGGGTAGAGAAGATTGAAGATTATGGTGACGCTACGAGAGTTAGTCAAAAGATGAAAGCTAAGATGGATGTTGTAATGTGAAGACTATGAATTACAAGAAGGAAAGAAACCAATACTAAGCATCCGGGTGCACAGAATGCGGAGGAGGACACCATAAAAATGGTTGATAAAAGCACATGAAAATAAACCATTATTTCCATTAGATGGGTGAGTAGAATATTGTGACATTTGTAGAGCATGGGAAACCCTATTAGTAAATGCCATTTAATACAACATTATTGCGCCATCCCCATAACATAGTGTGCACTTTTTGTAGATCCACTATGCATGGAACCAAAGACTATAGGCGTTAATGGATTTGAAAGAAGTAACAAGAAATATATTCGCATTCCAAACACAATTAGTTGCAAAGAAAACAAGTTATTTTAGAGGTAGAAATGGATCCATCTCCCCAACTTTGTGCACAATGCCCCCTCCGTCCCCTCAAACTAATACACATTGGACTCCACAGGTCTCCACAACAAAGTCCTAGTTGGGCTTTGCCTTATCTCGCAAAATGCTATCAATTGGACACCTCGACACAACAATCACCCTTATGGAGTGTTCCTCAATAACAAGGTCCTCGACGGGATACCGTAACCAAAATAAAGGATGAAGTGCTCCACAAAGGCCATATGGTGTGCAACAAGGAGGATATTAGGGTGGTTATCAACAAAGGAGGATGGGACTTCGACTCTAGAGGAAATGAGTGTTATGTTATCTTTGTGAAGAATTAAATCATATTGCTTGAAATCCTCCTTCAAACCTAGAGTGAGCAATATATTGCACATATTGTAGAGTACATGAACAACATCCCATTGAAGATTGTCTCGCCTTGGAGAAATAAAAAGAAAAATAAATGCACAATGTTCAAATGATCAATGTGGTGCCCAAAGAAACTATGAGTCTCCAAGTGTTGAAAGAACAAGGTTGGGTTCCTATGGAGATGTCTAGTGAGCCCTGATATGGTGTGCGTATAATGAGAGGTATACAAATACAAAAAGGGAGAAATAACTATTAGAAGAGGCCCAAGGATTATTGAATTCCATCTAGAATAGAGATGCAAGTAGTGAGAACATAGAGAAGATGGAGCAAACATATGTGGACAAATGATGAGGATTTTGAAACAAGGAGTGGTTTCCACACTTCAAGATTTGTTGAAAATAGTAAATGTATTGCATCAAAAGAACACATCTCGTAGAATATATCCAATTTATTGAAGACTTTGTAGAAAAGCGCAACGAATGGAGTTGTTCAGCCCAAGAGACCCACATGGCATATAAAACTAAGAAACCTTAGGATGTAGATATTAGTTTGAATATAATTCTGGGAGGATATTAAATAAGAGACATAATATCTGACTTTGTAAGTATTGCGAACATGATGCCAATGTCTACGTGGGAAGCCTTGCGTGCTCCAACCTTAGCATATAGCCCTACAACTCAAAGTCTGGTAGACTATGGAAGGGTGGACTCAATTGGATCATTAGAAGATGATGAAATTTGGGTAGGTGACCTAATCCTGAAAGGAAAATTTGAAATTATTGATATGAAAACAAATAAAACACACTACCTCGTTCTCAATGGAAATAAATGAGCCTATTATGGAAACATGACAATTAATACAATCACGAATCAAATGGACGCTTACATAAAGATTCTATGTTTTTCATACGCATTAACATGGCTCAATTAAAACCCGGCACCACTCTAAAAGAGCCATTGTCTCCTATGTGCATGACACAAAAACTAGTTTAAAGTAGAGCATAAGGAAATAGTTGAGGCCCCACAATACAAAAAGGAAAGGAGAAAGGGGATTATAGTAATTGGGAGATTCCTACCAATGCACACTCAAAGAATACATTCTTGGAAGAGGATCCACAATATACAAATCAAATCTCCCACAAAAGTTGAAATAGAAAAATTATGTGTTTGCACATACAAAACATGATTATACAAAGCTAAATGGATAAAGTTATATCTGTGGGAAGCAACCTCACCAATCAACAGGATTCAGATGATGTAGAATTCAACCATGGAAGTGAAGATAACATGAAGTTAGTCATATGAGCATGGTACATGTTGAGGAAAAGCAAATTATGCAATATTTTGGTAGTTCTAATATGGATACGTGCTTTTTTATCAAATTTTAGAAATATGTGCTCTAGGAGGATATGAGAGTCAACACTGGATTATGCTCCAAAAGGAATAATAGATTTTTTTGTTGGGCAATACACAAAAGGAGAACCTTGGGAGGAACAAAGCGGTAGGCATAATGCGAACAAGATTTTTATTACCATCTAGATTGACCAAAGTATGGCCAAGATATTGCACAAACCAATGTTTAGAGATACACATTCAAGGATGCATTGATGCATGGAAGACACAACAAATCAAGGTAAAATGGTGGGTCCATATCTTTCCAAAAACACTCACTCCATTGCCTAAGGCATGATATTTTCACTAGGAATAAAGAAGAAAAGTACGTACTTGGAGGCATGAACAAGAAGACTTTATCCAAGACATTTACACTCCAAAATAATAATCCTATGGTGAATGTGGCCCCTGCAAAAGAGCAAACGATTTCTCTGTTATGGAACTATATATGTGGAAGGAGGAAATGAATTCAAAGATCTAGAAGGAACAAAGCAAGGGGATTGCACAACCACTACCATTAAGAGTGAAAGAACTAGAAAATTTACTCATTAGATGATAGATGTATGCCATAGAGTCGTGGATAACAAAGAAATGAGAGCGCCTCAAATAATGAAGAGGATATGGAATTTAAAGGCATGTTTGAGCTTAGAGTATATAGAGCAACTTCTTGTAAGAAAAGAATTGCATAATGAAGAAGATGAACATCTACACAATCTAAATATAGAAGAAAAAGAAGGCTCAAGGATAATTGGACACACCGGAGAAAAGGGAAAAGTAAAAATATACGATGAACCAAAGTGTGAAAAAGGGTGCAAGAAATAAAACCCTAAGGAATGGTTAAGCTATCCACTATTGGGCATTATTGGACATAAGAGGAGATGCCTAAAAAATTGTACTTATTGCTTGATGATGAGGATGTTTTCTCAACCAAGTTTAGTGAAATAAAAGGGCTAGACCTTGTTCGGAAGAAATGTGCATTGAGTTAAAAGAAGGCACATATCCTATTGAGAAGAGGCCATGCACGCTTAATGCCAACATGAAGGCCAAAGTTAAAGCCAAGCTAGATCACATCATAAAAGTATGATTGGTATACCCCATATAGAACTTAGATTGGGAGAGTCTAGTAGTTCCACAACCAAAGAAAATAAGAGAAATACGGATTTGCATAGATTATAACACACTTAATGACGCTCGTGTAAATGATTCATTTCCTACTCCATTCACAAATGAAATTTTGGAGGTGTTAGCAAGACATGAAGTGTATTCATTCACATATGGATTTAGTTGCTATCATCGATCTTAATTGCGTAAAAGGATCAGTCCAAAACTATGTTTGCTACAAAATGGGGAAGCTTTTCTTACAAAGTAATGTTGTTTGGATTAAATAATGCAACCAAAGTCTTTTCTCAAGTCAAGTGGCCGCATTTAATGATTTCATCCATGATTTTCTTGAAGTATACCTTGATGATTGGGCAATTTTCTCTCTATTCAAGGAGCATATTTCTAAGGTACGCCTAATGTTAGAAAGATGTAGAGCATTGCGCATTGCATTAAATTTAAAGAAATGTTTCTTTTTCATGCCCTTTAGAGTATTCTTTGGGCACGATGTATATGAAGATGGAATACTTGTAGACCAAACAAAAATTGTGGCAATAATTAAACTTAAACCTCCTACAAATCAATCGGAAGTGCACACATTCTTGGGACATACATGAAATATATTAGGGGATATGCTAATATTGTATAGCCAATGAAACAACTCTTATTAAAAGGGGCTAAGTTTGAATGGACACTAGAATGCCAAAATATGTTCACACAACTTAAAATATTTCATGTGTGTTGGTGCCCATTTTGATCCTCTCGCCATTTTGCCATGTTTCCCTTTGCTCTTTGGCTCAAATGTTTTTTCCTCATGAAATCGATGATGTGAAGTTGTAGCTCCATTCTTGTGCATTGGATTGTTTGCAAACTCATTACCTTGCCCTAATTTTCTAAGGAGAAGTGTGTTTTTTGCCCTATTTCTGAGAAAAATGGCTTTGGATCTTCCCATCCTTCGAATTTGATGAAAAACAACCCGTACCTGTGTTTAAATGCTTTGAGTTGTTCTTTTTTTCTCCATTTTTGCCCCATTTTGAAGAAATCTCCAGGTTTGCCATGGTCATGCCCTAAATTTTTTCCAAATCCATGCAGGCTCTACTGTTTTTCCATTTTTCCCGATCGTGGATGCTTGAAAATGATCGATTTATGCTTGTTTGCCTTTGAAAATCTATCCCCATGGTCATAAATTTCTTTGAATCACTTTCCATTTGTCTTTTGATCGAAATTTTTTCACCCATGAAGAAAAAATCAATTTTGGGCATCCCTGGCATTTTCTGTGTTTTTGACGGTCAGACGGGTGTCATTTGCCCGTCAAATTTATCTTCAACATTCTAGGGCATCGCTAGCAATTTCTGCGTTGTTTGACGGTCATATGGGTGTCCTTTTCCCGTCAAATTTTAGCTCAAACATCTTCTCATACGTGGCCATTTGTGGTTGGACAAGATTCGACAGTTTGCTTGAAAAACTTAACGTTTTTTGTGTTTTGGAAAAATTTGCAAGTTGCCCCTGCAGCTCCATAGGCCCCAAAGGAGGTACACGTGTCATAGGTAGAGTGAAGGCGGATGGGCGGGTCATTTTGTGCCTTAGGGCACTTTGGAAAATGCATGGGAATGAAGAAAATCCCCAAGGCCCGCATCCAATCAAAGGAGGACATGTGGCGGGGCGGGAATGGAGGCTAGTGGAAGACTTAGGAAAATTCTACTTTTTGGCGAAAGGGACAAAAGTTGTGAAAAGGGGCGTGGGTCCACCAAGCCAATCAGGAGTGGACACATGGCAGGATCAAGGGCAGAGGGGAGTGCGGGCTGCCGAAGGAAAAAGGGAAATATTGTCTTTCTTGGCAAAGTGAGTTAAAGCGGTAATTTGAAGCGTGGCTCTGCAATGAATCAGAGGGAGACACGTGTCAAAAGCAATGCAAGAGGGGAGTGCGGGCCTGGTGAGTTTTGAAACTTTTGAAATTTTTGAGGAGTTGAGTAAAGTTTAAAAGGAGGAACACAAGCCCGCAGTGAGTCGCGATGCCACGTGTAAAGACGTGAAGCGGTGGTGCGACTCGTGGGGAAAATTGTGAAAATTTTCCTTTTTTCCAAAAAAGGTGGAAATGTGTAAAATTGAGCAGCGACCCGGATCCAATCATATTGTGCCATGTGTCAGCACCAAATCTCAAGGGCGGAGATGCGGGGATAATTTTGAAAAAATTCTTTTTCCAAAAAGGTAGAAATGTGAAGAATCGAGCCACAATTTCAATGGGGCCCACATTGTGCCACGTGTCAGGGCCGTTTTCCAAGGGTGGAGGGGTGGAGAAAAAGGTCAATTTTTTTACATTTTTCCAAAAATGTTAAAATATCAAAAAGTGATCCGAAGCCCATTTTTAATCACATTATGACACGTGGAGGGCTCAGATTGAAGGGAGAAAGGCAAATCAACGGTAACTGTGCATTTTTCAGTTTGGCTGCCATTTTTGCTCCAGGAAGTGTGGAAATGTGATTTTTGCATCAATTTTCACCAAATTTTTGGTGAATTCATGTCGTTTTTGCCTTCAAGGATCAATGGAATCAATTTGAAAATTCAATTTGCAGATCTGAGGTACTTTTGAAATGAAATTTTGTTTGAGCTTGAGCAAAACATGAAATATCAGATCCAAAAGTTATAGAGTCAAATTTTGGAGGGATAAGGATGAAATAATGAAAGGAAGGGGGTCTGCATGCTTTGAAGATGAAAAACGTGCCTCCACAATGGATAATGATGTGAATTTTGCAATGATTCACCTTTTTTGAGGCACCTGGCAACTTTTTGAATGTTTTTGTTAGATGTCCCTTTTTGTAAGTCATGAGTGAATTTGTAACAAACTAAGATGCCATAGGATATTCTTTTCTTGGGAAAGAAGGATCAAATGTAATAGAGAGATATATAATGCATGTTTTGAGACATGCAAAAGGTCGGGAAATTGAAAATCATGAGAAAATTTTGAGAGAAGCTCATCTTCTGAGAAACCCTCCAAAAAACCTGGTTAATGTCTTCTGTGTTAGATCTTCATTCATGTTGAGTTGGTTACAAGTGTATAGCCATCACACAGCTCTAAGATTGTTCTGAAACTCTCCCCGATGATGAATCTAACAAGCTTTTGAATTAATCTATGTTATTTTGGGCAATATGATGTCTGTTATCATGTTTAAATGTCTGCAAACAATTTTCCTTGTTCTTGTTGCAATCTTGCATTGAAATCTTTAGGAATCACACATATCTCATCCTTATTGATAGTTTAGTGGCATTTGCAATTTCATTTGTCAGAAGAGCTTTCATCTGGCATTGAAAATAAGTAGTTTAAAATCACTTCACCTTCATTTGTTGACAAAGATTGCTTGTAAGCCTTTGGGGGTACCTTAGCGTGATTTGATCGAGAGATTTTGATGTTTAATAAAGTCTTTTAACTCAAGATTTTGTGTTGAGGTCTCAAAGATTGTGTGAAGAGTGCAAACCTAGGCCTCCATTTATGTATCTCTTGGTTGGAAGAACATCCCGACTGCTTTGAAGCATTTTATTTGATAGTTGTTCAAATGTTGTAGAGGTTGTCAAAGATCCGGCATAATCAAGTTTGTCTTGTCAATATCCCACCAAAAACCATTCTAAATAACTAATCCTACCCCATACTACCCCTGTTTTGACCTCGTATACTCATAGAAGATCAAAATCCATTTGCTTAAGTATGCAAAACAGATCAGGATTTCAAAATGTCTTCAGTAACCCTTGCCTTGCATTGAAATTATCTCCATAATCTGGAAGTGACAACTTGTGAAAGTCAGATTTGGAGTGTTGATCATATTTTCCCAAGGCCCCTTCATACTATTTGCACAAATTGAGGGATATCTTCATCTCCTTCACCATTTGAGGGTTACAAAATAGGTTCTCTTACCTTGGTTGAAAGGCACAACCTAAAACAATTAGGACAAGAGCAAGTGCTATTTTGAGTGCTATCCATCTCTCCACAAATCTGAGTGCCAGTTAGATCACATCCCCGACTACAAAACGACATACATCATGATCTATCTATCTTCAAGATTCATGCCATATCTTTGATGTTGCTCAAACTGAAAAGGAGAACAAATTTGGGTACCAACAATGTGCATGTTGATGCATTAGGTAGTGTAATCTAGGCAATCGACACAACCAAGAGAAGGGGTATTGATCATCCGATACGTTTTGCAAGCCACAAATTGTTACCCACAGAGAGGAACTATACAACCATATAAAGAGAAGTGTTAACAAAATACTCATCACACTATAGAAATTCGTGTAATATTTATTGGCGACATCTTTTGAATATTTTACTTAATCATCAAGCATTACAATATCTTGTGAACAAACCATTGTTGAGAGGAATAATTTCTTGATGGTCGATGTTTCAAGAATATATGTTTAAAATCAATGCAGAACAAGGAGGGAAACATGTTGGGCCAAACCATTTAAGAAAAATTAATGTAAGAGAACGAACAAATTTAAATGAAGATTCATCAAATGTGCACTTGTTTAGGGTTGTCATAGTTCATGAACAAGAAGTAGAGATTGTTTAATTCCTATGATACAAAGAACTACTAGACCACTACGAGAGATAAAGAAAAAATAGATTTATACAAATTGGTAAAGAATGAAGTATTGTACAGAGTAAAGCATTGGAACATGAAAGGGAATCCATACTTAGGGAAACACGTGAAGGAATAACAAGTGGCCATTTTACTGGGAAAATATATTGCAAAGTGGAATTTGGTAGACAATAATATTTTAGGATTTGCACCATTTACGAAGCACTATGATACTCGCCAAAGGATCGAATATTAGATCAAAGAGATGAGATACCACTAAACTTAGTACTAGTTGTAAAACCCTTTAAATGATGGGTAATAGATTTGGTAGGACCTATTCACCCACCTTCAGGATGTCTAATGCTAGATACATAATTATTGCGACAAACTATTTTACTAAATGGGTAGAAGTTGTTGCAACTCCTAATCGCACAACAAGAGATACAACCAATTTTTACTAAAAACATTATCACAAGATATAACCACCCACATAAATTAGTAAGTGATAGATTAACTCAATTCATCAATAATACAATCAAGGTCCTTACAAAGGAGTTTATGATTTCACACCGCCGAGAGCACAACATACCATCCACAAGCGAACATTCAAGTAGAATCAATAAAAAAGTATTGGAAATGATACTTACAAAAATTTGAAAT
Organism: Taxus wallichiana var. yunnanensis; assembly: GCA_018340775.1. Lineage (NCBI taxonomy): Eukaryota > Viridiplantae > Streptophyta > Pinopsida > Cupressales > Taxaceae > Taxus > Taxus wallichiana. The sequence goes on from CM031236.1 coordinate 166,627,100, forward strand.
GTGCAAAGAGATGATTGAGAAGATAGAATGCTAGCAATATTATGGGCCTATAGAACAAAATATAAACACAACATAAGGAATATTCCATTTCAACTAGTATATGGAATAGAAGTGGTTATGCCAATGGAATACATTGTAACGAGTTTGTGTATTTCTATAATAACAAGACTAGGGAATAAAAAATCCATATAAAATAGGTTACTCAACTTGACATAAATGGAACAAAACAAGATGATGTGCAATGGAACTAGAAGTGCATAAACAATTTCGAAAGCATGACATGTCAAAAATCTATGCCAATGAATTCAAAACAAAGTAGTTGGTTAATATATGAAATAGATTCATAGTGCATTTAGACAAATTATGCATCCGATGGAAATGTCCATATGTATTACACCATATAACTAAATAGGGTGCAATAGTTTTACATAATTTGTAGGGTAATGTGCTACCACAAAAATAAATGGTAGTATGCTTAAGGCCTAAAATGCATAATTGCACAACATAAAATGAAATAAGTACATCTAGCACAATGTTAGAATATGATTTCCAAATTCATGCAATGTGTGGTAGTTAGAAGTTTTTTGTACATTTGATAAGTGTGTGTAGGAGTGGGAAGATAAAAAGAGAAATTGGAAAAGTTGTAATCAAATGGTTAAGTTTGTAAAAATAGGTAATAAAGTTGAAGAATCCAAACAAATTGGAAAAGTATAGGAAAATTGTGTGGAAGGAAATAAAAGAAAAGAGGAAAAAAAGAACAAAAAAATTCAAAAGGTGATAGTTTTCCATCTAAAAGATTTTGTATGGAGGAACCGTTGAATAAATCAAATATCGTGGTAAGTAAAATGAAGAGGAAAGTTGGTGGATCAAAAACAAATCCCCAACGGATAAGTACAATTAAGATGGTAGATCAATCCACAAATGGATGGAAAACAAACACATCACAACACATGAAGATACAAAGAGGAGACAAATAGTAAAATCCAAAGCATTGTATCAAGTGAGAAACCATAACATAAGGAAAAATTGAGTTCAGAATTCAATTGTTAGATCTAGATTAAGAGATACTCAAAAGCATAAGTAAAAATGACATATCCCTTCACTCGTCAATTGGCCTAAAACTTCATGGCATGATGGAGGAGAAGGGGATCACTTTCTTAACATTGAGTGATGCGAGTAAAAGGAAGATATGAGAATTAGAGCAAATCTTTGACAAAAATGAAGTGATCCACCCTAGCATGAGCTTTAAGAGAGGGTTGAGAAATATTGGGTAGAGAGAGACTCGTAGAAAATGATGAGGTAGTAGGAGGGCAATTAGTGCTAAAAAGCCACCATGAAGAACCGACATGGAAAAGACAAAACCACCGAGACCTTTGCTCCAAAAAAACAACAATTAATTCATATGGGCATTTGTGCAAGAGAAGGAGGATCCCTTTGGGAGTGATTATAAAAATTTAGTTAGAGTTTTGGCGAAATAGTGTCGAGAAAGATGTTGGTAAGCTATCCAAGAGAGTAAACAAACATCATTTGATATCATGGACATAGTAATAATAATGTGAGAATAAGACGAAGAATTTAACCGGCCTGAATTGTTCACGTATGAAGTCAATATCAATGCAGAAATTTTTATTGAAGTTATCGACAAAACATTCATATACCAATTGTTAGTAATCTTGCTATGCTCTCTACCCATTAAAGAGCCCTAAAATGAATCATTTAAGTGGATGATGCATAGTATCTGCACGAGAGATTTGCATAGTACATTTCGAGAAATTCATACACAACATATGATGATAACTTAAGATGGGATTATGGCTAGCAAAAATAAGAAAAAAATCCTATGAATTCTAAAGGAAGTGGTGCTTACACAACGCCATGGGGTAAGTTGACATTGTTACATGATGGTATCACACTTCACTCAAAAGGTGACAAGTCTAAATACCCCAAGAAATTGCCATAATTCATTGACTTAGATATAGCTAAGGCATAACTAAGCATGCAACATGGTATGGTTCCTACACATGTTTAGCTATTGCGCACTAAAAAGCGGCACCAACCAATAGTGGGAGGACTACAACATATAGCCGCTATGTAAGCAATAACCACCGAAGAATCCACAACACAAGGGGGAGTAGGTAGAAAACCAAAAAGGAAACACAGTGAAAAGAAAAGACTATTGCGCAACCTGAACAAGTCAACCCTTAAAGGGATAAAGACCCTAAATTTCCCAATGGATTTGCAAAATTGAAATTTTTCGAATTAAAGGCTAGTAAAAGAAAAGTGCACACCATTGCATTGGAGGACATGGACACAAAAATGTATTTTTCGGAAGAAAGGGAGTGGTATATGTGGAAATATATAAGGAGAGCATAAACAGTCACTCACAACCTCAAGGATGAAGAAATGATCCAAGTACCATACATGCCGCACTCCCTTACGATCAAGGTAGAAAGAAAAATCATAACACAAGACCAATTAATGACTAACATTGCAAAGGATTAAAAGAAGTACGGGTGGACATCAAAGTAGAGTCACATCTCCAAATTGTCAAACTTATTGACATTGGAGAAAAAATACTTATGACTATGCACAAACAAAGATTAGAAATGAGGCTATTTAGGTTAGTGCTAAGAGCATGACTTGAAGTTTTAAAGTTTAGGTTGGGAGTCAATACAAAAATAAGGGCATTGTTATTAGAGAAGATATATCTTAAGAGATAAAAACACACTAAGAAAAAAGAAGCTTGCACAAGAAAGAGAGGTCGACATGTAGAAGAGGGAAAAATCAAGACTCACGGGAAAGCCAAGATAATAGTGCCTAAGAATGCGGTACAAAAATACAACTACATGTTCTCCTTCCCCATCACCACCATTGAAATACAAAGTGCTCCAAAATTTGTTAAGGAGAAGAAACAAGTGTGGATATGAACCAAGTAGAAACATAAGCCACAATGCCCAATGCACAATCACCTCCGGTCAAGTACCTCATGATGCATAGTCCATAAAATAAGAATATAAATAGAAGTAAGAGGATGAATTGAAAAAGGAGAATGCATAAAGAGAAACAAGACAAACGCCAAAAGGAGGAAGCCACCAACGAAGATCTCAAGAAGATATAAGAAGATGAGTGTATTGTGAAAGAGAAGGAGGGTGAACATAGATGTAAAGAAGAACAAGAAGAAGTCGACAAGAAATTTGAGACAGAGAGAAAAGAAAAGCAAGATGAAGAGGATAAGAAGCACACAAAAAAGCGATAGAGCTACAAAAGAGAACAATTACGGAAGTTGAATTTTAAAAATTCCTAAAATAAAATCAGCACAAAGAATAAAAAAGAATGAAGAAGAAGAAAAGGGAAGGAATGAAGCAGAAAAAAAAAAAAAATGCAGAAGTGAAGAGAAAGGCACAAGAAGAACGACCAAAGAAGGAAAAACAAGTAAAAGAGGAACATAACAAGAAAGTCAAAGAAGAGAAGCATACCAACGAAGCCTAAGTGAAAGTAGAAGAGTCGATAAGATTGTGTAGGAATAAGCAATCATGCAAGCAAAGACCGAGGCAAAACAAAAGAGAAAGGAAGTGCAATAGGTCATGCACAAAGTGAACAAAAGCCAAAGGAGAACACCGTGGACGTAGGAAGCTCTAGCTTGAAGCTGTTTATCACATAAGATTTGATAGGAGATACACAATTTTTTTAGTGGGAAAAAAAATCAACGAAGCAAACATGAAAGTGTAAGCTTATCCTTTCTTCCATGTGCGTCAATTAGTTCCCTATATTTTCTCAAACAAGTGCGGAAACAACCACCTCGTAAGCCATTGTTAGCACAATTGAGGTATATATTGAGAAGTTTCCACTGTAAATACAAATTGAGGGATTCCATACACTTGAAGCAAATTTGCAATAGTAATACAATTGGCTCAACTTAAGGAAACATTGGAACAAACATTACACAACCTTGAAACTCAAATTAAATAAAATTTCCCTAAACTTGTTACGGAAGCTATAGGTAACCAAGTTATGAGTGAGCAAATGCAATTGGCCACTTTGGTTGGTAAGCTTGTGGACAAATGGCATGAGTAGTAAACCATGATGAAGGTGAAGGCACAAGTTAGTCAGTCAAGAATAAAGTAAAATACCTAATTCTTATATTGCATGAATACATCAACCTACTTCCACAAGTTGAAGTATAGGCCAAGAAAATCACATTTGAGCTCCTGGATTGGAACACACAACTATAGACTATAATAAGTGAGAACCACATCCACACATACCTTGGAAAAATAATGCAGGGCAAATGATAATGAAGACATATGATCAAAAGTTAGATAAGGAACTACAAACATCCTTGCATGCTCAAGATAATCTCAACGACAAATTCACGAGATTTGAAATACAATATGCCATATAATATGTTTGTTGGTGTGCGAACAAAATGCATGAGGGATTATCTAAAGGGGTTAATTAAGGATATACAAAATTCTATATCTCTTCATGATCCAATTGCGAGAAAACACAAAATCATATGCTTTGTTTGAATTTATGCAAATATTGACACAATTGTAGCTATACTTCAACAGAGAGAATGAAGCTCTTGCAGATTGGATTATACATTAAGAAGACTCAGTAAATATTCCCACCGATTGCAAAAAATGAAGAATAACTTGAACTACATAATTCCTCGATCATCCTTCAAAAGATCAAGGAAACACAAACACTACCACCTCCACTCAACACTCCAACAACGTAGGTCCAACCGGCCTCAATTGAATAGTCAAAGCAACATAAATAGGCTCACGTGTAATATAATTTTGTAGAAGGTAAAATTTTGAAGTATCAAATGAACTATTTTTTAATAGATATCTATAAGTAGACCCACATACATTGAAAAACCAAAATGGTGATTTACAAGGGTGCTTCAGCAGATTGAAAACTTGAAAGGGAGGTTTATTGGAAAGACTAATTAATTGAAAACATGTGATGGTGGTTAAGTAGTGTGCAAAGGATGAAAAATAATAATTGACATCCTCTGTGTCAACTACGAAAAAACTATCTTAGTGCATAACACATAAACATTAGGTAAAGGATGGAACAACATGACATAAAACCTTCCAAATTGTTGAAGCATCTTTTGTCTCTAGATGATACAACTATTTAAATCTCAGAAAGTGTTAGAAATGTATAGGTAAAAATCTGACTTGGATGTATTTAGGATATTGTTGTATATTGCGCAATACCAAATGCATGTGCATAATATAGATAAGAAAAAGGTTATGATGTGTAATTATCTTTGAGCATAAGTAGAGAATACAAATATCTTATTTGACAAGAAATGGAAGAAAAAGGGATTGGTAAGCCAAAAATCACTTGGAAATGTATAAAACAATGTAAGTGTATTGCATAGAAAGTTGATCTTGATTCTACTAAGAATTTAGGTCTCATTCTTGATTCGATAATATATATCCAATCTATTATTGCATCTTTCTATCTCTTGTTTCCTTAAGTTATTTCTGATATGTAGTTATTGCATTAATGTATGTTAATATCCATTTTTTCTATTATGCATTGTTCAAAGAATAGTAAATGGGATAGGACATGTTTCTCCTAAACTACAACTTGTGGCATGTTTTAATGAGTGATTTCACAGACCTCTATTAACAATGCCGAACATGAGGCAGCTTGGAAATTTTTGTTCTCCATTGTGAGAAAGTGGGAAGCAGGACATCGAGATAGGTGAACTAAGAACCCCAAGAGTATAGTGATGATGGGAGTCATGCCATTGAACAGCTTAAGAGAGGATTACATCAAGATGAGTTTGTTCATAAGATATTGTAAACAAAATAGTAACCTAAATGTTGGAGGAGATATTGAGTGGACTCAAGGGTGGAAGGACTAGTTTGGACGTTACAAAGGAAGGAAGGCCCAAGAGGATGTCTCAAGGCTTAAAGGGCTTAAATATTTGATGAAGGATAAACTATAGAGTTAGTAAGGCATGCCATCTAAGGATCATCTCTTAGGAGGAATTAGTACCATAGGTTGAGGTTCCATGCTCTTTTGGAGGTCCGATACATGAGAGATGATGGTGGAGGACACCAAGATGTGGAAGAATGTGTAAGAGAGAGAGAAAAAACTTAATGAGGATTCAACATTGAAATAAGAGAGATTTCGTGGAGAATGTGCCTTAGGTAGTGTGTAGATGATGGAGAAAAGAGGAAGGAGACTATTGGTGAGAAGAAACCAAAGCACAATATTTAGGGTATGCTACTATAAATGCAAAAGGAAAGGATATTGAGTAACCAAATGCCCTGGAATGTAAAGGTGTAAGAGTGGATGTGAAAAAAATTGCGCAAGGAATAAAGTGAGAGAGAAAGTTGATAAATATTATAAAGGCATCATTGTAGGAGGAGAGATGAAATATATCCACACAATGTGCAATACTAAGGGAAAATGTTGTTTGTTCGTGGTGGATAGTGGAAACACCAACAACTTGGTGCAAATGAAATGGTGTGAAATTTGGGATTGGAGCACAAAAGGCATCACAATCCGTATAGAGTGACATGACTTGTGGAAGGCCAAGAAGGAATTGTGTGAGAAAAATGCAAGGTGGAAATGAAGATCTAAGGATTCAATGATCAAATGTTTTGTGACATCTTATTCATGAATGCTTATCATTTCTTGATGGGGAGACCATGGGAGTATGCTCGAGAAATGATTTATGATGGGAGGGTAAGTGCACCAAGTTGGGGGACAATTAAGTGGACATCAAATCCTGAATTTTACATTAAAAACAACAAAACATCAAATTTAGTCTTCCGCGGACTTGAACCATGCCGAAAAGTAAAAACTATGTCATAAAAATAGTACCATTGTGTAGGGGAGACTATTAGCTTTGTAGAAATACTGATTTTAAAGTGAATAGAAGAGGATAAATATCATTTTATAATTTTTTACTAATAGTAGGTCTTTAAGACACTTTTTCCTGTGAATGTTTATGTCTACGTTTAAGACTACAAAATTTGTTTCACTTATCAGAATGTGATAAAACTTATACCATCCCAACCTTGGTGAAATTATATACATGTTCAAAAAAAAATTATTTGATTTCAATAGTTTTTGATGAAGTTATGGTGGGCAAACGAAAAGTGCTCTGTTTTCATACCACTTTCACGGAAAAAATCATAAAAAATAAAATATTACTCAAAAAAATACAAAATAAAATCCATCCCAAGATAGATAGTGGCATATAACTTCTCACCAAAGTAAAAAAATATATATCAAATTTTGGTCATCCAAATTGTGGGCAAACGGACTATAATCTTATCGGCGTTTTTAAAAAAAAAAACCAAGTCATTGAATTTTGAGTGTTTAATATAGCTAATATTGTCCATTTTTTACAAAAATTAGTATTTTAGAAACTAGATTCCGGATGCTACGATTCATATTAATATAATTTTGTCTAATTTTGAGTGTATGTATTGCTAATAATCCCTACAAGTTGATATTATGTTGTTATTTGCAATATGATGTCCACGGATGACCCTATATTTGTCCATCAACTTCGAAAGAAAACATAATGAGCGTGTAAGGATAGTACGACTTTTCATGTATTACCATCATAGGAGGAACACAGAGGGTTCGGATTATCTAGCACTCACAACTTTGGTGGGGTACACACTCTCCAATAAAAAAATAAATACCAAAAACTGTTAAAAATTATTAATTTTTGATTGGTGGAGAGATATGGGCCCTACCAGTTTGTGAGTGCTAGATAAGGATTGCCCACGTAGAGCATTGAAGCCACATGACATTTCACAATAGAAGTGAAGAGCAAGCACATGTGGTGAAGAAACAGAGTAGTGTCTAGAAGACTCATGGAACAAACAAGTTTAGGATTTGAGCGCGGAGAGGATGTAAACACTTGAGAATGTGTTATTATGAAGAAAAATAAATTTCAAGGAGGAAATGGCTGAAGGGTAAACTTCAACTTAATGACAATGCCTGAGATTATTGTGCCTAGATTGAGGAGGATAAGTGAGAAGACGAGAAGGTGAGAAGGATGACCGAGATCACGGCTAAAGGCAATCAAACAAGAATGGTTGCATTATTGTGTGAAGCCCATAGAATGAAGAAGAGAGGGGATATTTTGCAACTAAGTGAAGAAGATCACACATGAGTGGAAATATTAATTTATGGAGAAGAGGAGTGCAAAGACAAGGGAGTCCATGACATTGATAACACATTTCTAGATGGAGAAGAGAAGGAATAAAATTTTCCCTAAAGGTGGCGGAAGAGGAGCGAATTGAAAGGGAGACAACAATATATTGCGTGATGAGAGAAAATAAGAGAGGAAAGGGAGATCCAAAAATATCTTGAAGGAAAACGTGGAAGGGTGTGCATGAATGACAATTTCCAAAACAATCAAAAGGAATTGTGACATGAAGATGAGATTACCTTGAAGGCGGCTAAAGAAGAGGAGTTGATGATGAAAATTTTCATCATTGTATAATAGAGATAGTGCAAATGAAGAGATGGTGGAGAAATAGATCTAGGTAGACCTCATGAAACGAGGAGAAGAGAAGGTTGCAAAGGAAAATATGCATAGAAAGGAGTTCTTAAAGTGAAGGGAATATGATAAACAATCCATAGCTAGAAAATAGGTCATGGTGCAAATAAATAAGTGCATGGGATAAAATAAGATGCACAACTGAGAGACAATGCATGAAAAGGAGTGGACATAGGAAGAAATGGATAAAGCACACAAGCTAGTTGAATATGGTTATATATGCATAAAGAAAGAAGAGATAATCTATGAATGAGTTGATTAAGACTGGTGTTGCAAAAGTCATGCATCGGAATTGAGTAGAGGAGATGATTTGTGGCCCAACAATGGTAAAGGGGAAATCCCAAAAAACATAACAATCCAAAAATTATATGGCACTTAGAGAAGTAGATGTGTAGGAAATGGTGGCCCAAGGAGTAAGGGGAAAATACGAAGATGTTAGAATTAATGGTGTCTAATAATCTTGAGCCTCACGTAAGTTTTTCAAAAAAAAAATCCCTCTCTACCAACCATCGCCTTTGACAAACATTTATTTTATTTTTGGTCGTTGAATTTGAATTTCTGACAAAGTGCACAACAAATGAAATCCACGTAACATTTAGACTAAGGCGAAGCCGAGAGGATAAAGGCAAAGGTAAAAGTCTGCGAGATAAGTAAAAGTGAAAGTGTTGTGCATGTATGTCCTGGAGTTTTCTGGCTGATCTTTAGCTATAAGCCGCAGTATAAATAAAAATTTGCGCAATGTAGACAAATCTACAAAGTATAAAGGAAAATACACGCAATGAAGAAGAATACCGTGTTACCAGGAAAATACGTGGCACTCACCAAAATGAATATTGGTTTCAGGTTTGTGTCATAGGTCAACGTACTTTGGGAAACTCGTGGTTATATATGTATGTGGTTTTTGAATCTAAGGATATATATATATATATAGAGAGAGAGAGCATCAAGAGCTCGAGAGATAATATAAAATAGAGGAGAGAAGAAGAATATAGAGAAACAAAACGAAGAAGAAAATATATATATGTGCAACAACACAAAATATTGTACTAGAAAACAAAAGAAAATATATAGAGCTAAAGCTCGAGACTGTCTGAAGTTTTAGAAATCAATATAATATATTTTGTGGGTGTTTTCTTTGTGTTCAGTTCTGTTTTCCCTTGTTTTGGTTGTGTTCACACCAAATTTTGCCAACATTTTGGTATCAGAGTGAAGAAGTTGTTGGAGAAAATACAAAAAGATCAATAGTTCGAGGGTTTGAGTTCTTATTTTCTAGCTTCGAGTTTTCGGGATCGATGGCTTCGAAAAAAACCCGTGCCAACAACCCCCAATATTTTATGGTAATAACTATGATATATGGTGCATCAAAATGAAGACTTTGTTCTCTTCTCAAGAGCTATGGGAACTTGTTGAAGGAGGATATGTAGAGGTAGCGATCCAGGCTTCCTTGATTCATTGAAACAAGCACAAAATAATGCGTTAAAGGAAAATAAAAGAAAGGATGTAAAGGATTTGAGCTACATTCAAAGTGAAGTCACTTATTCAGTTTTCCCAAAGATAACAACAACCAAGGAATGAATAATTGTAAATAGAGATGTAACCAAAATGATTTCATTTATTGTAATATATGATATAAAAATGCTAATATACAAAGAAGACATAATCAAATAAGCATGTAAAATGTAAAACCCTAAGAAAGATAGAGAGATATGAGTAATTAGGTGATTTATGAGATATGATTAGTATTGTGCTTTTGTATTGTGTGTTTTAGAATATAGTCTATCATTTGTATTGTATATTTAACTCCGAGCTTGGTATCCCTTTGACAAGTTTGGCTATAAACCTTTCCTCCTACCAAAAATCTAGCTTGAATGTAATTATAAATCCTCATATTATCATAGATTTTCATAGTTTTAATACATGTTGTCATAACTCAAATTCAATAGTTTCCTCCAAAAATTAGAAAACCTTAATCTTCTAAGTTATTTTCAATTTATATTTGCATAATGATGATAACCCAAAAGAAATGGGTATAATGATATCCTAAAAGTGGTGTAGAAATATCAAAATTTATCAAACTCATATGACCCTAAATATTAATTCCAATATCACATTAAAATATTATATTTCCAATAAAAACCATCTAACAATTTAAGTCTACTAAAAATTCTTAACCCCATTTTAAAATTTTATTTTCCAAATACCTTATAGACTATCCATCTACATAAACACATACATTTTGACTAGATAAGGTATCAAATCCTTAATTTCAAACCATCTAGGTAGATATCCCTCTTCATTTTATTCCTACCCTCCCACCCTATATGATTAATGTTTTCCAAGATATCCTTCCTCATATTTCGATGAGAGTGAATGAATTTATGGTGTATGCATTTTATGATATCCATAAAAATTATCTCATGTATTTGAAGAGATGAAAGACACCATAATTCATATATGTTATGATATTCAATGATACATTCGCGAGGTAATTGAGGAAACTTACAACTACGATCTACTACACCAATTTTTTCTTTGTCCACATCTCCTCATACTACCCTTTATTTTCATATGTAATACTTTTTCTCACACTTTTCAATTATAATACTTAGTTTAGATACCCCAATTAGTATGTTATTTTATCTTCTCCTTACATTTTTATTCTAGAGAGGTCATCAATTCTAATAATTTGGCTAACCCTAACATCTATATAGGTTATACTAATCAATTTAACTCATTTTCTAGCTACCCATTATAATCTATATTTTAGAAAAGATGGTTATTCTAATTATCTTCTCTACCCCTTAAAATACTACATTATCTATTTATATTTCATATTTTATTTCGATTACACATGCCGACTATGCCTTTACATATTATTTACAATTTACATACTACTTACAACATCCTTTAGATATAATTTTACCATTTATATATTCCTAGATCTTTTGGCATGTTGTTTATACATATATAAAATAATAGACTCCTTGTGACATGATTTGGAAATCTTTTACTAAATTCACATTTCTTGATCTTCTCTAGTACTATTTATCAACTTACAATATTTTATATTCATCCTTTTTATATTCATGCTTTACACACTCCTCATGAAATCATTAGGGTTTATTTCTACTATATTTTTTCTCACTTGATATTTTATAAAATCATCAGCCTATTTTGTCTTCGTCGACATGTCCTCATATTACCCTTTATTTTCATACATTTTATTTTAATAATACTTTTTCTCACAATTCACAATTATAATATTTAGTTTAGATAGCCAAATTAGTATGCTATTTTATCTTCTCCTTATATCTTTAGTCTAGAAAGGTCATCTAGTATAATAATTTGGCTACCCCTAACAAGATCTGAAATTCGCGTTTACTAAATTCACATTTCTTGCTCGTCTCTAGTATTATTTATCCACTTACAATCTTTTATATTCATGATTTACGTACTAGGATCATGAAATCTTTAGGGTTTATTTCTATTTTTTCTCACTTGATATTTTGATATGTTATTTATCAATTTTATAATGTTATACATTATATTTCATATTATCTCTTTCCATGTTTGTGATGGAACTATCATAGGTTTACACAAGTATATACTTTTCTATCTCTAGTTAAGTATAATTTCTATAATACCTAGTTCGTCAATTTTATCTATCATACCATATGAAACACACTATTATATAATTTTATGATCATTTAATTTATTTATCCATCATTGTGTAAATATTACATCCTTTAAACCTTCAGTTATCATTTTCCTTCACTCACTAAAGTCCCACTTAGGTTAGAGATGAGATCAAACTCTTTTCTTAGGTTAGGTCTATAGGTACCTAAGTAACATGATTTGTATGTTCTCCTTTATAGATATTATGTGTAATATCTCTTATAACTAATATTCTTCTCTAATTCACATTATTTTTTTCACAATGTTCATATTATCGTAATGTTGTAGAGCTTTAACTTCATCTTTTACATATACATGAAACATGTGCACAAGTGTATCCTAATTCTTTCCATCATCCTTATATTTTTTTGCACTCCTAATATTTCATTTGTATAATATTTTTTTGCATGCTTTCATAATTAAACACTTAAAAACATACAATTAAAACCCAAAATACAATTAAAAACATTATGTCACCATTTGTCTTCATGTGAGGTATCACATAATTCATTACTACAAGTTCATGTTATCACCAAAGGTTCATATTGATGGTGAACATCTACCCTTGAAACCCAAAATACATTAGAGGTAGTTTGATTGAACACATAGGGATTTACTTGGAATATTGGTTCACATTCTTGTGTACATGAAACATGTGTATGATCTTCAAGAGTGTAAGAGTTTGAATTCACATTTAATATAGGAGGCTTCAAAATATGTCACATGGGTAGCATATCTAGTTGAGAGATAAATATTGTAAGTTATAAACTATCTATTGAGTGAGGTAATTCATAATCAGTTTGGTGGTGCTTTTGGGAATTCATTAAAATTGGAGTAGTTATAAACTATCTATTGTTGTAGGTTGACCTAATCAAATCAACTATAGAATGTTCTCATTTTATCTCCTCAAATATTGTGTAATGTTTTTATCTGGTTTTGATCAGCCAGAGGAATCTAGTAGTACCTTTAATCTTAGGATTGAATTTTACATTCTTAGGATTTTAGTAAGACCTCATACCATTTCTTAGACATATATGATTTGTGGTACTACACATTTGTGTAGTACCAAAAGATTTATCATATATATGTACTTAGTAGTACCAAAATATTTTTCATATGTACTAGGTCACTAATATTATCCATCTTAGCACTTTAGGAATCACTGCACACTTTATATAATAAATATACAAACTATCCCATATCTCAAAGCTAATTCCAACTTTATGAGTGCATGTTTCATTTATTTCTTGAACATGAAAGTATTTGATTCATAAATATTTTCATCATTAAAAAATTAGAGTGTAGATTAGATTGCTCCTAAAATTTCAAATTAACCCATTTTGAGTGCTTACTTATGCTTAAATTTTCTAGCTTCATATCCTTGTAAGAATAGGAAAATTTCATGTTTTATAGGTTCATATCCTTGTAAGAACTATGCACCAAATGATCAAAATATGTGAGACTAATCTAATATGATAATATGTATGGTGAGAAACTATCTACATCTATTAGATCTATATTTTAATAAAATCTACATCTATTAGATGATCTATATTCCAATAAAATAGCTAAAGGATATATGCATGTGACAATAAGAATATAATAAAGATAAAATTAATCAATGTTCCAAAACAAGCTCTTATATATATTTTAAATCATTCATGAATGGTGTAATCATGCATGTTATTTTTTTGCATTGTGTTTATGGAAACAAATGATGTGCAACATGAATGCCTCCCCTCTCCTAAATCATATGCTGATTTGATAACAAAAGTTATCAAATTAATTCCCAAGAAAAATGTCAAACACTTGGTAAATATGTATTTCAACAAATTAAGAGAATTTTCTAAAAAAAAAAACCACTATCAAGAAGGAAAAAAACAAAATGTGTTGAGATATTATATGGTGAATTTGCTAATTTGACTACGATTGTTAGAGCGCATTTTTGGTTGCATTCTTGAATCATGTTGATATGAAGGAAACATTATAATTTTTGGGTGTCGATTTTGTATGGGAAAAGTCAAAACATTTGGAACAAGAATTTGTTACAAATGTGTCTAAAGCAATAAGTTCAATGGGTGCAACAACTAGGTATCTTTGATAAGATTATTTCTCGTAGAGCAATACTAACTTCATTTGTAAATGAAGATACAAAAAGAATCATCATGTTACTACTAATGCTTAGGTATTGATTGTTTCTAGAAATAATATCGTGAGGTACGCGAAGAGGAGGAAGACATTGAATGATTCCATTGTGGAAGAAAATTGGGCACTAATTTGTAGAAATCCACTTTCTAATACAATTGAGGATAGTATTGTGAAGATAGTTTGATTTTTGGACTAAGAGGAATCATGATTCTTCAAATGCAAGCAATGTTTTAAAACACAATATAACTCGTAATAACTATGATGAACATATAAAACATTGGCTTTAAAGACCTCAACATGAAGATGTACATCAAGTTTAAAGAAGAACATCCACATGTTAAGATAATACAATGAATGTTTGAGATTTTTAAGCATTGGTATGTGCAAACAGATAAAACACTTGAAACATGTTGTTTCGTTATCATGTTGATTTTTATTATCACTATCGTGTACAAAAAAATTACATATATTGAGGCATACTTTCATTTATAGGTTTATTAGAAATTTGATTTTTTTCATGAGATGTGATTTAATTTATGTAATCAAAATGTAAGTTTTTTCAGTGTATAGAAAGTTACGAGAAGTATCAAATGGTCCAAAAAATCCCCCTAGATGTGTGAGTGAATTCATAGCTTCTATTATGTGCATAATATCTGATGATAATGTGGACGGTCCTATGGCTTGCATCAAATGTTCATATTAGAAGTGTGGGGACTTGAAATTATTTCCAGAAACAAATGAAGACTTGGACACTGTTCAAATGGTGACTTGTAAGAGGTGATTATTAAATTAAAAAAATTGATTAATTTTAAATTTGGATGTACATATTTTATTTTGATTTTTACATTTATTGTAAATGAATATTACAAGTTGTCCATTATGTATTGATTTTGTAGGTTCAAATACATAAAATATTCAACATGACTCGGAAAGAATGCAACTAGGTTAGACTTGGTAGAAGAGGAAATCCCCATTGCAACATTCATGCATAGTTTCTGAAGTTTGATTAGTCCGACATCAAACATTCTCACTATGAAAAATGGAGGATACACAATTTAAGACCAATAAAGACACATTCCCTAGTGGTTCTATGTTGTACGTGATTGATTTTCTTTGTGAATTACTCATTTTATCATCAAAAGAGATTCAAACACAATATTATCATACTAATCAGGTTATCAACATGTTTCATGTATTTTATAGGCATGCACTATTGGATTTGGATGGGGTTGAAATTACATATGTGAAATGAGTGATTAAGAAGGAGTATCACTTCTATATAAGTGATAACAAGGAACTTGACACCCACTTCGTACAACATTGTTTTGAATTATTTTTCTAATATCTTAATCAACCAGGAGTATAAATAAATCAACATTTTGTATTGTCGAATGGTTGTGCATCACAATTCAAATACTCCCACCATTTCTTTGCACTCACTGCTATTAACATTATCTCAAAATACCTCATTCATGGAATTTTTTTGAGAGTGATCATGGGAAGGGAGAACATGATGGTGTGGGTGCATGCATCAAACAAGCTATAAAGAAACAATATTTAATTATGAGGGAGATCACTTGATTGATGCCCACACTTTCATTGAATGGTGTAGGAAACATTTTGCACTTCAGCTTCGACCTCACATCGAGTAACATTTTGCTATGAATTCAAGCTTATACTATGGGGTTATGATTATTAGTAGGGGTGATTGTAATATATATGGCATAACTGGTATCACATGAGCTATGTTTTTTAAACTTATGTACATTTTAGTGTTAATATGAGGAAACAAAGCATGATCAATAGTCAATAGGATCATCCCATTCAAGTGCATTGGAGTTTATGAGATCTTGGATGATGTGGAAAAGCTAAAGGCATTTCTAAATTGAGAGCAAAATGTGTGAAACTATCAAGAGCACATTTCTAAATTAAGATATCTCATTTATCTTTGTAATGTTTTTATTTTGATCAGTATGCCCAACATGTAATCATAATTTTTTTATTTTTACAATCCCAACTTGGAAAGTTTTTTAAATAATTTTTTTAATATTATCAAAGTGATAAAACTATTATATTCCCTCATTTTTATTTAAATTAGGTTTCCTCCTTGAATCTTCTTTGTGCCTCCTTGAACCTATAAGTATAAATTTCTACTTCATAATGATAAAATATATCCTTGAACTTGTTTAACGATATGTGGGAATAAACTTTAGTGCATCATCAATGTTGATATCACAATAAAAACTTTCATGAATCATTTATGGCATGCTACCTTTAGCAATTGTATGGTAAAGTTTTATTATAATGGGTCACTATATATTGTAGTGTGTCTGGTTATTATTAATGGTTATAAGGTCAATTTGTGAACATAAATAAATCTAACTCTTTAAGAAAACTTTTGAGTGGCCATGATGGTACATCACTTAATGCTAAAATTATAATGTTACGGTTTTGTATAAATTTTCTTGAACCATCTTTACATTACACATAACATGTATTTTATTTCCATGAAAGGAATAATTAAATCTATTTATTATGTGAACAAGAAAAGTTTGAATAGTAATTATATGAGTAACCTTGTTTTAAGATAATATTAGATGTGGTAGCCATTGAATCTTGAAAATACATGTTAATATTTTGTAGTACATGTGTTGAAACATTGGAAAATGTTCATTGATATTTGTTAGTTTAAAATATAAATATTTACACAATTTTTAGACTCATTTAAAACATTAAATTGGAAATTGTAAACCTTACTCTTTTAGGAAGTAATTTGTTCTATATTATTTTTGAATTAACCTTTGATATTAATAATATATAACTTTATTGTATCTAAACCTAAGGCCGAGAATGTTTCTCATCTCTTGCCTACAAAACTATTGTTAAATCTTAAAATTCATAAGAACTAACCCAAATCTCTCAAGGAACTAACCCATGTTGCCAAAAATATATAAACAAGGGGTTCGTGTGAATGGTGTTCACATGGACACCATTTTTGTGAAGGGTGTGTTCGCGCGAACACTTTTCCGTGACTTACACGTGGTGGTTCGAGCTTAAGGAATTCGAACGAAGGGAATGTTTAGGAGAACACCCCTTAAACCATAAGCCGCCCAAACTACAACTCACATTTTTAGAACATCAAGTGGGAAACACTATTGTGCTTCTACCCTTGAGATGTAACTACAACAAGATATTTACCCTTATATTTTCCCTTTTTATCATCTTTGGCCTTGAAGACCCTTGTGTTGATGAAGTATGATTGATTGAATTAGTGACACGATATTGTGCTTCTTGAGAATATTTTTCAGTTGGTAAATTTGCTTCTTCATGTATATTTGGTTTCATCATTCTCATATTTCTTGTTATTGGCACATGTGAGTATCTCTTTCTTGGGTTTCCCACTTTAGGAGGAGGAATCAATTAATGCTTTTGACTAATAACATCATATTTATGACTCTTTCATTACTCAAGGTCCTTCTTGTTCTATTTCTTCTCCTTACTAGTAGAAGCCTTCTATTTTTCATGACACAAATTAAGACATGTTATTTAGAGGACTTCATTACACCCATTTGAATAAGCTTTTCTTTCTCTCGAGTCAAGTAAAAATAAACTCATTTAAGGATGACATGGTCCATGTAGCTCCAATGGCACATTTGGTGGCATGTAAGGTAGTTCAATGAAGATAGAATAATCGAACCCAATTTGGCAAGGTTGAAAAGAATAAATTGATCACCTCTTTATATATTCCACTTAATTTTAACTACAACACAAGTGATTTGAATTTGGTAAAGAAGTCTTGTATCATGTCAAATTTACATGGGCTAAAACTGATGATCTCTTTCTCCAACTCATGACCTCTCATTATGTCCTTCTTCCCAAAGAGTCTTTCAAAAGTGGTCCACACTTTATTAGGAGTATTTGTAGATTCAATATGAAAGAGAAAGTCAAGAGACATGGATAGACATAATAAACTGTAGGTTTCGTCACTTTTTTACCAATTCACATTCTCTCGCATCTAGTGTTGGTTTCATTTCTATACCCATGGTGATCCCTGTGTAGGCCTTTACTCCTCAAGAGGATTTCTATCTTGACCTTCTACTCATGATAATTTAATGGTATAAGAAGCATAACTTGATACCGATCCATCACAAAGTAAGTGGATATGTGTTGAATTATGTGTTCTTGAAATGCTAGGATATGTAACACACCGAAACTATAGAGGTTCAATTTTACAAGGCACAAGAATATTACCAATGCGTAGACCTAAAAATAATCACACTTTAAAAATGGGACCTAAAAAGGAGTTGTTGGATAAAATTTATGGATATTTGAATTTTTTTCGCAAAAAAAAAATCTTCGCTTTACATAATTTATTTTTTTGTGTAAAAGTTTGCCCAAAATTTATGATGGAAAAGTTAAGCCCCTCCTTGGGTTGGGAAAATAAGGTCTTAATTCCCATGTGACCAGGGACTAAGGGTTGGGATGAATACCCCTCCCCTTTGATGATGTCACTTTACAATGTGATATAACTAGGGGAATGATGTCACTCCTCAATTGACCCTTATTTATCAATGAATTTTATTGCACCCTCCATGATAAAATTTGATGTGCACATGCAAGTCATAAAATTTTTCACCTTTTTGAACACCTTAAAAACTATAAATAGATCAAGTTAGGTTTTTGAATTGTTCGACACCTTAAAAAACTTAAAATAGACTTGGTCGAGTTTTGGACTTGTTTGAAACCTTCAAATCCCAAATTGCATTGGCTCAAGGTTTTGCACTTGTTCAACACCTTCAAAATCCCAAATTACATTAGGTTGGGGTTTTGTACTTGTTTGAAACTTTCTAAATCCTAAATTGTAATGGGTTGAGATTTTGCACTTGAAAAACAAGTGGCGGAGTCTAAACCTTGTTTAGTAGGTCATGGAACCCAAAATGTGTAGAGTAAGTGTTATAACCCGATGTGTGTCAAACATGTGTCCAAACTTGAAGCATGCCAAGAAGGTTTCGTAACCTAGCACTTGAAAAACATGTTAAAAATATTGAAATACATTGTGTTGACCAGGATGATGCACTATTAATTAGTAAAAACTTGAAATGGTCATATCTTTTGATCCAGTGTCTGTTTGAGTCCGTTTTTAAACCACTTGTTTCGATGAGATGAACACATTGATTAACCTGCCCTACCAATTACAGCCATTTTCGACACATTTTTAGGCCTAAAATCCACCCTCTGGGGCCAACGAAAACTAGGATTTAAGTCGTAGTTCGGTTTTTTTCCCTGTTTTAGGGCATTAGTTATTTTTAGTATTTTAAATGCATAGTAGGTTAGAAATTTAGAAATTCCTCTAATTTAGGCATGTAGAAGATGCATGGTAATTTTCATTCCCATACGAATAAGCATGTGAACTTACTAAGAATAGCAAGTTCTAATAAACTTTTAAAAATAGTAAATTTCACCACCTAGAGTAGATTTAGTCAAAGATAGTTAGAGTTTTCTTGGAAACTCAAGTTGGGAGTTGTTTTATTATTTATGAACCATTGTAATCCAATATTGGATAACGAAGATGAAGATTTATTGTCTTTGAGTTTAAGATATTTACAATATATTGAGTGTGTGTTACAGTTTGGCTACATTATCTAGTATTAGAGCAAGTTTGAGTCTTGGTGGAGAAAAATAATGATAGTAAGAGGAAGAGGAAGAGGAAGAGGGGGTATTTCCCAGATGAATAGAAACATGCAGGATCTATAGAGGAAATTTGTTGAGCTTGTTGCAATTATAGCCCAGAGAGGAAATCAAGGTGGAGATGAAATAAATGAAGAAGTTTGTGAAGAGGAGGAAGCACAAGGACCACCCTTAGATTTTGAAGAAAGGATTCTTCAAGCATTAGAAGGAAAGAATTATGGGATAAGAGTTGATGTTTCAAAATATGGAGGTAGCCTAAAACCAGAGGAGCTGATAGACTGGTTGACTAGCATGGGAAATGTTTTTGAGTGGAAGGATATGTCATAGGAAAAGAAGGTAAAATTTGCATGCATGAAATTAAAAGGTCATGTTATGTTATGGTGGGATCACCTACAAAAGGAGCGGTCAAGAAAGGGGAAAGAAAGGATTAGGACCTAGAGTAAGATGGAGAAGAAGCTAAAAGAAAAATTTCTCCTATAGATTATGCACAAACCTTTTACAGGAGGTTTCAGATTCTCGAAAGAACTTACAAACCATGCAAGAATACATAGATGAGTTTTACAAGTTTTCCATTCATGTAGAGCATGAATAAAATTAGGAACAAATGGTTGCAAGGTATGTAAAAGGATTAAAATTAATATCAACATGAGCTAAGCATGCACAAGATCAAGATCATGGAGGATGCCTATCAAATATCTTTAAAGATTGAAGAAAAACAAAACCGTAAAAGTTTTAGGAGATCACCTAGGATGAATAGGGGGCCTCATCCTCCTTTTAGGGGTGAGCTAGTTTCAGTCAAGGTAGAGGATAATAGACTCATGGAGTGGAAAAGAAAGAAGATACAAGAAAAGATCTCCCAAATTAGCAAAGAGGTAGAGGATTTCCTACGGGAAGAGGATATGCTAGCGGAAGAGGATGGGAGGATCCACGAAGACCATTTTTTTTTCTACAGATGTGGTGAATAGGGGCATAAGGAATTTGAATGCCTGAAATATTATAAACATGACAAGAGGAAATCATATCCTTCAAGAGTAAATATTGTTGAAGATGAACAAGAAGAAGATGAACAAGACCTAGAAATTCCGCCATATGTGGGAGAAAATATGATTATCAAAAGGATGATGATTTCTCTAAGAAAAGAGATTAAGGGGGATGCATGACTACATACAAATATTTTTAGAACAAGATGAACTTTAGGAGGAAAGGTATGTAGTGTTATTATTTATGGTGGTAGCTGTGAGAACATGGTTTCAAATGAGATGGTTGAGAAACTAGGCTTGCATTGTGAGAAGAATCCTAACCCTTACCGTATTGCATGGTTTAAGAAGGGTAATGAAGTTACTATTGATAAGAGATGTTTAATAAATATTTTTATTGAGAAAAGTTATAAGGATGAGATTTGGTGTGATGTTATTCCTATGGATGCATGTCATATGTTGTTAAGAAGATAATGATAATTTGATAGGAAAGTTATTCATGACGGGGGGAAGAATACGTATAATTTTTGGAAGGATGGAACAAAAATAGTTTTTCTACCTCTTAAGGAAGAGGGAAAGGCTGAAAATATGCTTTATGTAAAATAATTTGTGAAGGAGGCAAAGGAAACTGGGTTTTTTGATGCGTTGGTTTCAAATAAGGAAGAACATGCAAGTGCACAAATACCAGTAGAGGTAACATAATTAATAGAAGAATTTTCTGATGTTATTCCTGATGAGCTACCAGATGGTATACCACCCAAAAGAGATATTCATCACCATATTGATTTGATCCCAGGGTCTTCACTCCCAAATCAAGGAGCTTGTAGGATGAGCTCGACATTATATACCAAATTGAATAGGAAAGTGAAAGAGCTTGTAAGAAGGGTGTAGTAAGGGAGAGCATGAGTTCGTGTGTAACTCCAGATTTATTAACTCCAAAGAAGGATGAAACATGGAGAATGTGCATGTATAGTAGAGCAATCAATAAAATTACAATCAAGTATAGGTTTCCTATACCTTGCCTTGATGATATGATGGATGTGCTTGTTGGATCTAGGTATTTCACCAAGATTTATCTTCATAGTGGCTACCATTAGATTTGGGTTCGAGAAGGAAATAAGAGGAAAACAACATTCAAGATAGGGGATGGATTATATGAGTGGTTGGTGATTCCATTCGGGTTATCTAATGCACCTAGCACTTTTATGAGGTTGATGAACACTGTGCTACGGGAGTACAATGGTAAGTTTGTTGTGGTTTATTTTGATGATATCTTGATTTTCAGTAAAACTAAAGAAGAGCATTTGAGCCATTTAAGATTGATATTTGAAGTGTTAAGGAAAGATAAGCTCTATGAAAATTTTAAGAAGTGCACATTTATGCAAGAGAGTTTGGTATTTTTGGGTTTTATTATTTCAGCAGATGGGGTACATATGGACTTAGAAAAGATAAAGGAAATTATTGAATGGCCTACTACATGGAGTATAATAGAGGTAAGAGGATTTCATTGTTTAGAAACATTTTAAAGAAATTTTATTAAAAATTTAGCAGCATTGTAGCACCTATAACATATTTCACAAAAGGAAGGGAGTTTTTGTGGACAAAGGTAATTGAGGATAGCTTTAACTTCTTGAAGAAGAAGGTGACAAAAGAACCTATTTTGGCACTACTAGATTTTGATAAAGTGTTTGAGGTTGATTGTGATGCCTCACATGTGGGAATTGGTGCTGTCCTAAGTCAAGGCGGGAAGACAATAGCTTTCCTTAGTGAGAAATTGAATGAGGTAAGGAAGAACTACTCTACTTATGATGTGGATTTTTATACAATTATACAAGCACTAAGGCATTTCTTAGCATCTAAGGAGTTTGTGTTATTTACTGAGACCACATAACCCTAAAGTATGTGAATACACAAAAGAATTTGAACAATAGGCATGCAAAGTGGGTATAATTTTTTTAGGGTTATACTTTTCTCTAAAGCATAAATTAGGAAAACAAAACCAAGTTGCAGATGCATTGAGTAGGTGTGTGACTCTATTTACAACTATGGAGAATGAGGTGGTTGGTTTTGAAGCAATAAAGGATTTGTATTTTTCTTATTCTAATTTCAAGGATATTGTTGAAAGGTTAAGTAGACCATTGTCAAGCGATGTAGGTGATGTCCAGGATGAGTACCTTTTGTAGGATGGCTATCTATTTAAGGGATGACAACTATGTATTCTAGTTGGGTCTATGAGAGATAATATAGTGAAAGAGATGCATAGTGGAGGATTGGCTAGGAACTTTGGTAAGGATAAGACTATAGCTTTGGTAGAAGAGAAATACTATTGGCCAAAGATGAAAAGAGATGTGGTAAGATATGTGGAGAGGTGTAGAATTTTCCAAGTCTTGAAAGGCCATGCACAAAATACAGGGTTGTATATGCCATTGCATGTTCCCAAAGGACCATGGACAAATTTGAGTATGGATTTTGTTTTGGGATTACCAAAAACACAATGAGGTAATGACTCAATTTTTGTGGTTATTGATAGGTTCTTTAAGATGGTTCATTTTATTTCTGTAAGAAAACTAGTGATGATGCAACAGAGTAGAAAATTTATTTTACATAGAAGTTAGGTTGCATGGTGTTCCAAAAACCATTACTTCAGATAGGGATACAAGGTTCTTAAGTCATTTCTAGAGGAATTTATGGAAGAAGTTAGGAACTAAAATATAGTTCAGCAGTGCCTATCATCCTCAGACTGATGGGAAAATAGAGGTGGTAAATAGGAGTTTGGGAAACCTGTTAAGGTGCATAGTTGGGGAAAATCCAAACAATGGGACTTAGCATTACCACAAGCTGAGTTTTCTTATAATATATTAGTAAATAGATCCATAAGAAAGTATCCATTTTATATTGTGTATGGGAGTAATCCAAACGGGGTGTTAGATTTGGTGCAACTACTAATTGATGTCAGATTCAGTGATGATGTAGAAGCATTTCCAGAACATATACAACAATTGCAGGAAGAAGTGGAAGAAGAATAGTAATGATAAGTATAATGAAATAGAATATGTACACGAAGGAGAAAGGTGTTTATAATGGGTGAGTTGGTTATGGTATACCTTTGAAAGGAAAGGTTTCCAAAAGGAACCTATAACAAGTTGCTAAAGTACAAGAAGATTGGTCCTTGCAAAATCATGAAAAAGATAAATGATAATGCTTATGAGGTAGAATTTCTAGGAAATTTTGATATTTCTCCATTGTTTAATGTTTCAAACTTATATTATTTTCATGGGGATGGTGAAGAAGGGGATGTTATTGAAGAAGTAGTAGATTGGAGGCAACAGGTTCCGGTGAAAAGAAATAAGAAGTGGATCAAATTTTAGACAAGAAAACAAGTGAGCATGTGACATGGACAATACAACAAATATTTGGTACATTGGAAAGGATTGGAACAAGAGGACAACACATGGGTCACAAGAGTGGGAGATTAAGAATATGGATAAAGATAAATGGTAGAAATTTGAAGAAGACAACTTGCAGAGCTGCGGTTTTTTAAGCAGGGGAGAATGATGCACTATTTTTAGAAAAAAATTGAAATGGTCATATCTTTTTATCTGGGTGTCTGTTTATTTTGGAAACCACTTGTTTCGATGAGACAAACGCACCACCAATCAACTTGCACTTCCGGTTGGAGCCATTTTCAGCACATTTTTAGGACCAAAATTTATCATCTGGGGGCCAAAAATTAGGATTTTAGTTGTAGTTCATTTTTTTCTAATTTTAGGGCATTATTTATTTTTAGTCTCTTGAATGCATAGTATGTTAGAAAGTTGGCAATTCCTCTAATTTATGAACGTAGAAGATGCGTGGAAAATTTTGCGCCCATACGCATAAGCATGCGAACTTATTAAGTGTAGCAAGTTCTAATAAACTGTTAAAAATAGTAATTTATGCCACCTAGAGTAGATTTAGTTAAAGATAGTTAGATTTTTCTTGAAAACTCAAGTTGGAAGTTTTTTCTTATTTAAGAAGCATTGTAATTCACAATTGGATACTAAAGAGGAAGATTTATTTTCTTTGAGTTCAAGATTTTTACAGTATATTGAGTGTGTGTTACAGTTTGGCTACATTAGGGGATTAGAGGTTTGACTACGAGTTACAAATTGTGTTGACATGCACCACACACCTAAAAATCTAAACTTGACGTGACGATAAAATTATAAAAACCTAAAAAATAAAAAAATACATTGACATTTGGGGTTGGGGTTTTGTTCGCAAGTTGTGATTTGTGTTGATGTGTTAAGATGTCCCAATGTTTTGATTTGTTGAAAACCTGAAATGCACTATGGAGGCATGTTTCGAGGTTTTCAACTCGAGGAACAACCTAAAAATCCCAAAATGCACCAAGTCGAGTTTTTCACCTTGTAGAGTAAGTGCAAATGGCGAGAAATTGTAAGGAAAACCCCAAATCTTGAAAAATTTATATGTCTTCCACACAAAATAGTAAATACCATCAAAATTTTTGAAAAATGTAGAATTGGATTTTAATTTTATTTTGAGCATGAGACAAATGGAAATTTTGTATATTTTAAGAAAACCTTCAAACCCTTCGAAAATGGCAGAAATGGCCTATCAAAAACCTAGGTCATGTTTACAACTGAACCTAGGGTTTTGGCTCCTTTTGAATTCAATGACGTTGCTATTATTTATTTAGATACTCCAAAGAAATACATTTTCATTTATTTTATGAAACCCCACCAAACCCTTGAAAATAGAAATCAATGAAAATCCATCTAATGAGATAGAATGTTAAATCTTACAATAGAGGTTATGACATTTGGCTACCAAAAAAATATATAATACCATGTCAAAGTGGGCCACAATCACATTGGGACTGATAAGATTGATTGCAAAAATAAAAACCTATGTGTAGTAGTGAAATCTATAAACCTAAAAAGAAGAAGCTTGTCTTCAACAAACAAGAAATTGTTCAGTAAACTCATTAGCCAAAATTGCATAGAAGGTTACATTATATAGTGAGGAATTAGGTCACCCAAAAAGGTAATTAATTCGAATCACAATTAGAAAATGACTTAAGGTACATTTCCCCAATGTCCTGTGATTAACCTAAGCAAGCTAATTACACCATGTAGGTAATACCATAAAATGGGGAAAAAAACTACACTAATAGTAGCTAACAGTTCCTTACACACCATAATAGAATGGTGTACTAGTATAAAATAAGAATAGATCCATCATGACATTAACAAGGAATATGTTGGAATATAATCACATAGAAATGATTTTTGAGATGAAACAATAAAAACACTAGTCTACATCATTAATAGGAATCCTACAATGGCTTTCAAAAACAAGACACCTTATGAAACATGGTTTAGTGGAAAATACTATTTAAATAATCTAAAGGTATTTGGTTTTTTTTTTTTATTTTTGTACATGTTCTTGATGAATTGAGAAAAATTAGATCACATGAGTGTGGCTCACATCTTAACTAGATGTAGTGATGAAAGCAAGACATACAAGTTTTATAAACCTACAAGTAAATGCACAAATTTTTCTAGGTATTATATTTTTTGAAATGAGATGTATGTTGATCATGATCATATTTTTAAAAGGGAGATGATTAAAGAGGGAAACTTCTTAAATAGTATTTTGAGGGCCTACAAAGTCCTACACAGGTTTCTAGTTTAACATGAAACAATACTAGCTCTTCCTAAGAGACTAGTCATCCATCTACATCAACACTAAGAAAACACAAATGTTTGTTAAATACACATAACAAAAATTAAAGGTTGGATTCAAATAATGAATGGAGGATCACAAGGATTCAAGATCAATAAGGTAATTTTTTTATGATGTTTATGTGAAAATACCATGTTCATTGTCATCTATGGTTAGTGAACCTAGAAGTTATGGATAAGCTAGTAAAAGTAAAGACTGGGTTGATGTTATGAAAAATGAGATATATTCAATTGAGAGGGTGATACTTGGAATATTATTTATATTCAAGCTGATAAATATTCTATTGGAACCAAGTGGGTATACATGATTAGACTTAAGAATGATGAGTACGATAGACAAGCTAAAAGCTAGACTAGTTGCAAAAGAGTTTACAAAAACATATGAGGTTGACTATGAGGAAACTTATTCACCCATGTCACATAAATATACTATAAGACTAATGCTTTATATAAATACTCATAAATGATTTAAAATACATCAAATGGATGTTAAATGCACATTCTCGATGCACCAAAATTAGCAGGAACTTGACAAGGTCATAAATTGAGCTCCAAAGTGTCCGTTTGAGTCCATTTTTTTGAAACCACGTGTTTCGATGAGGCGAAGACGAATGCACCAGTAAATGATCCCCCTACCAGTTGGAGAAATTTTAGGTACATTTTCGTGCCATAAATCCAACATTTTGAGGCCAAAAATTAGGATTTAAGTTGTAGTTTAGTTTTTTCCTATTTTAGGGCATTAGTTAATTTTAGTCTATTAGTTGCATTATAAGTTGGAAAGTTGGCAATTCCTCTAATTTAGGAATGTAGAAGATACATGGCGATTTATGTGCCCGTACGAATAAGCATGCGAACTTACTAAGAATAACAAGTTTTAGTAAATTGCTAAAAATAGTAATTTCTACCACCTAGAGTAGATTTAGTCAAAGTTAGTTAGAGTTTTCTTGGAAACTTGAGTTGGGAGTTGTTTTCCTATTTAGGAAACATTGTAATTCATGATTCAATAATGAAGAAGGAGATCTATTTTCTTTTGGAGTTCATATTATTTGCAGTATATCGAGTTTGTTTAGAATTTGTCTACATTATCTAGAATTAGAGCAAGGTTCGAGTCTTTTAAAAATAATGGTAAGAAGAGGAAGAGGAAGAGAGAGACGGTATTTACTAGATGAATAGAAATATGCAAGATCTCTGAGGCAAGTTGTTGTGCTTGCTGCAATGATAACCCATAGAGGAAATCAAGGTGGAGATGACATAAATGAAGAAGAAGTTTGTGAAGAGGAGGAAACACAAGTGCCACCCTTAGATTTTGAAGAAATGATGCTTCGAGCATTAGAAGGAAATAATGATGGGATAAGAGTTGATGTTTCAAAGTATGGAGGTAGTATAAAAATAGAGGAGATGATAGACTGGTTGACTAGCATGGGGAAAGTTTTTGAGTGGAAGGCTATATCAGAAGAAAAGAAGGTGAAATTTTCATGCAAAAAATTGAAAGGTCATGCTTTATGTTATGGTGGGATCACCTACATAAAGAGTGGTCAAGAAAGAGGAAAGAAAGAATTAGGATGTGGAGTAAGATGGAGAAGACGCTGAAAGATAAATTTCTCCTGTCGATTATGCACAAACCCTTTACTGGAAGGTTTTTAGAATCTCGGAGGCAAAACTTACAAATAGTGAAAGAATACATGAGATAATTTCTACAAGTTGTCCATTCATGTAGAGAATGAAGAAATTGAGGAAAAAATGGCTACAAGGTATGTAAATGGATTAAAATTTTCTATTCAAGATGAGATAAGTATGCATAAGATTAAGAGCATGGAGGATGCCTATCAATTAGACTTAAAGGCCAAGGAAAAAGAAAGTCATCAAAGTTTTAGGAGATAAGCTAGAATGAATAGGGGGTCTCATCTTCCTTTCGGGGAAATGATGGTTTCAACCAAGGTAGGGGAGAATCACCTCGTGGAGTGGAAAAGCAAGAAGATACAAGACAAGATTCCCAAAATCAACAAAGAGGTAGAGGATTTTCTAGGGGCAGAGGATATGTTGGCGATAGAGGATGGGAGGCTCCACGAAGACCATTTGTTTGTTATAGATGTGGTGAAGAGGGGCATCGGGATTTTGAATTCCCGCATTCTTATACACATGAAAAGAGGCAAGGAGATGCTCCAAGAATAAATCTTGTTGAAGTTGAACAAGTAGAAGATGAATAAGACCTAGAAATTCCACCAGATGTTGGAGAAAATATGATGATCAAGAGGACGATGATTTCTCCAAGAAAGGATATCAAGGGGGATGCATGGCTGCATACAAATATTTTCAAAACAAGATACACTTTAGGAGGAAAGGTATGCACTATTATTATTGATGGTGGTAGTTGTGAGAACATGGTTTCAAATGAGATGGTCAAGAAATTGGGTCTACATTGTGAGAAGAATCCTAACCCTTACCATATTGCATGGTTTAAGAAGGGTAATGAAGTTATTATTGATAAGAGATGTTTAATAAGTTTTTCTATTGGGAACAATTACAAGGATGAGATTTGGTGTGATGTTATTCATATGGATGCATGTCATATGCTGCTAGGAAGACCATGGAAATTTGATAGAAAAGTTATTCATGACGGGGGAAAGAATACTTATGATTTCTAGAAGGATGACACAAAAATAGTTTTGTTACCTCTTAAGGAAGAGGGGAAGACTGAAAATATTCTTTCTGCAAAGGAATTTGTGAAGGAGGCAAAGGCAACCGGTTTTTGTTATGCCCTATTGGTAAATAAGGATGAACCTGCAAGTGCACAAATACCAGTATAAACAACAAAATTAATAGAATATTTTTTGATGTTATTCCTGATGAGCTACTAGACAGATTACCTACCAAAAGAGATATTCGACACCATATTGATTTGATTATAGGGTCTTCACTCCCAAATCAAGCGGCTTATAGGATGAGCCTAAAATTGCATGAAGAGTTGAATATGCAAGTGACAGAGCTTGTGAGAAAGGGGGTCATAAGGAAGAGCATGTGTCCATGTGCAACCCCAACTTTATTAACACCAAAGAAGGATGGAGTTCATGGATAATTTTCATGGATAGTACATAAATCAATAAAATTACAATCAATTATAGCTTCCCAATACCTCACCTTGGTGATATGATGGATGTGCTCATTGGATCTAGGTATTTCACCAAGGTTGATCTTGAAGTGGTTACCATCATATTCGAGATCGAGAGAAGGAGATGAGTGGAAAACAACATTCTAGATGAACACCATGTTGTGGGAGTATAAAGGTAAGTTTGTTGTGGTTTATTTTGATGATATCTTGATCTTTAGTAAAGAAGAACATTTGAGGCATCTAAGGGTGATATTTGAAGTGTTAAGGAAATAGAAAAGTATGAAAATATGAAGAAGTGCATGTTTATGTAAGAGAGTTTGGTATTCTTGGGCTTTATTATTTAAGCATATGGAGTATAGATGGACTTAGAAAAGATAAAGGCAATTATTAAATGGCCCACTCCATAGAGTATAATAGAGGTAAGAAGTTTTCATGGTCTAACAACATTTTACAAAAAGTTTATTAGAGTAGGTATTTACCTTAGCTCATGTTCACCTAGGTACATTATCTACATTTATTGTATTTATCCTCACCCACTTATGTGTGTGGATATTTCTTTTTATTTATTTAGATATTAGGAGATATTATCTAGTTGTTAGGTATAGTTCTTTCCTTGATCTATGGTATTGACTAGTTCTTTCCTAGATATATGGTATTGATTAGATCTTTCTTTGTCTAGTTCTCTCATAAATCTATGGACTTGAATAGTTCTTTGATGACTAGTTCTTTCCATGATTTATGGCTTGATCTATGACCTTGACTGGTTCTTAGATTGTTATTCCTTGCCTATATAAGAAAGGCTCATTCTCATTGTATTTCATTGAGTTCCATAATAATATATGATATTGCTGCTCATTTGTTTGCAAAGGTTTATGTAAAGTTATTCTAGTGAATTACTTTCATCTTATTGATCGTGATGTTTGATTAGCATCTATGTTCTTGGCTTGGCACGATCTGGTTATCGTTCCTTTTAAAGTTTATTAAAAATGTCAGTATAGTATTGTAGCACTTATAAAAGATTGCACAAAAGGAAGGGAGTTTTGTGTTTTGTGGACAAAAGCTAAGGATGGTTTTTAGTTATTGAAGAATGAGGTGATAAAGGCACTCATTTTGGCATTCCATATTTTGATAAAGTATTTGAGGTTGATTTTGACGCCTCACATGTGGGTATTGGTGTTGTTCTAAGTCAAGGTGGAAAGCCAGTAGATTTCTTTAGTGAGAAATTGAATGAGGTAAGAAATAACTACTCTACTTATGATGTGGAATTTTATGCAATGTATCAAGCATTAAGGCATTGGAAACATTACTTAGTGCCTAAGGAGTTTGTGTTATTTACAGACCACATAGCCTTGAAGTATGTGAATACACAAAAGAAGTTGAATAGTAGGCATGCAAAGTGGGTATCATTTTTGTAGGGTTATACTTTTTCTCTAAAACATAAATCAGGAAAACAAAATCAAGTTTCATATGCATTGAGTTGGCATATGACTTTGTTTACCACTATGGAAAATGAGGTGGTGGGTTTTGAAGAAATAAAGGATTTGTATTCTTTTGATTTTGATTTCAAGGTTTGAAAGGTTAATTTGTCTATTGTTAGAAAATTAGGAGATGTCCAGGATGAGTACATTTTACATGATGGCTACCTATTCAAGGGATGCCAACTATGTATTCCAGTTGGGTCTATGAGAGAGAATATAGTGAAAGAGTTGCATAGCAAAGGATTGGCTGGGCATTTTGGTAAAGATAAGATGATAGACTTGGTAGTAGAGAAATATTATTGGACAAAGCTGAAAAGAGATATGGTAAGATATGTGGAGAGGTGTCGAATTTTCCAAGTCTCGAAAGGCCATGCACAAAATACATGGTTGTATATGTCATTTCCTATTCCTAAAGGGTCGTGGACAGATCTGAGTATGGATTTTGTTTTGGGATTACCAAAAACACAATGAGGTAATGACTCAATTTTTGTTGTTGTTGATAGGTTTTCTAATATGGTTCATTTTATTACTTACAAGAAAACTTTGTGATGCGACAAGTGTAGTATATTTTTGTTTCGAGATAAGTTGTTCATTTGCATGGTGTTCCAAAAACCATTATTTCAGATAGGGACACAAGGTTCTTAAGTCACTTATGGTGGACTTTATGGAAGAAATTGGGAACTCAACTATAGTTCAGAAGTGCTTATCATCCTCAGACTGATGGGAAAACAGAGGTGGTAAATAGGAGTTTGGGAAACCTGTTAATGTGCATCATTGGGGAAAATCAAACAATGGGACTTATCATTACCCAAGTTTGAGTTTGCATATAATAGTTCCATAAATAGATCCAAAGGAAATTCTCCATTTTTAATTATGTATGGGAGTAATTCAAATGGGGTGTTAGATTTGTACAACTAATAGTTGATGGAAGAGGCGGATATACTGCAAAAGCATTTTACGAACATATACAACAATTACAGGAAGAAGTGCGGAAGAAGCTGCAAAATAGTAATGATAAGTATAAGGAAATAACAGATGTGCACAAACAGAGAAAGGTATTTACAGTTGGTGAGTTGGTTATGGTATACCAGAAGGAAAGGTTTCCAAAAGGAACCTATAACAAGTTGAAGTACAAGAAGATTGGTCCCTACAAAATCATGAAAAAATAAATGATAATGCTTATGAGGTACAATTTCCAGGGAATTTTGATATTTCTCCAGTGTTTAATGTTTTAGATTTGTATTATTTTCATGGGGATGGTGCAGAAGGGGAGGTTATTGAAGAATTAGTAGATTGAAGGCGACGGGTTCCATGAAGAAGAAATAAGAAGTGGATCAGATTCTAGATAAGAAAACAATGGACACACGATATGGGAAATACAACAAATATTTGGTACATTGGAAAGGACTAGAACAAGAGGACAATACTTGGGTCACATAGTGGGAGATTAAGAAGTTGAATGTAGATAAATGGAAGTAGTTTGAAGAAGATAACTTGCAGGATCGCCTTTTTTCAAGTAGGGGAGAATGATGCGCCAAAATTAGCAGGAACTTGACAAGGTCATAACTTGAGCTTCGGGTGTCTATTTGAGTCCATTTTTTTAAACCACATGTTTCAATGAGACGAACACATGGTCAATAAGCCCTAGTAGTTGGAGTAGGTTTTGGCACATTTTCAGGCCCGAAATCTGCCATCTTGAGGCCAAAAATTAGGATTTAAGTTGTAGTTCGGTTTTTTCCTATTTTAGGGCATTAGTTAATTTTAGTCTATTAGTTGCATTATGAGTTGAAAATTTGGAAATTCCTCTAATTTAGGAATGTAGAAGAAGTGTGGCAA